>OX246755.1:165074194-166431194 GCA_945910035.1 Brachypalpus laphriformis | reverse complement strand
CGAAAATTTTGTTGGAAAATCAACAAAAGAAGAAATCTTTTATGGATAGTTCAGCGGTAGAACGTATGTGACTAAATCCATAACAATCCTAGCTTCGTCTCCTGCATCTGGACAACATTTTTCCTTTTTAAACAATTCTCCAATAATAATCCCTTTTACAAATAACTTTGAAATGAGAATGGACTGTACAGCCATTGAGTTGTTGATATTGACTATTAATTGGAAAATAAATAAAAACATGGGCCAAAAGTTTCAAGGCAGGATTCGACCTTTGACATCTGTAAGATTGAATTTTTAATACGACCCATGAGCCTACTCGGGTAAGCAAGTGTTACTCGTAATGGCGACGCATACGTACGTATATGCAGTAACAATTGCATATGTTTGGTAAAAATATGATTGCATCATTGCCCCGAGAGAGGGAAAATTAATTGTGTACAATTGTCCGGTTCATTAAAATTTTAGACATTGTGTTAGGGCATCAAGAACGAAACGTCCGCAGCTTAAGATCTTGTTTACCGTGCTTCAGTAGAGTGTACATCTTGTGTTACTTTCGGCTTTCATTATAGAGGGATATTCTCTCCCGCAACAGTCTAGTCTCGATAATTAAGGTACTTTCCCATGGAACATCATTTATAAAGGTAAGTTCATAAAAAGAAAAAAATCATGTTACCGTTTCTTTGTACCTATATATCTATTAAACCTTACCACAGACCCTTCTTAGCCAAAAATGATGACAGCAATTGATACCAATAACGTTGTGCCGAATCAGCGGTAGTGGTGACGGTTGCGGCAGCATCCACGAATTCGCCATTCCTGTACACCCATGCCCACACAATCAATATGCCAGCCTCCTCCTACAGTGTGTCTCGCGTTTCGATATCTTCATACACCATTTAGTCGCATTCATTTGTTACCATTAACTCGGCTCAGTTCCTTATCTGTTTAAAAGGATTTCACTTTGTGGTCTGTGTTCTTCCATCCAGGTACTCTTCACCGCGCGCATCTCCTTTCACCATTGTCTTTCGCTGCTAACAATTGAATCTTTGGCCAAGAAGTCAGCCACGGAAAAAGAAGAACCCATCTCGTACATATGTGCGCAAGCGCACATTATATTCCTCTAAACGACGGGTAAACCATTCTGTGGTTCTGCGGAGCTCTTTCTCTTCGTTCGCGGATCCTCATTTTGTGATAGAGGTGAGCGTTGCTGCGCACTCGAATTAGACACGTTTTGTTCCACAAATGTTCCAGCGATAGGCTTCCGCTGCTGTTGTTGTACAGCTTCTACGCTCGGCCTCATGTACTTATCTATTATATGAGTATGCGCTTGGGAGCCTTTACTTTTCTTTATGGGTTATTTTAATGTCGTTAATGCTCATCGTAATTTTTACTATGACTTTGGTACTGAGTTTAACATTCGTTTTGATCTGCATATCTTCATTTTGGAAAAGTTTTAAGAACCTCTGCACTTCGGCCGGTTGCTGTGTATTTACTTTTAGATATCAGTGGAAATAATGAGCATCTTGCTCTCCATGGTTCAATGGTATTGGAGGCTTTAATTTATCAGTAGCTCATTTGGTGTAAGGAGAACTAAATTTGTGTTCTTATGGTTTTTATTTTCATGCATTACAACCTATGGAAACATAGATCTTACCTATGAGTAGTCTTTGCAGTTTAATCAGTTCTGAGCATTGGACGGTCATTTTAAATTATGGATCGTTTCTCAGCTACTCGTACATGGAGTAAATATTAATTGAACGGCAGTTCAAAATAAACCTTAGAAAATAAAAGTTGTAACTTTAGTATTTTCTTTTGTAATTGGATGAATGGATTTAAAAGCTTAGCCCACTGGATCATTCGTACCTTCCTGTCTCTCAAACGTTCTAACTTGTGTATAAAACACAATATATTTCAATTTACTACAGGAAGTGCAATTTTGTCTATTTGAAAACCATTGCTGGACAAAAATTCAATACGAAATTAGTTTCTCTTGTAAGGAAACGAAAGGGTTGACAAGCTTGCTAGGAAAGGGTCAGCACTGAGCTTATCGCAGGCCCCCCCCTTTTGTAGTAACCCTAATCAGTTCCTTACGAAAATGGAAGATGAAGCCAGCGGCCGACGCGCTACGGCCGGCCTTCAGCAAGAAGAGATCAGCTTCTCTGGTGAAACTTAGTCGTTATAACGCACGGATCGCTTCTGGCATTATTACTGGTCATTGTGCCGTTCACGCGGAGCGACTTGGCGTACTGCATAACGACTATTGTAGAAATTGCAGGGACGAATAAAATATTGGATCTGTTCATAACCTGCTGTGTGATTGTCCTGCCCTATCCGTCAGAAGAATGAGGACTCTTGGTAGTTACTTCTTCTCGGAGTTGGAGGACTTAAGTAATGTGAAGCTGGCGGCCCTCCTCAGATTCATATAACTTTCTGGGTGGTTCTAATGGCGGACTATCTTCAAAACGCTTCCATGGTTAAATGATTGGGCACTATGGACCCGAACTGTTGGTCTAAGTGAGAAGTGACTCTTTTGTCACAAGACACCCATCTACTTAACCTAACCTAGTACCTCTTTTGCTGGTAAGACAAAGCCGATTTATTTTGCGTCTTTTTACAAAGGCCCAAATGAGTTTTGAACCAAAGGACATCAATTGAATTTCGTACATTTTTGTACTAACTGACTTAGGTCCGTTTTCGTGCAGGTTTTAGGGCATCTACCACGGCTACGTACCTTCGCACATTGACCGCTGACTGACAAGTTTTCTTGGACGATCGGCTCTTCTTATTTCTTGGGTATGCTGGTACCTTGTGATCAGTGTACTGTCACTTCCTCTTCTGAACAATCGCATCTGTACACTCATAGCCCATTTTTTCAAATAGCTGTTCGTTTGGCATACAGTTTATTCCCAAAACGCAGCAATACATTTATTATAAGTACTTTATTGTGTAACGGTAGAAGGCAGCATCGTCAAGGTAATTGAGAGACGTTGTAAGAATCCACTAGATTTCATGATTTTCCACCGATAAAGTACAGCGATTGACGACCTCAAACAAGTCTGGCAACCTTTTCGTCCATCTTCATTATTTGTTTTGATAATAGCCACTAATTTGTGTCGGATACTTCTCCAAGACATGACATATGTCGCACTATTGGAAGCCTTAAAACCAATAAAAAGCTGGTGCAGCGGAGACTTATACTCGCCTCATTGTTTGATGATGATCCTTAAGATATTGGTATGGTCAACACAGCATACCCGGGAACGTAAGTCAATTGTTGATTATCAAGTTTTGTTTTCGCAAATTATTTTGACAATTGCGGGATACCTCTAGTTCTTGGACTCGGTTAAGCTAGCTTTCTTTGTAAGTTTGACAGTAAATCACTTCTATCACTCATCAGGGAAAGGATTAGCACTCGGCAGGAATGCCATAAATGCCTTGTGTAAACATTTTATTGCAACGGACAGTTTATTCTACTATTAGTGCATATCTTCCGCCAAATCGTGCCTTCAAATAGAGGTAAAATGATACTTTATCTTCTTAGCTGTTCATCATTTGAAACTAATGGAGAACCGTTCTAACTCTTCATCGCGTGCCGTGTGGGGCTACTTATCGACAATTCGGTGTTTCTACAGACGGCTCTACTGTCGTATCTACTCGCTGCTAGCCAGTTTAGAATGACATGATTTGATAAATTAAAACAATTTGAAATGATATCTCTAACACTTGCTTTGCAAGTATCGTATTACAAATTAATTACCCACAGTTCTCACACTTTTTCCAGTTCGTGCTGGTAAGATGTCAATCTCATCTCCCCAACTGATCAATCTAGTATAATACAGACCCCATGCTACAGACTTTACGATTGTTAAGTAAAAATTTGACATTTCCTCTCATCTGCATTATATTTCCCACGGAATTTCTCCTTCAAAACGCAAATGCGATCATTGTCTCTGCTCCACATCTCCCTGCCTGCCAGTGCAACCATGCCAAGACCACATTTCAGCCAGTCGATAACTCCATGGGGACCCATGTCACTATTATTCCGATACATATTCATTAATTGAAATACTCGTACATTTGCAAATGTGGTGAATATTTATGCACGCAAAAAAAAAAAAAAAAAACTACAGAAGAGGAAGCCCATCAGTCCAAGGAAAAATGCAAACAACCAGCCATCCAACCTGTGGGATGTATAAAAGGTGGAAAAAGTTTTTAGAAAACTTCAACAACATCATTGTTTCATGCGCAGATAAGTATTTTATTCCGGACTGGATTTTTCTAAATTATTTTCTCGATCGAGTACATTTATCTGAATTAATGAGAACAAGAAGGAGCGAAACGAATGGCTTCCTACTCTACACAATCGGAAGACACAATGCGCCGACAATGTGGAGAGTAGTGAAGAAGTACACGATGCACGGGACGGGACGGTTTTGACTTCAATCATATCGTCAGGCATTTTGATGCTACCACACATGCACACAGCACAGTCTTGCATGATTACAATCGATTGGGGGAGCGACTGATTAGATTGATGGAAATGTGCGGATAAGAGTTGGTCGCTGAGACCGGGACTAATAAAATATTTTAAGAAAAAGGAGTCTATCAAGTAATACCAAATGAGTCTGATTGATGGGGAGTTCATCATTGACTGACATTACAGGATGACTGGTAACATAAAGTTATCTATTAAATGATCGACGATGCTGAAATTAGATGTATGCAGCTTTTGTGGGGGGTCGATTCACTTGCTGTTCCGGTATTGACATATGCTCCCGTTACGTCCATAACAGAAGGAAGCAGACGAATTTTTAAGGAACTGTAATAGTCAGCCAGATGAAGTCATGAAGTCCTGCTATAGAATATCGCAACTGCTTCAGGTGGACAATAACTTTTAAAAAAAAAGTTCATCAACCAACTCTGCCACATCAATATAGGTATATCCTTGGTGAGAAATCATCAAGTGCTAAGGCTTAGCTACCATTTATGTTAGGTTAGGTTAGATAAGTAGACTGGTGTAGGGGATAGAAATCCTCTACACCACACTCAGGTCAATATAGACCCATTGCGATACCCATGGGGGGAAAGCAGGTAGAGTAGAATGAATCCCTTCCTCGTGAAAAAAGAAAATAAAACATCTTTTGTACATAGCCTAGCAGAAAGCATTTAGTACTTACTGTGCGAGATACAAACCATCCAGAAGATTTAATGAAGTTGCGATGTCGTTTATCTATCGTTTAAATCGTTAAAGAAATTTGGTCCAAGGAACTTATTTCTTAGATGATTAACGCCTGGGCAGTGGTAAAGAAAGTGGGTAGTATCTTTCTGAACCTCCTTATCACCGCAGCCTCTGTAAGGTTCTTCGTTTGTCACACTTAACTTTTCAATGTGGTATCGGATATTATTATGCCCCGTTATGACTCGTTTGAGAGAAGAGACGCAGTTTCTGTTCCACTGCATGAGTCTATTGGTTCTTGCACTGTTGAATGTAGGCCATAGCTTCCTCGTGGTGACACAAGTACCTAAAGACGTCCATCTGTTGTTTGCCCCCGTTAGAGCTTTGTTCCCCGCTTCGAGTTTGAGGGTGCAAGGCGGGATGTACACTGAAGGGTCGCATTGGTCCGTGCTTAGTGCCGAGTTTCCTCTAGCCGGTTCGTCAGCTTGCTCATTCCCTGGTATGCCTTCATGTCCAGGGACCCAGCAGAGCTTTACCTTGTACTGTGTCCTAAGAACCTTGAGATCTTCTATGCAACATGTCACAAGTTTCGATTTTATCTATGGTGAAAATATTGCTTTTATCGCTGGCTGCCTGTCGATGAAAAAGATGGTATATTTTTGGTGGGCGTTCTATCAGAATTTCTTCCCTTGCAGCAAGGCGTTCCCCAAGGGTCAATTTTGGACCTTCTCTTATTCTCACTCTACATTAATGATATAGCCTTTATTGTTCTGCAGTCGTCAAAACACATATATGCCGACGACATTCATATTTATCGGAGTTGTCCCCTCGGTCTCATTGAGAATGGCGCCATTGATTTAAATGAAGATCTTCGTCGGATCTCCAACTGGCCATTTAAGAATTGTATAGCACTTAATCCAAATAAATGTAAATGTTTAGTTATTTCAAAAACAGTGCTAGACGTTTCATATTTCCCACCGATTTTATTGAATAATTTGTTGACTCTTCAAAAAATCTAGGCGTGATATTCAATAGAACGCTCACAGGGACTAGCCAGACAAATTCCATAGTGGGGAGGGCATATGGCGTTCTTCGAACTCTGTGGACTTCCCAGAAAATTACACCTCTGAGGACAAGACTATTACTTGCTAGGGCTCTGGTTATTCCAGTGCTTATGTATGGGTACGAAATTTTTTATAATTGTGATGCCGATAATAAAAGGAAGCTACAAGTAGCATTTAATAGTGCTATCAGGTATGTCTATGGGCTCAGAAGATACGATCACGTTTCACATTTGGGTAAGAGCTTGCTGGATAGTCTTTTCCGAACTATGTCAAGCTTCGTACACTTCTTCTCCTTTTCAGCATCATAAAAACAAAAGAGCCTATATATCTTTATAACAAAATCAAGTTTCCGTCATCGAACAGATCTGCTTGCTTAATTGTCCCGCGCTTCTCTTGCCTAACATTCGACAGACAATTTTTTGTTGCTGCTATCCGCCTTTGGAATTTACTTCCGCGTAACCGAATGACATACGACGATTTAAAGGCGAGCTACGACTTTTTCTAACAAATCGAAGCAACTAGACTTTGACTTTCCCCCTTCTTTATTTTCTCCTTCTTTTTCAAGCAAACTCAACTCACTTTATTCAATTGTTTTAATTTAAAGCGCAACAAATTTGCAATTGCTTCTTTTTACATATTTATTTTCCTATTTAATTCTTCTCTTTTTTTTGTTTACTTTCATATGTTTAGTATTTGATGTAATTAAATTTTATTTTTATTCTTAAATCATCTATCACAAACTTATAAGTGTACTCTTACTGTGTTAGAATTACTATTATTAATAAATAAATAATATTGCCCGGGAGGATATCAACCATATATTTTCCACATCACTGGAAGCCTGAAAAAAGCCTTGGTTACTTACTTACATTTCTTTTAAAACCCCGAATAACAAGTGCCTTTACAAAGTTCGAGGCTTTGGTAGAAAACTTTTGGAATTCATTTGAAACTATGTTTCTTTTGTACACATACATGCCTTCACGAAAAGTAAATGTACCGAGACAGCGCTGCGCAACACTGATGGATCAATTGAGAGAACGCTGAAAGAAGGAAGGACATTGGAGGTGTCCTTCATCAATGTCAAAGAAGAATAACTTTAGTGAACCTCAACGTCAATCTTGAATGCGTTAAAGAAACGTATTTATACAAAACTAGGAGGAACACAATTAAAGGTATACATTATATATTTAAGCATGGGTCCTAGGTTTTAAGCTGCATGTTGTTCGAAAAATGGCACCGACTGCGTCTACTTACTTATGTCCTTTAACCCCTCGGGGGGCATAGGGCGTCAACCACGCCTGCGCGCCATCGTGTTCGGAGTTCTGCAACGCGTTTGAGCTGCCTCCAACTCATTCCTAAAGAGCTCGATTCCTCCTCCACTGTTCTGCGCCACGTTTGCCAAGGGCGTCCCGCTATTCTGCCTGCCTGGGTGAGCGGATTCCACTGCATAGCGTATTTCGCAATGGAGTTGTCTTCGCGCCGTAGGGTGTGTCCAATCCATTGCCACTTTCTTCTTCGTATAGTAATGCTTATAGGTTCTTGGCCCGTTCTCAGATAAAGTTGTTCGTTGGAGATGCGGTTCGGCCAAAATATCCTCAAGATGATTCTTAAGCATTTGTTTACGAAGACTTGCAGCTTGCGTGTGTTAATAGTGTCCACCTTCCAGGTACTGCACCCATAAAGCAGCACTGATTCTACGTTGGAGCGGAACAGTCGTAGCTTGGTTCTTAAGCTAATAACATTGCAACGCAGCTTTAGCCTTCCCGATTCTGCTGCACACATCCAGTTCGGTGCCACCGCGATTAGCCGAGACGACACTTCCTAAATATAGAAAGTTATCAACTTTCTCGACTTGCTTTCCGGCAATGTTAAGTTGAGCGCGGGTATTGGAAGTACTCAGGGCTTTTGTTTTGGCTGTGTTTATTTTTAGCCCCACTTTGTTTGCCTCAGCTTCTAGATTTTGGGCCATCAAATGAAGATCCATTATCCGATGTGAAAGTAGACAAACATCGTCAGCGTAATCTAGGTGTTTAAGGTAAGATGTCATAGTCCAACGAATTCCAGAATTAGCTTCCGTCAATGCTGCACGGAGTACATCGCTGATAACCACCAAGAACAATAGTGGGGACAGTATGCACCCTTGACGTACTCCACTTTGGACTTCAAAGTCCTCCGACACCTTACCATTGTGCACGACGTGACACTTGCCGCCCTCATATGTAGCCTTCATAATAGCTATAAGCTTTTCTGGAATGCCTCTCCTGCGCAAGGCCAGCCAGATAGCATCTTGATTCAAGCTGTCGAAAGCCTTCTCGAAGTCGATAAACAGTAAATGTAGCGGAGACCTATACTCAACGCATTGTTCGATTATGATCCGTAAGGTGTTTATGTGGTCGATGCAGGAGGATCCAGCGCGAAAGCCTGCCTGTTCGACATTGAGAGTTGAATCTAAATGATCTTTAATTCGTTCTAGAATTATTCTAGCTATTATTTTGGCTACAGCTGGAAGAACATATATAACTCTCCAGTTACCGCACTCCATCAAGTTACCCTTCTTTGGAAGCTTAATGATCATCCCCCTTTTCCACTCCTGTGGAAATTGTTCACTATCCCAAGCTCTCCGTATTAGCGGATGCAGCAAATCTGCCGATGTATTTGGCGCCGCTTGAAATAGCTCGGCAGGGATGCCATCAATACCCACCGCTTTGTTTTTCTTGAGGGACTTGATTGCTGTTATTATTTCAGCTTTACTGGGAGGTACGGTGCGAATTCGGAAATTTGTTGCTTCGAACTGCTCATTCGAATTCAAGATCATACCGCCGTCGTCTAAGTGATTAAGCACTGCATCAAAATGTTCTCTCCATCTAGTGAGCTGATCCTCATCCGAAATCAGAAGGTCACGTCTAGACTCTTCACTGGATGTTGTTTGGAGTTTCGACCACCAATGATCCTTAGTGATGTTGTAAACAGTCCTACTGCCGCACCTACTCGCTGCTTCTTCAGCCCTTGAGGCCAGTGAGTTGACATGTTGACGCTTGTCACGTCTCACGCTACGCTGCACTTCTTTCTTCTTCGCACGGTATTGGGCTTCAAGCTCGGTTCTCTCTACTGCTGAGGCCGCTGCAATCCGAGCCTTGATTGCTGTACGCTCATCGATCCGTCTCCAGGTGTCTGCAGAAAGCCATGTGCGGTGGTGTTTCTGCTTTTTACCGACATAAGTGCGTGCCCCAGTCGCAAAAGCATTTTTCACAGCACTCCAGTGGTCATCCATGTTCTCTGTGCTGCTGATTGCTTCTGCTTCTAAGGCAAGATGGTCCCTGAACTGTTGGCGCACTTGGGGAACCTTGAGCCTGTCGATATTAAACCTGGTGATGTTAAGCAGGTTTGAGCGGTTGCTGTTGACGGATGCAGTACGAAGGCGTAAATGAGCTACCATAAGATGGTGATCTCGTTCTTGTCCGACGTCAGCTCCACGTCTGTTTCGGACGTCCAGGAGACAATTTCTAAAGCGGCGACTGATCGCAATGTGGTCGATCTGGTTGGATGTTCGTTGCCTATCAGTAGAGACCCAACTGATCTTATGGCAGGTGTTATGCTTAAACAGCGTACCTCCGATGACTAGGCGGTTGGTATTGCAGAAGTCCACAAACCGCTCACCATTGTCATTACGGTCTCCCACGCCGTGAACTCCCATCACGTGCTTAAGCATGGTGTTGTCGCTACCCACCTTGGCATTGAGATCTCCCATTACCATTACGATGTCCCCATTAGGCGTTTGGTTGTAGGCGGCACCTAAGCGGCTATAAAAATTATCCTTTTCATCCTCAGTCGCGTCTAGAGTCGGAGCATAACACTGTATGATGGTAATTTTTCTAACTCTACTCTGGAACCTAGCCGTCAATATCCGGTCACTATGGGGTTTCCAGGATATGAGGCTACTACGTGCTGCTGGAGTTAGCATGAGTCCTACGCCAGAACTCCGTGCACTTCCAGCTGGTTTACCAGAGTAGAGCATGACAGTGCTTTTTGTTGGGGAGATGTATTCCCCAGCATCGTACCATCTTATCTCGCTCAGCCCTAAGATGTCGATTTTATACCGTGCGAATTCGCGCTCCAATTGGAGGAATCTGGCGTTATAAGGCCCTTCCTTGAGTGAGTCCAGGAGGGTCTTAACGGTCCAGAATCCGATCGTTGTCCGTGTCCGATAGCCAAAGGTCGTCAACAAATGATCAGTCCGTATCCGAGGCGTATGTTTCCGTTTCGGAGCAATAGTTTGTTTTACGGTTGCGGCTCGCTGGGCCACAGACCAACCGACACTTATCCTGTTTTTTGGCGCAGGAAGCTCGCCATTCGTCCTCTCCCGTTAGCAATTTCCGAAGAAATTCCCAGATGGCACCACGAGGAGGTGGGAGTAGGGCTTACTAACAGAGCTGCTAGGTTTTCGGCTGCAGTGGCTCCTACTCGTTACTTAGCGGACCAGCACCTATCGGGAGATGCTGCCCCTACGAGGCCTTTGTTAGTCGTTTGCCATGCGTCTAGAAGCCAATATTCAACATTTTCTGAATAAAAATCATATGTGTACGTGCACAGTTTAGGAGCTAGAAGGTGGCGACGGACAAGTAGGACAGACAGACGACAGAGCGAGGACAGTCGAATTTCCGAAATGTATGTACGGAACCCCTGAAGCATCATCTCTTTGATGAATCTTTGTCAGAACCCATGACAACGCGACATTTCTAATACTTATTCTTGGCAATAAGTTGAGTTGGAATGAACATTCACAAAAAAAAAAAAAAATTAAGAAGTCCGCGATTCTGAAAAACTTGAAAATCAAGTCCCAAAATCATGACACCGATAGCCATATGGCTAGACCGTGAAGACAGTCATACTCTCGCCTAAAGCAATATCTGGTAGAGAAGTGAGAAGAAAGCTTGTGAAGTGCTTTCCCGGAGAGCTTGGAGTTCTTGGCACACTGCTCGGCTGGGTCCTGGTTATCAGGACATACCATGAGAAGGCTGCAGGATTTCAATGGGCACCTATCCTACAGCGAAGAAATGAAGACCACTATACAATGCACCTGACATTTTTTTTTTTTTTTTATTCCAAACATAATAAGCTGCAAAGGATTACAAATGTTTGTTAACACTGAGACTAGTTATGAAACCAAGGAGCAGTTTGCTTTTCAGTATAAATATTGACAGAAAAGTAAATGGCTAACGTTTAGAAGAATTGTTGCTTCCTCGTTAATATGTTCCTGGAAACCCTTCTCGTGTGCTTTGGCCCTAGAGTTGATTTCTTCAAGAATAGTAGGAATCCCTAGGTCCCGATGGAGGTCGCTGTTTCTGATGTACAATGGAGCATTCACAATATTTCGAAGGACTTTATTCTGGAATCGTTGGATGACTGCAATATTAGTCTGGCCGGCACATCCCCAGAGTTGAGCGCCATAGTTCCACACTGGTTTTAGGATCTGGTTATATAAAAGAATTTTATTATTAATTGATAGTCCTGACTTCCTGCCTATAAGCCATTCTAATTTTAACCATTTAATATCCGAAATGATGGTCTAAGTGAGCAGTGGCTCTTTTTGTCACAAGGTATTCATCTATCTATGACAACTGTAGAACAAGGACAGAACTGACAGATTAATACAAAAGGACAGGAAGTTTCTATTTACCGTTGCAGGAGTCAGTACAGAGCATAATCTGCTGGACCGCGTTTAAGAAGTAAGATGTGAAAGAGGTTGTGATGACGATGTAGTTGTTGAAGATGCAACCCAATTTCTGTGCTTATTGGAAGGCAATTTTTCTAGAATAATGTGTGGACGACCTTTGCACTTTTATCAATTCTTCAGAGAGCTTCGAAGCCCGAGGTTTCGTTTTTGGCACAGGATGATACATGAGCACAGGATACTTTCTCCAAGTAGACATCTACATTGACCACAGTGTGGTATGGATCTCCTCCTCGTCAAACTTATCTACTTAACAAATAATTGGTGTAGACTTCAGGTAAAAACCGATACATGAATCGCATTCAATTCACGTGTTCATGGAGCAGAATTCACTTAAGATATCGAGGTGACGGCAGTTCTACAAACGGACTTCGGATTACATCATCAACCAACCAGAAGCCAGCAATACAATGGCCAGTTTCGAGCATGCTAGCTTAGGAATGTGCCACAGTGAAATCACATCACATTATTGGCAGGACAAAAAGTTCTCTTAAGTCTGCTTTCGAAGTCCTATTAACCCCAAATAAGATTTTCATTATATTATATACGCTTCCTACTGTCTTAAGGATAAAGACTTCACCTTCATGTAAATATGGCCGTGGCCATCTCTTGTTTTCATAAAAAAAAAAAAAAAAAACATCCAAACACCGTCAACCATTTCTCTGGCAAGCAGCAGATGAATTAGTACTTGGGTGCTCCTCCTTCTCACGGACTTGGTGAGCTGTGTACTCGCGCAGGTTTCCAATCCCAGTCATCATCATCGTCATCACATAAAAGATCCAAAGAAATAAACAAAGCTTGGTTTCCCTTTGTGTTCAACAGCAGTGGTCGGGAATCTCATACCGAAGTAGAAGACGAAGAAGAGGGTAACCAGATAAGTTGGAGGATTGCCTGAAACCGATTGTGAATGGCAAACAAAGCCGCGATATTCATTATTCAGCTGTCATCTTCGATTCCATGGTTATGAGGATTTATGAGTTAGTCGTGTCGGTTACCTGTTTTTATAATGGCGCCTTCCCGCTGTTATTTTGTGTGGGGTTTCTGTCTAAAGGTGGAGAATTGGATATCTTTTACCTGAGATATGAAATGGTAGATGAGATGCTGCAATGCGATTGGCTCCGGGAATATTTTTGTTTTAATTGAAATCATATTCTGCCTTTGGTGGAACATCATCCATGTTCGGAGAGGGAAGATGCTCAGGTTGTGATCGTTGCCAGAGTTAGTGTTTCATTTTCAAATTTCGTTTACCAAATATTGTGTGTGTCATTTTGGACTAGAATGAACGTTCAATTTAAAAATTAGTTTATAAAACTTCTGCAAACTTGTTAATACAAATTTATCTAATAAAACACACTTAGGTCGTTGAATTCATTCAGTCTAACATACATGTAAATTGGTTATGACAGCTTTTTTATACGTCTCCGGTCAAGCTAGATATAACACTAGTGGAATTGGTCTTCCAAGTTGGGGTTAACGCCTTAACAATGTTCCCTATGAGTTAACACATGAAAATTGCGCATAACGTGCACTTCGGGTGATGCTTAAAAGGTTAGGTACGTCAATGCTAAAAGGATCAAGTCGTCACAAAGGACATTGACTTTAACCACATCAAGGCCACAAATTATCAGGTCAGGCTAATACAGGCACACGCACCCACTGATGACACTGAAGAATGTATCAAGGAAGAATTTTATGATCTCCTAGATGGAGCCTATGGAGCTTGTCCGGCGTACACTATCAAATACGTACTCGGCGAAAAAATTTCAGGCGATTTAGTTGAAAAGCTTTCGGATAATGGATTTTACAGCTAGGAAAATTTCGACGGTTAGTAGCACCAGGTTTCTTCGCCCAAGTGTCCAAATGAGAAAATCTCTGCAAAGAACTCGAGCTGTACCAGGATGTAGATATAGGTGGATGTAGTCCGAGATGTGAGCGTGTGAGAAAAAGTGAGCGCCGTGCCGCAGTGGTTAGTGTGCCGGACTACTCCGAGCTCAATGCTCGAATCCCAGAAAGCACCAAACGTTTTTCTCACAGCTCCATCGTTTGACAAATTTCCGATGGTATTGTTGCCATAGAAAAGGTTTAAAAAAAAAAATAAATTACCCTTGCATACGGCATTGTAGGTCCCTTCCATGGGTGAGAAAAATATAACGCACACAACACGCGTGGATACCAGAAGCTAGAAGCTAAGGCGTAGGCACTCGTGGCCCCATATTGTCAAATGTGTATGTATGTAGTTTAAGAAGTCAACACTTACTTACTTACTTACTTTACTTAGGTGGCGCTACAGTTCGGGGTGAACCTGGGCCTCAACCAACAAGCCTCTCCATTTAGCTAATTGCCTCCAGTTGCGCACTCCAAGTTGGTCGAGGTCCCCTTGAACTTGTGCGCGCCACCTACGGCGATGATTCCCTCTACTGCGTCGTCCCTCCGGGTTAGATTCGAAGACTCTGCGGGCCGGAGCGTTGGTGTCCATTCGCTCTACATGTCCTAGCCATCTCAGACGTCCAATACGCAGTTTTTTGACTAGGTCGATGTCGCTGTACAGCTCGTATAGTTCGTGATTGAATCTTCTCCTCCAAAACCCGTCAACACAAATGGGACCGAAAATCTTACCAAGAATTTTTCTCTCGAAGCGACCAAGGATATCTTCATCCTCTTTTAATAAAGTCCATGTTTCAGCGCCGTAAAGCAGGACTGGGATGATCAAGGTCTTATATAGAGTCTCCTTAGTTGTTCGAGATAGGGCTTTACTGTTGAATTGCCTTATAAGCCCAAAAAAACAGCGATTGGCAAGAGTTATTCTTCGATTGATTTCTACGCTGATTTTGTTAGAAGAATTTATAGCAGAGCCAAGGTAGACAAAGTCCCTTACTACCTCGAAGTTATAGCTGCCCACGGTGACGTTTTGTCCAATTCGTCGGTGTTGGTTTTCCCTCCTAGTTGACAGCATATACTTGGTTTTGCCCTCGTGTATCGCCAAACCCATTTTGGCCGCTTCCGCCTCAATGCTTGCAAACGCACCGGTGACAGCCCGCTGAGATCTTCCGATAATGTCTATATCGTCGGCGTATGCAAGCAGTTGTACAGACTTGTAATAGATTGTGCCTCCGGTGTTGGCTTGTGAGTTCCGCACAATCCGTTCAAGTACAATATTGAAGAAGTCACATGACAGCGCGTCACCTTGTCTAAAGCCTTTTTTGACATCAAAGGTCTCGGTGAGGTCATTACCGACCTTGATGGAGCAGCGAGCGTTCTCCATCGTCAGCCTGCACAGACGGACAAGTTTGGCAGGGATGTCAAAACTAGACATGGCTCTATAAAGCTCTTCTCTATAGATGCTGTCATAGGCGGCCTTGAAATCGATAAAGAGGTGGTGAGTATCGATTTGGAATTCTTGGGTTTTCTCCAGGATCTGCCGAAGTGTGAAGATTTGATCGATGGTGGACTTTCCTGGCCTGAAACCGCACTGATAGGGTCCAATCAGGCTGTTGATAAAGGGTTTCAGGCGTTCACACAATATCGCAGAAAAGATCTTGTATGCGATGTTGAGGAGACTGATGCCTCTATAATTGGCGCAGTTGAGGGGGTCTCCTTTCTTGTGGATCGGGCAAACGATGCTGAGATTCCATTCATCAGGCATACACTCGTCTGACCAAATATTAGAAATGAGTTGGTGTATGCACTCTACCAATTCATCCCCAGCTGCCTTGAAAAGTTCGGCCGGTAAGCCGTCAGGTCCAGCAGCCTTGTTGGATTTTAGCTTGGATATTGCTATCCTCACTTCGTTTTGGTCAGGTGGACGGAAATTTTGACTATCATCGTCTATGTTGAATGGTTCATTCTGCCTGACAGCGGGAGGTTGGTCTTCGTCGCCGTTATACAGTCTGCAGAAGTAGTTTTTCCATATTCTCAGCACCGACTGTGATTCTACTACGAGGTTTCCATTCTCATCTCTACAGGTTTCTGTACGGGTATTACTTCTCTGACTTTACTTGGTAAAACTTCCGTACATTGTTCCTGGAGTATAGACTCTCGATATTCTCAAACGCGCGCTTCTCATGCTCTTTCTTCTTCTTTTGGAGAAGCCGATGTTTTTCCCGTCTCTTTTGCTCGTAGAGCTTACGAGCAGCTCTCGTCTTCCTTTGCAGCGCCGCTTTGTATGCCTCTTATTTTGCTGCATGCACTCGCCGGCATTCTTCGTCAAACCAGGGGTTTCGCGGTGGTGGTCGAGCGAGACCCAACACATCAGTCGCGGCGTTTCTGATGGCATGTTGGCAGCGTTGCCACTGGTCTTCGGTACTTGATGCTGGCGGCAAAGGGGTGATTGAGAGATTTCGGGATACGCGTTCAGCGAAGAGTCTGGCGGTCTCTTGCGATTGTAGCTTTTCGACGTTAAATTTTCTCACAGTAGTTTTTCTTTGTTGCTCAGATTGGGATATCCGCATTCGTACCTTGGCTACAACAAGGTAATGATCCGAGTCTATGTTGGCCGCTCGGAAGGTCCGGACATCCAGAATACTGGAGGCATGCCTTGCGTCGATCGCAATATGATCAATTTGATTGATCGTTACATGATCATTGGACCGCCATGTCTGTTTATGAATATCGAGATGAGAAAACCATGTGCTTGCTATGGTGACATTTCGCTCCACAGCGAAATCAATTAGCCTTAGTCCGTTATCAGACGTGGTGTCGTGTAGGCTATGCTTACCGACTGCCCAATACGCCCAATACGATTTTAACGTCGTATTTAGGACATTGCTCGTATGTTTTGTCGAGGAGCTCGTAGAAACACTCTTTGGTGGCAGGGTCCTTTTCTTCTGTGGGGGCATGAACACATATTAGGCTTATGTTAGCGAATTTAGCCTTGGTCCGGATCGTCATAATACGCTCGCTCACGTGTCGGAAGCTTAAGACTTCTTGCCTAAGTCTGCCGCGTATGACAAATCCGCATCCGAATAAGAGTTGCCTGTTGCCTCTGTAGCAATCACCGTAGTAGATGTCACAGTTTTTCATCCTCTTTTTGCCCGGCCCATCCCATCGCACTTCCTGGATGGCGGTAATATCTGCTTTATAGCAGTCTAAGGCCTCTGCTAGTTGTTCGGCTGCACGTGGTCTGTAAAGGGACAGAACATTCCACGTACAGATCCGAAGGTCGTTGTCCTTATTTCGTTTGCTGGGGTCGTCATTAGTTGAGTCATCCTTATCCGAGGCTTTTGGTTGTTTCGGAACCATGCGCTTTTTACGTGGTAGGGAAGTTACCCCGACGGCACAACCCCCAACCTGGAGGGCCAGTTCCTTAATTATTCCCCTAGGACGAGGGGCCGGGTACACCGGTGCCAGTAGTCCACTACGGGAGTATGAGCGCTGCCGTTGGCCCATTAAGGGCTCCTTCGCCACCATCTCTATTCCAATGTCCTGACCAACATTGGAAATTCCTTACCGACCTGTGATCCGAATACGTCGAAGCAGCTCGCGCAAGGTATTCACTAAGTTCAACCTAACTGGAACTATAGACGCCACCGTTGACTCCGTCTAGAGAATTCGTCCGCTGCCGCCTGGAACAGGAAGAAGCGCTCTAGTGAGAAAAGCACTCTTCCCCCCCTCTCTCATCTGCTGCCACCAAGAATCCGCCAAACGGGGTTGGTTACCCATTTCTTGGATTAAGGTACTAGGCACCCGGCTGTCACCGCGTGGAGGTTGAGAGTAGGAGTTGGTAGGCCTCAGCTGAGGGGAAACGCTTGTGTTTTCATATGATCGCATGCACTACCGTTTGACCAGCCACACACGTTGACTAAATTAGTTCGGTCACATGAAGGAATTGGATAATTGTTATCCAGCCAGGGAATCTTTAGAACCCAGCCTCCTTAGGCTTAATTAATACAAATGCCTTGCTGAAGGACTCGAAACATTGTGCCAGGGATCGACGACGAAGAAAGAATATAATGCCTAAGACAGAGCTGATGTCATTGTCAAACCTCACGGCTTAGACATTCAAATTAAGAAGAATTTAAAGCAAGACAAAAGCAGGCCACTCCTGATTCAGATGTAAGGAAGGCGCTAGTGACCGCTCTCTTTTCTCTAATTATGTAATGCCAATATCGTTCGCTTAGTCAAGCGAAGTAGTTGCATTGTGTTTTGCAAATAAGGGTCTAAGATCTCTGTTGGTATTGAAGGCCTCGGCAATTCCTTTCCTTTCACATTATTCTGACGGAACAGTGAGCATTTTCAACCGCCATCCTGTATAATTGAAAAAAAAATGCGGTATAGCTCATCCCTGTTTAGGTGTTTCCGGTTTCGTCTTTATAGAAACTTTCGGCTTAGCATTTCTTTATCTCGTTGCTCTCACAGCTCTCACATAACTGATAAGCACGTCACTATGTCTTCGCACTTAAAAACAAAAAACCAGCACTTCTAGGCTTTAATATTTCTGATCGGACATCGAAAGTGATTGATCTCATATTTTCAGAACTAAAATGTCGACGAAAAAAATATTCCCGTAATGAAAGTATCCTTGCAGTTCTCCACTTTATCACATCAACTGTTGAGGCGATGGAAATTCTTACACAATGCGAATGTTACTTAAAGTTTGACATTCGCACCACGCTAATGGTTTTTGTACCACGTACAAATTATTATTAAACCCTTCACCGCCCCCTCTTGGTTTTCCTTTTAATCCACATAACACCATCTGGTCACTCTGTGCTTTTTTACAATTCCATTCTCAACAATATCCAATATCACTTCCCCAAGGCGATCCTCCTTCTTGTCCCACCCATTCGCGAGTAAAGGAGTGAAAGAAGCGCGCACACACAGGACCCTCAAAGCCGAAAATCATTTCGGTACGGTGTACCTTTCATTGAAGTGCGCACATTTTCATAAAAACAAAGCCCGTGTAATAATGTAGCAACACATCTTTTGACTTTAGCGCAACATCCTACATGGCCCGGCCGATCGGCCAACTCCCATCCACCGAGGTCTCGACGTCGACCGGTCGGCCATCTGAGTTCCGCTGTTGCATCCCAAAGGATGACCATCTTAGCGGATGGACATATACAAACGCCGATTGTGGCCGATTTTATGCGCGATACTCGGCGATTTTTTATTTTTTTTTTGCATTTATTGTCTGCCGTGTGATTCGCTGGGATCTGTGCTCTGTGTTCTCCGATTCCGCGCAAATATACATAAAGGTTGTTTGGGCATTTTTATTATATTGTGATGATGGGCGGGCTGCGAGGGGCGAACATCGGTCCCTATGCTGTGTTATGCGCACAGCCAACAATAATGATGATCATAAGTTGATGTCGACCGACAACGACACAACACACAACAGATTCATGAGAGATGATGTTGATGATGTAGCGAGCGAGCGCGCACACAGGACGAAAGGGAGATGCGGGATACAGCCGACTATGTATCCACCCGGCCGGCGATGATTGTGGCAACAACACACAACAGGCCAGTACAAGTCGATGGCGTTGTTGATTAATGGCCGAAATAACTTCTTCAGCTTTATTGGCTGAGATTTCCATTTTAATTTCGTATTGGCTCCTTCCTTCGATGGACCCCGGTCAGGAGATGGGCATTTTGAGTTTGGCCCAAAATCCGAAGGCATCTTGGTCGTCTCATAACTACTGTTGGAGAGCCTCTGTGTCAGCCCTCCTTCGTGATGGCACCATGACATGGCTGATAATAGTGGTGATGCGCGATGCTCGGTTACGAACGACGAAAATATTTATAAGCAATAATTTTATATCGGTTGCGGATCGTTTATGTATCCCGCATGCATCTACGGCACTTATAGTTCCGATAAGTGCTCTGCGCATGTCTGTTAATGATATTGAAATGTGCGGAGCATGCCTGATGTTGCGCGTTCTTTGGAGGAGGTGGCTGCGATGCACTTGCGTGCCGTGATCAGACGACGTGCTTTGCTTCGATATTCTTTGGTTATTACGATGCCTACTCGCTCCATTATAAACCGGTCATTTGATTACATTCCAATTACAATTATGGTATCGTATTTTAGAAAAGAGTTTCAAGGAGTAGAGGGAGTACCTATCTACTAGTCGTTAGAAAAATTGAAGTAAAGCATCATACAGCTCATATAAATATTTTAAGCTAAATTAAAAAATTAACCTCCAGAACCAGATAGAGACGTTGAAGGAATGGTGTCTTTCATTCCGTATATATTCCTTTTTGTACTATTACCACTTCCACAGTCCCGTGCTTCATCTTCTAATCCTTGGAAACTTGGTGGATACTGTGCCAGAACCACCATAATAAGATTCTGCAAATGAAGATACATAAATGATATCAGTAAATAATGGGTTGTGATCTGAATGATCTGGATGCAAAGGAAAATATCTGAACACAGCATTTGTCATAAAAGGCGACTAATGGGACAAATGCGATCTAGGCAATTTGACATCAATAGCTAAAAAACTCTCCCACAACACTGCATGCGAGTCCGTGGGTTGACACGACTAGAGATCACCAGTATCATTAAAAAAGGATCACACCACAATAAAATAGGAGCATGCACGTGTCAAAGCCAACCGCAAGAATAACTGGAACAATATGGAAATCTATATATACGAGTTTAAAAGTCGATGTAACTACCTGTATTTGTATGCTATGGACACCGAAACCACCGAACCAATTGAGCTCAAATTTTTAGGCAATCTTCGGTATTGGCCCGAGAAGTTTTCAAAATTGGTCCACAACTGCGTTTTGAGTGAGACAAGTTGTTCGCTCTATGTAAATTCCAGTGCATGTATTTCTTTCTGTTAGGCGCAGCAACGCAGGCCGGGTACCCGCTAGTACTTGGGAAATGAAAAGCACCACTGCTGCGCATGGTACCGATCCTGGACCGAGCAGAAATGCTCGGGTGGGTGCGGTACGGATTCCGGGGACTTACAAGGTAATGCAACAGACTGAGCGAAATGTAAGGATCGCGAGTTGGAACGTTTGAAGTATGATCGGTCGAAGTTACGAACTTGAAGAGATGATGCATAAAAGATGAGTGGACATCTTGTGTGTCCGAGAAATGAAATGGCAAGACACCAGAAATCCAGCACGTTTCTTGAGCGTTAGAACAAAATCTTACAAGATTTTCTACTACGAAACCGAACAGGGTAGAAACGCAATCGGTATCACCTTAGCGACAGAGCTAATTGGTAACGTCTTGACCTTGACCATTCCGAAGTCCAACGATCGTTTGATGTCTCTCCAATTGGTGATGAAAGGAGAGGTGCGGTATATTCTTAGTGCATATGCTCTCCATAGTCGGTGCGAGCAAAGGGAAAAAGATGCATTTGGCTAGATTTTCACAACCCCGTAAATAAGATCCCAAAGGAAGTGTTTCTGTTTGTTGGAGGAGATTTGAATGGACATCTCGGGAAGACAAACGAAGACCATGAAGATCACTAAGTCTTATGGTGCTAAATATCATGTTCATCAAACAAAGCCGACACCTGATTACTTACAGCAGTGGTGGACGTTAAACTTAGATTGACTACCATTTGGTAGACAGTTTCATGAAACCTCGGGTAAATGATTGCAAAGCGATTCTGCGAAATGCGATCGCTCAGCAACACCATCTCCTGCTTACTTAAATTTTTGTGGAGACAGTGAAGAAAAGCAATTAAATATGGGTCTCTGGGAAAATAAAGTGGAACAATCTGGACAAAGAAAAAGGCGAGGCTTTTGTTTTCGCGATCAAAATGACTTCTGAGCTGAGGATTAAGAGTGCAGAGCACAAAATATGCGGGATTCCCTACAGCAACCTTGCTTAGAGAAGTCCAAGTCGCTGCCATTAGCCTTAAATGGCTATAACCAAAACGCCAAAGAAACATGGTGGTGGAGTGATGAAGCTAAGAAGGTGATAAATTAGAAGAAAGTGGTTTTCAAAGCTTTGTCAAAGTGCCCCTCTACTAATAGGGACGAAAAAGCTCGCCTCGAAGTCGAATACAGATATTACAAAAAAAAGGGAAGAAGAAGTGCGCCCAGCTTTAAGCAGAGAAAATGGAGGGCCTGTATCGGGAGCTGAAGAAAATATCTTCCCCGGATGCTGATGCAAGCCAGGCTATCCAAGAGCTGCGAAGACACAATATGAATAAGAGCGCCACTATCTTCAAAATAGCCGCCCAAAGAAGAAGGAATGCTCAGGAGATTCGTTCGCCAAAGTTTATTAACAAAGCTCATGGACAGCTTCTTGTGGATGACGACAAAATTCTGCAAACGTGGCGGCAGTATTGTGAAGAACTTTTGAATGAACAGTTTCCCCGGCTATACTTTCCAAGAGCCACCCCTAACTGTGAAGAAATACCCGACATTACAGTCAAAGAAGCTAGTGGGGCGGTCAAATACTCCAAAAAAAACGGAAAGCGACCAGAGATGCAATCCAAAGTATAAGGATCAAAAACAAAACATCGTGATTCCTTAAAGGATTTGCATATTGTATTGGTTGACTTTGAACAGGCATTCGACAGACAACCACGAGATCTGATATGGGTGGCGCTAAGACATCGAGGGGTTCCAGAAACCTATGTAGAGATGATCATGGACATGTACGGAGGAGCAAAGACAAGAGTAATATGCCCCGCTGAAATAACCGAAGAGTTCCCAATGAAAGTCGGGGTGCACCGGGGAATGGTCTTAAATCCTTTGCTCTTTATTGCAGACCTTGAATATCTACTTGAAGGTAAAGTGACGGCCCCAAAGGTGCATTAGTTATTCATTGCTGAAGACGAAGCCATCATTAGTAAGGATCCTCTGCCCCTGCAACGAGTGCTTGACGTGTGGGTGAACGTTTTGGAGGGAAATGGGTACCACATTAGTTCAAAAAGACCGGCAATGCTGCCCGTTCTCTGATCCACTTAGGCCGATCCCAGATATTTATTTGAATGGAACAGTGGAAGAAGACCAAGTGCGTAAAGTTCCAATGTTTGGTATCTATGATCAATAGCAAAGCAAGTTAGCAGATGCAAGTGGATAAGTTTAGGTACCTCGTGGTCTTATGCACGAGTTATCCTGTAGAATTGGTCAAGCTGGATCAATTTTGAGAGAGTTTGGTCAATCTGTTATAAGAAAGAAGGCCGGACTTAGAGTACAAGCTGAATTATTGGTTTCTAACTCGGTATACTCATATGTTTCAACTCTCAGCTATGGTCGTGAAATGAAATGACATGAACTCGTAGGGATCGTGCAGCACCAGAGAACATGAGGCGGTAAATGTTGAGCAGCTAATTCTGTGAACGGAACGATCTATGCTTCGATCGTTTGGTCACGTAAGGCGTATGCCCCCAAACCGGCTTCCAAGACGTGTCAGGTGTGGCAGCCCCCGGTAGGCTTAGGAATGGATGGTTGGATCAAGCCCGACATCCCCATCTAGGGATTCCTCCTGATTAGTTGGAGTCAGTGGCGGAGGATCGACAAGGATAAGAGTCCACCTGAGAATCCTAACCCCGCACCCTCATAAATGATTAGCGGGCCATTGAAAATGTATGTACGAGTATGTACGCGTATGTATTAGCATATAGCTCAGCTCAGGGAGATTAATTGCTTGGAGGATTGGGTTTAGGTCTTTTGCCGTGAAGGTTTCCTAGGGATCGCGATGGGCCCACTTTGGTGCCTAGTGTTTTATGACAACCTCATAACCCTACCTAACCTAACCTAACCTAGCTCAGGAGTTCATTCAACACGGCGCATTGGTAGCTATTCGATAGAGTATTTGAAAAGATTCCACCAGGTTTTCTACTTATGGCCAAGTAATACACACCTACATATTTTCCAAGTACAACAGGTTTTCGATTTCTAGCGAAAGTCTCTGACAAACAGCAACTGATCAACGCAATCAAGAGAAGAAAAACATATAAGCTTGACTTATACCCAACACTATCTTGCTTCAACTCGTAAATCAAAATCAATTTTCATAGCCCCCATATACAAAGAACACAAGATTGCCTTAAGTACAAACAGACATTAATAAATAACATAGGGTAGCACCTAAACCCATTCACAAAGTAGTAGTGCCTTAACACAAGTTCCTCGAGCCTCTTTAAGGCCAACCATCACAATTTTTGTCTTTCATAAGCAAATCTGCGCTTTTCATTCAGCAATGGCGTGTGTTTACGCCCAAGTCCTCAATATCAATTTTATTTTCTCATTTTTGCCTCCTGTCAGTCCACCTCTGGGTACCTTGGTGTGGTTGTAGAAGCCTCGTATTCCGTGCGCGCTTGCGTTTATCTACTCCAGCACGTTAGTCCGCGCGCTGTATTTAAATGTATCTCACATGGTCGAACCAGTAACCATAGCCAGAGTGCGCTATAATAATTCGAAATCACAGTGAATTGGGTGATAAAGTTGATTTTAGCACGATAAACGAATTATAAATGCATTTGTGAGAGTATTTATTTAATAATAAGTTTTTCGTTGACACCTCTGTTGCACGGGTCGGGCGCTGCTCCTCTGGGAGGAGGCGATTCATTCACAGACCAGAATGCGCATGCGCCAATGGTTTAGTTGGAGCTCTGTATTCACATTTTCTTATTTTTTTATTTTTTATTTTTTTTTTGCTGACTTTTGATGAATTTATTGCGAAGAAAGATTTAATTTCGCAAAGATTTATGCGAAAGGACATTTATTTCTCTGACTGAAAGTGTTATATGTTCGTACTTTGTTTTAAAGTTTATTTTAGCTGCAGAGAGGTTCGAACGCAGCGAACGACGTCAAATTTTATGGAAATTAGATTCGAACTAGGATGGTGAGCGTGTTTCTGTTAGTAGTATTTACAGTACTCATGTCCTGCATGTCATTCGCTGTTCGCGGTGATAGATGACAGTACGGTCTAAGTGATGTTAATGAGTTTGAGACGCGAGTGGCTTTCAAGTTGGACTTTGACGCTTATCTGTGCAGTTTATGAAAGTTAAGATAAGGTAATTTGTTTGCAAAAGTTGAGCTGCTGTGTCTATAAATGAAATATTGTTAGGCCTTCCTGCACTGCCTTAAATCTGTATAAGTGTGTTAAACAAGTACTTTATATTTTATATCGTTCCCAAATTGTTTTATACAGAGTATGGTGTCTCTTATGGTCGGATTGCATCATCATAGTCTGGTAGATAATTCAATTTTAAGCAAAAAATGTTATATGAGCAAACAGTGCTGGAGTAAATCGTTAAGTACCTCATCTCCACATAGTATTTAAAGTATAAATATTTATAGTAGTTAAAATTAGATGGTAATACATAAAATCCGCAGTGGGCATACTCAAACAATTTCCGTGGAAGGAGGGGGATAGGGTTCATCCATATTTATAAAACATACAAATCCCGAAATCGTATTGGTGGATTTTAACGACAAAAAGTAGGACGTCTTCGGTAGGGCAGTCGGTAAATATAGCCTACAGAACACCCTCATTTCAATATTCATCTCAATATTCACAGGCAGACATGGTGGTCCAATGATCATGTAACGATCAACCAAATTGATCACATTGCGATCGACGCAGGAAATGCCTCGAGTAGTCTGGAAGTCCGGACTTTTTAAGCGTCCAACATAGCCTCGGATCATTACCTTGCTGTTGCCAAGGACCGAACGCGGATATCCCAAATGATACAACGAAGACAAGCACTATGAAACCACTTAACCTGGTGTAACTTTTCAATATTAAACACAAACTTATGAATAATAAAGGTTTAGAAATCCAATAATGGGCGCCGTAGCGTAAGTGGTTAGTGTGTTGGACCACTGCTCGTGAGCTTCCAAATTCGAATCCTAGAAAAACCAGCAAGTTTTTTCATGGTCCCACTTCTCGCGAACGTCAAATCAAATTGCCCTCGGATACGATACTTAACTGTAGGTCCCGTCTATCTGTCAAAGCGAAGTGAGGATAGCAACATTCAAGCTAAAATCGAACAAGGCTGTTGGCTCTGACGGCTTAATGGCCGAACTTTTCAAGACATCTGGTGATGAATTGGTAGAGAACATGCACAGTTGGTGTTGGTCAGACGATTGAATGCCAGATAAATAGAATCTCAGCATCGTTTGCTTTTCAACTGCGCCAATTATAGGGACATCAGTTTCCTCAATATTGAGTACAAGATCTATTCTGTGATATTATGCGAACGCCTGCAACCTAGCCCATATCAGTGCGGTTTCAGGCCAGGAAAGTCCATCATCAACTAAATCTTCACACTTCCACAGATCCTTGAGAAATTCAAAGAAGTCCAAATCAGTACTCACCATCTCTTTATTGAATTCAAACCTACCTACGACAGCATATATAGAAAGGAAGTATAAAAACACATTCTGGTTTTGACTTCCATGCCAAACTTGGCCATCTGTGCAGGATGACGATGGAGAACGCTCGCAGCTCCATCATGGTTTTGATTTTAGTCCTGGTTTTAGACCAGGTGACGTGCTGTCATGTGACTTCTTTAATATTGTACTCGGATGGATTGTACGGAACTTACAAGCCAACACCAGAGGCAAAATCTATCAAAAGTCCGTACAACTGTTTGTATACGCCGGCGATATTGACACAATTGAAAGGAGTCAGCTGGATGTCACCGGTGCGCTTGCAAGCATTGAAGCAGAAGCGGCCAAACTAGGCTTAGCGATAAACGAGGGCAAAACCAAATATGATATATGCTGTCAACAAGAAGGGACAACCAATACCGACGAATTGGACAGAACGTCACAGAGTGCAGCTACAACCTCGAGGTAGTAAAGGAGTTTATCTACCTTGTCAATTGGGGCGCCGTGGCGTAAGTGGTTAGTGTGTCGGATCACTACGCATGAGGTTCCAAGTTCGAATCCCAGAAAACACCAAAAAAAGTTTTTTCACGGTCCCACCTAACGCGAGCGTCTGACAAACATCCGAGAGTATTGTTGTCTCAAAAAAGCTTCTCAAATCGCCGTTCGGATTCGGCATTAAACTGTAGGTCCCTTCCATTCGTGTGAAAAATATGACGCACACAACATGAGTGGTTGCGAGAAGCTGAGCCCTGGCACTTTAAAGAGCTTTTGCGCCAAATATTTGTATTTGTACCTTGTCAATTGAGGAATAACTCATGTCAATCGCTTTTTGTTTTTTTGGCTAATAAGGCAAATCAACAATAAAGCCATATTTCGAAAAACTAAGGAGGCTCTGTATAAAACCTTGATAATCCCAGTCCTGCCTCATGGCGCTGAAACATAAAAGCGGCCGCTTCGAAAGAAAAATGATTCGTAAGATATTCGGTCCCATTTGCTTTGACGGGTTTGGGAGGAGAAGATTCAATCACGAACTACACAAACTGTACAGCGACATCGACCTAGTTAGAAACTGCGTATTGGGCGATTGAGATGGCTGGGACATGTAGAGAGAATGGACACCAAGGCTTCGGCCCGCAGAGTCTTCGAATATAAACCGAAGGGACGAAGCACAGTGGTCCAAAATACCATTCTACCTGGACAAAATTATTTTATTATGCCAAACTGTTCGTTTGCATTTGTACCTTAAAATAAATAATTTTTTATTTTTTTTTATTATACATATATGAAATTATTCAATAAATAAGTTAATACTAGAAAAACCACTTTGTTTCAAAATTGTTGGTTATTATATTTCTTTTAATTTATTCAATCGTTCTTTCTTTCTTTCTTCATTTCATCTAACAGAGTATAATAATCTCTTGCAGACTTAATACCAAAATTAAGAAGTATTTTGGATACAAAACAAACATTCATAAAATAAACTCATACAATTTTTTTATTTTAAATAAATAAGAAAGGAAACCTAACAATCAAACATTATCATTATAAGAGTAATAGTAGATTATTTTCAAATTTAAGTCTGGAACAATTTAAAAAAGTATCTATTGATGCTAATATAGAGTTAACTTCAGTGATGCAACGAGCAATTGGCTCATTTTGACCATAATTAGTCCGGTGTATACTTTCACGGAAGTGGAACTGTGCGCGTAGCAATTTTTGTCAATAATAATAAATGCACTAGTTAACAAATTAATAAAAATACATTTTAAAGTAAAAAAAATAATAAATTAATACTTAATTCGAACTAGATACAGATGTATTTGACTCAAAACTGCATTCTTTTTCTTTCTCAGAGTCTAATTCAGCACTTTCCTGAAGATTTTGAGGAATTTCAAGTTAATCGACCACATCCGGTGTTAAAGTAGACATCTTCTTGCTTGGTGTTTGGCGGTTAAAGCTCACTAGAGGATCTGATGAAACGAGGAGCATGCGAAACCAATTTTGCATTGTGCTTCTTCTGTTTATTTTTCTTGTATGGTGTTCACGAAAATATTTGCAGTCCTTGTTTCTTGCTTCCTGTGCTTCCTCTATTAATTGTCCAATAGGGACAATCGAATTCGGCACCTCGTCTGGCCCATGAATTAGTATCTTGTGCACAGTCACAGACATATAGTACCATGGGTAAATACTAACATACAATTCTGCGGTTTTCTTACAGTGGTTAAGTAAACTTTTCAATGTCGATTTCAAAACCGCTAGACATTGTGTGCAGTATTGTAAGCTCAACATTTAGCCGTGTTATGGAAGCTTCGAAATTTGTCCTGAATGCATTTTTTTTGTTCATGGACAATTCTATTTTCAAATCAACTGATACGCATGTTTGGATAATTTAGCATCCAAAATGCTAATGCTAGCGCTTCTTTGGTTGAATAAGGCTTCAATTCTATGCACCGTGATTGTAATACCTGTTTTATTTTCGTAGCTTTCCCAGGAGAACCTGAAACTGCTTGCTCCGTCCTTCATTCTACGCACGTAAATTTGTTTCTGGTGCATAAACTTATTCAGAGGAATCAGTTGAATTTAGCAAATATTGCACTCTGCGCCCCTCAGTTCTTTCACTTGTAGCACTAAATTCCTTTCGAGGTCTGCCTGTAGATGAGATATTTGATGAGCCAGGCTCTGTTTCAGCGGCATGCACACAAACTTTAAGGACTGGTAACACTATATTTTCACTCGGCCACGATTTATTACTTTTTTCAAAAACAGCGGAGTTCCTGCTACATTCCTTCCATTTTTGGCCTACATATCCACTAAATGTCTTTAAAATTGAATAAATTTTGTCCTTACTGTCAGCTGAGACTTCCTCAGTATCGAGTTTTTCTAGGATAAAATTATACAACGCACTTTGTTTGTTACCCTGAGTACATTTTTTTTATTCATCAAATAATTCTCCTCTGGAAATTTGGCTACCCTCTGAAACAAAATGTCATAACTTTGTAATACGCAAGAAAATGCAAGAAATTTTTGGTATGTGAGTCAGGCTTTCTAAAAATATGCAATTTGACTGGGCGATATTGAACGATAACACTGTAGGCTTAAATAAATTTAGGTTTTTATTCGCGTTTATCAAATGTTAGAGTGTTATATAAAATACTTCACAATAATTTTTTAACAACTAATTTATTCCATTCATTTACGTTTTTAGATAGCACTTACCTTCAGTAACAAATTCCATAATTAAATTCCACTCAAATCACTCTGGAAAACTTAGCACATGTACTTACTTCTGACTGTTTGATTTTGCTTTTGCATTATTTTTACAGAGTGACCCAAAATACTTTGTCACATTATGAATTGACAATTTTTGAAGATATTAATAAATTATTTTTTTTTTATTTGGAGCAAAAAATTTGAATTTTGTCCAGCTGGATTGCCATTTTGGACCACCGTGCCACGTGGTCGAGGGCCTCCTCGCCATATAGGTGGCACGCACAAATCCAAGGAGGCCTCAACCAACTTGGGGTGCGCAACTGGAGGTAATTAGCTTAAAACTTAGCTGAATGGAAAGGCTTCTTAGTCGAGCCCTAAGTTTATCCCGGACTCTAGCGCCAACCTGAGTAAGTGAGTAGAAAAATATCGAAAAGATTATTGCGCAAGTAAGACAGACATTACTCCTCTGAAAGGCTACTAAAGCTTAGGCATCTAAATGAGGAATAGATAAGCCAATAGCTAATATGTTAAGTATCGAGGCTGAACCAGGTATGCATATTTAGAAGAAATTGTGTCATTTTATCACTACAGACAGAGATCTCTTGATGTGATTATCTCTGAGTAACTGATAGGCCGTAACTCGAAAGTATTTGGCGCAACAGCTCTTTAGGTGCCTGGGCCTAGCTTCTGGTGTGCGCTATATTCTTCACACGAATGGAAGGGATATACAGATTAGTGCTGTATTCGAAGGTCAATTTGTTTTGAGAAGCTTTCTCGTGATAACAATATTCTCGGATGTTTGTCAGACGTTCGCGAGAGGTGGGACCGTAAAAAACTTTTTGGTGTTTTCTGGGATTCAAACTTGGAACCTCACATGCAGTGATCCGACACACTAACCACTTGCGCCACGGTATCCACCAGGATAGCCAGTACAATCAATAATTTGTACTCAGTGCCCGACAGGCCTACCTAATTTATTCTTAACTCCTATGCTTTTTAATTTTTTCAGCAAAGTGTACTGTTCCCTTGATAAAAGTCCTTATTACTTTGGTTACAGCATCGAGTTCTCTTTCAGATTAATGAATAAAGACGTCTTTTATATCACCCATAAAATAGTGCTTTCTTTTGAAGTGCCTTTGCTTGTACTCTTTACTCTGTGGGAAACGAATAACGTGAAGACATTTTCCTTCAAAACTCGCTGATCAGCATACGAGAAATAACTTTCAAAACAGTACTCCAGTTTGAAGGACACTCTGGCATGCTTAGTCGTATCATACCTAATTCATCGCAGCCTGGTACGACGATGCATTCTTAAAACTGTATGCATCTTCTTCAAGATAAGTTATTCCCTTCTTCTAATTTTTCCTCCTTCTTCACTCTTTCCGCAAAATAGAATTGAAAACTTTTCTGAAATAAACGCTCCTTCAAACTGTATTAAATAAATTGTTTTCTTACTCCTTAAGCATCTCAATATCAAGAAAATGTATAATCTTGTGATCATAAGCTTTTTTTTCGCGAAACCCAGAGCCCCACCCATCTCAGGTATCATGTTGGAAAATCTTTTTCAAGAATTCCTCACGTTCCCCAAAAGCAAACAAAACATTTTCTTAAGTCAAAACTTCCAACATTTCTTGGGTGGTGTTCCGTGAAAAATAACGTGCAAGGATTTCCATCGAGAAAGGAAAAAAAAACTTGCTTCAGATATGATATCCTCGTGCCAATGGCTCTGCATTCATCCATGCCTAACTCCAACTTCGCATGAATACTCCACTCCCCAGAGGCAATTGGAGAGGGCGGAAGGATGGAGGAAAAAAAATTAATATTCAACTTGAAGACATTTGAACGACCTTCATAATTTTACACACCATTACACCGATATTAGCTGGGGTGGATTCCGCAAAGAGATTGCCTTGCTTGAGAGTGTGGGATGAAATTTATACTCTTGGCGTTAGGGGAGCTCATCCTTTGTGCTCATTCAATACATAACGCAGATAAGGAATATTGATGGATTCTATTTTGTTTCCAGATTGAATTTCAGATTGCGCATCGGGGTGATTGGATGGTGCTGCTGCTGGTTCCCTCCGCCGTCGTCGTCGTTTGGTGCAAATGATTGTGCTTCAACATGCAAATGTGTATATATATATTCAATAGAGGCATAAATTGTTATAGAAACTGAAAAAAAAACGGGAGCTCTCTTACAATTTCATAAAGAATAGCGCGCGTCTTCTCATGTTAACTTTCACATTGTGACGTATTTATGGATATCATGTGCCACAATTTCACTCCATTGGCATCCGTCTTCAGTGTCACTGGCAGGAGTAAGAGGGTGCCACACAGGTAACGGCGACAGTAGCAGCATCTCAAAGTGCTAGCTATGAGTTGCTTTTCTCGATTCACGAAGACGACGATGACGATGATGATGAGGAGGATGCTGATGACGATGGGGACACTGGCACTAGTTCGTATTTGCATACGCGAAGAAAAGACAGCGGCCGACGACGACGACACATCAATTGGTGATATAGATTTCATTGAATGAATGCTGCTGCAGAGACCGTCAGATCGGGAGAGGGGGTGATTAATATACGAGTGCTTGCAAAATCTATATCACAGGGTAAAAATCCCGATGACAATAGATACAGACGCTAGATGTTTTGAAATTACCATCCGAGTGGTAGACAACTGACATAAAGAAAAACATTTTCATTTCCTTGAATTTGGCTTGATTCACTTTGCCGCGTACCCCATATCTTGGTCATCACTCCGGCATATTCTTCATCCATTTCTGGGCAGTTGCTTATATTGCCTTTTCATAATTTTTCATAATTATACAAGTTGGGTTCTCTAGAACATCAAATAAACAGAAATGGTTACCAAAACTAATAACTACTAATAAATAATATGTGGCCGCCGTGGCGTAAGTGGTTAGTGTGTCGGGTCCCTACGCATGAGGTTCCAAGTCCGAGTCCCAGAAAACACCAAAAAGTTTCTTCACGGTCCCACCTCTCGCGAACGTCTGACAAACATCCGAGAGTATTGTTGTCATGAGAAAGCTTCTCAAAACAAATTGTCTTTCGGATACAGCACTAAACTGTAGGTCCCTTCCATTCGTGTGAAAAATATAACGCACACAACATGAGTGGTTGCGAGAAACTAGGGCCTGGCACTCAAAGAGCTGTTGCGTCAAATTTTTATTTATTTTTTATAATAAATAATATATAGCAGATTTTGAGCCGTGAACATCTTCCAAATATGGCAGAAAGCTGCCGGAGGGGACAATTCTATCAGTGGTAAGCCCAATCGATCTCTGTCTTCCAAAAGTTTCGGCGGTCCTTGCATCCAGTATCTCACGTGCCCCCATTAAAGCTTAACCTATTCTCTTTCTTTTTTCGCCAAAAACTTATTCACGTTATAGCAAATCGGAACGTGATTCGTGTGACTTCTTCAACATCGTACTTAAAGATATTGTGTGAAATGCATAAGCCAACACCAGAGGCACACGCTTTCAAAGGTCTGTGCAATGCGCCGAGGATAGTGACATTATTGGCAGAACCCAGAGGACTGTCGCCGGTGCGTTTGCGAACATATAGACAAGAGTGGCTACAATGGGTTTAGCGGTGAACGAGGGTAAAACTAAGAAGGAACACTCATCATCGACTTAGCGGACAGAGTGTCACAATGGACAGCTACGTGTGTATATTTTGAAGCTGTAAGCGTCTTTTTCTACCTCGGCTTCGCTGTTACATCTGACAACAGCATTAACGCACAAAAGAATCGAAAAACCCTTGCCAATCGCTATTTCTACGGGTTAAGAAGGCTAAGTAAGAAGACGGAAGGCAGTTAGTTTTGTTCAGTATCACGTATCTTGCCCATGATAAAAAAAGACTCTCACAGACTTATATAGACGGCTTTATAAAAAGTTATAAATCGCAATTATCTAAGTAAGGTCCAGCGTACAGCTTGTCTGTGCATAAGCGGAGCCCTACAACTCCCTCTGCGGCACTGGACATTATGCTTGATCTGATACACCTCTATATATTTAACAAGCAAATGGCAGCGAATGCAGCCGTTCGCCTTGAAGCTACCAAACAGCAGTCAAGAAAAGAATTTGGCCACGCTTTCATTCTGAATAAATACAAAATCTTTTCCCAAAACAAGGACTACACCATTCCACGTCTAAATTTTGACAAGAACTTCCTTGTTACCATCCCTCCTAGATGACGATACATTTTTAGAAGACGAATCGATTCACTTCTACACTGACGGCTCGAAAACCAAGGACGGAGTTGGTGGTGGCGGTTTTCTCTGACAGGCTTAATCTTAAGATCTCCTTCCGTCTATCAATTTATTGTAGCGTGTACCAGGCGGAAATTATGGTGATTAAGCCGGTCTTATTTTGGCTTAAGAAAAACGTTGTATCTGCTAGAGATATCCGCATCTTTTCAGACAGCCAAGCAGCAAACAAATCCCTGGAATTGACCTCTATAAATTCCTTAGTAGCACTAGACTGCCGATCGTTTATCGAAGAGATGGCTGAGGAGTTCAATATTCACCGATCTTGGGTACCGAGGCATAGGGACATTCCAGGAAATTGTAAGGCCGATGAAATCATCAGAATAGGAACAGCTGTACCCATCCTGCCGGACAAAGGCATCTTAGGTATACCAATCTCTATTTGCAAACTCAAACTTAAGCTGGATGGTATTGTAGCGGACGGGTCCAATAAGGAACTCTCCCCTACAACAGCGCTGCACTTAACGAACACACCACGCACCACCACCATGGAACGCGACCCAGCTTTCATCCGTCAGACGACATGTTGTATTAAACTTCTCGTTTCCGCCTTTGCTTTCTTCTCTAATCGGCGTTCAACAGCAGCAGGTCGCAGATTTTATATTGTAAATCGAGTAGTATAGAGTAATGTAATTTCGTATAAGAATAATAAAGTTTAAGTTAATATTATGAAGCGCAGAGCGTAAACCTTTCCACACTTCACAGTATCGAGGGTACAAATCTTAGGTGGACAAGTCGACCTATGTATATGTCTAGCGACAAAACGGGTTTGGCCAAGGCTGGATCTAAAATGCTCTAAGATCTAAGATCTAGGCGCTATAATAGGTGTCATCACTGGACACTGTCTAATAGGCAAACATGCTACAAGGCTGGGCCTTTTTGAGAACGACTTTCTTAGAAGCCGCTATTCCTCACCTTTTCTGTTTCTGCCCAGTTCCCCCCGTAGAAGAAAGCTTCACTTAGGAGCATTCTATTGCAACGATATAGGTGACCTGATAAAAATCGATATTAAGAGTCTCCTACGCTTCATGATTAATTTTTTTTTTTATTTTTTTTTTTACGCTTCATGAGAAGCTCAAAACAGTTCAACAAGTAGGTAGAGGGAAACTTTCTCCCATGATCCACGTGGTAACTCAATGGACATATTGTTGGTTTAAGTGTGTTCTCAGCTGACAATCACTTCAACCTTACCTAACCTAAGGTAGTAAGTCAAGAACTAAGCTAAATAGAGAGGCTTGCTGGTTAAGTCTTGGGTTCACCCCGAACTGTAGCTCACTCTGTTGAGCTCTTATCAAATTTCCCCTAAAGAGTGCCGCGACTTATCACAAACTCATTCTCGAGCGCCTGAGTACCGCCTTTTTAAGACAAGTCCGTTTTCTTCCAGTCGTTTTTCAAAATTGCACTTTACCTCTCGAAGCCCTAGATATTTTGCGCGCTGAAGCACCATGTGTTGTTGCTAGCATAATACCAAAACAATCAATGACGCGCCGTATATAGCAGCAGATGTCAAATATAAACTATTTCAGGTAACGGCGCAAAATATCATGTGCTACGCGGCGCAGGTGTGGGGGTGGAGAAGGTGCGATACGGTGGAAAAGCTGTTACGGTTCTATCTAAAAAGACTCTTCCGGCTACCACATAACACTCCAAACTATATGTGCCACTTAGAGACAGGACTGCCACCATTATTTATCACCACGTTGAAGCTGCATGTAGACAATATGGTATACTGAAGGTAATGGCAATGGAAGATACTCGGATTCCAAAACGCATAGCTATACATGCTCTACAGAGAAAGATCCTATGGTTTGAGAAATGGGGTGAGTTAGCAGAATAAGCGCGTATAACAGTCGATATCTCAGCGAATAACCTGCAAAGTTGGAAACCACAACTGTACCGTCTACTGCAAAAATTGGACGAACGCATCCGAGAGGACCACATTGAAAACGCGAGAGCCTCAACCCACAGACAAACATACAGTCAACTGAATTATAACTTGCAGCAACGAAACTATTTCAGAAGCGATTATAATACAGAACAAATAGCGATGATATTCAAAGCAAGAGGGGAGCTATTACAGCTAAACTATATCCCCCATAGGGATGATCTACTAGTACTGTGCTCTGTCTGCAATCTTTCCCAGAGAGAGAATATAATGCACTTCATGGGAATATGTCCAATTTTTAAGGAGCATAGAAGAGCTTTCTTCAATAAAAACATACTCACTGAGAACGAAATCGTAGAAATTCTAAACGGATCGAACCGGAATAGTTTATATCAATTTTGCAAAACCGCATTGAAATACAGAGAACAACTTGTAAGCGAACGTTTTTAAAAAAATATTTTATTGCAAAACCATCAAACCGAATAATGTAATAAGTTACTATTTTCTTCTAGGAAAACCCTATGTATGTAAGTTGTCAATCTGGCCGACGGACTTAATCCAAGTCTTTTAGATTAAATTTAAAATTTCGTACTTTTTTATATTGAAATAAAAACTACTACTACTACTACTACTACTACTAATACCAAAACACAATCAGTTGGGTGAGTTACAAAAAATTTTCCAAGCTGAATGCTTGCCAACCTAAACCTTATTATCGAAGCATTGCAAGCAGAACTGAGAACATCGAGCTTGTAGTTTTCCGATGTTAAGAAGAATGCTTGAACAAACTTAAGGAGGCCTACATGTCTGCCCAGGTCCACCCCGGACTGTACGGCCACCTAAGTAAGTAAGTACTCGTACATGTCTTTAGGAAATATACTTTATCAGCTCAAGAAAAATTAAGGCTGACGGCAGCCAATTTGCGAATTCAAATTCGTGAGCCAGTTCAACGATGAAAGTATGACTATGAATTTGAGAGAAGAAAGGGTACTTTTGGTCAGTAAAAATTCAGCATCCTGTTAAAATGTATTCTTAAAGAATTTCGACATTTCAAAAGAAAGAAAAAATCACTCAAAAGATACTCGCAGATCGTGATAGGCCATCACCACCAGAGGAGATACGCCATTTAACATCAATGACAACAGCAAAAAAGGACAATCTGCTTTTGGGCTGCGACGCAAATGCCAGTCATACATTATGGGGCAGCTCTGAAATCAACGAACGCGGTGAGTCCTTGTTTAATTTTCTAGTGATGTCCAATCTCTCTGTTTGTAACGTGGGTAACACTTCAACTTTTGTTTTTCCGAGTACGGAAAATTTCAGAGGGTGGGAGGAAGTTTTAGACATCACTCTCAAAAACCAACAATAATAACATTAGGGTAGTTAACTGGCGAGTATCCGATCGAATGTCCTTCTCCGACCACAGATGGATTCTCTACAATGTGTACCTCGAGGTTGAGGCTCCCAAGCGATTTAGAAACCCTAAGAGAATTGACTGGAAGAAGTTTGGTCAGGTTATTAAATCAAAACTTCATAGAATACCCGACTTGAAAATTGAATCAGTCGAGGAACTAGACGCCAAAATCATGACCTTCGGAACAGCCATGGGTGCGGCTTTGAAGGTTTCGTGTCCTATTAAATATAGGAAGAAAAAATTCCTTCTTCTTCTTCTTCTTCCTTTTATCAGCGAGGCTATGATCCGAAAACAAGGGATCACAACCCTCCCACTTCACCGCATTTCTACTGATCCGCCTGTGGGGTTCGCCTATTTGACATCAGAAAATATCGGCAGGCCTGCCGATTTTGGATCACTCGGTTACTGAGGCCAATGAAATGCCGATGTCGTCGCATTTGTCTGATCCAGGCGTTTATAGGCCTGCCTTTCCTACATCGCGATGTCTTTGGAACGTGCATTGATATTGCCTTTTTAACAGGGTTCAAATGATCTCTTCTTTGAACGTGCCAATACCAACTGAGCCGGTCACGCTCTATTTTTTGTACGATGGTTTCCTTGATGTGAAGAAAAAATTCCTCCTTGGTGGAACGAAGATCTATCTAATCTGAGGAAGATAACTAGGGAGATCTTCAATGTCTGCTTTAAACACAAGTTCTGGCAACCATATAAGGATTGTCTGAAGGAATACAAGAAATCCATTAAACGTGCCAAGTCCCTTGCTTGGAAAGACTACTGTCAGTCCATTGAGACCATTAAAGACTCTGTCAGGCTGCGTAAAATTCTGTCCAAGGAGCATTCTAGCCCGTCCTTTAATAAACGGCCGGATGGGACTTGGACGGACTCCTCTAACGAGTCACTGGAACTTTTAATGCAAACACACTTTCCAGGATGTAGAAATGAGATTGCCCTCCCACCAGTAGCTCAGGTCGCGCAATCTTCTTCCTGGAATGACATTAAGACAACAATCACAGCAGGTAACACCTCCTGGCCTATTAACAGCTTCTCTCCCTATAAATCGGCCGGCCTTGACGGCATTCTCCCTATTATGCTGCAAAAAACATTGGACCAGATGGTCTCGTAGCTAGTTCCGATCTACAGAAGCTATATTCTCCTAAACCACGTTCCCCTGAGCTGGAGGCGTGTTCGTGTTGTGTTTATCCCGAAAGCTGGGAAGCGGGGTCATGGATCCGCAAAGGATTTCAGACCCATTAGCTTATCCTCTTTTCTTTTAAAGACGTTGGAACGCATCTTAGATATACATATCCGAAATACCCTAGATAAATCCCTTCTATCCAACATTAAGGGCGATCGACAGAAACGACACTCCACGAAGTTGTGCGAACGATAGAAAAGACAATCCATTTCAAACAATATACCCTTGCTACCTTCTTAGACATTGAAGGTGCCTTCAATAACGTCAGTACGGAATCGATTCAGGGAGCTCTGATCCAACTGGGTGTGGAAGAGTTTATTAGCAAATGGATATTGGCAATGCTAAAAACTAGAATCATTCAATCGAATCTCGGCAACAGCAGCTCCACCATATCTGTTGTTAGAGGAACTCCTCAAGGTGGGGTCTTATCTCCTCTTCTATGGCTTATGGTCATCAATAAAATTTTGTGTAGACTTGATATTGATGGAGTCAAGGTTGTCGCGTATGTTGATGACGTGGTAATACTGGTATCGGGGATGTTTCCATCCGTAATCAGTGAGATTATGGCAGGTGCCTTAGGCAAGATTAGCTCATGGGCCTCTGGATGTGGACTCAGCGTCAACCCAAGCAAAACTGAACTCATCTACTCTCCCTATCCTCCAGTGCCAAGTACCTAGGTGTGGTACTTGATCCTAAACTAAGCTGGAAGCTTAATATTGAGCAACGGGTGAAGAAGGCCTGTGTAGCTTTCTATGCCTGCTGCAAGACGTTTGGCAAGTAGTGGGGATATCGCCCGAAGATGGTATTATGGATGTACACTGCCGTGGTGCGTCCCATTCTTTCCTATGGATCGCTAGTCTGGTGGCCTGCGCTAAGAAAAGCTTATAACATCAAACTTATCAACAGGGTACAAGGAACGGCGGCTATAGGCGCAACGGGTGCCATGAGGACATGTCCAATCGAAGCCTTGAACGTTATTATGCACCTTTTACCACTCGATCTTCACATTATGCAGCTATCATCATGTAGTGCGGTCAGGCTAAGGGAAACGGGATGCTGGTGCACCAATCCGTATAGTCACAGCAGTATCCTGAATTTGCTACCACAGGATCTGGTCGCTAATCTGACCGACTACATAACTCCCACAATGAACTTTTGAAAGGACGTCACGGTCAGATTCCCAACCAGGGCGGAATGGGAAACTGGCGTACTAATAAATGAGTTCGAATCAACAATTTTCACAGACGGTTCAAAAATGAACTGCGGGGTAGAGGCGGGGATATTCTCTGATTCCCTCAATATTTGCAGGTCGTACCGGCTTCTGGATTCGTGCAGTGTTTTCCAGGCGGAAGTTTTTGCCGTACTTGAGGCCTCCCGCATACTCAAGAAAACCGCTACACCCCTAAATACGATTGCCATCCTCATTGACAGCCAGGCGGCTATCAAGGCTATAGTATCTGCCACTACATCCTCAAGGCTAATAGAACAGTGCAAAAAAGAACTCGCCTCGCTTGATCATCGGCTAAGGATCTGTCTCCTTTGGGTTCCGGGTCACAGTAACATTGAGGGGAATGAGCGGGCTGATGAACTCGCGCGGCAAGGATCTGCCCTTGATGCTTCCCTAGCAAAGGAGGTGAACGTCCCGTTGGGGTCCTTAAGGGAATCATCTTCGCGCACTATCTGCTAAAGGCGGATAGTGGATGGCAGGGGGTGCGGAACTGTGTCATCTCCAGGCAGATGTGGCTCAAATGCTCCCGGAAAAGAACGCAAGATCTACTGAACAGAAACCGTACAGATATCGCAAGAACTCTGGCAGTTAGTACTGGCCACTGGCCCATCGGGGTTCATGCGGCCAGAATAGGCATTGCATTTAATGCACACTGTCGCAGCTGAAATACTGCTGATGAGATAGAAACAATCTTACACTTCCTCTGCAGGTGTCGGGCTTTAGGTAAGGCCGACAGCGCACCTTAGGTAAACTCTTTTTCGACAACCTTATAGAGCTAGCGGAGATTAGCATTGGGGATATTATCAGCTTCCTCAATGTAACGGGGTGGATTTGAATAATCCTTACCCCCTTTTTCTTCTTATTTTCCTTAGTAGTTAACGTCCTTGTTACATCCGTTAGGTCACTTGAGTTGTGGTAATAAAACGGCGTTTCTGCGCTAATTAAGTGTCGGCATGGCTTGCTGACACAACCACTCCTACCTACCTACCTACCTACTCGCAGTCTACTACAGACTCTACATTACTCGTACACTTGTATCATACATGTCCCTGCAAATTATTGTTCTTACAAAAATAAAACGTCCTTTTCAAATTTTCCTTCTCACGCTCCAGTTGCCCATTTCTGTTCTTTGATTAATCTCCACACCTACAAAAATAATAACAATAACTTAGGCATTGTGTGAGCATTTAAACTGTATCTCTAGTCAATGTAGTTTCGCACATGAGCGCTAATCTCACTCACACAGTTGGCATCAGATGGACGCTTGCTTATGACTGTTTTCTTGGTTTGGTCTTTTCAGTTCTATTCCAGATAATAAACTTTAATTTCTTATGTGCAACGATCAAAGGAGAGTGCGCAGATACTCTACGGTACCCATAGTTGGTAGTGCAATTGTTAGTCTTATACTCTTAGGTACTTAAAGCTCAGCATGCAATGCTTTCATGCTACGATCCCATATTCACTTGGCTGCGCGACTTTATAGCCACCATTATTGATGATGATTTTCCTGTCTGATTACGAATAACAAAGGTGATAAATGAATTGGTGAATCAATATGATACAATGTCTAGGGACTGTTGAAATCGAAATATCGCATGTGCAGTGATCATTGGCAGTGTGATGGCTTTTATGCTAAAAAGACGACTACAAAATTTGTATTGAGTACTCGTATGTAATTTGTTTTTCTGCGATTTGACGACTATGTTATCCATTTTCTCTCATAAATGGGAGAATGTTTGTGTGCCGTGTCTTTCAAAGAAATACAAAAGAAAATGCATAAAAAAATAAATAGAAATCCGTCGTATAGGTACTGGACACGCTGATACTAACAAGAGTGAAGTCAGACCCTTCAAAATAGGAATGCAGTAGTTACCAGAAAGAAACAAGTTTACCTGAAAAAACTATGTGCCAAGAGTAATATAATTAAGGTATACAAAAGTCTCAACGAACTTTTCTGAATACTTATCGTTATTCCAGTACCATTTATGTTCCAGAAGTTTTCTTATTTTTCAGTTGGGGCTGAACACAACTGAATACCCTTAATCGGTTGGTAGGCAGATAAGTGCTCTAAGACATAAGCCACTGCTAACGTAGAACATTGGGTCCATTGGTGAACCTGTAAAGAGAGAAGAGCTATTTTAGAACCACACAAATATGGATATCAATTTCTTTCAGCTAAATATTACGAGTACCTAAGTCCTCCAACTCCGTGAAGAAGTAATTGGCAAGAGTCATCATTCTTATGTCGGCGACGGAAGGACATTCACACAGCAGCTGACAGGCAGATTCAATTTCTCCTTCTACCCTACAGATCTTACAGTAGGCTTTTTGAAGTACACCGAGACGGCCCTTATGACTACCAATGGCGCATTATCCAATAATGCTGTTAGAGACGACCCATCTATCACTGCGACTAAGCTTAACCAGAGAAGGGAACCTCTTCTTATCATAGACTAGCCATAAAGTTCTAGGCGTTATGCATGTGTCCAGCTGAATCCAGCTCTCACTGACTATGCTCCTCAATGCCTTTTTTTAAACAGCGAAAAGAATACCTCACATTACTATGCATCTGTACCCAGGATAGATTCCCGCATTGGTTCTAAAACCTCATTAAGATGCCGCTACGACTCGTTGCAACCCTTAAATTACTTCGAAGTCAAGAGAGTTAACTAACGGCAGCCTAGCGGCAAATTTTGAAGATTATGGCCAAGATTAAGATTTGAAAGATGCTGCAGTTGTTATCAGTACTAAGCAAACTGTTGACTCCTAGGATTTCACAGTAAACGTCAGCTCCTGTACCAACATTTATTATGGAGCCGCCAGGCATGTCCCTTTTACTGGTGACTCGTCGATTCTTTCAATCAGTTATGTCAGGCATTCTCATATGAGTAGTAAGTCAATCACATCGGAATAAGTCGGAGGCATAACCGTATGGTAGTGCTAACCACAATCGTGCTTCTCTCAACCTTAGCGCAGTTTTTCCCGGGATATTCTTGCCATATACATAGATCCAGCGGAATGAAATTTGGCATGTTGCCGCCGAGGGAGTTGCTCTAAATGATCCTTTCATCCCGATGAAGTCTGTTTCCTAAATCTTAGTGATGATTGAAAGCTGGTAAGCGATATCAACTATGTATCTTCTACAAGATTATTGAACCATACGTTACAATAGGTGAGGTCTCATAACAGCCGTGCATCTAGCATAATGTGCCTGGATTGAAACCCTACGTGTAATTAAACTCTTTTTTGCATAAATAGAAGGCTACACATGCCTTTTTAATATAGTCATTGATATTGTCCTTCCGATTCAGTTTGGAATCTAAAACTACGCCCAGGTACGGTGCTGACTCTTCTTAATGCAAAAAACAATATTCTTTTCTTTTTTCTTTGAGAAATTGACTCCTAGACCTCGGCTGCTGACCCAATTACAAACTAGTATTAGTCCATAATTGAGTCTTTCGCTTAGGACTACAAAGAATTTCCCTGATAGCAGGATCATGACATCATCAGCATAAACCTAAGCATACGAGTAAGCATAAGGTTTCATTTTCTTTCTACTGCCAACGTCTCTCAGTGTTACATTTTTGATACACGACTTGAGCATAGTTCCGTTCCAATTGCAAATGGTGGTACTGAGTTGATCTGTATGCATGCTGTTTAAGTCCGTATCGCCAAATATTTTAGATATAAAATAATATCTTTTATTTTAAGTCTACGTACGGGCTATGTGTCAGGTAAACTACATAAATTGTAAACTTAATGAATTGGATAGAAATAATAACGTAACCCTTTACTGGATGCCCGGCCTTGTCGGGATAGAGTGTAACGAAGCAGCATAGGTTATGTTAGGTAAATGGGTGCCTCGTGACAAAAAGAGTTTCTACTCACTTGGACCGACAGTTCGGGTGTATTGCGCCCAAATTATTTAACCCTGGAAACGCCGTAAAGATAGTCCGCTGTAAGAACCACCCAGATAGTGATATGAATCTCAGGAGGTCCGTAAGCTCAACATTTCCTAAGTCCTCCAGCTCCGAGAAGAACTACCAAGAGTCCTCATTCTTCTGACGGATAGGGCAGTAACAGTAACACAGCAGGTGATGAATAGATTTAATTTGTTCTTTGTTCCTGCAATTTCTACAATATTCGTTATGCAGCACACCGAGTCACTCCGCGTGGCACAGTGACTCGAAATTATGCCGGAAACGACCCGTGCGTTATAACGACTAAGTTTCACTACAGAGGTTGATTTCTCTTGCTGAAGGCCGGCCATAGTGTCCTGGCCGTTGCGTTCCTTCACTGGACCTGAAGCATTCTGCAGAATAGAGGAACATACCATACGCGAAGAATTCAGGAACACGAAGAAAGAGAGGGTAAGAAACTGGAATAATACTCCAGGTCCGAGGCAAGCTAAGAAGCTTCTGGGATGTTACAGCCGGAAAAGATTCAAAGCATGAATATGCCTTAACAAGAACAACCCACGTAACCTAACAGGGCATTGCAAACTCAGGGAGCATTTAAGGAAAATAGGCATACAAGATGAAGGCCTTTGCAGGTTCTGCAATCAGTTAAACGAGACATTTTTTTTTTAAAGTCTTGTGAGACATTGACCGACAAAAGATGCAAATATTTGGGCAAATAGCAACTATCAGATGAGGATATGTCAACCATTGAACCACTTCTCATTCTTTGATTCCTTAGAGAAACCGAATTGGAGATGGTACTCTACGGTAAAATATTGTCGCCATGGCAAATGAGAGTGTTTGATGTTCAAACACAACTCCGAAGGAATTATAATGCGAGGGGGACGTATTAGCAAGGGGCACAATAGGCCATTAGGTGATATTGCAAGATAATTCTTCACAAACAATAAATCAGTACTAGTATCGCGTGTGGTCGAAACAGCGAGAGAAACAACGCAATGTATTTGTTTGCACAACTTTATTTTTTTTTGTAATATTCTTCCGTGCATGGAAGGCAAAGAGATCTAAGCTCATACAGCCATGAACGTGATCAAAATGCTTTTATTAATTTGTGTAAAGCTTTTTGTATGGGGAAATCATGTGTGTATTTCACTTTATTTTACCTAACTTATGGGAACATACATATATACACATGATTTTATTTTTTGTGCACATCTTTGGCACAGTACCTTTCGAATGATATAAGTGTCATTCCTGTCCTTTTATAATAAATACTAAAATAACTTACGATAAGTTTCAATGTTCACGTATTAATATATAAGATAATGAAGACATAATTGAGTTCCTGCCAGGAGGAGTTGAATATGCAGGAGTCCTGATCAAAGCACTTCTATTCGCAGACGACGTAGTGTTACTGGCGTATTCTCCAGAACACCTTCAGCTTATGATCAACCGATTTAGTGATTACTGCAAGTTATGGAACCTGATTGTCAATTTGGATAAGTCTAAAGTTATGGTGTTCAAAAAAGGGGGAGGCATAAGAGGGATATTGTGCTAACGAGAAATGGAATTACAATGGGGAAGTAATTGGAGTTGTGAAGAAATATAAGTACCTTGGATTGTGCCTTACAAAAAATCTTAATATGAATATTCATCTTGAGGAAAAATTAGCAAAATCAAAAACAGCCATCAATCTAGCTTGGAGGAGATGCTTCAACAACAAATTTATTGCCCACAGTGCTAAATATAGAGTTTTTGAGGCGGTATCGGAATCCATTCTATTCTACGCAGTACAAGGATGGGGAGGTAAAAGATATGAAGCCGTTGAGAAACTATTAAGACACTAACTCAGAAGAGTATTTCATCTTCTCCAAACACGCCAAGCTATATGCTAATGCTGGAAACAGGATTAGCACCGCTTTTCACAAAAACGCTGAAACTCCAAGTGGATTATATTCTGATGGTCCTTAACATGCCGGATTACCGTCTTCCTAAAATAGCAGCTGTACAAGCTATACAAAGAAGAACAGGATGGTTTAAAGAGTGAATGGATTTAGCTCGTGGCTGTGGCATTGAAGTTAATCACGAAAATTTAACGTGTCTGAAGAACCAGCTTTATCAGCTCATCAAGGGAATCGATGCACAGGCTAGGGAAAGGTAGAGGAAGCTGCGGGATCGTTACATAGATCGATATACAGGCACTTGAACCACAACTTGTTGCAGAAAAATTATTTTCAGGATGAACACAGCATTGATGAAATATCGATGATCTTGAGGCTGCGGGGCGAACTCCTAAAACTCAATTATGTGCCTCACAGAGAAGATTTACCTCTGCTTTGTAGGTTGGGCAATTTGACAGAGAGGGACGATACTCTGCATTTTATGGGAAAATGTCCAGTTTTACGGGAAACAAGAAGACACATTTTTGGAAGCGATGTCCTGGCGGAGAATCAAGTCATAGCACTCCTTAACGATGTAAATGTTCCTAGTTTGTTTCAGTATTGCAAAATTGCACTCCAATATCGGGAGAGAATACTGAGTGGGAATTTTTAATAAATGGTAGTCATCCACAATTTGCACAGGTTTACCATATTAAAATACAAAGTTCAGTGAATTCATTTGAAATCTTATCTTACCCCCTACTAAATGCCTCCCTTCAACAGACATCCCAATTTTAAATTCGACTCACCTCATGACACACTTAAATATTCTATATTCTATCGACCTTTCTGACTTGCGTCCCTGAGAATACATATCTTTTCCTCTTTTCAAAACCACAAACAAAACGAAATATACTATTTTCCATTCCAATCCAACACATGTGCACATCGATCACACCAGTGTTTACAAATATTTTCCATTTTCTATCTTTCAAAATTAAAATGAGTATCCCTCAAATCGCTATAATAAACGTCTGCTTTTATTAATATGTCATTAAATAAAAATAATATTTCCACACCAGAAACCGCAGGAATTTTAATAGATTCATTTCGCCTTAAGTGCTTCTTAATATACCGCCACCACCGGCCGAATGACGTCTACGGGGTTTTTCAATAACTCAAAAACGCTTTAGCTATCTTCAAACGAATGGAACGCGCACCCCAGAGATTAATTATTAAGCCATTAACAGTGTCATCTAGTTATGATTTACAATATTTTTCAGCTGGACAAATTAATTTGCCCAGGGAAAATGAGCAGGTTTTTGTTGAAATGTTGCCAGAGGCACACATGGTGTATCTGACGAGGCGAGGACGGGCTAGAGAATTTGTTTTGAAATTTATGATTGCCTGCTAATTGGTATTCCTGTGAGAAATTCTGCATGACAAATGTCAAAGTGTTAATGGGACAATCTCGTGGCAGTGGCTTTGGCGTGGCTATATGCGTTGTGCCCAGAGTTTGATGGCGTTTTTTAATTTCTTGGGGTAAATCGACGTTGCGCGCGGGGCAGACGTATGAAGCCATCCTTTAATGACTGTAGCAGTGTAGCACCTATGGCGTGTGGAAGAAATTTGTTTTTAATAGGCGCCGCTATAAAATTACTTTTTGTATTTGAAAATCCATAAACATTCCTTTTGTACATATTTATGATTGCTTTGTAGTCACGATTTTTTGTTTCTATTGTTTAGAAGAAGTAGCCAATACTGGCGCCGAAATACATGTTGTTTAGAAAGAATTTGAAATTCAATTTAATGTAAATACCTATCTCTGATTTCATTTTTGTGTTTTCTTCTTTGTTGATCCATTCAAATTTTAAGTTCTAACAAAGGTGGACTGAACAATTTAAGTAACTTTTCCTTTCACGGAAGTTAAAAGCTTAGGTTAGGTTAGGTTAGGTTGGAGGGAAGTGCACCTAAGTGCTTATCACGGGGCCAATCGGTCCATTGTGTTTCATTTAGTAGTGTGGAACCTTTATTTAAGTAATTATCTTGCGGTCGGTTCTGTTGTGAACTAGCCTGTGCTCTTTATGAACCTTATCATGTTCCTTGGTGGGACTTGTGTGAGATCCCCTGTTCATCAAAAAACCTGTTTCCCATATGATAGAGGCGGCGGTTTTGAAGATTTGGGCAGTCGCATAGCAGGTATTTGATGGTTTATGTCTCCTCTATATCTTGCCAGCTCCTGTATTTAGGTCTATTTTCCTTTTCAGTTCACCAATTTGAGTTGTTACTGACATCCGAGTGTGTTGAAAATCCAATGCTGATTCCTTTTTGGCTAGTTCATTGGCTGTCTCGTTTCTTTTTATACGGCTATGTCAGGGAATCCAGCAGAGAGTTGCGTCATGGGTGTTGCATATTCTGTTCAACGTGTTACGGCATCCGGAAACTGTTTGTGATATGGCTTCTTCGTTGACTAGTGCTTTGGTTGCCGCTTGACCATCCACGAAAATGTTAATCTTGGAAGGATTTAGTTTTTTGCTATGTGTAGTCTGTGCAGCCCTGTCAATGGCGAAGACCCCAGCTTGAAAGTTGCTACAGTCATCAGGGAGTTTGTATTTGATTGTTTGTCGTTAATTTCAAGTGACTATTGCGCCAAATATTTTTTTTTTTTTAAGGATGGGTCTGACAATCGCTGTGTACATCCAGTAAATTATGTACGGACGCAGACCTCATTGTTTACCAAAGATTTTCTTGCATGCATAAAGTTAAAAGCTTAGTCCTACCCTACCCTAGGTACAGATTGGTAAAAAGTTTGAATTACAGTAATTAATAGCTTTGAATTTGGATGAAGTTTTGTCTTCAGTGAAAGATTTCAAAATGATATTCGGTCGAATGTAAAGCTTGCTGCTGCGATCTCCAGCATGCTGGGTAGCATAAGCAAATTCAGATTGCAGGGCTGATGATCTTGTAGAAACTTACTTGATGGCGCTACAGTACGATGTGACCCTGGGTCTCAACCAACATTCATCTTTAGCTAATTGCCTCCAGTTGCTAAAAGTCTCATTGTACTTGTGCGCATCACATACGATGAGGAGACCCTCTACTGAGTCGTTCCGCCAAGTTAGATTTGAAGAGCGTTGATATCCATTCAATCTTCATGCTCTACCCATCTCAGACGTCCAATATACATTTTTGGATTGGGTTTTTATCGCTGGCGCTGTGAAGATCGTATAACTCGTCACTGAATCTTCTCCAACAAAAGTAGTAAAAATAAAGGTTATGCTTCAGAGCCATAAGGCAGGACTGGGATGATAAGGGTCTTATATAGATTCTCCTTAATTATTCAGGACTTGGTTTTACTATGAAATTGCCTTCTCAACCCAAAGAAACAGCGATTGGCAAGTGTTCTTCTTATATTCTAATAGCAGACTCAAGGTGGACAAAGTCCTTCACTACCTCGAAATTGTAGCTACCCACTGTGACGTTTTGTCCAAATCGTCAATGCTGCGTGTCTCTTCTTTATGACAGCATATATTTGGTTTTATCCTAGTTCGTCTTAGACGACGGTTTCTGATTCATTACTTGCAACGGCACCGATGGCAAGAGGAAGGTACTTGATGTCACTTTTTAGACTGCAAACTTAAACAACTCTACCTTTCAGATGGAGAGTATATAACAAAATTTCCGCTTAGGGTTTACAGTTTTAATTTAACATTCCAGGAGCAGTCGCTTATAATTTTTTTGTATGAAACTATGGCAAACCTCGATTCAAAAATATCATCTCTAACACAAAAGACTTCTCATTTCTCAGGCTGACCTTACGGAAAAACTTAGAAATGCTGAGCGAAATTCACTGTTTAGGCATAATATAGATGGCGTTTAATTTAGAGAGTAGAAGATTGCCAGTATCTTGGGAATATTGTCTCAACTGATGGTGGAACCGAACTGGATATAGCCAGCAGAATCGCCAAAGCAAATTCCGCGTTATATATAGCGGCAGCCAGCATAAATGAATGTTGAATTGCTCTGTCATCTCTATAAGAGATAAACGACAGTTTAAGGCGGCCTTTGAAGTGAAGGAGTACGATTCCAGGGACTTGATTGCCGCTCGGCTGTCAGTGAAAATGCGAATATCCCTGACAGATAATACATTACATTTCAGCCAGGATAGGGCTCGCTTAATCGCCATGATTTCCGCCTGGAAAACGCCACAATGATCAGGGAGGCGAAACGAGATGCTTAGATTGAGCTTTTCGGAGAAAACACCACAACCCACCCCACCCACCCCTCGGTCTTAGAGTCATCTGTAAAGAAGTGAACCGAACTACCATCGACAGGGGAGGAGGTGTCCGATTCATCCCGATTAGGGATGCTCGTATGGAAGCTTCGGTCAAATCTCAGTTTCGGCAGGGTGTAGTCCGTGTTTTCGTGTTTGAAGTTGAGAAGATCAAGGATCGAGGAGTGGCCAAAGCGATAGCTAGACCACTAAGAGGAGGCTTTTAGACGGATGGCCGCACAAGCAGCCATCTGTTTGTCGAAAATATCTATAGGTAGCAGGTTGAACAAAATGTCCAGAGCCACGGAGGGAGTAGTTCTCAGTGCACCACTGATGCAAATGCATGCAGATCTTTGCACCTTAACTAGTTGAGTGTAGTGGACAGCCCTGTCAAGAGCAGGCCACCATACGATCACGCCATGGAGTAGTATACATATGCCTGATAACGGACACGTACAGCCAATGAGTGATATGCGGTTTCATACCCCAGCTCCTACCTATAGCCTTTTTACAAGAATAGAGAGCTACATTTGCTTTCCTGACGCGTTCTAGTAGATTGGCTTTCCAGTTCAACTTCCTATCCAAAATAAGATCCAGATATTTTGAGTTTTCAGTTAAGGTGAGACTGGTGCCATTTACCTATCATAGGAGAGCCTATGAGGAGAACTTTATATTTCCTCGTGAAGAGAACGATTTCCGTTTTATGGGGATTAACCCCCAGTCCACTTTTGGAGGCCCATCTGGTGAGCCGAAGGAGAGCATATTGAAGGATTTTCCTGAGAGTGTCTGGGTGTTTACTGCAGATTCCGCTCCAACGATGAATCAGTGCTGTTATATGTATGCCACATGCGTGGAGAGTGACCATTACTACGAGAAAGTTGCAAACATTAGTCAAAAGGTACTTGCCCAACATCTTAAGGATTTTCTTGTCTCACCATATCTCTTACGAAAAGGGAATTCAGGTCAGGAACCAATAGTTGCAGTGGATTTGTCACCCGTTTCAGAAAGGTGACCATTCCATAGCTTACCATGCTATGCAATGGAACCCTTTAACTCAAGATGTCAGAATACCTGGCGATCCGAGGAGAACATGGCACAGAACAGTCGAGAAGGAGAAGGACAATTTTGGACAATGAATGAAGATGCTTCGCATGACAGCAGGAGTAACGACGCTTGATCGAATAAGAAGATCGAAGATCAGTGGAAGCCTACGCATCAAATAAACCATTTAACGAAAAAAACGCGACCGACTCTGCTGGTATTGTCATCTGAACTCCGTCAAAAAGGCAGTATCTGTGACCCTTTAACTTATATCGCGAAAAAGTGGTAGGCCTAAAAACTCATGGATCACACAAATTCAACAAGACCAGCACTTGATTTGCCTCAGTAGCGAAAAGATGGAGAAGCCTGCCAATATCTCCTGAGGTCAAACAGGCGAATCAGTAGAAATGCAGTAAAGTGGGAGAGTTAAAAGCTAATTGCATACAATAGTTGTTTTCGTGACTCACTGGTTAGAGAGTTGATTTACTAAGAAGGATGTCCAAATCTGAATACCAAAAATTGCAGTGCGGTTTATCCCTTATCTCTCGCAAATGTCTGATATAATTCTAAAAGCTTATCATGCTTGCCGTTAGCATTCGCGCAATAAAACTGTAGCCCTATTGAAAATACGGTGGGTAATATGCGGTACAGTTGACGACAGCTCGGAATCAATGTTTTAATTGTTGGTATTCATCTGCTCACAGTCATTGTATACATAGTAATAACAATTCAATAGCTCTTTCAGAGCATCCGTTCTAGCATAGTCGTCCATTGTTCCTCCAAGGACATCACTTCTCCTATCCCCCTTTAGAAGCACTTGCAGCACGGTCCCAACTGCTGAGACCTCTGACTTTTATTGGTTTTTGGATTCTTGCGTCACGTAGGCCTTTTCTTTTAGTGGCTTGGTTTTACCGCTATTGAGCTTTTCTTCTAATGCAAATTACATTTCGAAGCAGTTGTCAGGCCCTGACGGCTCGCATTCTCGTAAAGCAACGCATGTGTCACTTCCACAAAGAAAATGCAACAAGTAAAGCACGATCTTCGGGATCTTCTTTCGGAAAGTTATTCATTTTAGTTACTCACTTTTTTGGAATATGAATGACTGGCGTCCTGCAATATTTTTAATGTTAAACTAAACGCTGATGAACAAGTTCTGACGTTATGCACTTTTTTGTTTATCAATTAAGAACTATAAAAAAAGTTAAAATAATTTTGCTTAAGCCCACTAACATATCCATTGTTTAACTCTCCGCAGGTTAAGTTCTTAACTCACTTATCCGTACCCTACTCACTTTCGTCTTCATTTAAATCCGCCTTACGTGTTATTTATCACTTACCGGCAAACAGCCAGACGAGACTGCCGGGAAATGATTATGTTTATGACAAATTTTACTAGCCCTTTCGTTACACCACGTAGGCACAACTTGAACCCATAAGCAGAGGTGTCAGACAACAATACACGGTTAATAAACACCAACATTAATGGCGCCTCATATCATAACCACATTTTAATTCCAGCCAAAGCCATCATAAAACCGAGGAAAAAAAAAATACAACGGCGACAAGTTACAACCTTTAGGGACTTCATTTGGAATTCATAACAACGGCGCACTGACCGCCGCATTGATCCATCACCTCGTCTAATACGCGAGTAATTAATTTAATTGATCTTCATCAATATCCTCAACAACAAACAACAGCACAACACTGCACAAGACCACGCATAACTTTATGGCACCCTTTTGACAGTTCGCTCTTTGTTCGTGTTGTCTTGTCTTGATTATCCATATCGACACACAAAAGGTGTGAGGTGTGAGCTGAGGAGGTAAGGTGTTGATGTTCGGTATCGATCGCGGTCGTCGTCGTCGTCGTCGTTCTTGAGGAAGATTCTTTCACGATAGTTATGGTTAGATTTTAATCACGTTCTTTAATGATCGGTACACAATCGGTGTATGATATGAATATGATCGGCCGTAGTAGGCCCACGCGCAGGGTGTTGAATTGGGCTTGGGCTCCCCCGAAAAGCGTGAATACGTGCTGGGAACCGCAATGCTTTGTGTGTGGGAAAAGATGTGCTTTTGGCAGGCTAATTCATTTTGACATTTTACCTTTGAAATTCCACTCATATTTGCCATAAAATAAACACATAAGGGTAATGTGATGATTGAGCTGAGTCATAAATCAGAGGAGGGCTTGTTCGATGACATGATTGTAGGTGTTATTGGTGGTTTATTGGGTTTTTGTTTCAATGAATAACGTAAGTTGGAGACAGTTACAAGTAAATTGCAAATACTTAACTACTTGGTAGTCAAAACCGCCTTCTAGACAAAGCAGTCTTAGATGTCATTGAACTTAAGTTTAGTTACCACCCATTTCATCATTACGTACAATGATTCGACCAGGTCTCACATTCATAATTATTAGATAGCTAACATTTTGAAGTAGTTCAGCAGTTTATTAAATGATAAGTGTATTTGATTACTGAACAGGAGACTCAAACTCCGAATCACAGAAAATACCAAAAATGTATTTTATAAACTCACCACTAGCCAACCATGTCCGACAAACATCCGAGTGCACATAGCTACACGAAAAGGTCTCAACATAGAAATAATTTAAGACTAGCTGACCATTGCTCGCCTTGCTTCGCCCACATTTTAGTAGACGTTTATTTGCTTGTTAAAATATACTCGTAATTGCCAACTGAATAAAATACCGAAAATGTCTAAACCCCATTATAACCACTCGCGTGGGAATCCCCACCAGAGCATACACAAATCCGCTCAGCCACTGCAGCATGACTGCTGGCAGTGGTCTCCACTGAAGGATAATTCTGAGTGATGATTTGATTAATTGTTTTTAACATTGCTCAGCTTAAGGAGCTGAGAAGGAGACGATTTATACCTTAAATGAATAAGCGGCGAATTTACTAAATTCATCTATTTTTTATTTTTTAAATCCGATAAGCCATTACTGAGCTAGAACTGCATAACCAACTTTTAGTGACAGAAAATTCGATTTCAACCCCCGTTAAGCCACTTAGACTTTGAATTTCGGAAAATCCCTCCTTATCTCTTATCTAGGCAAAATAAGGTATAACTGTGCAAAATTTCAAGTACCTACGTCTAGTAGTTTTCGAAAAACGGTGTTCACAAGGAAAATCGACTTTGCTTTTATAGTATTTATGTTTTTTAAATAGGTTTGTGGCGTGTAGAAACTGCGACCAGAAGGATCTATTGTACCAGTGACCACTTTTTAGGACAGCAGTTCTTCTACTCTCCTTACAAAAGCTATAATTACTGCTGCGGAGCAGTTCCTTAAGTCTATTGGAGATATGATTTCCTTAGGGAAAAAAATTCTCCTGATTCTACACAGAGTTGCACACTTACATAGTATGTGTTCAGCGGTTTCGTCCTCTTCTAGGCAGAGTCATTGACAAACTTCATCCACTGCTTTTGAGTGAGGACGAACTGTCCGAATCGTCCTCAGACTTGGAAGCCTTGAATACCACAGTGGTGGGGGTTTCTCTGCCTGATTGTAGCGCTAATGCTGCAGTTAGTTGAGATTAACCTTCGCCACTCCATTACGGCTTCTGCCGGTCTTCTTCTCCGTCTCTCAGAGGACAGGGAAGATATAGTCTTGGTCCAGGAACCTTGGGTTGTGGACAACTAGATACGTGAACTCAAGACTTCTAACTACTACACCCTGTATGCGCGTGAGGACGGTAAACACAGAGCTTGTATACTGGTGAAAAGTAACCTAAATGTAACTTTACTCACTAATTACAGCGATCGAGATACAACAACAGCGAGAATAGAAACACCCAGTGGCTCTTACTTCTTGGTGTCGGCTCTCTTTTTGGGGATCTGGTGATCAATCAGCTATTAATAATCATGGAAGGCGAGGGTTGCAAGGCGATCGCTTATGCAGATGATGTTGCTTTGGCTGTCTCAGGAAAGCGCTTAAATACTCTAAAGGAACAAAACGCTTTAAACAAGCTCACTGGATGGGCAGTTCGGAGCGGGTTGGGTGCAAACCCCCACAAAACTGAACTTGTACTCTTCTCCACGAAATATAAAATTCCGTTAGTCGACCCTCCCTCTCTCAATGATATCAGCTTAACTTTCTCTGACACTGCAAAATATTTGGGTCTCATCCTGGATAAGAAATTAAGTTGAAAACCTAATATTCAAGAAAGAGTAAAGAAAGCTACAGTAGCACTTTTCTCTTGCAAAAAAGCTATTGGAAATAAACGGGGCTTACAGCCTCGGTCATTAGACCGATACTTACATACGAAGTGATTGTCTGTTGGACAGCCTTAGAAAAACCTATAAATCGCGACTATCTAAGCAAGGTCCAGCGTACAGCTCGTCTGTGCATAGGCGAAGCACTACGTACAACTCCCTTTGCAGCACTGGACATTTTGTTTCATCTGATACCCCTCGATATATTTAGTAAGCAAATGGCAGCGAATTCAGCCGTTCGCCTCGAAGCTACCCAGCAGTGGTCAAGAAAAGAATTTGGCCACGCTTCCATTTTGAATAAATTCAAATTCTCTCCCGAAAACACGGACTATACCATCCCACGTCTGAACTTTGACAAGAATTTCCTCGTCACCATCCCCTCCAGATCACTCTTAAATGATGACGCGTTTTTAGAAGATGGGTCAATCCACTTCTTCACTGATGGCTCAAAACCCAAGAACGGAGTTGGTGGCGGTGTTTTCTCTGACAGACTTAATCTTAAGCTCTCATTCCGTCTTCCAAATCATTGTAGCGATTAAAGAAATCTTATCTTGGCTTAAGAGAAAATGTGATACATATCTGCTAGAAATATCCGCATCTTTTCAGACAGCCAAGCAGCAATGAAATCCTTGGAATCGACCTCTATAAATTCCTTAGTAGCTCTAGACTTTGCAGCGGGGCGAAACTTTGTCGTAGCTAGTACGCGGATCCCACGTCTCGACATTCACAAAGGAACATGGCTCTCCTTTGATCGAAAAACTGTCAACCAAATCGATCACATTGCGATCGACGCAAGGTACTCTTCCAGTATTCTGGGTGTCCGGACTTTCCGAGGAGCCAACGTGGACTCGGATCACTACCTAGTTGTAGCCAAGGTACGGATGCGGATATCCACAACGGAGCGAAATCAACGAAATGCTGTGAGAAAATTTGACGTCGAAAAGCTACAATCGCAAGAGACCGCCAGAACCTTTGCCGATCGTGTTCCTTCTAATATCAATCTAAGTCCTATGCCGCCAGCAGCAAATGCGGAAGACCAGTGGCAGCGTTGCCAACAAGCCATCAGAGATACCGCCTCTGGTGCACTGGGTTTCTCTCGCCCACCACAACGAAACCCCTGGTTTGATGAGGAATGCCGGCAAGCACATGCAGCAAAACTAGAGTCGCTGCATAGAAGGACTAGAGCGGCTTACGAGCTCTATGTGCGCAGGAGAAAAGAGGAACATCGACTTCTCAGAAAGAAGAAAACGGAGCATGAGAAGCGCTCGATCGAGGAGATTGAGAGACTTTATTGCAGGAATAATGTTCGAAAATTTTACCAAAGGGCAAAAAGAACATGCCAGGGTTTCAAAGCCAGAAGAGAAGCCTGCAGGGACGAAAATGGCAACATAGTAGTAGAATCGCAGTCGGTGCTGAGAATATGGAAGGAACACTTCTGCAGACTGTTAAACGGCGATGATGACCAATATTCCGCTGTCAGGCAGAATGAGCCATTCAACAGTGACGATGGCAGTCAAGATTCCTGTCAACCCGATCAGAATGAAGTGAGGATAGCGATATCTAAACTCAAATCCAACAAAGCTGCTGCAGCCGATGGCCTTGCCGCTGAACTCTTCAAGGCAGGACGAGATGAGTTGGTAAGGAGCATGCACCAGCTCATCTGTAAAATCTGGTCGGACGAAAGTATGTCCGATGAATATGAATATGATCCTGAAGAAAGGAGACCCTCTGAACTGCGCCAACTACAGAGGTATAAGTCTCCTAAATATCGCATATAAGATCCTGTCTGCCGTACTATGTGAACGCCTAAAACCGATCGTCAACAACCTGATAGATCCTTATCAGTGCGGTCTCAGGCCTGGAAAGTCCACCATTGACCAAATATTCACACTAAGGCAGATCAAGGAAAAAACCCATGAATATAAAATCCATACGCACCACCTTTTCATCGATTTCAAAGTTGCCTATGATAGCGTGTATAGAGACGAGTTATACAGAGCCATGTCTAGTCTTGGCATCCCTGCCAAGCTCGTCCGTTTATGCAGAATGACGATGGAGAACTCTCGCTGCTCCATCAAAGTCGATAAGAACATCACCGAACCGTTCGATGTCAGGAAAGGTCTTAGACAAGGTGACGAGCTATCCTGCGATCTCTTTAACATAGTACTTGAGAGAATTGTACGAAACTCACAAGCCAACCCCGGAGGTACAATCTTTTTCAAGTCTGTACAACTACTCGCTTATGCCGATGACATTGACATAATCGGAAGAACTCAGCGGGCAGTCAATGGGGCATTTACGAGTATTGAGAACGAGGCAGCAAAGATGGATCTAGCGGTCAATGAAAGCAAAACAAAATATATGCTGTCTAGAAAAAAGGACACCCAACAATAGCGCGGTGTCTTGGACAGAACGCCACAATAGACAGATATAATTTTGAGGTAGTAAAGGATTTTGTCTACCTAGGCTCTATGGTCAGCTCCGCAAACGACATCAGTAGGGAGATCACACGGAGAATTACTCTTGCCAATCGTTGTTTCTATGGGCTAAAACGGTAATTGAGAAGCAAAGCCCTATCGCGAACTACTAAGGTAACTCTTTACAAGACATTAATCATCCCAGTCCTGCTGTATGGCGCAGAGGCATGGGCTTTGACAAAACAGGATGAGGATGCCCTTGGTTATTTCGAGAAAAAAGTTCTTCGAGCGATCTTTGGTCCCGTCTGCATAGACGGTGAGTGGAGGAGAAGGTACAATGCCGAACTATACGGCCTGTACAAGGATATCGACTTAGCCAGAAGAGTTCACATACAGCGACTGAGATGGCTGGGTCATTTAGAGCGGATGGAGCCCAACCTTCCCGCTAAGAAAGTCTTCGAATCCAGCCCGGATGGACGACGCAGAGGACGCGGAAGACGACCTCGCGGTAGGTGGCGCAAACAAGTGGAGGGGGACCTCAACAACTTGGCGTGCGCAACTGGAGGCAGCTGGCTCGTAACCGTGCTGGCTGGAGAGGTTTGTTGGTTGAGGCCCAGGTCCACCCCGGACTGTAGCGCCATCTAAGTAAGTAAGTAAGCTCTAGACTGCCAATTGTCTCTCGAGGAGATGTTTGAGCAGTTCAATATTCACCTGTGTTGGGTGCCTGGGCATAGGGACATTCCAGGGAATTGTAAGACCGATGAACTCGCCAGAATAGGAACAACTATATCCATCCTGCCGGATAAAGGCTCCTTAGGTATACCAATCGCTACTTGCAAACTCAAATTTAAGCTGGATGCTATCGAGAGTACGAATCTTAGGTGGACAAGTGGACCCACATGTCTAGCGACAAAATAAGTTTGGCCGAAGCTGGATCTAAAACGTTCTAAGAATTTAATTTCTCTCAACAGATTGCATATCGGGACTATAATAGGTGTCATCACTGGACACTGTCTAATAGCCAAGCATGCTGCAAGGCTAGACGTTTTTGCGAACGACTTCTGTAGAATCTGCATGGACGAAGAACAGGAAGAAATTATTCCTCACCTTCTTTGTTTCTGCCCAGCTCTCTCCCGTAGAAGCGAGCTTCACCTAGGAGCCCCCTATTACAACGACATAGGCGACCTGAAACATCGATATAAAGAGCCTCCTACGCTTCATAAGAAGCTCAAAATGGTTTAACGAGTAGGTAGGAGAAACTTTCTCCCATGATCCATGTGGTATCACAATGGACTAATTTTTGGTCTAAGTGTGTTGGCGATTCTCTGTTGGCAGCCACTTAAACCTAACCTAACCTAACCTAGGCAGAGTCGACAGGTGATATTCCCTCTAATTCTCATTTTGTTAAGATGGTAAGGTAATTGACAGTGACCGATAATGAAGCTTACAAGCCTTTTTATGTCGTTTCTGCTGTATTTTAGGATATCAACTGCCTTTTTTTGGAAGGGTTCGCAAGCTCTTTTAGCTTTTCTATGATCATGGGAGTTATTTCCGTGAGAGAACATAAGAGAGACGAGAGGACGCCGCGGCGTGCCGCCTTAGGGACAGCCCTTAGCTGTGGAGACCATGAAAAAAACCTCTTCTGACGATAATGTTATTATGCGGCTATCGATGTGATGAATTCATAACTAGTGTTATCGAAAGCATCTTCTATATCAAGGAATGCGCAAAAGATGATTTCGATTTGATCTCTGTGACGAGATAGTGAAGGGTGCCTTCCGTAGGTCGTCCTTTCCTGTATGCATATTGACTAGAGTGCTGAAGTATAGTCTTTTCAATAACGCCTTTAAGGTAAATGTCTAGCAGTCTTTCCATTGTTTAAAAAAAAAAAACGATGTCGAGCTGATTGAATGGTAGGATTTGGGTAGCTCGCTGGGTTAATTAGCTAGCTTAGGAATAAACATCACATTTACCTCCCGCCAAGTTTGTGGATTGTATCCCAGTATGAATCTCTAAATAGAGCTCTACCAAAAGATTTCATTATACCAGTGCTTCCAAATAACTAAGTGTTGATGAAGTACCGATATATAGGAAAATATATGTAAACTGTTGTAATCCAAGGACTATGTAAGCATTTTAGTCCCAGCCCTTAAAATCTTCAAATCTGCCACCAATGGAGAATAAAGTATACATGTGAGCAACTTAAAGCAAGAGAATTAAAAAATAAAAATAAAAACAATAATGATAACTCCTTTGCTTCAACATACATTTCCAATCGTTTTCGGCAAACATGACTTCGCAATCAAATTCTCCGCCGACAGTAAACCCACAACTTTTGAGTTCACTTGAAATTGATCTTCTGCCACGTTGCCATTAACAACACAGTAGTAGAGTAGCTACTCGCTCCCAACAATGGAATATCACAAACCCATAAAAACTGACAGCTTTCCTCGCTGCCACAAAAAAGGTGTTGACACTTTGATTTATCTCGCATACCATCAACTGAGCTTTGCCTCGTTCCATTTGGATCATCATCATCATCAAGAGGGGTCCGCCCGACCAAAAGGCAAACCAATCAAGTAATATCTGGAATTTCAATATTATGTCCTGCCACCAAAATGAAGAAAACAAAAAGGACGATCTTCTTCGCAGCTGGTCAATCCCGACAACAAGATGATACAGCTCTTGGGAACGCTGGAAAAAATGTCAACTGGATCATCTACGAGTATAACTGCCCACTTACGCTCAAATATGCTACGACTTTGAGACTCTCTTGCTGTCCGGTTTTGTTTTTCCTCTCCTCATGCCAATTTAAAAATTCCAAATGAAATATAAATCGACCAAATTAATATCGGGCCGCGATGTGGACAGGACAATTCTGAGAGAAAAATGTGATGGCTTTGCGGGACGATGAAGGTAGCGCGCACACAGTCTACCCAAAGTTGCGGTTAACATAGGCCTCCCAGAGAGGGCAGAAGGGAATTAAAATGCTTCTGAATTTTTAATATTTTAAAAATATACTTTTTCTGCAACGTAATACGATGAAGGGATTCCATGTTCCCCCGTTTTTGGGCATTTATAGGATTTTACCCCGATCGGTGTGGTAACAGTGAGTTATACGAAGAAGCTGGAAATGCATATACCAAACAAATGCAGTGCCCTATGTACTTATAGTCAAATGAAAAACAGTGAAGTGGATTGATTTTTACATCCGTCCTAGATATGTATATTCATTTTCTGACTTCCGTCAGAGAAACTCGACACGATCACGCAATTGCCTCTCAAATGAAAAAGTAGTTACAAAACTTTTCCAAATGCAACACGTCGTAAACCTTTAAATCCAATCAATGCTTATAATCTCAGAGCCATACTTTAGGATTTATCTCGACGAAATTAAAGAAAAACCTAAAACCAAAACGAGAAACGAATAAAGGAGGAAAAACCTATCTCAACAGTTCAATCTTTTAATGAAGAATTGTAATAACAATAAAAATTACTACAGCTACCATGCAAATTTTGGCCGAAGGCTTCTGTATCTAATTACCTTTCACCTCACAAAGCGCTCATAATCGGCCATCTTAACACATACTTACAACTCATCAACATTATTATGGCGCTTTATAGATGCTGGAAGTCGATTAACGTGGTTTTGATCCGTGGTCCGTCGTTTTAGGTATTTTTTTTGCTTTTTGTTTTGGGGGGCTTTTGGCCCAAAAGTACACTCCAAGCAATCGATTAAACGTTCCGATACCGCGGCTCATAACGACTCTCGCATACACAAGACAAAACAAATTTTCGGCTTCCATTGAATGAAAGATCATGCGCGCGCTCGAGGTATGATATGTGGTTATCTGTTTCAGTGATATGGCCAACCGATTACTGTTAGCCGGAATATAAAAGACGACAATTAACAGCATTTACTGGGCATTAATCATTTTAATCACTGGCGAATGATCGCGCTGTAGTATGCCGCTGCGGCCACTGGTGGATAGTGCCTGCGAACGCGTACGTTAACGCATGTAGTGTTGTGACTGCAGGTAGTTTCTCTTACTTTTTTTTGACAGATATTGGCCCAAAAAGGGTTAGGGTATGTGCAGGTTAGTTTGACAAGTTTGAACGCAGTGCTTACTTTAAACAGTTCACAAAATTTAAGAATCTCACATTGCTCAGATGACAACATTAATCGTCTCATTAAAATTTGTATGATCTGTTTTGATGAGTTACCACACATGGCACAGGCTCGTAGCCAGGAGTTTTTAAGTTTTTCGTGGAAAGAGATCCATGGGGTCTACGAGCTTATTGAACAATCTCCTTGAAGTCTACGACCTCTCTATCCCCAGTCACGATATCAGGACATCTACATCATCACGAGGTCGAAAAGAACTATAAGGTCTACTGCTGGTACTAGCGTATCAATCGGAGACGATTGAATCTTCCATGAACGCTTGTCAGATGTGATAAACTAGTCTCTTGTCAACACAGAGTGACAAAACCGCCTATATTACTGGAGTTACAGGGTGAGCAGTTACATGAGTAAGACTGCCTTCCTCTAAGCCTAAGTCTACCTCTTGTTTTAGTTCATTCCGGAAGTCAAACATTTTTTATTTCACCGAACCATTGAATGGCTGTATTGTTTGTGATTGTTCCTTTGTTCAAAAAATCGAGCAAGCCACAAGCTTCGCTCACAGTAAAACCAAGCTTGTTCGAGGTCTGCGGTTGTACTGCCGTATTCAATTTTTCTCTCGGAAAAGTTAAGGGCTCTACATTGACAAAAAAAATTTCCCAAATCTACGATCGCTGGTAGCTGACATATCACCTCCTAACTTTTGCCACAGACCAGAGATGTTATTGATTTATGTCCTGTATCCCCTTGTGGGTCCTAGGGCCTCTACTACGCCTACGCGCCATCGTGTTTGGTTTCTGGCAATGTGTCTGAGTTCTCCCAACTTTTTCCTAACTGCCGTTCCTCCTTCTTGGCTGTTCTGCGCCATGTTCTCTTCGGACCGCCAGGTCTTCTGCCATCCTGAGTTAAAGGGTTCCATTGCATAGCATAGTTCACTATGGAACTGTCACCCTTACGGAACGTGTGACCAATCCACTGCCACTTCCGTCGTTGGATGGTTGTGCCTATTGGTTCCTGACCCGCTTTCTCCTAAAGGTGTTCGTTAGGGTACGATTGGGTCAGAAAATCCTTAAGATATTACGCAGACTCCTATTAACGAACGTTTGCAGCTTTCTGGTGATAGTAGTGGTCACTCTCCACGTGCTGCAACCATATAACAGCACGGACTCAACGTTGGAGCGCAACAGTCTTATCTTGGTGCTCAAACTGATTGCATTGCTTCGCCATATTTTGGACAACATCCCGAACGCGGACTTCGCTTTGGCGATCCTGTTGGCTTTATCCAGTCCGGTTCCACCATCGGTGGGCGCCGTGGCGTAAGTGGTTAGTGTGCCGGATCACTACGCATGAGGTTCCAAGTTCGAATCCCAGAAAATACCAAAAAGTTTTTTCACGGCCCCACCTCTCGCGCGCGTCTGACAAACATCCGAGAGTATTGTTGTCACGAAAAAGCTTCTCAAATCGCCGTTCGGATTCGGCATTAAACTATAGGTCCCTTCCATTCGTGTGAAAAATATAACGCACACAACATTAGTGATTGCGAGAAGCCAGGCCCTAGCTTTTTAAAGAGCTGTTGCACCAAATATTTGTATTTGTATTTTTTTCCACCATCGGTCGAGACAATACTCCCAAGATACTGGAAATCCTCTACTCTCTCTACCGGTTGTCCAGCAATGTATATTTGAGCCGATGAGTTTGTTCCAAGGCTGATAATTTTAGTTTTTGTCGTATTCATTTTCAGCACGACGACACCTGCCTCGCTCTCCACATCTGCTGTCATTAGGTGTAGGTCCATAATTCTGTGGGAGAGTAAGCATACATCGTCAGCGTAGTCAAGATGTTTCAGTTGAGATGTAAGAGTCCATCAAATTCCTCCATTTTCCGTCGACAAAGCTGCATGAAGCACATCGCTAATCACCAATAGGAATAATATTGGTGAAAGGATACAGCCTTGTTTTACCCCACTTTGGATCTCAAATTCCTCAGACAACCTTCCCCTGTGCAGAACGTGACATTTGAAGCCTTCATATGTAGATTTGATAATAGCAATTAGTTTATCGGGAATACCTCTCCTGCGTAAGGCACGCCAAATAAACTCCCTGTTGACACTATCGAACACCTTCTTAAAATCGATGAACAACAGGTGCAGTGGCGATCGATATTCAACACACTGTTCGATGATAATTCGCAGGGTGTTGATGTGGTGGGCACAAGAGGATCCAGAGCGGAAACCTGCTTGTTCGGCATCGAATGTGTCTTCGAGATGTTGTTTGATTCGCTCCAGGATTATTTTAGCTATTATTTTAGGTACAGCAGGCAGCACGCAGATACCCCTCCAGTTTCCGCACTCCATTAAATTTCCTTTCTTAGGAAGCTTGACAATCATTCCCTTTTTCCCCTCGTTAGGAAAGCTCTCAGCTTCTCAAGCTCTCTCTATAAGTGGAAGCAGAAGCTCAGCCGATGTTATGGGTGCTGCTCGTAAGAGCTCTGCTGGAATACTGTCAAGTCCTACCGCCTTGTTGGTTTTGAGTGCCTTGATCGGGGTAATGATTTCATCTTTACTGGGAGTCGTGGTGCGTATTCGGAAACTTTTCACCTCGGGCATATCAGTCTGATTTGGGAGCATATCGCTAGCGCATACACGGTTCAAAACCGTAGCAAAATGCTCTCTCCATCTCTTGAGCTGGTCCTCATCCGAAATGAGCAAGGAGCTGTCTAGGCTTTTCACTGGGTGTTGGCTGGAGCTTCGACCACCTGTCAACTCTTTGATGATTCTGTAGACGGTCCTGCTATCGCACCTCCGTGCAGCTTCTTATGAATCTGTAGCCAGCGCGTTGATGTAGTTGCGCCTGTCGTGTCGCACGCTACGCTGAGCTTCACTCATCTTCATGCGATATAGGGATTCTAGCTCCCTGCTGCTGGGGTAGCTGCAACGCGAGCTTTCAGCTGTTTTCGTTCGTTAATCCGTCTCCAGGTATCCTCGGAAACCCACGCCCATTGTCTTCCCTGCGATCGACCGACAATTCTTTCAGCACCAGATGTAAAAACATTTTTCACAGCACACCAATGGTCTTGGATGGTTGCGGGCATTGAGCTGCTGAATGCTTCCACACCTTGCGGAAAGTGTTCCCTTAATTGTTGGCGCACTGAGGGATCATGAAGTCTATCGATGTTAAACCTGGGCATTTTTGTGTTGTCGTGGGATCTTCGAACTGCAGCAGTGCGTAGTAGGAGAGTAGCTATCATAAGATGATGATCACGTACTATCCCCACATCAGCCCCTCGCCTGTTTCGGACGTCCAGGAGACTACTTATAAAGCGGCGGCTGATGGCAAAATGATCAATTTGGTAGGAGGTTGCTTGCCTGTCGTTGGAAACCCATCTAACTTTGTGGCAGGTCTTATGCTCAAACATGGTGCCACCTATCACAAGGCGGTTGGCATTGCAGAAATCCACAAACCTTTCGCCGTTGTCATTGGGGTTGCCTAGTCCATGCTTCCCGATTACATGTTTGAGCCCTTCGTTATCGTTTCAAATCCCCCATCACTATGACAATGTCTCCATTTGGTGTTGTGTTGAAGACTGCACTTAATAGATTGTGGAAGCTCTCCTTTTCGTCCTCAGACGAACTATTCGTTGGGGCGTAACACTGTATGATGGTGACGCGTCGTACTCTAGTCCGGAATCTGGCCGTCAAAATCGTATCACCATGAGGCTGCCAGGAAATTAGGCCCTTGCGTGCTGTTGTTGTTAACAGTAGTCCGACTCCATATTCCCACGGTCTTCCGGATGGTCTTCCAGAATAGAGTAGTACAGTGTTACGCGTTGGGGACTGGTACTCGCCCGCTTCTAACCATCTTACTTCACTTACCCCCAAAATGTCCAGTTTATAACGCATGAATTCTTTTTCCAATTGGAGGAATCTGGCATTGTAAGGAACTTCCCTTCCCGAGTCGAGGAGCGTCTTTACATTCCAGAAACCTATGTTTGTCCGGGTACAATAGCCAAAAGTCGTCAACATGTGATCATTCCTTATACGAGGCATAATGTCAGTTTCTGTAGCGAGCTGGTTTCAGTAACGCAGGTTGCTGGCTCACGCTACCTAGCCAGAATCAAGGCCCTAGACAACCCGCACTTACAGTTTTAGCCTACACGTATAAGGGTTTATACGTATAGTTGCCCGGGGACCACCACTAGGAGGTAAAGTAAACACTTCAACACGAACTTGATTGTTGCGCTACTGCCCCAAGCCAAGTTTTGAGTAGTCAGTAGTTTCCCGATCAATCGCAATGCAGGTCCCCAAAGATGTTAGTTTAGTAATCATTGGCACCAAAAAAAATTTTTTTTTTTTTTCGGAAGGAGATGAAGAATCTGTAAAAGACTCCTTCATTGTCCAATTCCCCACGGTACCCCAGTCTTGGCATTTCATCGTGGAGGGCAAACAGCATTTCTTGCTCACAATCGTATTGCTGATTCATCACTCTGTCGCCTTTCTCGTTCGACTTGTCTTAGTTGTGTCGTAATATGCTTTGCATAATCACTCACAGCACTCCATAACTCCTGCGATTGGATTATAAGATGGACTATGTTCTCGGTTGTTGGTATTTGGTATTTGTCTAAGCTTATTTCTTAGCGTTTGTCTATCGGGTTTGAATCGCGGACAGCGAAAGGATACATACGAGTACATGTTCCGCATTTTCCTCAACCTGGATGCAATTCAGACAATAGGGGAAATTGTCGCGCTTGAATCTGTAGAGATACGTGCGAAGGCATCCATGTCCACTTAGTATCTGCGTTGTGTTAAATTCTACCTCAGCATGCTTGCGGTCTATCTAAGCCTTAAGAAGCGGGATGAGACGATAGGTATCGACCTTTGCTTGACATGCTCCATCGTTGTTGCTATTTCTCTATGCTGTTTGCTCTTTCTGGTAAGTTCGCTTCTCCGTCGGTTAACACTTGCTCCTGTCTCCTTATTTCGTATGTGTTTTGAAACTCCTCTGCCAGTATCTCGATTGGGAGTAATCCTGCAATAATATGCGCTGCATCTCCTGATATTGTTCGAAATGCACTGCACACTCGAATTGCACAAGGTCGGTATGTCGACTCAATTTTACGCCGATATGACTGGGTTTTCAAAGCTTTGGCTCATATTGCTAACCCGTAGATCATCACAGATGTAACCACTCTGGCCAAAAGTCGCCGTTTACTGTATCTCGGTCCTCCATGATTTGGCATGGTGCGTATGAGTGCGTTATTTACTCGCGGGGCTTTGTCGCTCGTTCGTTAAAAGAGAGCCTTGTGTCGATCATAATGACTAGGTATTTGATGGCGTCTTCAAAGTAATCTGGTGCCCCCCATAATAAGATTGATCGTTTCCCGCACCTCTCTGCTACTGATTAGTACCCCTTCTATTTTAGGTTCGGCTAATTTTAAGCCCACAGATTCAAGCCAGCGTTTATCAGTTCTGATTGTGTCGTTTCTTATTTGCACCACTGTTTGCAGAAACTTGGCCACACAAGTATCGCAATATCGTCTACAATCGTAGCTTCTTCTGGTATAGGTAGCTTGATTATCGCGTCATACATAACATTCCACAGAAGTGGACCTAACACGGAACCCTGTGGCACCCCTCCTGTGAAGGTATACTCCTTGGGACCATCGTCTATGCCAAATATCAGAATCCTCTTTCTGAAGTAATCCATCACTATCTTCTTGATGTACGTCGGTACCCTCATACATCGAAGCGATTTCAAGATGTGTTTCCAGTTCCCAAAGTTGAATGTGTTTTTTACATCTAGCGTTTTTTTAACAACATCTACCGGTAGTATTGTAGTGCTGCATTGATTCTCTAATTGTTACCTTCAATAAACTTATTTTATATTAAATACGTAAAAAAGTCTAGGTGAATAAAATAATGCTCCATAGGTGGATTATGCTTTTTGCGGCCTTATGCAAATCCCACTTTTATGGGGCCCTTAGCAACTAAGCATGTATAGCAACTAAGTTAACTAGATAACATCAGAGAAAAATATTTACAGAATTCCAGATATATTAGCAATCGATTTTAGAAACCTGTATGCCAAGAAAAGACAAACGAATCTATTAGAATTCGCTACAGCTGCTTTAAGAGCTTGACGTGCTACATTTAGATCACGCCTTTACGCCTTAGACGAAATAAAATATATTCGCCACCTACTGTTTGACCGTCCTGCACTGGCCATTGAAAGAAGCGCTACTCTTTTAAGAACTAGATGAGCTCCAAGCCCAAACAAGATCGCGGTTGAAAATTTTAGGTTCACAGGGCTTTTTTTTTTAGCGGTGGAGGTTTCTTGATGGATAGCGATGGCTGCGCAGGTTTGCTGCCAAAACGTTGAGGTGTGTTTTTAGTCTTTAGAGTAACTTCCGAGTCACGGTGGGTATTCGAGTTTTTGACATACCAATTGGCACCACATAGATATGTTTCTAAGGATTTTGGATTGAAGCCGTTGAATTTTATCCACGTTTGGGGGATAAACTACCTTCGAAGGGACTACTTGCTACCAGGCCGTAGCAGATCAGACCGGATCTAGGACTGACTTCCAGAGTAGTACTTTGCAACCCAGACTTAATTGTGACGTATTACTTAAGACCCAGTTCATTTTTGCAGTTTTTTTATCTTCTATGTGCAGCCTTCTGTTCATGTTTTGTTTCTCTAAATATATGTTATGTGAGAACATTATTGATATAATATATATCCGGCAGAGGATAGGACCAAAGACACTTCCACTTGGGGAACGACAGCATTAATGGAATAATTAAAAAAAAAAAAAAATTGCCGTGCGTTAATCTCGCAAAAGCTCGAGAACGGCTCGACCAATTTGGATGATTGTTTTTGTGTTTTGTTCATTTTGTTAATTTTGTTAATACTGGGATGGTTTAGGAAACAAACAAAATTCAGAAAAACCCAAAAGAAAAACCGGAAAATCGAAATTGCAAATGAAAAAATGTTGTGGTAAATTACGTGATATACAAGTAATCTTAAACATTCCGCCGCCTCTGACGCATAGTTTCAGAACATGGGAGAAGTTTGTGAATAGGGCGGACTAAGTTATCGTTGACCGTTTTGAACGTGACGACTCGAACATGGCCATCTTTTCCGGCTCAAAACTGTTCTCTAATAGACTAAGCCCCAGGCGCCTAGCTGACAGCTGTATTTTTTTTTGTTAGGCGCAACAACGCACTCCGGGTACCCGCTACTAACAAATACAAAAGCAACGTCTATATCCTCAAACGCTTTTCAAACTAAACCAGTATATGAACTTGTTCAGATGTGCTATAATTTTTTTCTAAAGCCAAACTGGTGATCGGGTATAATACCTTTTCTGTGTTTCTCACTTCATGCACACCATATATGTATATAAACCTATTTATACATTTTTGGTGAGGAACCATGAGTTGTGGTGTTTTCTCCGAAAAATTCAACCTAAGCATCTCGTTCCACCTCCCTGATCATTGCAGCGTTTTTCAGGCGGAAATCATGGCGATTAAGGAAGCCCTGTCCTGGCTGAAATGTAATGTACTACATATCTATCAGGGATATCAGAATTTTCACTGACAGTCAAGTGGCAATCAAGTATCTGCGTGCTCCTTCACTTCAAAGGCAGCCTTAAATTGCTGTTTGTATCTTACAGAGATGAAAGAGCAGTTCAGCCTTCACCTATGCTGGGTGCCAGGCCACAGAGACATGCCAGGAAGCTGCAGGGCGGACGAGCTTGCCAGACAGGGTATAAATCTAAGGATTCTGCATGACAGGCAAGCCCTAGGTGTGTCCCTCGCTACATAAAAGCATTTACTAAAGTTGAACGTTATTAGCAAGACCAATCAAAAACAGCTCAACCTGCCACATTTCGAGACAGATCTGGCCTAAGCTGCACCAGCGTTGGTAGCGCCGAGTTGGTTAAGCTAAATCGATCACAGATCAGCTGCGTTATTGGTGTCCTTGCTGGACACTGTCTTATAGGCCAATATTTCAAAAGACTTCGCTTCTTCTTCAACGACTTCTGCAGGAGCTGTAGAGACGAGGAAAAGGAGGAAACCATCCTTCACCTCCTATGCAAATGTCCAATCCTATCGCGCAAAAGAATGCTCCATCTCGGGGCCCCCTTCCTTGATAACCGCAGCGATTTGGCGTCCTTTGGCATCATGAGCATCCATCGCTTTATCAAACGCTCCGGTTGGTTTTATTAGTGTTCTACTGGCAGATTCATGGCATCACAAAGGACCTGTACTGGTCTAAGTGTGTCTCCACTCTCGTGCAGGCAGCCAACCTAACCTAATTATGGGCCAAACCTTTTCAATTGACATTAAGATATACATATTTTATTAAATCTAGTACTGTATACCAGTATCCTAAATTTTCTGTCAATTTTACCTTATAAAGAATTTTTTTTTTATGATAAGAGAAATTTGTAAATTTATACCGCTGGGTAGGCAGTATCAGCCTGGATCTTTTCTTAATCGTTGGTATTATCTCCAATCTTATTCCACCGCCGTTTGGTTGTCTCATAGTTTAAGTTTAATAAGTGATTCTTATTATTTATTCTCATAATACTACACACCATACAGTGATACAATTTCGGTGGGCCCCTAGCATTAACTGGACTTCGCTGACAAGTCCGTCCCTGCACTCTCAATACCTACATATCTTCCCACTGAACTATGAGCTTTACCATTCAGTGGCAATGTTCCTCGACTGGAATTCAAAGTACCCGCTTAAATGATTTATAATTTGTTTTAATAATAAAATTAACATCTGAACTCACTTATTACTTTGAATTGAATTTCATAAATAAACATGTTTATGATCACTGTATCGTTTATAATCTCTGCGTTGACAGAATTTCAATGTGCGCTGCGCACTAAGTCCTACACAACTGTAGGCAGGTCTTTTTTCCATCCAATAATTTATTATGTTATGCTTTGTATGCCGAGGTGTGACCTTGTCATAAATGGCAACAAGTTGAATATGAATTACAATTTTATTGAATTGATCTATGATGCGAGGAATTAATCATGAGTGAATGACTAATAAGCGAAAGCCAAAGGGTAGAAGCTACCGTTTGGCATGTAATGCTTTAGGATTCTTTTAAGACATCGTCATATCTAAAAAGTTAAACTTCACAATTTTTTGGTTCAATCGGCCAAAGTGAAATATCTATCTCGTGTCACTTCATTGACATTTCAATATTTCTAACCCTTTTAGTACGCCCTCAATTGGAATGTCAAAACACACTTCGTCTTAGATGAAAAGGGCTCCAGTAATTCAAGTCAAGTAATATCGAAAAATTGTTTTATATCCGTTTATCATCATCATCATCATCGTCATTGTTATCATCGCAATACGCTTTTGTGTAATCGAAATCAAAAGGAATTGTGCGTTTTGTTTGTATGGGTATCATCGAGCAATGAATAGAAGTCTAAATAATCACCCAACAACGATTCTCTACCCCTTTTGAATGCCATTACTACCCTTTTAGTCGTTTCCTCTTCAGCTTTCCTGCTTTCCTTTTGAAATATAGTTGTTATGATTTTGTATAAATGCCGAGTTTCAATTAATTTGCTGTTTTGTTTGGAGCCCTCGCGTTCAGTTGATAGAAATTATTAAATGGGCTGGAAGATATTTAACCTCCTGTCTGTAGGAGTGATGCCATAACTCAAATTGAAAGGGGTGGCGTTTTCGCAAAGTCTATTATTACGACTCAGTATTGGCAAGAAAGCAGTATGAATGAAATCAAAAGTTATCGGTCAGATGTTAATTGTATTAAAGAAATCGGGTCGAAATTCGAATGAATGGACATCTGTTATATATGGCTAATGGCCTTCTTATAGAGAAATCTGTGCAAAAAATTTGCAACTATCAGAAAATTCTAATTGAGCTACCTATCATACTTGCATAACTTGTAATCTGCCCTCAATATTCTACTCAATGTGCCTTTCGAACACGTGGGTGTGTTCACCCTTTATTGCACTGTACCATCTTAGTCTGGGAATACCAACTTTCTAACGTGGTATGGTAGTTATTTAGCATAGCACAAACCCAAACTAAGAGGACCACATACTTACTTACAGCCCCTACGACGAATGAACGGATATGAGAAATGTCATTGCATTAAGCTGAATCATTCTTGAAATTGCTTCTCAGTGCAGTGGAAGGTGAACATTTTCACAAGATACCAATGAGTCTGAATCTAAAGGAATTAAGGAGAGTCCTTAACTCCGTCACTTTTCAGAGTCAAATATTTCCCGCAGGGTTACTGTTAAGTATTTCTTCATGGGGTGGGGTGTAGTATTGTATATACTGTACCTCAATCAGCTATTTCCGTCTTAGATTTCATTGGAGGTTTGCCTACATCAGTCACTGCCATTTTTACGACTCAGTTCCCTCTCTCTTGTGATATGGATATGGTCTGTGGTTGTTGGTTGATGAATGCCCTATTTTTATCAGGCGATTGGTTGTATCTTTCCTTATGATGACTAGTCATTGTACAGCCACAGCATTTCATTAGCAACAATATCATTTCCGAATTAACACGTATTGCATTGATTGACACCTTACGTATCGGCACACTGAATTTTACCTTCGTGCAGTTATCTTCAGTCTTAGTGCCTTGGGTCAGATTGACGCTGCATAAGACATTAATGACTGAGTTGTCGATTGTGTAAGTTGTCTTCTATTTTGTGCTGATACTACAAGGTGGTGAATTTTGAAGTATGTTGCTGTTAAAGAAATAGACTGAATGACACGAGTATATAGTCAGGAGTAAAGGAGACACTAGGCTGCAATGTCAATTTTAAAAATCACATGTACCTGCATAATTCGAACTCAAAATCAATCAGCTCATAACTAACTACACTTCTTATGAGACCTTTTCATAAAAGCCTTGCTTTACCTGGCATAAGAAAGGAAGAATGCGTTGAGTGAGTTTTGAGAATAGCCCGAAACAAAATTTTCTTTGACAAGAATTGTGAGCAAACCATTGATGTCAAGAACGGAGCCTCACATAATCTAGTTACCTTAACGTTACCAATGTAACGAAACATTCTCAATTGTGAAGACCATGTGAAATGAGGGAATGACTAGAACACACTTCTTAAATGTCACAGTGGCTCATTTACAGATTCATGAGAGAAGTTAGATCATTACTCATAGCTGTGACGTTCGTGCCAATAAATAAAACAAGAGATGCGTTCGAGTTGAGAGTACTTTAATGACTAAACTAAAGAGTTACAAGAATAGGAAAAGGTTATGATAATTGAGAGTGTGTGGGTAACAATAATAACATACCACACATCTCCCCTTTTAAGAATAAGCAACATATTTAAAGTAATAATTCATTCATATTATTATTGTTAAAGATTTTAGTAATAATACCATATACAATACAAAAATGATGAAGGGGTGTATCGATCTGGTCTTAATACAGTTCGACCATATCGAGTCGTTGCAACAAAATTAGGTGTTCTGGTTGGTACTTCATCGACAATACTTCGCCCAACTTCTCTTCCTTCAGGATTGTTACCGTCTACAGAACCTGTCATCTCGTTATTTTGCGCATCGATTACATGAGCCTGATGTCTTTTCTGTAACTAGAGACAAGATGGAATGAATTTCGGCGGAATTGACCTCTCTCAGTTTCCACGAAGTAAGATCTTCAGCTTTCTTCAGGATTCTGCCCCAAACTTGCAGATCTCGTACCCAAATGATAGTCCCCGGTTTGAAGTGTTCACGAGTGTTGGCGCCATGTCATTTATTATAATTTAAAGCTTGCCTCTGCTTTAAGTGGATCTCTTTCTGCTGAAGTTCCTCATCATTGATAGACCTAGGACTTATTGGTAGAGTCGTTCTTAACTTTCGGTTCATCAGCATTTCATATGGGCTTAGTCCATTGGCTATAGGCGTTGCTCTATATTCTAGTAGAGCAAGGTAAGGATCTTCATTTTTCTTGAGAATGAATTTTACAATTTTAACTGCTGACTCGATGAAGCCGTTGCTTTGTGGAAACATTGGACTAGACGTGATGTGTGTGAATCCCCATTGTTTAGCGAATTTCCGGAACTCCGACACCTCGAGCTGCTTAAATTGTGGTCGATTATCTGTCCTTACTACCTCCGGAATACTGAGCCTAGAAAAGATAGACTTAAATTTGAAAATTATGCAATTAGCAGATTGATTTTCTAGAAAGGAATATTCCGGGAAGTGAGAGTAATAATCGCTAACAATTAGATACGTTTTTGATTTATAATAAAATAGATCAGCTCCTACTATCTGCCACGGGCGTTTTAGAAGTGATGTGGGGATGAGTGGTTCATGTCTCGGGACAGTCTGTTGAATGCAGACTTCGCATCCTTTGACGACGTGTTCTACTTGCTTTGAACAGTCTGGCCACCACACAGATTGCCTAGCACGTGCCTAGCACGTGCTTTGCATTTTTTGATCCCTAGATGTCCTTCATGTATACGCCTTAACATTCCTTCGCGTAGACCACGAGGGATGACTAAGCGATTGCCATACATCAATATTCCATCGTTGATCGCTATTCCATATCGGTCACCGTAGTACTGTCTTGCTTCAGGAGAAATATTATTTTTGTCGGGCCATCCTTCTTGCACGTACCTTGTGACTTCACTTAATGTCTGATCCTGCTGTTGGGCTTTCTTTATTTCTTCAAGCTTATTGTCCGTTGCTGGTAGCTCCGCGATGATAGATTTGATGAAGGTGTTCAAGTCCGCTTCATTTTCTAAATCCTTATCTAAAGATGTAACAGGGCTTCTGGACAAAGCGTCAGCTGCAATTAAATCTTTGCCCGGAGTATACGAGTACTATATTTTATAGGTAAATCGCATCATTCTTATTCTAAACCTCTGAAGTCTTGGTGTTAGTTCATCTAAGTGCTTTGTTGTAAAAATTGGCACCAACGGCTTATGGTCCGTTTCTATATAAAATGACATACCTGTAATATAATCACAGAATTTTACGCATTGCCAAGGCCTCCTTCTCAATTTGGGCGTACTTTTTCTCACTTGTTCTGGACGCGTAAGCAACTGGCTTCAATTTACCATCATTATCCTCCTGTCGCATGAGAGCTCCTAGCCCAAATGAAAGCGTCTGTAGAGACGATTGTTTCGTGATTTGGGTCAAATCGTTTTAATACTAGCTCTGTTGTCAAAATACATTTTTGCTTCAGAAATGCATTATTTTGATTTGCGTCCCATTGGAAACTGACGTCATTCCGCAAAAGTTCATTAAGTGGTTGGCAGATTGTGGAAAGATTCGGCACAAATTTTTCCAAATAATTACCTAGGCCTAAAAATCTTCTTAGCTCAGCAACGTTTTGCGGCGGTGCATACTCCTCGATTGCTTTTACTTTTGACGATCCTGGATGAATACCGTTTTCGTCAATTTGGTGGCCCAAAAAACTGAGGTAATCCCCACTTGACACTTCTTGTTATTTAAGCTTACCTCATTCAGTTTCAGCTGCTTTAAAACTCGGCGAAGATTGAAATCGTGACTCTCCATTGTAGATCCGTACACAAGGATATCATCCGTTTAGCAAACTACTCCCGAGATCCCTTCCAATATTGCGCTGAATCTGTTTTTGGAATATCTCCGGAGCGCTCTATATACCAAACGGTAGTCGACACAAGCAATATCTTCCAAAGGGGGTAATGAAGGTTGTCAATAGCTGTGATTGGGGGGAAAGCCTAAGCTGCCAAAACCTGTTTTTGGTATCTAGCTTAGTGAAATATTTAGTATCAGCCAACTGAGCGAGGGTATGGTCTGCGGTTGGCATAGGGTGCACTTCCCTTTTGACGCATTCGTTAAGCTTCTTTAAGTCTACGCAAAGACAAATATCTCCATCAGATTTAGGTACTATAACAAGTGGAGCGCACCACTCTGTCGGTTTGTGTACGAATTTTATGATTTTAAGCCTCACCATATCATCTAATTTTGACTTCAGTTTACTTATCATGGGAATCGGAACTCTACGTGCAGAATAAATGGCATATGGTTTATATGTGGTTTTTAATTTAATCTCATATTGCCCTGGTAAACAACCTAGTTCAGGGAATTCTGCTTCAATTTTTACATTAGATCGAACTCTATGCTTATCACTGTCTATCGCATTGACGCGTTGTATAAGATTTAACTGTTCGCATACAGTCAAACACAGAAGAGGAGCCTTTAAGTTTTGTATAACAAAAATAGTAGAACTACTTATGCGGCCCTTGCATTCTAATTTCGTATAAAATGAGCCGATAATATTCAAATGTTCTCCCACTGGTCCTATGAGATTGCGATCGGCGATGTTCAAAATCGATCCCGTTTAACGGGAGCACCACTATCGAGAACAAATTTGACATTCACACCGTTAACAGTAATATTTTCAGTTCACTGTTGGATTTTCTCTTTATTGTTGGTGTGGAACGTACCGAGAAATGTGTCAGATGCATGTGTGTTCCATGCATTTTCAGCTATCGAGTTAATTTGGTTCGAAGACGCACTGCTTGATTTGCACACATAGCTGAAATGATTTCACTTACCACATTTACTGCAGCGTTTACCGTAAGCAGGGCATCTGTGTTTGTTGTTGTGAGCATCATTGCCACAAAAATCACATTTGCTCTTATCGACCTTTGCTGAGTGACCGCTGCTACGGTTTTTACCAAATGCATGCTGTTGATGTTGTTGTTGTTGATTTTTAGTTCTCTGTAGATTAGCTGTTGCAGGTTGAAATGATGACCTTTTTATTTTTATTGCTGGACTATTGATGCGAGTTGAGTGGAATCGATTGATGGATGCTGAGGATGTATTTAGTTCTTGCTGTTGACGACGGACGGATGCATTACTGCGAATTGTGGATATGGCTTTGTCTAGCGTGAGAGATGATTCCAGCTGTAATTTTTCGGAGAGGTTTTTGTCGCACACTCCCAAAACTAAACGGTCGCGAATCAATCCCGTCCTTAAGAGATCCGTAATCGCAGCTCTCTGACAACCGACAAACTGCCATTATGAAGCTTTCCACAGATTCTCCTTCTTCTTGACACCTAGTATTGAACTTAGCACGTTCAAATATTATGTTGTGTCTAACTACGAAAATTGCCTCAAAAGCCTGTAAAACTTTTTGATAGTCCCTCTTATCTTGTGCACTTAAGCTGAAGGATAAAAAGATATCGTCCGCTTAGTCGCCCATCATGTAAACAAGCGTATTTATTTGATCAACTTGCGATTTAGATGATAATCCGGACGCGATTCTGAAACGCTCGAACCTTCGTTTCCATCTGCCCCCCATTGCGAAATGTCGTCGAATGAGAATTGCTTTGGCGCTTCGACCGCGAAATTACTATTATTTATATTGACTTTCACATCCTTGAGGTCCGTCATTTTGTATTATAAACAAATTAATATAACTTTAATGTTATTTAAACAAATTTATGCGCGCATTTTGTTACAAACAAGACTTATCACGTGGTTTCGATTGCGCACCGCTGCCACCATGTGACGTTCGTGCCAATAAATAAAACAAGAAATGCGTTCGAATTGAGAGTACTTTAATAACTAAACTAAAGCCATACAAGAATAGGAAAAGGTTATGATAATTGAGAGTGTGTGGGTAACAATCTTTAATACATACCACACAATAGCATTACAAAAAAAAATGGAACTATAAATATGTATGCATTAATGTATATAATATAATCCTGCTCAACATACCTTCGCAGTCAAACATATCACATCTTGACGAGGACATTCACTTGATTCCTCAAGATTTTGAAAAAAAATGAAGGACAATTTTTCGTCCAACACAGGACAACAATTCAGGAACAAATTCTAAGCTTCTAAAGAAAAATAAACCCTTCTTCTTCTTCTTCCTTTTATTAGCGAGGTTATGATCCGAAAATAAGGAATCACCGCATTTCTACTGATCCGCCTGTGGGGTTCGCCTTAATAAAAATAAACTCTCTTTACCTCAAAATAATTGCTTCATCCAAAATAAGCCATTAAGTATTTTATTCGAAAGCAAGATACCTGCTTATAAAATCTTCCTCCTGCATAGTCCATATAAACATTTTGCGGATCATCATAGAGCAGTGCATCGAATATAGGTCTCCGCAGTAGTGACACTGGACATGAACAATAGTTACAAACTACTTCACCAACAGGAGGCTGAGGTTCGGTTCTTTTATATGCTGCACCGGTTTGGGAGGCGGCGTTAGCGACGATAGAAATACAGAAAAAACTATCGTCAACTGAAGGCTATGCGCTATAAGAATAATCAGTGGTTCCCGAACAATATCGGACAAAGCAGCCTGTGTCATAGCCGAAATAGTCCACATCGACATCCTCGCGAATGAGATGGTAGGGTTCTACGAAAGGAGAACCTCGAGTTATCAAGAAGCAGTATTTTCAAGAGAATAATGGAGAAGGAGAAGGCACCATCACAAGTTATGTGGCAAGCCAGGTGGGATAACAGGACAAAAGGTAGATGTACCTACAAGTTGATCCCCACCATTGTGGTCTGGACCAAGCGAGTGTATGGGGACTGCAACTACCACTTTACGCAATTCCTATCGGGTCACGGCGGCTATCGCAAATATTTATACAGATTTGGACATGATAACTCACCTCTCTGTCCACATTGTCCAGGCCAGGAGGAAGATACAGAGCACGCAATATTCCATTGCAATCGCTTCACAGAATGGAGAAGTAAACTGCAAAGTCCACCATTTCTTATAGACCAAATGCTGCGGTCAGAAGGCAATTGGCTGGAAATTTGTACTTTCATAACGAATGTCAAAAAAAAAAGAAGGTGACCACCATTGTCACTGACAAGCTGCCAGCTTATGAATATATGTATGAGCTGAGCATCATCTTAAGCAATTTTTGAATCGTATCTCAAATGAACGGCTTTATCGGCGAATAGGCTTAGAACCTACCACCTTGATCAAAAAGTTCCAGGAATTTATTCAGAAAATTAAAAATACAAGTTTATTCATCTAAATCTATATTGTCCCCTTCAAAGTAATCCCTATCGACTGCAACACACTTATGCCAGCGCTTGATCCAATCTTCGAAACATTTTTTATATTCGGTTTTTGGTATGTCCATCAGTGCTTCCTGCGATTTTTCCATTACTTCCTCTCGGCTGCTGAAACGCGTTCCCCGTAATGGTTTTTTAACTCGATTGAACAGAAAGAAGTCACAGGGAGCCAAATCAGGTGAATTCGGTGGCTATTGGATGGTATTTGTTGCATTTCTCGTCAAAAAATTACGAATAATAATGGCACTGTGCGACGGTGCGTTATCATGGTGCGAAATCCACGAGTTTTCTGCCCACAATTCTGGTCTGGTAAAAAATCGCCAACACACACAGAGATAGATGTACTCTTGGCTACGTAACTTTTGCAAATGTCAAGCTATGACGCTAAGATTTAGAGGGAATATCAACAACAGATGTACCAACTTAACAAAGAAAACAGGACTCAAATCGGAACGATGGGTGCGCCACACGGTTTTTATTCCGGGGACTTTTTGATCAAGGTGGTATATACATCATCATACCGAGGAGAAAGTAGCACTGGATCAGTTACACATTAAGGCGTGAAGATAATTCCTTTGCAAAATACGCCTTGCAGTGGAATCCAATCACCCAGTCTAGCAGAAGAATGGGTCGTCCTAACCAAAAGTGGCCCAGAACAGCTGAGGAGGCTTACAAGGCACAATCGTTTTTGGAAGCGTATGCCTCCCGGTGGTGACAGGATCTGAGTTGATTATAGTTTAATAGGACTAATTTAAGACGTCATCTACATCTAGATGACATTCTTGCAAAACAGAAAGACAGGTATGTACTTCAAAATTGGTACAAAAATGTAAAGCTTTTTTAAACATAATAAAAATACGAATATGTACAATACATAGTACTTTAACAATACTATGCTTAACCTCAAACATATTATTCCTTTACCACATGGGATTCCACATGGTTTCAGATCCCAATTTTTTAGTACAAACAATGTCCCATTTCATGTAAATATGACAAATTTACTTCCAACCAAAGAATCACCTCAATGAATCGTAAGCCAGATACAAAAAATCCCATAGTCTCACATTTCATTTGAAGCAAATTTACAATTTATGCAAACCACCGGATGTATCCTATATTAAAGAAACCCAACGTGTTTCGGACCACTTAACTCCTAAGAGTCGCGATTTATACGGATTCATTGCAATAACGTTGTCGTTTGAGAGAGTTTGTGTTTCTTCCTCCAGGCCTCACTTGACTCGTTAATTATTGTTATCGGAACAAACTGCTGCCCATTGCAACAGCAGTATCAAGCGAATAACAAAAGGAAACTCATTAACCCAAAAGGTTGAGTAATGAAAATGAGATACTGCCACCGACCACCACCATAGCGTTTCATTTACACCATAGCCTCACCATACTATAAGAACAATTGTGCAATGCATCAATTACAGGACATGGATGATCAAATAAATTAAAAGTGATCCAGTATCTCATTCGCATACACATTATGAGATGTGATATGTGCGTCTACAGATACGCAAGTGAATCCTTGCAATCAATGTGCAATGTGTTTGTCGGTGGTGCGTATGTTCAGTGATGAGTGTACTCTCTGTGTGTATACGTTTATCTGGTATTCTGTGATTTTAATGAACGGGTATCAATGTCCTTCCTTATAATCAACAAATCACACCCCCTGTTTTGTGTTAACTCAATTTAAATATTGATTGATATCCGTTCTCAGTTCTCAGTGTCTCTGAGTGTTTGCAGTGGAAGCCTTTGGCAGTAACAGGGGTGAGACGCTAGGGGATGACTTATGAACTCATATCCCGAATGGGGGGAAACCACCGACAGCAAGGCAAAAAGTCAACAGAGTCAATTGTTGAGGTAGCACAAATGAGCTTCTTGATTTCACAAATGACTAACTGACCATCAGTTGAACCGGACGGATACGAAATCGATCGGGATGGTGGGAATGGAGTTTCTTACAAGTGGTCATCGATTTTTCGCACGCAGTGTCATTCGATACCGCTGGCAAATGGTCTGGAAATTTGAATTCGCTTTCGGTTTAAGATATTTTTTTGGGGTTGCTTGGTTGTCGGATGTGAGTTCAATATTTGTGAAAAGGGCATTGCTTTGGTGCTCAGAATTTTTAGTTATTAGTTTTTTATGTCGCTCATGCGATTACGAGTATATGAAAGCACAAGCGTTTTCACTTAGCCTAGGCCTGCCAAATCCTACTCTCAACCTTAACGTGCTGACCGTTGAGTGCCTAGTACCTTGGTCGAAGATAGAGTAACCAACTCCTTTGGAAGACTACCACTTAAAAAAAGTATGATTGCGAAGCAACCAAGAGCCACGGATACCCTTGCAAACGTAAAAAGGACAACGATCTTCATGTCTGCACGTGGAATATTAACTCCCTCTACAAACCACGTGCAGCCGAACAACTTGCGGAGGCCCTGGACTGCTTAAAAGCAGACTTTATCGTCATCCAAGTAGTGCGATGGGATAGACCGGGCAAAATGAGGATGAAAAACAGTCTACAGCGGTTGCTACAGACTAAAACGACAGCGTATATTCGGGTGCGGATTTGATATTCGAGGCAGACTTAGGCAAGAAGTCTGACTTTCCGGCATGTGAACGAGATCCTCATAACAATCCTTATCAAGGCTTAATTTGCGCTCACGTCCCTCACGAGAAGATGGACGGACGACGAAGGGCGACTTCCACCGGCTCTTGGACAAGACTTGTTAGTAATGCCCTAGCCACAATGTTGAAATTGTCCTGGGTGAATTTAACGTAAAGCTAAGAAACAAGGATGTTTTCAGCAGCGTGGTCGGAAAGCACAGCCTGCACAACACCCCATCCAAATACGGACTCAGACAAGTCAAATTGCGGTGGGATAAAATGTTTTCGTAGCTAGAACGCGGTTCCTACGTCTTGATATCCACAAGGGAACATGGCTCTCTTTTGATCGAAAAACCATCAACCAAATCGATCACATTGCGATCGACGCAAGGTACTCTTGCAGTATTCTTCCAGCGTCCGGACTTTCCAAGGACCCAACGTGGACTCGGATCACTACCTAGTTGTAGGCAAGGTACTGATGCGGATATCCAGACCGGAGCGAAGTCAACGAAATACTGTGAGGAAGTTTGACGTCAGACAACTACAATCGCAAGAAGCCGCCAGAGCCTTTGCCGATCGAGTTTCTTTTGATCTCAATCTTAGTCCTATGCCGCCAGCAGCAAATGCAGAAGACCAGTGGCATCGTTGCCAACAAGCCGTCAGATATGTCACTTCTGATGTACTGGGTTTCTCTCGGCCACCACAACGAAACCCCTGGTTTGATGAGAAATGGCGGCAAGCACATGTAGCAAAACAAGACGCGTACAAAGCGGCGCTGCTTAGAAGGACTAGAGCTCCCTGCGGGGTAGGAGAAAAGAAGAACATTAACTGCTCAGAAAAAAGAAAAGGAGCATGAGAATCGCTCGATCGAGGAAATTGAGAGTCTTTATTGCAGGAATGATGTTCGAAAATTTTACCAAAAGGTAAAAAGAACACGACAGTTTTTCGAAGCGAGCAGGACGGAAACGGTAATATAGTAGAAGAATCGCAGTCGGTGCTGAGGATATGGAAGGAGCACTTCTGCAGACTGCTAAACGACGACAATGAGCAATAATCCACTGTCAGGCAAAATGAGCCATTCAGCAGTGACGATGATAGTCAAGATTCCCGTCAACCTAATCTGAATAAGGTGATACTCGTAATAGCGATATTTAGACTTAAATCCAACAAAGCTGGAAAGGAAATATTGTACCGTCCAAAGTTGCCACCAAACTTGATGTGGAAAACAGAATCAGCAAAGCGAAGGCTGCGTTCGAAATTTTATTTAAGATCTGGAGAAGCAGCACCAAAACCACGCTGCGACCGTTCCGCTCAAATATCGAGTCAGTATCACTATATGGGATTAAGACGTGGTAAATGTGGTCCACTGTCCTTCGTAAGCTGCAGTCTTTCGTCAATTGATGTCTACGCAGTATTCTTAGGATTTTCTGGAAAAACTGCATCTCAAACCAACAGCTTCATATGAGAAAGGGCCAGGAACATATTGAACTTCACCATACGATGAAGAAAATGGCAATGGATTGGTTACATCTTGTGGCGCGAAGAAAGTTCCAGTGTCAAATATTACCATGGAATGGACATCAGTTGGCGCTGAAAGGTTGAGAAGGAATCTCAAACTTTGGTGGTGAACTGGAGAGAGTTGTAACGCCTTGCAGAACTCCGAACGTGATGGCGCGCAGGTGTTGGCGATGCTCTTAGTCCCCGAGGGTTGATAGAGTACATAGGCAAGTAACTAGCAAGTAAGATAGGACATGTTCGTATATGATGCTAAGGCGATATAGCACTATTCTGTCAAAAATGACAAATACTCACAATGGTTAGCTAGGACTTTGTTGTAGTCGATGAATCCGTATACCTAAGCTCCGCATTTAATTCTACCAGCTACAGTCAAGAAGAGAATCAATCTATCCTACTGCTGTGATCAGCTAAGGATAGAGTGATAAAGCCTAACATACAGAAGTATTTCATCCTTTATAGTTGTCGGACCCTACGAGCCTTAATTGTGATGAGAGTTTTAGCCGAAAACTGGCTTGTACATGTGAAGTATGCCACCTCATTCATTCTAAAATTAGCTCTCCAATTCTTCTATTTCACTATTTCAGGATTAAAATCCGATTTGAACTTGTTAGAAAAAATGTATATCCTTCTTCCAAATCAGCGTCTTGTTCAGAATTTTATTGAATTCACTCAATTTATTACTTTCCACGCCATCGCCCATACATACATACATCCCAAGCTTGATAAGTTGCCTGATATTATCACATGGCATAAAGGTGATAAAAATCTATTATATCATCGTAAAAAATGAAATGGCACCAGAAATAAAAAAAAACCTAAAAACAAAAAACATGTAAAAGAAATATGAAACGCAAAAAGCTTTTTTGTTATGTTATCTAACGAAGCCCATCATCATCATCCTGGCATGCACCGTGATAAATGAAAATGGAACTTACTACCGGATGACCGCTCATAGATGCTTCACAATATTAAATATAATGGAAATAGATGACTCCACAGAGCCAAGAGGACACCGCTCTATGTCCTTCCCCTAACAGAGTATAGATGTATCCAAGGAAGATATAAAATATTTAACTTTATGAATGACCTCAGCGCAGCCCCACTGCCCAAGGGTGAGTTTACGAGAATTTTGTTTTATATCGTATCTCATTATTTATTATTATCCCTGTTTCAGCATCGGAGAGTGTGCTGCAAAGTTACTTTTTATACTGTTTTGTGACAACAGCGTCAAGAAATGAAAACCCACTAGCCTCCACTGGATGGACAAGCGTAAAAAGCGGCATGTGGTCCTAAGAACACGGTGGTGAATCAAAAAATTTATTAATTACCACAGATTTTTCGTGATGACTGAATCACGTCTCTGTGTGACTATAAAATGACGGGTTCGTCATCTGTGGCGCGTAGCTTCTTAGGGGGTCGTCCTTATTGATTCGACAGAACTATACATTTTTATGTGAGATAGTATCCTTTTTATCACTTTTTAGTGTTTCGTTCCCGTATGTGTATGTGCCAATTAATTGGCGAAATAATTTTTTAATTTGTCATGAAGTTAAATGTTGACGAAACAAAACATGAATTAAGTCATGTGGAGTTAATGTGTATACTCTGTGTCGATCGGATGCGCTTAGAGAGGAAGACCACCAGGTGTGATGGTTGGACGATTGTCCTTTGTATGTTTTGAGTAAGACAATATAAAAATTATGCAGCAGCATTGGGAATAAGAACCGAACCTGAGTTTTTTTTTTTACATTTTTCCTCAAACGTCAAGGGATATCTTTTATCGAAGGCATAAATCAATGGAACAAAATTTCGTCGTAAAATTTTTATTTGGATATCTTTTATTTTTTTGGTCTTGGTACGTCAGGAGAAAACAGAGAAAATCATAAAATTAATTATTGATTTTATCATAATTATATTGATTTTGTGAATATTTAATGAATTTAGGTTTGTGCTTGGTTTTAGGGGACTTTGGTGATGGTAAGATTTTTATTGACAGCTTCCGTGAGAAGAAACAAATTTTGAGATGAGTTGAGATTACGAAACAGGATATCTGTTTTATGTCTCGTGGAAAATAAGGTCACACATTGATTGAAAAACCTGTTAATTAAATGCTTAAACAATTTTGAATATAAACTATTCTCAGCGGCTTCAAAGACCTTTAACTGATGTGATGGGGAGACACAACTTACTAATAGGAAATATAATAATCAAATATAATACAATAGGTAGATCTATTGGAATATCCTAGTCCTACCAACTCTTCTTGGACGAAAAAAGCCTATTTCATTTAAAAACAAAAAGAATATCTGCGTTAAAGCAAAGGATACAAATTACACGTATTTCGGCGGAAAATTTGTGTAACCATTGGAGTTTAAATTCAAAAATGAATTGAAAATAAAAATTTAAACAATTCATCGATTTTCATTCATATCAACTGACATTGTTGACATTGCGCCTGGAATTGTCTCGGCTTAACCTTCTCTTAGTTTCAAATTGAACTTCCCCTGGATCCTAGATTCGTAGCAACTCTAGTTGGACGCTTGGACGCTTTGCTGAACTTACCTCGCCTCGATACTTATATCATGGGTTGCACTATCAAAGCCATCCATCGTCTTAGGCGGGGCGGTTTTTGGTATACTCCACACTGGAACTTTGATGAACTTGCGCGACACTTATCTTACGACTCCTGTCTTATGGATATGCCGTCTGATGCAATGACACCAGAACTCCAGCTGATGCGCAAATTCAGAGTCGACTTTCCTTGTGTCCAGGACTGGCTTTGGCCAGAGTCCAAGCCAGGAATGGAATGTAGTCCTATTTTCACGGAAGGTTCGAAAACCAGTCAAGGGTCTGGCGCTGGTGTCTTCGTGGAAGTCGACAACATTAGACTTACTTTTCGTAAGGCAAATATGCGTCTGTTTTCCAAGTGGAAACTTATACAGTCCTAATGGCCATGAACTATGTTGTGGAGAACAGCTGGAAGGGACGTAGCATTTGTGTCTGTAGCGACAGTCAGGCTGCGCTTAGGGCCTTGCTTAACCCTTTAACCACTTCCAAAATAGTTCGTGAAACCAAAAACTCTTTGAACTCGGTTGCAAGGCTGAATTCTCTGTCTCTTATCTGGGTCCCAGGTCACACTGGGATCTTGGGGAATGAGATCTCCGATGAGATTGCTAGACAAGGCTCAGAGGAGGGTTTCTCAGGTCCCGAACCCACGTTGTGTCTCCCTGCGTCCTCGGTTAGGGCTTCCATTGACGATTGGGTCTCTCACGAGCACAATTGTGTGTGGAATGACTATCCAGGATGCAAGTTGACTAAACGCATGCTGCCGGACGTCTGTAAGAAATCAGCGGCATTCTTGCTGTCTCTCAGCAGAAAAGACTCTAGACAACTTATGGGCGTCTTGACAGGCCACTTTGCTTTTGCCAAGCACCTTAACGTGTTGGGCTTAAGTGACACTACAATCTGCGGCGCTTGTGGAGAGAGCGACGACACCGCGGAACACTATCTCTGTGAGTGTCCGGCCTTTGCTCGTATCAGGAGCAGTGTTGGGACTTAAGAATTTAAAAGTGTGGTAGATTTAGAAAAAAAAGGGTGGTAGATTTTAAAAAAGAGTGGTAGATTTGAAATTTAACTGGTTCAATTCGAATCTCCGTGTGCAGTGTGAAATTATTGCAATCAGCACAATTTTCATAAATGAAAGGCAAACAACTTATATTCCTATTGTGTTCTTAATTTTTGTAATAGTATGTGTACTGTGTCGTCAGAGAACAGAAGAACGTTCTATGATGCTGTTTATGTATTGTAGTATCAAGTACATCGTCAGGTACTGCGTGGTTTGTATAAGCAACGACATCTATTGCCAAAACCTGCTAGCAGTAAATATTCCCACCCGATGTGCTTACATTCCATAATTGTTCCACACAATATCCCAATTATTCCAGGATCGCCAATTCATCCCGAGCGACATCTAGTATATTCTAGAAGGTCTTGTATTTTATATAAATACACATATCACCACCACCATGGACACAGTTGTTTATAAGTGAATACAACGATTACAAGAGAGATTGGACCAGTGGCATAAACAAGCGACATTGTGAAAGTAAATCGGTAGCGACAGTTTAAATTGAAACAAATAAAGAATAAAGTAATTGAATATTGTATTAGTAATAAACGGTTAAAATGCACAAAAGACGGTTTTATTTAAACGAACCCCAGCAAGAATATTACAGTCTTATTGCCATTGGAAATTGTGAAAAAGAGAAAGGAACAGGAATAAAATGTGTAAAAAAAAATATGGAGATGTATGTCCATCTCTATATTTTTTTTTAATTGGAAAAATTTGGAAGTGCGAAAAAATGTAATGAAGAAGAATTAAAAAACGTGGTAGATTTTTTGCTTAGAGTGGTAAACGTGGTAGATTCAAAATTTATTGGAAATAGTGGTAGATCTACCACAATTGTGGTAAAGTCCCAACACTGATCAGGAGGCAGATCCTCGGTGCGGATGTGGTGAGTGCTGGTACTGCAAGCTCCTCATCACTGAAGTGCTTGCTTGGCTTTCTTAGAAAGACAAGGAAATTCCAATTAAGTGGGTAAATCAGGGTTTGCTCTTTGGTAGTACAATGGACCAGTTGCGGCTGAGTGCTCCAGTCGAGCGTTTCCTATCCCGACAAAAAAAAGAAAAAAAAAAAAAAACTCCGGTTGAGTTTTGATAAAATTATAAAAGCCGATGCAGGTAAATTCTGAATTGATTTTCACAGTTAAAATAGCTTTCAGCGTCGATATTTGAAGAGCAGAGCTCACCTTTTTCCAAGCTTTCTTCGCTTGTGAAGACACACGTTCAACCGGAGTTGAATAACTAGGGAAATAAATGACGAACCCAATGTTTTCAGAAAATTCGACGAAAGGCACTTGTTGATCGTCCATATGTTGGAAGAGTTCCAGCATTCAACAGCAGACAAATTTTCGCAATTCCACTTGATGAATTTTTCTTCAATGCAGTACTGATCAAGTACATTCGAAGAATGTTCGTACTGGTCAAACGAAGTTTTTTCGGCGACTTTTTTCATGGAGAGTCTTATTTCCGACCATCTAGGAAAATTTCACGTGACAGAAGTCACTTAAACAGACAGAATGGATGCGTTTGTTGTAGACAATACGCACGGTTGGAGTTGTGCTTCTTATATACTTTTTTCACACCGAAAAAAACGACAGAAAAAGAACCAAATAAAGGGCTCAAATCAAAAAGGATCTGCATCCGAATAAAAGAAGTATCCTTTATCATAAAGTACAGTTGGCAGGACTAGTTTGTCCTCCCTCCTTATTCTCCCTCTAGAAGCCTTTAAGGAAACTACCCTGTTTTCCTCGAAATCAGTATCAATATAGTGAATCGGATGTTAGAAATATTTGAGCCGTAAGGACCGTTTCACACATATCTGGCATCGGATACACAGATTTTTGTAATTTTCACACGCATCTGGCAGATATCTGGTTATATCCGGCTTCCTGGGATAAAGAGTTTTCCCTTACCACATTTGAGACGACTGTCGATTTCGTAAATGTTTTCAATGTCGATTGACTATCTTAATACTTTATGATAAAGTCGAGCAGATTATATCTCTTTCAAACACCACGAGGTCTCGCTTAATAAGGTTCCAAATGGATTGCTCAACGCAATATATTTTGAACTGAGATTATATTAATGTTTCACGACGTACTAAACTAAATAAATTATACTTCACCCAAAACTAGTTTATATATTATTTTCCGACTTAGTAGGTAAGTCATATATCGCACAGCGGATACATGTGAAAATATTGTGCACGACGCCGTGTATCCGGTGCCGGATGAATATTGTGAAAGCTCTCATTTAGTTCTCTACACTTCGATGTATCCGTCATCCGGTGCCGGAGAGAACTGAGATTTGTCCGGCATAAAAAAGGCCGTGTATGCGGCATTTGTGTCACGTAGTGTGAACGCTCTTATTGAGCGTGAAACGGACTTTCGAACAAGTCATCCTCGGAAAAGGAACATAGGAACTCACTGAATTCTATCCGTGCCTGTAAGCCAATGGCGCACAACTTAATAAATAGCAAAACCCCCTGATCTTTTGTAAGTGCCCAAAGTACACATTCGTAAGAGACTCGTTTTCTTGGATTGAAAAATTAGCCTGTATTTGTCTATATTTTAGGTCTGATGTGTTGCTCGATTTACTCGTGGCAGGGGCTTTAAACTCTGTCATTTTAAAAATTGCTCATGGTGTGGCGATAACAACATCCATTTCCATGCTCATAGTTAATAGTTCAAATCCTGATGCCAGCAAACATTTATTTCTCACGAAATGTATAAAGGGTCATTCCGATCAATTGCGAAAGCTTGTGTAAACACTACTGCGAAGGCATAACAATGACAGTAGGTTGGTCATATGGATGGGAAAATTATTCGCTCTGTTGGATGATGGTATGCTTATTATATCTAGTGGACGGGAACAAAATTCTGTGAATCATAAGCAAAGACAAAATAATAAAATAAATCTCTCCATTTATCTGGACACGACCGCTGGAGTTTTTCTGAAATCTAACATCTGAGTTTCAAACAAATACACCAATCTTCCACCTGTTGAGTTGGAGTCTATGACGAAAGATCTAGAAGGATGGAGAGTAAACCTGAGCACTCTATCCCCGTGACCCTGCTATAGGATTAACGGGCCATTGAAAATGTATGTATGTATGTACACAAATTTGTCCATCTCTTCTTTTCCTTACGAGCACCCGCACTGTTCTTCTTGAGTGCGCGCAAATTATTTAAAAATATGATGGTAATTGCGAAATCAGAATTGTATTTCAGACCAAAACTTACACTACCTAGGACGCAACTAGGTTTGCAAACAAACACCCTACAGATGCAAGTACGTGCTGCGACCCAGTCGTGCAATTATTATTATTAATTTACTTTTTTCGCTATGATGGAAATATACCCAGAAATGTTGCGTGTTGGTGAGTCTGGGCATAGTTAGGCTCATTTTACAATGATATGCGATAGGCCTCTGTAGGGACCTGAGACATAAGAAATATTTTCTATTCTTTAGCAGATTCGAGTACCGGAATCTTCTGATGGTATAAAAAGTGTCTGTCATATAAAAGGCAGATAGGTAGAGGTGGCGGTTCAGAAGAGCCCAATTAGCGTTGTAATAAGCCATTTTGAAATAACAAACTCATCAAACTCATGTAACCTGGTTTCTGAAACGGTTGTTGGTTTATAAGATGAGATACCTATTTAAACTCAGCCTGCGCAGTTGAAGTAAAAGATGAGTTCTCTAATCCTTTTGTCAGATATCTATTTGACACCACCGAAGAAGGGCTTACTCAGCTCACGCTTTCTGGTTCCCGCTATGACCGGACATCTGCAAAAAAAAAAAAGAAATAAAGATTCCTTCTCATTATTATCCTTGTAGCTACGACTGCCAATGGTCAGTACATATAGCTAAAGTTCTGACAATATCTGCTCTTGATCTGCTTAGAAGCTTGTTTGATTTTGGTTCCTTGTAGTTGTCTTTCGTGTCATCATGCAGCTTGTAAGCCTAATCCACTTGAGGATGCGCAGCTTTAAAAAATAAATAAATAAAATAGATATTTGACGCAACAGCCCTTTAAGTGCCAGGGCATAGCTTCTCGCAACCACTCGTGTTGTGTGCGTTACATTTTTCACACGAATGGAAGAGACCTGGAGTTTAGTGCCATATCCGAAGGTAAACTTGTGTGGAGAAGCTTTCTCGCGACAAAAAAACTTTTTGTTGTGTTCTGGGATTCGAACTTGGAACCTCACGCGCAGTGGTCCGACACACTAACCACTTACGCCACGGCGCCCCTTTAAGAAGTGATTTTGTATATTGCCCTTAACGACTCCTGGCGGAATACTGACCCTTTTCGGTAATGAGCCGTCAAGGAATGATTCTCCCCTGGCCAGTTTGTTTGTTTCACTCAAAATTGGTCCATCCTGCGACTCAGATTATAGTAATTCTTAATTAGACGTTGGTTCGATTAAGTTCATTCTCGCATTGCTCTACCAATTTTGAGGGTGTGGTAATCGTGGCTTTGATAGCAGCTTGGTTATCAATGAAGTGTGTGACAAGCCCCAGAAATCGCGAGAAGCTCCGTCTAGAAAACACTGGTAAAGTCAGGTAGCTTCAGCTTGTCTGAGAAAATGTTTCCGCCAAATTTACAGTCTATTTTCGACCCGGCCGTATAGTTTGCTGCATCAAAGTCTTTGATTATTCTTCTATACGTCCATTCTACTCTGTAGGGAGCTTAACTGAAAAGAATTTCTTGAAAATAAACGTGGGGGTTTTGTACCCACTCGAAAACGCAACCAAATTCATTTAGCAGAGTTTCCAAGACTTTAATATGGCCATATGTCTTAGCGGTCTAGCACCCAGATTCGCTGAGATATGTGTGTACATATGTGCGTGTATTTAGTGCCCATTTCTTCAGATAATTTTTCTCTTAAATCTTTCTTAAGCAGATTTCTGATGACTTATGCCCACACCATTCAAATCGAAATTCCTTTCTTCAAATATTTCACGTGCGTAAAGTACATCTAGTTAGCTACACTAAACGCATCCAATTTTATGTTTAATAGTAGCCCCAAATTGAAAAGTTACAGAAGTCTTCATTCTGAAAGCAGTGAATTTCGCTCTTGTCCATTACCTTCCTTCAGAAATACCTCTTACCTCTACAAAACTGAAATCCCTTCTTCCACCCCAGTAGGTCCTTGATGTGATCTCCATGCTAGATTTAGAAATTATCCATATTCAGAAAAACTACAAAAGGCATGAAAAATATTTTTACGACCATCCCGGGGATCAGAACATGTCAATGGAGAAATTATTTCCCAACGAATTATTTTTGATTTAGAAAAAAATATTACCCCCCTTGCTCGGTCCGTGCACACACACTACACAGAACAGAAAAACTGCTGAAATCAGAAAAAAATATTCAACTGGGCAGCTATTCTATCTTTCCATACAACATTTCCTTGACCCTTGCCATTGAATCCCCCTGAGATCCTGAAATATAGTCATAAAAGTTATTGAACTTCGTTCAGCTACTGTATCTTCTGCAACAAATACCCCCGTCATCTAGATATCTCTACTCTTGTTGGATATATAATGCACAAACATACCCTTGTTTGTTACACTGGCAGTTAAATTATTACCCGATGGAGGATATGAGAAAAGAGGAATATTCCTTTACCGTAAAAAAAAGCTCATCCCGGTGAAGTGGCCAGTTGTTTTTATTACCTTTGCTGATTGGAATATGATATAGAAAAAGGGATTTACTCAAAGGTACACTAAAACAATACCAATATACACTCGAAGGATATCTGAATTATGACGTTCGCCTTATGGGTTGTGAATTGAATTTCGAATAAAAGGCCAAAAAAAAAAGGTTGAATATTCCTGCTATACAATTTGGTACATGTGTCACATTCGTCATCACGTCTTGAAAGAAGTCCTCCAACGACAAGTTCTGCGCTGAAAGTAATCGCATCGATTTATCATATCTTCAGACAGGCATAACGCCGTTCTTTACCTCATTAAGTTGACAAAAGTCTCAAAGTGTCAAGACATCTTTGACAATTATTACGCTAAATGCATACGGCGTTGAATTTTGTTCCCAGACACCGACGAAATAATTCATAATCGCGGCTAAAAATGCGTGAGAATACCGCACGCGCCGCTATGCTTACGATCTGCTAGCGTCTCCTGATGCCGGAGACCACCATCGGTGCGGCACCCCTCCAGAAGTATAACCATCTGGTGAAACGGCTTCTGATGCTGCCTCAAGTGTTTATAGATGTGATGATTATGACTGCGCTAATGACACTCGAGATAGAGGAAAACTAATGTGGCGGAGATCTTGCGGTGCGGAGGAGAGCCGGTGGGTATGCAAAGTAGTGCAGACTCGGACTGCATGTGGCGTCGGTGGTGATGCTGGTGATGGTGGCGAGGCTGCTCTTGGGGCAATTAGAAAGCGATCGGGTTTTTCACCGCAACCATGATCGTGATGACGATGATGATTGCTGAAATTGCTACTGAAATCTGTGCGCTAGTGTTATTATCTTTTAAATTAGACTGGCAATGGGAGGCGGAGATTTTATACTGCACTTAAGCTGGAAGATGGCGATACGACTTTATTGGAGGAGAGCGTTTATATGTGACACAAAGTATTATTAGACTCATGGTACTTTGTAAGATGATTTAGCGGTTGTACGAACCAACTTTTGGAGTGGTTTGGGGATGGAAAATTCAATCTGAATGATATTAGTAGTATAGGTAGATATGACACCCGAAATGGAACAAAGTACCTGCTTCTTGAGAGGTGTATAAGCGTCGACACAATGCCCTTTATACACCAGCATCTACTCTTGTCTTCATACGGTATTGCCTTGACTAAATATTGAATGTTAATCCTCTTAACTTTGGTCAAGCATATCAAAGACATTCCGGGGAATTGAAAGGCTGATGAACTCGCCAGAATAGGAACAACTATACCAATCCTTCGCTACCCTATCGCTATAAGCTGAATACTATCGAAAGAACAAACCTTAGGAGGACAAGTGGAATAACATGTCTAGCGACTGAACAGATTTGGTCCAAGGTGGATCTAAAACGTTGTCAGAGTTTGATTTTTCTCAACAGATTGCATATTGGTGCTACAATAGATGTCATGATTGAGCATTTTCAATCGATTTTTGTCTTAGCTTTATGGACGAAGAAGAGGAAGAAACCATTTATCATTTCTTTGTACATGTCCAGCTCTCTCCCACAGAAGGAATCTTCACTTGGGAGATTTTTACTACAGCGATTCAGCCGATCTTATAAACACAGATATTAGAAGCCTCTTACGCTTCATTGAAGGTAGGGATTACATGATCAATGTGGTATCACAAAAGACCTGTCTCTGATCTAAGTGTGTTGGCGTAAGCTGGCAGCCACTTCAACCTAAACTTACCTAACCTAACAGAGCTGGAAGATCTTTAGCTGCAGCGGCTCTTTGTCGTCATTATACGAATTAACGTCTATCTGCACATTGAACTTCTGTGAGGCCTTTGTTAGTCATTTCCCATCTCAGGCTGGAGACTGATTTTTTTTTCCTCTTGTACAACCCATGCCCGCGTGGCAATGACACTGCGACTTGAAAGATCTATTGTATCGGAGGGTTGGAGTTAATCTAACAGACGTACTACCTCCCTTGTGAAAGTGAGTATGTCTTTAGTAGTGGAGCATTTCAGTTCCACTGAAGTAAGTATCTCCTTGTGGAGAATACGTTTCCTTAACCAGTGTAGTGCCGGGCATTCACAAAGAATGTATTCGGATGTTTCATCCTCCTCTAAACAGAACGGACAGTCCTTCTCTTGGCACAGGTTCATCATGTTAAGGTGGTATCTCAGGTCGCAATGGCCAGTCAGAAAGCTCACAAGCTTCTTAATGCTTTCCCTATCTAAGTTAAGGATTTCCTTATAGGAGTAAGGGTTGATTAATCGTTTGGATTGTCTTAGACCTGGCCCACTAGTCCAGTGGTCTAGATGAAGTTTGTTTTCTCATTCGTTAATCAGCGTTGTAGCTGTTGCCCAATTGACGCCACAATAAGGTTCAGGACCTATGAACACAGATTCTGAGCCAGCTCATCTGCAGATTCGTTGCCCACAATCCCTTGGTGTCCAGGTACCCACCGGAGTTTTACCCTGTTGTATTTGGCAAGGTCTTGTAATGCATCGTAGCAGCATTTCACGGTTCTGGAGTCCATTTGGTTGGACGACAGTGCCATAAGTGCTGCTTGGCTATCTGAGAATATATGTATTCTAGCGCCTTTGATCTCCTTGCGGAGATTGTGTCTGGCGAAAATCCCAATGGCATGGATTTCAGACTGAAACACAGTGGGAGTCGTAGCCATAGGTACCGAAATCTTTGTGTTGGGTCCAAAAACCCCAGCTCCAACTCCAGAATCCATTTTCGAACCGTCGGTGAACCAGACCAGACTTCTAGGGTCCAGTGTTGTAGCACCATTGGACCAGTTTTCGCGGTCCAATATTTCAACCTCAAATAACCTACCAAAGCAGTGTTGCCTGACCATAATATCTGGTAAAGTGCAGAACATGTCTCTTTTAGGGATTGAGTTGAGTATCTTTAAATGTCCCACTAGGTCACCGGGTTTATACTCATAATCTAGCTGCAGCCTGATGTCATATCTTGCAGCCATCTACCTAATGAAGATTAGTAAGGGTGTAAGCACAACAATAGCTTCCAGAGCTGTTGTAGGGCAGGTGCGCATCGCACCTGTAATGCCAAGACAGGCAATTCTTTGCAACTCCTGCAGCTTGTTTGCCATTGTCTGCTGGAGAGTTTTCGGTCACTAGACGATGGCCGCGTATGTGATAATGGGTCTAACCATCATTATATACAACCAATGTATCATCTTAGGAGAGAGACCCCAAGTTCTGCCGTATAGGCGTTCACTGGCCCACAGTGCTCTAGTAGCGCGCTCTGTGGCGGATTTAATATGTGAATTCCAATTAAGTCGTTTGTCAAGAATTACACCAAGATATTTGACCTCGCTGGAATAAACTAGTGTGGTGCCTTTAATTGTGATAGGTTCAAGGTAGACCTGTGTTTTCCTTGTAAAAGGCACCAGAACGGTTTTACTAGGATTGATGGATAGTCGTTCTTTATTACACCATTCTACAACTTGCGATATTGCACTTTGCATGATGTTGGAAATTGTCGTGCTGTGTTTACCTCTGATAAAAACCGACAAGTCATCAGCATAGCCGACAGTGGTGTAGCCTGATCTGTGAAGATCTACTAACAAGTTGTCGATGACTATAGACCATAACAGGGGGAAAAGAACTCCTCCTTGAGGACAGCCTTTGGCTGCAGTTATGGACACTGACACTCCCCCAGAGGACGAAGTAATGAATCGACTTACCAGTATGGCCCTGATCCATTGGTTGGTCGATTCTTCGATACCTCTGCTACTGATCGCCCTTGCGATCGAGTCGTAACCAGTGTTGTCGAACGCGCCCTCGATGTCAATAAATGCACACAAGGCTTTCTCCCTTGAACTGAGTATTCCTCCTATCTTTTTGACGAGATAGTGAAGGGCGGCTACTGTAGATTTGCCTTTCCTGTATGCGTACTGATTCGAGTGCAGAGGGTTAGACAGATCTAACTGGTCTCTAATATGGATATCTATGAGTCTCTCCATTGTCTTAAGGAAGAATGATGTTAGACTTATAGGTCTGTATGATTTAGGCAACTCGCTAGGTCTATTGCCCGGCTTGGGGATGAAAACCACATTAACCTGCCTCCAGGTGGGTGGTATGTATCCCCAATTGTAGCTGGCTCTTAATAAAGCTGTCAACCCCGGCAGGATGAGGTCAATTGACTTTTGGAGAAGTGCTGGAAACAGACCGTCACCGCCGGGGGCTTTAAAGGGTTTGAATGTGCCTACCGCCCATTCAACTTTCTCTGGACTGAATATTTTTCCAGATAAACTATTAACTCTACTGTCCACATAAACCGTGTGGTTAACTGTGTTCGAGTACACATGAGATGTGTCAAGAGACGAGTCTGGGAAATGTACCTGAAGTAAGGTTCTAAGTGTATCCACAAGGTCCGTCGTGCAGGTTCCGTCATTCTTCTTCAGTAACCCTACACAGTTGACATGATCGTTTGCGAGCGATTTATGGATTCTTGCCGCTGTAGGCATGTCAGCGATTGTTTCGCAGCATTTCCTCCAATCAGCTCGCTTAGATCGTCTCAATACCAGATTGTATTCTGTGAGAGCAAACCTGTATTCGTCCCACCTCTTCGTTCGCTTTGCAGAGTTGAAGAGTTTTCTGACTTTCTTCCTAAGTTCCGCCAGTTGGTCATTCCACCAAGGCACTTTGCGTTTGCTGAAGGAAGACAGGCTCAACGCTTTGCAGAATTTTGAACAAGATGGTGGGAAATGGGTGTGTTAAAAGGGAAAAGGAGTTAAGATTATAAGAAAACTTGCATGGCCAATTTTTTTTTTTTTAAGAAGGACACCCAACTCCTAGGGCACTCAAACTCTCCGGCCCATTGTACTACCAGACAGGAACCTTTCTTTGGTGCAGTGGTTGGAAAAAACTTCGATTTAATTCGTTTTCCTTTATACTCGGGTGGCTGATAATTGCTGTTACCCGCTGGGGCCTGAACCTGCACACATCGGTTAAAGAGCAAACATACTACACACTGCACCAATACCACCCTTGCATGGCACAGTTAGTATGCATTCCCTCTTATCCAGGATCCACAGCATGGATGTCGACTATTTGTTTTAGCGTCCGCATTAAACGCTCCATGTTGTGCTTATCCAGGACGACAGTCTACGAACTTCTCATCCTCGAATTTCATCATAACCCAATTCCAATTCTATAATGAGTCCCATTAGATCAATTAACACCTTCATGTTTCCTCACAAGCTCAACTGCAGTACTTTTGAACTTTATGAACACTGAACTTGGAAATGTAAAACCAAAAGTCGCAAGGAAGAAGAATAATAATTAAGAAACAACGACAACAATAATTAACCCCTCTAAGAGGATTATTTAAAACTTGCCCTAAGCGCATTACCATCATCGCCCGTCTCTCCCTCCATCCATCACTTCATATTAATAACAAGGCATGGATAATTAAAAAAATGTCTCGTAATTGGATCCTCTTGCGATACGGTGAGCTTCTTCACGTGCCAAACGAAGCATTTCTATCAACTGTTAGTTTGCTTTCCTCATGCCGCCTATCTCTCGAGCATAGCCATGCAATTATTTAAATATGATATTCTATGCCAGCTTATGATTATAGGCCGTAAGTCAAGTTGTTCTAGGCTTGTGCCTACCGCTCAAGGGTGTTTGCTATGAATACTGTTTAGTCGACCTTGCTAATGGTTTTGTAAAAGGTCGCGATGGGTGAATGAGGACGACAACGACGACTACAGGAAGATATTGGACTTTGAACAAAAAGTTTATTTTTAATCCCCGTAAACGATATGATTGTCTAGGATAGGGACGGGATATTGCGTGAGCTTAAAATTGCTGACGCAAATATAATAATTGGTAGTATTTGCGCAGAGTGTCTTGAAGGTTAATTGAGATACACTTGAGTGAAAGACAAAGAGAAGAACTTAAAAAGTGGGAAGGAAAATTGTGAGTGTGACTTAAAGGAGAGAGGATAATTACTGTAATCTGATATGTCAACAGAAGTCAAAGGATAATGATCTGCTTGGATACGTCAGGAGTAATGCCCATCGTGAGGAAAGATGGAAATCAAAAGGATTCCTAATAGACGCTATACCAAAAAGCTAGCATGAGGCAACCATGTTCATAATTTTATGGAACTTGTGTATAGGACTGAGTTGTGTGTAGTTATAATAAAAATCACTTAAATCGTATCTTGAACGTTAGGGAAAAGAGAAAAAAATCTTTCATCTCATCCGACTACACATCTTCTTTCTTCTCTGCTTTTGTTGGTAAACTGAAGAGCAAGCCCACAATCCCCAGTAGGATGCCTTATTCGAAGAAAACGTAAGTAAACTTAGTATTTTCAGACCCCCAAGCTATTTTCCTGATGGGAAATCGGGTTTTAGTCCTCTGAATCTTCTTCTTCCTTTTATCAGCGAGGTTATGATCCGAAAATAAGGGATCATAACCCTCCCACTTCACTGAATCGAATTAACATTTACGCCTAGAGTTCCGGTCAGGTCGAATCTCCTAATATGTTTATCGGCAACTTCGAAATATTTTAAGCTCAGGACTGTGTTAGATAGGTTAGGTAAGGTTAAAGGGGTTAGCTGCATCAAGTAGGTGGAGCCTACACTTGGATCTTAAAAGGATTCATTGCGCTCCCCTGACGCTCAAGATTGTGTCAGATAAGATTTAACTTAAGTTACCTGGCTTCTGGTACTAGTGGTTGTAAACACGAACTCTTAGATAGGAGTTACGCCGCCGAAGTCGACCACATAAAAATTACGTGTTACTAAGCAATCGCAAGGATATAGTGGATGAATCTCGAAAATGAACACAACAACCTTCGGAACTTTTAAAGTAGACATTCAAGGATTACTTTTTCAACGCAAGGAGACGTAACCATCCGGAGAAGAGTCTGCAGAGGAACACCCTAAGGTGGAATTCTGTCCCCGCTAATACGGCTCCTTGTGGTGGATGAGATCTTGGTAATACTGAAGGAAAACGGCTTCAACGTGACGGCCTATAAGGATGATGTCGTTATCCTGGTTTCGGGAAAATTTCCTCCAGTCCTAAATGAAAGGCTCAACTTCGCACTGCAACTAGTGGATAACTGGGTCAGCAGCAAAGGGCTGGGAGTGAACCCTTCAAAGACGGAGGTAGTTCTTTTCACTAAGAAGAGATCAATTCCTACCTTCAGACCCCCAAATATCGGTGGCATTTAACTAAGTATTTCAAGTTCAGATTGATATCTGGGCGTAATTCTAGATTGCAAACCAAACTGGAAGCAAAATATTGCCATATGCGTCAAAACAGCAAGCGTAGCTTTCTACTCCTACAAAAAGGCACTCAGTAATACGTGGGGCTTCAAACCAGCTGTGAAGTACTGAATATACACGGTGGTTGTAAGAACCATTCTCATATATGGTTCACTAGTATGGTGGACGGTACTTGAGAAGCAATACCAGCGTTCAAACCTCACCAAAATCCAGAGGGCGGTGTGCATCGGAATCATGGGATCAATGAGAACAACACCAACAACGGCAATGGAAACCATGCTTAGTTTCATTCCGCTTGACATATATTGTAGCAGTCTGGCGGCTAAAACCGCTGTAAGACTGAGAGTAGGCCGATTGTGGTCATCGAGCATTTACGGCCATGCCTCCATTCTGTCCCGATGGGGGACCACCAGTGGATTGACGGAAACTGATCACATGAACCCGATGCTAGCATTTAAAGACTCTACCGACGATGGACGTTGGCACGGAAGCCGGAGTTTATTGTGAAGCCCTAGGAATAAACCACTCCTTTAAAATAAACGACGACTGCAGCGTCTTTCAGGCTGAGGTCACAGCCATCATTCATGCTGCTGAATTTTACGCGAGAGTAATATCGTTGGTAAAAAGATCACGGTCTATATAGACAGCCAGGCAGCCGTTCAGGCTCTAGACTCTGCTGTAATTAGGTCGAGGCTTGTGAGAAGCTGCAAATCACTCTTAAGCGAGATATCTAGAGCTAATGCGGTGACCCTCTGCTGGTTACCAGGGCATATGGATATCGAAGGTTATGAAAGGGCTGACGAGCTTGCTAGGAAAGAGTTGGCGCTGCACTTATCGCGGGCCCTCCCCTCTGTAGCAACCCCAGTCAGTTCCTTACGGAAGAAAATAGAGGATGAAGCCACCGGTCGAGCAAACAGACGCAGGGGTTCATCTGGAAACATGTGCAACGGCCAAGGCGCTATGGCCGGCCTACAGCAAGAAGAGATCAACCTCTCTGGTAAAACGTAATCATTATAGCGCACGGGTCATTTCTGGCATAATTAATGGACATTGTGCCACTCGTGTTCACGCGGAAGACTCGGTGTGCTGCGTAACGACTATTGCAGAAGTTGCAGGGACACACACGCTTGTTGTGTAACTATCCTGCCCTATCCATCAGAAGAATGAGGACTCTTGGTAGGTACTTCTTCTCAGAGCTGGAGGACATGGGTAATGTTGAGCTGATGGCCCTCCTAAAATTCATATCACTTTCTGGGTGGTTCTAACAGCGGACTTTCTTTACATCGTTTCCAGGGTTAAATGATTGGGTACAATGGACCCGTACTGATGGCCTGAGTGAGCAGTGATTCTTTGTCACAAGGCATCCATCCACTTAACCTAACTTTTAAAGCAGACATTACTACCATCCAAGAAGTGTTATCTTACATCTGGGTGTGAACTTGTCGTGAGCATAGACTAAGCAAGAAGTCTTGTGCTCTAAGCATATAAGCGAATGCCTGATGACAGTCCGGATTAGGAAAAATTTCATCAATTTTAGCTTAATATGCGCTCATGCTCCTCTTAACGAAAAATTAAAAACCGTGGTGTATTTAGAATTATTGTGCTTCACATCCTGCGAGACGCGAGTTTTAGAAACGCATACATGTTTACCGACTTTTCTATGTGGCGAGACATCACTGCAGTTGGCTCACGTGAAAGGGCCTATAACAGCTCGCTACTATAATCTAATCACTATCACTTGTGCAACCCAGCTAGGCCGAAGAACTTGTGGAAGATAGATACACAAAACACGGTGGTTCGTCGAATTTAACCAACGTCCTCTATGGCTTCAAATGATGTATAAAAAGCTAGCGATTTCCAAATCATTATGTATGTTGTTGCATAATGATTTGGAAATCGCTGGCTATTGCGGTATTTAGCCAGCGACATGTCTCGGTAGTTCTTTGAAGACCACCTCCGCTTGTGGGCAAGAGACTTTTTTGTTCTTTAGATTCCCGGTAACTAAGCCGGATTCTTCTCAGATGTAGGTAAAAGATTCCTTCTTCCGGTTGATGCTGTTTCAAGAGTTACTGGTAGGAACCCTTATGTACATCTACCACTCCCTGCATATACGTACATAGAATGCCCAGGTTTTCCTCACTACTTCTATGGGCCAGCTCTTTGGGTCCAAAGCCAGCGGGCTGACTGTCTTATTACATTTCGGGGCTTGGTTGCGGTCGAAGAATTTGTTGGCATCCTTGGGCCGGGAATCTGTGTGGACCATCTTCTCCTACGTGATTTTGCTTTTGTTAAATAGCTGGATACTCTTTCCTCCCAGCTCTTATTTTGCGTAGTCATATTTAAATGTATACATAACATATGTGAGAGTATGTTCGAGTTTGTTATTGGAACTAGTTGTACTGATCGTTGCTTTTTGAGGCTGGTGCTATTATAGAGAGGAGCTGCTTTACGTGCACCTAGGTGCTCAAAAAATTCTTAGAGAGTCAAGTACTAGTTTCCTAACCAAATGCGACCCAATTCGCCGGTGAAAACTGTGAGCAAATATGAGTCAATATAAATTCAACAAGGTCGACTTTGTTCGACCTTCTAAGCAATTGCATTCTAAAATTGTGACTTACATGCGGTCGACAATAATTTCTTACAAAATGTAAGTGCAGCTTTTCGAAGGTTGATGCGGTTGAATCTCCGATCGGAAACTTTGCTTTGATTTTACTATTTTGCATGTCCCTTTATTATTTAAGAAAAAATAAAAAACTATCTTCGTTCTTACCAATGGCTTCATTCAAATTAAATTATGCATCAATTATTATTGACAGAACAAGAGCTCATTATTTCAATTCAAAAGGATGACAAAAAAGAAGAGAACGGGAAAAATGAAAAATAAAATAAATATAGCTTCAGATGCGTGCTCCCGTTCTTAACGAGAAATAAATTGCGTATGCCCAAAGTTGATTGATCAATGGCCATGCTGTTTGCTCGGTGACTGCTTCTTGTCCTTGTCCACCACATCTCCAACCGTCATCGACTCATAAGATACAATCACCATGGAAATTTTCTACATCTCGATTGCATGTGGAGCAGCCAGCAGAAGCAATACAATAACCGGAGTAAGCAAAAAACGGCGATCGGCGGCAGGAAGCCAGAGCGACAGTTGGAAGCAGTGCGCAGTGTGGTGACCAAGTTATAACGATAGTGGCAGCGTTTAAAGACCTATGACAACTCTTTATGGTAATACGCTATGGAATTGGTCAATGATTTCCTTTTTCATGTGCAAAGTACACGCTTTATGGTATAGTGGAAGGGCGAGTTCTTTTTTCTAAACATGGTTTCGCTTGGTGTTATATTAATTGCTCTATTGTCGGAGATGAGTAGAATTTGTTATCTACACAACTCTGGGTGCTATACTGTGTGTATCTGTGGATTAGGACTCCCAACGACGTTTATTTTAATTAAGGACTGCCATCTCTAGAGATTGCAGAGCCATCTATAGATGGAAGACAACAATATTATTATTCTGATGCTTTCGATTAAGCACATAATCGTTAAGCAAGACACGAAGGATGTTAATTGTAGTCTCTTAAGTCCACACGTGCTGAACGTAAGCTAAGCTTAACAAAGACATTTCAACTCATTATGTTGCTTCCTAGAAGCTGATTCATTTGTTACCATACCTTTTTATTTTCTATTGGAATAGCAAGTGTTTTTACCTTAATAGATGTGGGATTATAAACACTTTTGAGAGACAGAGAGAGGTTTGGAGCCATAGATAGATCAGTGCATCCGTCCCCTTTCTGTAAGAACTTCTTCATGAAAAATTGATTTTTAGGTGGGTTCTGAAATAAGGTCCAGGGCCATTCAGACATCACTCTCTCGAAAAAGGAGTGTGAAACTGGTAACAGGTTACAGAGTTGTCAACCTCGGGACTTTATTCTTTATCAGGATCGAGAAACGTTTCCTACAAATGAGAAACGTTCTCTCTTAATAAATACATAATGGAATTGGTAAATTCGTGATTTATAAATTCTTTCATAAGATGACTTCTTATTTCAGATAATATTGTCGTATAAAATTCTCTCTTACTCTCCCACAGAATTATGGACCTCCACCAAATGACAACAGATGTGGAGAGGGAGGCAGGCCCGTCGGACTGAAAATTAATACGGCAAAAACTAAAATTATCAGCCTTGGAACAAACTCATCGGCTTGGACTTGCTGGACAACCAGTAGAGAGAGTAGAGGATTTCCAGTGTCTTGGGAGTATTGTCTCGACCGATGGTGGAACCGAACTAAATATAGCCAACAGGATCGCCAAAGCAAAGTCCGCGTTCGGGATATTGTCCAAAATATGGCGAAGCAATGTAATCAGTTTGAGCACCAAAATAAGACTGTTCCGCACCAACACCAACGTTGAATCCGTGCTGCACGTTGCAGCACGTGGAGAGTGACCACTACTATCACCAGAAAGCTGCAAACGTTTGTTAATAGGTGCCTGCGCAATATCTTAAGGATTGTCTGGCCCAATCGTATCTCTAACGAACACCTTTACGAGAGAACGGGTCAGGAACCAATAGGCATAACCATCCAACGGCGGAAGTAGCAGTGGATTGGTCACACGTTCCGAAAGGGTGACAACTCCATAGCGAACAATGCTATGCAATGGAACCCTCTAACTCAGGATGGCAGAAGACCTGGCGGTCCGAGGAGAACATGGCGCAGAACAGTCGAGAAGGAGGCACTGCAGTTAGGGAAAAGTTGAGGGGAACTCAGACACATTGCCAGAAACCGTACACGATGGCGTGTAGACGTAGTAGAGGCCCTAGGACCCACAAGGGGATACAGGACATAAGTAAGTAAGTAAGTCGTAAGTCGGGCAACGTGACTGGGATGTGCGGATGGGGTAACTTAAATAGTTATTCCCATCCATACAATCCAGTCACGGCTAGCAAAGCGCACACCCCATGATGACAAGAAGAAGATGACCGGCCTCGGATATTGCCAAGCCTGGTAAGCCAGGGCATCCTTTGGAGCCAGGCCTGAAGGGTGTCAGGATGCGAGCGTCTGGTGGTCGGCTTGTCCCGCTCGGCAGCCGGCCGGGTCAAACCCGAAATGGCTACGAGCTTCCTGTCAATGGTCTCGCGAACGCGCGCTGTGCACCGATAGGGGCACAGATGGACTCTCTGAGGATCGAGAAGGATGGAGAGTCCACCTGAGCATCCTACCCCCGCGACCCTCATGAAGGATTAGCGTGCCATTGAAAATGAATGAATGAATGAGTAAGTCGTAGCAAAGCTTAGTTCAGTTTGCAAATACTGGGGATTTACCTCAGGATTTATTCCTCAAATTAAATTAATTGTATGTTACAATGTTAGGTTAGGTTGAAGTTGCTGTCAGCATACGCCAACACACATAGAGAAATATCTGTTGTGATGGCACATGGATCATGTAATCCCTGCCTACTCATTAAAACAATTTTTGACTTTTGATGAAGCGTAAGAGGCTCATAATATCTGTGTTCATCAGATCGCCTAAATCGTTGTAATAGTAAGCTCCTAAGTACAGCTTAATTCTGTGTGAGAGAGTTACACATGTACAAAGAACGTGAGGGATAGTTCTTCCTCTTCTTCGTTTATACAGCTTCTGCGAAAATCGTTCGAATATGCTTGCTCATTAGACAGTGCCAGTGATGATACTTATTGTAGCGCCAATATGCAATCTGTTGAGAGAGCACCGAAAATCCGTAAATTTTCAATGACTGGCTAAGGCTAAGTGACAATATAACCTCCTTATACTACAGCAGATCCTTAAATACTGAAAAAAACGCTCTACAGTGGCTGTTGTATTTATGCATCGGATATTTCAACACAACCTAGAAGATATAAATTAAGTCAACGACAGCTCCAGCTTAGATAGGATGAACCGCATATTCAAGACCAGAGGGGAGCTTATACAGCTTAATTACGTGTCACACAGGTCTGACTGAAACACAGAGTGAATGGGCTAAAGAGCACATGTATCATTTTTTAGGAGGCTCTAGCATAGTAGAAGGGATTCGGCAAACTCACGGGGGAATCCAGTTTACCTCTTAATGACGCGTAGCTGAACTAAATGGCTTTATAGAATGCGTTTGGAAATAAAGGCAACCAATTTTAAAGAAAGCATTCAAAATAAATATATACTATAACGAACATTTTTTTTTTAACAATACAATAAAATCACTAGTACTAGTGAGTATGGGCTCACATAAATGTTTGCCAAAATATTTTACTTGATCCAAAAGTTCACAAACCGTTCACCGTTACACTTCAATTCCTCTGAAGCGATGTCCATTAAATGTTAAATTTTGACCGGACCGTAAAAATTGTCCTTCTTCCGCGACTTTGGTGAGTGCTACAAATTTTTGAATGCCAATTTCTAGTGCCCACTAGTTAAAAGACTACAGAGAGACTGACAGCATGATTGTTCTTAAGAGCATAAATCTATCATGTTCTCTAACGTGATCAAGCCGTAAACTTGTTTTGAAGGCTATGAAGACCATTAAGCATTGTCAGGTAATAAATCCTCCCAACCGAGTATTCTTTACCAATGATTTCTACCATGGCTAAATAGATAATTAATTTCCTCACACGACTGGAACCTTAGTTAGAGTACTCCTAACACCAGTGGCTGTGCAAAAGATGTCCATTTCGATCTATGATCCCTTCCCCTTCACAACTGCAAATACACAACTCAGACCTTTATGACCCCAGCCCTCCCAAATCGAAGTAAAAAAAGAAAAGGAAATGAAAATATCTTCTGATTATTCGTGCTCATGTTCGTCGCCATTTAAAATAGTAGCACCAGCAGGAAAAAAAAAAATTGAAAACAACAAAAAAGATGCAAAATGTACTCGTACTTCGAACCATTTAACGAATTGCGATTGCAGGACGTCGGCGCACAGAAACAGAAACAACCACAACAACCCAACCGGGTGCAAGCGCCTCATTTCAACTGTTTTCACACAAATTCCGACTTGAGAACTCCCAATCACAGGAGCAGCAATGCCATGCACCTATCTAGAATACTAGTGCTAGAATCCTACGAACACTGGCTACTGTATGTGCGGGTCCAGATTTAGGCTGATGAGACCGACCGCTTATTGACTTTTTTTTTTCCTTAGGCTTGTGTCCATTTGCCCCCACTGAGTGTTGTGGTAGTCCCCCGAAAACACATATCACTCGAGAGCCATTTACAGGCAGCGACGAAGGTTTATTGCCAAAAGGATTACCCAGTGTACACAGGAAGAGAGCAACAAAAAGGGAACAACCATCCCGATGAAAGACGAAATAAAGATGCGACCAACACTTCCAATTGCAATTGATGCGCTAGTTGCATTGCAGCTAGTGCTAGATGCTACCGGTGATGATGATGATGCTGCTGCTGGTGATGGTGGTGGTGGTGTTGGTGGCGACTTTATGGTCGAAGAAGAAGATGAACATTTTCTGGGCAGCGACGACGACGATCTTCTTCGTCGTCGTGGTCGTTGTTGCCGCCGCACCGACGACGATTGTCTTGTCGTTTTGTGTTCAAATGAATTTCACTCCTTGTTGCACGACGATAGTTTTGTAATAGTTCAGTTTGTCCGAGCTGTTTGTTTTCTGTCCATCGGACAAGACTCAATTTTGCTAATTTTTGTAATTTCTGTTCGAAAGGGTGGGGAGCAGGGCGGTCGACAACCAGTAGCAACACTGTGTTGTGTTCAGGATCAGGATTCGATCGGTTCCCTTTGCGTCACCCTTTTGTGCGCGCGAAAGAGTGTAATGTTTGCTACTTTGCTATTTTCAGTGTTTCTGGGATTTTTGTAATTTTCTAGAAATCCCAAGGACTGGTAGCTGATCATCATTGGCTGGGCAGTGGGAATGAAAATGGATTTGGCGTCGCATTGCACAAAATGTGACTACTATTGCGCTACAAAGAACAGAGGCGCGCAACTGCGTAGAACTTGCAGCGAGAAATGTCACTGATGACACTGTACACATGCAGAAAATATTTTACATAATTATTGGTCACTGGCTGTGAGGAATGTTAAATGCTCCTCGATGGGAGATGGAAATCATGTCGTATGTCGCTTGCTGAATATTTGGCCATTTAAGTGTTGAAATTGAATTTTGCACAGAGCTTGTATCTTTGATGAATACTTCTCGAATGTTACTTTACTCTGAACTACTTTTTAGTAATGATGCGAAGATGTACTTGTAGTATAAGAACAATAAGTAACTTGAGAGTGCTAATAAATTTTTTAAAAACCTTCCATTATCCCGGCAGATACTCTTCCCCAATCTCTATATGAAATTCCACAGTGTTATACCCTTTTGGTTCATGGTCATTAATAGTCTTACTGCAGTTTGTCAGAAGATGTCTCCCATATTTACAGATTCTATCGACTGCAGATCTTTAAATGTTTCCAGACTGAAGCTTTCAACAAGTGCCTCCCATAATACCCTCCTGTTGCATAAGGCTTTAGGCTCCGGGTACAACCAAACGCCTAATGGTGACATCGTAATGTTGATGGTGGATTTTAACGCTAAGGCAGGAAGCGGTAATACTATGCTTAAGCACGTGATGAGAGTTCACGGTCTTGGAGACCAGGATGACAACGGAGAGCGGTATGTGGACTTCTGCAATACCAACCGCCTAGTCATTAGAGGTACGCAGGTTAAGCATAACACCTGATGATGACCACTGAAATGCTGTGAAAAATATTTTTGCCAATTGGGGCAAGTTCTTACGTTAGTAAAAGGCAGAATATCCACCGCACATGGCTATCGCCAGACACTTGGAGACGGATCGATGACCGTAAAGCAATCATGGCTCGGATAGCAGCGACCTTATCAGTTGAGAGTACCGACCTGAAAGCCCAATATCGGGTGAAAAAGAAGGAAAAGCAGCGTAGTGTAAGTCGCGACAAGCGTCACTACATCGACACACTTGGCTCAAGGGCTGGAGAAGCAGCAAGCAGGTGTGACAATAGTACTGTCTACAACATCATCAAGGAGCTCATTGGTGGTCGGAATTCCAAACAACATCGAGTGAAAAGTTTAGATAGTAACCTTCTGCTTTCAGATGAGGATCAGCTCACTAGATGGAGAGATCATTTTGCTACAGTTCTTAACCACTTAGACGATGGTGATATAATCTCGAACCCTAATGAGCAACAAATTTCCGAATTCACACCGGACCTCCCAGTAAAACCGAAATAACAGTAGCAATCAAGTCCCTCAAGGAAAACAGAGCGGTGGGTATTTATGGCATCCCTACTGAACTATTCCAAGCGGCGCCAAACACATCGGCTGAACTGCTACACCCGTTCATACGGAAAGTGTGGAAAAATAAGTAATTTCCCCAGGAGTGAAAAAGAGGGATGATCATCGAACTTCCGACAAAGTGAAACTGGAAAGGTATACGTGTTCTACCGGCCTTAGCTAATATAATAGCTAAAATTATATTAGAACGCATTAAGAAACCTTTAGATTCAACTCTCGATGCGGAACAGGCAGGCTTTCGCGCTGGATCATCCTGCATTGACCACATAAACACCTTACGGATCATAATAGAGTAATGCGTCGAGTACAGGTCGCTGCTATATCTACTATTTATCAACTTCGAGAAGGCTTTCGACAGCTTGAATCGAGATGCTATCTGGTTGGCTTTGTGCAAGAGAAGTATCCCAGGGAAACGCAAAGCTAATATCAATGCTGCATACCAAGGTAACAAGTGTCACGTTTTATACAAGTCGAGTACGGCAAGGGTGCATACTGTGACCGCTGTTGTTCTCGGTGGTCACTACCCATGTTCTTCGTACAGCATTGTCAGAACGACGCCATGGAATTCAATGGTTTTTGACATCCCACCTAAAACACCTTGACTACGCTGACGATGTTTGTCTACTTTCGTTTTGGATAATGGATCTTCACCTCCTGGGCCACAATCTAGAAGCTGAGAGAAATAAATTTGGGCTGAAAAAACAAAACACCCAAAACAAAAGCCCCGGTCATTTCAATCTCCCGCGCTCAACTCAACATTTCCGGACAGGAAGTCGAGACTGTAGACAAATTTCTGTATCTAGGAAGTGTGGTCTCAGCTAACTGAGGTTGCACCGAATTTGATGTATGCAGCAGAATTGGGAAGATAAAACCTGCGTTCGGAATACTCTTTAATGTTTTCAGCATAAGAACCAAGCTGCAACTGTTTCACGCCAAGGTAAAATCGGTACGGCTTTATGGGTGCAGTACTTGGAAAGTAGATTCCACTATCGCACGCAAGCTGCAAACCTTCGTAAGCAGTCGTGTAAAATTCATCTTGGAGATCTGTGGGCCCAATTGCATCTCTAACGCACAACTCTATGAGAAAATGGGCCAATACTATACGGAGGAGAGAGTGGCAGTAGATCGACGCGACGACAATTCCATTAAAAAATACTCCATAGAGTAGAATCCGTTCACCCAGGCAGGAAGAACAGCGGAACGCCCTAGACAAATATGGCGCAGAACAGTCGAGGAGGAATAAAGCTCTTTGGGAATGAGCTGGAGGCGTCTCAAGCGCGTTGACGAACAGGATGGGACACAAGCGTTGTTGATGCCCTATGTCCCCCCAAGAGCTCAAAACAGCTGGTGAAAGTGATTATATGAGTATGAAGGAGCGAATAAAAAGCTGCGCTCCGACACGCTAATCCACCACATTGATACAACTTATTAAGGGGTTATACGCAGTTGCAAGGCCAAAAAAAAGTTGTTTTCTCTGATAAGGGATTTTTTTTTTTCTTCCGAGGGTAGGTGAAAAATCTTCCATAGCAAGCGCGTGCTCATATTAGTGTCATATTCTTACTGACGAAAAAAACACCACTCTTCAATATAAATTTGTTAGATATCGCAACTAAGTATTAACTTATCAAGCAATTTTTCTATCATGAAATAAAAACGTTTGGCAGGTTTCTTTCCACTGAAAGATCCTGCATATCCCGGAATATAGACGCGGTTAATCATTATCTCGCCAAGTCGAAAGGTTTCGTCCTTTGTAGTCGGCGCAATAAATTGTTCTCATCCAAAATTTGTAGGACTGTATTGTTGACGTGACCGATTAGTCGGTTTCTATGCTTTTTCGCGAAGCTTCTAGTTTCAGCTTCGATTGTCGGAATTCCGAGATCCCTGTGGATATCGTCGTTTCTAATATACCATGGTGCTTGGACAATTTCTCTTAGCACTTTATTTCGAAAAGTTTGTAAAATATTTGCATTTGTTTTCTTGGTACAACCCCAAAGTTGTATACCGTAGGTCCACACCGGCTTTGGCACTTGCTTGTATAAAAGCAGTTTGTTCTCAGTATTGAGCTGGGAATGTTTTCCGAGTAACCAGTACATTTCGCTATATTTGATTTCGAGTTCTTTTCGTTTCATTTTCACGTGCGAATTCCATTTCAGTCTTGCGTCGAGTGACATTCCCAGGTATTTGGCCTCGTTTGCAAAAGGTATTCGGGCCGAGTTTAGGAAAATTGGCTAGTCATTAGTTTTATTGTAAGTGAAATTCTCGTGAACAGATTTAGATTCGTTGAGGACGATCCGCCAGTCCCTCGTCCATTCATTTACATTATTCAGTGCGTTATGCAAAGGACAGTACCATCTTCGTTCGGTATATCACGAGTATATAGCAAATAGAGAAGCGGCCCAAGAACGCTTCCTTGCGGTACGCCGGCCGAAATTTCTTTGAGCTCGGAGTATTCGACTCCATGTCTAACACGAAAGAGTCTATTCCCGAGATATGATTCTAGAATATCGTATAAGCATACAGGGAGAACTTGTCGTAGTTTGCACTTCAAGCCATCATGCCACACCTTATCAAAGGCTTGCGAGACGTCAAGAAATACGCTTGAGCAAATCTTTTTTTCTTCAAATGCTTTCTCGATCAGTAATTCTATGCACCTGATCAATCGTCGAATGCTTACTTCTGAACCCGAACTGGTGGTCAGGGATAAGATTATTTTCTTCTATAACCGGTTAGACGCCTTAATAATATTCTCTCGAAAATTTTCGATATGATTGGAAGAAGCGAAATTGGTCTATAAGATTTCACCTCATTTGGCGGTTTTCCTGGTTTTAAAACCATTATAACTTCCGCAACTTTCCCTTGGCTCGGCACGTGTTTTAATCTGAGTGCAGCATTTACAATATGGAGAAGCTTAATCAATGCTTTTCTAGGTAAAACTTTGAAAATCTCTCCGGTAATCAAATCATAACCAGGAGATTTCTTTGGTTTTAGATTCTCGATCTTATGTGTGAGTTCCCTTAGCGTTGCACTTGTGAGCGTCAAATCGTCAGATGGTAAATCCAGCCTATTGCGGCTGTCGTAAACCACTTGACTATAGTACGGTTTAAAGGTTTCTTCCAGGTGCGCCGCAAAGACGTCCGCTTTTTCTTTATCTTCCTTTGCCCATTCATTTTGATTTAATTTGATTGGCGGTGCGGGGACTTTGGGCCTTTTGGTGCCTTTTATAGCTTTCCAAAGTGAATAATTGGAATCTTTTTTCGCCGTTAAACTTTCAAGGTAAGAGCTTATTTCACGATTCTTAAAATCCTTAATAGTCTTCTTCAACAAATTGCACAGACGATTCAAGTGTGCTTTATACTGCGGAGCATGACTCTGTTGCCATTTTTTACGCGCTTTTCTTTTTTCCTTAACCAATTCTTTTATTTCCGGAGGATATTGTAAACCGTATCTGACCGGCGTTTTCCTTGGATTAGGAGTATTATTCCAAGAGGCGAGTTGTACGATCTCAACGAAGCGATCAACTTCAACCTCAAGTTCATAGGGTGTCGTAAGTGGAACGCTTATTTCAGCATTATCTTTAATTTCGTTCCTAAAGCCTTCCCAGTTAGTTGTTCGACCAGTTAACCTCGCTGGCTCTAGGTTATAGACTAGTTTTTCGCTGATTGTTAAAATAACCGCGGAATGATCACACGACAGATCAAAGCTCTCTTTGACTTTTATGTGGTTGGTAGATATTCCTTTCACAACAAAAAAATCGATCAGGTCAGGTATTTTTGAAGTATCAGTTGGCCAGTAAGTCGGTTTACCCGTCGAATGGAAATCACAACTGTACTCCATACCTGCCCCATAGAGCATTCTACCTTTTTTCGAGTTGAATCTTGAGCCCCAGAACGTATGTTTCGCACTAAAGTCACCGCCGATGATAAAATTAGGTTTCAGCGATTCAAACAAGTTAGTAAAATCAGATTTTTCAATCGCGGAACCCGGTGGACAGTAGATAGATGAGATTTTAAGAGTACGCTGACTATTCTTAACTCGAATCGTGCACAGTTGCAAAGTTTCAAGTTCTATCTTTAGGTCTTCGGATTGTTCGATGCAGTCTTTAATAAACAAGGATGATCCGCCTCTCGCTTTTCCCGAAGGGTGACAAGCGTGGTAATCATTATAGCCTTTTATTTTTAAATGCGATTCCGTTTTTACGTGGGTTTCAGAAATCAAGCAAATATCAATATCTTTTTCACGCATGAATATTTCCAATTCGTCGAGTTTTTGCAAAAGTCCGTTTGCATTCCAAGTACATATTTTTAACATTCGTTTGTCATTCATATTCTAGTTGAAGTACGTGTTTTCTGAGGATTATTTTCAGGCTTAACCAGCCTATCGAGAATAATTTTATTTATTTTGCTTTGTTCTTCAAATTTCTCGAAAATAACCGACAAAACATGAGAGACAGGGTCCGTCGAAATTTCAACGTTTTTTGGTTTTTCGGATGCCGCGGCCTGATCGTAAGTCTGCACTCCTGCTGTCCGATGGTCATTACCTGGCGGCTTTTTCTATGTTAACTTTTCAGAACCGTTTCTTTTAAGAACAGAGGTCGATGACTTTTCTGTTGTCACTCTTTCCCTCACCTTTTTGCTCTCTGAACCCGGTAGTTTTAGTTTGGCCAGTTTTTCCTGTCCATTCTTACGCTTTGGCTTAGTTTGCAGTTTAGATTTTGCAAGAGGCTTAAGGAGCACATCTCTCCGTTTTTGCAACTCCTTAGCTACTTACCAGCCTCTATAATTTGCCGGGTGCTTTAACTTACAATTAGCACACGTTGCAGAAGTTTGTTTATTTACTCCACAGACTTGGGACAGGTGATTTCCGGCGCATTTCACACATCGCGGTTCTTTTTTGCAGTACATTTGCGTATGATTAAATCCTTGGTATTTTATTGACGGGATTTTATTTGACAAATTCAAGAAGTATTAACACATGTAGTGGTAACTTTTAACTTTATATCGAGTTACAGTGCTCCTGTAGACGATCTCCTGGAGGTCCTCCAAAAAAAAAAGTATCTGGCGGTGAGCACGATATCTATGTACTTTTGCGCCTCAGGAGTGCAAACACACAACGCTACGATTGTAGTTTGACTCAAGTATAACTCTAGATTCGTCCTTATTAGCTCGATCGGGAGAATTTTTGTGGTTTAAGCCTCGAAATCTATTATTTAGTTCATTAAATTGCCTCATCCTGGCTTCATCCTGAAACTACTCACTTATGATAACTGTAATGTGGTCCATTGAACGGAGCTTCGTTTCTGACTTACCTGCATACGCACCTTCCTACTTCTTGGCACAATAAACATGCTCCTGATGCTTGAGCCAAACCGAGACTTAAGCCTAATAAACGGTACAGAAATATATTCCCAAAGTGTTAATGCATTCCCAGATATAATCGCCACGGATCACATTAGAATCATCATTCTGTCTTCTCCCCCTCTCATTGCTGCTTATCAAGAAATAAAACAATTTCCAAACGCGCTGAAAATAAATTTCACCTTAAATGACTCTTTTATAGCCATCAGCCCAGCCACCAACAGTCAACGAGCAACGTCAGCCAGTCAATCAAGTTCAAATACGAATGTTCCTTAAAAAGTCGTAAAAATATTTTTAAAGACACCAAAATTTTAAAGACACAAATTTACTTTATCAAAAAGCAATAAAATCTGAAGACATCCTTTTTCGTAAGTAAAAATAAAAACAAACATAAACAATGCCATAAGGTCATATGCACGAGTACGTACCTATAATACATCAGTCTCGAGAAGACACTTGCTTCATGTGTGTGTGTAGAGCAGCTACAGAAATAAATTATTTCACCAACTGTGGTCACTGATAAGAATGAAGTCCCCAAAATAGTTATAATTCAGGTAAAATTGTTAACACCAACTAAACATCATCGCACACAGGTATGTATCTCTGGTTGGCGCTGGTGACGAGAGTTTAAAAAAAAAAACAATTTATGGGTTTTCCAAGGATTTTCTTTAAACGCGCATTTTATAGCCATGCAATGGATTCTGCCTTGCAGGATCTGTCGCCCGTGTTCAAGGACCTATGACGGAAATAATTATTTATTATTGAGTCTTATCGATGGCAGTCTCGATGCGTGCGGCGCTATACGAGTATGCACAGTGCGCCATTTGTCGTCGATTCGATAGAAATTTTATTGGATTCTTGGCTCCTGATGCTCGAACTGCGCTGAGTCATGGAATTTGTGTGGAAGCAGTCTATCATTCTGTCATTAAATCGAAATGAATTAGTTATATCATAAAATACGTTGGCAATGACTTGATGGATGGATGGTCCTCCGAAGAGATGTGGTGTGGGTGAAGCAAATTAGGCAAATGTCTTATAGTCAACCGACGTCTCTGGCTACTTAGCCAGATTTTTAGATAAAATTAAGAGCTGCTTTAAACTGAGTGCGCTCTATTGTTTGATATAGATTATGTACCTATTCTAGGAATCCAGAAGCTTTTAGGATGGATATGAAAATAGAGATGCTGAGGTCGTGAAGATGTACATACATAATATCTGGCAATGATATGATCATTAGTAAGAGGTTGAAATTACCTATAAAAAATGGTGTCGTAGTTAAAATACAGATTCGATTCGTAAGCATACAAAGGTAATATCAAAACCTTTTATATATTAGTACATTCTCCTTTGTAAAAACGAACTCTGCCCGAAAATTAATACAACAAATATTAAAATACATATACTAGTATCGCGTATGGTCGAAATTCGACCGAGGGGAAATAAAGAAACATGATTGTTCTTTTCTGTACATCTATGGCACGGTATATTTCGAATGATATAAGTTTCATCCCTCTCCTTTTATGATGAATACTAAAAAAACGTACGATAAATTTTGTGTTCACGTATTAATATATAAGATTTGGTATTTATTGTTTTGTTTACTCAAACCTTGCAGCACACAAATCAACCTCTTAATGTAGTCTGTTAATCCATACCTCGATTTGCGAAATGACCCCGCACTTCTTTTTACGATATATTCCACCATTACTGCCAATCCTTCGAGCGCTTATTATACCCTATTCCAAAAGATATTTAACACATAGTTTGCCTTCTTCTTCTTCTTCTTCGTTTTCTTCTTTCTATTACAGCGAGGATGTGAATTGAAAACAAGCGATCATAACCCTCACACTACACTGCGTTTCTACTGATCCGCCTGTGGGGTTCGCCTGTTTGACCTCAGAAAATATCGGCAGGCCTCCCGATTTTGGATCACTTCGTTACTGAGGCAAAGCAAATGCTGGTGTCGTTGCATTTGTGTGATCCAGGCGTTTATAGGCATCCCTCTCCTGCCTCGCGATGTCTTTGGAACGTTAATTGATATTGCCTTTTCAACTCAAATGATCTCTTCCTTGAGCGTGGCAATACCAGTTGAGTCGGTCGTGCTCCATTTTTTGTAAGATGGTTTCCTATACGTGAAGGCTTCCACGGATATTCAAACTTCTTATTTGATTAAGGTTTGCCACTCCTGCTGTCATGCATCTTCATCTCGGCTACCGTTAATTTACTCCCATACCTTTTGTACACTGTCCAACATCCGCATGTGAATGCGGGATGTACAACTGTAGTATAGGGCCTCCCTTTCAACTTAGGGGGCATTTTCCGGTCACAAAAGATAGCGGAGTTTTCTCGCCACTTCATCCACCCTACTACTACGCCTCGATTGATGGCATCATCACAGGTTGCTTCGCTATTAATCATAGATCCCAGATATTTGAACTTTTCGCACTTGGGAAGTACTGTTCCATTCAAATTAATGTCTGGAATAGGCCTGAGTGGATCAGAGAACGTGCAGGACAAGTGTTTCGTCTTTTTTGAACCAATGCGTTACTCATTTCCCTCCAAAACGTCCACACATACTCGTTCGTCAAGTACTCGTTGCCGGGGCGTAGGATCCTCACTCGGTGGCTCCATAGTCAGCAAAGAATAATTGATGTACTTTGTGGTCCGTCACTTAACCTTCAAGCAGATAGTCAAGAACTGTAATAAAGAGCAAGGGACTTAAAATGCTTCCCTTGTGCACCCCGACTTTGATTGGGAACTCTTCGGTAACTTCAGCGGGGCATCTTATTCTTGACTTTGCTTCTTCATACATGTCCATGATCATCTCTATAGGATTCTGGAACCCCATCGATGTCTTAGCGCGACAACCCATATCAGATCTCGTGGTTGTCTGGCGACTGCCTGTTCAAAGTGAACCAATATAATATGCAAATAAATTAAAGAATCACGATCTTTTTCCAATTTGATGTCATCTATGCATCGCGGGCTTGGTGGTTAAAAACCTTACAGGCCAAGACTCAGGAACAGTCGAGTAAAATCCATCGCCATAGCCTGTCTGAGTATCACTGGGGTAATGAGAACGTGCCCCATGGCATCAATGGGAGCAATGCTTAGCCTCACACCGTTGCACCTTGCCGTACAAAAAGAAGCTATGCTGAGTACTCTTAGGCTGCCCAAGATCTCGGACCTTAAAATCGGCAACTTTACAGGCCATCTGAACGTGCAGCAGCGCTTGGGAAATCACCAACAATATTTCAGGCAGAGGTCCAGAATGAACCAGAACCAGAATGTCTGCGAAGAAGGGTTGAGGGTACCTACTCGCATATACATCCTCTCGGACAGCCAGGCAGCACTTACGGCTCTGAAATTATACACGGTAGAAATGGGAAGATGATTATCATGCAGAGTACTGGGCCAAACTCAAGGGCCACAGGCAAGGAAGTTCATTAATCCATTGGAAGGTTAAAAAGCTACTCGAGCATTGGAAAGCAGACTTAAGAACCTTAACAGGCTACTTGGCTGGTCATTGACCACTGAGAAACCATCTGCACAAGATAGTATTAGCAGATACAGATGCATGTCAGCTATGTGGAGCGCAAAAAGAGACGGCAGAACATATTCTTTGTGAATGCCCTATGGCCGCAAGAAAAAGACTTCTCCATTTTGGGAGGGTTTTATTGAGCCCCTCTGACTTCTGGAACATTAAGCCTAGAGCTTTGTTAGGTTTATCAAGAGCCTTAACCAAGTTCTCGGCTAAACAACGGGCTGGCGCAATAGATCTTATATGTCGCACTGCGAACAAGGGGCCTAGTATAGTATAGTATACTTTGAATTGCATCTGTGGTTGATTTACCCGACACAAACCCGCACTGATCATCAGATAGCCGTATTATTTTTCACAGTCGGCCACCTAATAACCGCTTAACGATCTTCTTCAGTGTGTAGCAACAAATTTATCGAACAGTAGTTACCACTGTTTCGCGTATCACTCACTAAAGTGCAAAGACTTGCGTGCCTCTGCATCACTGGGGCCACGAGAACATGTCCAACTGCAGCCATGGAAGTAATCTTGGAGCTAACACCGCTCCATCTTGTAGTGGAGCAAAATGCACAGCGGGCGATCCTAAGGATGGCAAAAGAAGGTATTAGAAGGGAGAAATGTGTTGGTTCGAGAGAATACGATGCACTTCTCAAAAAACTTCCCCTTCTGGCCGTCCCCAGGGATGATAGCATCAGGAGATTTAACTTTGGAGAAAACTTTAGTACAAAGTTAAGTAACAAGAAAGAGTGGAGCAACGAATCCACGATATACGGATTGGGCAGCCACACGATAAAGTCGTATACAGACGGTTCCAGAACTGGAGAGGGCATAGGGGCGGCGTATTTGGGCCAAGGACCAAGCACTCAGAACCCATGGGCAAGTGCACCAGCATCTTTCAAGCTGAAATATGCGCTATAGACAGATGCATCCAACTCAATCTCAAAAAAGGGATACAGCAACTGCGACATAGCAATACTGTCAGACAGCCCAGCAGCTATCAATGCACTTGACTACTATGTCATTAAGTCAAAACTTGTGTGGGAATGCCTATGCAAACTTAATGAATTGGGCAGAAACAATAAAGTTACGCTTTACTGGATACCCGGTTATGTCGGGATAAAAGGTAACGAAGCAGCAGACGCCTTGGCAAGACAAGGGGCTGCAGAACCCTTTATTGGACCTGAACCATTCTGCGGAATGGGGGAACACACCATACGCGAGAAATTCAGGAAAATGGAGAGAGAAGACAGAGCAAGAACCTGGAACAACACCACATGCCTGAGGCAAGCTAAGAAACTACTGGGATGTTACAACCGGAAAAGATTCTAAGCCTACATCTGCTTTAGCAAGAATAACCTACGGATCCTAACAGGATTCCTAACGGGGCACTGCAAACTCAGGGATCATCTACGGAAACTAGGTATTACAAATGAAGGTCTTTGCAGATTCTGCAACGAGTCATGTGAGACTCCGGAACACATTCTGGAGTCTTGTGGGGCACTGACCCACAAAAGATTGAAATACTTGAGCAAATACCAAGTATCAGAAGAGGATATGCCAACCATGGACCCACTTCTCATTCTCAGATTCGTAAAAGAAACTGGTCTGGAGAAAGAGCTCTAAGGTGAACTATTCTCACCGAGGCAAAGTAAGAGCATATGACCTTCAAACACAATTCCGCAGGAATTGCAATTGCGAAGGGGATCTAACGAGGGAACAAAACTCTCCAAGGTATTAGCAGAGGTCACAATAGACCATTAGGTCGCAGTGCAAAATAACCCTACGCAAATAATAATAATAATCACCCTTCCCTTTGTAGACAGGGAAAAGGTAACTTTCCCTCCATTGATTTGGTATTGGGTCACTTCTAATGAATTTGGAGATGCGAATTCTGAGCCATCTGAACGCGAAGTCTCCCATCGTTTTCCAGAGCTCAGAGGGCAACTTGTCTGGTCCAACCGCTTTCGTTTTTTGGAGTATTTGATCGCCTCACTAACTTCTTTGACTGTAATTTCGGGTATTTCTTTGCAGTTAGGGGTGGCTCTTGGAAAGTATAGCCGGGAAACTGTTCATTCAATAGTCGTTCACAATACTGCCGCCACCTATGCAGAATTTTGTCGTCAATCACAAAAAACTGGCCATGAACATTGGTAATGAACTTTGGCGAACGAATCTCCTGAGCATTCCTACTGTTTTTTTTTTTTTTAATTTTTGCAAATCAGTACGAGGAAGTTTAAAAAAAATTATTTTATCTGAAAAACTTTCAATTTCATAAATTTGATTGATGCTTTCGAAGTTTTAGATTAGAATTTCTATTTATTTTATAAAATCTTGCAAAATTGGGTTCCCATTTCACCGGTTTTATTCAGCTGTTATGCAGGTTAGAAACAGTTTGATCTTGGAGTTCGCTTCAATAAAAAAAACTTGTAATGGTCGTAATGGCTTTGTGGTTTTTTGAATATGCTACAAACCGCTCTGAGTGCTTTTCAAAGTATCACACCACGAATCGCATTGTGACTAGATCTGAGAAATCAGAACGGGTTGTGGTCGATTATTTAGCTCAATGATGTTTTTGGTCCTTGAGCCTGACATAGAAATCTATTATTATCTCCTTGAACATAATTACACCGTCCAGTCGAAGGATATGTGCATACCTATATTCGTATACCCTACAAACCTGAGCCCTGATGGCACTTTGCATAACTAACTACAAACATTTCACTTTTCAATTTTATAATAATCATTCCTACAATTATTTTCAAACATAAACTCCTCTCAAATCAATTTAAAGTGCAACAATTACCCTGTCCCATACTATGAAATGCACAAAAGGTTTCACACTCGACTGGAGACCAACCCACGACGACGACGACAAAATTGTTTGAAACCTTTCTCAACCCCACCGCCCGGTACGTCCATGCCACCAGCACTGATGAAATAAAATATTTTCTTTTGTCCAAAACCTCCATCCACCCACCCACATTGCATTAAATTAATTATTTTCTATCGTTTCCATTTCCTGCCGGTCACAATCAATCGGCCGGCGTTTATTTGAATTTATTTTTAAAAACTTTGTATTTATTACCCTGAACCGTGTGGCCGTGTAACCTACTGGCAAATTATTCATCGGTATTATCATCATAGTCATCTGGAGCCAGAACACTGTGTTTACTGTTGCCACTACTACTACAACTGACGGTTAGTGAATCGGATAATTTTTCTGATATCTGGATATAATAATAAACAGGCCATTGATTGGGGGCTTGGAGTGGCCGCTTGGTTGACTGAACGCGGAGTTCTTCTCTATAGATACGGTGAGCGCACTTGTTGATTCGCGCTTTGACAGTGGGAACTGCGGCACTTGTTCACCCCCGATTAGGCACGTTCAACGAGTGAAACTTCCCAAAAAAAAAAAAATATGGAAAATTGTTATATGTGTAGGAAAAATCAGACCGTAGAGCGTTTGACGATTTTACGGTCAATTGATGGAGGAAATGATTTTTTTTGTTTTTTGTTGCAATTTGTTCTCTTTATTACAATTATTTGATTGTTAAAAATTTGATTTCACTTATTGGGATTGGCAAACATTTCGAGGGCATATGGGTGCGTATTTTAGTTATTATACATGATTGCTCATGGATACTCAAAATAATTGTTTTGTGTAGAAAATGTCGGCTTAGTGGTTAGTGCGTTGCTCAGTAATGAGCGTGAGGTCGAAAAACAATTTCAAAAACATCAAAAAGGTTTTCGCGATCCAACTTCTCGCGAAAGCCTGCACAAAGTGCAAAAAGGTTGTCAAAACAGCCCTCGGATACGGCTTAAAACTGTAGGTCTCTACATAACTATACATATATTTATTATTATTGTTATTTGCGTAAGGTCTTGCACTGCGACATAATGAGCTATAGGGCCGCATTCTAATACCGTGGAGAGGTTAATTCCTTCATGATAGCATTATCATTTTTTTCGGAATTGTTTGAGGGTCATACACTCTTGGCGAGAATAGTTCACCCAAGAGCTCCCTCTCCAATGAGAAGTGGGTCCATAGTTGTCGTATCCTCGTCTGATATTTGGTACTTGATATTTGGTACTTGCTCATATATTTGAGTCTTCTTTTGGGTCCAACCTCCACAAGACTTCAGAAGATGTTCTGGAATCTCCTAGACTCATTTTAAAATCCGCAAATGCCTTATCTATTATTCCCAGATTCCTTTTCTTTGTCGCGATAGGAAACGCTCGAGTGGAGCACTCAGACGCAACTGGTCCATTGTTCTACCAGAGAGCAAACACTGTTTTTCTAAGAAAGCCAAGCAAGCACTGTAGTGATGGGAAGCTTACAGTACCAGCACTCACCACCTTACCACCGAGGATGTGCTACCTGATACGAGCAAATGCCGGACACTCGCAGTGATAATGTTCCGCACTGTCACCGCTCTCCTCAAAAGTGTCGCAGATTATAGTGTCACTCAAGACTAGTATGTTAAGGTGCTTGGCGAAAGCGAAGTGGCCTGTCAAAACGCCAATAAGTTGTCTACAGTCATTTCTGCTGGGAGACACCAAGAATGCCGGTGATTTCTTACAGGCGTCTGCGAGCATTCGTTATTCATTCACTTCCTGGAGAGTCATGCCACACACAATTGTGTTCGTGAGAGACCCAATAGTCAATGGAAACCCTAACCGAGGACGCAGGGAGACCCAACGTGCGTTCCAGGTCTGAGAAAGCCTTCTGTAAGCCTTGTCTAGCAATCCCATAGGAGACCTCGTTCACCAGGATCCCAGTGTGACCTGGGACCCAGATAAGGGACAGAGAATTCAGCGTTGCGACCGAGTTCAAAGAGTTTTTTGTTTCACGAAGTATTTTGGAAGTGGTTAAGGGTTAAGCAAGGCCTTAAGCCAAACGAGAAAAGAAGTCTAATGTTGTCGTCTTCCACGAAAACACCAGCGCTAGACCCTTGATTGGTTTTGAAGCCCTGCGTGAAGATACGACTGCCTCTCGCGAGCGTCTGACAAACATCCGAGAGTATTCTTCTTCTTCTTCTTCTTCCTTTTATCAGCATGGTTATAATTCGAAAATAAGGGATCACAACCCTCCCACTTCACCGCATTTCTACTGATCCGCCAGTGGGGTTCGCCTATTTGACCTCAGAAAATATCGGCAGGCCTGCCGATTTTGGATCACTCGGTTACTAAGACCAATGAAATGCCGATGTCGTCGCATTTGTCTGATCCAGGCGTTTATAGGCCTACCTTTCCTACATCGCGATGTCTTTGGAACGTGCATTGATATTGCCTTTTTAACAAGGTTCAAATGATCTATTCTTTGAACGTGGCAATACCAGCTGAGCCGGTCGCGCTCTATTTTTTGTACGATGGTTTCCTTGACGTGAAAGCTTCCACGGATCTTCGAACTTCTTATTCGATCAAGCTATGTCACTCCTGCTGTCATGCGGAGCATCTTCATCTCAGCTGCCGTTAATTTACTCTCATACTTTTTGTACATCGTCCAACATTGTGAACCGTATGTGAGCGCTGGACGCACAACTGCGGTGTAGAGCCTTCCTTTCAACTTAGGTGGTATTTTTCTGTCACAGAAGTTAGCGGAATTTTCTCGCCACTTCATCCACCCTACACTTACGCGATGATTGATGTCGTCATCACAAGTTGCTTTGCTATTGATCATAGATCCCAGATATTTGAACTTTTCGCACTTGGGAAGCACTGCTCCATTCAAATAAATGTCTGGAATAGGCCTGAGTGGATCAGAGAACGGGCAGCACAAGTACTCTGTCTTTTTTGAACTAATGCGATACTCATTTCCCTCCAGAGCGTCCACCCACACATCAAGTGCTCGTTGCAGGGATGTAAGATCCTCACTTCCTCACACGAATGGAAGGGACCTACAGTTTAATGCCGACTCCGAACGGCGATTTGAGAAGCTTTTTCGTGACAACAATACTCTCGGATGTTTGTCAGACGCTCGCGAGAGGTGGGACCGTGAAAAAACTTGTTGGTGTTTTCTGGGATTTGAACTTGGAACCTCATGCGTATTGATCCGACATACTAACCGCTTACGCCACGGCACCCAGTGCTTCGATAGCTGCTTAACTATCCGACAGTAATGCTATGTCGCAATTACGATATCCTCTTTCGAGATTGAGGTGGACACATCTGTCTATAGCACATATTTCAGCTTGAAAGGTATTGGTTCCCTTGCTCATAGATTCTGAGTGTTTTGTCCTCGGCCTAAACACGCCTTCCCTTGTTCCTACCTCCGTTCTAGAATCGTCTGATACCATTTTATTGTTCGGTTACCCAGTCCGTATATTGAGGATTCATTGCTCCAATCTATCTTGTTGCTCAACTTTGTGCGAACGCTTTTCTCAAAGTTAAATTTTCTAATATGTGCTGTCGTCCCTGGAGAAGTTTCTTGAAAAGTACGCCGTATTCTCTCGAACAACGCATTTCTCCCTTACAATGCCTTCTTTTGCCATCCTTAGGATGATCCGGTTTACATTTTGCTCAACAACGAGCAGGGGACGGGTTAAAAATATCACTGCAGCGCCCCCCAACAACTAGCGCTTGTCGTAAAAGGCGACTAAGGGGACAAATCAGATCTAGGCAATATAACACCCAAGTGAGCCTAGCGACACATATACTACCTTCAAAACCCTCCCACAAGTGTGCATGCGAGTCCGTGGGTTGACACGACTGGAGATCACCGGTGTCATAAAAGAAAGATCAAACAATACTAAAACAGGAGCATGCACGTGTCAAACAACAAACACCATCGCAATATGGTGCAAAAATTGTATTGCAAAACTGTATCATTATGATAATACTTGCAAAAAGGAAAAGCACTACCCCGCCAGGCACTACCACTGCTGTGCATGGTACTGATCCTGGACCGAGCAGAAATGTTCGGGTCAGAGCTATACAGATTCGGGGGGCTAGCAACATAATGAAACAGTTTGGACGCAATTTAAGGGTCGCGAGTTGGAACGTTGGAAGCATGACCGGTCGAAGTTACGAGCTGGAAGAGATGATGAATAGAAGGCGGGTGGACATCTTGTGTGTCCAAGAGACGAAATGGAAAAACACCGGAAATCGGGCGCGTTTCTTGGACGTTAGGACAAAAGATTACAAGATGTTCTACTACGGAACGGAAAAGGCTAGGAACGGAATCGGTATCATCCTTGCGGCAGAGCTACTTGGAAACGTCTTGAGCATTTCGAAGTCCAGCGACCGTTTGATGTCTCTCAAACTAGTAATACAAGGAGAGGTGTGGAATATTGTCAGTGCATATGCTCCCCACGATGGGTACAATCAGAGAGATAAAGATGCATTTTGGCTAGATTTCCACAATCTCCTTAAGGACATCCCAAAGGAAGAATTTCTGTTTGTTGGAGGAGATTTGAATGGACATGTCGGGAAATCAAACGAAGACTATGAAGACTGCCATGGAGGACTAGGATATGGCACCAGGAACCTTCCTGGTGAAGACATCCTAAGCATGTGCAAATCACACGGTCTTATCGTGTTAAATACCATGTTCATCAAACAAAGCCGACACCTGATCACTTACAGCAGTGGTGGAGATGAAACTCAGATTGACTACCATTTGGTAGGCAGTTTCATGAAGCCTCGGATAAAAGATTGCAAAGTGATCCTGGGAGAGGCAATCGCTCGACAACACCGTCTCCTGCTAACAGAAATTTTTATGAAAACACCAAAGAAAAGCAAACAAACAAGGGTCTCTGAGAAAATCAAGTGGTACAATCTGGACAAAGAAAAAGGCGAGGCTTTTGTTTTCGTAATGAAGAATTACCTCTCTCACACCATCAACGAAGCTAAGGATGAAGAGTGCAGAGCACAAAATATGTGGGATTCCCTACAGCGAACTTGCTTAAAGAAGGCCAAATCACTGCTAGGAGCTTCAAAAGGCCACCATCAACACGCCAAAGAAACATGGTGGTGGAGTGATGAAGCTAAGAAAGTGATAAATGAGAAGAAAGCGGCTTTCAAAGCTTGGTCAAAGTGCCCCTCTAATAATAGTGACGAAAAAGCTCGCCTCGAAATGGAATACAGATGCTGCAAGAAAAAAGCGAAGAAGAAGTGCGCTCAGCTTCAAGCAGAGAGTACGGAGGGCCTGTATCGGGAGCTGGAGAAAATATTTTCCCCGGTTGCTGATGCAAACCAGGCTATCCAGGAGCTGCGAAGACACAGTATGAACAAGAGTGCCACTATCTTCAAAATAGCCGCCCAAAGAAGGAAGAATGCTCAGGAGATTCGTTCGCCAAAGTTCATTAGCAATGCTCATGGCCAGCTTATTGTGGATGACGACAAAATTCTGCAGAGGTGGCGGCAGTATTGTGAAGAGCTTTTGAATGAACAGTTTCCCCGGCTATACTTTCCGAGAGCCACCCCTAACTGTGAAGAAATACCCGACATTACAGTCGAAGAAGTTAGTGAGGCGGTCAAATACTCCAAAAAACGAAAAGCGATTGGGTCAGACGAAATACCCTCTGAGTTCTGGAAAAAGATGGGAGATATCGGGTTCAGATGGCTCAGAATTCTCATCTCCAAATGCGTGAGAGGTGATCCAATGCCGAATGAATGGAGGGAAAGTTACCTTCTCCCTGTATATAAAGGGAAGGGTGATACGCGGAACTGTGATAACTACCGTTCGATCAAGCTGATGTCACACACCATGAAGATCGTTGAGCGGGTATTAGGTGGCCAACTGCGAAAAATAATACGGCTATCTGATGATCAGTGCGGGTTTGTCTCGGGTAAATCAACCACAGATGCAATCCAAAGTATAAGGATCATAATGGAAAAACATCGTGATTCCTTAAGGGATTTGCATATTGTATTGGTTGACTTTGAAAAGGCATTCGACAGACAACCACGAGATCTGATATGGGTGGCGCTAAGACATCGAGGGGTTCCAAAAACCTATGTACAGATGTTTATGGACATGTACGAAGGAGCAAAGACAAAAGTAAGATGCCCCGCTGGAGTAACCGAAGAGTTCCCAATCAAAGTCGGGGTACACCAGGGAAGCGTTTTAAGTCCTTTGCTCTTTATTACAGTCCTTGATTATCTGCTTGAAGGTAAAGTGATGGACCCCAAGGTACATCAGTTATTCTTTGCTGACGATGGAGCCATCATAAGTGAGGATCCTACATCCCTGCAACGAGCACTTGATGTGTGGGTGGACGTTTTGGAGGGAAATGGGTATCGCATTAGTTCAAAAAAGACAGAGTACTTGTGCTGCCCGTTCTCTGATCCACTCAGGCCTATTCCAGACATTTATTTGAATGGAACAGTGCTTCCCAAGTGCGAAAAGTTCAAATATCTGGGATCTATGATCAATAGCAAAGCAACTTGTGATGACGACATCAATCATCGTGTAAGCGTAGGGTGGATGAAGTGGCGAGAAAATTCCGCTATCTTCTGTGACAGAAAAATGCCCCCTAAGTTGAAAGGAAGGCTCTACACCGCAGTTGTACGTCCAGCGCTCACATACGGTTCACAATGTTGGACGATGTACAAAAAGTATGAGAGTAAATTAACGGCAGCTGAGATGAAGATGCTTCGCATGACAGCAGGAGTGACAAAGCTTGATCGAATAAGAAGTTCGAAGATCCGTGGAAGCTTTCACATCAAGGAAACCATCGTACAAAAAATAGAGCGTGACCGGCTCAGTTGGTATTGCCACGTTCAAAGAAGAGATCATTTGAACCCTGTTAAAAAGGCAATATCAATGCACGTTCCAAAGACATCGCGATGTAGGAAAGGCAGGCCTATAAACGCCTGGATCAGACAAATGCGACGACATCGGCATTTCATTGGCCTCAGTAACCGAGTGCTCCAAAATCGGCAGGCCTGCAGATATTTTCTGAGGTCAAATAGGCGAACCCCACATGCGGATCAGTAGAAATGCGGTGAAGTGGGAGGGTTGTGATCCCTTGTTTTCGGATCATAGCCTCGCTGATAAAAGGAAGAAGAAGAAGAAGAACGAGATGAAACAGAGTTAGCTCTAGGAATACTTCCATGGCTGCAGTTAGACATGTTCTCGTGGCCCCAGTGATGCAGAGGCAAGCAAGCCCTTTCACTGTAGTGAGTGCCTCCCTCGTTGTTAATAGACTAGTTCATTTTGCCCACGCTGTTGCTCCATATGTGATCATTAGCTTCACAGTACAGTAGGTACATATATGTTTATCTATCTTAGAATGCTCGCGTTAAATCCCCAAGACTTACCCGCTAGGATCCTGCATATCATGAGAGCACGAATGGCTTTTTTGTATATCTCCTCTATGTGCTTTTTCTACATGAATTTGCTAGCTATGTGTAGTCCTGGATACTTTGCTTATTTAACTGGTGTCAGCATAGTGCCCGACAACCGGATTGGCTACAGTTCAAGTTTCATTTTTCTCATAAATGGAACTATTGTGGTTTTAGCCGGGTTTTTATAGGTATTGATCCCAGTTGTGCGGCATCGTTCTTGATACCCATTTGTGTGATATCACAAAGGATTACTGCAAACTTTCCTCTGACAATTGTTAAATTAGCAGAGAAAGCACTCCTCCTTGTAGGTATCCTCTTGTAGTGTTGACCTTAATAATTCTACGTGATGTCTGAGTTTCCACTGATCTTGTTCTCAGCAACTCGTACATCCACTTAGAAGCTATTCTACTGACTCATTTTCTGTCCAGTGCCTCTTCTAGGAATGCGCAGAGTACTATCTCGTTCCTTTTAAGAGCTCTGTGGTTAACTGTATAGCAAGTCACAAAAGAAAGTGAGAGATCTTAGGCTTTGCGATCTACACAGGGGCTGCTTGTTTTTTTATTTACAAAACATTTAAGTAAATCGATTTAAAGTGTCAACAGTGCCAGCCGCCCGAATCTTATTACCTATAAAAATTGTCCTTTCCGTTCTCAGTCGCTTGCACCTTCTGTCGGGTTATACCACGGAAATGTGATATTTTTGCTACTCTACTCTAGAATTTGGTTGTCAATAACTGGTTGCTGTAAAGTTTCTGGGATATGAGGCTGCTACGTGCTTTGACAAAATTATGAATGATAATGGCTTACATTAGTCCTCATGGTGACATCTGAAAATTTCAACTGTCTGCACCACAAAATAGGAAATGTGTTGTTCAGTCTGTGGTTCAGCGAGCAACAATCGAAAAAAAAAAATTAATCGGCTCGGGTGTGGGCTGATAATTTGTCGACAACCTTTGGCTACCGATTGTTGTTTAGAAATTAATACCCACATATGGTATGTACATTTCCTTATTTTATTACGGAACTACCAGTTTTTCGTAAGACGGTAGCTTAACATCAACCTGTACTTTGAGCATTCGTAACCCGAGCAAGATACTATTTAAAGATGGAATACGAAAACACTCCCACATGTTAGCCTCGGATCAGAATCGACCCAAGCCTTGGTGTAGGCGAAGATAATATGAATTCTAAATAAATAATTATAGATATCCATCATTGAAGATGATTATATACTTGAGTTTTGTCTATCTAGGTTTCGCAGTAAATTTTGACATGGCTGTCTGCGGATAGTCCGCTATTTCTGCAGGTTAGTAACACAATTGTCAAAGTTGGACAATAGTCCCCTTGTAATCTTCAACGGAATAATCTGGCAAATGTTACTTAAGACAGCTTGTGAGCAATATAGTGTCTTATCGCTTGAGATCAAAATCTGTCCGGGACTGTAACCCCATTTAAAGTAACATAAGCACTCAGAGACTGCTCCCTTCGTGTCGCTCTCCCATCTGCAGTGCGCTTGCTGATGAACTCAACTTTAAAGCTTATGTTTTATAACACAAAGAGGCTTATAAAATCTCATATGCATACGTACGATATATGTATGTACATCTGCCTAAACGAATTCGCACGAAAAAATCCCACGAACTTCCATCACTATCACCTGCAGTTGCAACCATAACACTCGCAACCACGCCCACATAAATTTCTCTAGTCAAAACTTTTTCCAAAAATCATGGATCTTAATTCTTTTTTTTTTTCTGTATTCCTTAATTTGGTGTACAATGAACTGCTCCTGCTCACCCAACTCACCCAAACCATAAGGGCGACAAAGCATGTAACCGGTAAATTAAAAGGAAAAGGATAAAGTTTAATTGGAAAACTCCATCCAACACACAAAATGAATGCCTATTATATGAAAACTAAATAAGTTCTAGTCAAGGATTCGTAGAAGAGCACCGGTGATTGCTGCGACTCTTTCATTTACCTCTATATCTCGAAATGGACTCGACTCTATCCCTACACATCCTGACTCTATTTTACACCCGAAGCAAAAGGATTAATTAGGATAGTATTCTGTTAGCTGATAGTTTTTGAAGTTGGTTCAGGTTTTCTTAACACAGCCAAAGAGTCAGTCAACGGAACGAAAGGTTTTCGCTTCTTTGTTCTCTCTCATTGCTATACGGGGGGCGGTAAGTTCAGAAAATTCGAAATAGAAGAGAAAACCGCAACGAAGCAGTTAAAATTTTCACAAGGACTCGAAATGCGGATGTAATTATCGAAAAGAAATTCGTCCAACTTCTTGATAAAGTTCATTGCGTATTCGAGGACACAACTGCAAGAGAAATGTCCTTGAAAATTTACTTTTAATAATTCAAAGCTTTACTTTGTTTGATGGCAATTTGTCAAATCATTTAAGTCACAATTTGAATTTACAATCACCCTCTTTATTGTGCTCTAGGAGTATCCTTGTGTGCACAGAAAGTATTTCAAATTTGAATAAGGATTCGCTGCGCCAGCACATGACAAATAACTATCGTCATACGTGTGTGCGGGACACCAGTTCAACCCTCTTTCTCAGATTTCCTTTTGCAGTCCTTTTATTATCCTTGCAACATTGTGTGCATTGTATTTGATTTTAATTCCATTTCACAATCAAATTAATTGGTCACGCGAAAAGAATTACATCATCATCATCATCATTTGTCTGATGAACGGGTTGCCATCCATATACTACATTTCTATGTTTGTATCCTTGATTTCCTATTGCTTATGCATACATATCCTCTTTTTATGTTTGCTGCGCGTGCATTTCGGAGTATGTGTGAGTAAAAAAAAAAGAAAACGGCGGAACAAATGTATGCAAATAGGTTTTATAATTTTGTAATTTCGAAGGATTTATGTGCAAGGATATTACATACTCAATTGAATTATAAATTTCACGGTGATCTAGGTTTTAAAATTCATATTATTAAACACATTCTATTTGCATCTGAGTTTGGTAATATTGGAGGCTGCGCCCTGGTACTGTGTATTGCATGCAAAACGACAAATGAATAACGACTACCAGTTATCCTTTGTTAGGAAAATTTTCTGGTTCAGTTTTTAGGGACATATTAATTTAAACTCTCTAAGCCTAGTTCACATGATGTCTTTGTTGTATTTTGGACAAAGTGGGAAAGATTTTTGGATGTGTATGTATGAGATTTAATTATGATTATGTATCCTTTAAGGCGCTGAAGATGGTCAAAGAATGTCTTCAGATACAGCTGTCAATGTCCAAAACCAGGAAAAAGAACAAATCCACAAACTAGCAGCGTTCAGCAGTAAAAAGGGGAAACAAAAAGACATCTAAAGCTCTTACACCCCTTTTGATAGGACGAGTGTTGGTTTATTTTGTTCGCTCATAATTACAAAATCGCACAAAAAAACTTATTTAAAATTTGTTAATAATTACAAATGTGTGATTGTAATTTTTAGTTTGGCGAACTAAAATCTCAACTCAACGTCAACTATTATGAATCAGCTCACACTTCCGTATCCAGCTGTGTTACCACTTTTACTATAATCCTTAATTTACCTATTAAAATAGAAAGTGAAATATTTTTGTTACGCGTTGAAATACTACGATTTTCATTCAGATTTAATTCACTTTACCTTTTGGAAGTATCAACTCCTGTTGGCCCGTTTTGGGCCATCAAATGAAGATCCATTAACCGATGTGAAAGTAGACAAATATCGTCAGCGTAATCTAGGTGTTTAAGGTAAGATGTCATTGTCCAACGAATTCCAGAATTAGCTTCCATCAATGCTGCATGAAGTACATCGCTGATAACCACCAAGAACAATAGTGGCGACAGTATGCACCCTTGACGTACTCCACTTTGGACTTTAAAATCCTCCGACACCTTACCATTGTGAAAGACGTGACACTTACAGCCCTCGTATGTAGCCTTGATAATAGCTATAAGTTTTTCTGGGATGCCTCTCCTGCGCAAGGCCAACCAGATAGCATCTCGATTCAAGCTATCGAAAGCCTTCTCGAAGTCGCTAAACAGACAAAAGTAGCGGAGACGATACTCGATTATGATCCGTAATGTGTTTATGTGGTCGATGCAGGAGGATCCAGCATGAAAGCATGCCTGTTCGACGTCGAGAGTTGAATCTAAATGCTCTTTGATTCGTTCCAGAATTATTCTAGCTATTATTTTGGCTACGGCTGGAAGAACGCAAATACATCTGTAGTTTCCGTATTCCATGAAGTTTCCTATTTCGGAAGCTTAATGATCATCCACTTTTTCCACTCCTGCGAAAATTGTTTACTATCCCAAGCTCTCCGTATTAGATGTTGCAGCAGATCTGCCGATATATTTGGCGCCGCTTGAAATAGTTCGGCAGGGATGCCATCAATACCCACCGCCTTGTTCTTCCTGAGGGACTTGATTGCTGTTATTATTTCAGTTTTACTGGGAGGTACGGTGCGAATTCGGAAATTTGTTGCTTCGAACTGCTCACTCGAATTAAAGATTATACCGCCATCGTCTAAGTGGTTTAGCATTGTAGCAAAATGTTCTCTCCATCTAGTGAGCTGGTTCTCATCCGAAATCAGAGGTTACCGTCTAGGCTCTTCACTGGGTGTTGTTTGGAGCTACGACAACCAGTCAGCTCCTTGGTGATGCTACTGTCGCACCTACTCACTGCTTCTTCAGCCCTTGAAGCCAATGAGTTGATATGCTGAAGTTCGTCACGTCTCGCACTACGCTGCACTTCTTTCTTCTTCGCACGGTATTGGACTTCAAGCTCGGTTCTCTCTACTGCTAAGGCCGTTGCAATCCGAGCTTTGATTGCTGTACGCTCATCGATCCCTCTCCAGGTGTCTCTAGAAAGCCATGTGCGGTAGTGTTTCTGCTTTTTACCGACATACGTGCGTGCCCCAGTCGCAAAAGCATTTTTCACAGCACTCCAGTGGTCATGCATGCTCTCCTGCATTGTGTTGCTGATTGCTTCTTGTTAGACAATACAATAAATACCAACTTACCCTGTCGTACAAATAATACTTACATATAATAGTTATATACTTATCATACATACATTTACTACTGCTAGACTATTAAATTGTTACTAATCATATTGCTGAATTCCAATACTCACACTAGCATAACATATGTACGTATTTTCTATATAAAGCCAGAGTTGCTCTGAATAAATCTCTCTTCTTTGTTAACGAGTAACGAGCTGTGTTTGATTCCCTTTTTACCCTAACACTTCTGCTTCTAAAGCAAGATGGTCCTTGAACTGTTGACGCACTTGGAGAACCTTGAGCCTGTCGATATTAAACCTGGTGATGTTAAATAAGTTTGAGCGGTCGCTATTGACGGATGCAGTACGAAGGCGTAAATGAGCTACCATAAGATGGTGATCTCGTTCTAGCCCGATGTCAGCTCCACGTCTGTTTCGGACGTTCAGGAGACAATTTCTAAGGCGGCGACTGATCGCAATGTGGTCGATCTAGTTGGATGTTCGCTGCCTATAAGTAGAGACCCAACTGATCTTGTGGTAGGTGTTATGCTTAAACAACGTACCTCCAATGACTAAGCGGTTGGTATTAGAGAAGTTCACAAACCGCTCACCGTTATCATTACGGTCTCCAACGCCGTGAACTCCCATCACGTGTTTAAGCATAGTGTTGTCGCTACCTACCTTGGCATTGAGATCCCCCATTGCCATTACGATATCCCCATTAGGCGTTTGGTTATAGGTGGCGCCTAGCTGGCTATAAAAATGGTCCTTTTCATCCTCAGTCGCGTCTTGAATCGGAGCATAGCACTGAATGATGGTAATTTTCTACTACTACTACTCTACTGTGGAACCTAGCCGTCAATATGCGGTCACTATGGGGTTTCCAGGATATGAGGCTTCCTCGTACTGCTGGAGTTAGCACCAGTCCTACTCCGGACGCCCGTGCACTTCCAGCTGGTTTACCAAAGTAGAGCATGACAGCGCTTTTTGTTGGGGAGATGTATTCCCCAGCATTGAACTATCTTATCTCGCTCAGTTCTAAGATGTCGATTTTATAGCGTGCGAATTCTCGTTCCATTTGGAGGAATCTGGCGTAATATGGCCCTTCCTGGAGTGAGTCCAGGAGGGTCTTAACGTTCCAGAATCCGATCGTTGTCCATGTTCGATAGCCAAAGATCGTCATCAAATTATCCGTCCATATCCGAGGCATTGGTTTTCGTTTCGGAGATTTTTTTTACGGTTGCGGCTCGCTGGGCCACAGACCAACCGACACTTATCGTGTTTTGTGGCTTAGGAGGAGGTGGAAGTAGGGCTTACTTACAGAGCTGCATGTTGTTCGGCTGCAGTGGCTCTTTCTCGTTATTTAGCGGACCAAGACCTATCGGGAGATGCTGCTCCTGCGAGGCCTTTGTCGTTTGTCATCCAACAAACTAATTGTTACTAACTAACCTTAGACCGAACAGTCTTTCCTTCTTAAGATTCTGAAAAGAATCAGGTACTTACACATCAAGGTCATTTTTGATAGTACCTTACCATCCACTTCACAACACTCCTACCAAAAAGGCAAATCTGTTGAAATGGCCTTATACTCAATCATCCTCCCCATTAAAAAATCACTCTCAGTCAAAGAGTTTACCCTAGTGTCATTTTTGCCCATAGAGGGAGAGTTCAACGTTGAAAAACATTCGAATACCAATGCCTTACGCAGGCTTAACATTTGCGAACCAATCTCTTGCTTCACAGAGCATATGCTAAACAGCAGAGTAATAACAACATATTTTGGAAGCAGCACTGATATTCAAGATTTATTTTATCATAAACACTTTTTGAAATTACAATTCTTGATAAAGATATAATAAATATCGTAAGCATCACTGTCAAACGACATGCACATTATGGCACCCCTCAAGGAGATGTACTATCTCCACTACAGTGGAATTCAGTGTTCAAAATTATTACTTACGCAGTTGATATCGCTAATAACAGGCAAATACCCGCAAACGCTGGCCGATGCCGTGCAGTCTGCTCTTAATGAACTGCTCAGATGGACCAACAAATGCAGCCTCTCCATTAACCCGACGAAGACCGAGCTAGTCCTATGTACAAGAAAACACAAACTCCCTGACTCCATTCCACCCAAAATAAGAGGATCAACTCTTAAGCTTTCAGTTTAAGGCTTGATCGCAAGCTAATTTGAAAAGACAATATCGCCAAACGTACCAGAAAATCGCTGGCTGCCTTATACATCTGCAAGAAGGCAGTAGGCTCCACTTGGGGCTCACAACCAAACATCATGCACTAGCTATACACGTTGGTTATAAAATCGATTTTTATGTATGGGGTACTGGCGACCCGCCTTGGAGACGAAGTCCAGCCTAACCATAATGGAAAAAACTCAACGAGTTGCATGTCTCAGTATTACCGGTGCACTGAGAACTTCTCCCACAGGGGCGCTCCAAACTATGCTCCACCTACTTCGGATTGACATCGTCAGTAAACAACTGACTATTAGCTCGGCAATAAGACTGAGAGGTTCAAGTAATGGAGGGAGCAATACACGGGATACACCAAAATATTTTCGATGCACCGTCATCTCTCCAATTTCACCGGCCACCTGCTCACTGAGTATGACTTCAACCGGGGGTAAATGCACTCAATACCGGCCAAAACTAAGCGGAAGCAACGCAATTTTCTATTGTCCTGCGCTCGCCAACAATAGAAAGGCCGCCCTGGCTATATCGTTTTTCAACGATATAAATGATATTGGCAACCCCTGCACGGCTAAAATCAATTCCTTCATACAACGAAGCAAATGGTTCCTGGAGTAAGAGAGTGACCTTGTGCATCGGCAGTACAACGGACCTATTTTTTATTTTTTTTTGTATAACTGCATCCTCATCTAGTGCCGATCCTAACCAACCAACCAACCTGCCGAAAATCAGTGATCGTCGGTGGTGACCCAAATGCAGGGGCTATTATGTGAGGCAAGAGCCTCACTGAAGACCTTCAGAGCCTTAGCTCAATAGTCGACATCAATTATTTCCACAGTGGCTTGCTGAAGGGATAACGTGGATAACGTGTACTTGCTACATCCATGAATATATTCAGATTCAGACAATTTTATAGGAAAGAGTTATCCGCAAAAAAAAAAAAAAACAAATGTTTTCTAGAGCTGTATAACGAAATTAACCAAAGCCCCTGATTAACCCTTTGTATATATTTTGAAGACCCGCGTATTAATTGAAAGAATAGCGACTATACCTCAGCTTCACACTAGCGTCAAGGTAACTGCTGCGAACGAAGGAACCTTCTTCTCCATTGACAGCTGTCTGCATAACATTTAATCCAGAAAACTGGTATGCATAAGTTTTAATTGTTAAAAAGTGACATAGCACATCATACCTCAATCCATGAATCCCAATCCTTTAGTGAAATCAAACACAAGAATTTCCACATCTACAAATGAATTATTATATAATAGTTCCTCTCCAAATCTAACCATTCTCTGTGGTATCATGTTACCAACGTTCCTCACCAAAGTAATAACCATAAATTTCACTATTGAATCCATTATTAATTTCTAATAATTCGGTCATTTGTTATCGATAATAACTGATGTACGCATCAGATATTCCCTGATACCAAGCAATAACCGTTTTTTGTTGCCCTTTCCGTCTGTCTCTGCCTCACTGCGCGCACAAAAGACCCAATTCCCACCGAAGCAAGTGAAACCATCTAATAACTTTTCAACTTTATCAAAATACGCAAGGCATCAAAACCACCACCAGAATTCACTTTTCCAAAACACCCACAACCACAGACAGCAGTAGGACAGATGACTTATGACTCCATGTTTTGTTTGGGGGGCCAGACACATTAGAAGCGAAAGAGACCAACGACCAGGTCCACTCCTTGAAACATATGCGCTATAAAAATCCATTACTTTCCGTGCGAGTGCGAGGATCATAAAATTCTATTACGATGATTTATGGATGTGGAACGAGCCGGACCACCACTCTGGCCCATATAGGAACAGGACATCGGGGAAAATATTTGAGGGTGCTTAGTGCTTAATGGATGGACATTTTTTCCTGTTATTGCTATCCTTGAACAGACTTGAATCCTTGATAAAAATCAACACACAAAAATCGAAACAAAATACTAGTCGACAAAAGGCAAGAAGAAGAGATGAAGCAACAAAAGAAGAACAGAGAGTAAGACCCTCGATGAAGAATCATGATTGCGGATGATGTTGATGCTGGTGGCGATGATGATGATGATGATGATTCTCAGTACCAGTACCACACCATCATACCACTATGCTCCTGCTTCCCTCAGCCCATCAGGAACATGGTCCTCCCCGCGAATCCGAAATCAATGTTGCAAAGCATCCCAGCTTCGGAGACAAGACGAGACGAGTTGGCAAAAAATGTGTATTTTTACGAATCACGGTTTCGATGTTTCGCATGAATACGTAATTAAATCTATAAATCGGCCAATTAAAATGCTTTGATATCGTGACAACACAACATTGGACATCGACAGAAGGAATTAAAATTATTACACACACAGAGAGTGTAGCATAAAATCGGAGGATTCCAGCTTCACGAGGAGTCGTCCTTTACACTGCGAGTTCGGCGAGTGGAGGTTTTGGTTTGGTTGTAAGCGGGCGAGGCGCCGCGCTTTATTGAATTTTTCAATTGATGCGGTATTTATTTCTTCTCAGATAGGTGTATGGTGTATGTTCTTCGTGAAAAGGGGCTTGAGATCATAGCCATGATGTGGACTAACGCAATATGTTGGGTAACAAACTAAACACAATAGTCGGGAGGAACAGATACATTAGATACCTCTATATATGATGGAAAAGTACTGACTAAATGCCGGTCAAAGTGAAAATGTGCAATGTCTGTGCTATTGGCCAAATATGAAAAGTCTCATCAGCTGATGGCCCAAAACGTAGCCTAAACCTAACAAGCAACTTACAAGATAATGATTTTAAGCACTATTACTTACCAACTTAAATTCTTTAACCCCTCGGGGAGCATAGGGCGTCAACCACGCCTGCGTGCTATCTTGTTCGAAGTTCTGCAACGCGTTTGAGCTGTCTCCAACACGTTTCTAAAGAGCTCCATTGCTCCTCAACTGTTCTGCGTCACGCTATTCTGCCTGCCTGCGTGAGTCGATTCCACTGCATGATGTATTTCGCAATGGATTTGTCTTCGCGACGTAGAGTGTGTCCAATCCACTGCCACTTTCTCCTTCGTATAGTAATGGTTATGAGTTCTTGGTTCTCATATAAAGTTGTTCGTTGGAGATAGGCCTCGGCCAAAAAATCGTCAAGATGATTCTTAAATATTTATTTACGAAGATTTGTAGCTAGAGCGTTGGAACGGAACAATCGCAGCTTTGTTCTTAAGCTGATAACATTGCTTCTCCAGATTTTGGATAGTATTCCGAACTCAGGTTTAACCTTCCCGGTTCTGGTGCATAGGTACATCCAGTTTGGTGCCACCGCGGTCAGCCGAGACCACACTTCCTAGACATAGAAACTTGTCAACGGGTGTTAGAAGTGCTCAGGGCTTTTGTTTTGCCTGTGTTTATTTTTAGCCGCACTTTGTTTGTCTCAGCTTCTAGATTGTGGGCCTTGAAATGAAGGTCCATTATGCGATGTGATAGTAGCAAACTTCGTTAGCGTAATCGATGTGTTTAAGGTAGGATGTTATAGTCCAACGAATTTCATAGTTGGCATGCGTCAACGCTGCACGGAGTGCATGTAGATGTAGCGGAGACCTGTACTCAACACACTGCTCGATTATGATCCATAAGGTGTTTGTGTAGATTGCTAAAGAGGTGGGATTACGCCAACTTATCGCTGCGGCCACATTGGGCCTATTGTGATTCTATTTTGCCTGCGGAGATGGTTTTGGTAATACTTAAATGAAATATGGTAGTATGGAGTAAGGTTTTTATGTGGGCGATGCAGGAAGATCCAGCACGAAAGCCTGCCTGTTCGTCGTCGAAAGTTGAATCTAAATGCTCTTTGATTCGTTCCAGAATTATTCTAGCTGTTATTTTGACTACGGCTGCAAGAATGCATATACCTCTCCAGTTTCCGTATTCAATCAAGTTTCCCATTTCGGAAGCTTAATGATCATCCCCCTTTTCCACTCCTGCGGAAAGTGTTCATTATCCCAAGCTCTCCGTATTAGATGTTGCAGCAAAGCTGCCGATGTATTTGTATTTGTATTCGAGATCATACTGCCATCGTCTAGCACTGCAGCAAAATGTTCTCTCCATCTAATAAGCTGGTCCTCGTTCGAAATCAGAAGGATCACAAGCGGATCAGTAAAAATGCGGTGAAGTGGGAGGGTTATGATCCCTTGTTTTCGGATCATAACCTCGCTGATAAAAGGAAGAAGAAGAAGAAGATTAGGAGCCTCTTATGCTTTGGCAGAATCTCTAAATGGTTTAACGAGTAGGTAGAGCAAAACTTTCTCCTATGATCCATATGGTATCAAAACAGAACTATTGTTGGTCTGTTGGGGCTTCTAAGCTGGCAGCCGCTTCAACCTAGCCTAACCTAACTTATTGGTATCTTCCGACATCTATACAGTATATGACCGTCTTTCGCAAACGGATATTCCGCCCCACGGTACGGCCACTACCTTAAGTCCGAGGCAAGTTTTATTTTTCCTTCCAAAGACGTATTCATTGCACAAGTCATACGTGTTGTACTATTTTGAAATTTTTTCAAATTCACTCAGTTATATTTATATTATAATTCGTCTGACAAAATTAGTTTATATCTGATTCGGTTTCATGACTCCACGCTAAGTAAAACTAACCGCAGAACTATTATTATCTCTAGATAAGCAGTAAGCTGCACAGCATTCTAAGCTCCGCAAATATTTGAATAAGGTAACCCCAAAAACTCGGGTATATTCAGGTTTAAGAACGAAACAAAGGAAAACCCAATACAGGTTAAAACAGAAACAGATGTTTCAATTTGCAGTAAATCTACTTATGGTATTTGCTTTATGTACTCCCGACCCATGTAGAGCCTAAGACACAGCATCCTTCGATCCTCGCCAATCCCAGACACGCTGTTTCCAGTTACATAGACCAAGTTTTCTGGCATCCTCGATTACTTGGTCTTTATGTATACTGAAGGTTCGATGGTTTCTGTCATCTCAAGCCTGGGGGCTGTTATTCCGAGATTCTCTTAGATGGAGCATTATTGTTTATTCGCTCAATGTGGTCGAGCCAATGTAGTCGACGTATCTTAGCTTTTCGGACGACATCTACATCTTGGTATAGCTCATAAAGTTCGCGATTAAATCGCCTTCTCTGTTCGCCCTATGCGGACCTAATATCCGGCGAAATATTTTTTCTCTCGAAAGAGTTCAATATTAGCTCAGCTTTCTTACTGATCGTCAAGCACTCGGTGCCATATATCAGGACTGGTAATATTAGAGTTCTGTAGAGCATTTATTTAGTCCGTCGAGTTAGGAGTTTTGAGTCCAGTTTGGTCCATCATCGATCTGCCGGGCCGAAAGCCACACTGGCATGTGGCGATTACTGTGTTGCAGAAGGTCTTGGGTGCAACATTTATTAGGGATATGCTTCGGTAATTCTTGCAAGATATGGGATCGCCTTTTTTAAGATGGGGCATATATTGCTGATACTCCAATCATCAGACAGGCTTTCGTCCGCCCATACTTTGGCGCTGACTTGGTGCATCCACCCAACCAAGGCATCTCCTCCATATTTTAAAAGATCGATTAGAGCCAGCGGCTTTCTTGTTTTTCAGCTTTCTAATACTCGTAACTGCGTCGACTACTCCTAAACTGGGTGGAGGTACTACTTCTTTATTGACTGAACGTGCTTGACATTTCGATAGAAGTTCCGCATGTTGTTTCGTTCGCGAGAATCTTCGATGCCTTTCTTGAGCTAGAAGGCTGCTTTTCTTACTGCGTAGGATTTTCTTCTCTTCCCTTATTCTGGCTCGATACTCCTCTCTTGCTGCCCTTGTTTTACGCTGCAGCGTTTGTTTATGTGCATTTTCTGTCACCATCTTCAATTGGGAGGACTCATCATCATACCACGGGTTCTTTCTCGATGATGGCTGGTAGCCCGAAGGGGTCTCTCTTTGACGGTGGTGTGATATTGGCTCCACTGGTTATTGGCGTTTGTCGTTGGTGAATGCATTGCAGTGAGTTTCTCAGCCAGACGCTCTGTGTAGCCTCTGGCTACTTCAGGCATGCTAAGGTGTCTAACGTTAAGTTTTTTTTTTTTTTTTTTTTTTAAGCTATTCACAGCTTCTACTCATTGGACAGTGGAGCTCAGAATTTGGCTGAAACAAGAAAATAGTTAGAGTCGACGCTGGCCCCTCTGTAGGTACGCACATCTAAAATATTGGATGCGTACTTAGCATCGATTAGTACGTGGTCGATTTAGTTGTGAGTTCGACCATCAAAAAAGAGTCAGATTACTCTGTGGATTCTTAGCCGGGGAAACCTAGTGCTACTAATCACCCTATTGCGACCTGTCGCAAAATCAGTTAACGCGCGTAATAATTGAAATATAATTCAAGATTGCACTCACAGATCCAATTTCCTAAGCAATTGCTGCCTAGAAAGCGTAAAGCAATGCAATGTCAACAACCAATAGCTATAGATACTCGTAATACAAAGTAGAAACACACTTCTTGACTACATACGATAAGTATAATTGGGGTTCGTATTGTTAAGATACACTTGAATTTGTTTTAACGGAAATCTACATACACTCTCACTTGCAAGAAGATGAAGTGAATATTTTTGGAAACCATTTCCAGAGCAAGAAAATATCTCTTCCTAGAATGGGAAATGCTTTTACTTCATCTACTGATATGGAAAAAGTATCCATGTGAGAATGAAAGTATACTAGTATCCAATTTAGCTTGCTTTCGTGGATATGTGCGTATATGATATATATTTTTCTTTAAGATTGCATGTAAAGTGGTGTACTTCATGCAGTACCTGCTTCAATTTATCTTGCTTATTCTATGTATACCAAAACCTGAGTCACTGCTAGGTGAAAGCTCACATTAATTTCCTGAGTGGACATTATTTATTAATGCTTGGGCTGTTGACTTGCAATCGGCATTTGTTAATTATTTTAAAATGATCTTATCAATTAATGTATACAACATTTTGAATTCTGTGCACCTTTCTGATTAAGTTTTTGATGAAAACCAATTTTTTTTTATTGTTTTCTCCGATATTTTTCTTCCCAGATCTTCCCATGTAGATCACAACGTAGTCAACGTCGTATTTTATTTTTTCTCTTCTCTTCTGTTGCATTGCAGTTCCAGATAAAATTTGAACGAAACCGGAGGAGAAAAACATTAAATTGGCTAAATATCCATACGGGAAACATATTGAAAAATTAATTCCACCGAAGATTCATCTCCACTTAAACGGGCAATGCAACATGAGCGTACCTCTGGGCTCTGGATTATACCGATGTTCTCCTTCGATTCCCATCCGCCACTGTGGACAAATCGATGGAGATACTAATTCACTTTATGCGTCGACGACACGACCAAACGGGCAATCGACAATGACGGTGGTAGTAGGCAACATCCGCAGTTTTTAATAAGATATCTCATCCAATTTGGTTCCTGTAACTCCCACGATCCACTCTGATGCATGTGTGTGTATGCAGCAACTCCATTCATTTGCAGAAGCCTCAACAATCGGGTCTCGGAAAATGAAGCAGAGGGAGATGAAGAAAAAAAAAGATGGAACAGATCCTTGCACTAAATACTGAGCTGCAAGATCTGTACAAGCCAAATGGAAGCAAGGAATTCAATTGATCTGCAGCTCCATTTGCCGGAGCCTTGTCACACTCCCGTGTTTCTGGAGTTAATTTTGAAATTCTGCCGCCATAGTGTCGTCGCCGCGTTGTAGTAAACGTTGTTGGAGCGTTCGGTCGACGTAGTCATCGTTGGTGTTTCCCTGTCGCCGCGCCGCCCCGTTGGTCGATGCCAACAATTGGAATGGGGCAATATGTTGTGTGTGTTTGGAAAATTTTTAGGGATACATCTCCGTTTCTGGCTTGTCAGGTGTTGGCCAGTTGCGCTGCCCTTTTTGCTCTCTCTTTTCCGTGGGTTTTGGCTTTTTATTGGTCTTCTTTGGTTTTGTCTTTGCATTTTGCGCTTTGTCATTCTGGCGTGGTTATGTTTTATGCTGCGCATTGTCATCATTTTATAATTGCTGCTGTTAAGATACTACCAACATACGTCAGGAATTCTATTTTAATGTTTTGAGATGTTTTAAACTGGGGCTGAAGGTGCTGGGAAGGATATTTTTTTTCTCAAGTTTAATGGTCTGATAGATATAACTTGATAAATTGATGAGTTTGATTGAGAATGAGATGAGATATTGGGAGTGAGATGATCATACAAGTATAAGTAGATTTGTATTTAGTTGATTCAGAGAGACAGAGCTGATCGTTAGCAATTTACCATATTCTTACTTTCTTGAATTGATAACACATTTCGGTAGCTAATTTCAAAAGTAAAAGTTAAAATATCTGGAACACAAAACAGTTCTGTGCAGTAATCAATCTGGCTTCTGGCAAAAGCACAGCTGTACATTCAATTTGCTTAAAGTAACTGATGATTTCTTAACACTATTAAACTTCTTCAAAGCCTTTGATACGGGAAATCTCTTCCTACTAGTTCAGAAGCTTTCAAAAATTTCCGGATTTTTCTCATCTGCTGCACTGCTGGGAAAAAAAAAGACTTATCTATCTGGTAGGATGCAAGCGGTCGTGGAAGGTAAGAAGGCTTTGATAGTTATCAAAATTTCTGCGGATGTTCTGTAATACAAGGTTCGATTTTGGGCCCAGTGTTGCTATTTTTATGAACGAACTTCCAGCTCTAATGAACTATTTATATCAGATGATGCACTTATTATTATTTACGGGGGTTCATCCAACGACGTACAGCAATAGAAGACCTAATGCTCCATTGAACTCTAGCAAGCCCTATTTGCTACTGATCGGCGCAGTCCGTTATAAAGCGAAGAAGACTAATACGGTTAAGCCCGATCAGCTCGTCATCCCTAAGGAACTGTTTGCCTAAGGTAGCCATCCTAATTCGACCGCAGGCTGGACATTCAAAGATAAAATGTAAAGCCGTTTCCTCTGCCTCTCATCTTTAAGATACCCGTTTAAGAAACTTAGCCCAGTGATAAAACCGACAGAGTTCCCAAGTCACATCCCTTCAGTCTGAGCAGGTATTTAGCAGTGTCCTTCTCTGATCTGCTTACCAGCCTTTCAGAATGCCAGCATCAGCTCAATTCGTGCCAGTATCAACTCAATCATTTTACTTTTGAAATAGCACCTTTGGGCCAACAAAGGTGGCTTCTAAACTGCCAGGCGCTTCAGTTCTTTTATTACCCCGAACACCTGCGTGACCAGAGATCGATGTAAACGTCACAGAGCTACATTGCCTTAGCTGATTCAGCTTAACAATAGCAAATGATGATGCTGATTGGACTGATAGAGGATGCAGTCTTCAAACTCAATCACGATCTCGACATAATACGCAATTGGTCACAATCAGACTCACTTCGGCTTAATTCCAATAAATCCAAATGTCCCGTCAGCGGATAATAACTTGCGCCATCAGGTCAACACACAGAGTGGGTTCCTACACTCAGAAATATAGCTCCTCCCAAATTAAGGCGCAATAATGCCTTGATGCGAGAACATAACAAGATCTACTTCAACGCCAACTTCCTGATTCACGATGACGTCCCTTCAAGTCAACCTGCCAGACTAAAGTCAAGAAAACCGTCACTTTAGTAGGACGATCACCTGCTAACCTCAAATTTTGAAGTCATCAGCTTGGCAAAATGCGTGGAGTAATTCGCCTCTCTACAACCAAGCTCCGTGTCGTAGTGCAAAAAGTAGCGACGAAGTTTCTCTTTGCTTTTCGGTTTTCTAACAACTTTTGGACCTCCAACCTCCATGGTGGAGTAAAGAATTGAACTCCAAGAAAAAGCAAGTCAGGCATTTCTACAACAGGGCTAAGAAGAAGTAGGGGACGGTACTACATGGGATGAACACATAGAGCGCAAGAGAGAGTTTAAGTACTACATCAGGCGATTTAAAAGTAAATCGTGGAAAGAGTTCTGTGAGTCCATCTCGGATACTAGTGAAGCTTCCAGACTTCGCAAGATGCTGGCAAAAGACACTGCTGTCCCAATGCTCATTAGAAAATCTGACGGCACGTGGACAGAAAGTAGCGAGGAAGTTTTAAATACATTAGTTGATGCTCACTTTACAGGATGTATAATAGATTACGAATGGATTCTTCCATTTTTGGCAACCCATATACTGGTACGTCAATAGGAGACGAGGTAGATAATCTCATTACATGGAAGAAACTGCGATGGGCTATCATGTTATTCCCACCGCTCAAAGCACCAGGCCCTGATGGAGTTTTACCAGCTTATGCTGCAAAAAGCTCCAGCCAAGGTTAGAAATAGGCTTATGGATATTTGTAAACACTGTTTAAGGTCAGGTTACGTTCCAATGGCATGGAGGGAAGTGCGTGTTATATTCATACCTAAAACAGGTAAACCAAGCCACACTTCAGCGAAAGACTATAGACCCATGAGTCACTCGTCATTTCTCCTCAAGACACTGGAAAAGCTTCTTGATGTTCATATCAGAAGTAAGTGTTGCAACGGCATTCTATGAAAATCGCAACATGCATACTTAAAGGGAAAATCTATGGAAACAGCCTTACATGACGTAGTAGGGAAAATGGAAACAAGCCTTCAGCATAAGGAATTTGCACTAGCAGCCTTGCTTGACTAGCAGCACCTAGAAGGTGCTTAATAATGTACAAGTAAGGACCACCAAACAGGCCCTAGAAACTATGAATGTCGACCAATTGGCTCTGCAATATGCTCGGCAATAGAAACATTAACTCCACTATCAGAAATAGTGCAATAAGAAAATCCGTTACCAGAGGGACTCCCCAGGGAGTCGGTTATCTCATCCCTCCTTTGGGTTCTAGTCATCGATAGGATACTTAAAGAACTAAGCAAAACATTCATGAGCGTCACTGCTTTTGTGGACGACGTGGTGATTTTAGTCCAGGACAAATTCCTTGACACATTAAGTGAAATGGTGGAATCAGCTCTTAATAGTCTCGAAAAATGGGCTAGAGGGTGTCACTGCACGTCAACTCGGATAAAACAGAATTGGTACTCCTCAGCAGGAAATACGAGATACCACCCTTCAAAATGCCTAAGCTAGCAGGGGTGGAGCTTCCCTTTCGGATCGCGCTCGATATCTTGGTATAATGCTAGATAGGAAACTAAACTGGAAACTGAACATACAGGAAAGAGTTCGCAAAGCTTATAATGCTCTCTTCATCTGTAAAAAGACCGCACGCGGGGAGAAATTGGGGCCTGAAGCCTGCAATTATATTATATTTTATGATAGTCAGATGCATTCTTACGTATGGGGCTCTTGTGTGGTGGAAGGCAACGAATACGAAAAACATACGGGATATGTTGGCCATGGTACACAGAACAGACGGCATTGTCATCACGGGTGCTTTACGCAAAACTCCTACGGCTGCACTTGAGATCTTTCTGTATCTCTTACCATTAGACCTACAAATCAAACTTCAACAGGACAACGCTTCGGCTCAGTAATGTTGGTCTCTTCAAGACCAGTAATGTGGGACATAGCTCCATTCTTAAGGAATCATTTCCCGGTATCAATGACGAATCGGACGAAATCCTTGGCACATTGGACTTCGTTACACCGTACGAAGTAATGTTTCCTGCTAGAGAGGATTGGCAAAGGAAGACAGTCTCTGTCCACAACGAGATTGCAATATACACAAATGGTTCTAAGACCAGAGAGGACGCAGTGTCAGGTATATATTCGAGAGATATTAACCTACAGGTGGCCCTGAGACTTCCGGACATGCAGTGTGATTCAAGCAGAGGTTCTAGCTGTACTTAAATCTGCGGAATTACTTTAGATGGGATCAATATCCAACAAGAATATCGCCATCTTCATTGACAGTCAGGCTGCGCTAAAGCTGCTAGAGTCTTGTGTCACTAAATCTGAGATAGTCAGGAATTGCCGCACAGTGCTTAAAACATTATGTACGCAGAACCGTGTCAGATTATGTTGGGTACCTGGACACTGCGATATAGAAGGCAATGAAAAGGCTGACGAACTGGCCAAAAGAGGAGCAGAGCTCCCGCATAGGGACATAATCGATTATACAATATTAAACCACCAAGCTGTGTGGCTATGGAATTATTCGGGAATGATTCATCAACATAGCTTATCTAAGATGGTCCAACTTAGATGGCCTGTGTTATACCGCAGAAAATCTGGGGAGATCATAAAATTAGAAAGATCACGGCTAAGAACAGCGATAGGAATACTCTCTGGCCATTGTCTTCTAAGGAAGTATGCTATGAGAATGGGTTTATCAAATACGGATGATTGCAGATACTGCAAAGACCTACATGTTTCGGAGGATATTACATATATGTATAATCTGTGAATGCCAAAGCATTGCCAGATCAAGGCTAAAGCATCTTCGATAACCTTGAAGAGGTAAGGTCCCGGAACCATAATAAGGACATCTTCAAATTCTGTAGGGAAATCAAGTGTATGGGAAAGTTGATTTAGGTCTTTTTGCCGTTAAGGTTCCCTAGGGATCGCTATGGGCCCAACTTGGTGCCTAGTGTTTTATGATAACCTCATAACCCTACTCAACCCAACCTAACCTAACCTAACAATTTTTGGAAAATATCTACTAAGAACGTTTCCGTATACCAATTAGCAGTTACTGTCTGACCAGATTTTAGCGGGATGATGGCGATCACTTTCGCTCTGGTGAAGTAAATCGATATCATGACTTTTGTCGCTGAGTCAAATCAACGGACTTCATGTCACTAATTTTACGTTTTCTTGTCTCCATTTTAACCTATTTTTTTATTTTTCTTTATAATTTGTGCTCACTCAAGGGGTTATGAATACCCTTAAGAAAGGATCGAGAGAGAGAGAGAGAGAGAGAGAGAGAGAGAGAGAGAGAGTTTTGAAGCTCAGTTGCTTATGCTTCAGAGAAACTCCGGGGGTGGCGTCCAAAAACTGGAGAGTTTGTTATTATCCTTTGTCTTTGCTTCTGATTCACAGTATTTTTTCCCGGTAACTGGTGTCATAGGCAAATCAACAGACCGAACAATTTTTGCAGCGATATGATCAAGCTACTGCCAGTGTTATGCCTTCGCAGTAGTGTTCACACAAGCTTTCGCAATTGATCGGACTGACTTTATATATTTCATGAGAAATATAATATACATAGATTTGAACGATGAACCATAAGCGTGGCAATTGGCGAAGTTACTACTACACCATTGCCACCCCTTACTATTTTTACTTATCAATCCGAAATTTCGAAACTTAGTTCTTTTTCAAAAACTAATATATTGACACCAATTAAGCGTACTATTGTTAGTCCCTACGTATCTTCTCTGTTTGATTGCTTATTAACGGTAATGTAATAAACGCATACTCTTATAGTAAATGACATTCTATTTCATCTTAAGTCTAAAATCAACTTTTCTAAAAATCGCTATTATGAGTTTATAACATTTTCTTCAAAAGCGTACAATCTCTTAAGTTTTCTTCTTCTTTTTCTTGTTCTTATTTCAGCTACAATCTTTATGTAAACGCTTTTTTATTAAATTAATTAAATAAAAATTAAATACATGCACCTGCATCTGAAAGCCCAACATATTGACTCAGCATGAATTTAATATCCGCCCATAAATTACAAAAAAAAAAAGAAGAAGAATACAAATCTTTGCTCTGAATTATGACTCTACTCACCTCCCGCCTTAGTTTCCAGTGCATCGACTCATTATTACAGCAATTATATTTACTGCATATACAATTTGTATAGCAAAAGAAAAATTTCCTGCATCGACAATCCACACATAAACTCTACAGCTAACTCAATTACAACACTTCTTGGATATCAAAGACCCTACTCAAGTGCTGCCTTACCCCGTTAAGATAACCAGGTGCCAATTTCATCTATCAACAAATCCGTCCATCTTTTCCTTGTGCCTTCGTGTCTTGTTGTTTTTTTCTTGGTCTTCTCTCTTGATGATTTCTGTTATGAAGTTGTTTCAACACAAAATTGGTTTACTAATCATAAATCAACACAATCATATTTTATATTCTTATGGATATGCTTTAAGTCGAATGGAGTAGCTACTAGTTGCGAGGATAAAACACCTCGCGCCTATCTGTAAACAAATCAAATTTACTGAAAAAAGATTTGTAGACACAACAGCGCAACACTATACAGGCATCTTTCCATTCATGTCTTCAAGTGGTCTTCAGGAGTGGGATGAAAAATCTGAACAAGTGTAGCATAGAAAAGATACTAACGCCAAGGTATGGCGTTGTGTTGTGTTGGAGGTGTGTTTACATCATCTTTCTGCAAGTATCTCAGATGTATCCGATGTTGATAGAAAGACGATGGGTTTTGGGGAATGTTCAAAACGATGAACGGCGCAGACCAAAGTTCACACATAACAAACTCCAGATTCTGTGTTTATAAACAATAATTTTTTTTTAATAATTTCTACCATTCAGCCTAAGCAGGTGATGATACTGTATTTGAACAATAAGACGGATTAAGACATATGTATCTGGGTTGGGCACTTTGGTTTTATAGAAGGGGTGAAGCTGAAATTATTATTATATTATTAACACCAACGCCGTGGCGTAAGTGGTTAGTGTGTCGGATCACTACGCATGAGGTTCCAAGTCCGAATCACAGAAAACACCAAAAAGTTTTTTCACGGTCCCACCTCTCGCGAGCGTCTGAAAAACATCCGAGAGTATTGTTGTCACGAAAGAGCTTCTCAAATCGCCGTTCGGGTTCTGCACTAAACTGTAGGTTCCTTCCATTCATGTGAAAAATATAACGCACACAACATGAGTGGTTGCGAGAAGCTAGGCCCTAGCTGTTGCGCCAAATATTAATTTTTTTTTTATAACACCAACACAAAAATAGATGAATAATTGACGGCTTATGATGTCTTCGATTATACTCGTAGCTAAGAGTGAGGAACTCTAATTGAAATCACAAGTTTGCACAGAACAGCACCTACAATTTGTAGCGTTTCACTCCTTTGAGTTTTCTTTGAAAATGTTGCTCAAAGGACAGCCAAGGAGTGATAATAACTCCAACATATCTCTTGAATTCTTCGACTTTTTTTTATTCTTCATTTAAGAGTTTCCTCCTTAGCCATTGTTGATATTGACTTTGAAATTATAAATACAAAATTACTCACGTAACTTCACCGGAATTTGATCCTTGATTGAGATTTCTGTTAGTACAACTTAACTTCAAAACTCTCCAAGTAAAATTTGGTCCAACCATCTAGAAATATTGAGAAAAGTAAAAAACTCAGAGCATAGTTTTCACCTCTGTCCAGATATGTCCGGGCAATACTTGATAGACTGAGGATATAGATGATAATTGAGTACATATCGTTTTCTAAAATTGGCTTGAAACTTACTGAGTGGTGTACCCTTAATAATCTGACTATTCTTCGCAGAAATATGAGATCAGCGACTGCCTGTTTCAACGGAGATCTTGACTTGTAATGTACAAAGTTGTGAGGTTGGGGTAAGGTGTATATTATATAGGTATAATCCATCTCCATTTACTGTGTTTATTTTCCAAGACTACTACTACCTCGGTAGAAATGCTTATCGGTCACCATAACTTCTATATTCGTTCTTCATCTTCTGCTCATTCTTCCTATTTCGGCGAAGTTATTATCCGAAAACAAGGGATCACAACCCTTCTACTTCACCGCATTTCTACTGATCCGCCTGTGGGGTTCGCCTGTTTGACCTCAGAAAATATAGGCAGCCCTCTCGATTTTGGATCACTTTGTCACTGAGACCAATGAAATGCCGATGTCGTCGCATTTGTGTGATCCAAGCGCTCGTATGCCTCGCAATGTCTTTGGAATGTTCATTGATATTGCCTTTTTAACAGGGTTCAAATGATCTCTTCTTTGAACTTGACAATACCAGCTGAGTCGGTCACGCTCTATCTTTCGTAAGATGGTTTCCTCGACCTGAGGGCTTCCACGGATCTTCCAACTTCTTATTCGATCAAGCTTTGTCAACATTGTTGATATTTATTGATGAAGATCTTGGATTCGATCGTTGAGTACGTGAAGGGAGCTCACGTTCTTGGGGACCAGAATGAGAACGGAGAGCGTTATGTTGACTTCTGCAAAACCAACCGCCTATTAATTGGAGGTACGCTGCTTAAGCATAGCACTTATCACAAAATCAGTTGTGTTGCAACTGACAGGCAGCGAACATCCAACCAGATCGATCACATTGCGATGACCCGCCGCTTCAGAAATTGTCTTCTAGACGTTTGAAACAGACGTTGAGGCGATATCGAACACTATCTTATGTTAGCCTTCAACAGCAACCTCTCAAACCTACTCCACATTACCAGGTTCAATACCGACAGGCTCAGGGATCCGCAAGTGCGCCAACAATTCAGGTACAGTCTTGCCTTAGAAGCAGGATGACCACTGGGGTGCTGTGAAAAATGATTTTGCAACTGGGGCACGCACCTATGTACGTCGGTAAAAGGCAGACCACACCTGGCTATCGGCAGACATCTGCATACGGATCGATGAGCGTACAGCAATCAAGGCTCGAATTTTAGCGGCCTCAGCAGTAGAGAGTAAGCTTAAGCTTAAAGCCCAATATCGCGAGAAAAGGAAGGAATTGCAGCGTAGTGTAAAGCGTGACAAACGTTATTACACCCACTCACTTGCCTCCAGGGGCAGGTGTGACAGTAGGACTGCCCATAACATCACCAAGGAGCCCATAGATGGTTGGAAGTCTAAACAACATCCAGTGAAGAATCTAGATGGTAAATCTCTGATTTTAGATGAGGATCAAGTCGCTACATTCCTTAACCACTTAGACGATGGTGATATGATATCGAACTCTAATGAGTATTCCGAAACAACAAATTCCTGAATTCGCACCGGACCTCCAAGTAAAACCGAAATAACAGCACCAATTATGTGCCGCAAGAAAAAACAACGCGGTGGATATTGATGGCTTCTCCGCCGAATTATTTCAAGCGGCGCCAAACACATCGGCAGAACTGCTACACCCGCTCATATGGAGAGCGTTGGAAAATGAACAACTCGCCCAAGAGTAGAAAAGACGGAAATGTAATGAATCGTGGAAACTGGAGAAGTATATGCGTTCTACCATAGCTACGCATTAAAGAACATTTAGATTTAACTCCCGATGCCGAACAGGCAGGCTTTCTGCATCGACCACATAAACATCTTACGGAATTCGATGGACTATGATAACTAACCTTAAACACCTTGCCTTCGCTGACGATATTTGCTTACTTTCACATCGGATAATTGACCTTCATTTGGTGGCTCAAAATCTAGAAGCTGAGTCAAACGAAGTGGCAAGTGGGTTGCACACACCCTATTGGGCGACGACATATCCATTGCGAAATACTCCATGTAGTGGAACCCGCTGGGATTCCTAGTTTACTCATAAAAGTAATAGACACCCGTGACTGGAAAAATTAACAATCTCAACGCTATACGTACCTACTTTCTCTGCTGATATAAGTTTCGACCAAGGTTCAAATTAGTACATCTGGCTAATCTTTAACATTTAAGCGACAAGCTACCTCACAGTCCTGTCAAACAATAAATGCCTAGTTTTGGAACACAAGAAAATAAGACTCTAGACTAGTAGCTTAGCATTATAGCGAAAGCTCGGAGTATATACCCAGTTCCGTTTGTAGTTTTAGGTAAGGTAAGGTTGGGTTGGCTGTTTACACAAGAGTGCAGATACACTTAGACCAGTAAAGGTCCTTTGTGATGCCATGGAACTACCATTAGACCACTCAGGGACTAATAAACCAACCGGCGATTTAGATAAATCGATGGATGCTCATGACGCCTAAGGACGCCATATCACCGAGGTCATCAAGGAAGGAGGCCCCTAGATGGATCATTCCTTTGCGCAATAGTGCTGGACAAGTGCATAGGAGGTGAAGGATGGTTTCGTTCTTCTCCTCGTCCCTACAGCTCCCGCAGAAGTCATTGGAAAGAGGTCAAGTCTTTTGCCATGTTGGCCTATAAGACAGTGTCCAGTGAGGACACCGACAACACAGGTGATCTGTGATCGCTTTAGATTGACCACCTTGACACTACGTTTCTGGTCTAGCTTAGAGCAGAACTGTCTTGCAATATGACACGTTGACCCGTTCTCCCATTTGTGGTTGGTCTGGCTGATCTGATCATTCAGCTTTAGTAGATGCTTACATATGGCGAGCGGCATATCTAGGGGTTGCCTATCTGGCAGAATACTTAGTGTTGTAACTTGTCTGGCAAGCTCGTCCACCCTGCAGTTCCCTGGAATGCCCCTGTGGCCTGGCACTAGCATAGGTGAATGTTGAACTGCTCTTTCATCTCCATAAGAGATAAACGGCAGTTTTAGGCGGCCATTGAAGTGAAGGAGCACGATTCCAGTGACTTAATTGTCGCTTCACTGTCAGTGAAAATGCTAATATCCCTAACAGATAGCTCATTATATTTTAGCTAGGACAAGGCTTCCTTAATGGTCACGATTTCCACCTGGAAAACTCTACAATGATCAGGGAGGCGGAACGAGATGTTTAGGTTGAGCTTTTCAGATAGTATAGGCCTAATAGCGGACACATAAAGCCAGCAAGTGATTCGAGGAGTCATACCCCAGCTCCTTCCTAAATAATTTTTAAAAGACTAGAGACCTACATTGACTTACGCGTTCTAGTAGATTGGCTTTCCAGTTCAGTTTTCTGCCCAAAATAATACCCAGGTATTTTGGATTTTCGATGAAGGTGAGACTGATGCCATTTATCGTAGGAGGTTCTATGAGGGGAACTTTTTATTTTCTCGTGAAGAGAACGAGTTCTGTTTTATGTGGGTTAACCCGCAGTCTATTTGGAGGCTCATCTGGTAAGTCGAAGGATATTGGAGAATTTTTCTGCGTACCCGCCAGAGGCAGCAATAGCAATGTCATCAGCATAGGAAGTTACTCTACAGCCTTACCTATCCAGGTCCACTAGTAGTTCTACTATTACAGATATTGGTAAGTGGTCTGAGTAAGCCAGCCTATTTAGGCAGTAATCAATTGAGGAGCAGGACGATCCTCTTATGAACGTACAATTCACTTTCTTTATAGCCTTTGGTCCGATCGATAATTATTTTATTGTAATTATTTTTTGTATTTTAAGAGTAGGATAACGTCGTTACTGTTGTACATATGTTCATGTGGGAATACATATTATTTGTGTCCAAAGCTTCCACTGATAGACCCTGGCATTAAACTTATATACATACCTACATACCCCGACACTGCCAGACATATTCTTTGCTTTTTTAGGTTCAAAGGCCGCGGTCATAAATTGAAAGAAACAAAAACCCATCAGAACCAATGGTATACCCTCAATAAATTGCACATAATTCCTCAAAAAACTGTATCACCAGCCCCATGCTTGCACACCCACCCAATCTCAGTCCATACCAATCAAAAGTCTGCTATTGAAATTCCTATCCACGACCAGGATATGCAGTCAAAATCCATACACATATGAATGTCCTTCGAAATCCATTTCGCATCATTTCATTTCCTCGATTGCAATCGCTTTTTCACATGAAGTTCCTGTCAAAAGTTGCTGAATGGATTTTTGCCAATTTCTCTAGACTGCTTCCTTTCTTTTTTTGTTGTACGAGTCCTGGAACCACCAAAGGCTCCATCAGTTATGAGTATGTATGGTCGAATCAGATCGCAATTCACCCTCAGGGAATGAATTGAAAATGACAAAAAAAAAATAATGGGATATTTTTGGAATGGGTCTCGTGCGATATTTTTTTGTGTCCCGTCCGTGTGTGTGTGTGCAACGTGAAACGATCCCAGGATTTATGGGAGAGGATGCGTCAACAGACAAAAAACAAAACGCCAACAGAAAGTGTCACTGTTGCAATTTTAATAAAATGTCACAATTTACTTGCAAACGATTTCGGTTAGGCGATTCGTTATGCTTGATATATTACGCCGGGCATTATCGCCTTTGGGATGAAAATTGAATCATTACCGAAAAAGCGGTCTCCCATACGCATTTGCCTACCTCAAGCACGACGCGATAAAAGTCAGAGGGCCTTCCCAGACAAGGCAATAACTCGCAATCGGACTTCTTTAATTCAATTTAAAGCAGAACTTTGCAAACTTAAATCAATGGAGGAAGTCTCTTACCCTCACTCTTGGTAAAAGGATCTTTCCTGTGCCGCGCTCGCTGAACTGAAGTGCACTTCGATTCCAATAACTTATTGATAAGCGAATAACACACCGATTCGCTTTGGGTCGCTTTTTACGATCGTGTTTGTCGTCATTCCGGTAGGCCGATCCACACCGTTCCCTACCCCCACAATGGTCAGCCCAACAAGCTTCCCAAATGGGATGGAACAATTTACGACCTCGATGAAGGATGTGAAATCGCTTCCTTGTATTTAACACGTTGACCTTTCGCGCGACGACCGTTGTGATGGTGTGCTATCCAGATGAGAGAAAGGTGCAGAGCTTCAGAACAGGGTTTCAAATCACGAAATTCGCCGATTATGTGTCCACCACACGCACACCAATGTGAACTTGAAATATGTCTTTGAGGACCGACCTCGCAGAAGATGTTCATTTGCTAATTTGCCAGATCTACTTTTTGTCTGCCGGACATCTTGGGATGGTAGCATTCTGTATTATCAGTTCCAAGCCCAAGAAGTTAGCTAAAACATGAGGTGGGCAAAGTATACTTGCAGTCGAATGGAAACAGATTGGGAGTGGAAGCGGCGCAAAGTGCCAATCTGTTGGTCAGTGGTTTATGAGGCCATTATGAGGGTTTACATGGAAGCAATGTGTGTGCAGTTGCAGATGTGTGAATACTTCGATGTGCAAATGGGTAGAAATATTGAAAAGGCTTCCTGTCCGATTGAGGGGCGGTCGATTGTAAAAGTTTTTAATTGCACTTGTGGTTCGATTTTGAGCGCTTGATCTTCGATCAATGAACGTCTATGTTGTACTAAAAAGTTCGATGTTGTGATCGTAAATTTGTTGAGGAAAGAGTGTTGCTTGAGTTAAAATTGGTACAGGTCATGTTTGGTGGTTAATAGGGTTTTTTTTGTTGTTGCTCACGTTGTACTAATTGTTGAGGCATGAAAGACCTTTTTCTCTACGAATAATGTCTTTTCCATGCAGCTTCGTCATTTGAAAGATGTCCTAAAATTTATAGAATTTCCTAGAATAACTGAGGCACATGGTGTCTGAGGATAAGAAGGTCATCCCAATTACAGAAGTAGAGAAGTATGTGATCAATGTGGCAGGTAATATTCGAAACTATTATGTCAAACTTTGTTTCGGTAGGTTTCAATTTCATTTTTGAACCGTCGCGCCGTGTCGGTTGAAATTGCTATTTTGAAATTCTCTGCGGCTTCACCTCTTTCCCAGTTTGCTCTGAACAAAAAGTCGACTGTGAAGTTGAGTTCAAAATTTAGTTTGGGTATAGTGTAGTCGGTCAGGGTTACTCTTACTCTGTCCGTACGGTCCAACAGAGCAGCTCTCTGATTCCCTGAGTCTGACCGCACTACATGCTGAAATATATTCAATACTAGTGGGTACCCGGCGAGCGTTGCTGCGCCGAACAAAGAAGAAAACAACTGTCAGGCAGGCGCCTGGAGCAACAACTGCCTGGCAAGCGCCTGGGGCAACAACTGTCAGGCAGGCGCCTGGGGCTGAGTGTATTAGAGAACAGTTTTGTGCCGGCCTACAGTGGGTCTGTAGTCTGACTGGATTGTTTGCAAAGATGATAATGTCATCTACACATAGTAAGAATTGCAGATAGATAGGTTCTAATCTTCTTATTCCGATTTTGATTTTATCAGTCCGTGTTCCACATGACTTCTACTGGCTACTTCATCGAGAAATTTATTGAACAACAGTGGGCTAAGTCGGTCCCCTTGCTTCAATCCTTTTCTCATCTTCAACGCTCCTGGACTTCCCCCCTCTATTCTTACTCTGGCGGTTGGATTGTCGTATACGCTTTTGATGCCATTAATAAGTCTATCAGTACATACCTCGCTGTTAATCCCTCCCACACATGCTGTCTCGTGACACTATCGTATGCAGCTTTCAAATCCACGAACACCATAAAGAGGTTCTTGCCGTTAACGGCCCACTTCTCCATAGTGGCTCTTAATGTAAAGATATGGTCCGCCCGGGCCTGAACACTGCCTGATCTTTCTCCAAGTTTTCTTCCACGATTTTACTGAGCTGCTTTTCCGCACTTTCCCGTACAGCTTATATACTATTGAGGAGAGATTAATCAATCTGTAGTTGTTGCAGTCGTAACTATTACCCTATTTTTGGATTGCTATAGTCAGGCTTCCCTTCCATTCATTTAGGATCCTGTTCCCTTTCCAGGCCTTTTGGGACAATTCGGTTAGTGCTTTCCATATCTCTCGTCCCCCATATTTTATCAATTCTGATGCTAATCTGCCCATCAATTAGTTCATCTTCCCCTTCTGCATACGGTCCATAGGAGATTCCTTATATAGTCGCCTCATCTTTTTTTAAACTTTTTCTCATAGGGTATTCATCATATAACTAGGACTTCCTTCTTTTCCGTGACCAGCATTTCCACTCTCTTAATTGTTCTTGTTTGTTTTCCATACTTTCCTGTAAGGTTTTTCACTATTTTTCGTGTCTTTTCTTCTACTTTGCTACCAATGTCTTCCCATGATTTCCGTTTGGCTTCCTTTACTGCTCATATCTTTTTTCAACGTAAGAACCTCTGTCAGTAGCTAAACGAGTCTGCTCAAATTTTTCCATGCATTCTTCTTTTCCTTAACCTTTTGTTTTATTTCCTCAATTCCACCGATTTCCTCCTCTGTTTGCAGTTCCTTAACTCCTTGAGTTTCATAGTTTCATAGTTTCCAAAACTTTGTGTTTCGGTTTAAGAGGTTTCCTGAAATGGGTATCTGCGATTAGCAGTCGATGGTCAGTTCCCAATTCAGCTCCTGCAATTACTTTGACATCTGTTATACTTTTCCTTACTCTGTATGGAAATATTACATAGTAAATTATGCTTCTAGCCTCTCTTCCGTCAGCTTGAAAGGTGATTTTATGCACTGTCTTGTGTGCGAAAAACGAGTTGCCAATGAACATTTGGTTTAACATTGAGAATTCGATAAGAAGCCTGCCGTTGTCATTAAGTGTTGTCTCGCCTCCATGATTATCCATGGATCCATGGGGAATTCTCTTGTCTTGTCCAGTTCTGGCATTTAGATCCCCTACGATAATTGGCAATCTTCCTGCCACTGTTTCTTTGCTAGTTGTATGTATTTTGCAATTTCGAAAAGATTTGTTCTTTGTCTAGCACCGTACTTTCCTCTGTCGGCAAATCTAATTGGATAAACGAAACTTTTCTCTCCAGATCAAGTTGTACCACTACTATTCTTGATTCTGCTGGTGTCCGATCACTAACTTTCATAGCTACTTCTGGGCTTTTGACTATACCCACGCCTTCTTTGGTTCCTTGGTCTCTTCCGACTCCTAAGTATCTGAGGGTATATCCACTTTGCAACTCTATAGTGCCAATTCTCTCCTTTTTTACTTCGCTTAGTCCTAGTATATCCAATCTATGGTCTTTTATTTCTTGTGTAAGCCCTACTTCTTTTCCTGTAATGGTCTTTATGTTCCTGGTTCCAAATCTCATTTTCCTTCTCAAATCCGGTCATCGTCGTGTTGGTCCGTCCATTCCGAGGCTCATTACATCAATCACTTGTAGGACTAGTGTGGGTGATTAGGTGGGTGAAAATCTTCGACAAGACACTATGAGGATCGACCGCGCGTGCTCATAGTAGTGTGGGATTCTTACCCACTAAAAAACCTCCCTTCAAAACAAACTTGTTTTTATTTTTTACTACAACTAAGTATTCGACTTATCAAGTAGTTTTCATTTCACGAAATAAGGACGTTTTGCAGGTTACTTATCGCGATAAGTCTAAAGGTTTGGTTCTTTGTAGATGACGTAATAAATTTCTTTCATCCAAAACTTGGAGGACTGTAATATTTACCTGACTTTCTAGTCGACTTTTATGCTTTCTCGCATAGTTTTTGATTTCGTCTTCTATAGTTTTAATGCCGAGATCTCTATGGATATCACTATTTCTAATATACCATAGCGCATTACCTCTTAGCACTTTGTTTTCAAAAGTTTGTAAAATGTTGATGTTACTTATTTTAGTACAACCCCAGAGTTGTATACCATATGTGCATACAGGCTTTAGCACTTGCTTATAAAAAAGCAGTTTGTTCTCTATATTAAGCTTGGAATATTTTCCAAGTAGCCAATACATTTCTCTATATTTATTATCTAGTTCTTCGCGTTTTTTCTTTACGTGCGTTTTCCATTGCAGCTTTGTATCAAGTGTCATTCCAAGATACTTAGCCTCGTTTGCAAACGGGATTTGAACCAAGTTTGAAAAGATCGGCAAATTATTTATTTTCTTATAAGTAAAATTTACATGAACAGATTTGGTCTCGTTGAGTGCGATTCGCCAAACCTTTGTCCATTCATTTACTCTATCCAAAGCTTCTTGCAGTTTTTCTGTAGTATCTTCGACCGTTTTACCTACTGCCAAGATACCAGTGTCGTCGGCAAATGTAGCTAGCTCAGCGCCTTCTACTTGCGGTACATCACGAGTGTATAATAGATATAAAACTGGACCAAGAACGCTTCCTTGCGGCATCCCAGCCATTATTTCCTTAAGATCTGAATATTCGTTTCCACGTTTGACGCGGAATAGTCTATTCGTAAGGTAGTTCTTCAAAATATTATATAGGTGCTCTGGCAGAACTTGTCGTAATTTAAACTTTAAGCCTTCGTGCCAGACCTTGTCAAAGGCTTGAGAGACGTCAAGGAATACGCTTGAGCAAGTCTTTTTTTCTTCAAGTGATTTTTCGATTACATGTGTTATTCGATGTACTTGTTCAACTGTAGAATGCTTACTTCTGAATCCGAATTGATGATCCGGAATGAGATGCCCTTCTTCTATTTCCGGCTGTGTTCGCCTAATCAATATTCTCTCGAACACTTTGGATATAATTGGAAGAAGCGAAATCGGTCTATAAGACGATTTTTCATTCGGCGGTTTCCCGGGATTAAGGACCATTATGACTTCGGCGACCATTGACTGGGAACAGATTCTAGCCCAACATTAGATGTCGTAACCCTGGCTAGGGCCCCTTACATAGTACTATCATCCAGTCCAGATGAACCATGGTTTGTTTTAAAAAAGAAAACATTTGAATAGACCCGAATTTTTGTTTTCAACATATGCAGTGTTTGAAACTATTCTGTATATGATTTTTCATTGAAATTTGAAATAACTCCTTTAGTTGTGTTCATGTACTCTTTGTACAATGGTCTGTGTACGGCTATCGAATGCTGATCAATAGCTTTCCCGCGTTTAGGTGAAAAATTCACAGTCTGCCATTAACCCGAACGAAGGCGAACCCCACAGGCGGATCAGTAGAAATGCGGTGAAGTGGGAGGGTTGTGATTCCTTGTTTTCGGTCATAACCTCGCTGGTAAAAGGAAGAAGAAGAAGTCTGCCATTAATCCTCTACAGGATATTTTGCTTCATTAGACCGTTTCTCTTTCAAAAAGGGAAAGACTTCTTACTTCTGTGACAAGTTGAACAAAGGTTATGTCAAAACTATTAAAACAATCGAAAAAAATCATTGTTGCCTTCAATGTCTCCGAATATTTTGTATTGTTTTCTGTATCTTCAAAAACAAAAACATTTTTGAATAACGTTTTGAAAAATATTCCTCTTCTAAACTTTCAACGCTTTCCATTTAACACTATCTCCCTACCTACCGTGCCAATCATGTACATTAATAAATAACCTCATACAAACTTCAGTAACTCACAAAAGTAACTTCTTATGCACACGCTTACATTTATACATGTCTACCTACCCTTGCATTCTAATGGATACTGTGTATCTGCACATCGATATGCAATCGAAAACACATATAAGATCGTAGAACTTTGCTATAAAAACTTTACTGCAATGGGGGTGGATTTTCGTTATATAGCGCCAGACATCCTTTAACGGGAGTATAACCCTTCAGGATTCTACCCATTCCATAGCGCAAAAGGCAGCCATAAATTTATGTTGAAGATCTGTGATTTATGTGCAGGAGAAAACTTTTATTTCTAACTTTAATTTATGGAATTTTAGTTTTGCACCTCAGCAATACATATTTCAAATGTAGCTCTTCTATCCATATCTATGTCTTGTTTTATCTCTTTCTCGCTATAAGTAAATATGTAACATTTGCAATTCAAGTGATTGTTAAAGTCAATTGAATAGATGTAAGTTTTTTTAAGACAAATGTCTTATGGAAGAAATTATTACGGAATGAAATTTAAAATTTAAATTTTACGGTGAGTAATATATTAAAAATGTATCTGAAATAAATACGTTTAATCGTAATTTATTATAAGTGTAAATGGTCCATTTCACTCAGGCAGTTAGTGTAGCGTAGGCAGAGCAGTAATAGTTTTCGACAGTCTTTAAAAAACTCAATCTAAGGCTCTTGTTAGTATTCTTAATTCTAATCCATTCTTATCCCCATTTCGAAGAGCAATCTTTACACTGGCAGGATACTTACAAACTGCCAAGCAATTCCATGGCTTTTGTTGTTTCGGCAACACTGTGAGCCGTGTTACTTCAGTGAGATTTCTATGGATCATTGTGGCCCCCGTACACAATTCCTCACCATGCACCGTCCCCAGTGACACGCTCTCCTCACATTGTTTTGATAGAAATCTTCCAGTTGTCACGTCCAATCCGGCAAAAGATTACCTGACTTCTTATTATCAGGTTGTTACATATGTATTACGCGATTTGTGTTTGTCTGTTTAATGTTAAATATAATAATTGGCACTGAATGCAAAATGTTAGTCGTCAATGTAATTTCCTTCATTAGACAACACTTCTGCCCAGTTTTCAAGCAATTTTTAAATGCCGCCACTGAAAACTTGTTTCGCTTTGACGAAAAAAAATACCCCAAGAGTCTTTTGGATATACCATAGTTTCGAGACCTAAACTTTTTTCCATCAAGAAAATTTTGCAGACTTCCAGACAAGTGGAAATCTGAAGGTGCTAAATCTGGAGAATAATGCGGATGCACGATTTTTGAACTTCTGTAACTGTATGCAGGTTGTCCTAGCTGTATGAGGGCGAGCGTTATCCCTTCGATTAACCAGATCTGCTCATTTCTGCTCTAGTGCACACTTTAATCTGCACAACGGTTGAAAATAGACTTCTGAGGTGGTCTGCTGCAACAGATGAAAGTGAATTATTCCCTCAGCATCCCACCATACACACAGTAACAACTTGAGCGAGTGAAGTCCGTCTCTGGAATGTTGCCAGTCTGACTTTTGGATTAAGCCACTGGTGGCGAAGTTTAATGTTATTGTAAAGAACCCATTTTTCATCTTCGGCGACCATCTGGTTCAAAAACGGATCTTGATGGTGACGCAGCAGAGCGCATTGCAAGCGCTGTGCTGAAGATTATTCTGCGTTTGGTGGTGTGGTACCTATTTCCCTTCACTTTATGACTTTTCGTATCTTTGTTAGCTGTCGGTGGATGGCTAAATGGCTTACGTTGAGTTCTCTTACCGTTACCGTGGGATTTCTTTCATCGATGGAATTCAGGAGCTCATCGTCTACCTACCTACGTGGACGAGGTTCATCACAATTGGAAAATACCCACCCAAAAAAAAAAAAAAACGCACAGTACTTATGTTACAACATGACACTTTATTCTACCATACTGTGGTGAAAGCAGAAATGTAACGCTTTGTTCGCTGGGTAAACCTAGCGGATCTGTGTCCCTTAGTAATTCTGCAGCATTCTGCGATCTCAAATATCTAGAAAGTACGATTATGCATAGAAAATATCAAGTATAGTCCGACTAACTACAGAAAGACAAACTGGAACTAAACAGGGTTTTTCGAAATTTGAATCCTGGAACAATACGGATTAGATATTGCAGCAGACTCGTTTAACAAATTTGACTGCAGAATAAGGAAACATTTCTCGGCCCTCAAGGAGGAGTTTTAATACTCCTATTGCGGATCTCAGTGACAAGCGAAATTTGATTGAAACTATGATGTTGTCTTGCTAGTAACAACCAACTGCTGCAGACAGCGACTACTGGACAAAGGACTGAACAAAAAACAAATATTTGGCGCAACAGCTCTTTAAAGTGCCAGTGCCTAGCTTCTCGCAACCACTCATGTTGTGTGCGTTATATTTTTCACACGAATGGAAGGAACCTACAGTTTAATGCCGAATCCGAACGGCGATTTGAGAAGCTTTTTCGTGACAGCAATACTCTCGGATGTTTGTCAAACGCTCGCGAGAGGTGGGACCGTGAAAAAACTTTTTGGTGTTTTCTGGGATTCGAACCTGGAACCTCATGCATAGTGATCCGACACACTAACCACTTACGCCACGGCGCCCACAAAGGACTGAACGTATGTCCTCAAAAACGAAACTAGTCTTATTCACCAATAAGAAACATTCTGACGTAGGTATGCGCATAAAGTACTTACGCTAAGATAGATATATTGGTACCTCCGTGCCTTCTTTGCGTTCAAGTCACCACTGCCTCTGTATAGGCGGGTCTGCAATAACTTGTGGCACGCATTGTTGCCTCCTAGAAGGGATGCTAAATGCTGCCAGCTAAACGCAAGAATGTCTCTTGTTCTTCTTTCATTACCATGTGTCCAAACTTTTCCTAAAATGCGACATTATGCGATTGCACTTTACCTTTCACGAGTTGGTTCTCAAAGTCCTATATTGAAAGCAAGAATTTAAATTACGGTCAGGACAGTGTGATAGTCCATTGGTTATATCATCTACACAGGCACCACTCTTTGTAAAATAGATCAGTGTAACTTGAGCTGGAAGACCTAAGGTTTGTACAACGGAGTGTTATTGGTCTCCTATTTCTCTGTGAACAACGATGGCTTTGATAACAGGCCGACTCTTAATAAAAACTATATGCCTACGATAGGTAACTTTTGTTACGGCAAAAAGGCGGAAGCTAATTAACTTGACTCTATCTAATAGGTATTTCAAATCAATTACTAACTGGAGGGTACTGCCAGAGGTGTCCTTATCACACCACAAATACATTGTTGTCCAAATCGAATGCAAAGCTATAACTTTGGAGGAGAGGAGGAATCTGAGGAAAACCAATTGGGTGTGGTTTAGGAAAGAGCTAGACAAATATGTCGAGACTTCAACTAAACACAGAACGTAACGAAAGGTTGAGGATACTGTTCAGAACCTGACCAGCGTCTTTACTAAATTTGTTGACCTGACGTGTCCAGTGACAAAAAACCCTGGAGATCTGGTGGAGCCTAGAACTGCAGCGACTTAAGAAAGAAACCAGAAAATTTCTAAGCAGGTCACTCAAGGCAAATTTAGAGGGCGGCTGGGATCTTTCCAGATCGAAGCAAAACGACTGTAAGACGTTAATTCGATTGTCAAAAAGTGCTTCTTATGGAGATCTTTGTGAAAAGATCGAGACACTCGGTGAAACCAGCAGGTTGGTTAAGGTGTTTACAAGGGGAAAACCGACCAAACCGGAGTCACTCAGAAAGTCTAATGGCAAGTTCACTGAGACGAAAGCGGAAACTTTTAGTCTTCTGCTAGAGACCCACTTTATTGGCAATCAGATAACCACTATATCACAGCTTGACCTGCTTACCCAGGCTGAGCTTGATCTAAGTCAGAAAACTCAACGCAGCTGGTACATTGCACCAGCCGTGGTAACAGTTGAAGCCATCAAATATGGTGTGGCATCTTTTTATGGTTTCAAATCGCCTGGCACCGATGGAATATATCCAATAGAGTGCCAACTGCTGCTACCAACTCTGAAAAGGATTTTCACCGCTGGCTTGGCGCTGGCATATACCTCGGCGGGCAGTCAGAGTAGCTTTCATACTGAAAATTGGTAGGAAAACTTTTCGCTCCCCAAGAGTTTTAGACCCATAAGACTGACCTCCTTTTTACTATAAAGTATGGAGAGACTGGTAGAATTTCACGTGTGCAAAGTTGCTTTGAAGCTGCATCCACTATCGGAGATGCGGCATGCTTATCAGCGTGGGAAATCCTGTGAGACCGCACTTCAAATTTCACTGGCCAGAATTGAATGCGCGCTTGATAGGAAAGAATACGCGATGGGTATCGTCATCGACATTGAGGGTGCTTTTAACAATGCGACTTTTCACTGCATGTGCGACTTGGCCAGACAACACGGGGTAGATGAAACATTAGTGCTGTGGATTAAAGCAATGTTAATGAATAGAACTTTGGTCGTGGATGCGGATTGAAGCCGATATGTTATGACAGGGGTGGAAAGGGGTTGTCTACAAGGTGGCGTTATGTCTCCATTCTTATGGTGCATGGTAGTCGACTCTCTGTTGAACACACTAAATATTTGTAACGTCTACGCTCAGGCGTATGCGAATGATGTCGCTGTACTTTCTGTCCGGCCTTGCCTGGCGACGGTCTGTGCTAACGCGCAGGCGGCGCTAGACATGATCGATGCATGGTGCACTAGGAGTGGGCTTTCGGTGAATCCGCTTAAAAATGAGGTTGTTCTCTTTACGTAAAGGAGGATTCTGACCGGTCTGACGCAGCCAGTGCTAAAAGGCGACACTATACGCATTTGCAATGAAGCCAAATATCTGGGAGTGATTTTAGATAAAAAACTTCATTGGTCTAAGTACGTCCAGTCGAAAACACCCAAGGCGCTCTCAGTCTTCTGGCAGTGTAAGGGTACTTTTGGCAAGACATGAGGCTGTCACAGAATAAGGTTCACTAGATCTACACGGCTATGGTAAGACTATTCCTCGCATATGCGTCGGTTGTTTGGTGGAAGGGGCTCTTGCGTAAATATGTGGTTACCTTTTGCGGGAAACTCCAAAGAACGGCTTGTTTCGGCTGCACGGGAGCTTTTCCGAGTACACCTGGCTCTGCTCTAGATGCTTTGCCGAACTTACCTCATCTTAATACTTAAATCATGGGTTGACCTATCAAACCTTACATCGTCTTAGACGGGGCGGTTTTTGGTATATTCCACACTGGGATTTTGATGAACTTGCGCGACACTTATCTTACGACTCCTTTCTTATGGATATGACGTCTGACGCAATGACACCAGAACTTCTGCTGATGCGCAAATTCAGAGTCGACTTTCCTTGTGTTTAGGCCTGGCTTCGACCAGAGCCTGAGCCAAGAATGGAATGCAGTTGTATTTTCACTAACGGTTCCAAAACCAGTCAAGGGTCTGGTACCGGTGTTTTCGTGGAAGACGACAACATTAGACTTATTTTCTCGTTAGGCAAATATGCGTCTGTTTTGTAAGCGGAAACTTCTGCAATGCTAATGCTCATGAACTATGTTGTGAAGAACAGGCAGAAGGGCCGTAGTATTCGTGTCTGTAGTGACAGTAAGGCTGCGCTAAAAGGCTTGCTTAACTCTTTAACCAGTTCCAAAATAGTTCGTGGAACCAAAAACTTCGTGAACTCAGTCCAAGGCTGAATTCTCTGTGCCTAACCTGGGTCTTAGATCACACTGGGATCCTAGGGAACGAGATCTCCGATGAGATTGCTAGACAAGACTCAGAGGAGTCTGTCTCCGTCCTCAGTTAGGGCTTCCATTGATGATTGGGTCTCTCGTGAATACAATTGTGTGTGACATTACTCTCCAGGATGGTAGGTTGACTAAGCGAATGCTCCCGGACTTCTGTATGAAATCAGCGGCAATTTTGCTGTCTACCAGCAGAAAAGGCTTCTGACAACTTATTGGTGTATTGACAGGCCACTTCACTTTCGCCAAGCACCATAACGTTTTGAGATTAATTGACACTACAATCTGCGATATTTGTGGAGAGAGCGACGAGACTGCAGAACATTATCTCTGCGAGTGTCTGGAATTTGCTCGTATCAGATTGTAGACCCTCGGTGCTAATGTGGTGAGTGCTGGTACTGCAAGCTCCTCATCACTGAAGTGCGTGCTTGACTTTCTTAGAAAGACAAGGAAATGTCAATAATATGGTAAGCCAGGGTTTGCTCTCTGGTAGTTTAATGGACCAGATGCATCTGAGTGCTCCAGTCGAGCGTTTCCTATGTCAAAAGAAAAATTAAAATAAATAGTATGGCTAAAAGTACAACAACGTTGAAACAATTAAAGAAAAAAATCCACGCGATTTAACCATCTATAACATATATGAATATGCACATACGTACAGATGTATCTAAAACAATCCACAAAAATAATTTGCAATTGGCCAGAAAAACCAAGGTCATCGAATCCGATAGCGAAAATAAACCAAATTCAGAATTTGAATAGCGATAGCGAAAATAAGGCAAATCGAGAATCAGAAATGAGAAAGTCGTTCATAATTCGTTCAAAACTACCTACTTCCAGAGCAATAACACAATTTCGCATCGTTAATCACTTGAATAATTCATAACCGAGATCGCCCTCAAAATCGCTCCCGAAATCTACATATGCACACAAAACATCGTGCTCATCATCATACAGGAAATACCAACTGTAATCAGATCGAGTATCTCGTATCTCCTTGCTCGCCGAATTCCACAGCCAAACAAGCAGTCATAATTCAAAAACAAAAGCACGCTCATTGTTCGTTTCGCATTCAAATAATCGCAAGTTATGATCGCTGCGCTACGTATGCAAAGAGGCTATAAATACCACAAGCCCTCTATTATTAGGTCGCGCTGTCAAAAATAACATAGTTTATTTGACGTCCAAATCGATGGATGTCTTGTACTTGGGCATGCGAAAACCATGTCGATGATGTATCTAGAAATTATGATGACCATCACACGGCGCGACGTGCCCACAACGAAGAAAAGGGGTGGCCCGGACCCCATTCATGGGATATTTATTGAACCATATTTGCGTCATATTTTGTTACAATTCAAATTATTACCTCCGTTTGGATCTTAGATTCGAGTAGAGTTACAATGACGTGACCAAGGGAAATCGTCGAGCACAAAAGGCGAATTGAATTGAACACAAAAAACTGGTGCACCTGACCGCACCCATTGAGAGACCGTGCGATAAATTTGCATAAAATAATCGGAATTATTAGTAATTCATGTGAACTTGTGTGATTGCGATGCGCAACATGTGTGATGATAGACAGTCACAGATACGATACGACTCCGGGTGGCCGTCTACGCGTTTTGTGCCTCTCTATATCTATTAAGTCAGCACACACGTGTAATCTCGCATTTACCAGTCGCATTCGGTTCGTATTCGATAATTAACACCGCATAGTGTCTGCATACTTATTAGGTGTCCGTAGTGGTGGTCAGAGAAACGAATTCATCCGATGACAGCGGATTTATGCATATTATTTAGGTTTTTGTTTTATCGTGATTGACAAACAGTATACAGCAGTATGGTGTGGTGACAGTTGCAGTGGTGGCATCCTGGATGGATGGATGGCATAGAATCGTAGCAAGTGCCAATGCGACCAGACACAGACGACAACTCTTGAACTGTGACTATGAATGCGATTTCTAAGCGCTCTTGTTATCGCGAAGTGTAATCTGGGAATTCTGCACAAAATGAATTCAGAAATTCGTCATAAATTGCAGTGAGAGGTGTTGAGAGAGAGGTGGGAATTAATATGGCATATGCGACATGAAGTAGCTCAAGTGCAGTCAAGTATGGATCGAGTGTTGGTTAAAAAGCACATATTTACCGACTTTACTTTCTTGGCTTCTTTAATGTGAAATCCTAAGGGAAAATCGAATGCGTTGATAATGAGACATATGAAGTAAGATGTGCATTGATACTACCAGTCCTATTATATCTCTCTTCTGCACCGACAGATATAGCCTGCCTCCATACGAAGATCAGCTAACAAATAAACTCTAGAAAAACGTCACCAAGTTGCTGACATACGCTTCTTGCAACAGTTGTAAGCCGGTACTCCACTACAAATGATCTACCTGCACACTAACCCTCGTAACCTTAGGTCTGTACCCCTGTTTCGCCTCGCTCTCCACCACTCAAATTACGGGCCATTTGAGCCTATGTCCAGAATGTTGCGTTTGGTCAATAACGCTCATAACACCCTAGATTTTCATCTCAACAGATCTACCCTCAGAACTTACTCGTACTATGGATCTGCACTTCCTCATAACTTCCTGTAAATTATTAGTCTAAGCCTCTTTTGTAATTAGTTTTAAGCTTGGATTTAAATTATTAGATAGTAGTATTAAGCTTGTTTAAATAAATAAATTATTAAATAATCATATTCTGCCGAGTATAAGGTGATGAGCAAGAATCTAGAGCAGATACTGAATTCGGATATCTGCAGTCTAAGCTGATCATGTTACAATATAAAATAGGATTTACATGATTACGCAAGAAAGAGCTAAGTTCAATGGATTACAATATTGTTTAACTATATATTTTGGGATAGATAAACAATTAATTATTTAAGCCTCGCTACGTTTTAAAGTCGTCTAATAGAACGTGGCAAAGAATCCCATAAGCTGATAGCGTTTATAAAAAAACTGACACTCGGAAGTAAGGTAAGAGTATCGTGGATAAATTAAGTAGCCAAATCTGTTTGAGGAAGCCATTATTAGTTTCTCATAGAGGTACGGGGGTTGGCGTGTTCGCAGGATTTGTGAGAGCAGAGTTACGGTGCAAAACTGTAGAAGGCTATTAAATGTCATATCAAAAATGTGTCCGAAAAAGCTTGACAAATGGTCATATATTCGTAGTCCGAAAACGTACCTAATAGCATTTTTAAAGGTAACACAGTCTTCTTTTAGTGGAAAAGCTACACTTACCGACAATTTCGCACCCACAGATTAGTATTGGTATGACGAAGGTTTTTGAGAGTATAATACGGGTCTTAACGGGAGTAAAGGATTGAGTTGCCCACAAAGTTGTAAGTACACCATGGGTCTTTCCGATCGCTGCGGTGGTATGGTTATCCCAAGTCGGGCTGTGGTTAAAAATCATTCCAGGATTTTTAGCCCTTTCAATGTATTTAATAGGAGCATTGTCTAAGACTATAGGAGTGTAATAGAAAAGGTCCAATGGATAGCTTAAGATAACTAAGCACTTGGATTTTGTATGGTTAAACAAAAGACCATTTGCCTGTGACCAATGCACAATTTTCTCGCGGTTCTCATTGACGCAGGCAGCGCCTTGTTCGATAAGGCCAAGTAGGCAGCCCATGTACATTTTCATATCGTCAGCATACATATGTAATGCACAGTGTTTAGCAATGAATGGAAGGTCATTTACGTATAGGGAAAAGAGTAGCGTCCTAAATACAGTAAATCTTTTTAGTTTTTGTCAAAAGAATTGAAGGAACTGCCTCGTCGACCATCCCAGCTCTTGTTCAGAATGATAAAAATATCACGGACTCCCAATAGAAAACGAATCTGCTTGCTGGGGCATTTGCACTGAATTCCACCCTACCAGATACTTCTTTCTTTCACCTATACTGAACCCATTTCGATATTCATAAGGAAAGGCATTTTTTCCAACTCGCTAGGAAGTAAGAGTCCTCGAAGACCTCAACCATTATAAATTTTCGGGTCCAGGTGGAATTTCTCCCCTTGTTTTGAAGGGGTGCTCTTCTACCCTGACTAAAGCTACGCACGCTCTTACATCTATCATACTTCACAGGCAGATTTCCAGATAGATGGAAGCTTGCATATGCTCAGTCAATTAATAGAAACGGCGATAAAACTTCTTATTTCAACTACCCGATAAGTAGAAATGAATCAATTTGCCTGCTCTAGTGGAAAATTTAAGAAAGCTAAAACAACTTATCGCACAAATGAGAGTGATCAACAGTGTCAAACAGCCTTGTAAAAGTCCAGCAGAACTAAAAACGTCACCTTCTCTTCCTCGACAGCTTGCCGTATGTCCTCAGCACCACACAAGTTTGAAGCAAATCATTCCAGCCCTTTAGGCAGCAGTCGATCGTTTATACACATATAGGAACAATCAGACGGACTTAATTGGAAGACCCACTATTTGAATTTCTCTATAATGGGAATACCAAGATTGGGCAGTGGCGCAGTGGTAAGTGTGTCGGACCATTGCGCCTGAGGTTCCATGTTCGAATCTCAAAAACACCAAACAGTTTTTTCACGATCTCACCTCTCGCGAACGTATGACAAACATCCAACAGTATTGTTATCACGAGAAAGCTTCTCAAAAATAAAATAATAATTGCTCTTCGGATACGGCGGAAATCTTCAGGTCTCTTCCATTCGTGCGAAAAATATAACGCACAAAACACGAGCAGTTTCGAGAAGCTCGGCCGATGCACTTGCGTTGTGCCAAATATTTATATTTCTTGGGTGCAAGTAAAAATTAAAGTCCACGTCTGGGTGACATGTACTTGCATCTAAGTACATAAACATCGTTCATTGTGACAGATTTATATTCAGAAAATGCATACATACATATGTACATTTTCAATGATCACTAATTCTTCATGAGGGTCGCGGGGGTAAGATGCTCAGGTGGACCCTCCATCATTCTCCAACTCATCAGGGGGAATCGGATCGGATAGACGGCTTCAGGAGGGATGTCGAACTTGATCCAACCACCTATATCTAGGCCTACCGAGGGGTCTCCTAACTGATTCAGAAAAAATATCCCATAGCTAAGTACGAAATTAAAACTATTTATAGTCAGATCCTCTTTTTTTGGAACGTGGTAGTAAATGAGCTGCCTACGCAGACGATGTTGCTATAGGTAACTATCTCGGAGAAACACCTTACTACGCTCAGAGATCTTTTGCAGAATTCTCTCTCTAAGCTTCCTAAATGAATCATGGACCGCGGCCTTGAAGTCAATCCTCAAAAAACAGAACTATTCCTCTCTACTAGGAAATATAAAACTCCTCATTTTGACCATCCAAAACTGTATGATACCAGCTTTTACTCACACATAAAGCTTAATATCTAGGTCTCGTTCTAGACAATAAACTGAGTTGGAAACTCAATATCATGGAGCTACTAAAAAAGCCACCTCAACTATATACCCCCATAAAAAAGCTATAGGAGTCTCCACAAATGGGCTAGAAACGATTACTGCATCACCTTAAATCGTGCGAAATTCCTGCGAAACGAAAGAGTTAAGCAGAAATATGACAATTTCCTAAATACAGTAAATCTTTTTAGTTTTTGTCAAAAGAATTGAAGGAACTGCCTCGTCGACCATCCCAGCTCTTGTTCAGAATGATAAAAATATCACGGACTCCCAATAGAAAACTAATCTGCTTGCTGGGGCATTTGCACTGAATTCCACCCTACCAGATACTTCTTTCTTTCACCTATACTGAACCCATTTCGATATTCATAAGGAAAGGCATTTTTTCCAACTCGCTAGGAAGTAAGAGTCCTCGAAGACCTCAACCATTATAAATTTTCGGGTCCAGGTGGAATTTCTCCCCTTGTTTTGAAGGGGTGCTCTTCTACCCTGACTAAAGCTACGCACGCTCTTACATCTATCATACTTCACAGGCAGATTTCCAGATAGATGGAAGCTTGCATATGCTCAGTCAATTAATAGAAACGGCGATAAAACTTCTTATTTCAACTATAGACCAATAGCTGTAACGTCAGTACTTTCCAAGGTCATGAAGAGCATTGTCAACACTCATCTTATGAACTATCTAGTGAAAAACCATCTCTTAAATGACCGAGAGTATGGTTCCGGCAACAACGTTCCTCAAGGAACCTTATGGTGTGCCTGACCGAAAAGTGGAATCAAAGCATCCATCACCACTGTGAATGCCTAGTAGTAGCCCTTGACATCTCAAACGCTTTTAATAGTTTGTGGGGCTGTGCCTTAGTAATCAGGCTTGAAGCTTATGGTGGTGGTAACAATTTTTGTTATCATGGATTGTGTTTTATTGATTGTGTTTTTTAAGTAGTCAATACATACAAGTTGTATTGGATGTATGTACTTCTACCTCCTCCTCAAACAATGTTAATGTACCCTAGGGTTCAGTTGTCTCTCCGACCCTATTTCTGATATTTTTCAATGACCTTCTATCCCTCACGCGCAATCCAATCCATTCCATCGCGAATGACAACACTCTTGACTTCACCTACTCTTTAACATCTCCACGACAGGAGCCCGAAACTGTGGAGTCCCAACGACAGCGAATGTCTACCTATCCTAACTCTGTTATTGATGCAATTATCAATTGGTGCCCAAAATCGAGTTGAGTTTTTTTTTTTTTTTTTGGGATAGGACACGCTCGACTGGAGCACCCAGACGCAACTGGTCCATTGAACTACCAAAGAGCAAACCCTGGTTTACCATTTTATTGGGATTTCCTTGTCTTTCTCAGAAAGCCAAGCAATCATTTCAATGGTGAGGAGCTTATAGTACCAGCACTCACCATATCAGCACCGAGGACCTGCCACCTGATACGAGCCAAGGTCGGACACTCGCAGATTGTAGTGTCACTTAAGCCCAGGAAGTTAATCTGCTTGGTGAAAGCGAAGTGGCCAATAAGTTGTCTACAGTCTTTTCTGATAAGAGACAGCAAGAATACCGCTGATTTCTTAGAGACGTCCGAGAGCATTCGTTTAGTCAACCTACATCCTGGAGAGTCATACCACACACAATTGTGTTCACAAGGGACCCAACCGAGGACGCAGGGAGACCCAACGCGTGTTCGGGACCTGAAAAAGCCTCCTCTGACCCTTGTCTAACAATCTTGTCGGAGATCTCGTTTCCCATGATCCCAGTGTGACCTGGCACCCAGATAAGAGACAGAGAATTCAGTCTTGTGACCGAGTAGAAAGATATTTTGCTTTCACGAACTATTTTGAAAATGGTAAAAGGGTTAAGCAAGGCCTTAAACGCAGCTTGACTGTCACTACAGACACAAATTCTACGGCCCTTCCACTTGTTCTTCACAACGTAGTTCATAGCCATTAGGATTGCATAAGTTTCCGCTTGAAAAACAGACGCATTTTTACCTAACGAGAAAAGAAGTCTAATGCTGTAGTCTTCCACGAAGTCACCATCGCCATACCTTTGACTGGTTTTGGAGTCGTCCATGAAAATACGACTGCATTCCATTCCTGGCTCAGACTCTGGCCGAAGCCAGTTCTAAACAGAAAGAAAGTCGACTCTGAGTTTACGTATCAGCTGAAGTTCTGGTGTCATTGCATCAGACGGCATACCCATGAACCGGAGTCGTAAGATAAGTGTCGCGCAAGTTCATCAAAATTCCTGAGTTGAGTTAAACTAGTCAAAAATCCAGTGCTGTCTCTTAACTGAAAGCAGGACACTACCATAGCCAAACTAAAAATGAATAAAGTTGATACTGAGAAATCAGATGGTTTTTCAATACTTGGTAGGCACGTTAGCCATGGCCTTCGCTATAATCAGTAGATTACCGAGGCTACGAAAGGTATTATATATCTTAACCATTTCTCGTTAACATCTTGAGATCGAATTTTTTCATGAATTCATACAAGACTTGTCCTGTAGGTATAAGTTCAGGTAAACATATTCAACATGATTTCCAGTATAGCATTAGAATGACCATTCCGACTTCGCTTTGAATTTTGAGACAATCTGAAGCGCAGTTGCTTAGGCTGCCGCCAAAGTACATTCCAACGGGCAACTTAAGGGCGAGGGTTTTTGTTCCTTGCTCGTTGAATGAAAGATGCATGATCTGCCAGTGTATAACGGCATGCTTGGGGAATTGGTTTTTGGTTTGCTTTGAAAGCATTTTTTGGTTGCTACTTAACTTTTGTTGTACCTCGCTTTAGGGGGTTTACACTTGTATCGATCCCATAATAAAGGAATATGGTCAACCTATGAGGTGTGAGATATTAGACCGCCCGAGCTTTGGGGATTCATGGGCTGCCATTGATCAATTAAGGCTTCGTCGATCACCATCGCTCTTTCAAGAAACTCTGACAGACTTTGGAACAGTAAGCTCCAAAATGTATTTTGAAATATGTGTTGAAATCCTACATATTGGCACACCCACAGGGCTTAATGTGGTTAAGCTCATCAACCTGTTTTCAAATATGGATGTACATATGTGTATAATTATTTCTGCAACTTACTCTGCCCGAACTGAAAAATATTATATCAAGTTTGATTCGACTACTTCAACGGTTGAATTACTCTCTACAATTCAATGCAGCACCTTTTTTCCAATCCACTTTCAGCATAGCGCGTAATTTATCAATCCACAGACTGCCCTCACTCACTCAAGGATATTCATAAATAAAGCCATAACAAATAGTACTTGTGCAGACTAGATCGTAACGCAAGATGTCTCGAATCTATTCATGCATGCAATTTTGATTACCTCTGGTCATCGAACATGAAAAAGAACGTGCGATACGACCATATTCCCCGCCATATGCACTCCCACAATATCCCTCCCCCTTTCTCTCTCATAATCAAAACGAACTGCCAAAACCATTATCATAAAAAGAATCACACCACAAGAACAAGACAGAAACGTGGTGCTTTATGAATATCACTGAACCTCTAACCGCAAAGAATAAAAGAAAATTCTCTTCCAGAGGTTTTATTAGTTTCTAGGATTTTTACGAATACACTTGCTCGCTCCCGTCTATGTGGGTGATATTTTTACGACGATATTTCCATTTTACTCGTCCCACAACTTGATGGGATCTCACCCAGGAGAATTCTGAATATTGCTTCTGTTATGCTCGTACTCACCGCCACTCAAATGACAACCTACCAACACACCATTGTTACAACGTATCTATATATGGAAGTTATCGTCCAAGGATATGCTGGTCCACATAAAACGACCAAAAATAAAAAAAGGACAAACATTTATTTTGAAAGTATGAAAATTGTTATGTACATTTCGTGACACAGCACAGCACACAGCACAGAAGAGATCCACAGCATCAGATAGACGAACAACCAATTTCTGCAGTGACAGCGTAAAAACTTATGAGATTGCATTTGGAAGGCAAGAGGGAAAAAAATCTCAGAAACTTATTTAATGTATCTTTTTAACAAAAAGAAAGAATTAAAAAAAAATCATTCATCTGTCGCAAATAGATAAAAAATTGACATTGAAACTGAAGCGGAAAATGAAACAGTAACATCTGTATGTAACCGGTAGTTGGGATGTCTGTGTGTTTAGTGTCTGTTGCTACTCTATGATTAATGATATCTAACACGCATATTAGAGCCATAGGAACCATCACCGCCACCGCTGCTGCTGTAACTGCCGTGATCCCTACCCAGAGCAACACCTATCCATAAAAGACAAATTACTTCTTCGGGTGCAAAGAGAGGTGGTTGATGTGGTATCCTAGTATCTATATGGATGTATCGAATTCGTGTAGTCCAATTTTGTAGCGAATTCCAAATGAAGTCATCTTAGTATTCTGTTTGTCAATTTATCATTCACGTACATGCAAAGACAAATGGTAAAATATTACATGAAGAGGTTCCAGGGATGAGTTTGAAATGGCAACAAACATACCGATGTATCTAAGCTAAACAGTTTTTGCATTTAGATGTAGCGATTTGAAGTAATTTATTTGATATTACACAATTGTATCCGATATATTATGCGTCACGTGAAAGAATTTTACAACTTCTGGTTCGATTCCTCAAAGTAAAATGAAGTCCAGTTGGAAACTGGCTCGGAAATTTGAGACCTTTTGTGCTCACGAGGAGCATATGATACCGCAGACGATGTACTCGACTTTTTTCCTTGGTCGATGTTACTGTACAGCTCGTGGAATCTTCTCCTCCAAAACAGGTCAACGCATACGGGACCGAAGGATATTTCCCTCGAAGCGACCAAGGATATCTTCATTCGCTTTCAATAAAGTCGACGTTTCAGCGCCGTAAAGCAGAACTGGGTAGATCGGGGTCTTGTATAGTCTCATTAAATGTTCGAGATAGGACTGTACTGTTGAATTGTCGTATTAGCCCAGAAAAACAACGATTGGCAAGAATTATTCTTCGCTTGAACCCTGCGCTGGAATCATTGCCAGAGTTGATAGCAGAGCTGAGGTGGAAAAAGTGACTTACTACCTCGAAGTTATAGCTGCCCACTGAGACATTCTGCCCAATTGGTCGGTGTTGGCTGTCCCTTCTTGTTGACAGCATATACTTAATTTTGCTCTCGTTTATAGTTGAACCCATTTTGGCTGCTTCTGCTTTAATGCTTGCAAACCCATCGGTGACAGCCCGCTGAGTTCTTCCAATAATGTCAATATCGTCGGCGTATGCAAGCAGTTGTACAGACTTGTAATAGATTGTGCCTCTGGTGTTGGCTCCGCTGAAGTACATTATTAAAGAAGTCACATAAGGAGTGTCAGGGACAAGTTTGGCATGGATGTCAAAAGTAGACATTGCTCTGAAAAGCCCTTCTCTATAGATGCTGTCATAGACGGCCTTGAAATCAATAAAGAGATGATGAGTATCGATTTGGAATTCTTGGGTTTTCTCCAACTTCCGTACATTGTTCCTGGAGCATAATGTTCAAATGTTCAATGTTCTCGATCGCGAGCTTTTCATGTTCTTTCTTTTTCTTTTGGAAAAGCCGATGTTCTTCTCGTCTCTTTTGCTCGTAAAGCTCACGAACAGCTCTCGTCTTGCAGCGCCGCTTTATATGACTCTTGTTTTGCTGTGTTCTTCGTCAAACCAAGGGTTTCGCGGTGTTGGTCGGTGATGGTATGGTGGCAGCATTCTCACTGGTCTTCGGCACTTGATACTGGTGGCATAAGGGTGATAGAGAGATTCCGGGATATTCGTTTAGCGAAGACTCTTGACCATTAGCGTGGCAATTGACGACGTTACCAATACACCATTGCCACCCCCATTATTAGTAAAACTAAGAGATCTAAACTGCGCAGACTGCAATTATGATATGAGGCTATCAATACAAAAGTGGTGTAAGCCACCTTTTGGTATTCAAAAGCAGATGGAGCTAAAAAAAATCGTTTTTGCACAGAGCATAATATAACAAAGTAATAGAGCAATCAAATTTAAAATCCCCATTCTCTCCTATTAAATAATTTGGGGTTACACCACTTTTGCGCTGATAGCCTCATATACTGGTCCCCTAGTTGAACCATATCAGTTTGATTTGAGGGCTGAAGACTGCAGCACTGATCAATTTTTCACGTTGCGGCAGATATTGGGAAGAATCAAATATCTCATAGAATGGCTATAACTTCATAGCTGATTGTCGGGCTACCTTTAGCTGCTTTATGCATAATTTTGCAAAGCATTACTTTCCCTGTTAACCCCTCATAAACCAAACAAAAACTCACCTTGTGCTTACTGTTCAGCTGTTAAGGAAAACGATCATAGGGACAAATGTTGTAGCATTGTTCGCAACGCGAAGTAAAAGCTTCTCAACGGAACGAGCCACAGTCAATCTGATTTAAAAGCTTTTCTTAATATTTGAAATTGGTGCACCTGCTAGCCACCAGCCTCTGAAACACTAACAAAATCTATTCAGCGCCCTCTGAAATTGAGTGTTGCAAACCATAAATCCGAACTCACTTTTGACTGAAGATAAAAGCTAAAGTAGTTGCCAGTCATTTATTCCTGTTGTACGCCGTGCTAAGCCTTACTTTACTTAGAACTACTGTCTCACTAAAACACGCCTACTGTCACTGCTAAGATCTCGGCTTAAAAAACTCAAACTCAGCTATATTGTGGAATACCATAGACCTGTTCCTAGATAACTGTCTATCTCGGTGCAGATGATAATAAATGATATGCAATAGTAAATGATTAGTACTGCAGCAATCTCACATTCTTGATGTAAGCCTCTCCACCTAGATTTTCATTAGATATCCAAGATCGTGGATGTACTGAATACTGAATATGTGGGTATGTGCCCCAATAAAAACACATTGCGCAGTGACCTCGAACAAAAGTTGAGTACAAAGGGAAATCCCTGGTAAATTGCACAGACTGGCTTGGCTTGTATCCATAAAACAGGAGCTATAAGAATCTTCTCCCAAAACGGCATTAGAAGTTGTATTAGGGCTTATTCCAATACATAGATGTACAATATATTAAGAATCATTAAGAAGTGAGTTGAGATATTATATGGTGCATCGCACAGAAGGCGCGAGAAATCCTATCTAATTCGCTACTGTACCCACCCAGGAAGAGGATGGTTTGACTGAAAACGGAGTAACAAAGGAGACCCAACAAAGAATGCAACAAGTGTCAATTTAAACAGCACACAATCGAATGGTACACAAACAGATACAAACAATTCTCATGAAATGAAGACAATTTTGGAAAATGAAGAACACAGCAAAGTACTAAGCTCTATGATAAACTCGTTCAATCACAGGTCAATCAACTTCTGGAGAACCATGAGCGCAAGTTAACTCTTACTTCACATTCTGACTGGCATTGCAAAATTATGCATTATGTGTTGCCTGCAATGTGTCGAAAGAGATAATCACCAAAGTTATTCGCGTTATAGAGCCTTTTCACACTTAGAGGGAGGGCATTCCAGAGGCGAATGGCGTGAACGGAGAACTGGCATTGTGAAACCTGGTATGTAAGTCGGGGCAGAATAAATCTCAGAGAGCGGTTTGATTGTGAAAAATGTAATTTTAAGTATAGATAATGAGGCTGCTTCTTTCTTAGTTCCTTTAACCCCTCGGGGGGCATAGGGCGTCAACCACGCCTGCGCGCCATTGTGTTCGGAGTTCTGCAACGCATTTGAGCTGCCTCCAACTCATTCCTAAAGAGCTCGATTACTCCTCAACTGTTCTGCGCCACGTTTGCCTAGGGCGTCCCGCTATTCTGCCTGCCTGGGTGAGCGGATTCCACTGCATGGCGTATTTCGCAACGGAGTTGTCTTTGCGCCGTAGGGTGTGTCTAATCCATTGCCACTTTCTTCTACGTACAGTAATGCTTATTGGTTCTTGGCCCGTTCTCAGATAAAGTTGTTCGGTGGAGATGCGGTTTGGCCAAAAAATCCTCAAGATGGTTCTTAAGCATTTGTTTACGAAGATTTGCAGCTTGCGTGTGTTAATGGTGTCCACCTTCCAAGTACTGCACCCATAAAGCAGCACTGACTCTACGTTGAAGCAGAACATTCGCCGCTTAGTTCTTGAGCTGATAACATTGCTTCTTCAGATTTTGGATAGCATTCCGAACACAGCTTTAGTCTTCCCGATTCTGCTGCACACATCCAGTTCGGTGACACGGCGATTAGCCGAGACGACGCTTCCTAAATATAGAAAGTTATCAACTTTCTCGACTTGCTTTCCGGCAATGTTAAGTTGAGCGCGGGTATAAGAAGTGCTCAGGGCTTTTATTTTGGCTGTGTTTATTTTAAGCCCCACTTTGTTTGCCTCAGCTTCTAGACTTTGGGCCATCAAATGAAGATCCATTATCCGATGTGAAAGTAGACAAACATCGTCAGCGTAATCTAGATGTTAAAGGTAAGAAGTCATAGTCCAACGAATTCCATAATTAGCTTCCGTCAATGCTGCACGGAGTACATCGCTGATAACCACCAAGAGCAATAGTGGCTACAGTATGTATCCTTGACGTACTCCACTTTGGACTTCAATATCCTCCAACCCCATACCATTGTGTAAGACGTGACACTTACCGCCCTCGTATGTATCTTTGATAATAGCTATAAGTTTTTCTGGAATTCCTCTCCTGCGCAAGGCCAACCAGATAGCATCTCGATTCAAGCTGTCGAAAGCCTTCTCGAAGTCGATAAACAACAAATATAGCGGAGACGCATTGCTCGATTATGATCCGTAATGTGTTTATGTGGTCGATGCAGGAGGATCCAGCACGAACGCCTGCCTGTTCGACGTCGAGAGTTGAATCTAAATGCTTTTTGATTCGTTCCAGAATTATTCTAGCTATTATTTTGGCTACGGCTGGAAGAACGCAAATACCTCTCCAGTTTCCGCATTCCGACAAGTTTTCCTTTTTTGGAAGTTTAATGATCATCCCCCTTTCCCACTCCTGCGGAAATTGTTCACTATCCCAAGCTCTCCGTATTAGAGGGTGCAGCTGATCTGCCGATGTATTTGGCGCCGCTTGAAATAGTTCGGCAGGGATGCCATCAATACCCACCACCTTGTTCTTCTTGAGGGACAAGGCTGACTTGACTTTTCCAAGTCAAATGCCTTGGAAAAGTCTAAAAGCGTCAGAAAGGTGAAATGGTCTTTATCGATCGCTGCCCGAATATCATCCCTTACCTTTAGCAATGCTGAAGTGCAATTGTTGTATTGCCTAAAACCAAATTGATGCGGGATTATTTTCGCAGCTTTCCAAGATACTGGAAATGTTGATGTGGTTATAATAGTGTTAAAAATGTGAGTTAGCTCTGAGAGAATGTACGGCAAAACCATTGTTATGCAATGGGCAGCTTTTGATTTTATTTTAAGAATGTTCTTAACAACATCGGTTTGTTCAATTTCGGTTAATTAAAATGAATTATGTGATGGTGAAAGAGAAGATGTACCAGTACTTGGGGTCGATTGTGTTTTAACAAACTCCCTGTTTAGCTTTGTTTTAGAGCTAATGCCAAATTGACGCAGATTTGCCCACAGGGTTTTTTGGGAAGTTGATGACTTAAATGCTCACTAAGAAAATTCCGCTTTGCTTGCTTGATATGCGAACAAACTAGGTTTCTTAAAATTTTGTAAGACTCAAAGAATTCCGGAAGTCGAAAAGACTTCCACGTCCTAAATGCAGTATCTCTTTAATTTCTAAGTCTTTGGATTTTTGGTGTAAACCACGGGTTAATATTGTACTTTGCGAGCATCGATTTTAAAGTAATCGACTTGAGCGTCCGGGAAGCTTTAGAGAATATTGGTTGCCAATTGACACACTGCAGGTCAAGGTCAAGCAAATCCGGTTCTAGATTTTTTAAATCTCTAAAGGAGTGCTTTGATAATTGTCTACTGCTTGCAAAGACAAATGAGGGTCCACTACGGTTTGTGGTGAAATTGAATACTTCACATGAAAATTTGTTGCTCTTAGCGAGGAGTCCGCATTAAATTCTAATGCCTAATGCGTTACGCAACACTTATTACTAATGACCCATCCACATCCATGGCAGGCTAATTAAATAGCATTTCCACCTCCTCAATCGGTTATTGCAGTCTTATTCATTTCGCTGATATTTTTGGTCATAAAAAAGGGCAATTATTCAAAATACAAAAACCCTGATATATTCCACCCATCGACCACCCACACAAAGACGATAGTTGATGGACAGCAATGCCTATGAATTCCTTCATTTTTCTATATTTCCTTCGAAATTTCTTCCATCGTCCTTTGTTTGCCGGTAATTAATGTATCATACTAGTGAAGGACCAAAGAAAATCCTTCATCAAATTTGTTGCCTTAATGAGCATACAGCTAGCGCCTGTGGGAAGGTACTGGTGGATGGAGTATTAACCGGCACATAACCCAATTTTCTTAATGGCTATTAGGCATTTTCTTTCCTTGCTCCTAATTGAGACGATGCTCATTAAGTGGTTTTCATGTACGAGCTATGGTAGATGATTTCTCTTCGTCTTTTATATTAAAGGTGTACCACAGTTGTTATAGTTCAAACTTAACAGACTCCCCAGCATGACACATATCCTTTTTGCTATCATCCCACCCGATGGGTCATAAATAATTAAGTGAATCCATAAAATCCATTCACCCCACAATCATATGCGCTGCAGGATAATTCGTGGTCGTGAACAGTCGCATCTGGTCAAATATTGAAGAAGACAACAATCCACATACAACAAAAAAAAAGGATGACAAAAAATCCTATTTACTGTACACTCTTCTATTAACAGCATAAGGACTTGTTGACAGGCAGCAAAATCGAAATGAAAAGAATTGAAAAAAAATAAATATCCTCGAATGACTGGTGTAAAAAATATCCTTGGCAAAAATTAAATTGTGAAAAATCGAGAAGGAGGTGAGGTGGTGGCGGTTTGCTACAGGAAGAGTTTTCGGGAAATCAGAGCGACTCGAACAAAGTGACAAGATAATAAATAAATAGTCCTTCCGCAGGGATGATGGTGGGCTGGAACACATGAGGTACTTGGAAGTTTGCTGGCATTTATGAAGCACAGAGGGGTTTCTCTTGCAGTTCAATTGAGGATTTGTGCGGAGAGACAGATAAAAGAAATTATAGAATGCCTGTCATATATATTTACAATATCCTTTTGCAATAGGATATTTACGTTTTTTTTTTAAATTAATTGAATTGCATGTGAGAGCGGTTGAGAGTAGGATTTAAGTCTCGAGGACTGTGCTGGTGTCTCTGTTTATCACGTTTTGTTACCGAACGTATTTGGGGGGGGAAGAAAGGATATTTGCAGGGGTTGTATCAGTGATAACTGAACAAAAGGATTCGATGACAAATATGAGATTCGACATATGTGTAAACATGGTGTGGTGTAATTGAAGTGAAAATTTGTGGATTTTCTTTTACGGCGGCGACGGGTAGACTTCCTATGATGAATGGAATATAGTGGTGGATTTTATTTCCATTTGTAGACGATGATATATGAGAGGATTATTGGATTTTGACTATGCTCGGGGATGTCATTTCTTCATATACAAGACTAGTGGCAACCAAAATAATATAGCACAGTTCAACTCAGGCCTTCGCATCAGAAAAATATTTTTCAATCTAAGCAAATTCCCATTGGACAGGGCGCAAAGTGATTGCCAATTTCAGTTCATTTAAAAGGTATACTAGAATTTGGTAAAGTATAGAAAGAAGCTTATTGTATAAAAGGAAATTTAAAACCAAGCTTAATATGGAAAAGACATAGTAGAAGGAATTGACAGTAGCCTTACTGTCGTCTGCATAAAACTCTTGCCTCTGACCAAATCCACACAATAAAGGTCATACACAACAGGGAGAGACTCTTTAGTTCCTACTTAAGACGCACTTCGCATCTTGGCGGGCATGTTAACGGGTCACTGTAGACTTAAGGCGCACCTTAGGAAACTGGGAATAGAAGGAGACGGACACTGCAGATTCTGCAGAGACTTTGCAGAAACACCAGCGCACCTTCTTATGGCATGCGAAGCATTGATCCACAAAAGAAGGAATAACCTAGGTGCCCACCTCCTGTCAGAAACGGATTTACCTTCGCTGGATCCACTGAAGATACTCCGGTTTGCTGTAGCAGCTGGACTGGAGGAAGTGCTCTAGACCGAGTATATCATCGGCTAGAGCCGTAGTATGGGGGGCACAATATATCTTTTATAGGTCGCAGTGCACTTGCACCTCACAATAATATATATCTAATATACATCTCTAAGACGCACTTAGAAACTAATAAAGCTGAACGAGCTGTTGAAACGGCCCACTCCGATAAGCTGAAAAGGAGAAGAAGGAAGGCGGCGATGGCGCGGTGCAAAGAGACTGTAGAGTCAGCTGAAGGCGCCAGCGCCGAAAGCAGTCATCCTTTAGTTAGGACGGGAAAGAGGCCTAGGTCGGCAGAAAGTATTCCAATTAGAGCCAATCAATCTCTCAGACCCAACGGTCTCGAACAGGTCAAATCGGACGAAGTAAGTTTTGCTTACTTTACTCGATGGAAGCGTGTGCGCATCTGATGCGCTCTCTTCTGCTGGACACACTCTTACCGGTGGCGTTATCTGCGCACAAAATGTGGCAGCTGCTGGTGCTGTTATCACTAAAGGTTCCAGCACTAGCAGACAGAAAATGGCTGACGCAGGCAAAGCTCCGGGTAAGACCTCTGGTCTCGGTGGAGGTGTGTGCGCACTTGGCGTGCGCCCAAATACTAGAACCCTCAAACCGAAGGTTTTATCTACGCACAATATGTGGGTGATGCGCGTACTACAACTTCTAAAAGTTGCAGTACCTGTCGACAGAAATATGATAAGGCCCCCGGTAAGAAAAAGACCGAATAGAAGGAGCGAAGGCAGCAGATTCTGTAACTCCTGCTTCCGCTCTTATGGTACGAATCTCAAGAGCTGGCAATGATCACAAGTTGACTGATGTAGAGTGCAAACACTGCGAAGATCGACCATGGGAGCTAACTTTGGCAACAAATGCCTACATTCAAGTGAAGGACTGTCGTTAAAGAGCGGAACTTTGCGGTGAAATGCTCCTTGCAACAAACCCTTGAATGGATAAGCAATACAGTGCCGAAAATTCCACCTATGTGGACCACTTTCTTCGTGGTCCTCGTGCCACTCAAAAGAATGTTCACCATCTGCTGGAAAACGGCGGATGTGCTGACATGTTTCCGTACCCAGAATCCTAGCCTCAACACAAGCGAATGAGTTGTCTGCTCACACAACAATAGCAAGAATCGGGAAAATGTGGATGGCTCTTCTCTTGTTGTAGGCTTGGATCAAGGCTATGTGGATTCCATGAGTTCTAGCTTGGATATGCGTCCTTACTTGCATATTGAAAGGATTCAAATCCGCTTAATTTCCAAATGAGTGCAAGTGACGGACGAATACCACCGACTATATCTATGACATTTTCGCAGATTAACCTGCATCACTCCAATGCTGCTACTGCTCTATTAAGTAGTAGACTTTTCATGGTGCGTACAAAATCCCGCATAACACTTATCCAAGTGCCATACGTGCGGGACAAGCGCATATTTGGTTTTGGAGGTGTTCGTGGAGTAACGGTGCTATGTGACGAGCAATCCGGAAAACCGAGAGCTTGTCTAATTGTGCCAAATTTCCTCTCAATAACCAAGATTGGATAATTTTGTGGACATGACTTGGTTGCTGCAGCTGTAACCTACGAAATGAACAGAAGTTGGAAAACCTACGTCGTTACGTCGGCTTACTTCACTTATGATTGGGTAATGCCTCCATCACCGAAGGCGGTTGGCGAACTGTTATAGTACTGTGACACTCGGGACCTAGAGATCTTATAGACTATACTATCGTCTGGCATTATAATTAACATTGGCTCCAGGTAATTTAATTGACTCTGTGCAATAGATATTTCAAATCAATTACTAACTGGAGGATACTGCCGGAGGTGTATTTATCAGACCATAGATACATAGTTTTCCAAATCGAATATGAAACTATAACTTTGGAGGAGAGCATGAGTCTGAGGAGAACCAAAAGAGTGCGCTTTGGGGAAAAGTTAGACAGATCTGTCAAAACCCCAACTAAGCACAGAACGAAACGAAGGGTTGAGGATGCTGTTCAAAACCTGATTAGCGTTCTTACCAAATGTATTGAACTTACGTGCCCAGGGACAAAAAACCCATATAACTGCAGCAACTTAGGAAAGAAACCAGAAAACTTCTAAACAGGGCACTCAAGAGAGATTTAGAGGGCGACTGGGATCTTTTCAGAACGAAGCAAAACGACTATAAGAAGTTAATTCGGTTGTCGAAAAGTGCTTCTTATAGAGATTTTTGTGAAAATATTGAGACACTCGGTGAAACCAGCTTGGCTATAGTCTTTAAAAGGGGCAAGTCGACCAAACCAGAGACTCTCAGAAATCGAATGGTAAGATGACTTAGGCGAAAACAGAAACTTATAGACTTCCGCTGGCGACTCATTTTCCAGGCAATCAGATAACCATTAGGTTGCAGCTTGGCCCGCTTACTCAGGCTGAGCTTGATCTAAGTCAGAAAACTCAGCGCATCTAGTATATTGCATCAACCGTGGTAACAGTTGAAGCCATCAAATATGCTGTGAAATCTTTGGATGGTTTCAAATCGCCTGGCACCGACGGAATATATACAGCTATGCTGCATCAGCTGCTGCCAACTCTCAAAAGAATTTACACTGTTGGCTTGACGCTAGCATAGAGTGGTCAGAAGAGAGAAGTCAGAGAAGCCTTCATACCGAAAATTGGTAAGGAGGACTATCCGCTCTCCAAGAGCTTCAGACCCATAAGACTGACCTCCTTCTTACTGAAAAGTATGGAGAGACTGGTGAAATTTCACATGCTCAAAGTTGCTTTGAAGCTGCATCCACTATCGGAGATGCGGCATTCTTATCAACTTAAGAAATCCTGCGAAACTGCACTTGAATATTGAGTAGCCAGAATCGAATGCGCGCTTGATAGAAAAGAATACGCGATCGACATCTTCATCGACATTGAGGGTACTTATGGAATGCGACTTTTGATTGCATGTGCGACTCGGCCAGACTACGCGGGGTAGATGAAACAATAGTGTTGTGGATTAAAGCAATGCTAATGAATAGAACTTTGGTAGTGGATGGGGATTGTGGGCGATATGTTCTGACAGTAATAAACAGGGGCTGTCCTATCTCCACTGGTGCACTGTGGTCGACTCTCTGTGGGACACTCTAAATAGTTTTAACGTGTACGCTCAGGCATATGCGGATGATGTTGCTGTACTTTCTGTCAGGCCATGCCTGGCGACTTGCCTGTTTTTTGCATTTTATGGTTCCCCCATTTATTTGCATCTCAGAGTGAAGTAAATTTATTTAGAAGACATTTTCGCCGATATTTTTTATTCACATCCTGCTCTATGTTCAAATTTCATTCATAGGTTCAATACCCGTCTGATGATATAAAGGAGTGGAATAAAGATGTGGTTTTCCTGCATTCAGATGTTGAAGATGAGCTTGCATTTTGAAAGAGCAGTGCAGTAGAAAACATGGTTGTAGATGTCATCAAACCAGCACAAGCCATTTCTGCCATCAACATCTGTCTTGAATTTGTAGAGCAATGTGAGGGGCACGTTTCCATAAGTTTAAGCTTAAGAAACGTAGGAGAGGTTATGATAAAGCAACTTTCTTCTTAAATAAATTTTCTTACATAACATTGTTTTTTCCCACTTTTTTGTTTGTTTGCTTGTATTTAAAACAAAATGAATTGTTGCTCTGTTGTATTTAATATTTTTATATTTTGAAAGTCTTAACTAGTTCTTCTTTCTCAACCAGAATTTGATACTCAGAGAGATGAACATTTCGAAAAGATGAACGAGCCCTGTATTTTATTCGTTCATCTTTCCGAAATTCTACTGTATTTCTAACATTAAGCGAGTTACAATGAACATACCCTATGAAGCCTACTTATGTCCTGTATCCCCTTGTGGATTCTAGGGCCTGTACTCCGCCTACGCGCCATCGTGTACGGTTTCTGGCAATGTGTCTCAGATCTCCCCAACTTTTCCCCAACTGCCGTGCCTACTTCTCGACTATTCTGCGCCTGCGCGATGCCCTCTTCGGATCGCCAGGTCTTCTCCCATCCTGAGTTAAAGGGTTCCATTGCATAGCATGGCTCGCTATAGAACTATCACCTGTTCGGAACGTGTGACCAATCCATTGCCACTTCCATCGTTGAATGGTTGGGCTTATTGGTTTCTGACCCGTTCTCTTGTAAATTTGTTCATTAGAGATACGATTGGGTCAAAAAAATCCTTAGGATATTGCGCAGGCACCTATTAACGAACGCTTGCAGCTTCCTGGTGATAGTGCTCACTCTCCACGTGCTGCATACATATAACAGCACGGATTCAACGTTGGAGTGGAACAGTCTTAGCTTGGTATTCAAACTGATTGCTTTGCTTCGCCATATTTTGGACAACATACCGAACGCGGACTTTGCTTTGGCGATCCTGTTGGCTATATCCAGTTTGGTTCCACCATCGGTCGAGACAATAATCCCAAGATACTGGAAATCCTCTACTCTCTCTATCCGGTTGACCAGCACTGCATATTTGAGCCGATGGGTTTGTTCCAAGGCTGATAATTTTAGTTTTTGTCGTATTAGTTTTCAGCCCGACGATGCTTGCCTCTCTCCCCACATCTGCTGTCATTTGGTGGAGGTCAATAAATCTGTAAGAGAGTAAGCATACATTGTCAGCGTAGTCCAGACATTTCAGTTGGGAAGTAAGAATTCATTGAATTCCTCCGTTTCCCGTCTAAAAGGCTGCACGAAGCATATCACTAATCATCAATAGGAAAAGTATTTGTGAAAAGATACAGCCTTGTCTTACCCCACTGTGGATCTCAACTTCCTCAGATAACCTTCCTCTTTGCAGAATGTGACATTTGGAAATTTCATATGTAGTTTTTATAATAACAATAAGGTTATCGGAAATACCTCTCCCGCGTAGGTTAGGTTAGGTTAGGATCGGCCCTCGATGAGGATGTACTTAGACCAGAAAGTAGGTCCATTGTACTGCCGATGTGTAAGGCGGGTGGATCACCCTCTTACTCTTGGAACCATTTGCTTCGTTGAATGAAGTCGAGAATTTTAGCCGTGCAGGCGTTGCCGAGATCATTAAGATCATTGTAGAAGTATTCACCCAGAGTGGCCTTCCTGATGTTGCGCAGGACAGACGCACAGGAGATGACTGATGGTCTCTTCTTCCTCTTCATCTCTGCAGCTTCTGCAGAAGTCGTTATGAGGGATACCTAATCTCTGGGCATGTCTTCCTATGACGCAGTGTCCAGTGAGGACATTTGTTATTTTTGAGAGGGTTCCTCTCTTGGATTTATTGAGTATCGGCCAGAGCTGTCTGGCGGTATGACATTGGTCTAGATGTTGCCATCGATGATCGGCTACTTTCTCGGAATCAATTTGAATGAGGTACTTAACATAAGACGATGGCGCTTCGATGTCGGTGAGGCTTATGCTATCTGTACCAGAGGAGCCTTGTCATGCTAGTTCGTCGGCTGCACAATTCCCCGGTATGTCACAGTAACCTGCACCTCAGTCTGATTTGGGAGCATATTGCTGACGAATACGCGGTTCGAAACCGTAGCAAAATGCTCTTTCCATCTCTTGAGCTGGTCCTCATCCGAAATGAGCAAGCAACCGTCTAGACTTTTCACTGGGTGTTGGCTGGAGCTGCAACCATCTGTCAGCTCTTTGGTGATTCTGTAGACGGTCCTGATGTCGCATCTCCGTGCAGCTGCTTATGAATCTGTAGCCAGCGGATTGATGTACAATAGTTGCGCCTGTCGCGTCGCACGCTACACTGAACTTCCCTCATCTTCATGCGATACAGGGACTCTAACTCGCTTCTCCCTGCTGCTGGAGTAGCTGCAATGCGAGCTTTCAGCTGTTTTCGTTCATCAATCCGTCTCCAGGTATCCTCGGAAAGTCACGCCCTAGGAGTATGTCTTCCCTGCCATCGACCGACAATTCTTTCAGCACCAGATGTAAAAATATTTTTCACAGCACACCAATGGTTTCGGATGGTTGCGATCAGTGAGCTGTAGATTGCTTCCATACCTTGCGAAAGGTGCTCCCTTAATTGTTAGCGTACTGAAGGATTACTAAATCTATCGATGTTGAACCTGGACATTCTTGTGTTGTCGTGGGATCTTCGAACTGCAGCAGTGCGTAGCTATCATAAGATGGTGATCTCGTACTGCCCCTCGCCTGTTTCGGACGTCCAGGAGACTACTTCAAAAGTGGCGGCTGATGGCATAGTAGTCAATTTGGTCAATTTGTCGTTGCAAACCCAGCTGACTTTGTGGCAGGTCTTGTGCTCAAATATGGTGCCACCTATCACAAAGCGGTTGGCATTGCAGAAATCCACAAACCGTTGTCATTGCGGTTGCCTAGTCCATCCTTTCCGATTACATGTTTGAGTCCTTCGTTGTCATTGCCTACCTTGGCATTCAAATCCAACATCACTATGACAAAGCCACCATTTGGTGTTGTGTTGAAGATGGCACTTAAGAAATTGTAGAAGCTCTCCTCTTCGTCTTCGGACGAGCCATTCGTTGGGGCTTAACACTGTACGAGTATGAAGGTGACGCGTCATACTCTAGTCTGGAATCTGGCCATCATAATCCTATCAGCATGACGTTGCCAGAAAATTAGGCCCTTGCGTGCTGTTGTTGTTAACATTAATCCGATTTCATATTGCGGCGAAATTCCGGAGTAGTAGAGTAGTACAGTGTTACGCGTTGGAGACTGGTACTCGCCCGCTTCTAACCATCTGATGTCTAGTCTATATCCCACGAATTCTTTTTTCAATTGAAGGAATCTGGCATTGTAAAGACCTTCGCTTCCCGAGTCGAGGAGCGTCTTTACATTCCAGAAACCTATCTTTGTCCGGGCGCAATAGCCAAAAGTCGTCGTTTCTGTAGCGAGCAGAGTTCGACAAGGCAGGTTGCTGGCCCACGTTACCTAGTCTATATACAAGGCCCTAGACAACACGCACTTACAATTTTAGTCTACACAAATAAGGGTTTATATGTATAGTTGCCCGGGGACTACAACTAGGAGGTAAAACAAGCACTTCATCACGAAGTTGATTGTTGCGCTACTAGCCCAAGCCAAGTTTTGAGCAGTCAGTAGTTTCCCGATCAATCGCAATGCAGATCCCCAATGAAGCCTACCAACCTTTGATCACACAAAATCTGTACCAGAATTCATACTCAAAAATCTGTATTAAATCTGCGCCATTTTTTATTCTGAATATTCAAGACTCTGATCCGTCGCCATCAGTCTGTGCATTATCAACTGAAATCTACCATCGTGTCCGTACGCAATGCTACTGGAGCCACGCGGCTCTTTAAATGTGTATTTGTTCTGTGCCCCGATTTATCTCAATAGCTGTGACTGTTTCTTCAGGAAATGGAAGAAATCAGTGCAATTGTAAACTAAATTACATATCACGAATTAAATTTACTTCAGTGTGTCGATATGAAGACCGGCCGACCGTGTCCAGATGTTTTGATTGAATAATTAAAATAAGTGAAAAATATCTAAAAACTTGTACCAATTTTTTTATTCAGTATCACTAGCTAAAAATCGGTACAGACTTTTTCTATATAGCTGGTAGGCTTACGTATGTATGTCCTGCTGGTAGGGTTACCTATGGTAATGGATATAAAAATGAATCTAAGATATGCATATGTACTCCAAGGGATGGTAAATTTTTGATTTAAACCTGCTTTCAAACATTTATGTACCATTGTCTTGAGGTTTATGAAAATGCATGCCCTAACGCACTTTTGCCCATATCTACGACAGCGAAACAGTCGTTAAAGGAAAGTCACAGAGCGCAACCGAAGGCTGTCTAGGACCACCATGAAAGTATTCCTAGCTATCATTCAAATAAATCCGTTTTCATTAAGAAAAAAAAATACCATTGCACCATAAACTCATATCTTTGATTGGTTGCACACAACAGAGTACCTACTATAGGCCGGCGAAAAAGGAAAAAAAATCAATAAACGCAACCATAAACTACGAACGATTTGTTTTCAGGAAAACGAGTCTACAAATAAAACCCAAGTACTCATTTCAAAACAAAACACACTTGCATTTGAATTAATTTCTAATTAAACTTTAATTCACTCATTAAACTCGCATTTCCAAAGGGTTAATTATACCACTCTCGTCGACGACGCAGCACACACATACACAGGCACAGACAGAAAGTTTGTCTAGAGCTGGAACATATTCACGCGCCGCGCCTGACGCCTCGCGCCGCCATGCCACAAGATTTACGACCTCGAATAGACGCGTAATGAAAATAATTAAAAAGCAAAATGTACACAATTTTCTAAAATACTAATAACACTCTGATTCTTAACGGTATCACCGCGCCTCGAGTCAAGCAACAACAACATCAAACCATTTAAGTGGTCAGAATAATGTCCTCATAAAAAAGAGTCTCCAGCAATGCTTTCAGATCCGACGCGTATCTAGATGCGTATCACAAGTAATGGATGAGTTAAATGCTTTGTAGGACAATTAACCAAAAAATTGTATATAAAGTCTGATAACCTGGTTTTCGGGTATCCAATCTTACACACGTGCTAATGGCCCTCTCTCATCATGCTGGGTCAAGAGATGGGTATAAACTTTATACGTTTTTACGTATACGTCTATCGTCGTCGGTTGGTTGAGGATTTCAATTTTTGACAGACAATGAATTAAACAAATCACACAACGCCTCCCACCCCCATTGTGACACTGATGCGCGGTTCATCGGATTGAAAACTGGAAAACACCATAAATCACCGAAAACAGACAAAACTGTGTGCGCGCTAAACTTCGTGCTTGGCAACAAATAACGCAATCGTTCAGCATTTTTATACTTTTTAGGTAAAAATCTCAACCAATCCGGGCAGATAGAGTATCCGTATCTGTATCTCCTCACAACGATGGTGTGTATTTACGGTGCAAAATCGCTTACGAATTTAGTATCTGTTTGACGTTGTGGAATTGTTGCGCGCACAGCAAAGTGTCGTCAATAGCCCACTTTATGCCATAAAAATAAATTTTATGAAAATCACGATTTCGCGTCTGTCACAGACAGCGAAACCGCTATATATAAAAAAAAAGTCCAATCAAACAAGAGACGTTATAACTTTAATGCGAATTGTATCTGTATCTCGAAAGTATCGTCTTCCTGGGCCATAATGAGAAAGTGTCATTGCGCAAATTATTCGCGCACAATAAATGTATGTATCTGGTGGTCAGTGTATGTATAGTATCTGTGGTGTTAAATATTTGATGGACTTGTGATGGAGTTATGGTACACGTCTTCTTCTTATGTCGACATGCATATGATGACCAGCAATTCGAAGGCAAGCCCGTCATCCCTTCTTCTTGATTTTGACTTGGAGTGTTTCGCTGCAATTTATTGTATCAATTTATTTATTTGACATTTTTTGCATAAGCAATTGACACGGAGAGGAAGAGGTGAATTAAAAGGCAAAATGGCTCATAAAGTAATTCGTTGTGGTAAATTGAGTTGAGAGGAGTTTGCGAATTTTGAAATGATTCTCGTCGGAGTTTATGACCAGCAGGCGTGCACGAATGATAACGCAGAAGTGAGTATCTTTCTCTATAAAGAAAAAAATATTTTTGTAAAATGGTAAACAGAAAAGTGGTGAAGTAGATACAGAAGGAATAGTTATACCGACGCTATAAGACTACCCTACTGACCTGATGGTAGAAGCCAGTGACTAGGAAGCTATATTCGTATATCCCTGGTAGACTCCAGTTATAGTAGAACTTACGTATATATGACTCGAATCTCAAGAGAAACTAGAAATACAAGTTATTTGCAAAATACGGGTTATCGTAGTTTCGTCCTATGTAGGTGTCGAGTTATAGAAGTAGAGCATTAAAAACATTCACCTACAGAAGCTTTTAGAAAGAGTTGTGGCCGGTATTGATTCCTATGAAAAGCGCCAAGTTTTGTGTACTTTGTGTGAGGATGAGCTTGGTTTTCACCTTGTCGTGTTTTGTCCAGATGTTTCTAGAGACGCGGCACAATGGAAGTGATCTCCATCTTTCGTCTGTTTGTCGTTTGAAGTCAATTGCTATGTTTGACTTAACAAATTTTAGATGAGGAAGGACTAAGTTTTGGACCATCGACAGGTCTTGTTCTGATCCCTCTTTCGCCAGTTCATCTACCATTTCATTACCTGGAATTCCGTTGTGTCTTGGGACCCGCCAGAGTGTTACATGGTGGCTATCGGTCAGCGTTTTAAGTTCCTCGACGCAGCATTTAATTAGCTTTGATTTTATAACCGCGGATGAGATGGCTTTTATTGCAGCTTGACTATCTATGTAAATATCAACCTCTGCCTCTGCTATCGCTAGGACTTCCGCTTGGAACACACTGCCGTGGTTCTGAAGTCTTGGTGATAACCAACTCCTTCGTTCGTTTTGGACCCGTCAGTGAAGACAGAAGTACTATGCAGGTTGATGGCCGCACCGTCTGCACAGTGTTTCCTTGATAGGAAGACCGTTCTGACGTTTAGGCTAAAGTCGGTAGATGGCGGAATGTAGTCTGTGGTATCGTCCAAGTGAGTCCATTTTGTACTATTACGGTGGCCCATGTGGCCTTTCTCCACAAGTTGGATTCTTTTAGGCGCAGCGTATTCATCGCGGCCGATTTCGTAACGTATAAGTCTATTGGAATCAGTGCGAGAATTGTTTCAAGGGTTGCGGTCGGAGTGATTCTGATGGCGCCAGTAGATGCTATGCAAATCTCCGGATTTTTGCTAGTTCCTTGAGATATATAACATTCTCTGCTATTGGCCACCAGACAATGCGCACATATGTTAGAATGGGTCTGACTATAGCTGTGTACATCCAGTGATGTACACGTTTGGGTCCCCATTTTGTCCAAAAATTCTACTGCAAGCATGAACCCAATGTACGCTTTCTTCATTCTTTCATTTGAGCATAAATTTTACCCAGTCGGAGAGTGCCAAATGTACGCTGAGTCGGTCTAGTTATAGTCTTATCGATTCGGTTTTCACATTGTTAAAGGCTCCTTCCACATCTAAAACTTCCGCTAGCGTGAATTCCTTGTGATACGTACAGTGATCGCTCGATCAATGTTACCACTTCGAGCAGGGCTGTTTCGACTGATCGGCCCTTAGTATACAGATCATATCATGAGTTGTCAATTCCTATTAGAAAGACTTATATGTACATAGAAGTAATCCAAGAAGCAGGCGTCATTTCCTCAAGAAAACGAGTTACAGAGGCAAAGAAATATTCTCAGCGATTCGAGTCACGGTATGTTGAATGTACCTTATTTGCCTTAGCAGATTCTTGGCAAAAGGCGTTTACATAATACAGACATGATATTGTATACGATGCTGAAATTCCATTCATCGGACAGGTGAGTTGGTATCAATCGTCACCACCTGTTGGATTTCAGCTTAGATATTGCTATCCTGACTACGCTTTTGTCGTGTGGACTGAAATCTTGGCCGTCAGTGATTGTCATGTCCTTCCTTTTTCTAACAGACGAATAGAGGCTCTTCTGTTTTCTTCTACTTATAGGCCTCGTAACCAGCTCCAATCCCTCTATGGAGCCTTGCTTTATAAGCTTATTCTTTGGATGTGAATCCTTCGTACATATATCCATCAAACCAATGATTTGAAAAAAACAAAATAGTATATCAACGAGATACCCAGGCGGCGAGAAACTCTTAAGCGGCCTTTTTCATGACTTGGTGATAATAATGCTACTGATCATCTGCGCTTGACGCTATCGCTATTGGTAAAGACTTTGCCGCGGCCGAGCTTTTGAAAAGCTTTCGTTTACTTTCTGGTTTTGTTGCATACCTATGCATACCTAGTCCTGCCATATGTTCTGTTACAAAACAAGCTAATGGTTTGGTGGGGGACATGCTCTCCATTTTTGTGAAATAGGAATCAAAACTAGAGAAAAGGTGAATCAAGTAGATGTCCCAAAAGGTGTCGTTAAAGGCTTGACGAATACCCTTTCTAATGGAGCAAGATGGGTTTTCCAACAAGACTCTGAATTCAGCAGTGACTTAGATCCAATATTCCTGGTTTTATAGCATCCATTGCTTTCAGGAAACCCAGAATTGAATCTTTTGGATTCTTTGTGGTCAGTGTTGGAAATTATGATCTGCAAGACCCCATCGAAATGTGTTTTAGCCAAAGCAGCGTTGTCCATACCCCCGGGAATCGTGCGTGCCGCTGTCGCCCAGTGGCTACACGGTTTGGAGGCCTGCCCTAAAGCCCTAAAGTAAAAGGCAGTCGCTTTGAACAAATCGGCTTTGTTTTAAAATCAGTTTTATAAATACTAATCCAAAACGCCTTGCTGTTTAATTTTTATAACGTTTTGCACTTGTCATAGAACTTGTGGCAGGACTAGATATATACATATACTGCATTTCGTTCGTTATCGCCATTGATAACATTTGCTTCCGCTTGCAACTCTACTTGCTGTTCTGATCTACCTCAGTACGAGAGAGTCTAAGACCTTACATACATGACAACGTAGCGAAAATGGTCCCACTGCGGGTTTCGCACCGCAATCCAAAAGATATCTTCTACGAGTGATATACAGTTCGAGGAATAAATTATGGTCTTAGATAGAGGATCTAAAGTCCTTTTTAAGCGTGAATATTTTCTGTAAGCCGCATTGTTATCAACCAATCAATGTGGGCTAAGAAATTTTGAGACTTAACAGGACCACAACTCGATAATTCTTATAAGGTATACAATCACACCTTTCTGACTCAATTCAACCCTTAAATAAATTCCTCCATTTCTCCCTACTTTTCCAATGCTCGTTTTTTCCAGTGATTGTCTTTGCAAGTCTGCGTAAAATGATTACCTTTTTATAAATCTTTCATAACAGCATCTAAAGGCGCAGCAAATGTGATCTTATTTCTCTCGATCGGTAATGAATATCACCTCGTTGTGGGTACGATATTGGTCCAAAATGAATAGCACACCACCATCGACACCACTGGGTTAAACAAAGCCTTCGCTTTTTGACTTCTGCAAGTCATAACTCATGAAAAACTTCACCACACCGATACTGTATCAACGCCTAAACTATGACCATTCATTCATAGGACACCACACTATGCCCCTGATCTATATGAGAAAATGCTTAGCCATAACCAAAAGGTTCCAAGTGCACTGCGCTCCAATAGTGAAGTGGTTCCTTTTTGGCGCACAGAGACAAACATCTATGAGCCTGTGCATCGGATCCGTAGATACATAATTAATTACAGCGTTTTAATTTCTGTAATTAGTCACGATTTTGCATTTTGCTCACTAGAGTTGCTAGCACTCTTGTATGTGTATAGTTGGCGGCGACGCGACGTTTCTTGCTCGACATCTATTTGATCCAATGTACAACTGGATGGTATCCTGGAGCCAGCACACACAGTCATATTAAGGCACAGAACAGCAGTAGAAACATTAGGAGTGGGAGTTACCGTGCCTGACTTCTGTAGTATCTTTCGTATGTAAATTTAGAAGGCGCTTAAATTCTGCTCCGCCTCCGCTCAGGTTCAAGTGTCAAAGAGTTGAGATTCGTAAATGCAATTATTTTATGCATAACAACGATTTTGGTCAGCAGTAGTAGTAGTAGTTTTTCTTTCTCTAGGATTTCTAGGATTTTCTAACTGTGGCTGAGAATTGAATTTAATTCATATCATTTCAAAAGTCTGTTGGTGCAGGCTGTATGGAAGGTGATTCTGATCGTTGCTGTTGGGAAATGTGTTCTGCATAAAGGTTCGAGATTGTCATCTAATTGGAAGTGCAGCTGCACTGAATTATATGTTAAAATCACTCATTAACAAGAAATTTGTATCTATGCAAATTGGTAAGGAGTTTTGGACGGCATTCTGCTAGTGACAGAATTTGTTAGGTAGTTATCTTTAAATATATTTACACTATTTAGTGATGATCACCAAGTACTGTCTAACAAGTTCGTGCATATTTTCGGCTGTAAATGCTAAGAAAATCATCAGATACGTCTAGCTTTATATGGATGCAATTTGAGCTTGCGTCTATTTTTGAAATGGAGGATATTATGCTCGTGCATGTATAAATGTGTATGTAAACATGTATTTATTATTTGATGAGTTGTAAGTTCAAATATTTAATATCTCAAGAAGGTTTTTTAATGCCTGTGAACGTACTCCTTTCAAAATTCTGACCACAGATACAATGTTGTGAGTGGATCCGATTCTATCTTTATTCGGTAAGACCATAGCGTGCTGACAAATTTTTATAAATTCCCTAACATTTCATAATACGACCATAGGTAGAATCAGTAGACAACTGCTGTCCCGCATATGAGTCTGTCCACAAAGTCCTACACTTTAAAAAAAAAACCCCATTTTGTCGCTCTAAATGATTCAAACAACTGCCCTTACTTACTTACTTAAGATTCAAAACTGTGTGTGCTCTTTACCGTCGCTTTATAATATTTCCTTCTCCATTAATTTTTGACTTATACCTCATGCCCTTTCTTTTCATTATTTACTGGGGACTTAAGGCATGCAAGGCCATAGCTCTGGTTCAAATTCTACTTACCTTTTATTTAGCGCAAGGTTTGTATATATATATTCAATAATTTAATGCAATAATAATGAATGTGTGGCACATCTACCGTGATTTGCCCGCAGTCGGTTGACACTGACCCACGATTTTCTGGATAGATCATGGTCAGCAGGTATGTATGTTAGGTCCTCTATCAGCGTTACTCCAACATCAGTATCCCTTCACGGAAGTCAGAGTCTGGAAGGCTGTGAAAATATTCATCTACGGCCCTCTCAAGAACTTTTCACCTTGCCCTTGTATATCGTTTACGGAGGAAGAGATCCATTCGCTTCTCCATACTTCAGTTGCATTGAATTTGTTGCTTGCAAGATTTTGCGCAAGTTGTAGTGGAGGATGATGGGATTTGAGCCGACTCAATGCACTGTTCTAGATGTCATTATGGATTGGCACATACTGGTTCGAACTATGTAATTTTGGCGCATTCGCGCAGTATTGTGTTTTGGCGGCGCAGTTTGTGAGGATGAATGTTACTCGGCACCGGAAGAAATCTCATTGGGGTGAAGCTGATAGTTCCTGAGATAATGCGTATCGATATGTTGAGCTGGCAGTCCACTTTATTTGTGTGGACGCTGTTCAGCCAAACGGGAGCGCAATATTCGGTGGTAGAGAACACTAGTCCCATGGAGCGGAGCAAAGTGTTTTGGCAGAGGCTCCCCATGATGTTGAAAGCGGCTTTTGGACTATATTTTTCCGGGTCTTTAGTTTAGTTGCCGCACTGATAAGGTGTTGCTTGGAAGTTAAAGTTCTGTTCCGTGTGACGCCGAGATATTTCGGTGTAGGGTTGTGGTTTAACTGGATATTGTTTTAATGAATAGAGGGCTTTGTTTGGACGAGTTTATTGCTTAGGTGGAAACAAGTTACTTGGCTTTTGATCAGGCAGAGTCTATACTTTTAAAATATGAGCTTAACATATCAAGGTCCTTGCTAAGTATTACTTCCATGTAGGCCATGCTCTGATGTTGTGAAGCTATAGCGATGTCATCAGCGTACGCAAATTTTCTTGATAGAGTTGCTGATTTATCATATGTGTATAGGTTAAAAAGCAATGGAGCTAGGACAGAACGTTGCGGTAGCCTATTGTTCAGCTTTCTTGGCCTACTGTGCGTGTTACTTAGAAAAACTTGATATGGCCAAACGCCAAGGATATTGTTTAATATGGGTGCTATTTTGATGCACGGTATTACTCGGAGGAACTTAAATATCAATCCATCTTTCCCTACTGTATCATAAACAGCGCTTAAGTCTATAAACGTCACGGACGTCTTAAGTTTGGCCTGGAAGTCTGCCTCGATGTGAGTCGTTAGCGCAGCTTCGACCAGCTCTGAGGCCGGCCTGTTTGATAGGTAAAATCGCGTCTATAGCTCGTTCAATCCTTTTTTATATAATTCTCACAAATAGTACAGGATACTAAGTAGTGCGATAGTGTGATAGCTTTCTGGCTTGTCGTTGGGCTTTCCAAGTTTGAGCAGGGCCACTACTTTAGATTTCTTGAGTTCAATTGAGAAGTGTCCCGTTTCAAGTATGTTTGCGTAGAACCTTGCAAGCCAATTCTCGAACTTCTTGCCACTATGCAATAGAAACTCTGGGAATACTCCATTTGGTCCTGCTGCTTTGCCTGCCTTTATCTTAAGAACCAAACAAATTAGAAATTAGGTCTATCAAAACAAACCTTCGGTCATTAAAAAGACTGGCAGAATTTTCAAGAAGCGTCAGCCTTGAGGAAGTCAAGGCCACGTTTTTTTACCGTAGAAAGAACAATGCCTACAAGACGTCTATAGTTTCGCGCTACTGGCTGGATCCACCCTATACTTGCATCGAGTTCGCTCCTGAAGTCGTTTCAAGAAGATTTGTTGAAATTCCATTTAGGCTGTTCTATGGACTCAATTCGGTGCCGATTTCGATAGCTACAGACCTGTGTTGACTGCGTGGGTAGTTCGAAAGGACCATACGGCTGGTTTGGGGAGGCCTTTGCTTGCTGTTGGTGCTTACGAAAGTCAAATTGGGATTGCAGCCCCTTTGCCACCATCTGGATTGAAAAGTGTTTGCGTCTTTGGCGTCGAAGACGAGGTGAATGTGGTAGACTTCAGCCCAGTCGGACAGCTTGAGGCCATTTGGGTCTGATGTTGCATATCCGCAAGAGATATGATGACTTTTAGAGACGCTGCTGTATACTGCAGGGTAATTAAATATTGGTAATACATGCTGTGGCCAAGGTTTGTTTGGTGGCTTGTACAAATTGGTGATATGTATGCCAGCTACGTCAGTAGTAATAGAGAAAACATTGTCAGCAGAGCTTTGTTGGATTGATTTAGCGTTTTCAACTTATCTGTTAGAATTAATTAAATTAAGTTTATATCGTCATTCTAAGAGGCTGATCGACCAACAGATCAAAAGAACCTTAGTGCCTCACGTCACAGGGCTTAATTCCTTAAAAGAGCATCTTAAAACCAGGAGGATGAAATGGAATTGCATTTCATCTGCAAATGTTCAGCCTTCATCCTATGCACGACTATCTGATTGAACTCAACCTTACCAGTTTATTCGTTTTCTGAAGTGCACTGGGCGGCTTAAAGTTCTTGGCTCGGTGCATAATCGCTAACAGGTAATTATCGGGCGAATATGCCCAAGTATCGTACAAAGGTACGTACTATTGGTTTGTCGTCTTCGGATGATTTCATGTTAACTAAATACAAACAAAATACGAGTACATGTATACCTCTATAGTCTCACTCTCCTCCTCCTGATAAAGATTCAACTGGCAAGATCCATAACGTTTCTGTTTGTTTCTTCTTTTTTTTTTCCTAAAGTAGGTTTCCCTAAACTTAATAATCTTCTCAGCAACATTAACTTTAGTCCTATCCAAGTTAAGAGCATCGCCAAAGCCCTAGCGTATTTTTATGACCAAATTCTCACCTGTCTCATTCAATCAGCCCCTTTATGCCTCAGAAAAACTTAACGTCAGCCCCGTCATGGTACATACAATAAAGAGTTACGTTCACTTCGTAACAAAAGAAACAAAATATGGCAAGCATTCCTTAAATTTCGACCTGATTCTGATTTTTCCATTACCAGCACATCCATTCCCGATTCTCTGTAAACTATGTAAATATCTCTACATCGACTATCTTGACAGAATGCAATCCACTCTAATCAATGACCCCAAACGTTTCTACCATTTTATTAATACCAAACGGAAATCTGATAGCTATCCATCCACTTTGAAATTTGCTAATAAATCGTCGGTAAAATAATCACAAACCTGTTCGCTCATTTTTTCAGCCAATCGCCTACGGATTACGTTTTTCAACCTGATAATAACTACTTCCGCTTCTTAAGTAACTATCTCCAAACCTCCTTAGGCACAATTGATATAACTTCGACGTCGTTAGTAGATAAGATTAACAAACTAAAGGGCGAATACTCCCCCGGCCCTGATGGCCTGCCCTCTATAGTTCTAAAAAAATGCGTTAACTATTTACTCGAACACATTACTACTATTCTATTATATTACTGCGACTATCTATTTCGCAGGGAGTTTTCCCGAAATCTGGAAAAATTTGTACATAATCCCCACTCATGAAAAAGGTTGTAAAAATGGAATATCCAACTACCGGCCCATCGCTAAACTGTCCTGCATACCTTAGCTCCTTGAAAGCATTGTTTTTGACACAATGTTTTTCCATTGCAACACTACCCTTTCACCGAACCAGCATGAAGTCATCAAGGGCAAATCAACCTGACCGAGTTTGTATCGGTGTAGTTGCCACTGACTTCAGCAAAGCCTTTGACAAACTTTCGCATGCAATCATTCTCCGCAAACTTAAAGCGTTTGGTATTCAATCGGGGTTAATCTCATGAATCAAATCTTAATTGGAAAACATCAGTATAAAGTCCTCTTCAGATCTTCAGTTTCTGATCCTATTAAAGCCACATCGGGAGTCCCTCAAGGCAGTCATCTTGATCCAATGATCTTCATCTTGACAATTAACGATGTCGATTGTATCACCAACGACTTCCACCTTTCTATATACGCTGATGATACGATAATCTTCAGACCTATATCATTCCGTGGCAACTGGAAACACAGATGGCTAGCCTTGTCCTCAGCGACAAAAGGATTAAGTTTATAGTTAAGACACTCTTCCCAACGCATCGTGTTCGGCCTCCCGACACCTCTCCGGTCAAACGACCAGAAACCCCGATGATCAGTGAAGAAGAGTTGATCCTCGCGTCGAAAATCCTACAAAACCGGACCTGACGGAATACCAGCGGAGGTGCTCAAGACGATTGCCCAGACATGTCCTCAGCTGCTGCTGAACATGTTTAATAGCTGTCTCCAGGAAGGGGTTTTCCCTATGAGCTGGAAGTTACAGCGCTTGCTACTGATCAGCAAAGGATAAGGAGACCCGGATTCCCCATCAGCGTGTCTGGACACCGTAGGGAAACTCATGGAAAAGTTGCTAAAACCGAGGCTTACAGCAGCCGTACAGAGAGCAGGAGATTTGGCAAAAAGACAGCACAGATTCAGAAAGGGCCACTCTACGATTGGAGCAATTGAAGAAGTGGTAAGAATTGTCCAATTGACTCAACAGGGCAACCACTATTCAAGGAAAATCGTATTGCTAGCAACTCTGGACGTGCGAAATGCCTTCAATTCAGCCAGATAGAGCGATATGCTGAACGCCCTCGAAACCATTTTTGATATTCCCGAATATCTTTTGCGGATGGTGAAGGACTATCTCAAGGACCAGAAGCTGTTATACAACACCGCAGAAGGACCTCGAATAAATTAGATTACTACTGGAGCAGCGCAGGGCTCAATCCTGGAATCTTTCGTATGGAAATGCCCGAATGCACCTTTCTGGTAGGGTATGCAGATGATATCGCCGCTGTAATTACGGGAAGAGACACCGAGAGTGCGCAAAGAAAACTCAAGCAGGTGATGAGGCGGGTGCACCTCTGGATGAAAGAACATGGTTTAGGTTTGGCCGCAGAAAAGACGGAGATAGTCCTTTTGACAAAGAAGAGGATTCCAACTATTGTTGACTTCCAAGTCGGGTCTAAGACAATAACCACCAAGGAAGCGGTCAAGTTCCTAGGGATGGCCCTAAACACGAAGCTCACTTTCTGGCACCAAATAAGATCTGCGAAAGTCACAATGTCACTGAGCAGATTAATGGCAAACGTTGGAGGCCCAGCAGCTAGCAACAGAAATCTTTTGATAACAGTCACCCACGCCATCCTCCTGTATGGGTGCCGTCGCACTACGACAAGAGAAATACAGGAAACAAATGACCACACTACAAAGGCGCACGGCACTACGGGTTGCAATTTCGTACCGAATAGTGTCGGAACCAGCCGTCCTCATAGTCGTGGAACTGACCCCTATTGATCTCCTTGCGGCAGAGAGGAAGTACGTCTACGACAAAAATGCGGAAATTAGAGTGAAAGCGGAGGGCAACCGAGGAGGCGAAGGAGCTCACCAAAAAGAAATAGCAGGAGAGATGGAGCTCAGAAAGCAGAGAACGATGGACCGCGTGGTTGATCAGCAACATTGTGACGGAAACACGGGATAGTAAATTATTACGTAACCCAATTTCTTACTAGACACGGTTATTTCAACGCCTACTTCACAGAATGAGAAAAACAGGGAGCTCGGCTCCACGGCTCGGCAAACCACGCGTTCTTGGAGTTCAACAGATGGGAAGCTGAAAAGAGGGCGCTAAAATCCCTAATCAGCGTCATCACCCCGGAAAACATAGTGACCTAAATGTCAATGAGTGACCAGAGCTGGAATCAATTACGTTCCTTTATAGAAAAGTGCTTAAATCAAAAAAGAGAGAGGAAGACCTAATAATCACCCTCATGAGATTTTTGTAAGCCTGATGTAAGCCTTACTGGCAAGAAAGAATTAACCCACAGGAGAAGACAAACATGAAAAAGCCGGCCCCAAAATTGGAAAAAAAACGACACCACTCTGAAGTAATGCAAAAGCGGCTCCGGAGTGGATGGTATCAAGTAGAATAAAAGGGTTAAAGGTGGTTTTTTAGTGAGTACCAAGTCCCACACTACTTGAAACAGAGCGGGCCTGTTTCTCGTGAGCAGTAGCGTTCGCCACCACTCGTTAGTCAAAAAAAAAAAAAAATGTCATTCCGTGCCGATTCTCTCTCTATGCAAGATGATGTGAACCGTTTTTCAGTCTGGTACCATAGTATTTTTTTAGAACTCAACATCAGCAAGTGCCCAGCTACTACATATTCTTCTAAACATATCCGACCTAAGTAGAAGATATGTTCTTAAACACATAGCTATGAATCATTCCAGGACATATGGCTAATGTCTGAATCTCTAATCTTTAAAACATCTTCCGAATTGCCAATGCTATTAAACAAAAGAAACGTAAACAAAATTCACGCCTTCACATCACCCTCATAATCTTTATGATATCTTGGACCCCATGCACATTCCTTACGTCACAATATTTTGATAGTGTCAATTGTGCGGCTAATTTAACGCAACACAAAGGAATGCACGTGCCATCGGACATGATAATATATCCGCCAACAACGGGCTACCGATTCTCTTAATCCTGCCAGTCAGCATTCATGTAAGGACGAAATAAAAACCACATTCGCAGACAAAAGGATGATATCTTTGTGCGCGTGCCGTCATAATTCATGTTAATACCACGGACCCGCCGAACAGTTTCAACTCGAAAAAGAAGTGTGAACAAGGATTGTTATTACTGCCTTTCCTATGTAAGGTTGCATTCGCTATCTTAATGCATGTGAAATTTTGGTGAAAATTAGCTTTGTTAATCCTGTTTTCACTTCAAGATACAATTTGCAAAGATAAAAATAACTGCATACGCCTTAAAGACATTTACATAGGATCATCATCGTGTAAATGGCAACAACCCCGCACGAGTTCTCCGACTAAAGTAAACGAATAAAGGGATACAATCATGCAGACATCAAGGATAATACTAAAAATTGCTATTCAAGTACGAAAAAAAATAAATAAATAGATATCTTCAAAGGATTCATGGGAACGGGTGTCAGGGATGAGTTGAGATTACAACATGTTCCATTGCATGACTCTCTGATGTCCGCGTCGGTCGTCGTCGTTGTGTAGCTTTTGCAAAAACAGGACGATTGCAGGACGTTGAATACCCGCTGCATGCATGGCGTGTGCAGCAGGATTAATGGAAAAATTATGCAAAAATCCTTCCATGTTTAGGTGTGTAACAATTTATTATGAGGTGTCACTTGCTAAATTGCAGATTAGAATAAGTTATGGAAAATTGATTGCAATACTGAGATTCGTAGAGGAGATTATTACCTATCCAAAGGGGGCTACAGCTCCTTTTTGGTGAATGCGATTGAGTATAAATTTTGGTCAGAGACTAATGAAAAATTATAGTCGTCCCAGTCATAATATTTTATTAAAACAATATAAACTGAATTAAATAAATTTGTTTTTGTCTGTCCATCATAATTTACATTGTGTGCCTCATATAAGCCAGTCCAGTTCAGTGCTCTCCTTCGTTTCGATTTGCGTGTGTGTATAATTACTAACCATTCGTTATCATGTTTGCATAATTAACTTACGCCGAAGTTTTTTTGTGGATTTATTTTATTCGATTGTTGTTGTTTAGCTCTCTTGACGGAACCCTCATATTGGCAACGTGTTTTACTTTTTTTTTTTTAAGGCAAGGCTCATAAATTATTTGACTAAAACATTTCGACACAATGACAATAATTGTGTCAAAAATTAGTATTCAAATTTATTTGATAGATTTAAAGATAAATTAAAAAATGATAAGGTGAGCAAATATTATACAAAAACACACAATTTTAATTAGTTTTTTATTCTACTTTTTTGTTATGGATAATTTATTCGAATTCTATGGATGATTGATATTGGGGTATACGGCCATCATGGGTATGAATATTTTAACAAGAACTACTTTCTCGATTCTAATTATATGTACGCATGTATTCGTGAATCAGATTGTTTATTGTGAATCTGGCTAAATTTAGCGAGAACAAATGATGATGTTTGATGCTACGTTTTCAACTTAAGAGTTCACACCTCGAGGCAGTCTATAGGTAGAGAGATTTCTATACAGATGGTCGTTCGTTTGGGATATGTTGGGCGAGTGGTAGATTGAAAACTGTCACCTTAGAACTGATACACACTTGATCGCTGAAGGCAGTCAGAAAGCGTTGTGAGACCGTAGCAGATATTTGATTTGTATGACTTTCATATGGAATGAGATTGCCTAAGCGAATAACTTGGATTAGGTAGAGTGGATGCACCCAAACTAAGGTTAAGACTCGCTTAGACCAATAAGTAGGTGCATTATTGTACCACTTACAAGTATTCCGTAGCCTCCGGTACTCATAGCCGGAAACTTAAATAATCCTTATGGGATTTTATACTCAGTGGAATACTTTTCGTGTCTGTCGGTTTTTTTTTTTTTTGTTTTTTTTTTATGCATGGGTAGGGGTAAAAATCTTTTATGGATACTTGCAGCCCGTGCTACGAGTTATGGGGGACTCCATGCTCCTGCATAGTTACGTGCTAAAAAAAACCCTCCGTTTCTCTGTCCTGTTGTTCCCCTGCGGCAACACCAGTGAAGGTATTCCTTCGGCAGGTTTGACATTTCGTCATTTCTTTTGAGCTGCCCGAGCTGGCAGGATCTTCATTTCTCGCGTTTCTCGTTGTTCGTTCCTCTACACGCAGTTGCTGCCTCATACTCGTGATTACTTCATTTGCAGTCTCCCAGCTTTCGCTGCCCGGTAACATAAGGTCAGGCTTCTTGGGGTCACTTGCCCGCCAATTTCTCTTTTTAGGATGTTCCTGTCTCTGATGTAATTTTGGCAATCCATCAGTACATGCTCCGCGTTCTGCACTTTTCCTTCACAGTGCTGGCAGAATGGGTCGTCCGCGTGGTTGTAGAAATACTCCCGGAAGCATCCGTGCCCCGATAGAAATTGTGTTAGGTAGTAGTTTACCTCCCCGTGCTTTCTGCTAGTCCATTCAACAACTTCGGGGATCAATTTGTATGTCCATCGCTCTTTGGTTGTGATGTATTCAAATATTTACACTAAGTATGATTGTGGATATATGGTACACCGCGAACAAGAAAAAAAGTTTATGTATATTTTGTGAATTTTAAAGCAGTATTCGATAGTGTAAATAGAAATCTGCTTTTTTACAAATTATCAGACATGGGAGTACCGTCCAAAATGGTGAAAACTTTTAAGGCAATCAATCATCGTGCCGCGGTATGGAAAGGAACAGAAATGTCTGAGAGTTTCTTGATAACAACGAGAGTACGGCAGGGTTGTACCTTGAGTACACTCTTATTCGTCTTATTTTTGGATGACATTGTAGACTATTTGAACGGAGGAGTCCCTGTTAATAATGTCAAAATAAAAATTGATATATGCGTTCTCCTAGTGGATACACCCAATAAACACCAAATGATGATGATGAAACTCGAGGAGTACTGCCAAATGTGGAATCTTGTTGTCAACCGAGCCAAATCACAAGTAATGGTTTTTGGAAACGGAAGAGGAAGGTTTCCTCAACGGGAAATATGGAGATTTGAGGGAGAATTTGTGAAGGTCGTTAAAGAATATAAATATCTTAGAGTAACTCTAATACCCCAAAACAACATGGGCTTACATCTTAAGTGGAAATTTAAGGACGCAAAAAATGCCATAAACTCAACCTGAAAATTTTGTTTATCAGCATCAGCATGTCTACAAAATATTGCATCTACGAGGTAACTGCACAATCTATTATGATGTATGCTGTACAAGTATGGGGACACTTGGAAAATGATATGGTCGAGCGCCTTTTACGTTTCTTTCTTAAGCGGATACTTTTTGTCTTCCATTGACTACCCCTAACTATATGCTTCATATAGAAACGGGACTACCAGCCATGTTCATTAAGACCCTCAAAATGCATTTCGATTATGTGATAAGAGTTTTTAATATGGAAACAGATCGCATACCGAGGATAGTAGCAGAATACGCTTTGACTAGAAGTGCGTCCTGTTTTGCAAAATGCAAAGAGATAGCAAATAGAGCGAATTATCCTCTTAATATGGATGTGCGTAATACCCAACATTTAAGAATAGAGCTGTATACCATCCTAACCAGCCTAGATGCCAAAATCCATAATTCGTTTGTTGAGGAAGCCCAAGCTTCTGTTCATAGAGAAGTCTACTCCAAGCTTTCACATGACCTTAGAGATAGAAGTTACATGAATGAAAAATATGGAACAGATGCGACATCAACAATTTTCAATTGGGCGAACCCCATAGACGGATAAGTAGAAATGCGGTGAAGTGGAAGGGTTATAATCCCTTGTTTTCGGATCATAATCCCGCTGAAATAGGAAGAAGGAAAGAAGAAGGAAGCTTAATGCTCACTGTGCAACCTACGTGTCATACATATCTCATCGGTATATGTCCAATATTAAAGGCGATAAGACGAACTCATTGGGAGAAAAACATGCTATCGGAAACAGAATGATGCAGCAACTACGTTTAAAGGAACGAGCAGCAGCGAGAAATAATGATCCCACAAATACTGGAAGCTGAGAAAACAAAAGGATGGAATGTTAACTGTGCACGAATACTTAATAAAGTAGAAACTCACAAACAGACACATAATGAATGCTTTAGAAGATGACCACACCCCTTAGCGCATAAAAAAAAAGCTATCTGAAACTGAAGTCAGGACAATACTAAACGGTCAAAGTTGAAAGGTTCTGTGAAGGTAGATCTATCTCTGATAGGAGAAAGGCACCTAGGTGATGTGTTTTTTGTGCATTAGGGTTTCGCATTCCATAAGATATTCCCTGTGCATGCCTGTGAAGATGCGATTCTTGCTAAGTCTTAGGCAGATTCTGCTTCTTTGCACTTGTGATAGTTTCACAATTTTTTTTTTTTTAGATTCCTTCATCCTGCAAAATGTCCAAACACTTTTTTATAGAATAGTTGCCTTGCACCAAGCAATTTCTATCAAACCATCAATCAAAGAAAGTCAGCCTGTCATCCAACAATCTGACAATTACCACTTTTGCTTCGGAAACCTATCGATAAACGATACTTCGCAGAGTCAAAATAATTGCAGTCACTGATTAAGTTTCAAGTTGCTATAGAAAAACATACATAAATGCAACTTAAAGGCGAAGGAGTGGCATCTTACAAAAACATCGAATTCAACTCAGCCATTTGAAAATAATCAAATAATTTGCAGCTCTCTCCCTAGCCTCATCAGCTGAGGAGGTGTCGGTCTTAATACACAAAGTTTGATTACACAATTCACTCAAATGACACTCGGGACTCGACTGTTGCACATAAGTAGCGAATGTTGTCGCCCATAAATGTTGAACAAAAAGAAGTTATAAAAAACGAAATCTCTCAAAATAACATTGTGTTAGCTTGTAACAATAAAAACCACACAAGTAAATCCAATTCATTTGAAATCTGTATTCGAAGGAGAAAACCAATCAAAAATCCGTATCGCATGTCTGTGGCAATTTCACTCGTTCAGATACAATAATTCGCCAATTACCATCCATTCAACCACCCACCCATCAGGTATGGTATGGTAACCCCACCGCCGCCGGCCCATAAACAGCTGCTGCACCTGGAGAGCGATAGTTGATTCGAAATTGACGTGTGATCGTGCACACGTATGTGAGCGCGCCGAGAGTGCAAATAATCGAAGGCGGACATTAAACATCCGCTAAAAATGGTAAAAAGTACTGAATATCGCGCATACATTATGGAACAGGTGTTTGTGTGTTTCGCCGCATGTCAAACCGACTGCGGAGGAGGACTAGCTACAAATGTTTAACGCCGAGATGTGATTATTACTGTGAGTCGATTGTGGTCGTGGTCTAATTACCATGACCATAGCGCACGCAAGTTGCCCTGCCAATTTAGGAATAAAATAATATGTTCTCACTGAAAGGGGGTAGTCCAAACTATTGGATCCTGTTAGGTGCTTTCACGTCAATTTTGATTATTCCTAATACATATATTAAAAAAAAAAACACCCTAGCACTTCTCATGGCTTACTAATATATATTTTCTTAAACAACCGGTAATCTTATTCTTCGGAGTTCTACTTAAAATGGTGCAGTGGCATGGATCAGCAGAACAAGGCTAAATACGTTGAGGACATCCCTAGGCAAAGTGCAAAAACTAGCCTGCATCTGCATAACATGAGCAATGAGAACCTTTTCCCCAGAAGCACTGGATGTGATCGTAGGACTACCTCCGCTACGCATAGTGCTAGAAATAGTCGCAAAGGAGACCAAATCGGTGCCGTTTTTGGGCTGGCCCATACACGGTATGGTCAAGAAATACTACTTTGAGAGACTATTTACCTAACTCAAAGCTGAGCAATAAAAAGGATTGGAGCAGTAAGTCCAATAAGTACCAATTCAAACAACATACTATTAAATGGTACACGGACTGATCGAAAATATCTACAGGCACCGGGACAATAGTGTCCGGGCCCATAACTAGGAACTCACAATCTCTGAGGATTTCCCCCAGCATATTCCAAGCAGAAGTTCACGCGATCGAATATCGCGGGCAGTACATCATAATACTGTTAGATAGACAAGCCGCATTCAAGGCATTAAACTCACAAGAGATCAGATCCAGACTGGCCTGGGAGTGCCTTACCAAGATCAATAGAATGGGACAGGCTAATAAAATAACTCTCTACCGGGTACCATCACATGAAGGAGTGGAGGAACGAAGCAGATGCACCAGCAAGAAATGGCTCTGAAGCCCCGTTTTTTGAAACAGAACCATTCTGTGAGATGAGACCGCATAAAATATGGGAAGAGCTGAAAAGAGATGGCATGGTACTCCCCAGCTGAAACTCGCCAAGAAACTACTGGGGAACTTCAACCAGAAAATAAGCAAAACAAGTCTAAGTGTTACGAAAAACTGGTTTTGCACTCTGACAGGCATCGTGACGAGTCACTGTAGACTCAAAGAGCATCACAGGAAGAAGACGGACACTAGGGAGTCTGCAAGGACTTCGAAGAAACACCAGGACAGCTTCCTATGGAATGTGAAGAAATAAATTAGAAAAGGAGAAAACGAAGATATCACACGGGAGCCTGTATTTTAAGAGATATACCTTTAAGGCGAACCCCACAGGCGAATCAGCAGAAATGCGGTGAAGTGGGAGGATTATGATCCCTTGTTTTCGGATCATAGCCTTGCCGAAATAGGAAAAAGAAGATTCTACCTTCACTGGATCCACTTCAGACACTCCGGTTCACCAAAACAGTTGGACTAGAGGCGCACTAACTCGAGTATTCCATTGACTAGGGGGTTAGGTGGAACAATATACTATTTAGTGAACTTGCATCCCACATATGTATATAAATCTACAGCTACACTAATACCCAGCTACGTGTAGAATCTTACCACTTGTAGGTTAGATTAGGTTGAATAGGTTTATGAGGTTTTCTTAAAACACTAGCCACCAAGGTGGGCCAATCGCGATCCCTAGGGAACCTTCACGGCAAAGAGGCCTAGACAATCTCTCCCATACACTTAATTTCCCTACACAAGTTGAAAATATCACTGTTGTGGTTCAAGGGCCTTTCCCCTTCTAGGTTATCGAAGAAGTATCTTCCACAGTAATTTAGCCATGTCCTGGGGTTACCTAGGCATTCACAGAGTATATGTGCTATGTCCTCTGAGACTTGCAGGTCATTGCAGCATCTACAAACATCCGTATTTGATAAACCTAGTCTCATAGAATGCTTTCTTAGAAGACAGTGGCCAGAGAGTATTCCTATCGCTGTTTTTAGCCATGATCTTTCTAGTTTTATGATTTCCTCAGATTTCGTGCCGTCTAACAAAGGTCACAAGGCCTTGGACACCTTGTGACCATCTAACTTGAATCATCTTAAATTAGCCATGTTGATGATTCCATTACGAATAATTTCTCTAGCCACACACCTTGGTGGTCTAATGCTACCAATTATGTCACTATACGGGAGCTCTGCTCCTCTTTTGGCCAAAGCGTCGGCGTTTTCATTGCATTCTATATCGCAGTGTCCAGGTACCCAACATAATCTGACACGGTTCTGCGTGCATAATTCCTTAAGCATTGTGCCTTAATTCCTGACGATCTCAGATTTAGTAACGTATAACTCTAACACCTTTGGCGCAGCCTGACTGTCAATGCAGATGGCGATATTCTTGTCATATTCTAGTCCTGCATGGCAGTCTTCATAGTCTTCGTTTGACTTCCCGACATGTCCATTCAAATCTCATCCAATAAACAGAAACTCTTCCTTTGGGATGTTCTTAAGGAGATTGTTGAAATCTACCCAAAATGCATCTTTATCTCTCTGATCGTACCCATTTTGGGGAGCATATGCATATGCATATTCCACACCTCTCTTTGTATTACTAGTTTGAAAAACATCAAACGGTTGCTGGACTTCGAAATACTCAAGAAGTTACCAAGTAGCTCTGCCGCAAGAATGATACCGATTCCGTTCCTTGCCTTTTCCGTCCCGTAGTAGAACATCTTGTAATCTTTTGTTCTAACGCCCAAGAAACGCGCCCGATTTCCGGTGTTTTTCCATTTCGTCTCTTGGACACACAAGATATCCCGCCTTCATTCATCATCTCTTCCAGCTCGTTACTTCGACCGGTCATGCTTCCAACGTTCCAACTCGCGACCCTCAAATTTCGACGAAACTGTTTCATTATTTTGCTAGCCCCCGGAATCCGTATAGCTCTGACCCGAACATTTCTGCTCGGTTCAGGATCAGTACCATGCACAGCAGTGGTAGTGCCTGGCGGGGTAGTGCCTTTCCTCTTAGCAAGTATTACCATAATGATACAGTTTTGCAATATTACCATATGGTTTTGCGATGGTGTTTGTTGTTTGACACGTGCATGCTCCTGTTTTAGCATTGTTTGATCTTTCTTCTATGACACCGGTGATCCCCAGTCGTGTCAACCCACGGACTCGCATGCACACTTGTGCTCCTTGGACATATAATATGGTTTGAGTTAGCAGTTTTAAAAGTCTTGATAAAAAATATCTTTAACCCCTGGTTTCCATCATTAAAATAAATATCTGAACATTTTCGCCAATTAGTAGAAAATAAATATATTTGCTCAGCAAAAATCCGAACAGCGTTCTCACCCAACAGCTTCATTAATAATAAGATGCGGCTACCATCCCCGCTATATCCAATTCAAATGAATGAAGAAGGCCCATTTTACACACTGAATAGGCATTTCCAACTAAAACATCGTCTCGTTATCTCTTTCAAAAAAATCTTTATAATCCAAAATTCTTTAGCAAACCAAACCACAAAAGAACTGTTTATAGATACTTAACAAAAAAAAGGAATGTATCTATAAAAATATTATGAAAAATACAAAACATAAAACCCATCACAATCACATTCACACATAGGCAATGGAGCACCCCCCATTGACTCAATCGGTCCATTAAAATCAATATCAGGTTCAGCAAAGGAGATGAAAACACCAAGCAAAACAATGCCATCGGTTAAAGATACAGCTACTGAAGCTGGAGCCAGCACAGGTGAGGTCTGAAGAAGGGCTCGCGCGATTGTTAGTTTTTTTTTTTTTTTTTTTGTGATAAATGCTACTGCCTTACGATCTTGTGTTGCGTGGTGGTGCCATGCTGCTGATGATGGCTTTTTACCATACACTCGGATGGACCGGAGAAGGATATGACATCATGTCATCATGGAATTTGATTTACGACTTATTCGATCTTAATTTATATGAGAGAGATCGTTGGTGATAGGCCAGTGATAGTAGTAGTGGTAGGGTTGTTTACTGGGAATATCTATGAAATATTTTATTTGCTTTTGATTTGTGTTTTATGGGTCTCCACCACAAGCGCGGGATAATATGATTTCTTGATTTTCAGAAACATTATACTTGGGAATCCGATGCTGTTCTTAGAATGGGTTTTATAGTCTTTCTTTTACCGATTGTAAATCCTTTAACAAGAAACGCGATAGAGGCTTCAATATTCCACGGAAACAACTCCAACCTGATTACAATGTTTAATAATTGGCCCACCATCTGATAACCCCTCAAATAGAGATTAAACCACCCACAATGACATTTAAAATTGCTACGTCATGCACTCACATCTATCCACTCGATTGCCCGTCCAACCATTTGTGGAGCACTGAATAATTGCTGAGAAACGGTTTCAGCAAATCACCGCGGAGCAGGAGTAATTTTCAAAAATCGCTTCACCATCGAATTAGTCCGCTTCACCCACAAGGAGTCTCGTCTGTTCATGACACATGAAACGGAAAAAAAAACCACTAGTTTTAGACAACAAATCGGGGGAGTTATCCCCACCATACATGCATATACCCAACAGAACGTTCACGTTTGCCGGAGATAATTGCTGGAATATGCACGGGTTGATGGGGGGCGATTACCTACCCATTGCCTCCCCTGGTGTCCCTGGAAAGCAATTTAATGATGGCTCCCCCGAAAGGATCTCCGATAATTCCGCATCATGGCAAATCAGCAAATCCCACAACACATCGCAAGCGGTGGAAGCGAATTGAAGCATATTCACCGCCATTCGGTATGTAACGTCATCAGCATCTCTTCCTCCAGCTCCATTCAACTATCCATCTTCATTCGCACACAGCAGCCCCTTCATCCCAGGGCACATCCATCTGCTGCCGCCTAACTCTACAACCAATTGGTATGTGTGTACTGCAGTCGGTATCCTCACAGAGATGTTTTGCCGCGCGCGCGAGAATATTCGGCTGCGCGCGGCAAACTTACAGGAAAAAATAGATTCGCGCGGAGGATAATTTCGCGGAGGTGATATGGTGATGTGCAACTTTGACGGATGATCAGACAGGTTCTGATTGACTGACTTTCGGAATTGTTTGTTGTTGATATGAGATGGAAAATTAACTAGAATGCCTCAGCGATGGTTGTTTATTTGAGTGTGTTTGTGTATATACTGCACATAGTCCTTGCGCGTTAGCTTTCACAATTGCGTCGCATCGTTGTTATTACACACACCAGATTGGACCGACGACGACGAGAGACCGTTTCTTATTCGCGGCAGAATGATTTGCCGGAACTATACTTGAAATTATGTAGCTTCAGGTGAAGTGACTGGACAATGGGCCATTAGAATGGTTGCCACAACGAACAACCGGTTGGTTGGTAGATAGGTTCATGGGCTTTGCATATCGCAATCTGTATGTCACCACATGATGGACATATTTATAATCGAAAAAATAAGAAAACTGAGTAACGATTTCTATAAAACGAGAAATGTTCATGAAGTTACTAGTTTGTTGAGAGAAGCTTTAACCTTCAAGTTCAGGGATATGGCTTAAGTATTAGAATATGGTAACGTAGGCCTTGCAATATAAGAAAACCTATATTTTGAACAAGAACAAGGGTTGTTTTGAAAAAGACGAAAAGATACCATAATTAAAGAGTTCTTACATCCAGTATTTCAATACTAATACACGAGTACGCGTGCTTATGATACAGTAACGAGTTTTCTATTACAGAACGAAGTCTGATGCATAGTTATAATAAAAGAGTCGACAGACACTCGTCGAAACAGCTCTTCTTTACATTATGCAGTCTTAGGAGTGATAAACTGAGAAGTAAATTGAGTTTCTTACATGGTAGAAAAGTTTCAGCCAAGCCACAAAAAAAAGAGGACGAGATCGGCTGAGAGGTTACCGAACTATGAACAACCTAAGTTTGCGGTTGCAGTGAGACTTGGATTCAAAACGTTGAGATCACAGCGTAAGATCTTAAAGAAAGCAAACAGAACTCGCATAGCTTTTAAAGGCTTTTCCCAAAGCGAGAAGGACTTGTCAAATTCAATAAACCAAAGGACTATGTATGTTATCCCGTTCATTGGCATTAAGATTTAGAATACGTTTAACATCATTATTTATGGAGAAGGACATCAACAAAATAGCTTTGTCGGTTTCGTTCAGCTGCGAGTATGCAAGGGAATCAATTTGTTCAAATTTTGGCTTAGATGCGGCTATAAATCGGATTGATGTTGAGATCTCCAATTGGCCCTGGCTAATCAGCAAATATAGAAGATATAACGATTTTTCGCCGCCAACTACAATTCAAGAGGAGGAGTACCCAGGAATTAGTACAGGAGTACCCAGGAGTCGTTTACTCCATGGCAGTTCGAAGTTTGGGAACTTTGTGTAATACGTTATTTGCACGTTGCGTCGTGTACTCTGCTCACTCGATCCCTGCGAGTTATGCCAGCAACATCACGAGGGAATATCTTTTCGACATCATGTGAGGCCAGACCATAGCTGAGAGTTGGAACATAAATCGAGGTAAAAGCCAATAACTTTGCTTTGACTGTAAGTTCGATTTTCCTTATAACAGATCGACCGAACAGTTTCGAAATCGATCCAGCCTGACCAGTGCTGCTGGAAGTAGTTATACCTGCCTGACCTCGAAGTAGTTATACTTCTCCAGCTACTTCTATTGGCTCTACCAACACATGCAGTGGAGCGTAATAATTCCTGAAGTTCGGTTTGGGAGAGCTCAAAGGTGGCCAAATCATCCACGAAGAGCATCTGGTTAGTCTTTAAGTTTCGGAATTGTAAACATTCTGTGACACTGCTGCACTGTAATATGCAGTCCACTCCCCTGGCGAAGTGCAACGCTCAACAGGCATTGATTTAACGCCATTTACTCAACCACAGCTTCTGTAGTTTGTATGTAAAAACAGGGAACTATCAAAACGTAAGGTTGCTTTCGGCTTATCCTGTATAAGGAGTTTGTCCAATAAGTATCGGGACTGATTTTTTCCTGCTAAAGGGAAGGGGTTAAGTGTTGGTCGAGATCGGCGAGCGGTAAGTAAGCTGAGCGAACAGGCTCAGTTGCCTCGAATCTTTAAAGTGTTTTATTTATTTCGTATGGAAGAGTACAAAGAGAACACAGTATAACGAATAAATTAACAAAGTAAAATAAATTATACAATTAAAAGTATTGCAAAGGATATGAAAGTTACATTTTAAAATTGCACAATATTTCTATTTGTTCAAATATCAATATCTAAATTCTGCAGCAATTCAATTGCAGTTGGAGTTGCTTCGTAGAAATTTGCAGTGTCCCCCTGATATGCTCGAATGCTGCATTCTTGGACAATGTGCTTCATAGTTTGTCGGGCCGCCCCACAATCGCACGCTGGAGAGGATGTCCCATCGATAGAGAGAATCAGCACATTTACCAGAGTTTGTTCTAACCCTATTTAGTTTTGACCAGATGTGTCTTGGCCAATCGAAGCCAGGGAGCTTAGGGGATGGGTTTGAGATGTAGGCTATTGTATTATGCCCAGAGGATGACCAAGTTCTGTTCCACTCATCTTGGATGTTAAAGCCGTTTGCAGCCAAGACTCCTGCATGTTTTATAGCGGGGTTCATCGACTTAAGACTCGGTTGTGTGTGCTGCAATACACCAATATCATCTTGTATAATTATATCTGGATTCGCCAAGATTTTTCTATAGTCTCTCAGGGCTGAGTTTGAACGACGAAGATTAGGAGGTGCAATACTGCAGAGAACCGGGGTGGATCAACTTGCGCCGGATATCAGTCGCATGGTGGTGTGAAGCTGGACGTCGATTTTGTTGCCGTGGGCGCTCTTCAGCCACACCGGGGCACAGTATTCTGCGACACTGTAGACTAGCGCAAGAGATGCAGTACGGAGCGAGGTACCATTTGCGCCCCACGAAGATCCCGTTAGCTTTTGAATGATGTTGTTTCGAGTGCGGAGTTTAACTGCAGCATTAGAGAGGTGTTGCTTGTAGGTTAGTGACCGGTCAAGAGTTACACCAAGGTATTTGGGGTGGGGATTGTGCCTCAAGACATCGTTGTTGAAAGAGACTGTAAGATTCACATCCGCCAGCTGGCTCGTTAGGTGGAAGCAGCAAACCTCTGTCTTTGAAAGGCTCGGGCACAACCGCCATTGCTGAAAGTAGGATCCCAGCGTCCGGAGGTCCTCGTTGAGCGTTTCTTCAGTGCATGGGATAGATTTGTGTTGGGTAGCTATCGCAAGGTCATCTGCATATCCATAGTTCCTTGAGGAAAGTTCAGGCAGGTCGGATATGTATAAATTAACCAAGATTGGAGCTAGCACTGATCCTTGCGGGAGCCCATTGTTAAGCTTCTTAATTTTGCTCCGTTTTCCATCAATGAAGACTTGTAGTATCCGATTCGTCATGGTGTTGTTTATTTTTTATTAAAAGTGTGTAAATCTTGGTCAAACTAAAAGTGTGTTAAGTGTTTGCGTCGAGAGTTTTTCTTTAAAGCATAAGGTTCGGTCTACAAGGTGCTTGTGAAGTTTGTGCCTGTTGGGGAAACAGTGAACGCTAAATTTCGATCAGAACTGCTCGAACTTTTGAGTATTAAGGTCCGCAATGTCGTAAGAGAGCTTGCTGATACCTGGATGCTCCATCACGAAAATGCGCCCAGGCACACGTTGCTGATTTTGAGGGAGCCACTGGCCAAACACAACGTGGCAACGCTGCCCAAACCACACTGCAGTCCAGATTTAGCGGCCCCGTCTTCTTTTTGCTTCCTGTGCTCAAAATGAGCTTGAGAGGACATCGTTTCGGGATGGGTTAGGCGGTCCAAGTGGCTGCGAGGAGGTGCCCGAACAGCCTTGCGGTTGCCGACAACCAGAAGATGTACGAAGAATGAAAAAAGCGCCATCAACCGTGTACTGATGCGGAGGGGCATATTTTGAAAATATTCTAACTCACTGTACATACTCGTATATCGTTATTAAATTTCTTTTTATGACTTCAGTTCCGATACTTATTGGAAAATACTTGTATGTTGAGGTCGAACTAACGTCACATACAATTATAGTTATAATTTCAAAGTATGTTAAATTCTGGGTATTTATGGGTAATATCTGGGTAATATCTTACGATATGATGATATCGTTTCAAACACCATCTCTGTGGATAGGACTGATGTTGCTATAATAAATATTTATTTAGGAGTCTAATGCTTAATGCTCGGGAATGGTGTCAATTATTATTTATTGCCCTCCTCTATACAAACTAGAAAAGAACGACCTTATAAATCTTTTGGACTCACTTGAACCGAATTTTATTTTTGGTGGTTATTTCACTTCGAAACACACCTTATTGGGTTTAAGACCGACGCGGTTCAACTAAAAACAGAATACTTTACGAAGCCACTATGCAATTAAAGGTTGGCTTCTTTTCGACGGGAAAACTGACATATGGTATTGAGCCACCGACAGAACAAAAAGAGGTGTAGCTGAAGACTTTACAAACGTCGAGGAAGGTTTTGATCTCTCCTCAGATCATTCACCAGTTATCTTGACAATGAGCGAGTGTCTAATGACAAAAGAAGAGGCCACTACATGAACCACCAACAAAACTAACTGGGAAATATTGTCTAGAAAATATAGTTCTGAATGTGCCGCTTAAAACATCATATGAAATAAAAGACGAATTCGGCAGATTTATTGCAGTCACATAGAACGCCGCGTGGAACAACATGGACTGTTGTAGGAGGAAAGAAGTAGTTAATAGCGAAGGTAAATATCCGCCGAAATTAAAAGAGACTGATACGCCAAAAGAGGAGAGCACGTAAAAGTTGGCAACTACCCCGAGCTCCCCAACACAAAACTCTTTTAAACCATCTGTCTAATGAACTCAAGAAAGCAATCAAAGATTTCGAAAATCGAGAGATCTCTACGTATCTTGAAATTATTAATTATGGAAAGCCATGAAATGTATTAACAAGCCCCAAACGCAATCGCTACCTATAAGAAAAAACAGTGGCGAATGGGCAAAATGAGACAAAGAGAAGGCAGATTTATTTGCCGCGCACCTGGCAGTAAAGTTTAAGGAATTTGACGAGCAGGCGCTAATAGCAGACCTTGGTGGTACGAAACCTGACAACTTTCAAATAAAGAGTGTGTCGTTGGTCGAACTTTGTCGAACAATAAAAAGTCTTAAAACTAACATGGCCGCTGGATATGACTTAATAAACGGACGGATCCTCAAGGAAGTGCTAAAGAAAACCCTGAAAGCTTATGCATATTATAAATGCCGAGCTAAGATTATTATACGTTCCAAGACAATGAAAAGTCGCCGAGGTTATAATGCTTCCAAAGCCGGGAAAGCCTCCAAACGGCTAAAATCGTATAGACCAATATCACTCCTGCCGATAATATCTGAGGTATTTGAAAAGCTTCTCTTAAAGTGCCTATAACCTGTCATTGAAGAAAGACGTTTGATTCCTGACTATCAATTCGGCTTCAGAACAAAACATTCCACAATTGATAAGGTTTATAGAATAACAATTTAAATAGAGAAAACCTTAGAAGGGAAAAGGATATGTTCTAATGCTTTTCTGGATTTCTCTCTAGGCTTCGACAAGGTATGACGTGAAGGCTTGAAGTTGAAGTTAAGAAAAGTTCTTCCGGAACAATTGTATGAGATTTTAGAAACCTACCTTGCGAACAGACTATTTCGTGTTAAACATTGATCGGAATACTCTGAATTTAAGGAAACCGCTGCCGGAGTACCGCAAGGAAATGTTCTTGGTCCGGTCTTGTTCTTTCCTTTCACTCGAGATATACCGCAAGCAGAAGGCACTGTCGTAGCTACGTTGGCGGACGATACGGCTATAATAACAACAGACAAACCAGTCGAGTCAGCAACTGTAAGGCTCCAACGAGCTTTAGACAAAATTTGCTGGTGGACAAAGATTCAGCGCATTGCTCTCAATGAGACCAAATCAACTCATAGTAACTTTACTTACAAAAAAATTAGCAACCTACCCATTTTCATTAATTTGGTACAATTACCGTATGCAAATGTGGTAAAGTATCTAGGAATGATACGAGACGCGAAACTCAAATGGAAGTCGAACGTTGAAAAGAAACTTGACAAGCTTGAAAATAGATTCAGACAAATGTATTGATACTTGGAACACATTCCAAATTAAACGTATACAACAAACTGCTCTTATACAAGCAAATACTTAAACCTGATTAGACGTATGGTATACAACTTTGGGGTTGCACTAAAGGAACCAATAGAGATATCTTACAATCTTTTCTAAACAAAATGCTAAGAGTAATAGTAATTGCCCCATGGTATATCAGAAACAATGATGTCCACAGAGACTTAGGAGTAACTACCGTCGATGACGAAATAACGAGCTTTCATGGTCATTGCAACAATGTTATGATCCAAATCCCTCCAGGTTAGAATCGAAGACTCTACGGGCCAGAGCGTTGGTGTCCATTCGCTCTATATGTCCTAGCCATCTCAGACGTCCAATACGCAGTTTTTGGACTAGGTCGATGTCGCTGTACAGCTCATATAGTTCGTTATTGAATCTTCTCCTCCAAAACCCATCAATGCAAACGGGACCGAATATCTTTCGAAGAATTTTTCTCTCGAAGCGACCAAAGATATCTTCATCCTCTTTTAATAAAGTCCATGTTTCAGCGCCGTAAAGCGGGACTGGGATGATCAGAGTCTTATACAGAGTCTCCTTAGTAGTTCTAGATAGGACTTTATTGTTGATTTGACTTATAAGGCCAAAAAAACAGCGATTAGCAAGAGTTATTATTCTCCTGATTTCTGCCCTGATGTTGTTTTTTGGAGAGCTATCTGCCCAACGCGAATATTTTTGAAACTAAAACTAATCGATAAGGAAACTTAGTCGTAGTAAACCAGTAGAAGGGAGGTGTTGTTTAGTGAGTAAAAATCGCGCACTCATATAAGCATCGAGCACATAGTGTCTATGAAGACTTTTCACCTACCAGCGAAAAAAAATGAAATGCTTTTTTCGCCTCATTCTGGCATAGATAAGTAGATGCCTATATAGACAAATGCACACCCATCAATCATAAATCAAAAAAAAGTCATCTCCATCCCCCCTATCAAGTTAAAACAAATTACCCTTGTCTTTATGTCATCGCTATGCACACAATTAACATTCTTAAATGTATAAACACAATTTTTCGATCGTGAAATTATTCAATTTAAGGGATGACACAAGCAAAAGAAACACTTTTCAAAATTCCAACAACCCAATTCGCTTCCAATTGAAAACCGGGAATGAAAAACAAAAAAACATGAAATATTATATGACATAAAAGATGTTACACGATGATACAAATTGTTATGCTGGGTTCCCATTTGAGCAGTCACGTGCATGTAGTGCCTTCTGTCAGTTAGCCGTCATAACAACCGTGGCGAATACAAAAACCAACGAAAGAACTGCAGCACCCCTGCGTTGACGTGATGAAAGGGCATATTTTTACACTGCCTCTAAAAAGAACGGAAAACAAACCCTTCATTTAATAAAATTATAATTTGTCACCCCCGAAACGAGGGAAGCGTGGAAGGTTTTTTTATTTTTTTTGTTCAACCACCGCCACCGGTTATCCTTAAACGATGACATTTCTGACGACTGCATCTCATACCCGGCTAATTGCTTCCGTTTGGTGAGAGGAGTGTCAGATAGCGTAAGTCATGTCAGTGGTATGATCATTTCTCATTTTTGTTTTGTGTGAGGGGTGTTTATGCGCATATGTAAGTGTGATGAAAGGAAGAAGAATGGACGTATGAATGTGTAAACAATATAAAGGACACATTTATTCAAAATACAGCACTTTGGCATTACGATTTTTTCTTAGTCCTAAGACCAATTTTTGGTGGTCCAAGATACAAGTATTACCTGAAATACGAGTAGCGACTAAACGACGCTCTCGCTTAATGTCCTTAATGTCCGATGAATAGATGGAAAATATGTGACCATGATCACCTTGCGCTGAGAGCTCCATCTACGATTATATAAAAAGGCTACCTCAAGATGAATGCCTTAATTGAGAAGGGGTTTCCGTCGATGTGGTATACCCATGATTGCAAGAATTCCAATCACAGTCCAAAGAATCTCTCGTTCTCCTTATGTATGTTGTAACTTGGAAAACTGCAACTATCAACTAAGTGCTTAAAATAAAGATTGAGGGTTTTCTTTTCAAGTACTAGTAAAATTTGTCTAACGGTCGCAATGGGCATAAAGAACCTACCTGCCATGCACCTACGACTAGAGTGAGATCCACTGGATAGTGTGTGCGAAAGATTCTACCTGCATTAGGTATGATAAGACACGGCTGCCCGGCAACCCTTGGAAACCCTGGAAAAATGACGATTCCGTGGACGAAACTGCTTACGATTTACTTTAACCTCTTCTGGCTGATCAAGTAAAAAGAAATTTGTGGGCCTATCTGCCGCTGAGCTTTCATTTTCAACAAGGAAACGACATTGCCGTTTATTCTATTTTTATTATATAAAGTGCATCATTCTGCAATCACCCATACAGTTTTACACCGACAACTACTCCAGAAACTTAGTCACAAAAAAAAAAAACAGAAAGTACAAGTTTATTTTTGTACTCTTATAGGCAGTTTCCAGAAAACCGTCTCTAATAACTTGTAAGTGAGGCTATTCCTTTTAGAGAATTTCTGAGAAAGGGGATCGTCTAAACTGCGGCAATTACAGAGGAAGAGTCTTCTCAACATCGCATAAAAGATCCTGTTTACCGTATTATGTGAGCGCCTAAAACAGATCGTCAACAACCTAATAGGTTGTTCCAGGCCGGGAAAGTCCACCATTGACCAAATATTCATATTACGACAGATCTTAGATAAACCCATGAATATAAAATCAATACCCATCATCTCTTCATCAATTTCAAAGTTGCCTATGATAGCGTGTATAGAGACGAGTTATACAAAGCCATGTCTAGTCTTGGCATACCTGCCAAGCTCGATGGAGAACTCTCGCTGCTCCATCAAAGTCGGTAATAATACCACCGAACCGTTCTATGTCAAGAAAGGTTTTAGACAAGGTGACGCGCTATCATGTGATCTCTTTAACATAATACTTGAAAGAATTGTACGAAACTCACAAGCCAACACAGGAGATACAATCTTTTACAAGTCCATACATCTACTCGCTTACGCCGATGACATTCACATAGTCGGAAGAACCCAGCGGGCCGTCAGTGTCTGTCTACAGAAAAGGACACCCAACATCGGCGTCTTCAACAGAACACCACAATAGACAGATATAATTTTGAGGTAGTAAATGACTTTGTCTACCTAGGATCTATGGTGAACTTCGCAAAAGACACCAGTGCAGTGGGGAGATCAAGCGAAGAAATACTCTTGCCAATCGGTGCTTTTATGGCAAAGAATGCAATTGAGTAACAAAGCCCTATCTCGAACTTCTAAGGTAACTCTGTATAAGACATTGATCATCCCAGTCCTGCTGTATGGCGCAGAGGCATGAACTTTATCAAAATCGTATGAGGATGTCCTTGGTTATTTTGAGAGAAGTTCTTCGAGCGATGTTTAGTCCCGGCTACCTAGACGGCAAGTGAAAGAGAAGGTACAATTCCGAACTACACGGCTTATACAAGGACAACGACTTGGCCAGAAGAGTTCATATGCAGGCTTGAAGATGGCTGGGTCATATAGAGCGGATAGAGCACAACGCTCCAAATCGGAAAATCTTTGAATCTAGCCCGGATGAACGGCGTGGCAGAGGACGACCTTGTGCCAGGCGGCGCAAACAAGTGGAGGTTGATCCCAACTAACTTAGCGTGCGAGATTGCGCCAACTACTGGGGTATATTTCTTTTAAGTCTCCCTGTAAAAGTCTTAGCTAATGTGTTAGAAACCAGAGCTCTGATTGAGGATAGTTTGGGGGACGAGTACTGCGGTTTTCGTTCCGGCACACAACCGACCGGTTATTCACTCTCAGAATGGTACTTGAGAAGGCCTGGGTGTATGCTAAAGCTGTCTACTCCTGTTTTGTGGATTTGCAGAAAGCATATAATAGCATTCCTCGAGGCGAACTCTGGAGTATTTTGCAGGAGTATGGGATTGATGGTTCTTGTTAAAGGCGATTCAGTGTTTGAATACAAACTGCAGTACGTATCGCTCTGTTCCGGTTAACGGCCTTAAATCAATACTTCCACTGTGAGCGTTGGACTCTGCCAAGGGCACGTTTTGTCACCGATCCTCTTCCTCCATTGGGTTTTACAGCGCAACTGTGGCTGAGAATGTTTTAAATTGGGAGACTATAAGTTTGGTCAGCTGCTCTTTGTGGGTAATTTGGTCATCCTTGGGTCCTTTCCTTCAGCGTGAACTCAAAAGAAATGAAGAATGAAGGTAAAAGTGAACAAATCGGAAGTAATGGTCGTTTCCAGACCGCCCATTAAGTGCACTTTGCATGTTAGTGGAGTCCCATTAAAGCAAGTGGAGAAGTTTAACTATCTCGAAGTCGTATTCATGAAAGATGGAAAGAGCAATGCCGAATTATCCTGTAGAATTGATCAGGCTAGACCAATTTCGAAATAGCTTGGTCAATCTGTTATAAGGAAGGCCGAACTTAGTGTTTAAGCTAAACTATCAGTTTTTAACAATGCTCATGGCCAGCTTATTGTGGATGGCGACAAAAGTCTGCAGAGGTGGCGGCAGTATTGTAAAAAACTTTTAAATGAACAGTTTCCCCGGCTATACTTTCCGAGAGCCACCCCCAACTCTGAAGAAATACCCGACATTACAGTCGAAGAAGTTAGTGAGGCGGTCAAATACTCGAAAAAACGAAAAGCGGTTGGGTCAGACGAGATACCCTCTGTGTTCTGGAAAGAAATGGGAGACGTCGGATTCAGAATTCTCAGAATTCTCATCTCCAAATTTGTGAGAGGCGACTCAATGCCGAATCAATGGAGGGAAAGTTACCTTATCTCTGTATACAAAGGGAAAAGTGATACGCGAAACTGTGATAACTACCGTTCGATCAAGCTGATGTCACACACCATGAAAATCGTTAAGCGGGTATTAGGTGGCCGACTGCGAAAAATAATACGGCTATCTGATGATCAGTGTGGGTTTGTCTCAGGTAAATCAACCACAGATGCAATCCAAAGTATAAGGATCATAATGGAAAAACATCGTGATTCCTTAAGGGATTTGCATATTGTATTGGTTGACTTTGAAAAGGCATTCGTCAGACAAGCACGAGATCTGATATCAGTGGCGCTAAAACATCGAGGGCTTCCAAAAACATATGTACAGATGATCATGGACATGTACGAAGGGGCAAGGACAGGAGTAAGATGCCCCGCTGGAGTAAACGAAGAGTTCCCAATCAAAGTCGGGGTGCACCAGGGAAGCGTCTTAAGTCCTTTGCTCTTTATTACAGTCCTTGATTATTTGCTTGAAGGTAAAGTGATGGACCCCAAGGTACATCAGTTATTCTTTGCTGACGATGGAGCCATCATAAGTGGGAATCCTACATCCCTGGTGGACGCTTTGGAGGGAAATCGGTATCGCATTAGTAAAAAAAGACGGATTACTTGTGCTGCCCGTTCTCTGATCCTCTCAGGCCTATTCCAGACATTTATTTGAATGGAACAGTGCTTCCCAAGTGCGAAAAGTTCAAATATCTAGGATCTATGATCAATAGCAAAGCAACTTGTGATGACGACATCAATCATCGCGTAAGCGTAGGGTGGATGAAGTGGCGAGAAAATTCCGCTATCTTCTGTGACAGAAAAATGCCACCTAAGTTGAAAGGAAGGCTCTACACGGAAGTTGTGCGTCCAGCGCTCACATACGGTTCACAATGTTGGACAATGTACAAAACGTATGAGAGTAAATTACGGCAGCTGAGATGAAGATGCTTCGCATGACAGCAGGAGTGACAAAGGTTGATCGAATAAGAAGTTCGAAGATCCGTGGAAGCTTTCACATCAAGGAAACCATCGTACAAAAAATAGAGCGGCTCAGCTGTTATTACCACGTTCAATGAAGAGATCATTTGAACCCTGTTAAAAAGACAATATCAATGCACGTTTCAAAGACATCGCGATGTAGGAAAGGCAGGCCTATAAACGCCTGGATCACACAAATGCGACGACATCGGCCTTTCATTGGCCTCAGTAACCGAGTGATCCAAAATCAACAGGCCTGCCGATATTTTCTAAGGTCAAATAGGCGAACCCCTCAGGCGGATCAGTAGAAATGCGGTGAAGTGGGAGGGTTATGATCCCTTATTTTCGGATCATAACCTCGCTGATGAAAGGAAGAAGAAGATCGGTTTTTAACTCGGTTTATGTCCCAACTCTTACCCATGGCCATGAAAGTTGTGTAATGAACGAGGGAATAAGATCGTGGATACAAGCTATCGAAATGATTATTATTATTCCTTCGCGGTGTTACTGGAATAATTTGTAGGGTCGAGTGCGCAACACCAGAGTACGCGAGGCACTCAACGTTGAGCAGCGACTTCTATGCTTCCAGGACGTGTCACGATTACCATAACATCAGGTAAGCGACCTCCTGGTAGGCCTAAGAGTCGAAGGTTGGATCAAGTCTAACATCTCTCCTGGAGCCGTCTAGTTATTACTCCTGATGGGTTGGATGCAGTGGCGGAGAACGGAGAGTCATCCTAACCCGCGATTTGCATCAAGGATAAGCGTTCGAAATATATGCATGTACGACCTAACAAAGATACATACTTTTTTTTTTAATTTATTTTTATTTTTCTACATAGTCTCCTTATGAGTCTACACACTTCTCCCAGCAATGCTCCCATCTGTTTAACCTATCCAAATAGTACTCGGCGTCTTTCTATGCAAAATAATTGTTTACGAAGGTGGTGGTATGCCTAAATCTTGATTCAATATATGACAAACACGTCCTTTGGACATACTCATAGCCTCTGCCATCTCTCCCGCTTTAATTCGACGGTTGTCTAGCACCATTTGATGGGCGATATTATCGTCAGTGGTTGCAGTTTTTGGGCTAGTACGGTCACGTTTAAATTCAGCTGCCCAAAATTTCACTGTCGTAAATTATGATGCAGAGTCCCCGTAACAGCGTCCAACTCTTCTTTGATTTGCGTAGGTGTGTTGCCTTCAAAAACAAATATTTCATGACAGCTCGATACTCGATTTTTTCCATTTTAACAAAAACACTCACATCGACTCAGTCAAACGATTGTCAAACAACACCTGCACGTCCAAATTGGCTAATATTTTGGTGAGTACCTTTCAAAAGATGCACAAATACATACCCCAGCTTTTGTTGACGAGTGCTGCCATCTTCATGTTGAGGTCGGAAACTTTTTAGACCCTCATATGGATATATAATTTTTACTTTTCTTTCAATTGGCTTCAACATTTTTTTTAATGAGTACTTCTTGGCGAGAAATTCGCTCAAGCGTATGTATTTTTCTCGCAACGATCTGAAAGGAGGCACTTCGAAACCTCAACTACATATCATGCCCAGTGCTGCCACTTGACGCATAGCGTATTGTAGCAGATCCCTAGGCAAAAGCTAGTAGATTCAACCAAAAGGTAGTACAACAGCTTCATTCATTTATTTATTAAAATTTGCACTTTTTTTTTTATAATTTGCGAGCACTCAAGGGGGTAGGTAGGTAGGTAGGTAGAATTGGTTGTGTCAACAAACCACGCCGACACTTAATTAGCGCAGAAGCGCCGTTTTAACACCACAACTCTAGTGACCTATCGGATGTAAAAAGGATGTTAACTTGTAGGGAAAGGGAAAAAGAGTAAGGATTATTCAAATCCACCCCGTTACATTGAGGAAGCTTATAATATCCCCAATGCTAATCTCCGCTAGCTCTATAAGGCTGTCGAAAAAGAGTTTACCTAAGGTGCGCTGTCTGGCCTTGCCTAAAGCCGGACACTTGCAGAGGAATTGTAAGATTGTTTCTATCTCGTCAGCATTATTGCAGCTGCGACAGTGTGCATTAAATGCATTGCCTATTCTGGCCGCATGAACCCCGATGGGCCAGTGGCCAGTACTAACTTCAAGATCTCTTGCGATATCTGTACGGTTTCTGTTTAGTAGATCTTGCGTTCTTTTCCGGAAGTATTTGGGCCACATCTGCCTGAAGATGACACAGTTCCACACCCCCTGCCATCTACTATCCGGCTTTAGCAGATAACGCGCGAAGATGCCTCCCTTAAGGACCCCCAACGGGACGTTCACCTCCTTTGCTAGGGAAGCATCAAGGGCAGATCCTTGCCTCGCGAGTTTATCAGCTCGCTCATTCCCCTCAATGTTGCTGTGACCTGGAACCCAAAGGAGACAGATCCTTAGCCGGTCACCCAGCGAGGCGAGTTCTTCTTTGCACTGTTCTTCTATCCTTGAGGATGTAGTGGCAGATACTATAGCCTTGATAGCCGCCTGGCTGTCAATGAGGATGACAATGGTATTTAGGGGTGTAGCGGTTTGCTTAAGAATGCGGCAGGCCTCACGTATAGCAAAAACTACCGCCTGGAAGGCACTGCACGAATCAGGAAACCGGAAAGACCTGGAAATATTGAGGGAATCACAGAATATCAAGGGGTTATGAATGCCCTTAACATGTTTACACACATTGTGGGCATTGGAAAGAATAGATAGAGAGAGAGAAAGAAAGATTTTGGTGTGCTGGGTTTTGAAGCTCAGTTGTTTATGCTTCAGAGAAACTCTGCGGGCGGCGTCCAGATAACTGGGGAGATTTTTTTTATTTTTTGTCTTTTGCTTCTGATTCGCAGAATTTCTTTTCCCGATAACCGATATCATAGCAAATGATCATCAACAGAGCGAACAATTTTTCCAGCCATATGACCAAGCTACTGCCAGTGTTATGCCTTCGCCGTAGTATTCACACAAGCTTTCGCAATTGATCAGACTTTCTTTTTATATATTTCCTAAGAAATAAATAAATGCTTGTTGACATAAGGATTTGAACGATGAACCATTAACCATAATAAAATAAAAGTAATGAACAAAAATAAACAAATTAGATTTTTAAACTCTCCATTAATAAAAATAAACAATGAACAAAAATAAATAAATTATGCTTTGCGACTACACTACGTATAGATGATAATGGATATGTACAAAAGAACAAAGACAATAGTAGGATGTCCCAATGGAGTAACCGAAGAGTTCCCATCTTACGAAAAATAGAGCACGACTGGCTCAGTTAGTATTTCCACGTTCAAAGAAGAGATCATTTGAATGCTGTTAAAAAGGCAATATCAATAAACGTTCCAAAGACATCGCGAAGCAGAAGAGCCAGGCCTATAAACACCTGGATCGCACAAATGCAACGACACCAGCATTTGATTGGCCTCAGTAACCACGTGATCCAAAATCGAAAGTCCTGCCGATATTTTCTGATGTCAAAGACGCGAGCCCCACAATAAATACAGTGAAGTGGGAGAGTGACGATCTCTTGTTTTCAGATCATAACCTCGCCGAAATAGGAAGAAGAAGAAGGCATTGTGACGACACTACATAAACAATAACCAAAAATAAATAAATCATGCTTGTGGAGTTTTCCATTAATAAGCTTAAATCTTCTAGCAAAATTAACAAATTCATCCGATGGTTCAAAAATTGGATTGCCTTTTAAAAGTTCTTTACAAAGGAAAATATTTTCAGCAGTCTTTTTACCAATACTATTTCTTAAATCGATTTTAATTATGTTCAAATTTGAAATTTTTCAGCTGGAGCGCTGCTAGGCGGAAGGCAATAAAGCTTAAACATAAGCGATGCTAGTTCAAAAAATACAAAATCCTCGACCTCATTCTTAATTTCCTTTAAAACAATCTTCTTGATGCAAATCAATGAATAGAAAACTAATAACTACGCAGTGCAAAAAAAGACAAAACTCGAGATTTTTTGGCATTTGAGATTAGCGAAACATATGGAAAATGGAGCCACCCGACCAATAATAAACCGGCACCTATGAGTAGTGCCAAATAACTCAAAATATATTCAAAATATAAATATGTCATATATAGCCAATAGCGTTATAAGAAATGCAACACTTACCGAAATTACGGAAGAAATAAAGAAACTTAAACCAAAGAAGGCTCCTGGATACGACCTAATTACGGGAGAGGTCCTTAAAGCCCTACCAAGAAAAGCTCTAATTAAGCTTATGTTCATTATAAACGCCGCGCTTAGAATAGAATATTTTCCCAGTCAATGGAAAGTCGCCGAAGTCATAATGGTCCTTAAGCCCGGAAAACCGCCGAATGAAAAAACGTCTTATAGACCGATTTCGCTTCTTCCAATTACATCCAAGGTGTTCGAGAGAATATTGATTAAGCGAATACAGCCGGTACTAGAAGAAGGGCATCTCATTCCGGATCATCAATTCGGATTCAGAAGTAAGCATTCTACAGTTGAACAAGTACATCGAATAACACATGTAATCGAAAAGTCACATGAAGAAAAAAGATTTGTTGAAGCGTATTCCTTGACGTCTCTCAAGCCTTTGACAAGGTCTGGCACGAAGGCTTAAAGTTTAAATTACGACAAGTTCTGCCAGAGCACCTATATAATATTCTGAAGAACTACCTTACGAATAGACTATTCCGCGTCAAATGTGGAAACGAATATGCAGACTTTAAGGAAATAATGGCTGGGGTGCCGTAAGGAAGCGTTCTTGGTCCAGTCTTATATCTATTATACACTTGTGATATACCGCAAGTAGAAGGCACTGAGCTAGCTACATTTGCCGACGACACTGCTATCTTGGCAGTAGGTAAAACTGTCGAAGATACTACAGACAAACTGCAAGAAGGTTTGGATAGAGTAAATGAATGGACAAAGGTTTGGCGAATCGCACTCAACGAGACCAAATCTGTTCATGTAAATTTTACTTATAAGAGAGTAAATAATTTGCCGATCTTTTCAAACTCGGTTCAAATTCGGTTTGCAAACGAGGCTAAGTATCTTGGAATGACACTTGATACAAAGCTGAAATGGAAAACGCATGTAAAGAAAAAACGCAAAGAACTAGATAATAAATATAGAGAAATGTATTGGTTACTTGGAAAATATTCCAAGCTTAATGTAGAGAGCAAACTGCTTTTATATAAGCAAGTGCTAAAGCCTGTATGGACATATGGTATACAACTCTGGGGTTGTACCAAAATAAGTAATATTAAAATTTTACAGACTTCTGAAAACAAAGTGCTAAGAGGTATTGTTAATGCGCCATGGTATATCAGAAATAGCGATATCCACAGATATCTTGGCATTAAAACAATCAAAGACGAAATCAAAAACTACGCGAGAAAACATAAAAGTTTTGGATGAAAGAAACTTACTACGCCGTCTACAAAGAACAAAACCTTATAGACCTAGCGCGTTAAGTAACCGCGTCTAAACTGCGGAGCTGGCAGGAACTTCTAATGGGAAGGTACCTGGAAAACGTACTTATTTCGTGAAACGAAAACTACTTGATAAGTCGAATACTTAGTTGTAGTTAAAAATAAAAAACAAGTCTGTTTTGAAGGGAGGTTTTTTAGTGGGTAAGAAAGCCACACTACTATGAGCACGCGCTATCGATCCTCATAGTGTCTTGTTGAGGATCGGATACTGGAGGAGCTGCTCTACCTTCAACAGTTTCATTGCTTCTCTCCATCTGATATTTCGTTATTTCAGCTTAGAAAAGACATGCAGAAAAAAATCATGGATGACACCTATGTTGGCCTTGGCTTCCGCAGAGATTTTATTTGATTACCTACCTTGAATTACCTCCTGAATCCCATTCACTTTGTAACTGTACACAAATTTACGTGCGTAAGCTCATCCTGAACCAGTTTCCCAAAAGCCAGATCAGCTAAAAATATTCAAAAATCCTGAAACGTTAAGAATCTCCAACAAAAAAAAAAAATGAAAACCTTTATCATTTTCAATTCCATGTAATTGTTTTATTTTTGTTTGTTTTATATTTTTTGGTTTGTAATAATTTATTACATTATTTTTATGTTTTTTAATTTGTATATTACTATATTACTCACTATTTCTAGCTTCAGTTTTTATTTTTTATTTTTATTCCTTGACAAATAATTTTAAACTTATGCATCCGTACACTACACATCTATTTTATGAACATAAAACTTAGACAATTTCCTTAGACACTAATTGAAATCTATAAATAAACGATATCTATTTACAGGTGATAGCTATGTAAACTTAAAAAATAAAAAATAAAAATAAAAATAAACAAAAGAACATCACAAAATATTTTTTTCTGTTTATTATTTTTGTATTTATTTTACCATCTTTTTTTTTAACTAATATAAAAACTTTTACATTTGATTGATATTTTATTAACATTCTACCTTTAGATAAGATTTACTGTTTTGTTTTTTTTATGTTTATTACACCGTGCAATCGTTTTTTACTTATAAATATTATTATTTTCTACGACCCTAGTTTAAGTAATATATTTAAATAAAAACTGTTGCAATATGATAAATAAATTAATTTGATTTCTTAAAATATATATATATATATTTTTTTTTTTATTTAACATTTATAATATGTATAATGGATAGTATCACAAAATTTGTTTAAATTTAAATTGTTTCGCAATTTTTATTTTTATTTTTTTATTTTTTTAAGCTTTAATTTTATCTCTCGTTTCATTCGTGTATATATGTATTTGCTTATATTATATTACATCGACAAAATATTTGTTTTTTTTTTTATGTACAAAAGCTTTATAAGTACAGTGTTTGAAGATTACTTAGAGAGATAGTGGAGTAGCTTTTCTATATAGTTTTTTTTTTTTTATATATTTTACATTTTTACACAAATTTTCTTGAGATTTTTGTCGGCCGAAATTATTTTATAAATATATTTTGCTTTTATTGCACTTTCATTGACACACAGAAAAAATTTCTCACTTCAAACGACGACGGCAGCGACGATGGCGATGAATTTTTATTTGTTAAATTCGAATTTTGATTTTATTTTGCAAAAGAATTTTTATCTTTTTCTGTTTACATTGTAGGATTTTGTAGTTTGGATTTGTTTTTTTTTTTTTTTTTAATGTTAAATGAAACGAAATCAGTCTCTTGTCTGGCGCTTTAATATTTTTTTGTTTGTTTTGTTTTAAATCACACATTGCATGCATCTTTGGATACGTTTCATTTAATAGTTTTCGTGTTTGTTTATGTTTTATTTTTGAACAATTATTTGTCATAAAACAATACAAAGAAAAATATCAATTAATTCACTCATAAACAGGATTATCAAGAATAATAAATATTTGTGTTTGTCTGCTTGTTTTGGGCTATTTTCATCTTTTTCGTTCGCATTGCAATGAATGAATGAAAGATGAGAAATGGCAAAAAAAATTAAAATATTATACACTGCCAGCTATTATTTTTTTAGTTTATTGGGATTGTTCTTATGAAACCAGTAATAACGAGTTATTTTCTGTTGGATTAACATTGTGTAGTTTATGAGGAATTAGTTGTTTTATTTATCTTTTTTCGTTTTTTTTTTTTTTTGTTCTGCTTGAGACGACTGTTTTTCTTGGGACTTATCCAATAGCATTGGAGATGGTATTTTGAAAATAGGAGAAAGTTTGCAGCAATTACCTGCTGTCATTTAGATGACTTTGTTTTTTTAAGTGGAGGAGTTTTTTATGAGATCATTGTGTGGTGACAACAACTTTGAGATAACAAAGTATGGTAGAGAAGAATTTTGGTTGGTCATTCCTCTTCCATTAGCTTTGCATTCAGGATCAAACGTTTGGATGTAGAGTAAGTTTGATGGAATTTACTCGTATTCTTCCTTCCAGCCGCTCATCTGAAATAAATAAAATAAAATATGTTCAATGGTGATACAGAAAACGTGTGTACAAAAATTTCAAGATTTAATTCAACTGACAGAAATTTACTACTTTTATTGTTACAGATACATATATAAAGAAATGCTTCAAAATGTCATAACTTCCAAAAATTATCTACGCACGTGCTGTAAATATGCGTATCTTGTACAAGATTACTAAGCTTATTACAATGTGTGTGAAGTGTAATTTCAATTCGAATCACGTACTATAAACAGAAGTAACGAGCTGGTTAATTAATTTTTACTGACAACAGTCAGACATTCAAATATGTCGTAGTTTTGACTTTAGATTAAGAGGCAGGTATCGCAGATACAATGACAAATTAATTTAATCTTTTAGAGTAGGAGGTCGAAAAGGTTAAATAAGATCCTAATTGAAAATGATTAACAATCTTTCGTAATGTTTCTTATTTTTTTCATCATGATATGACTGATTTAAGAAAATCTACAACTTCTAAACTATTACGAAGGTTTGCCTTTTTTCAACAACTTATGGGTTAGTATTTCAAGGTCAGAAGCTTATGTCAAAGATTTCAATTACTGGCATACCTGTTCTTGCGTTTTATTAGATACGTAGGTTGCTACTTAAGTTTTGAGATAGACAAGTAAAAATAAATATTCATAATCGAAAATGGAAATTGAAATGTTTTTCAAAATATTCTCCATGAAGATGAATATACTTTTGCATGCGTTCGAACCAATTTTCGAAGCACTTTTTCCACTCCGATTGAGGTACCTCCAAAGCATGTGATTTTAACGCATCAACCGCTTCTTCAGGCGTCGAAAAACGCTAACCTCGAATTTTATTTCTGATATGCGGGAATAAGAAGAAATCACTGGGTGCCAAATTACTACTGTACGGCGGATGATCCATTAATTCGATGTTTTGAATGCTCAAAAATGCACTTGTTTGAGCCGATGTGTGAGAGCTTGCATTGTCGTGGTGGAGAATGATTCGTCTTCTGCGATTGGTTTCCTTTATTTTTCCGAACACTTCTGGCAAACAAATGGTGGTGTACCATTCACAATTGACAGTTCTACGTTGGTCTAATGACACGGTGGCGACATGTCCAATTATTCCAAAAAAAAAACAGGCGAAGTGCTTCGTGCGCGAACAACTTTTGTTGGATTTGGATCGTCTTGAAAGACCCATACAGTCGATTGTTGTTTAGTTTCGGGTTCATATGCATAGATCCATGATTCGTCGCCTGTCACGATTTTATAGACGTCTTTTGAAGCACCGCGATTGAATTTTTTCAACATTTCTTGGCACCAATCGACCCGAGCCTTTTTTTGAGCGATTGTCAAATTATGCGGTATCCAACGCGAACAAATCTTTTTGACGGCCAAATGTTCATGTAATATTGAATGTATGGAAGTGGAACTAAAGCCCAAACATGCCTCAATTTCACGGTATGTCACATAGGCGAACCCCACAGGCGGATCAGTAGAAATGCGGTGAAGTGGGAGGGTTGTGATCCTTTGTTTTGGGATCATAGCCTCGCTGAAAAAAGGAAGAAGAAGTCACATAGCGATCTTGCAATATAAATTTACGCACAGTATCATTTTTTCCTGGCACAACAACCTATTTTGGACGACGTTCACGAAATTCGCCCTGTAGCGAAGTGCGATCACGATTGAAATCGGAAATCTAGCGAAACACGGTGCCTCGAGATGGCGCTTCATTACCAAAAGTCCAAGTGAGTTAATCCGGACACTGTTGTTGGTTTAATCCACGTCATCAAAAGTTATAAAAAATCATCGCACCAAAATGTTCACGATTTAGTTCCATTTTTTGACCAAGACGAGTATTTCAAGTAGCTGTACACAACACAAATAGCATTCGTATGACAAAACATTCTGAGTACGATTAATACGTATATTAAAAATGTCAAACTTTACGATGACAATGTCAGATTTGACATATTCACAGTGGTGTTGCCATATCTCAAAACTTACGAAGCAACCCTCGTACTATTCTGGTTTTTCGGCGGGAGTAAGTAAAGAAAACTCAAAAGTGAAAACTACTAATTACGGCTCTAAACTCAATTTTTATTAAGAATTTTCTATTTAATGGTAACGCTTAACGCTTTAAAAATGACTCTTCTATACTTAAGCTACTAGTAAGTTTTTATTTAAAAATCGGAAGTCCTCAAGTAATATGGTAAGCAATTCAAAAATGCAGGAACTATATAAGTCGAAGCCCTAATGTTGACTCTTGCCAATAAAGTTGCTAAAGGTAAAATATGCTTGTAACAATGTTAGACTTACCATATGTGAGGTGGATATTTCTTCTTTTTTTTTAAGATGGAGAGTGGTGTGATAAGGATTGTATAAGTAAGACCCCATACGAGTACAAAGTATTTCGACCTACAAAATGATCTTTTGTACTAACCCCTGAAAGAAAGCATGTTGCGAGGAAGAAATTACATATATCAGATTGGGTGATAAACCATTTATGAAAAATTGTTTGTCTGCTGCGAGCGAAGGCAGCACATTCACACAAACATAGTCTGCAAGTGTCAGATTGAATAATACCAATTTTCTTAAGGTGGTATTTGAGACAGAAATAACCAGTAAGTAAGTCTGTTAAAAACTTTGTATTATGTTTGTTAAGTGCTAGAATTTCTTTCGACCTTTTTCTTAAGAGATCAATAAATCTCTTTGTGTATTTTAGACGTAGTTGTGAGTCCAGTATAAGCGCTTTTAACGTTGTTACAACGATCTAGCTCAACTTTGATTTGGCTTGTAGGTACCCCGCAAAAAGGTTCCGGACGAACGAATTTGAGTTGAGGGCCAGATCTGGCTAGTTCATCAGCAGTCTTACTGCTGGCGATGACTTTGAGCAACGGACCCAAGTGAGTGAGATGGTGTTGCCTGCAGCAAGCTGCTTTAGGGTAATGAGAGAGTTCCAAACTAATTTACACTCAAATCGGATAAAATATTTGTGTCTGATCTTCAGAGGGCTCTTCTGATGCATTGTCTTGGGCATGGCTCTATAGCACAGACCTCTGCGTGGAAGATAGTGGGAGGGAGGGAGTGGGGGTTACCCCGCACAAAACAGAACTCGTTCTCTTCAAAAGAAAATTCAAAGTTCTTCTCATTGACCCTCCTACGATAAATGGCACCAGTCTCTCCTTCACAGAAAATACAAAATACTTTGGTCGTATTTAGACAGTAAACTTAACTGGAAAGCCTTCTACAAAGCGTAGGGAAAGCAAATGTAGTTTTTTATTCCTGTAAAAAGGCTATAGGGAGGAGGTGGGGCATGCAACTTCGAATCACACGCTAGCTATAAGTGTCCATCATCAAGCCCGTACTACTGTACGCCGTAATCGTTCGGTGACCGGCTTTTAATAGGGCTGTTCACCTTACTCAATCAGCTAAGGTGCAAAGATCTGCATAAACGTATATCAGCGGTGTACTAAAAAAAATACTCCATCTGCCGGACCTGCTGCACTCAGATATCAAAGGTATTAATTATAAGTCTCCTCTCAGTGGTCTTTTTTACTAACTTATTTTACCCATGAAATTGCCGACTTCACCCCGCCAAAACTGAGATTTGAGCGTATGGGTGATGCTCCCCCTGCGGTTGGTAACTCAGTTAACTTCTACATAGAAGTCTCCAAGAGGAATAGTGGGGTCTGTTGTGGTGTTTTCCCCGAAAATCGGTATCCTTAGAATCTCTATGATGGATAAGAAACGCAGTGCCGAATTTGTTAAGCTAAAGCGATCACAGACCAACTATGACTTCTACACGAACTGTAAAGACAAAGAGAGTTTAAAGAGTGAAACTATCATTCACTTCCTATGCACATGTCTGGCCCTGTTCCAAAAAGACTGCTCCCTGTAGGGGCTCCTTTCTTCGATGACCTTGGCGAAGTGACGTCCCCAGGCGTCATGAACATCCGTCGCTTTATTTAAGGCTACAGTTGGTTTTAGTCCCAGGAAAGATCCGTGGCATCACAATGGACCTCTACTGGTGTAAGTGAATGTAAAAACGGCCGCTTTATTAAGAGCAGTATATCATGCAAGATTCAGGCCGGTGGGAAGTAGTTTGTCATTTCCGAGGAAAATCAAATATGGATTATAAGGAGATTCATAAAATATAATTTTGACGCAAAGGAGATAAAGGAGTTGGGCTCTCTTCAAATAGCCCACTCAAGCCTATTGTGGTAACTGGTATTACCATTATTAAGAGATCTAGCGAAATTCGTACGGTTGTTACATGACATCGTTGCTACAGACATCGCGATGTAGGAAAGGCAGGCCTGCCGACATTTTCTGAGGTCAAATAGGCGAACCCCACAGGCGGATCAGTAGAAATGCGGTGAAGTGGGAGGGTTGTGATCCCTTGTTTTCGGATCATAGCCTCGCTGATAAAAGGAAGAAGAAGAAGCTACATCTGAATACATAGTCAGTGGAAGAAGTTACCAAATACAACAAATAAAAGCAATAAACCCCCAAAAAACTGAATACAAATGAGGAGTTTTATAGCAGATCGAATAGGAGGTATGTCAAGCAGTATAATATCATCGTACGAGTTCCATGAGCTAATTTGTAGATAGAACCATCCCGTCACATCATCCAACCACACTCTGATAATATTTTGGACAAATAATGCAATGCCCACAGGAGGAATTTTCGAGAAAAACTATTCTGAAGAAAAAAAGAAAAAGAGCTGTCCACTCATTTCGAAGAACAGAAAGTCTATGTGAGGAGGCGAAGAAGAGTAAATTGACAGGCACTGGAAAGCTGTTCTACCGAACAAGACTTATGTGCTCTAGAGTGAATTCTATATATAATATAAATTTGGCGCAACAGCTCTTTAAGTGCCTGTGCCTAACTTCTCGCAACCACACGAATGCAAGAGACCTACAGTTTTACGCCGTATCCGAAGGGATATTTTAGTTTTTTTTATTTTGAGAAGCTTTCTCATGACAACAATTTTTATTTTTTATTTTTCGGAATAGGAAACGCTCGACTGGATCACTCAGACGCAACTGGTCCATTGTACTAGCAGAGAGCAAACCCTAATTTACCCATTTTATTGGAATTTCCTTGTCTTTCTAAGAAAGCCAAGCACATGACAACAATACTCTCGGATGTTTGTCAGACGTTCGTGAGAGGTGGGACCGTGAAAAAAATTGGTGGTGTTTTCTAAGATTCGAACATGGAACCTTACGCGCAGTGGTCCGACACACTAACCACTGCGCTACGACGACCACGTCCAATAAATTCTATTCATTCATAATCTTAAGATAAGTTGGAGGTTTCAAGGGCCAAAATCAACGATTTGTAAGGTTCATCATCATTCATTGCGATGATGATTATGTATCAAGAGGCAGTAGCGAGCAGTAGTTAAGACAACCGAGTGTTGAATACGATTGCCGCTGAGTCCGTACAGAGGCACGTGTCCGTTTTGTTAATTTATTTTTCCTCTTTCACCTTTTTTTGATTTAAATTTTAAGTAAATCATATTCTGTTGTATAAAGAGATTGTGTTCCTTTTCTTGTATATCCATGGTTAATTATTCTGGTAGCCAGTATATATAATACATAGATAGATACAAGTCGTAAGCTGAGTCGTGTTTTTATTGTAATAGAATTGTATTTCCTTGAAAATAACACTTTGGATATATAGCTACACTGGAAGCCTAACATATACTTAAATTAAGGTCTCAAACTCTAAACTTTAAAAAAAATATGCAAGCCAAAGCAAATTGCTATTTCCATACATACTCATACTAACATGTTTTTTGAAGTTTTATGTACGGACATTTATTTAAAATAGCTTTTCCATGGTAATACTTTCTGCAAATACCTACTATTGCATACAAAAAATATTATTGAAAGATTAACTTTTAACACTTTTTAACCATTACTAAATTTAAGTACCTACTATCATAATAAATTTCTATTCAATTTAAATGATATAAAAAATGCAATTATTTAAAGTAGTAACATAATATTATTCTGACATTAATTGTATTGTCTAACTAACACATTGATGTGTGATTCAAGGTATCAGATGCAAGAATACAAATTGACCTTAATAAAAGGAATGTGGGAAGTAGTGACTAAGCATCTGGTAATAGCTAATATCATGAATACTTTTTTTGCTATGACAGTGAACAAAAGTCAATTGGCATACCTAACAGTTTTAAACAAAAGAGATAAAAAGTTGACAAAGAACTGATACTATATACATGCACCTGCATGTGCATACATCAAATAAATAATAGACAAACATATAGCAATTTAAACACAAGACAAATACGAAATACAACTTACATACTTGACAGCTCTGTTTCTAAAAGTCTCCTGTTCCATGTCCCGAATTTTATGCGTTAACATATGTTGCTTAAGATTACCCTGGAAAGAAAGAAAAAATATATTATTATTATTATAATTATTATTATAAAATATATATATATATATCGTAATTGCAAGAGGAACTCCCATCGCCCTCTTAGCAGTGGAAAGAATGCACATCCACCAAAAGGAAGCAGAAGTGAGAAACGAAGCCAAAGAACTCACCAAAGAATGCTGAACTTCCAAAAGCAGAGGTAGATGGACAGCAAGACTAATCACCAACGTTGTTGAATGGTCGGAGTGGAGATATGGTGGAGTCAGCTACCTAACTACCTAACTCAGTTTCATACAGGGCATGGGTATTTTAAAGCGTACCTGCATAAGATGGGAAAAGTGGTGAGCTCAGCTTACCAGTACGATGTCTCTCCACATGACAACGTAGAGCATACGTTTTTTAGCTGCACACGATGGACAGAAGAAAGAAGCACGATGAAGCTGGAGATATGCGACATAAGTCCAGAGAACGTAGTGGGAGCTATGCTACCCAGTGAAAACAAATGGAATAAAATATGCTCCTTTGTCGAGGCAGTACTAAAGGCGAAAAAGAGAGAGGAAGATTGTTGCACAAAATATTTATTTATTTTTAGAAGATAAATATGAAAATGCCGGTCCCCAGAGGCGAAAGAAAACGACACCACTCCGAAGTAATCTATAAGCGGTTCCGGAGAGAATGGTGTCACTTTGAAAAGGGGTTAAGGTGGCTTTTTAGTGAGTAAAAAGTCTCACAAAACAGAGCGGGCATGTTTCGTTTCTCGTGAGCAGTAGCGTTTTCCACCAACCCCGAGAACAAAAAAGGTGCTTCTTATATGGACCAACCATTTGTTTCTTCTATCATATTATAGTTTGCGGCAACCCTTTAAATTTGTTCTATACTGCAACAAATTACAAAAAAATACAAATATTTGGCGCAACAGCTCTTTAAAGTGCCAGGGCCTAGCTTCTCGCAACCACTCATGTTGTGTGCGTTATATTTTTCACACGAATGGAAGGGACCTTCAGTTTAATGCCGAATCCGAACGGCGATTTGAGAAGCTTTTTCATGACAACAATACTCTCGGATGTTTGTCAGACGCTCGCGAGAGGTGGGACCGTGAAAAAACTTTTTGGTATTTCTGGGATTCGAACTTGGAACCTCATGCGTAGTGATCCGACACACTAACCACTTACGCCACGGCGCCCCCGCAACAAATTACTGCAGGAATTTTTGCATGTTCTAGAGGTCGCTACCGCTCATACAGCTCTCATGGAATGAACTACTGCTTTGCTTCTTTTGCAAACTTCATCATCGTTCCAAATTCCTACATCCTTCTTCAAAAACTCGGAGGAAAGGCCAGCTATGTTAAAAAATCTCAATGTTTTGCTCGACACAAAATCTTGGAGATTCTAATTTAGTATCAGATAGTATGAGAGCTGCATATCATCATCCTGCCGATGCTTCGGACCAATATTATTGCATAAATCCTGACTGTAAAAATGCAAGTGTCTTTTATTCCTTTTTATTCTTTTTTCGACAACGATTTGATCTCTTAATAAATTAATTTTGAGTGAATAGATTACTTTTGCTATCCATTTAGCTCGATGTAATCCAGTAGGCGCACGAAAGGAAAAACGCCCGGTAGCCCGGTAGGTTTTAAGGAATGTACAGGATTTCAGAATAATTATTCAAAAGAGTTGTAGTGTTTATCCTCACTTAACTTGACCTCAAACCTGTGTTATTATTTGAATTTTTTTTAACTATATGTTTCAAAAGAAGTAGGACAAAAAAATATGTACTCCGTATAAATAATGTAGATAGCCCTTCGCTAAGTCCATGTACAACGACATTTTTTATTAGCTCAATAGACCATGAAAAGCTAAAAAAAAATACAGAGATAAGCTAATAGAACAATGGTTTGTAGTATGCAATAGTTCATCTGTAAAATTTGGTCGGACGAAAGTATGTCCAATGAATGGAACCTCAGCATGGTCTGCCCTCAAGAAAGGAGACCATCTGAACTGCGCCAACTACAGAGGTATTATAGAAGTCTTCTCAACATCGCATATACCTAATACCATGTTCCCACCAAACGAAATCTCGAAATTTCGCAAAATCTCTCCAAATCTCGGAGGTTTCGACATACATTTTCGAGGTTTCGAAATCTACTTGAAATCTCCTTGAGTTCATCCATCCGTGATAGGTTGTCAAACCGAACAAGCCTACAGCGTGAACTTTGGTTCATTTTGGTATTCATTTATAGATTTCAAAATATAAGTAGTGCGTTCTAAGTCAAGCGCAATTTGTGGAATTTACGAAATATCTAAGTTTGGATATGGGACTAGATCGAGTAAATTTATTAATTTCCCATAAGCTGAAAGGATTGACTATTTCCCTTTCTTTGTTTCGTAAGCACGCTCGACATACAAAGAAACAAGACAACAAGATTTTTCGCCAATTTCTTAGTTGAATTTCCTTCTTTTTAATTGGAATACTATTATCGGGAGGATATTGATCTTAAAATCAACACGGGAGTGAGTTGTAAAACACACAAATATAACAAAAATTCAGAAACCTTATTTGCGTGATAAAAATGTATCAACAAAAGAAAAAATGTTATAAAGTTCACCGATACGGAGCTATTTCCTCTCTCAGTGAAAAACGCCTCATGACAGTTTTCATTTCGGTTATCTTTGGGGTGGCAATGGTGTAGTGGTAACGTCGTCAATTGACATTCTAATGGTTCATGGTTCGAATCCGAACGTCCGCAAGTATTTATTTATTTCTCATGAAATATACAAAGTCAGTCCGATCAATTGCAAACGCTTGTGTGAACACTACTGCGAAGGCGTAATACTGGCAGTAGCTTGAATTCCGCGAATGACATCAGTGGGGAGATCAAACGAAGAATTACTCCTGCCAATCGCTGTTTTTATGGGTTAAGAAGGCAACTGATTAACAAAGCCTTGTCTCAAAATACTAAGGTAACTCTGCATAAGCGACTAATCATTTCAGCCCTGTTGTATAGCACAGAGGCATGGACGGTAATTGGAGGTGCCGAACTATACGGCTTTTAAAAGAACATCGACTTAGCCAGAAGAGTTCACACACAGCGACTAAGATGGCTGGATCAACGGATGGATTCCAACGTTCCAGCCCGAAAAAATCTTTGAATCTACCCCGGACGGACTTCCTAATAGAGGACGGCTTAGCAGCTGGTGGCACCATTAAGTAGAGGGGAACCTCCAGTAACTTGGCGTGCACAACTGGAGGCAGCTGGCTCATAAGCAGGTTGGCTGAAGATGTTTATTGGTTGAAGACGAGGTCCGCCCCGCGCTATAGAGCCAACTGAGTAAAGTAAAGTAATGGATCTACAGCAAGAGACTTGCTAAGGTCAAGATGTAATTGTAATGTTTCTGAAGATTCCAAATTAAGTTTCTAGTTGGAAATATTTATGACTAAACAACATGAATGTGAAGAAAAATACAATGACGCAGATGAGGATTTGCAAATAAAGATGCATCGCTAGTTTTTTTTTTTTTTTTTTGATTAATTGTCGTCACGTCCAATTGGCGTAAAGGAACTGCGACCAGATAGATCTATTGTGCCAGTGCATCGCTGGTTAGGACGGACGAAAGAAACAAGTGTCTGGAATACGAGCTGGGCAGATGGACTGTCAGGAAAGAAACAAATACCAAAAGAGAATGAATCAGTTTGCAGATTCATCTAGTTGGTTGCAGATTGTTTCGATATGTTATCGCAAATTCCAAAAAGAATTGAACGATTTAAGTACATTTTTTAAATTAAAAAAAAAAAAAAAAAAAAAAAACTCACCTTAGTTGTGAATCCTCGATCACAGATCGAGCATTTGAACGGTCGCTCTTTGGTATGACTCCTATAGTGGATTTCTAAAGCCGAATGGCATGGGAATGTTTTGAAGCAGATACCGCAGGTTGTGCTCCCTCTGACGCCTACAAACAATGGAAACCAAGAAGAACAAAACGAAAAATAATTAAAAATTAATTCTCACCCATTGTAGCACACAAAAATAAATAAATAATTCAAAATTGGAAAAGCCAAACTGTATCTATATAAATTTGGCTTTCTTTTATTTTATTTATTTTTTATGTTATTTTTGTTTTTTAAGTTAAAAATTGAAAAAAAGTTGGAAACTCACAACTCACCCGAAAGTGCTAGTGGATTGAAGGGTGCCGCCGGCATCACCGATTGGGCGATCGTGTTCATGGCGGTGCACATGTTTTGTGTTGTTGCCGGCGGAAACAGTGGGATGTTGGGAAACATTCCGAATGGCGGACGGGCGGCAGCAACTAGCGCCGGATTTGGTTGTGGTGGTGGCGGAGGCTGAAGCTGATGATGGTGCTGTTGTTGTTGCTGTTGCTGAGCCTGTTGCTGAGCTTCTTGTTGTTGCCGCTGCTGGTGGAGGTGTTGCTGGTGTTGGTGTTGCTGTTGCTGGTGATGATGATGCAGCTGTTGGTGGAGGTGTTGTTGGTGGTGGAGGAACATGTTGGGATGACTTGGTGCAACCGGACTGTGCTGCTGGGGCTGAGGGTGCTGTTGTGGCGGTTGGTGTTGATGGGGGGTGGATTGAGGTGGCGTTGGCGGTGTAGGTATTTTCGTGGGTGGAGCCGATTGTTGCTGACTCAGCTGAGACCGTGGGGTTAGATCTAGAGCACCTTGTTGCACTGAGTTGTCGCCGGGTGATGGTGGAGGTTTGACAATAGGAGCGTTTTCCATTGGACTTGTGGGCGCCGAGCTCGTACTGGCCTCAATTTTCAACTTCTGCTCGAACAGCATTCCCTTCATGTCGTCCCCAGACTTTGGCCGATCAACGGAGTCATCATGATTCGAAGACATGTGTTCCGAGGATACATCATCGTCAAAATCGTCACTACAGTCCATGTTGTCATCCATATCTCCTTGAGAAGATTCCGAACCCATAGCACCATTATGAGGACCTCCGGGACCCATTGCACCAAAGTGAAAGGCGAACGGATTCAGGAATGCACCCGGCATCATCGAAGGTGGTGGATCGCGGATTTCTGCTGCCTGAATTTGCTCCGGCGTCAGATCGGTGGGCTCACCAGTGTGCAGGCGTATGTGTTGCTGCAGCACTAAGGCGTTGGAGTACTTTTTATGACACACGGGACACTGGTGGAAGTTTCTCATCGGTGGACGAATTTTATGCACAGCCATGTGGGTCTTAAGATTGCCCTTGGTCGTGAACGCCCGACCACAAATGCGGCACTTGAAAGGTCGCTCGCCAGTATGCGTGCGATAGTGCATTTGCAGGGCACTCTTGCACGACAGCACTCGATCACAGACCACACATTGGTTGGGATCAGTTAGCTTCTTGTTCTTCATCATCTCTTTCAGCTTCAGGGTCTCCGATGTGTTGGATACTTCGATGAAATTCTCCCACGAATTGTCATTACTATGTGGTCTCGGTAACAGCGCCATTTCGTGCTTTATCGCAGCTCCGAAGAATGGCGATCGCGGGATACTTGCAGGACTACGGATAGGCGATCGACGATCCGGTGATGTTTTGGTAAAATTCAATGGAAATCGATCCGCAAAGAAGTCGTCACGGTGAAACGATGGTGGCAGCTGTCCCGGAGTGGGTAGCAGTTCGACATTCTGTGGTGGCATTACTCCTGGTGAAGGTTGAGGGTGTATCGCTGGCTGCTGTGGCTGATTAATGGGAGGCAGAGCCGATTTCATGGGTGTTGGTGGTGTTGGCGGAGCCAGTGGCCGTACGGATATTGTTGGATTGGTGGGTATCACTTGTGTCGTCGATGGCGGAGCCGGCGACGGTGTAACAGGTAATTCGGGTGGTGCTGGAGGTGGTGGGGTCATTGGATTACTTTCCCGAGACTGGTCATTTTCTTCTTGGACCTTCTCTTGTTTGATCTTTAAACTCAGTGGCTCCTCAATGGTAGGTGTTATGCTTCGCGTATTCACCCTTTCAACAGACTCAGAGTCTTTCACTCGCTCCGGCGAACTTGGTGCCGACGGTTTGCGTAGATCTGTTGGCATTTCTTGTTCTCGCTTTAGAGCTGCTGCCATGGCCGGTGGTAAATGTGGCAGAGAGGGAAAGAATGGATTTGGATACGGCCCAAGAGATTTCAGGATATCTAAAGGTGGACGATAGAGGCCGGGTAGTCCGGGAAACCCTGCACTCGGTGGGAATGGTAGAGGCAATGAAACTGGGGGCATTTGCTGTGGCATCTGTGGCTGATGAGTTGGCGAACTGTCCGGTGACATCTGCTCCAGCAGTGGTGGATGGAATTTATCAAGGTGCTCGGGAATGGGTGTCGCATTCATGGGAATATGTGGGAACTTATGCGCGTGCCGCTGAAAGTGGACTTTTAGGTTACCCTTCGTGGTGAAACGGCTACCACACACATTGCACTTAAATGGGCGTTCTCCAGTGTGCGAGCGTATGTGAATTTGTAAAGCTGAGTCGGAGCCAAACACCTTTCCACAGTACCGACAGCGGTGTTTAAAAAATGGCTCATTGCGACTCTTACCGTCCGCGGTTTTACCATCCTTGCCGAAAGAGTACTCATCGGCCAGATTATTCGCCAGGATGCCCTGAGAAGCCGAATCAAGTACCTCCTGTGCCCTTCGCTGAAGCATTTCCAGAGAATTTGGTTCATCTAGCGATGGGAGATCGTCGTGATTTGTAATGATGCTCGATGCTAGGTCGGAGCCAAAGGGCAAAGGCATATTCTCATCCTGTTTCATGCTGGCCAGCATCTGAAGGGACGAGTTTCTGCTGTACTCTTCATACTCTTCGCGTTTACGTTTCAACGAGTCATTGTTGTTTGACTCACTGTGCGCTGATGCTAGCATTTCTTCATCCCGCTGACATCTGGCTTCATCTTCTAATCTTTCACGCTTCACTTCGGGTTGCTCCTGTTCTTGCTCTTCCTCCTCCTCTTCTCTCTGTCTTTCACGCTCCCGTTCTCGCTCCTGCTCCATTTCTAATTCCTCATTTTCCTCATCCAGCTCGTTGTCATTCTTTCCTTGATTCATCGCCAGCTGCGATTGTAACTGCTGAATCAGTTGAATCTGGAACAATTGCTGTTGCTGTAGATTAAAGAGAGTTTGCTGTAGGAATGCCAATTGCTTCATTGCAGCTTCATTATCTGCCCCCGCATTTCCATTCGCTATGGTTTTCGCAGCGAACTGCGCAATAGCCATCTGCATATTTTGTATCGCCTCCAGAGTCACCGGACCTGGGGCAGGAAACTGTGGCATTTGCAGAGGTGGGCTATTCGCTGGCGGTGATGAGATTGGACGATTCTCCTCCTCCACACAGTCTTCTTCAGTAGTAGGTCTTTCATCTTCAGTCTGTGCTGGTGCATCTTGTTCCGCATCATATGACATTGAAGCAATTCTTTCCGAAGCGCAATCTGCCTCCACTGGTTCCCTTTCATCAGTCTCCTGACAGTCCGGTTGCTGTTCCTCCAATGTCTCTCCACCGACTGCCTCATCTGGTGACCTCCTGTCCAATGGTTGATTATTAATCTCCAAATCGGGTGGTGTTGGTGAAGGTAATTTACTATTTATCCTTTCAATCTCCCGTAGATATGTATGCTGCTCGGTTTTCAATCCTCCCATTACTTCCGCCCCCGACTGCTGATGAGGCAGGTGGGCATCATCACCGTCAAGCGGTGACATTATACTACTATTATTATGATTGTGATCTTCCAAGTGATTTAGACTATGATTACTTAAGTGACTACTAAAATGATTCAGGTGATGCATGTGATGATGATTATCTAACATGGTTCGTGTATCGGCTATATTAAAGGCAACACTAGCACCAGCTGTTAAAGTGGCATCAGTTTCTTCAGCATCAGCTGTTGGGGAGTGTTGCGATTGCATTTGAATGTCAGGACTATTGGACTTGCAATCGACGATTGGAGAACATGATCCATTTTCCTCTTGGTCACTGGTTAGATCTGGAATGAGAAGTAAAAGGAAGAACATGATATAAAAAAATGCATGTTAGGGGCTATTGTATCGGTTTATTCTAATTTTAGTATATAATTCTGATAGTTTTCTTTGACAATTTTCTCCGAATATAGTTAAGCCTTGCATTTCAAATGCAAATTGCACCAAAATCTACCACCACAAAGTATGGCACAAAATGTAATGCGATCAGATTTTGCAACATACTCTTTGGCGCAAGAATGTGAATTAATTACAAAACCTATGGTATTATGAAAAGGCTTGGGCATAGATGATATTTAGAGATGGGCGGAGTATGTTTGAATTGTATTTATGAATATATGTACCTGTACATATAGGTATATGCAAATTATATGTTGTGGCGGGGGATTTATAGTCAGGGTTCGTTTTTCCATGTTGCGAGAAGCCTTAGAGGGCACTCAGTCAACAGATTCTTGTATGTACATAGAGATGCTGAACATCTGCATCTGTGCATGTTCCTTATTTTAAGTATTGTAATAAGTAGCTCGAGAGCTACACATACTCGTATATATAACAATATGTCTAAAATATAAGACGTAAGTACTTACATTAATAAAATCAAATTCTCAACTGAGGATGATAATCAATTTGATCATAAAGTCTTACCCAAAGCATCAGACTTTATCCTGCAAATGGAATAAAATCAATTGCAAGACATTTTAAACATTCCACAACTACCTAAGTAACATAAAAAAAAAGACGAATCCAGATCACCGATGTACATATGCCTTCTATAGGTGAAGATCACTTATTATATTTCTTTTGATTTGCTTTTTCTTTCTCCCTCGTCTGCTCACCCATTCCCAAACAACAATGGGACACGATGGCACGTGTTTTCCTCGAACCTCACACATATCCCGCCGGTCGCTTTCATCACAACACACCCTACCACGCCCCTAGCCAAGAACAAAAAAAAAATTTCATCTCTATGAGTTGTGCATGCTGCTGGTGAGTACCTGTTGCCCCGACCACCGACCGTCTTGCAGCCGGTATGAGTATCTGTTGGGGCAAAAACTGTATCTATTACTATTTCTTGGTCAGTAGATCGGAAACAAACACACAATGCACACACCCATGTGGTCAGTCCACATGTGCAGAAGCTAGTTGCTGCTGCTGCAAACTCACATAGCTTTACCTTTAGAAAAATGCACAGATACAAAACAAGAACAACCAGAGAAGAGCAACGCAAAAAAAATGGAAGTTCATTAAAAATTTTGATCGCACCATTAAAATCTATTATTGCTGTTTGTTGCTGTTGCTCGGTTCGGATTTCAACAGCAATGTGCAATTTACTCTACACACACAGTCTCGCGTATATCTTAGTATCTCAACTCGTTGCTGTTGGTTCTATCCCCCCTTGGGGGTATAAAGTACAAAAATTGTAATGAAAAATGCACAACAATAAACCATGCGTTTATTTTTCTTACATCTATCTTTCTGCAATCCAATTGTGGAACAATACATAATGCATAATGGATTGTTTTGTATCTGTAGCTTTTTTTTTTCTGTGAGATGTCTTAATCGGGGATTTTATTATATACAATTAGATGAAAATATTACCACGCCTTGGGTGTGCATATGGATATGTATCTGTGATAGTGAAATGAAACACTGAACGCAAACTACTCGCATTCTAACACCATTCAAATGATTTTGATCTCTATTAGATATCTGATATGAAAAAGTGTTCAACTGTTGAATTTTTCGCACTCGGTATTTGGCTGTATACCTACATGTAAATGGCACAAGTCGAAGAAGAAACATTTTATGGGTAAAAAAAGACATCGAAGGCGTTATTTGGTTGTTATTAAAATGTTGGAAATACACATAAGTACACATGTAAGTATGCTTGTAAGTGCTGTAGAAAAATAGTCAGCTAAGGTCAGGTCATGTACAACTAATTTCGATGTCGTGTTGAAAAGTCAAAGTTTCATCCGCTCGCGTGGCTGCACGATAATGAGATGACAATGAGTTTACAATCTTGAATTAAGCGTTAGTTAATATGTTTACATACTAATGGATACAGCTGTTGACATTTGAGTTTGTAATTAGCTGATGATGGTACACTTTGCGAAGAGATAAATTCGTATTAAAATCCCAGGATAGATTATGCTCTAATGTATGGTTTTCTTAAAACTTTATATCATGTGAAGAAATGTATTATGCCGGAGGCAGCCCGTGTTCCACTGCCTCGATTTAGAGGACTGCCTCGCCAAACAGCTGCCGAATTCCATGAGTAGGAATGGGTGGCATGGTGAATCGGCTTAAGTATAAATCGTAATCATTCAAATTAGGGATCCTAGAGTAACCCATCACGTACATATATATTCGAAATACATAAATACAAGATTTTAAAACCGAATGCAAATATGACATCAAATTCTCCTCGAATAGTTCGGACAGCACCCATGGAGCAGGTATGGGCTGAAACTTAATGACCTAAACATGATTTTCTTTATCGTTCATTGGTATAACAAGATTTGCATTTTTAGACTTATGTTATTATTAAATAAAAAAAATATAACTTAGAGGCTGCGCTTAGTATTAACGTACTAGGGAATCCATCTATACATATAATAAATTGATAACTAGGTTCGTGTCCCGATACGTATATTACGCAGAAACTACTTCACAGATTTCAATAAAACTTTGGCTTTCTATACCTTAGAAGCTTGGTCCTCACTTCCAATTAGAATTATCACGATATTCTACGTGTGGATTAAGACATTAAAATAATCAAACACAGATATTAAAATAAAAAAAACAGGGAAAACTAGGCATTATAAAACTGCATTACATAGCCAAGATTTAAGACCGGATTATTCCTACTTACCTTAAGTGAAAATATTATTCAAAAGGAAGACAGCCCAATGCTTACTAATAAGCGTACAGACTGGGTAAGCTTTAAATTAAGCCTTGACGAGAAGATAGCATTAGTTCTACCACTACGATGTAAAGAACAACTGGATGCAGAGCTTGAACAATTTATAAAAAATATATAACACTTAGCATTGGGAAAGCACACCAACAATCAGAAAAAGAATTAACGGAAACAACTATCCTTTAGAAACCAGACAACTTATTGAAAAAAAGCGAAGAGCGAGGAAGAAATGCCACCATAACAAAGCTCTGCAGTACAAAAATAGGCTGAACAATCTTTCGCAGCAAGTCAAAAGCTCCATCGAAGGTTTAAAAAAATGAATCAATCCATCTGACCTAAGAAAATTCTCAAATGAAACTAATTTAGAATATTGTCTCAGGAAAGCCACAAAAAAGAATAAAAAACATAAAAAGGCCAATTATGCAAAGTCCCCCAATCAGAATGCAAGATAGGAAATGGGCTAGGAGCAACGAACAAAAAGCTGAAAGATTCGCAGAACATCTTGGGAAAATTTTTCAACCAAATCCAGGGGACACCGACGATCTGTCCGACGATGTACCAGTACAAGAAGATGAGGAAATCGAACTTAATAAACGGAAGTTAAAAATGAAATAAAAATATTTACATATAAACGCAAGAAAGGCCCCAGGCTTCGATCTCATAACTGGAGATATTCTTAAACAACTTCCTGGAAAGGCAAAGCTAACGAACATCATTAATGCCGCATTCAGGTTAAAGTGCCACAATTATGGAAAGTGGCTGATGTAATTACGATTATGATTACAAAACCTGGGAAACCACTTCATGAAATATCATCTTATAGGCCAATGTCCTTACTGCCTATAATGCCGAAACCTTTTCAAAGACTGTTACTCAAAAGACTAATAACTTTTTTAGAGTGAAAACTAATTATTCCTGACCACCAACTTAGATTCGGAAAGAAACATTCTACGATTGGCCAGGTTCACCGAATTACTAACGTTATCGAAAAAGCACTGGAAGAGAAAAAGTTAGTTCTACAGTCTTCCTGGATGTAGCGCAAGGATCAAAGTTTGGCACGAATGACTGATCTACAAATTAAAAAAAACTATTCCTAAACAGCATACAAAGATCTTGGAATCCTACACTGCAGACAGACACTTTCGTGTAAAACAACGGAATGCGTATTCTGAACTAAGGGAAATTAAAAAAGGTGTGCCACAAGGAAGCGTACTTGGACCAGTACTCTACCTTTCATACACTTTCGATATCCCATCGATGGAAAAAAAACACAGTTGCTACATTTGCGGACTACAGGGCCGTAATGACAGTTGCAGAAACTAATACCTATTCGTTTATCAGAAAAGCTACAAGATGAGATTCAAGAAATTCAAAACTGGACAAGGAAGTGGCGCATCAAATTAAATCAGTCTAAATCTGTACATGGGCGCCGTGGCGAAGGTGGTTAGTGTGTCGGATCACTACGCATGAGGTTCCAAGTTCGAATCTCAGAAAACACCAAAAAGTTTGTTTACGGTCCCACCTCTCGCGAGCGTCTGACAAACATCCGAGAGTATTGTTGTCACGAAAAAGCTTCTCAAATCGCCGTTCGGATTCGGCATTAAACTGTAGGTCCCTTCCATTCGTGTGAAAAATATAACGCACACAACATGAGTGGTTGCGAGAAGCTAGACCCTGGCACTTTAAAGAGCTGTTGCGCCAAATATTTATTTGTATTTTTTTTTAAATCTGTACATGTAGATTTTAGAAACAAAAAGATTAAGCATATCCCAATATTTATAAATAACCAAGTAATTCCATACGCGAACTCAGCTAATTATCTTGGTAAGACATTGGACGCAAAATTTCGTTGGAAGGCTCACGTAAAGAAGAAGAAAGAGAGGAGCTCTATATCCGATACAAAAAGATATACTGGCTAATAGGAGGACATTCCGGCCTATCACTTTTTAATAAACTCTTACTTTATAGGCAAGTAATCAAACCCATATGGACATAAGCGATCCAACTTTGGGGCTGTACTAAACATAGCAACGTGGACATCATCCAAAGATTCCAAAACAAAGTAGTGAGAAATATTGTCAATGCACCCTCGTATGTTTGGAATGAGGACCTCCATAGAGACTTGGGCATACTTAACTACTTACTTACTTTACTTAGGTGGCGCTACAGTTCGGGGTGAACCTGGGCCTCAACCTACATTTAGCTCGGTCTTTAGCTAATTGCCTCCAGTTGCGCACTCCAAGTTGGTCGAGGTCCCCTTGAACTTGTGCGCGCCACCTACGGCAATGATGATTCAAAGACTCTGCGGACCGGAGCATTGGTGTCCATTCGGTCTATATGTCCTAGCCATCTCAGACGTCCAATACGCAGTTTTTTGACTAGGTCGATGTCGCTGTACAGCTCGTATAGTTCGTGATTGAATCTTCTCCTCCAAAACCCGTCAACGCAAACGGGACCGAAAATCTTACGAAGAATTTTTCTCTCGAAGCGACCAAGGATATCTTCATCCTCTTTTAATAAAGTCCATGTTTCAGCGCCGTAAAGCAGCACTGGGATGATCAAGGTCTTATATAGAGTCTCCTTAGTTGTTCGAGATAGGGCTTTACTGGTGAATTTCATTATAAGCCCAAAGAAACAGCGATTGGCAAGAGTTATTCTTCGATTGATTTCTGCGCTGATCTTGTTTGTAGAATTTATAGCAGAGCCAAGGTAAATAAAGTCCCTTACTACCTCAAAGTTTTAGCTGCCGACTGTGATGTTTTGTCCAATTCGTCGGTGTTGGCTTTCCCTTTTTGTTGACAGCATATACTTGGTTTTGCCCTCGTTTATCGCTAAACTCATTTTGGCCGCTTCCACATCTATGCTTGCAAACGCACCGGTGACAGCCCGCTGAGTTCTTCCGATAATGTCTATATCGTCGGCGTATGCAAGCAGTTGTACAGACTTGTAATAGATTGTGCCTCCGGTGTTGGCTTGTGAGTTCCGCACAATCCATTCAAGTACAATATTAAAGAAGTCACATGACAGCGCGTCACCTTGTCTAAAACCTTTTTTGACATCTAATGTCTCGGTGAGGTCATTACCGACCTTGATGGAGCAGCGAGCGTTCTCCATCGTCAGCCTGCACAGACGGACAAGTTTGGCAAGGATGTCAAAACTAGACATGGCTCTATAAAGCTCTTCTCTATAGATGCTGTCATAGGCGGCCTTGAAATCGATAAAGAGGTGGTGAGTATCGATTTGGAATTCTTGGGTTTTCTCCAGGACCTGCCGAAGTGTGAAGATTTGGTCGATGGTGGACTTTCCTGACCTGAAACCGCACTGACAGGGTCCAATCAAGCTGTTGATAAAAGGTTTCAGGCGTTCACACAATATCGCAGAAAAGATCTTATATGCGATGTTGAGGAGACTGATGCCTCTATAATTGGCGCAGTTGAGGGGGTCTCCTTTCTTGTGGATCGGGCAAACGATGCTGAGGTTCCACTCATCAGGCATACACTCGTCTGACCAAATCTTAGAGATGAGTTGGTGTATGCACTCTACCAATTCATCCCCAGCTGTCTTGAAAAGTTCGACCGGTAAGCCGTCAGGTCCAGCAGCCTTGTTGGATTTTAGCTTGGATATTGCTATCCTCACTTCGTTTTGGTCAGGTGGACGGAAATTTTGACTATCATCGTCTACGTGAATGGTTCATTCTGCCTGACAGCGGGATGTTGGTCTTCTTCGCCGTTATACAGTCACCAGAAGTAGTTTTTCCATATTCTCAGCACCGACTGTAAAACCAGTAATAGATGAAGTCAAAAGAATCGCTGAAAAGCTTGAATAGCGGCTTCGACGTCATACGAACCCTGGGGCCCAGCTTCTGAGCCACACACACCTAGTGAGGAGATTGAGAAGACGAAACCATTCGAATTGGTACAGCACTAGTTGTGAAACGTAACAACGTAAATGCACATACAAACGAGCGTTATGGAACGACAACAACGGGCGAAGGGGCGCTCGGAGTGAATTTATACTCCAACGTTTTGGGTGGATTCAATCTCAGTTATATGTATTTCACTCGCTACGATATGCGTTTGCATAGCTTCCTTTTTGTTTTTATTTTTTATTTTTTTTTTGTAAGCTCATAAGAGACGCCTCTTTTTTATTTTTATGTGTATATATTGAATCAAAAAGTGAAAGAAAAATTACTCATTAGTCGAAGTGACTAGATCACAATGGCATCGAAGGATCTCAGTACAATAGCGTAGAACTTGGCCTGAGCTCCAGCTGAACATAATCTTCGGGTATCGACCCTTGCTGAGATGGAACAACTCGAGAGAAAAAAAAAAGAAGCTTAAAATTTGATAAGTTTGGAGAGTTTAGGAAAAACTAAAACTAAAAATTTCCTTGCATATTTATGGATGCAATATAAAATAAATAAACACATTAGATACGTTTGCGAAGTTACGGAAAATTTGCTTGCGTTTGGTCGATTTTTTTTTTCTGCACATCTATGGCACAATTCCTTTCGAATGATATAAGTTTCATCCCTCTTCTTTTATAATAAACAATAAAAACAGGTACGATAAGTTTCGTATTAATATATAAGAATAACTCACGTATTAATATATAAGATATTTCATATTTTGACGCAGGCAATAACGATTGCGTTTAATCTTTCTCCTTCTGTAGATAAAATACATACATACATATATAGTTAATATTATTCTGGACCACGCAGACATCAGTCAGCTAGTTCTTAATAAAATAATCGCCATTGCAGGATATTTCATGTTGTTGCGACCTGTACTAGCTCAAACTTCCTTATTAAAAGGTTTTTTTTTTTTCAAGGTGAAAAGGGGGTGATAGGAGGTTTCTCTAGGACCCCAAACAGAGTACTTCGACCTACAAAGTGATCGTATGTACTAACCCCTGAAGGAAAGCATGTTGCGATGTTGTCCTACCTGTAATCAAGTTCTCGAAGGAAGCTTAAGATGGTTTGGGCTGAGGAAGAGATTATATCAGATGCAGTGATAAACCCTTTATGAAACATATTTTGCCTGATGCAAGCGATGGCAGGACTTTCACACATGATGTGCTCAGCAGTTTCAGGGTCCTCGAGACATAGTCTGCAAGTGTCAGATTGACTAATGCTAATTTTCTTAAGGCTAGATTTGAGAGAGTAATGACTAGCAAGGAAGTTTGTTAAAAATGTTGTATTATGTTTGTTTATTGCTAGAATTTCTTTCGCTCTTTTACTGGAGAGATTAATAAATATCTTTGCATATCTTGGACCTTTTTGTGTGTCCCAGTATGAGCGCGTTTCGCGTTGTTCGCAACGATCTAGCTGAATTTTGATTTGGCTTGTAGGAAGGCCGCAAAAAGGTTCCGGGCCAATGAATTTGAGTTTGTAACCAGATCTGGCTAGTTGATAAGCAGTCTCATTGCCGGCGATCCTTTGTAGCCAGGGACCCAAGTGAGTGAGATGGTGTTGCGTGCAGCAAGCTGCTTGAGGGTAATAAGACAGTTCCAAACTAATTAAGACTCGAAGCTGAAAGATTTGAGAGCTTTTAGAGCTACTTGTCTATCTGGCAAAATAATTATGTTTGCTCTTTGAAGGCCTCTTCTGATGCAATCTCTGGCACATAGCTCTATAGCATAGACCTCGGCTTGGAAGACAAATGTATTTTGACCTAATGGTACAGCAGATTTAAAATTGGGACAATAAATTCCGACACCCACACCATCTGCCATTTTTGAGCCATTGGAGTACCCCACAGGCGGATCAGTAGAAATGCTGTGAAGTGGGAGGGTTGTGATCCCTTATTTTCGGATCATAACCTCGCTGAAAAACAGGAAGAAGAAGAAGAAGGTGTACCAGTTGATTTGTTGATCCACATGAGGGAACTGGGGGTTTTCCCAATAGGTCCGATTTGAAATGTTGATTTTGAAGGGATGGTTCAGCTTTATTTTTCTGGGCATGAAGTCAGAACACACCGGAATTTTGCTTAGAATCTTCATATGCCATCATATATGAGGAGATGAATCTTTAGAGCGCTGGCGGCACCAGTCTTCATTACTTTTATGTCCAGTAGGGCTTCCAGTTCCGCTGTCGGGCATGTGCGCATCGCACCCGTGATACCTACGCAGGCGAATCTTTGTATTGAAACCCTACTTTTGGTAATTGACTACACCGACATAATTCTAGAACTTCTTAATTATAGAATAACAAAAAACATATTAATTTACATGCGATTTCTTAAATTACTATTAATTCGGCTTCTGACATACAAACTTCATTATCTCGACTAGTTTCAGTCCTCTTTAGCTTTAAAATGATTTCCAAATTAAAATATTTTCAGTTAGTGTTTCTTAGGAATTTATGTTTATTTAAGTGTTGAAAGTTCATGGAGTTTTATGTCATATTTCTGATCGCATCTCTCATCTCCCAATTTTGGAGGCACACCACACCGTACCACAAGATACCTTCTTCGAAATAATTAAATTTTTAGTATCAATAAAAACAACTTTAACCACTTTATTAGATACATTTTTTTTTCTTTTAGCCCGCCTACGGATTGTTAAAAGAAAAAACATAAAAAAATCTAATTTAGATAGGGAAAACCCATATGTTACTCAAGATGCCATCCACAATTGCAAAACTAGTTCAGAAACTCGTCAAAAATCCACTCTTATCACTGATTTCGATCAAAAAAATTTTTAAATATTCAATTTCATTTGAATTAGAGAAGTAAAATTTCTCACCTAACAAAGAATATTTTTTTTTATTTTTTTGTTATACATACTGCATAAAATATTAATAATAAATCTTCATCTGATTTATTTTCAATAGCACTTAGGAATTTTCTCTTTTTATTCTTCTTTGTTTGGGTGTGTTGTAGGTACGAGTATATTATGCATTATATTATACAAATGATGTTACAGAAATATATTTTTCTTAACTTAGTATGCTTAATAATTTAAATATTTAATTTATTTTTATGAATACGATTTGAGATAATAAAACACAAGCTAATGTATTTCGAAAATAAAATTTCGTATAATAATCATAAAATAATCGACAAAAACACAAATTTAATACCAAACTTAAGCAAATAAACGAAACAATTTAATGATCCGTCGTCGTCGTCGTCATCGGTATTGAAGACTATGGTGTTTCATCGTTTCGAAAACAGACAGAGAATGTAGAACGCACGTGTGTGTTAGTTTGCTATGAAATTTTTTCCAAATAAATAATATTTAACAATATGATAAAAGATAATAAAAATTAACAAATTTGCTTTTTGTTTTTTCTTCTGTCTTTTCTTTCACCTTTGAGTGGATAGAAGCAAAACAAATAAGAGACAGCACAAAAAAAAAGATGATTTTTATGATTTTTTGATGATCTTGGCATCCAAAGATGGGAGAGATTTTATAAATAAAAAAATAAGAAGAGGTTTCATTAGAGAAATAAAACAATAAAGATATAATGAATTCAATTGATTTATATTGACACTCTATAATGCGCATAATGAAGATTAATCTTTAGTAGCATTTCTGCTTCTTTTCCTTTTTGTTCGGACTGATTGAATTTTTATCACCTGGTGGGTATTAGATTGTAAAATGCAAATGGTGGGGTATTCTTTGGGTATGTATTTCTTTTTTCTGTCTTGGAAAATGGTCCAGTTTAGATTTGATTTTATAATGGATGCGATTTGTTGTGAAAGATGAAATTGATAAGCTCTGAAACGATGGTGGTCCTTTTGTTGAACTGATTACATAATGTATTCAACTGTCAATTAAATGTATGGGTTGCGTTAACAGATGAAGGGATAAGTACATCTGCTCCGATAAGGAAGGACAAAATTGAACTCCAGATACTCAACGTTATGCTGGCGCCAGTTATCAAAGCCTCAGAAGTTTGGTGCGTGGATTTCATAGAGTTGGATATCAGAAGACCGAACTGGTGAACGGACAGCATCCAAACAGTATTCGATCTTCGTTAGGCTCTTACAAATTTTACACCTCTACTTGTTGTCAGCAAGACTAAGATTTCCCGATGTATCTAGATTTAGGTACAAACATGTATACATATACATATGTGTAGAAAGCACCCGGAATTTATCATTTTACGGATATGGTCGCATGCTCTTGAGTGTACAACCGCTGTCGCATGTACAGATTGTATAAAAATTGCATGGTGTGGTGTATGTGACTGAATGACTGAAGAAAATGTCTGATTGTACGTAACTCTTACGCAAATTTGTTTTTTCTTTTTAATTTAAGCGTATTCAGTGGAATCGAATCGATCAAATCTTCACACCTCGGCAGATCCTGGAGAAAACCCAAGAATTCCAAATCGATACTCACCACCTCGATTTCAAGGCCGCCTATGACAGCATATATAGAGAAGAGCTTTATAGAGCCATGTCTAGTTTTGACATCCCTGCCAAACTTGTCCGTCTGTGCAGGCTGACGATGGAGAACGCTCGTTGCTCCATCAAGGTCGGTAATCACCTCACCGAGACATTTGATCTCAAAAAAGGTTTAAGACAAGGTGACGCGCTGTCATGTGACTTCTTTAATATTGTACATGAACGGATTGTGCGGAACTCACAAGCCAACATCGGAGGCACAATCTATTACAAGTCTGTACAACTGCTTGCATACGCCGACGATATAGACATTATCGGAAGAACTCAGCGGGCTGTCACCGGTGCGTTTGGAAGCATTGAGGCGGAAGCGGCCAAAATGAGTTTAGCGATAAACGAGGGCAAAACCAAGTATTGTATATGCTGTCAGCAAGAAGGGAAAGCCAACACCGACGAATTGGACAGAACGTCACAGTGGGCAGCTAAAACTTTGAGGTAGTAAGGGACTTTCTCTACCTTGGCTCTGCTATAAACTCTGAGAAACACATCAGCGCAGAAATCAAGCGAATGATAACTCTTGCCAATCGCTGTTTTTTGGGCTTATAAGGCAATTCAACAGTAAAGCCCTATCTCGAGCAACTAACGAGACTCTGTATAAGACCCTGATCATTCCAGTCGTGCTTTACGGCGCTGAATTATGGACTTTATTAAAAGAGGATGAAGATATCCTTGGTCGCTTCGAGAGAAAAAAATTCTTCGTAAGATTTTCGGTCCCGTTTGGGTTGACCGGTTTTGGAGGAGAAGATTCAAACACCAGCCAAAAAACTGCGTATTGGACGTCTGAGATGGCTAGGACATGTAGAGTGCATGGATACCAACGCTCCAGCCCGCAGAGTCTTCGAATCTAATCCCGAGGGACGACGCAGTAGAGGGAATCATCGGCGTAGGTGGCGCGCACAAGTTCAAGGGGACCTCGACCAACTTGGAGTGCGCAACTGGAGGCAATTAGCAAAAGACCGAGCTAAATGAAGAGGCTTATTGGCTGAGGCCCAGGTTCACCCTGAGCTGTAGTGCCACCTAAGTAAGTAAGTAAGTATTTAGTGGAATATTTCCCGACCAGTTAAAATGCGCTATTGTGATAACGATTTTTAAAAGGTAATAATCGAGATAAAAACAACTACCGACCGATCTCTTTGCTGTCTACATTTTTTGAGAAGGCTATCAAGAATATGCTACGATATTTCAATGGAACTTGTTTCTTAAGTCATCTGCAATATGGCTTCAGAGAAGGACTTTCTACCGAAGACGCACTCCCAGCATTCTGCTCATCAATAAACAAAGGCCTCGCTGAGAAGGAAAGCCGTGCCGGTCTGTTCGTGGACATACCTAAGGCCCTTGACATAGTTAACCACGGCATTCTCCTGAGCAAATTGCATCGGACTGCTTTTCGAGGCTTTATGCATAGATGGTTTGAGTCGTATCTCTCAGATAGAACGCAAAAAGATAGGAATGTCAGAAACATAAATCTAGGGGTACCCCAAGGATCTGTCCTTGGACCTACTGTGTTTCTAGTGTATATTCACTCGACATTGGCAATGCATATCCCTCTGAACCTGGTAACTGATATAAACTACGATGCTCACCTACTAAGAATCTGGTTTGCCAAGCACAAATGAAAGAAAGCAACCAAACTAAGCTAATGTTTTTTAGTTTGAGAATGCAGGAATCTCCTGATCTCGATATCTATTTTCATTCCCTAAGTTGTTCTCATTACAAACTGTCAGACTGTTCATGAGGTACTCTATATCCTCCGCTGATGTTTAATGTAGGTGCAACATGTGATGCGAATTGTTTCGAAGTTGAAATAGTAAATAACTTCAAATACTTATGTGTTCTCATTGACCAATATATGAGTTGGTCTGATCATATTTCGATTCTGAAGCAGTATCTGCGTGCATCTATCCGATGTTTGTACCAACTGCATGGATTCTGTATAGTTAATGCTCTACGATTTATTTATTTTGGAATATTCCATTCTAAATTGCAATACGTTATTGGGTACTGGGGAGGAGCTTACCATACAAAAATTCAACCACTTCTTGTCTTACAAAAATGTTCTATTCTAAGAGTTTCGCCAGTTAGACACCTTTATTACTACAAGGTCTTAAAAATATTTTTTATCAGAGGTGAATACCTGCAGAGCCCGATCTCCGACGTCCACAATTTGCGAAGCAGCTCAGGCTTTTCTGTAAGCATATATTCCTTTCGCACCACCCACTTTAGAGACTTCTGCTCCATCATCTGCTGCAAATTATTTAAAAAAGCTTCCTGTAACGATTCGCGTAGTTAGATCATTGCCTTAATTTTTAAACAAAGTTGAAACTTTGAACCATAATGAAATTGAAGTTCTGCTATCCTACATTGCTTGATTTACTATATCTAATCTTTTCTGTTATACAATATTTTATTGTTATTTCTACATTGTGTCTAAATAACCACGACGAAGTCGCTCGAAAACTAAGCTCATGCTGACTGTTTCCTTGATTACCGTGGTGTGGTGTACTCCGAATAACGAGTATTTACTATTTAGGCGTCTTGAAGCGTTTACGCGAGAATATCCGCCGAAAACGGCTAGATTTATGGAAGGAAAATTCATGGATTTTGCATTATTGTTGTTGAATATTGTTAGAATATTTTCATGCTACACTGTGTTTATACCAATTATCTTGTAACTCTCATTGGTTATGTACAACACTGTATATATATCAGTTAGCAGCATATAATAAATTTCTCTTGTCATCTAACAGCAGAGCTGAACAGTTTATTTTATCAATTGTGCAAAAGTTTTTGGACAAAAAGCTCAACGAATATCATCGATCAAGCACCGTACTAGCCTGGTATAGCCCTGTGTGACTTTTTTCTGGTCCCGAAGCTAAAATTGCCACTTTGTGGAAGGCGTTTTGAGTTAATTGAGGCAATAAAAGAAAATTCGCTGAAGGAGCTGAAGGTCATACCTCAATCAGTCTACGAAAAATGTATGGACGATTGCGACAAGTGCTGGCGTAATTGTATTGGACTCAATGGGGCCTACTTTAAAGGCGACAGAATGAGTTTTTTTGAATAAATGAATTGTTTGTGTTTTATTAAACAATTTCGGGTATTTTTTACACAGAATGTATAGTGGGATATCAACAAGCTTTCTAAATGGAATAAGGTTTGTCTTACTTGGATACCGAGTCATGTTAGAATTGCAGTCAATAAATTGTCTGCCGAGCTTGCGAAAGAGGGTTCAGAGATTCTTTCTCTAATTCCGATACTAAATGGTGTTAGTTTGGCAAAATGCCTGTGGTGGATCGACTCTTATATGGTGTTCATACATAATGACATATGGTCTAGTTTAGATTCTCGCAGAACCACCAATTATATTTTTGGTGAAAGGGCCTGATAGTAGCATTGCAAAATGTCTTCTCAATTTGAATAGGAAGTATTGCAAAACTATGGTTAGGGTTATGACACGACATCATTGCAGACCCCATGTGCGAGTCTTGTCTCGAAAGCGAGGATAAAACATTTTGAAACATTATTTCTACCAGTATCCCGCCTTTGCGAGAACGAGACTGGGTAGCTTGAGTCTCTGTGTTATGGGAATAGGTTTAAACCAAACTCTTCTCTTGGTCGAAATTCTATGTTTCACCAATAAAACGCAGAAATTTGACTATGTGCTATGTGCAATTCCCAGAGTACTCAGACTCTCCGGTTCATTGTACTACCAGACAGGAACATTTCTTTGGTGCGGTGGTTGGGAAAACGTCGATGTAATTCGTTTTCCTTTATACTCGGGTGGCCAAAGATTATTGTATTGAATCTGCACACATCGCTTACCTGCACAATGTATTGACTAGGTGCTCAAATACAATGGACCGCTTTGTGTCTGAATGCTTGTGCTAAACTTGCCTTTACCCCAACCTGACCCAATCAATTCATTCATTCATTAGTGGGATCATAAGGCAAAAGTTGAAAGTTCACCGACTTTTAGTTCTTGTGCTCGTCTTTAATTAAGCTGGCACCTCAATAAATTTTCCTTTCTCTGTAAATCGTAATGAGAAAACTGTCTAAATATTTCATTAATAGTGTGAGTTATTCTTTGGCATACACAAAGTATATGTAATGTCTTCAGCTACCCACCTCACAGCATGCATCGGAGTCTGTAATCAGTATCCCTTTTGCATGTTTTTGCAGAAGGCATGTTGTGATCATTTTTCTATCAAAGACTTCAATATCTTTATGAAATAACTTTGCAACCTTTGAATACGTAGAACATCAGCCTTTAGTACACAACATGCATCATGTAGTCTACATAACTCTTTAATCACTGGCTTCATTGTGCATACCCCAGAACCTATTCGGTTGGTGGGTTTAAAGCCGCCTGTGTATATTGTAAGCTCAGTTTACTATCCGCAGATACGAAATTTTGTAGATAAAAGTGAAAACGATTGCCAAATACATTCCTTTTGGATACATTAATTCACCAGAAACAGCAGCAACAAATTGTTTTCCCTCATACTACTACCGCAATATTAATTCCTTAAAGTGCGCATTCTAGGATTCATGCTTAAAGATATTTAACATCCCAGTTACATATTTCAATCTATTTCATTTGAACATATAAAAAATGTCCGCACAGTCACATGCTTTTAATGAATGTCAATAAAGAACGAAAAATTACCCATTTTAACCACATTTACACATTATCTCATCTTAAGCACGTCAACTAATATCCCCATCGTCTCTGAACGAACTGAGTTTTGTTTTATGGTAGCCGGCAAGGAAGTGACAATTTTTGCCTCTGTCTCCAGTAAATTGCCGGTAAATTTACAATTAATCCCCAAACCATAGTAAAACTTGATGAAAGTATAATCCCTATCTACACATCGTTCAAGCAACGAGGTCAGTATAAAAATGCACCAAAAACAAAAAACAAAATTACCAACAAATGTCCTCAGACTTTCTGACTGACAAATGTAAATCACTTAAGTAAGAGATGCGGGCAACAGACAATGCAGATACAAATACAAAACGTACAACTCATCGAATTGCCATTTAATCTTCCTTACAGTCGTTGTAGATGAGAAGAAATATAGCATGTATCTGCATATAAAAAATATAAATATATCGCATATAAGAAAAAAAAAAAAAAAACAAATTCCCGACGATTTAATATGCACCCACACAGAAAGATGAGAATACGATGTATCTTTTAGAAAAAAAAAAAAAAAAAAACCAAAACTCGATGACAGCCCAAAGTTGATGGTTTTTTACAAAAAAAAAAAAATATCTTGAGAGTGTGCGCTTGTCGTTTGGTTAATCAATTTTTATGAGGTGAGGTTCCTTATTTTTCCGTGTATCCATCGCTCATTTGAGACTTTGCTTGAATGGCGGCAACGACTACGTTGATGGCAGCGTGCGATGCACACAATGGCGCGTAAGAACCAATGGAGCAGACGATGAGGAGGCACACAGCAATATAGTATCATTAAAGTTGATTTAGGAACCACGGAGACGATTTTTTTAAGTGTTCTGCATTAATAATAAATGAAATGAATGAAACAAAAAAAAAAGTATCTATTATTGTGGATTAAATGTAGGTTTTTCCTCTTAATTTTGTTCGGAACTACGAAATTGCCTGTATACAAATTAGAGAGAAATCAAAATGGTTTGTTTTAATTGGGAAGAGATTTATGAATTCATAAATTTTCCATACCTACAACGGATGGGGAGAGAACAAAATAATTCAGAGCATATAAACAGATACAACTCATTGGTGAAGATACGGAGATATATGATTTGAAAAAAAATGTTGCTTAGGATCCATCAACTTTGACACGGATACTTAAATCAGGAATTGTATAAGAAAACTTATACGTATAATACATACTAAGTATGAAATTTAAATTTAAATTAATCCCCTTAAGTCGGGTTCACTGTATTGTGCATATCTGTCACTGATTTGTCTGTCTATCGTTAATCACGGTATTTATGGTGAAGTAGATTTGTTGTCTAAAAAGTTCTTAAATTAAAATATAAAATACTTATAAAATTGGTTCGTTAGTTCATTGAACTAATCTCGCTTAAGTTTTAACACCATATAAATTATATATAAAATAAAAAGGATTTAAAAAAAAAAAAGATATGTAGTTCTACTAAAGCCATCTATTGGCAATTACGTATGTCGCAGGCAGATCCCTCGTAAATATACTTTCAAAATTGCATGACATTTGGAAGAATAAAAGCGGAGTTATTGCATCTGAAGTGACAGTATGTTTATGTCATCGGGGTACAAAAATGAGCATCGAACGAAGAGCTAATATCAAGCTTTTTTTTTAACTTGTAAAACTTTTACCGAAACGTTTCAATTGATAAACCAAGTCTATGGTGATGATTGTTTATTCCGTGGCAGAGTTCATGAGTGGTATACGTGGTTTAAAGACGGCCGCGAGGACATAAATGATGAGCAACATGGTGGTCAACGGAAGTCCGTGATTACCGCAGATTCCATCAAAACTTTGTGTGAGTTCATCAAAGATCAGCCAAAGTCTTCATTGAAATTCATGAAATTGGAATTGAACATCTCAAAAACATCAATTTATCGCATTTTGACCGAATATTTACTTTACTTTTACTTAGATCCTTTAACCCATCGGGGGCCATAGGGCATCAACCACGCCTGCGCGCCATCGTGTTCGAAGTTCTGCAACGCGTTTGAGCTGTCTACAACCCATTCCTTAAGAGCTCGATTCCTTCTCAACTGTTCTGCGCCACGTTTGCCTAGGGCGCCCCGCTATTCTGCCTGCCTGGGTGAGCGGATTCCATTGCATGGCGTATTTCGCAATGGAGTTGCCTTCGCGCCGTAGGGTGCGTTCAATCCATTGCCACTTTCTTCTACGTATAGTAATGCTTATAGGCTCTTGGCCCGTTCTCAGATAAAGTTGTTCGGTGGAGACGCAGTTCGGCCAAAAAATGACTGGGTGTTGTTTGGAGTTCCGACCCCCAACAAGCTCCTTAGTGATGTTGTAAACAGTCCTACTGTCGCATCTATTCGCTGCTTCTTCAGCCTTTGAGGCCAGTGAGTTGACATATTGACGTTTGTCACGTCTCACACTACGCTGCACTTCTTTCTTCTTCGCACGGTATTGGACTTCAAACTCTGTTCCCTCTACTGCTGAGGCCCCTGCAATCCGAGCCTTGACTGCTGTACGCTCATCGATCCGTCTCCAGGTGTCTTTTTACCGACATACGTGCGTGCCCCAGTCACAAAAGCATTTTTCACAGCACTCCAGTGGTCATCCATGTTCTCTTGCAATATGCTGCTGATTGCTTCTGCTTCTAAGGCAAGATGGTCCCTGAACTGTTGGCGCACTTGGGGAACCTTGAGCCTGTCGATATTAAACCTGGTGATGTTAAGGAGGTTTGAGCGGTTGCTGTTGGCGGATGCAGTACGAAGGCGTAAATGAGCTACCATAAGATGGTGATCTCGTTCTTCTCCGACGTCAGCTCCACGTCTGTTTCGGACGTCCAAGAGACAGTTTCTAAAGCGGCGACTGATCGCAATGTGGTCGATCTGGTTGGATGTTCGTTGCCTATCAGTGGAGACCCAACTGATTTTTGTGGCAGGTGTTATGCTTAAACAGCGTACCTCCGATGACTAGGCGGTTAGTATTGCAGAAGTCCACAAGCCGCTCACCGTTGTCATTACGGTCTCCCACGCCGTGAACTCCCATCACGTGCTTAAGCATGGTGTTGTCGCTACCTACCTTGAGATTTCCCATCACCATTACGATGTCCCCATTAGGCGTTTGGTTGTAGACGGTGCCTAAGTGGCTATAAAAATCATCCTTTTCACCCTCAGTCGCGTCTAGATTCGGAGCGCTGTATGATGGTAATTTTTCTAACTCTACTCTGGAACCTTGCTGTCAATATCCGGTCACTATGGGGTTTCCAGGATATGAGGCTACTACGTGCTGCTGAAGTTAGCATGAGTCCTACGCCGGAACTCCGCGCACTTCCAGCTGGTTTACCAGAGTAGAACATGACAGTGCTTTTTGTTGGGGAGATGTATTCCCCAGCATCGTACTATCTTATCTCGCTCAGCCCTAAAATGTCGATTTTATACCGTGCGAATTCGCGCTCCAATTGGAGGAATCTGACGTTATAAGGCCCTTCCTTGAGTGAGTCCAGGAGGGTCTTAACGTTCCAGAATCCGCACGTTGTCCGTGCTCGATAGCCGAAGGTCGTCAACAAATTATCAGTCCTTATCCGAGGCGATAGTTTCCGTTTCCGAGCAATAGTTTGCTTTACGGTTGCAGCTCGCTGGGCCCCAGACCAACCGACACTTATCCTGTTTTTTGGCGCAGGAAGCACGCCATTCGTCCTCTCCCGTTAGCAATTTCCGAAGAAATATCCAGATGGCACCACGAGGAGGTGGAAGTAGGGCTTTCTAACAGAGCTGCTAGGTTTTCGGCTGCAGTGGCTCCTTCTCGTTACTTAGCGGACTAGCACCTATCGGGAAATGCTGCCCCTACGAGGCCTTTGTTAGTCGTTTGCCATCGTTCGTGTTCTTAGCTTTCCTGATACAAGCGACAAAAATTAGTGGAATAGTGGCAAAATAAAATATCGACCTTCTTCTTCCTTTCTTCTTCCTTTTATCAGCGAGGCTATGATCCGAAAACAAGGGATCACAACCCTCCCACTTCATAAAATATCGACCATTTGACTTTTATTAAAATGAAGAAAAAGGAATTGATATCGGAGTTGGAAACTGATCGCCGCTAACGCCTAATTATTACCTTACTCCTACTAACTACTTTTTTATAGAAAAGTTAGAACAAGCTCCATTAAATCGATTCCCTCGTCGAAAGTTGAGTCATTCGAGCGTAAGATACATTCCAACAATTTTATCAGCCAAGTGACTGTCAAAAGAGCTAAACCACCTGCACGTGTTTTCGGTAAATGATTGAAACCGGTCAGTTACTCACAGCATTGGTCACGTGAGCTACGTCATATTTTCATACAAATTAATTACATATACACTAAATTCGTATAAAAAGATACATCTACAAATTAAGTATTACAAATCAATACTTCCAGAAACCACTTATGTTGGCGTATTTGTTTATCTTCGGCCACCATCTAACAACTGATTAATTGACATAATTTCTAAATGATTCACACCTAAAAATTCTCAACATTTCCCAAAAAAAAGTATCTAAGCATTAATCATTATCAGACTAATTAAAAATCCAGCACAGATACATCAATTTTGCTCCCACATTCTAGATCATCAGGCTTTAAAAAAAAATGCACATACCTCAGAGTACGAAGATGATGTTCTATAATAATTCATTTCATAATTCACACATTTTTATCGGAGAGCACACATTTTTATATGTTTTTTTTTTTTTTTTATAAACAAAATAAAAAGATACATATGTACTAGCAGTTTTCTACACTATATCTACCTTAAGTGCGAAAAGATCAGACCAATTTCTTCTCCTATTCGCCTATACAGCGACTGTGGATGGTGGTAAAATTAATTGAGTATCTCATGTGAATTATGGAAATTCTAAATAAAATACGATTTATATCTGCTCCAATATGAAAAACCACGAACTACGAAAAAACCAAACAAGAAATGCATAAAATTTGAATTAATAGCTTGTAAATGGATTTCAAATTGGATATCATGTATTTAGACAAAACAGGAGGAAGCCTAAAGCACACACACACACGCCTCAGACATGTTATGAGGAAATTGAGTTACAGCACAATTTCGTACTGTTCGCCAACACACAACACACAATCTGAGGTCAACATTGGAATAATTTAACCTACAATGTGTGTAATAGACTAGTATATCTAAAAAGGAACAAAAAAAAAAAAAATGGATAATAAAAAGGGTGACATTGCCACTGTGTATCGCACGATATTTGCAATTCGAATTTTTAGTTTATTCTTTTTTTTCATTTGATTGTACATTAAGCGAAATAATAAATAAAAAAAAATTGTTTTGTGTATATAGAAAAGGAAACCGTATTTTCATATTCATGTGCTCCTTCTTGTTTTGCGGCGCTGTTCTGCTCGTGATAATGAAATTTTGTACTTTTTTTTGTACCGCGCCACTTCTGGGCTGTATGGCGTTGCCCATGAAATTAAAATCCAAACAATGTACTTAGGTACGGGTAAAGTAGTTGGAATTGAATTTGCATATGAGTGAGGAATGTATTAAGGAAAATTTCCTGAATATTTATCATATTTAAGTTTTATTTATTTCTGAGTAAATTAAAAGAAATAATGAGACTAAGTAGAAGGTCATGCGGGTTCGGTTGGTTAATGACCAGTTTTTGGGCGATTATCTAAATATTTAGCTACAATTTTATTTCGTATACATAAATACTACTTTTGCATATTTATTTTTGTTAAACCGGAACGAACTCTCGTTCTAAGCTGACCTTTTTGATATTAACTCCCAATTTACAAAATATTGGAATCGATCGTACGTATAAAGGGTGCTTTTTTTTAAGACTGACAGAACTTCGAATAGGGATAACATCGGTTAGGTTAGGTTGGAAGGAAGTGCACCAAAGTGCTTGTCACGGGGGCCATACGATCCACTGTGTTTCCCTTTTGTTATGTGGAACCTGTATTAAAAACATAATATCTTGCGGTCGGTTCTGTTGCAAACCAGCCTGGGCTCTTTATGAAGCCTATCATGTTCTAAAGTGGAACTTGTACGAGATCCCCTAGTTTATCAAAAAGCATGTTTCCCATATGGCGGAGACGGCGGCTGCAAAAATTTGGGCAATCACGTAACAAGAGTTTGATGGTTTCTATCTCCTCTATATCTTGACAGCTCCTGAAGTGGTGGGGTGAGTTGATGCCTAATCTAGCAGCCAGTTCACAGTTCACAGTTCGCAGTGTCCTGTTAGTGCGCCTATAAAGATGCAAATTTCTCTTTTATACATCGCCAATAAGCTTTAGGCTCTGTTTTCATCCAGTGTCGGCCATAAGATGCAAGATATAACACAGTCACTTCTGGCGAACAGTTCTCTTGCTTTTATGTCTATTTTTCTTTTTAGTACACCCATTGCAGCTTCTACTGATATCCGAGAATGTTGAAAATCCAATGCTGATCCCTTTTTAGCTAGTTCATCTACTGTTTCGTTTCCATTTATATTTATATGTCGAGGAGCCCAGCAGAGAGTTACGTCATGGGTGTTGCATATTCTGTTCAACGTATTACAGCATCTGAAAATTGTTTTTGATCTGTCTTCCTCGCTATCTAGTGCTTTGATTGCCGCTTGACTATTTACAAAAATTGTAATCTTGGAAGGATTTAGTCTCTTACTATGTGTAGTCTGTGCAGCCCTATCAATGGCAAAGACCTCAGCTTGAAAGATGCTACAGCCATACGAGAGTTGATTTTAAGTGATTCGAAAAAAAAATGTTCAAACCGAACTGTCCCTTTAGACAGTTTATGACAAATTTATGTTCAGTATTGTTTGAAAAATCATCACCAGAAGAACGCTTCCTTACCATCCAAACTTATTTTGAAAATAGGTCTTACATTCGCGAAACGTATAGAAAATTACGTGATGTATACGTACTGCTTGCCACAGTACTGAACTCCACAGGCGGATCAGTAGAAATGCGGTGAAGTGGGAGGGTTATGATCCCTTGTTTTCGGATCATAACCTCGCTGATAAAAGGAAGAAGAAGAAGTATACGTACTGCTACCATCAACACCAACCGCTCAAACTTGCTCAACACTGCCAGCTTCAATACTAATAGGCCTACGGATCCCCAAGTGCGCCCACAATTCAGGGACCATCTTGCCTTAGAAGTAGAACCAATCAGCAGCACAATGCAGGAGAATGTGGATGACCACTGGAATGCTGTGAAAAATGTTTTTGCAACTGGGTCACACACCTACGTCGGTAAAGGGCAGAGTAACAACTGCACATGGCTATCGGCAGACACCTGGAGACGGGTCGATCAGCATAATGCAATCAAGGCTCGAATTGCAGCGGCCTTAGCAGTAGAGAGTATCGAGCTAGAAGCCTTATATCGCGTGAAAAAGAAGGAAGTGCAGAGTAGTGTAAGACGTGACAAACGTCAGTACATCGACTCACTGGCCTCAAAGGCTGAAGAAGCAACAAGTAGGTGTGACATTAGGACTATCTATAACATCACTAAGGAGCTCGTTGGTGGTAGTAACTCCAACAATATCCAGTGAAGAGTTTAGATGGTAACATTTAGATTTCGGATGAGGATCGGATTACTAAATGAAGAGATCATTTCACTACAGTCCTTAACTACTTAGACGATGGTGATATGATATAATCTCGAACCCTTATGAGTCTTCCGAATCAACAGATTCGTGAAGTCGCTCCGCACCTCCCAGTAAAACAGAAATAACAGCAGCACTCAAGTCCCAATTGATGGCAACCCTTGCCGAACTATTCCAAGTGGTGCCAAGCCATCCGCTGAACTGCTGCAACCGCTCATACGGAGAGCGTGGGAAAATTAACAATTTCCCCAGGACTGGAAAAGAGGGTAGATCGTCAAGCTTCCGAAGAAGGAAAATCTGATGGATTGTGGAAACTAGAGAGGTATATGCGTTTTCCCGGCGATAGCCAAAATAACAGCTAGAATCATCTTATAGATCGCATTAAGAAAAATTTAGATTCAACTCTCGACGTTGAACATGCAGGCTTTCGTGCTGGATCCTCCTACATCGATCACATAAACACCTTACACTGTTTACTATTTATCGACTTCAAGAAGGCTTTCGACAGCTTGAATCGAGTTGCTATCTGGTTGGCTTTGCGCAGGAGAAGTATCCTAGAAAACCGGATAGCTATTATCAGACTACATACAAAGGAAGTAAGTGTCCCGTACTACATAATGGTAAGGTGTCGGAGGATTTGAAGTCGAAAATGTAGTACGTCAGGGGTGCATACTGTCACTGCTGTTACTCTTGGTGGTCATCAGCGATGTACTCCTCGCTGCATTGATGGAAGTTATGTGTGGTCTTCACACTGGTGGCATCGTCAGTCGTTATTTTTTTCCAAAAATGAAGCCGGAGCTCGAGTTTCAGTCTATGGTCAACATTACCGGACAATGATCAGTGATCATTTCTTCGGAAATCTGGACGACATTTATTCGGGCGATATGCGGTTCTAGCAGGATGTTCTACGTGCGATACGTAGTGAGATAGAGACAAATGCTCGAAAGAGTGGCCCGAAAGTCGTGTTCAAAACATAATGTCAGTTATACAGCTCTTTAAAAACACTCTTTATTATTTTTTTTATAAATTGAGCTTGAGCCTGATTTGCTGATCTCTTAATGTGTCAAGTATGCATCTAACTATAGTGGTGAATTTTCAATAATTTGGGACATATTTAAACTATCCTCTGGTTGTCTACTCTAGTTCAATTGGTCCCCTGAGTTCTGTTTGTAAAAATTTGGCTTTCAAGTGGGTAAGAATAGCAGGTTTTTTTCACCCATTTCAACTTCATGAGTATGTACACTGACTAGCAGTTCTCAATGAAGGTCATTTTTCATTGCCGGCAGCTCAGTATCTACCTTAAGTGACAATTTGAATCTATTTTATCGACCTGAAGTGTCAGTTCATCAGGGTAAGATTCTTCTTTTTGGATCATTAGCAACAAAGGTACTCTTAAGTCAATATCTAAATATACGAGTATATGTTATCAGACGAATTTTGACCTTTTCCGTCTCCCTCCCACGGGGAATTTGCCATGAGATACTCTCTGGGTTTCTCCAGAGTTCTTTTCCGGCATCAGCTCATTTCCTCTGGTTTCCAACCGGCGATCCCTCTTCTATTAGTAGCTGGTACTAGACGTTGGGACAGTATATGTTACATGCTTTAGCCTCCACACCTTCTAAGCAGGTTCTTCAGGTTCCCATCATATATAAGAAAACGCATCTTCTTCGAATGATACCCGAAGTTGTCTTGACATGTGAGCTACGCTACTAACCTTTACGTAAGTAAGTGTTCCTCACTCCACGCTTAGAATTTTTTTTATTTAAAATATGCTGTGAACATTTTTATTGCCATTTTGACTTATCTGCACTCGTCCACAGTTGATCATCGCAAATAGTTTGTGACCAAAAGACGCAAAGGCTGAACCCAGTTCGTCTACCTTTTGATATCATTCGAAATCCAAGTTTCCTTCCATCCAAGTAAATATCTATTTCTTTTGGATTGCACATTCGTTAAGTTTCCGCACACAATCCAAAATTAGTGATCACTAATTGATTGTCCAATATTCTTCCGTCTCACCTGACTCTCTTTGAAGTAATCCAACGCGGTCAACAGTCAGTTTTTGCCTGAAATTTTCTGAAAAGGTGCAGATTGTAGTTTCTTATGTCACCAAAGTCGATAAGATATTCGTTTTGAGCTACAAAGTTCAATTTGACTTGAGTGATCGTGAACAAGATCGGTAGAAAGCTGATTCCATAGTATGAACCAAAACTCAATAGCTATCAATTCAGATCATTTCCAGCCATTTAAGCCATTTCGTAGTGAAAATTCAAACCACTCAGAGGTTTTTTAATGATGCGAGAAAAAGCATAAATAAAACGAAAATAAATTGCATTTTTATTATACGTATAGCCCTCTGGTTACAATGTTTTAAAAACTGATCTTTTGATGCCCATTTTAACTTGTGATTGACTTTTCCTTAAAACAAAATTTTATACTTATCTTCACCTCCAATCTCGGTCAAAAAGATGAAGATATAGACTTCGGGCAAACGCCTACTAAGAATAGAGAAGTAGCTCGTATGAAATGAATTATAACAGACACAAACTCTGGATTAAACTCTATTCGAAACGGACTTGATTTTGGGTTCCTTCAAACTGTGCATCACTATGTGTCACACGTATTCTAGCTTGCTGATTTTTTTACCCAATTATATTCTAAAACAAAACAGAGACCAATGTGTCATTCTTTAACATGTCTAGGTTCTCGTTAACTTTTCACGTCTAACATCACTCTCAGACATACACTTTTATTTGCAACATAAGCCGGAAACAATGAATGGATACCTACTCCTCCACATAATTAAATTAAGTTTATTGTCCAAGTCCAATTAGGAATTATTTATTTACTGACTTTTCCTCTCAATTTTTGTTGTTTTTTAATAGAAACTTTTCGGCTATCCACAATGAATCCGCCCCCAAAAGACCCCACAGCTATAAATATTATACGAATTCGGAGCATGAAATGTTCTATGCTTCCCACTCTGGTCAATAATAATTTTATCGTTTTACCCATCATTAAGTTTTATCCCAATGAGCATTTGTTTTGATATTATATTTGTTTTAAATTATCGATAATTGTTTTATTATTGTTTTTAAGTGGTTGCTTATAAGACAAAGTTATGAGGAAGAGGTAAGTTTACAGCAGGAAGTGGGGGTGGTTTTGGAATATACAACCGATTGGTTTGAAGTTACATATTCATTTGAAAAGCAAACAGGGATGTTACAGTTAATATTGTAGTTAAATCAGTAGGATGTCACAAGGTACATTAAATTGTAACCAAACCAACTTTTATTACTCAAAATTAATTCCCTACCACTTCATAGGTCACAGACTATTGTTATTTGACTCTATACAAAAGGAAATACTCAAAATTATTGTAAACACTGTCGAAAGCAATAGCTAATTGTTTCCAGCCTAAGCTTGTCTTAACTTTCCTGAACACCCCAAAACATACTGCTGCTCAGAAAAGAGCCATTACTTAGGGCCCCGGACATTAAATCACCAAAGGAATACGATTGCTAGAATGAACAGCCCTAAACTCTCACTTGGACTTCCTATTAACCTTTTGAAGCTGTATCCAAGTTACGGGGAGTTCTTAGAGAAATTATTATCGAATAGTGACTCAGTAAAAGGGCCACGTTAAAGAAGTAACTTTATTTACTTCCCATACAGAACTATAGACTAAAGACCAAGATTAAGGAACTGATGAAATCTTAATTTTCTCACCCAAAGTTAGGCCGATCTTCAAATTCATCTTTGCACAAACGATCGCTCAAGTCGGATTCTTCGTCTCTACACCTCGACTCCAGCGTTGTCTCTCCTAAATGAAATAGAAACCTCCATCTTACAAAAAAGTATTCAAAAACTCGGTGAAAGTAGGACTTCAGTTACTGGAGATTCAGTAGGGAATTCAATGAAGTTCGTCTACATATAACTCCGACTGCAGATCCTAGTATAATCAGACAGAGAAGCTCTTAAAAAGGATGAGCCTTCAGGACTAGATGAAGAAGAAAGTTTCCAATGCGGGTCTGTGTTGCGTTCAATTGCTTAAGCAGGCAAGCTTCACATTTTTTCAAAAACTTTCTCAACCTTTGCGCTTTAAGGTCACAGTAAGATTAATCCGCAAAACGCCAGAAACACTGGTTTAGCAGCTTTAGATTTTCAGCCGAAGAGGTCAGGACCCACTTCTGATAACAAAACCATGTATATATTCCTGTGAAATGACTGAAACTTGTTTCAGCCACAAAAAGCAATTACCAAGCTCGTCCACTAAAAGATCGAAGACGTAGTAAAGGTTTACTATGCGTATGCAGACTTTTCCTACCGGAACGATAGATGTTATGTGGAGTAGAGTTCTAGGTCATGTAAAAGCGTAAAGAAATGAAGCAGCCGGAGATCTAGCAAAATATATTAGAAAATCAAACTCATTCGACTAATATGCCATGCTATTAGCTTAAACACCGAGCTGCGGCCATTCCGCTTAAATGTACAAATGTGCTGTCAGCAGTCTTGAAAGGTGAACACCATGAACAGTTGCTAGTTTTTGTTAAGCGTTATCTCAGAAACATATTACAAGTGTTCTGCCCCAACCGTACCTCAATTAAACTACTATTGTTGAGTGGCAGTAGGATTGACCACACTGTCCGAAAGGGCGACAACTGTATAGTGGATCCAGCTAACCCAAGAAGAACGACGATCAGTTTTCTCCAGAAAAACGTGTTGGAAGGAGGCATGGCATCTGCGAAGAAGCTGTAGAGAAATAACATACATCGCAAGAAACCGAATATTATGGTGCCTAGGCGTGATAGATGCCTTAAGCCCCATAAGGGGAAACAGGACATAAATCAAATCCATTGGATCGGGATAGGATGGCACAACATATAGAAAGAGCTAGGAAAGGAAGAAGCTTCGAGATGAACTCTCCCACTAATGGACAGCTCTACCTTAGGTCCAATTCACTTAAGGCAATTGAGTGCAGAATCTGATCGACTATAGTTCGAGATCGGAAGACAATGGTAGATTTATTTAGCTCGCACCCGTGAAACCTAGGTACCTGTCTAATGCAACCGCATGTAGATGTTCTTCCGAAAGGTTTTGTTGACTTCTTCCTTATAATAAGTACTTTAGTCGCTGGTATCGTGTTCAGTTAAAGATCAAAGAATGTGTCCAAAACCTGACTTTTTTTTTAATTGTCTACGCTTCTCATTGGGACCAAGAGTGCAAGCCTAATTGCCTATGCCGCCGATTAGTTTAAATGAACAATCAGAGAATTTCAACCTATATCAGTGCCCGAAAAAAACGGTCCAAAGAGATTTTCAAGAACAAGATTTAAAGGTTCAAACCCGATAAGTTATCCGATAAGTCTTTGGAACTCCACAGCAGTAGCAGCAGATATTACGAGATGAGTTCGGGGAACTTAGTAGATTTGCCGAAGCTTTGGAATGGACGTATCTTATTAGATAATTCTAAGTGGCAGCACAATTGGATTCATCAAGATACCGCAAATGCTCGCTCATATGCACATATGTATTCGACGTCTATTTCTTACACCACCTTTTACTGCTGATGGCTGTGACGAAGAGAATAAGGAGGTACAACAGACAGTTCTGGAGACTGCCATACTGTACCCAACCTGTTAGGTACGTACTACTACATAACTAAGAGTTATTTCCACCAAAATTTTGAATACTGCTGTCACTTGATACAGTCGTCGATGATCTCTTCTTTTCTGTTTATACACCTTGAACCCTTAAAACATCGACTTAGCCAGAAAAGTTCACATACAGCGACTCAGGTGGCTGGGTCATTTAGAGCGGATGGAGCCCAACGTCCCAGCCCGAAAAGTTTTTGATTCCATCCCGGATGGACGGCGGAGTAGAGGACGACCTCTCGGTAGGTGGCTCAAACAAGTGGGGGGGACCTTAACCAACTTGGCGTGCGCAACTGGAGGCAGCTGACTGGTTGAGGCATAGGTCCACCCCGTACTGTAGCGCCACCTAAGTAAGTAAGAAGTATTCCTTGAACCCTCTCCCTTTGCCTTCGAAAATCACCTAATAGCTTTCTTAACTGAAATTACTAACAAAACAACGTTTGACTCACTGTTTTTGTTTGTTAAAATTCCTCACAAGAAAACTGACTCAACTCTGTCGTGTCCACAATTCATCAGTATCAACTCTCGACTAATTCTACATATGTCTCTCTTTTTTATTGCTTACTTCTTCCCGATGCATAATTTCAATGATTAATTTATGAATTTTAAAAACTTATAACCCACCGAACGTTCAAAGGCCATTTTCCTTTCAACCCATCTGCTGCACTCATTTGCCTATCGCTTAAGTGACCCTTAATGACTGAACATACATTTTCATTTCAAAGAAAATCAAAAACTGGAAGTTCCACCAATAAAACTGTTCAACCACAACATCCATTATAATTTCTCTCTCTCTCGCTTACAAAATATCTAATATCTGATACAACTAATCAAAAATTCAAAAATGTATCCGCATAATACCCGCACCTAGCCCCGCACAACAAACATGAAAACATGAAATTCAATAGAAAAAAAAAAAAAAAAAAAAACAACAGAAACAGAAACGAATCAAAAATTATTTATTGAATCATTTAAATGTAAATTGCCTCCAACGTTGAATGTATCTCATCTTTGCTACTGTCATCATCATCATCATCATCATCATTGGCGTCGATTCTCATGCCCACTCTACGTTTGCGTTTCTTACTAAGTGCTAAGACTGGAGTGCATCTCGTTAATTTATTTTCTTTGAATATAAATATCTACGAGAAGAAAAATCAATATTCCGAGACATTTTTCAACACTCGACCTCACGTATGAGTTTTCGGATTAATTTATTCATAATTAGGTAGGTACATTTGTACCTTTGATTTCACAGATACATTCTCACACACTGAGAGCCAAAGAGTGAAAAATATATCGTGATTCCCTTTGTGTTTCCTTGTGGTTCCCCTCCAGGGCTTAGTTTCTCCGCGGGTTTATCACTATGAAAGCATTTTCGATCGCCATTAATTTTTGGTTGGCCTTCCAGTTCTTTGGGTCTTTGGGCGGCTCATTTCGAATTCAAAAATATAAAATGGAATATTAATTATTAATATTGAAGCTTTTTTTTTTTTCGTTCGTTTTTAGTTGGCAAGATGGAGAGAAGATGTAGAAGAAAGATGGTGAAGATGTGATAACAAAGTGGCCGCATCTAGATACTAATTAAGCCACCGGAGTTTCTGGTCACATTTCTCTCTGGAGGCAAAAAAAATCAAAAAAAAAAAAAACCAAGAAGAAGATGGAGTTTTATAGCGGCGCGGCGGTGCCTTATTATTATTATTTCCTTTGTAGATATGCATTTTTGTCCCATTTCTGGGTTCGAGCAAGTTTAATTAACCGATTAATCGGAATGGGGTGGATTTTTATCAGGAGTCAGAACATTTTTTCGAGAAAGAGCTACCAAATACGCTTAATTGGCAGGGAAATGGGGAGACTGCTTGGTCTTGGACTGCGTTAACTAATCGAAGCGATTAAGCAGATGGAAGGGATTTGATAAAAGGATTTGAGTGATTTTAAGGGCTTGGAGTTTTGAATGAATTTCTGTTTTAGTGGCGGTAATTATTTGAATATTTTGACAGCGGAATGGATGACATTGGCGGGCTATGAAATACCGTCGGCATTTCAGAGAAGAGTGATGTTAGTTTCTTTTGGATATTTCGGTTGGATATAAATTGGACAAAAGATTAAAGATTCATAATTAAGATTATTTGAGGTTCAAAGAGAGTGTGAACTGAAGATGTTAAGGAAAACAGGACGAAAAACCGGCCCAGCCCATGTGACAGTTTTAAGTACTAAAAGACTTTAGTCTACTGTAAAAGATATTCTGAAATAATAATAATAATAATAAAGTACGATATTACTATTTCTAGTTCATACTATGTGTTATGTTACCTAAGATTCTTTTGGAGTCACCTGCAAGAGTGCGAACAACTATATAAGTGTAGACTTCGATACTCCAGTTCTCTAAGTAGTGAAATCTTTATACATATGATAGAAAGCAGGAGGATTCCGCACTATTCAGTAGTCAATCGCTGCAGAAAAGAACGAAAAACAGTGCATATTGCTGATTATATCTTCCTGTCGAAGATTCTTAATTAAGCCCTTATTTTTCAGTAACTTAGCAAATTTACCCCCATGTGAATATTAAGGGGAGAATAGTATAAAAAGGCACAAGTTCTAAGAATGACATTTGTCATGTCTCGTTATGAATCCTGAAGTTTCTAAGATAACCCTTGTTTAGTGTGATGCATTTAACTTCTTGCTAGCTTCAAGTAACTGGGCAGTCCTTCTTCGATCTGGTCTCTGTTAGGCTGTGCAGTTATTGTCTAACGCAGAGTGTGACCAACCCGCTGACAATCTACTGCCTTCGGTATAGTCGTAAACTTATAGCTAGTAAGAACTAGATGATGCACATGTATAGCAGAAAATATATAAGCTTGAGTATGACAGTAGCACATTGATAGTAAACCCTATCTGCTTGACATATTCGGTAAGATATTGAAGTGATTCGCAGTGCATATGGATATCATCGCTAACCAAGACAATACTTCCACTCTTTTAACCTATTGCTCAGCAATGTTTATTTCTGAGGTGCATGGATTGTAAATAAGGATTTTGGTACTTTGGTTTTCGCTCTATCAAATTGATGGACAGTCGTAGCAAATCCTTAAGTCCTTTCAATAGAAAGAAATCAGCGTTCTCGTTGTCGAAGTGTCTGAGGTAGGCTATGAAACTCTATTGAATTTAACCGTTTCGCTGTGTCATCAACTTCATTTTTATTCCCTTCGCGCTATCAAAAATATAAATATCTGGTGGAAACAGTAGAACCATTTAACGTGCATTAGAATAACAACTGGTAAGTTGCACATATATTATGTAGCTCTACATCAGGTGCGCATGTGCGCACTCTATGCATAGTAGCATTGTATATACATCTAATGGATGGTTGCTGTCAAGAATTAGCTTATTCATTGAATGTATCCGTCAGTTCTCGCTAGAGGCGGTAGTGTCGATTTCCTCAAATGATACTACTATTAGATGTATATACAATGATAGTAGTCACTGCCAAGTCATAACCAAACTGTTGCATTAACTGAGAATTCCATACAGACGCCTAGCTTATAGTGCTTCAATACAGTTGAAAGTATCTAAACCCATCGCTTAAGGTTATAAGGTGACTAAATGAGATTTGAAGACATTTTGTTTGTCTTAACTCAGCTAAGCCTGTCGTCGCTCATTCGCATACATTTCAGAGTCAGCGGAAGACCAGGGTTGTTAATTTCATAGCGTGATGGCAAGTTCGGTAGTAATGGTGGGCTAAGTAGACGATCCTGCAGCTAGACGATGTTTACAACACATTCGGTCTCTGTCATCATGACAAAGAAATGTGAACACCTCTTATATAGAACACAACTCAAATAAGTTACATTGTCTTTAGGTCAACTCAACTACGAGACAACTCAACTTATTTGTTGTATTACCATTCAATCCGACATCACTTTACAAAAATTGAAAATTTTGGAGAACTTAAAGTCAACAAGATGATCGATCTAATATTTGAAGGTGTCTTGAGTTGAGTGAGATATTATAGACAATTGGTTGTTTCAAGTTGGGTCAGGTAATATTTTTTTTATTTAGAACCGAAATTGTCTTCTGTGGCGAACCCCACAGGCGGATCATAACCTCGTCGAAATAGGAAGAAGAAGAACCGAAGTTGTCTTCTCTAATAGGAAGTTCTCTTGTTCATCTACAAATTTCTCCTCTCATTTCATAGAAACTGCACAAAGACTACCACGTCGCCTTTAAAGAATTAGGTACTGAATTCATTGAGTAATTTCCACTAATGTCTGTTTTTTAGAAGTGTTAAAAAAAATAAAATAAAATGGATGTGGTCATCTCCTGTAATAAAAACACTGTGGCACGTCCAACGAAAACTGTAGTAACTCGTTTTTTTTTTTTTTTTTTCAGTTAAATACTCCAAAATTATTCTTTCTTATCTTCCTATGATAAACGACTTTTTTCATTTAATTAATATTTGAGCTCAATAAATGCAATGCAATTGACAGTACCTATCTCCCATTTGCATTCACAATTCCATCCAAAACTGTCGTTAGTTTTTGATTATCTCAGAAGTGCAAAAATGGAGTTACTACAGTCTTCTTTGGACGTGTCGATAGGTATTTAAGATGAATCTTAAGTGAAGTAGCATTCATATTTAAACAAGCAAGCATAGTTCCCAATAGTGAAAATAAAGAATAGAATAGTATTGACTTTTATCATTAAAAATATAGGAAATGTGTATAAATATCAATTGTTTCGTTTACGAAATTGTAAAACGATTTTAGGTTCAAATAGCCAGAGATAAGTTACTTCAGAACCAAGTTTTAATAATTCTAGATACTTCTAAAAGCCAATAGCTCTTAGTAATACATTAGGTTTAGTTTTAACTTGCCTCAGAGTTGAATTAGATAAATACCACTTCTAAAGTACGAAACCGTTTAGAAGTGGCGAGCCTGCGATAAAGCGGGATTTAAAGTGCAATTTCTATTTAAAATATGGAGATATACGAAGTGCATTTATCTTGGATCAAAATCGTTATAGAAAAAGAATAATAGATCATATAAAATATGTAAAGGACTGCTCTGTGGGAAATACGATTCTAAATTCTTAAATCTACCAAAAGTGGGGAACGATTCTCCACACCCATACCGAACTTGACCTTGACATAAGGGTATTACTAAGGATTATTGAAAACATCTCCGAGCCAGCTAATTAAATGTGAGTTTATTTAAATATGTATCTACGGAGTTGATATCTTACAGATCTTAACAGTGACTTTAGATTTGTATAACACACGGACAGTAACTAAGCTTGATAAACAATTCTTTGGTTAGATAAATTCAAATTTTTCTTATGTGTGTATGTATACTGTACAGGTACAGTCAAATAAGTAATATGTGGCATTGATTATACAAATTAAGATGAGTGACAGATATTAATAAATCTAAATATAGATAAGTCGAGAGTGTAGCCCCTTTTTACAACCATTTTGAAGAAGAAATGGCTTTTGGAGACTAAAATCTGGGTAATTTCCTTAAATACGTGACTTGGTTTGTTTGCTCTTGCATAAAAGAATAAGAATAAGACCGCAACAAGTACCTTGGGTGCCGTGGCGTAGGTGGTTTGTGTGCCGGACCACTGCGCGTGAGGTTTCATGTTCGAATCCCAGAAAACAACACCTCTCGCGAACGTCTTACAAACATCCGAGAGTATTGTTGTCACGAAAAAGCTTCTCAAAACAAATTACCCTTCGGATATGGCACTAAACTGTAGGTCCCTTCCATTCGTGTGAAAAATATAACGCACACAACATGAGTGGTTGCGAAGAAGCTAGGCCCTGGCACTTAAAGAGCTTTTGCGCCAAATATATATATATATAAGTACCTTGATAAACCACGGTCTGATTACCATAAAGCTACGATTACACTACATATTTGACAATTCCTGCTCGTAAAGGGTGTCCAGTGAAGACAAACTTTTGTTTAGATCCAAACTGATTTAAACACTGCAAACGACAAATGGTTAAACGTTTCTATAAAAAAAAATACAACGATTTGACTCCAATTACCTTGGTCTAACAATGTAATCGTAGCTTAAGAGATCAATACTTAAACCTCCGTACTCGGCTTTCAATAATATGGTTAAATGTATCGGTTTTTACCGAGTTTGTATGTACCACTCTGCGCATTTTGTAAAAAGAAAATGAATTCGATGTAGTTGCCACCGACTTCAGCAAAGTTTTCGACAAAATTTCGCTTGCAATCATTCTCCTCAAACTTAAAGTTTCAATCGGGGCTCATCTCATGGATCAAACCTTACTTGGAAAAATGCCAGTATAAAATCCTCTTCGGATCTTCAATTTCTAATCATATTAAAGCCACATTGGGAGTGTCTCAAGGCAGCCATCTTGGTACAATGATCTTCGTTTTGACAATTGATGTGAAATGATGTGACTCCCACCTTTCTATATACGCTGATGATATGAAAATCGTTCGACCCTTTCATCCCGTGCCAACTCTCTCTCTCTTTCTCACTGCAAGATGATTTGAACCGATTTTCAGTCCGGTGCCATAGTAATTTTTTAGAGCTCAACGTCATCAAGTGGCAAGCTATTACATAGTCTCGTAAGCATATCCGATCATCCCCTACTCCATTTGCGGTGAGCCTATTCCCTCAACTTCCGTTCTCATATTGATAACATTATCAACAGAGTTAACTCTGCTCTCGGTTTCATTAAGCGATGGTCTAAGGAATTCTCAAACGCTTACGTTACAAAATCCTTATACATCACATTCCTCAGACCCCTCCTTGAGTATGCTTGCCAGGTATGGTCACCTTACTACGAAATCTTGCGAATCGAAGCTGTCCAGCGTAGGTTCATCCGCTTTGCCTTACGTGGTCTTGCTTGGGCTAAAGCTACAATTAACTCCCTTACGCCGACCGTTTGATACTAATCAATTTACAGTCACTCGATAAACGTCGCGAAGTTTCTGACATCTTGTTTATTCATCAGTTATTAGCTGGTAACATTGATTCCCCCGCGCTGCTGCATGTGATCTTCTTTAAGACTAACCAACGTATCCTCAGGTCCTCGCACCTCTTCCGTCTTATTCCGCACCGCACCAACTATGGATATCATGAACCAATATCCATAATGTTCCGTAAAGCTAATCACATACAAACCTCTTTTGACTTTCACAATAGCAGAGCCTTCCTGAGAAACGCCCTTCATTCCTTTAATTCCTCCTCCTGGTCGAAAAACTGTTTAGTATTAGTTTAGCTACTTAAGCTCCCTTTTGTTAGTTTTGAGTTTAGCTTTAAATTGTTACCTGTATTAAGCTTAAATAAATAAACAGTTATTAGTAGTAGGATCTCGTCTTTCTTAGTCAGTATAAATGCTGTTTAACTCATATTTTGAATTAGCTTCACTGCAAGAGCAGACGAACTGAGCAGCCTGGTTTGTAAGTACTGCCCTGACCTACACATCTGCGAATGCCAAAGCATTGCCAAGACATGGGTAAAGTACCTTGGAAGATACTTCATCTATCGATAACGTAGAAGAGGTAAGGTCTCTGAACCACAATAAGTATATTTCCAAATTCTGTATGGACATTAAGTGTATGGGAGAATTGGTTCGCAATAGGGCCACCTTGATGCCTAGTGTTTTATGATAACCTTATAACACTACTCAATCTAACATAACCTTATCTAGCATATACATTCGACTTTTATTTTTAGCATGTTCTTGCTTATTGGGCTGGTTTCGTTACTCTACATGAAGTACGATCGAATTATTAATTTTTTTAGAAAGAAGGATGTTATGGTTATGATTGGAATTTAAACCTTCGACTCAATGAACATTGCCATTTAAAAAAAAATATAAAGCACTCGTTTTAGAGATAAATGGCTGCGTGATGGTACTCGAACTTAAGCTCTATATGTGCATTCAATTTTTAATTTATAGTAACGAGCTTATACGCCTTGACGCAATAACTATACCTACAAGGTGAGTCTTGCAATGCTATGAATGTGGTAAAAACTTTTGTGGAACATAATATTATAACTCCAAACATTATTTGCATTTAAAGCTAAGAGTTTGCAAATACATGTGTGCTCTATTAAAAACAAAACTGCAAGGTTTTTGTTTTACTTACTAAAATACGTTTTCTTTATTCGCTTCTTATGGTTGGTATATTTTTGTATGCTTCTTTTCATTTGATGGGAAAGGTTGACAATACTCCTTACTAAGCTTGATTTCACTTATTCGCACAGGCCTGTGGAATAAATACATATGTACATACGCCATTCCATTATGACAAGATTACATTTTTGTTATAAGCTAATACATCCGCTTTATGCTGCTATTTTAATAAATACTTTAATACACTACAATCCATGTAAAGGGTATTTAGAGGAATATGTAGATACCGAATCTTGGATTGTACAAAACTCTAGTTATTATACCTTTTGCTTTAACCTAGCAAAAGATAACCTTTTCGATAACCAAAACCGCTCTTGAATACAATAAAACCTAGGAAAGAAGCCGGCTTAAATTTGTTGATATAAGGTATGCTTAAATGGATTTAAATATACAAATGCTTGTTAAAATTGTAATTAAATTCTAATTATATCACTTTGAGAATTGAGCTAAAAGCTTAACTTATAATGACTGATCTGAGATATGAAACGATTTGAAATTTCGTTTCCATAAAATGTAATTATTGGAAAATACTTACAAAAATTCTTATTGCGATTAACGTAGAGGCAGGTATGTACATATTTAAGCGGTAGATAGACAATTATCGAATAAACCAAACACTAATCAAGACATTTTTCAATCATAGGCTGGAATCAAGTTTCCAATGGCATTTTAACTAGTTTCAGATTGATGGTTTAAAAAATAGTCATGGGCATGTAGAAGAACCTTAATGACTCGTTCGAAAATTTACTTAGGTCTTGGATTGAATGCATGTATGTTTAAAGAGTGAATTCTCTATAATTCGAACTTATTTGATTCGAAAACCTATATAAATAGAAGTGTTCTATCCCTTAAGAAACCCTCTATTCTTTGAAGAAAATCTATACGAATTTCCCTTTCGTTATTTCGAATAATTAATATAATAAATTTGAATGCTATATAACCTAAAAACTTCTCTGATTCAAACGTAGTCAAAGACAATACTATTTGTTTTTACTTCGTTGAATTGAACATACATACACTGCGGTTCACTTGATTAGAAGCAGGCAACTTTGGGATATGAAATACATATTTCTCCAATTATATTCCAGGGAAGAAAAAGAAAACGATCGTGAAAGTTAGAGTATTTTGTGTTTAATACAAAAGTAAAATTAAAAAAAAAAAAATGCAGTACAAGATAACGGTGCACTGGAGACTTTTTTGGCAAAAGAGTCAGACTGTCGTGCATTTAAATCGGTTTTAATAAGATTAGAAGCACCTTACAACTGAATGAAAAAAATAAATTTTTCCGTTTTTTTTAAGAAAATTGAATTTTTAATTCGAATGTAATACTCAAGGTACCTATTTGTATTTGTATTTGTGTTTTAATAAAAACATGATGACAACATACTACAACCTTAAAGAATCTTTTCGAAGTATTAAATTATATAATTAAAAATGTCAGCTTATAAATAAGTTAAATAAAAAGACAATATAAGTATATTTAATGGATTAAGAATAGGCCAAAAATTAAGGTTTAAGAATAAAAGATAAAGTTAAATAGAGATTGTCAGTTTGGGAGATTTTTGTCAGATAGATAGATAAATAGATTTTTCCTGACTTCGGTAAAAGAGTTGATTAATCTGCAATTCATGTGAAGCCGATTTTACAAACGAAGTGCAGAGACAAGGAAGGAGTGCTCTGCAATGCAATGTGCAAATCGTGGAACAATTAGTTTCAAACCCCTAGTAGAACTGGCGAAAGTAAACATATCATATAGGTAGGATGGGCTCTTTTAGCAAATGATTTTGAATAACTTTAGAATGTTACGAAAATGACAATACACATCCCAACTCAACCCAAAAACTGGGAAACTACAATATCTGGGAATGTTATAAATAAAACGGATACAATCATTGAATGCATCATTTATTTTGCGTTTGCACTCATAATCTGGACAAGGATGCGCAGAACAATCGACGACAGGGATTGAGTCTCCATTAATACGTTCGCGCACGGTGACGTGTGTACACGTTTTTTCCCATTGCTGCAATTGTACATGACGTCCATAGACGTTATTTAAAAAGATCCTGTTTCCATCAAAACGTGTATACACGCCTTAGATCAAGTAGAGTTTTAAAGAAATACAAATTTCGGTGCACCAGCAGAAGTAATCACTTCTGTTACACTGCCGATTTTAGCAATATTAAAACTCATTTCAGTGCAATCAGGATGTTTCTAAGTGCAATAGTTTCTGAAATATTGAAACTACACCACCACAAGACAATACAAAATTCATGCTATGCGCGAACGTGTTAAGAATGATAGGCGAGAAGTCAGTAGGTTGGAAATTTATTCTAGAGCATATCATGCTAATAGTTTTAGCATTAAGTTTAAGTTTATTAATCTTAGACCTAATCTTAGAGAAAAGTAAACTAAAACGTCATCAGCGTACATATGGATTTTGCAGTTTTTAACTACGTTAGGGAGGTCATTATTAAAAAGGGAGAATAACAGTGGTCCCATTACAGATCCGTCAGGGACACCTATATTAGTGATATAAGGATCAGAAACTCCTAATTCCACTAGTTGAATGCGATTGTAGAGAAACGCCAGAAGATGATGAAAAATTGAATTTGTTTTGTAGTTTAGAGAGTAGTATTGAGTGGTCGATGCAGTCAAATGCTTTTGAGAAGTCCAGTAAAACTATAATTTCAATTTCATCAGTATCCAAAGCCGTATGTGGATCACTGGTAACTTTGAGAACAGTTGATTCACAGCTGTACTTACTACGAAAACCAGACTGCCAATTCGACAGTAAGTCGACTTTGAATTGGTACAAACCTTAGGTATATAAATTCTTCGCAAAATGGGCCAGCATGTGGCCTGAGTGAAAAGGATAATTCATCACACCACAAATAACTTTGAGTTTAATTAACAACGCTTTGGATGAAAAACAAAGAATACTAATAGGTCTGAAGTCGGAAGGGTTTTGGGGGTTAGTTTTTTTCTGGACAGGGATACTATTAACATATTTCCATTGCAGAGGAATTTGACAGCTGTATAAACAGTAATTGAAAATATGTCATATGTAGGGAAGTAGGTGCGGAAGAAGTAATTTTAGAAATCTGGGCGATATACCAACTGGTCCTGTAGCGTTTGATTTCGCCGAAAGAATTGCTTTAAGTACATCGTCCTCTTCAACACAATCAAAAGCAAAAGATCTATAATACCAAGAATTTTTAATAGTAAGAAGGACCACCTTTCTTCAAAATAATCTCAAAAATTCGATCGAATTGAGGGAGTTGTACAATGAGGGCAAGTAGTCGAGTAAAATCCATTGCATGCAAGTTTATTGGCATAGATCAGTGCTTCCTTACTATCGTTTTGCTTTCCTCCTTTGTATACTTTACGTGTAAGCCAGACCCAAACATTTTTTATAATGTTGAGGTCTGGCGAATATGGTGGATATGGCAGTAGTTCTACATTTTGACTGGCAACAAACGATTTAACAACACGAGCGTTGCCATCTTGAGATATCCATGAAAGTGGTCCAAAGAGATCGTGGATTGTTTTTAAAAGCCAGCTTTGTTGCTATTTCCTATCATTTTTTGAGCTTTGAACCACCAAGTCGATTGTGCTATAATAAGATATTGCAGCTCAGACCATTGCGCCACCTTCTCTGCTATGACGGCGACTTAAAAAGAGTTCCTGTTTTTCTTAAATCGTGAAAATAATAATTATAGACATCCAGTCCACATAAGTTACTTTTTTTTTTGTCTGAAAAGACTACTTTTTCCAGTCATTCTAACTTGCCCCTAGTTGGATATCCCAGGTCATGTGGTCTTTCGGTCATTTTACGCGTTGACATTTTCACGAACCATTAAGTGCTGATTTTTTCATCAGCTATAGTCGCTTGAGGTATTTGGCACTACGAATCACACGACGAACAGTCGATTTATTTGCAGTAACACCAGCTGCATTTCTGATTTTACCTGTCGAAACACAGCGAACCCCACAGGCGGATCATTAGAAATGCGGTGAAGTGGGAGGGTTATAATCCCTTGTTTTCGGATCATAAGCTCGCAGAAATAGGAAGCAGAAGAGCAGCATCTCTGATGTCGAAACAGCTGAATTGGACCCTAGTCTGACAGTTTTTCGTTTTTCCCTTACTGAAAGGGCCGTGGAAACGATTTATTTGTGATTTCTTTTGTACGTTTTTGGTTCCTTTAAATAGAAATTGGTAATAGCATGATCAATTCGATTGATCTTGTGAGCGATAGCACACTGCCCTTTCTAACAATGTCAAACAATTTTGTTTACCCATTCTTGAAGAAAAAAGAGTAAGAACCTTTCTATTTTACAAAGTTTACTTTTTATACATAAATAATTAAATTAAATCACTCCGCGAACAACTACAGCAGTTTTTTTTTTTTTATTAGGCGCAACAGCTCTTTTAATTTCCAGGGCCTAGCTTCTCGCAATCACTCATGTTGTGTGTGATATATTTTTCACACGAATGGAAGGGACCTACAGTTTAGTGTCGTATTCAAGGGCAAATTGTTTTGTGAAGCTTTCTCGAGACAACAATGCTCTCGGATGTTTGTCAGACCTTCGCAAGAAGTGGGACCGTGAAAAAAATGTTTAGTGTTTTCTGGGATTCGAACTTAGAACCTCACGCGCAGTGAACCGACATACTAACTACTTAGGTGCCCACAGCTATACCACTTTGACTGCTTCTAATCTTATGAACCATTTTAAATGCATGCCATTCTGACTCGTTGCCTAAAAATGTCTCCAAGGCACCATTAGCTTGTTCTCTTTCCATTTACATATGTATTTGCTGGTTCACGGATATTAAACTCGAACTAATCTCTCATTCACCATAAATGTTTTTTTTTTTTTTTCGATGCCATATAACGGTTGAAAGATCATTTCCCTACTCGAAATCATTTGCTTCTAATCTAGTGAACCGCAGGAAAGATTTGCAGATGTTTGGCAGCAGAATTCGGTACATTACGTGTCGGCATATTCAACTTGCCCTAGATGTAAGCAATTTCAGCTGAATTGCTACTCTCAATGCTTCTTTTCTAACAGGACAAAATCGATTTGGATGCAAAATCTGCTAAAAATAAAAATATGTTTATAGAAAACTAAAATAGGATTGCGACATTTGGTTTATCAAAACTGACTTCATTAAGTTGACTATTCAGTGTAAATTATAGCTAGAGAGAGAGAAACATTTTTACTAAAAAGAAATCCTATATAGGATTGAAAAAAATTCACGAAAACGCACATAGACTGATAATAAATTTGACAGCACAAGCATTTGTGTAATGAAGACTTTCAAACATCACGTTTTAAATATTCGTCTATTCGAGTCATTAAACTGCCATTCTCAGTGACATGTCTGCCTTTTTTCGGTGTTTCATTGAGCTTTTAGAATTGAAGGATAGTCATTCATGACATTTCGTTGCAAGTCATCGATAACACAGACACAAATTTAGAATTAGCGCACTTTTTCATGTCGACTAGTTTTAATCAGCGATAGGTATAGCCTAAGCCGATATATGTTATCGTTATTGCTTTCTACTTCCTATTTCGACGAGGTTATGATCTGAAAATAAGGGACCATAACCACTTCACCGCATTTCTGCTGATCGGCCTGTGGGGTTCGCCTATTTCACCTCAGCGGCAGGTTATCGTTATTGCTATACGTACTAAACTATATACTTGTCCTAAGCGTACCTACTATCGGCTTCGATAAAGATGTAAACGGAACAAAATTAGCGTGACCTAGTTATTGCTATTGAAGACCGTAATTTCCGAGGTTTCTTTGGTTTTTTTTTTTTTTTGCACAGGTGCATGAAATCAAAATCTCTCACATTTATCACTGCAGATATACTGAACACTTTTCGACACTCACCTCGTTCAGATCTCGTTCGATCCTTAAGCTGCTTAACAATTCCATATTTAACAGTTCCAAATTGTATCATTTTATTGATAGTATCTGTATTATCTTTGAAATCACTTCGCATTTCACCCAATAGAGATATGAAATTATTTTTCATTAAAAAAAAAAACATCAACAGCTCTAGGTATATTCAAACGCGGACGATGCATCCGATTCGGACACCGTTTTTCCGAAAAGCAAACAAAATCCAAAAAACCCGCACTTTTTGTGTGTGTATGTGTATCCGTCCCCGTTAATGCATTCGAAGTATCATCTCGATTTTTTTAAATCTAATCCACGTTCCATAATTGCACAATATTTTCAAAAACACTTCATTTTTCTTAAATTTTTTATTCTTTCTCTTTTTCATAAACTTTCACAGAAAAAAGTATCCTTTCTTGTCAACATTCGCGGCGGATTGCATTCATCAGTTAGTACGAATGTATCTTCCAATAGAAAACAAACGAAATTGTATTAATTCTTTTATTTTTTATTTTTTAATAATAATCATATCGAATGTGTGATGTGTGTTTACACTGCACGTTGCCGTCATCAACTGTCATCATTATTTTCGAATAAACGAATAATAACTCTAGGTGCTCATCATCATCGTCATAATAATTGAAACACGTATCTAGATACATATGTGCATTACATAGGCATATACTTCACTCATCACACTGTTTGCGGCGCCTCCCTCCCCGCGTAACTCGCCCTTCTACATATATCGTGTGTATGTGTATTGTATGAGTTATTAGGATATACGCCACGTTACTGTGTCCAGCTGACCAGTAAAATCATATTAGATGCGTGAAAAAAATTACAAAAAAAAAAAACAATTGTATCTAGATGTCCGTAAAACACGAAACGAAAATCTTGGTTTTGATGAAACTTTTTTTTTTTTTTACGAATATTAGTCGAGTTGCGATTGCGATGTGAGCGGACGCGATACTCTCCGTAATATGGATATGTTCGCAACGCGCGTCAAAATACCACTGACACAACAACAGTACGACGACAGGAAAAATCACTCAATTTTCGTTTCTTTTTTATTTTTCTTCTCAATCGTTGTGCTCTCTTTCTTTCTTTTAGGGTTTCTTTTCACGTTCGTAAAATTTTTCTCTCTCTCGGACAATGGCAGTATCGGTATGTTTTCTTCTCTTCTTGCCGGCACTCTATCTCGTTCGCACTTGACAGGGAATTATGAGCGAGCGACGAACCAGCGAAGACCAAACTGATGATGGGATCGTAAATGTCTGAAGAGTGAATGGGAGAGAGGGAGTGAGGTGGTTTATATTTTTACAGAGAATAATTTTTTGAAATTATGATTACATATTCACCTTTCTTGTTAGACTCCATCTTTTAAAACACAAATCAAAAACAAAAAAAACACCTCAGGTAGTGTCATAAATGCCGCCCATTAGCTGTCATAAATTCACCACCTTCACCCCACCCACTCATAATCATAATTTTACCTAAAACACCAACCAACCCACCACGATCCGGCGACGGAAATATTAAAAAAAATAGAAAAAGAAGGCGAAAAGAAAAGTCAAACCCATATTTATCCCCTCCACTTTCGTTTTGCCAACCAAAAAACAAATGAAATTCATAATTCTGATACACACACTCAAAAGAGCCCTAAAAGAGAAAAAAAAAAAACAAATTGGAATCAAGAAAGAGATAGAAAACCTGTCATATGCATATTAACCACACCACCACCACCATCTACACACAGAGCATACCACTGAACAATATAAAGATGAAACAAACAACACAACAACAAAAGTATGATTTTCATCATAACTCTGTTATTTCTTTATTTCCTCTCCAAGTGTTTTGTTGTTGTTTCCATTTCACCTTCCTCATTCAACCATTCACAAAATTGTTGGCTTCGAGTAGAACTCGTTTCGAAATTAGCTGTGTCCTTGTCTAACTTCCAATTGGATTGGTTGTTTGGGTGCTGCTTTCGATTGGAAAGAGAGTGGTGAGTTTAGTTGGGAAACTCTTATACTGGTGGATTTTCGAATCGGAAGAGAGAATTTCGAAATATGGCCGCGTGGTGAAGGAAAGATTTGATGATGAGCTGTTTATCGCTGTCATACCAAATATGAAAATGCGTTATCCTTTGGGGTGTAATCAAGGAATTTGACGTATTGCTCAGAATTTGCGTACAAGTCAAAATAAAGACGATTCACATCGCAACTGTCGAGGTTGCATCAGCTCTTTACCCCACAAGCAATTCAATTTTTTGACTTTTTGACTGTGTCGCCGCTATGGGACTTTAGTCAGAATTTTGCTCCTTGTTGATCCCAAGGGAGTAGACCCTACTTTGTAGCTGTAGAAACTATTCCTCACCTTCTTTGTACCTACATGCCCAGCTCTCTTGGACAAAAGGACGCTTCACTTAGGAGCTTTCTTTTACAACGAATTAGGCGGCTGACGTACATATGTATATGGAGAATCGTAGTACGTGAATGCTCCGCGCTGTCTTAATTGATCAACATGCCATTTAATAATATGTCCTCCTTCAAGAGTGAGTGAGAGTATAAGAGTGAATTACGGCCGAAACCCACTTAGGTCCATTCGCGTAGCTTCGCACCCAAACAAGATCGTTGTCCGCAAAAATGTTAGCTGGTTCGTTTTACGAAGATAGCTTCGAAGCGGATGGCATCGACGGACAACTCGGTTGAATTTTGTCGAAGTATGTCTTATTTTGTCGATTATAGAGTTGCTCTGCTGGTGAACGCCCGGTTGTCGCCGACGGAGTTATATGTTGATTTAGTAGGAATCTGGATAAATTAAGTTGAACGTCAGAGTTATCATTCATCTTCCTAAGTTAGGCATTGACCGTTTGAACCATTTGAAGACGGGTGAAATAGGGCACACCTTATGTGACGCATAAGGTTGTTTCCACAAAGGCGAACCCCACAGGCGGATCAGTAGAAATGAGGTGAAGTAGGAGGGTTTTGATCTCTTATTTTCGGATCATAATCTCGCCGAAAGGAAGAAGAAGAAAAAGGTTGTTTCCACAAAAATCCTTAAATTCTTTCGATGTGAAAGCAGCACCGTTATCAGAAACAATGCTGTCAGGTAGACTATGTGTTGCGAAGAGAATTTGAAGAATCTGAATAGCGCATTTTGATGAGGTTGTCTTCAGAAGATGCACTTTTAACCACTTCGAATGTGAATCGACCACGAGAAAAGAATATTTAGTTTTGGAATGGACCGGCAAAGTCGATGTGAAGCCTGGGCCAAGGACACTCTGTCGCCATCGAGGGATGAAGATCTGCATGCCGTTCTTCTAATCGATTTTCCAGACAGCTTCCACACATTTTGATAGTACTCTCACAATCATCACCAATGTTCGACCACCAGACATAGCTTCGTACTAGTGCCTTAATTCGCACAACTCCAGGGTGGCCGTCGTGTATTGCTTTGAGTATCTTTTCTTGTCCTGCATTTGGTATAACGGTTCTGTTCCCCCAGAGCAAAAATCCTTTCAGTGTAGAAAGGTCGCAACTTCACATCATCGAGTGATCTTTTTGGTCATCCCCGTAACGCCCAGCTAAGAACTTTCGAATAGATCGGATCTTTTGATGTCATTTTTGCGATTTCTTCCTGGGAGTAACAGGATCTGCAAAAGACTGCAACAAGTGGACGTCCTCGGGTTCTAACATATCCTGGGTTGTGCCGGGTAGCGGAAAACGGCTGAGGAAATCAGCATTTCCCATTTTGACTCCCCCGCGGTGAATGATGTCATAATCATGCGCGTTAAGAAAAATACACCTCCTTAGCATCTGTGGTGATATGATATTTGTCGTTTGTTTGACCGGATTAAAGATACCCAGAAGAGGCTTGTGGTCCGTGACAATTGTAAAGCGACTGCCGTACAAGAACTCGTGGAACTTTTTAACGCCTGCCACGATTTTCCTGTCGAGTTGGAAGTAGTTCCATTCTGCCTTCGATTGTTTTTTTAGGTCCATCATCGTAGTAGTAGCGAAGCACGGCTCCGACTCCGTAAGGAGATGCGTCGCATACCAGGCGAAGAGGCAATTCCTGGCTGTAATGCACAAGGAGTCTGTCCGATGAGATGAAATTTTCCCGTTTGTTGAATGCCTCCTCGTGCGCAGTTGTCCATTCCCAACTGCGGCTTTAGTCGAGAAGGCGATGAAGAAGTTCTGCGATTGTTGCTTTCTGTGGAAGCAAAGAATGACAAAAGTTAAAGAGGCCCAAGAAAGTTTCAAGTTTCCGCAAGCTTATACAGGTTCTTCCACCTCTTAGGAGCCAAAATAACACCTGCTTTTGGAGGCAGACAGAAAGACGTTTCATCCCTATTGAATATTTTAGAAGGGTCTTCCAAAATGAATAATTGTTTTAAGACACCTGAGTATCCTTTTGTGAAACCTACTTAATATTCATTCAGTATTATATTTCACCTTATCCAGCCGCTCAACCTACTCTGTAATCCCAAATATTATTACAAATACAAATATTTGGCACAACAGCTCTTTAAAGTGCCAGGGCCTAGCTTCCGCAACCACTCATGTTGTGTGCGTTATATTTTTCACACGAATGGAAGGGACCTACACAGTTTAATGCCGACTCCGAACGGCGATTCGAGAAGCTTTTTCGTGACAACAATACTCTCGGATGTTTGTCAGACGCTCGCGAGAGGTAGGACCGTGAAAAAACTTTTTTGGTGTTTTTCTGGGATTCGAACTTGGAACCTCATGCGTAGTGATCCGACACACTAACCACTTACGCCACGGCGCCCACCCAAATATTACTACTCACTATAAATTTGTAAGTTCTGTATATAACTTTTCATGTCAAATTTCTGATAACGCCTATAACTTGTATCTAGGAGCATGGATTGGATGCATGAAATGGACACTTTATCTACTTCTTATCACTTTCTAGGACTTAAAGTTCTTGTAATATGCAACCAATAAAGGGTGAGCCAACAGATAGTGTGAATATTAGTTGTCAATTACTGTCATTTACTGAATTTAAAGTGGTTGATCTCTTAGACAGATGTCAAGTACAATCTTTGGCAATTTTAGTTACTTACCACACAACAATGCATTTTTGTTATTCAATCTTATTACGAAAATGAGCGATCTGTAAATGTAACATTTCGTAAGATTCGTGAATTTTTCGATCAACATAATCGCCCTAGTGAGTCTGGAATTCGTGAAATGGTGAAGCGTTTTTAAGAAACTGTTTCGGTATTGGATCAAACTCCATATCAGCATGCTCGGCTAGCACGTACATGCGAAAACATCACCACTGTGAGCGAAAGTGTTGAAAACCAGCCAGGCACCTCAACTCGTCGCCGAAGTCAACACTTATGGCATTTTACGGCGATTTTTGAAAATTGATCCTCATTTGCACGCCTATAAAATCCGAATTACACAACAATTGAAGCCTTTGGACAATTGGCCCGGCGACAATTCAGGATCTCAAACATAACATCCAAACTTAAATTGCGGCCATTGACCCACTTATTCTTCAAAAAGTCATCGATAATTTTGACCTTCGGATGGTCGCTTCCAACAGAAGCAGTGATGGTCACATGAACAATGTTGTATTCCACTCATAATTGCCATGGACTGAACTTTATTAATCAATAAAGTTCTATATTGATTTCATAATAAATTTGTATTCAATTTAATGAAAACTTGCACACTAGCTGTTGGCTCACCCTCTATACATTAGATGATACCAAAAAGCTATCGTACAAGTGATATCGTCCTAGAGATTCTTTGGGCTCGTGAACCAAGTTGTGTATCTTCAATACAATAACAATAAAGATGTCCATCGTCCTACTCATTTGTTAACCATCCCCATACTCACCACACTCACGCAGTCTTCCTTTCCGTTGAATTTAAATAAAAATGTACAGGCATACGATAGTTGGATTTACAAGCGTTCGGAGCGATTTGCTCAACCAAATAAATTAAGAAGTACAGGTATTGTAACGTAAAGGTTGGTGTTTTATTGCATATTTAAAAATAATCTTTTTCAGTTATTGTATATGAAATGGTGGCTGGTAATACTAAGATTACAATATGATTAGTTTTTGACAGGATATTCCTTGTTGCTTATGTTATAGCTTCCCGACTAAGTTTTGGTAAGCTCTCCACCAAGCGTCTACATCTCACCGAAGGAATATTTTCCCAAACTGAATATTATTCGCCAAAGTTCTTCTATTTTCTTTTTGGATTTGAGTCCTTACATCATTTCAAAGAAAATCGGGATTTTGGCCTGCTAATCAAGCACAGAAATCTGTCTCTAGGAAAGTTAATTCCTTAATAACCACAAAGATCAATGATACATGCATGGAGTGGTAGGTACTCGTATATGGCTCCATATGGCTTGCCAGGATGTTCTTATACTGGTGATGGTTGAGAATGCCATCAATTTTAATTATGAGTCCAATCCCCGCCAACCCAACAACACTATGTTCTTGATTCGCTGGCCTCATCACGTACTTTTTTCCAATTCAAACCGATTGAACTTGATTTCATCGTTCCACACGATATTTTTTCAAAGAAAATCTTCTTTCAAGTTTTTTTTTTTGGGACAGGAGAGAATTTTCTTCTGTGCCAATCCTTCCATTAAGTTTGACTTCCATCATGCGTCGGAGCACAGATATGGCTATTATTTCAACAATATGCTGGTCAGCATTTTATTGCCTTATCCTCGGAGTCGGCGCAAGTGGTTAGTGTGTCGGATCACTGCGCGTGAGGTTTCATGTTCGAATTTCAGAAAACACTGAAAAGTTTTTCCTCTCGCGAGCGTCTGACTAACATCCGAGAGTAGTGTTGTCACGAAAAAGCTTCTCAAATCGCCTTTCGGATACGGCACAAATCTGTAGGTCCCTTCCATTTGTGTGAAGAAATATAACGCACACAACACGAGTGGTTGCGAGAAGCTAGGCCCAGGCACTTAAAGAGCTGTTGCCCCAAATATTCATTTATTTTTATCCTCGCGGTCGGGGGTGTTAAGAAACTATCACTACAGCTGATTCTGTGTATTTACCTGTCAGTCTTTTCTGACGTTTTTCTTCCTCTATTTTTCTAAAAAGATTGAGTACCTCGTATTGTATAAGCTTTGTATAAGCTTCCTGGAGCGTTTTGTATAAGCTTCCTGGAGCACCTTAATATCCTTGCTTCCTCTGAAATAGTTATTCCGTCCCGTATCATGGTATTTTTTGGTATACTTTGAAGTTTGTAACGATCCTAATATTGCTATATTATGGTTTTATTGGAATTTATGCTCTAAATTAAGGGTCGCGTTAAAGAGAAAAATACTTGTCTACTCCAAACAAACATCCTGACCAGTGATGCCGTTTGCCAATTTTTTAGTGAAGTGTTCTTAGGAAAAAATAGAAGTGTTTTGCTGAAAAGTGAAGTGTCATTATAAAAGTTTAGTTTCTTATATTAAACGACTATTTATGGGAAAAAAAAACATATTTTTTTTAAATTAGGGAGCTTTAATCTAAGCTTTGTGGTATCTTAATACAACATCTTTTGGCGATACCCAGTTCTTGAAACCGTTTTCAGAAACAATTCCTTTCATAAGCATCAGTGAATTAAGCGTGCTAACTTTTAAGTTGTCTCGGCCTAAACTCTTAATCAATTTAGTTTAGGAAAACACCCTATCAGCAGTTGCACTACTATGAAGAAGACATAACAAGGCTCCTATAAACTCTTTTAAATGAGGGTACATAACCTGCCCCAAAGCATTTTTGAGGCAGAAGACAGAATGCCAAAAGACTTAATTTCTTCTTTGGGTAGAATTGCAGACTTGTAGTTATCGATGTAGTTATCGAGTGGATGTGTTCGCGTATACGATTTGTGGCTACTTTATGGGAGAGCTCATTAATGAATATATAATGCAATTTCCCAATTAAGAGGGAAAATATAAAGTCTACAAAAAGTGAAGTGTTTTTGCGAAAGAGGAAGTGCCGAAGTGTTGTATATGAAAACGAAGTAAAACACTTCGATTGAAGTATAAACGGCAACGCTGATCTGTGGCGTAAGTGGTTAGTGTGTCGGATCACTACGCATGAGGTTCCAAGTTCGAATCCCAGAAAATAAGTTTCACGGTCCCACCTCTCGCGAGCGTCTGACAAACATCCGAGAGTATTGTTGTCACGAAAAAGCTTCTCAAATCGTGTGAAAAATATAACGCACACAACATGAGTGGTTGCGAGAAGCTAGGCCCTGGCACTTTTAAAGAGCTGTTGCGCCAAACATTTATTTTTTTATTTTTAGAAGACATGCAAACACGCTAAATGGAGAGGTTTACCTCGAACTTTTTTTTTTTTTTTTTAGTTTCGCCAAGGGATGGGGTAATCTTCTAAAGATACTAGTAGCCCCGACTGCTGGCATGAATGATTCGCAAACCGGAATAATCGATGGCCGGAATGGGCCTACGTACTAATCCACACCCTGCAAATATCTATCACTCTCCCCGCGGGACTGCCGTTAGGTATTACTTAGCGGGGCTGGTTAGCTGTTGCTGCTTTGCGAATTTTCTCGACTCTTCGCAGTTCAATTTGCATATCTGCATTCTTCTGATAACAGCATGTGATCGATTATAGACGATGGGCTATGTAATGCTGTTCCCCAATGTGAGAACCGTCTGCAGTGAATATCCGTTGTTTTTTCTTCTTGTATACATTCAGGGCAAAGCGGTGAGATATCGTGTCCAAATCTGTACAAGTACTCACGATATCCTCCGCGACTGGATAAGAACTGTGTAAGGTGATAGTTACAGTCTCCGTGTCCGCGACCTGTACAAATATTGATTTTCGGTACAAGTTTGTCTTCTTTTGGTATCTGTCTTTTGTGGCGCTTTGTCTTTTGTTTTGGCGCTGTTCCATCTGTTTTGTCAGCTAGCTAGTGATGTTGATCTTTCTTCTTCTTTTATTACTCTACTTGCAGCCGTATCTTGCAGATGGGGGAGTCTCCTTATAAAGATTCGCAGCATCTCAGCTGCGAGAATATCGTTGGGGACCATTCCGGATAAGACAAATGCTGTTTCATCCGAGATTGTTCTAAATCAATGCCTACGCCCACATCGGACCCGCATACCATAAAGGATTACCGAGCTAACTATTCTTGAGCTAACCGGGTCCCCCAATAATTGAGAGAATCCTGCAGAGCGCTGCCTGAATTTCCGATGACTTTTTACTAATGGATTCTATTTCTTCTTCATATTTCGACGGGGTTATAATTTGAAAACAAGCGATTATAACCCTCCCACTTCACCGCAATTCTACTGGTCCACCTGTGGGGTTCGCCTGTTTGATCTCAGAATTTACTCATGGATTTTACATGGCTCTTAAAGTTCAGCCGGTTGTCTAGCATCATACCAAGGTAATTGATGGCGTCTTTGAACTTTATTTTGCTGGTTCCAATCTGAATGTTAACATATCCTGAAACTTTTCGACAGGTTATAAGGACAGCCTGCGTTTTATGGTCAGCCAGTTTCAGACCAGCTGTAACTAACCTGCTTTTTTATGCGGCGTTTATGACTGTCTATATCTCATGGGTCTATTTTGCAACGGTAACCACAGCGATATCATCAGCGAATCCAAAATGTATACTCATTGCGGCAGAGATAGTTGCAGAACTCCATAGTACATGATGTTCCACAGAAGGAGGCCGAGTATGGAACCTTGTGGAACTCCCACAGACACATTAAAGTATTTCAAGCCCTCGCCGGTTTCATAGCTTAGCTCTCTATTAGTCAGATTGTTTGCCACTATTTGTCGTAGGTAGTATGGCGTGCCTATTCTGACTAATGTTCTCCTTATAAACGACCAGTCTGCCGAGTTGAACGCATTTTTAATGTCCAACGTCACTACCGCGCAGTATTCCTTGGTTTCAAAAACCCATCTTGTATCGCTTCGGCAGCGGTGTCAACTACCTACCACCGTAATAGCGCTTACCGTTCAGCGAGATTTCCTAAATTCGAACTGAAGGTCGGAAAGTGCATCTTTCTCTTCTGCTACCGCAAGAAGTCTCTCGTAGATGATGCGCTCCAGGATTTTTCCTCATCGTATCCAGGAGGCATATTGGGCGATATGAAGACGGTTCTCTTGGTCGCTTCTTTCTTTTAGGCAGTAGAACCAGGTGTTGTAATTTTCAAGGCTCGGGGAAAACGCCTACGTTCAGACACTTTTGCAACGTTGCGTTGCTTTGAAAATGTCTGGTCTCTTTTGGACAGCTGTTTTTATTGCAATATTTGATATGCCATCAGGCCCCGGCGCTTTTCCGTGACCTATTTTCACCCAAACTGTAGCGCCACCTAAGTAAGTAAGTAAGTAAAACACGCAAACTTTTCCTCTCTGTAGTATTACCTAATATACCCCAAAAATACACTTCGCAGAACAAACATTGGTTTCATCTTATGGTTAGCATAGTCGGTGACTAACAAGAAGCGGCTACCCATCTAGAGCCAAAGGCTTAGACTGTTTTTATTCCGTTGGTGCATAGGTATATACCTATCCTAATTTCCTTAAAACGTATCTACCTAAATGATCAAGGAAACCAGTCTTTTCAATACTTAATCGCTTGTATTTTCTTATCCATCACCTGTATAGGTACACATCTATATTATATTGTCTATAATTATCGTATGTATAGCAAATACTAGCAGAATGGAACTCCTACTGTAAACTTTCGTTTTGCTGATAGACATCCCGTCCAAAATCTTTCCTTTCGCGGTACAAGGAGTAAAAGCAATTACATATCGGTATTCATAACTCATAACTGGAATCCATTTTGTAAAATGTCGGCAGACAACTTTCTCGACAAATCAAAACGCCTTCCGCCGTCGGGAAGAGCACTACCAACTGTTCAAGCCCAAAATACATTCACTGCTTATGCACATCAATCAGTTTCTGTTATAAATCAAAATTTTATTGAATTTCCTCAAGGAAATTCGCAAGGACTTAGAAGAAAACAATTGCAATAGCAAAACCCCAGACACCACCCTCACAGCAAACCAATATCACAACTTCATATAGCAGACTAAACAAACTCACTCACTCTTCGCTGCCATTCATTTTGCTTATAGTTTCGAACATTCGAACATCTTCTGAGAGCTCACTCAATTCAGTCTCAGTTAGTCTCAAATTGAGTGCGCAGGTCAAAATTCACCACATACTATCACAAGATCAGTTTTCTCTTTCCCTCACGGCAGTCTCCTTATGACACCTTCTCTCTTCCTCTCTGGTCATAACAGATAATATGAAAAGATGAATTTTTATAAGGTTATGACAAGGTTAGGCGGAGCGATATAATAACCACGCTCTCACACACTCACCCATGCAACAGAGGGTTCTCCTCAATGGTTGTTTTTTATTCCATCACCATCCCCACTTTGACTTCTTTCTGTGTGTTGTTCACTTTCTTCTTCTGTTCCAGGAGGAATACATTTTTTTTTTTATTATTTCTTTTGTTGGTTTTTTGGGGTGCAGAAGTTTTGCTCTTGGCTCTGTGAGCGAGAGAGGTCCGTCCTGTTGTTGCATTGCATTTCAAATTATTATTGTTTATTTTTTTTCTCCTTGGGTGAGGAACAGAAAAATCTCTTCTCTTTTCCCTCTTGCACTGGGCGGGTGGATCAACCTGTGCGCTCTTTCTTTGGACTGATTTTGCTGCTTTGCACAGTTATTACGTTTCTTGCAATGAGATTATGAAAATGTTCTCTTCAACGAATGGGGTAGGGGGTGGGTAACGGTACTCGATTGTTGTATTAATAATTTTCGTAGTGGCGTCTTTTTTTTTTTTTACTCTCTGCCGTTGTTGCTTCCCCGCTCTTTCTCACGGGGCGTAAATAAGAAGAAGAATGCATTGTATTGTGGTAGCGAGTATGTGTGTTCGTTCGTAGTGTGGAAGTGGGTGGTTGGGGTGCAAAAGCACCCTTAGAATATTTTCTTTCGTGGGCTCCGCCGCGCCGCCACCGACGGAGCAGGGGTCGTTTTTTCCAGAGCGCGCATTATGTGTAGAATATCCTTTATGTGGTTCTTCGTCCTGCCGGCGTGGCTGCGGGGACGGGGTGGGGGGAAAGAAAGAAAAATATTTTGCTGTTGTATTGTGGAGCGAAAGGTGAATTTTTATTTTCTGGGCGTGGTCATAAATTTTTATTTATTTCAGGTTTTTTTTTTTTTTGATTCTGGCGAGTAGGTATATAATTTTTTTTCTTGATAAATGAGTATAAGAAAACTCAGGTGGTGCAAGGAAGAAAATTTCGAAAAATGGAAGAGGAAAAGAAAACTGTTCGACCCTACTGATGAGATAGTGGTGGCCGAGTGAGAATGAGGTCCACTCCGGGTTGTGGGTGGTGGGTGGCTGGAAGACTGCCTTCGGTGGAAAAGCGAATTTACCTTCTGTTGGTTTCTGTTTGCTGAGATAAAGGTTAGGATGATTGTTATCAAGTGTGATGATAGGAAAGAGTGGATAATTGCTTGCAGTGGGGTTTTGGCTTATCTACGTTGTTGGCGTTAAGAGATGTTTTTTTTGATTGATTTCAAGTCAAGCAATGTGCGACAGTGGAATGTCCTTGTCGTAGATGGTGGTTACATTCGGAAGGGGATAAAGAGTCCAGATGGTTTACTTTGTTGGTGAATTTTCAAATATTTATCCACGAAAATAAGAAGTGCTAACAAGGCAGATACGTATTGTGGTTTTTAGAGACCGTGAGAAGACAGTAGGTAGGTAAATATCGTTACTTCGGCTTCAAATTCTTTTCTTTTAAGGTACTGAAATTGTACAAACGTTTTAGGTAGATAGGTGCACTTTCCGCAGGACTTAAGCGGAGGTATCCGAATCAAAACGTAATCAAATTGGAAGACTACTGGCACATTTTTTTTTAGGTGTTCCGTGCACCAATGAAACTCTATTGTAGTGGCTCTGTCGTTCGTCCGTCTGTCTGTCTGTTTGTCTGTCTGTATTTCTGTCTACATCAACCTACAGTGCTGTGTAAATTAATTGGGATATTCACTTTTTTCAAACATAATCATAAGTAGGCCGTGTTTTTTCTGTTGCTTCTTTAAAAGTTGGACTAGAACTTTACAAATTAATTATGGCTCATATTTTCTGTTGGCTTTTACGAAGGTAGGTTGATTTTTTGATTCATTTTATTCAAGTTAGGCTTCATAGGGCTTTTATCTAATGTTTTATTAGATTTGTTCAATTTGGATCGTGTAAATTTAAAAATGGATATCTCTATGGAAAAGAGGGCTAAGATTATTGCTTTGCATGAGCATACTGGCAAGAGCATAGAGGAGATTTCTGGAGATATTGGAGTCGCAAAATCGAGCATTGCAAGGATCATAGCGCTGCACAAAGCTTCAGGGTCAACTGCAACTGGTCGGGCAGGACACTGCGGACGAAAACGCAAAACCACGGACCATGACGTTTGATCCGAAATAGCGTTATTCATTCTTGGAAGACAAGCGGTGAACTTCAAAGGGACTTGGCATCAGCTGGTGTGGTGTTGGATTCATCTAATGTTCGAAGGCGTCTTCTGGAAGTGGGCCGCAGGGTCAGAAGACCTCTGAAAAAAACAACTTCTTACCGAGGCTATGGTTAAGAAAAGGCTGCAATGGGCCAAAAAACACAAAGACTGGTCAGCAGAAGACTGGAAAAATGTAATCTTTTCAGATGAGAGCCACTTTGAAGTTCAGGGCCACGTGTTGTGAGAAGAGGTGACAATGAAAAGCTTCGACGTGGTCACATTATCCAAACCCCTATACACCCACCGAAAATAATGTTTTGGGGTTGTTTCACCTCCACGGGTCCTGGAAACTTGAAGCCAATCGAAGGAATGACTAACAGCATCAAATACGCAGACGTCTTGAGCCATATGCTCTTGCCCACCATGCAAAGGCAATTCCCAACTGGAAACGCAATTTTCCAACAGGATCTTGCTCCATGCCACACTTCGAAAAAAATTAAACAATTCCTTGCGAAAAAAATATAAAGGTACTGGAATGGCCGGGCAACTCCCCTGACCTCAATCCAATCGAAAATCTTTGGGCCATTATAAAAGCGAAGCTCAGGAAACGGGATTGTACCACAAAAAATCAAGCTAATTTCAGCTATTATTGAAGTGTGGTTTCACGATGAAAAAATAAAAAAAATATGTGAATCCTTAATTCTTTCTATGGCAAACAGAATAAACGAGCTTATTGGTGCTGAAGGCGGTCATATAAATTATTAATACAAAAAAAAATTAGAATGTTTTGCAAATAAATCAAAATATCATCAAAAATTTGTCTGTCCCAATTAATTTGCACAGAACTGTACATACATAAGTAGGTACACGATTTTAATACGCAATATGTAGAACATTGGCCACTACACACAGCCATTGCCATTTTTCAAATAACAAGTAAACACTTTGGAAGCGACTTCATGACAAGCAACCGGAGCGAACTTTTTTTTTATCGAATATGCACAGGAGGCTCATTACACCCGTAGTTCGTACGGTGAAACTTGAGGCGAAATAGACGTACTGACCTCAGAATACGCGGATTTGTGCTGAGTGATATGGTTTGGAGCAGCATAGGACAATCAAGGTTGCATGCTAATGCTGATGTACAAATATGTAGTAATAATAATAATAATAATAATTTCTTTATTGAATAAACAACAAAAAGAATTACAACTTTGACATGTCTGTCGTCTGTTGGTGAGTGTTGTTTTTAATTAAATTTACAATCTCGTATAAATATTTAAATATTATGATTTAGAGTGGACGCTCGATATAGTGAACATCGATACAATCTAATATAGCGAACACACAATATTTTATACAGGATATTCTAAATAGTGAACAAAAAAAATCTCGCTATAGTGAACTTAAGTTTTTATATTTTCTTTGAGCCTTACAGCATGCATAAAACAGTTAAAACTCATTAGTGCCATGCAGTCGCCAGTTAGGCCCGCTGGGAAGTACATATGTACGTTCATAGATATGCATACCCATATACAATCGTCCAAATTTACCGTTTGTTCTACTCATCGTGTTGTGCGAGTATCTTGCCCGATTATATGCTACGTAGTTAGGGGTTGTTTGTAGTACAAATGCAAACTACCTGTTGCTTGTTTTTGTTAAGAATAAAATATTCCGTTCAATAAATATTGGCTTGTTTTTTAGTAATTGCAAAAAAAATATTCTAATTACGGTATACTATCGATAATTCGAATTTCACTGGACCAGGGAAAAACTTTGAATTACAAAAAACACTTAATTTTATTTTGTAAAGAAATTACTATTTTTTGTATACAAATTACAAAGTCTGTAATTTTCTTCTGAGTAAGCGACTGCAAACGACCTCGGTCAAGCGTGTTTTCGATCGTGAATAAAGCTGAAAAAACGTCATCGTTCACATCTGTCCTCTCTAAAAGTTCGTTTAGAATGCAAAAATTGCAAACTCTATTGTAAACCATCTGAACACCTTTTCGTTCAATGAATACACAGGGCACAAGTTTTCATTGCATACGCACTTCAACGAACAGTTGAGTAGAAACAAATAGACTTAACTTCGAATTATAGAGGTAAAAAAAGCCAACAAGTTTGGATTAGAGAAGTTTTTAGGTTATGTTGCACAAGAATAAGTTCGAATTAACGAAGAGGACAAATTGCATAGGTTTTCTTCGATTAGTAGAGGTTTCCTCATTGGACTTAGGCAGTACTTCTATTTATAGTGGTTTTCGAATTATAGAGAGTCAAATTATCAAGAGTTCACTGTATAGTCTATATTCGATGTATTGCATGTAAAAACATACACATTTTGATCAAATTTGCTTCAAGGAGTCCACGCTCGTTACAGTGAACAATCTCGTTCCAGTGAACAGGCCCGGTTTTTATTAATTCACTATATCGAGCGTCTACTGTATATATTAGCTTAGAAGTTGAATTCATTTATGAGTAGTTTCCTATACCAAAATGCATCGTTTACAAATTTGTGTAGTGTGTTCCATTGGTCTCGAGAATTACCACTTCGGTTTCCTCAAGAATATTTTTTTGGAAATATTTAGCTCGTTGTTCTACTAGTATTGGACATTTTCCCATAAAATGAGCCACGGATTCCTCCTCGTTCAAGTTACATAGTGAGCATTTTCTGGCCTCTCCCCTTCTGTATTTGTTTGCGTTTAGTCCAACCAGTCCTGTTCTGATTTTGAAAGTCCATGAAATTTGCGAGTTTTTTTAATGCGTCATTGAAGTATGTATACCCTGTATGGTGGTTTAATTTTGCATACAGACCATGTGTGCTATTTTGTGCGTCGTCCAGATTTTTCCTAATATGCTGAGTTCAAAAAGATTCTAGTACTGCCATTGTGTTTTTGCTCCATCTATCTGAGTTTAGATCACAATTACTCCAGTCTACGCCTGCATCACCGCCGATTTTCTACCATTAATTAAACCAATATGTTTTCCTTTCTATGACTTTCTTCGATATTATGTAGGGTAGGCGAAGTACTTCATATCGGAAAATAGTTTTTTGGATGTACTCCATGTGAAGCTTTAGTCTTGTCAGACTAAAAAAGTAAAAAGGATTTTGAATATCGTAGTTAAAATCGAGCCTAAGCGTACGAATACACGATCGATACCTCACTGCAAACGCTGTTTCAATCACACCCAGTCGTATTGCCAAAAAGAACCGAAATGTGTAAAATGTGCCGGGAACCACTTATCAGAAAGGTGTGACTTAAATAAGCAGGCTCCGGCGACCTGCATAAACTACAAAGGCAAGCACCCAGCAAACAGGCGCGATGCTCTCAAGAAACCGATACACCCGAACCCAAGCTTAAGAGATCGTAAAACCGATAAGCCTAAGACCGCTAAGCCAGTCAAAACGACGAGAAGTGGATCCATAGTTAACATATTCTCATCTGATATTTGGTACTCGTCCGAGTATTTCAGTCTTTTTGGGATCAGTGCCCCACAGATACCAGAAGGTGATCCGGAGTATTGCTTCACTCAATGGTATGTTCCCCAAGAGAACGTCGCTGGTCCAAGTGCAGCGGAAAAACCGCCACAGGTTGACGCGAGATCGTACGCGCAAGTCGCGTCGAACGAAAACAAATCAAGATCAGCTACAACAGATCCGGTCAGCCAAATACTTACCATTATGTTGGAAAAATTTGTGGAGCAAACTAAGGTTAATAAAATTATACTTGACAAATTGACCAAGCTCGAGTTCAAACCTCGCAAGACAATCAAAAAACATGAATATGAAACAGCTACTTAAGATACTAACGTGGAATGCAAACGGCCTTCTGAAAAAAATCGACGAGTTAGAAGTGTTTCTACGGAAAAATAATATTGATATTTGTTTGGTATCGGAAACGCACTTAAAAAGGGGACTTAGACCCAAAATAAAAGGTTACAGCGATTGCCATGCGAATCATCCTTCGAAAAATGCGAGAGGCGGGTCCTCTCTTTACGTCAAAGACTGTATTAAGCACTCCGAAAACATAGAAATAGAATTTGATTCTCTGCAAATAAGCTCAGTCTCCGTAAAAATAAACCACTTAGACTACAACATCGGATCTAGTTACTTCCCTCCGGGATATAAGCTAGTAGAGACGACCTCGTTTGTCTCTTTGACTCACTCGGACCTTTTGTCTTAGGTGGTGACTTTAACGCGAAACACACTTTCTGGGGATCAAGATGCAATTCGAAAAAAGTTAGATTATTATACAAAGCCAGCATGAAACGTGGGGTGAACTTTTTTTCGGCAGGAAAGCCAACTTATTGGCCAACTGACAAAAATAAAATCCCTGACCTCGTCGACTTCTTTATCGCAACAGTGTTAACTAAAAATTTAACGGAAGTCGAAGAATGTTATGATCTATGCTCAGATCACTCAGCAGTCACTCTGAAAATAGGTGAAAGTCTAGTAAAAAAAGAAGGACCCCCTAGGTTAACTAGTAACAAAACTAACTGGGACGCTTTCAGAAGAGACTGCAAGGAAAATGTTGCTTTAAATGTACCGCTAAAGACACCGTTCGAAATAGAAGAAGAAATCGACAAATTCGTCGAAGCCATTCAGAGCTCAGCGTGGAAAAACACTCCTTTGAGGAAAACAGAAGCACGGAACAATAAAGTCAAATACCAGCCTAAAATCGAAGACCTTATACGAGAAAAGAGGAGAGCGCGCAAGAGATGGCAACAATCCCGCGCGCCACCGGATAAAACTTATCTGAACCACCTTTGTAACAGGCTAAAAAATGTGCTGCAGGACCTAAAAAATCAAGAGACTTCTACTTCATACAGGAACTTCCGTTTCAAGATTCAGCGCATAACTTGGGGTGAAATCAGGCAATTTGAAAAGTTTTTTTTATAAAGTATCTCTAGATCTTATCAACCTCATCAAAGCTACTGAATCCCCATACCTGGGCCGCGTAGCAATAAATAGACTGTGTCACTGCTCTGAATATTTTTAACTTTGATGAAAGGTTAATATTCTTTTTAGCAATAAAATATTTCCATGTGCTGTTCAGACTGAATTTAGCAATTTCTTCTCTCTCTTTCAGGTGTTCCTTTAACGATAATCCAGGGGTCATTACTGTTCCCAGGTACTTTTATTTATTTACTACTTCAATGTCTCCAGCCTCAAGTCGCCATTTCTCTGCACTGGCTCTCTTTCCAGATTTTCTAAAAATCATTATTTTGGACTTGTCCATGTTTATTGTCAGGTTCCAGAGTTTGCAGTATTTTTCTAGTTGGTTTATCATTGATTGAAGTGTTTGTATTTCGTCTGCCAGTACGATGATATCGTCTGCATACATTAAGATTAAGACTCGTATTAGTGTTTTATCGATGCACAGCCCACCTCCAAGGAAGTCGTGAAGATCATTGAGGAAAAGGGCGAATAACAATGGACTGATTAGGCAACCTTGTTCTACACCCATACTTGTTTCAAAATACTCTGATATTTCATTCCCCTCCCACACTGCCGCTTTAGTTTTGGTGTACATGCGTCGCAGCAAATTCAAATATTTTGCTGAGTTTATAAAACAGCGATTTTCAGTTAATGCAATCAAATTCAGCCCTGAAATCTACGAAGAAACCATATACTTTCTTTTTTTCCGCATTTTTTATTTTGATTATACTTGTTAGGGTAAATATGTTATCTATAGTCGAGTATTCTTTTCGAAATCCGGCTTGAAATTCATTAAGAACTTTGTGCTTTTATTCCCACTCACTAAGTCGATATTGCATCATTCCAGCCAATATTTTTACAATGCAGTCCATAAAAGAGATTCCACGGTAATTTTGCACCTCATTTGGGTCATTTTTCTTGTAGATAGGAAATATAATCGTCTGAAGGAAGCTATCGTCGACTATTCCCTTTTCTAGCATGTTGGAGTACGATTTTGACAGTAGGATTAGGAATATGTAGTATATCGACAATTTTTCTAGTTTTTCAAGCGATTGCATGTTCAGTAAGTTCAAACGATGCTCGTAAGGAAGTAGGTTGAATCTGTCAGGCCACGAGAGCCCGCGTAAAGCAAAACGGATACACTCAATTCGATACGAATGTGTTCGATAGGGAGATCAAACTTGGCTGGCATACTATATTCTAGAATTGGTCTTACAAATGTGTAGTACAGGGATTTCGTGACGTAAGGATTTGGGAATTCCTTGGACCAACCAACCTAGTCCAAAATTTGTTCTGCTAATAATATTGTCAATATGGCTACGAAAATTAAGCTCACTGTCGCATACGTATGTAGGTATATGACACCCAAATCACACAGAAAAGTTATACGTAGTAGGAACAAGTTCATCGCAAATCACATACCTACATACGTTCTAGAAGCTGTCGGAAGACGCTTCCGGGAATAAGTAATAGCTTGGCATTTGTTGACATTCAACTCTAGAAAGTTCTTATTACACCAAGTAGAAAAGCTGTTCCAGTAAGTTTGAAGTGCATAGGAATCAGTAGGTATGGAGATGTGTGTATAAAAATGTAGTTTTGGTATAACATATCAAAGAATAAGTATTGTTAATAAAGAAAATCTACACTACGTTGTCAAAACAGTGAAAAATGCATAAAAAACGTACCTGTATTTCGAGCACTATATCTTACTTAAAAATTAGACCTTCATTCACATCTGCACACAATCATGTTAGCACTGCATTTGGGTGGAGTTTTTTGTCAAAGTTTAACGAAACTATACCGTGAATGCTTGCGTGACTTTTAGAAAAATGTTGATGGAAGGATTCTGTTTTGATTGTTGTGGTCATTTTCGTATTTAAAACTATCTACAGGCCGTAAAGTCAAGAAATGGCCGTTACTGGTTGAGGGCTGACTACTGGGCGGTTTACCCTACCTAAACGTTTCAGAGAAGCAATACCCGTACAGAAACCTGTAGAGATGAAAATGGAAGCCACTTAGTAGAATCACACTCGGTGCTGTGAATATGGAAAAACTACTTCTGCAGGCTGTATAAAGGCGACGAAGACCAACATCCCGCTATCAAGCAGAATGAACCATTCAACATAGATGATGATAGCCAAAATTTCCGCCCACCTGACCAAAGCGAAGTGAGGATAGGAATATCCAAACTGAAATCTAACAAGGCTGCTGGACCTTTCGGCTCGCCGGGCGAACTTTGCAAGGTAGCTGGTGATGAATTAGTAGAGAGCATACAGCAACTCATCTCTAAGATTTGGTCAGACGAATGTATGCCTGAGGAATGGAATCTCAGCATCGTTTGCCCGATCCACAAGAAAGAAGACCCCCTCAACTTCGCCAATTATAGAGATATCAGTCTCCTCAACATCGCATACAAGATCTTTTCTGTGATATTGTGTGAACGGCTGATACCTTTTATAAACACCCTGATTGGCCCCTATCAGTGCGGATTCAGGCCAGGAAAGTCTATCATCGATCAAATTTTCACACTTCGCCAGATCCTGGAGAAAACCCAAGAATTCCAAATCGATACACACCACCTCTTTATCGATTTCAAGGCCGCCTATGACAGCATCTATAGAGAAGAGCTTTATAGAGCTATGTCTAGTTTTGACATCCCTGCTAAACTTGTTCGTCTGTGCAGGATGGCGATAAAGAACCCTCGCTGCTCCATCAAGGTCGGTAATGGCCTCAACGAGACCCTCGATGTGAGAAAAGGTTTTAAACAAGCTGACGCGCTGTCATGTGAATTCTTTAATATTGTACTTGAACGGATTGTGTGGAACTAACAAGCCAATACCAGAGGCACAATCTATCAAAAGTCCGTACAACTGCTTGCATACTCCGACGATATTGAAATAATTGGAAGAACTCAGCGGGTTGTTACCGATACGTTTGCCAGCATTGAATCAGACGCGGCCAAACTGGGTTTAGCGATAAACGAGGTTAAAACCAAGTATGTTTATTATTATTATCGTATGTTGGAAGATATAATACAAACAATTTAAAAAAAATAGTAAGGAAGGTGTTCAAATGACAATTGTGTAGATATTACAATAAATAGATAAATAAATATAAATATGGATTAAAATAAGTAAGTCAATAATAATATTGCACAGATTAACACAGTTTCCATATGTCTTGTCAAATATCAATATTATATTTCTGAATCGAGGTTTTTTAACCAACTAATTGCTGAAAGGTCAAGATTGTGCAGGCCGTTGATTCCACCGTCGAGGTGTCTTCTCGGGCAATCTTTCAGAATGTGCTCCATCGTTTGCTGTTCGGCGCCACAATCTCATACTGGACTCTGCACAATTGACCATCTGTGCATAAAGAAACCGCATCTCCCCACGTTGGTTCGGAAACGGTTTAGAATGCGCCACTCTCTGCGGGGAAGATCGAACCCATTGACTCTTTGGCAAGGGTCTACTATGATGTATTTGTTAAGTAAGTTGAAGCCACGAATTTCTGCAGTCCATTTAATAGTAGGTAAACATCAAAGTATTCTCTTTCGATGTTTCCTCCTGCTAACTAGAATGGGTTACGTGATTTCAGTCGTAAGCTTGGAATGTTGCTAGTTTCATATGTATGTATGTATGTATATGCTGTCAACAAAAAGGGACAATTAACACCGACGACTTGGATAGAACGTCACAGTGGGCAGCAATAACTTCGAGGTAGTAAGGGACTTTGTCTACCTAGGCTCTCTTACAAACTCTAAGAACGACATCAGCGCAGAAATCAAGCGAGAATAACTCTTGCCAATCGCCGTTTTGTTTTGGGCTTATAAGACAATTCAACAGTAAAGCCCTATCTCGAACAACTAAGGAGACTCTGTATAAGATCCTGATCATCCCAGTCCTGTTTTACGGCGCTGAAATATGGACTTTGGTCGTTTCGAGAGAAAAATTCTTCGTAAGATATTCGGTCCCGTTTGTATTGATGGGTTTTGGAGGAGAAGATTCAATAACCAACTATATTAAAAAAAAAACTGCGTATTGGATGTCTGAGATGGGTAGAACATGTAGAGCGAATGGACACCAACGCTCCGGCCCGCAGAGTTTCCGAATCTAACCCGGAGGGACGACACAGTAGAGGACCTCCTCGACGTATATAGGTGGCGCGCACAGACCTCGACCAACTTGGAGTGCCCAACAGAAGGCAATTAGCTAAAGACCGAGCTAAATGAGGAGGCTTGTTGGTTGAGGCCCAGGTTCACCCCGAACTGTAGCGCCACCTAAGTAAGTAAGTAAATGATTGAATATGAACTCGACCGCCTCATGTAAATGATGCCTAAATGTAATTGAATGAACATCCATGTGAGCTCTATTCCAAAAATGAATTACATAATTTTCTTGTTTTGACAGATAACGTTGAAATTCGAAATAGGTATTTCCTGTTTCTTAACGAAGGTACTTAAGATTTGCTTATTTGGGGATCTGCATTGCGATTAATCGGGAAACTACTGACTGCTTAAAACTTGGCTTGGACCAATAGCGCAACAATCAAGTTCGTGATGATTTGCTTGCTTTACCTCCTAGTGGTGGTCCCGGGTAACTATACGTATAAACCCATATACGTGTAGGCTAAAATTGCAAATGAGGATTGTCTAGGGGCTTGATTCTAGAATAAGTAACGTGGGCCAGCAACCTGCGTTACTAAAACCTGCTCGCTACAGAAATCGACACTATGCCTCGGATAAGGAATGATCTCCTGTTGTCGACTTTTGGCTATTGTACTCGGACAATGATAGGTTCCTGGAATGTAAAGACGCTCCTCGACTCGGGCGAAGGTCCTTACAATGCCAGATCCCTTCAATGGAAAAAGAATTCATGCGATATAAATTTGACAATTTGGGGGTAAGAGAAATACGATGTTTTGAAGTGGGCGAGTATCAGTCCCCAACGCGTGACACTGTACTACTCTATTCTGGAAGACCATCCGGAAGTCCACGGTAATATGGAGTCGGACTTCTGTTAACAACAACAGCACGCAAGGGCCTAATTTCCTAGCAGCCTCATGGTGATAGGATTATGACGGCCAGATTTCGAACTAGAGTACGACGCGTCACCATCATACAGTGTTATGCCCCAACGAATGGCTCGTCTGAGGACGAAAAGGAGAGCTTCTACAATCTATTAAGTGCCATCTTCAACACAACACCAAATGGAGTCATAGTGATGGGGGATTTGAATGCCAAGGAAGGCAACGACAACGAAGGGAAACATGGACTAGGAAACCGCAATGACAACGGCGAAAGGTTTGTGGATTTCTGCAATACCAACCTTGTGATAGGTGACACCATGTTTGAGCACAAGATCTGCCACAAAGTCAGCTGGGTTTCCAACGAGGCAAGCGACCTCCAACCAAATTCACCATTTTGCCATCAGCCGTTGCTTTAGAAGTAGTCTCCTGGACGTCCGAAACAGGTGAGGGGTAGATGTGGGGATAGAACGAGATCACCATCTTGTGATAGCTACTCTCCAACTACGCACTGCTGCACTTCGAAGATCCCACGACAACATAAGAATGCCCAGGCTCAACATCGATAGACATTGTGATCCCACAGTGCGCCAACTTAAGGGAGCACTTTTCGCAAGGTGTGGAAGCAATCAGCAGCTCACTGCCCGCAACCATCCAAGAACATTGGTGTGCTGTGAAAAATGTTTTTACATCCGGTGCTGAGAAAATTGTCGGTCGAGGATATCTGCAGACGGATTGACGAACGAAAATAGCTGAAAGCTCACGTTGCAGCTACTCCGGCAGAAGGAAAAAGCAAGCTAGAGTCCCTATATTGCATGACAATGAGAGAAGTTCAGCGTAGCATGCGACGTGACATGCGCAACTACATCAACGCATTGGCTACAGAAGCCGAAGAAGCTGCACGGAGGTGCGACAGCAGGACCGTCTACAGAATCATCCAAGAGCTGACAGGTCTTCGCAGCTTCAGCCAACACCCAGTGAAAAGCCTAGACGGCTCCTTGCTCATTTCGGATGAGGACCAGCTCAAGAGATGGAAAGAGCATTTTGCTACGGTTTTGAGCAGCGTATTCACTAGCATATGCTCCCAAATCAGACTGCGATGCCCGAGGTGAAAAGTTCCCGAATACGCATCACGACTCCCAGTAATGATGAGATCACTACAGCGAACAAGGCACACAAAACCAAAAGGCGCTAAGACTTGAAGCTATTCCAGCAGAGCTCTTACGAGCAGCGCCAAGCGTTCGACAGTGTCAATAGGGAGTTTATTTGGCGTGCCTTACGCAGGAGAGGTATTCCCGATAAACTAATTGCTATTATCAAAGTAACATATGAAGGCTCCAAGTGCCACGTTCTGCACAGGGGAATGGTGTCTGAGGAATTTCAGATCCAAAGTGGGGTAAGACAAGGCTGTATCCTTTCACCAATATTATTCCTTTTGGTGCAGCTTTGTCGACGGGAAACGGAGGAATTCGATGGACTCTCACATCCCAACTGAAACATATTGACTTCGCTGACGATGTATGCTTACTCTCTCACATAATTATGGACCTGCAAACGATCGTTAAGCTGCCTGCGCAATATCTTAAGGATTTCCTGACCCAATCGTATCTCTAACGAGCGCCTTTATGAGAGAACGGGTCAGGAACCAATAGGCACAACCATTCATCGACAGAAGTGGCAGTAGATTGGTTACACGTTCCGAAAGGGTGACAGTTCCATAGCGAACTATGCTATGCAATGGAACCCTTTAACTCAAGATGGCAGAAGACTTGGCGGTCCGGCGAGCACATTTCGAAGAATAGCTGAGCAGGAGGCACGGCAGTTAGGGAAAAGTTGGGGAGAACTCAGACACCTTGCCAGAAACCGTACACGATGGCGCGTAGTCGTAGTAGAGGACTTAGGACCCACAAGGGGATACAGGACATAAGTAAGTAGGATAGCATTTCTCTCAAAACTGAGATTGTTCTCGTTACGCGGAGAAAAAATCGGATACCTTCACCCAAGTATATACACTTGCTGGGCTTAAGTAACACCACTGTCTGCGACCATAGGTTAGGTTAGATAAGGTTGAAGTGGCTGTTTGGCCAACACAATTAGACGAGAGATAGGTCCTGTGTGATACCACATGAATTATGTAATCCCTACTCATTAAAACCGGGAATGTAATGGAACGGTGATATGGAAGTCTGCGACGATGCTTCGATATACATACGTATGTATTTCATCTATGATTGTCCTGCCTTCGTTCGAATCATGTGACTCGGAGAAAAGTTGGGGAGTGACGAAGAAATTTAATTAAAAAAGAAACAAAGGGCTGCTCAATTCAGAGCAAAAATAAAAGCATAAGGCAATGGACCTCGAAAAATGAGCCCGCTCACAGTTATATCCTCTGAACGAGATATAAGCTTGTGTACTAGCTAATAAGATGGTGGAATGTCATTCGAAAATAACACTTTTAAGTACTTGCCAATAGTTACTAAACCATTGACTGTTTGTTTGAATTCCTATGCATATATCCACCACATTGTTAGCACTGAAACTGTCCACGATCAGTTTAAAATGTTTGCATAAATTTAACTTGTCATCACACGTTGGGAGGATACATGTTGTTATCACTACCTGTATTCACTGTTCATTTAAAAAAAAATTCAAACGTAAACTATAAAACTGTTTACAATCGCATCGGTGTATGTATCAATTTTGTAAAATAAAAACTCTTCTACTACAGGAAGCCATGGAAAAGATTGTTATAAAAATTGTATTCAAATAACAGTCGGTAGATGCGCTATTTTTTTTTTTTTTTTGAATCTCATTCATCCAAATCTGAATCCCAATAAAACGCTATAAACAAATAAACCAAACAGAAGAGCAGAACATCAGAACAGCAGCAGCAGCAGCAGCAGCGGTGGTAACCATGGAACATGGAAAATATTAAAATTCATCATACACCCAGGGAGGGCAGTAAAAAATCATAAAAATCCCATCAAAATATTCAACAGCGAGGTTTTGTGTTTGTACAAGAGCAGAGCCTAATTTTTTTTGTGAGTATCCCACATTTAATTGCCTTCGGCGATGTGCGTGTGCGATAGGCGGCAAATGTCTAACTTCAGTACCAGGGTTGTGCACAGGATTGTAATTAACCCTTTTTTCACCCGATTTTTGGTTTGCGCTTCCAGCGAAAAGAGAAACATCATTCTGACCTATTGGTGTTGTAGGAGTTATCTCACGAATCGGCGGAAAATATTAAAAGCAAATAAATTATAGATGCACATGCACACACGCTCGTGATAATAGAAAGGATCCTTTGAAGCAGGAGCGCTTTTCATTTTATTTTGTGTTTACTTTCAAAGGAACGATCGTAAAAGTCCTATGCTGGAGGTGCCACAATTGGAATACGAAAACTGAGTGCAAGGGGCAATAATCAATAAAGTGTAATGATAAATTGTTATGCGTCCTGTGCACATCCTTTTTTTTCAGTTTCGGTGGTAGTTGTGGGTGATTTTGTTTAAATGGATGGATAGAGTAACTGTCGGTGGAGATTCAGAATGAGCGCGCACAAGTGCATACAATTTTAATTTATAATATAGTTCTGTTCCGTTGTCGCCTTTTGTCGGTACACGTACACACAAAAAAAAAAAATGAGTTTAAAGATAATTGAAACATGTTCGCATAAAACATAAGTAAATTTGAAATAATGTTAAAAATTCTGAAGAAACTCGTTTGGGGGATACAAAATTTGCTTGAGTCAATCAATATGTATTTAGGGTTTAAGAAATAGTTTACTTAAACACGTTAGCAACAACTTAGCGAACAACTTGACGGAGGCCTAAGTGCTCTTAACATATGGGCCATGACTCGCCTCGCTTGGTTATCGGTTAAGGATCTGTCTCCTTTGGGTTCCGGGTCACAGCAACATTGAGGGGAATGAGCGAACTGATGAGCTCGCGAGGCAAGGATCTGCCCTTGATGCTTCCCTAGCAATGGAGGTGAACGTCCCGTTGAGGGTCCTCAAGGGAGGCATCTTCGCGCACTATCTGCTAAAGGCTGATAGCAGATGGCAGGGGGTGCGGAACTGTGTCATCTCCAGACAGATGTGGCCCAAATACTCCCAGAAAAGAACTCAAGATCTACTAAACAGAAACCGCGCAGATATCGCAAGAGTTCTGGCAGTTAGTACTGGCCACCGGCACATCGGGGTTCATGCGGCCAGAACAGGCATTACATTTAATGTACGCTGTCATAGCTGCAATTCTGCTGACGAGATAGAAACAATCTTACACTTCCTCTGAAAATGTCCGGCTTTAGGCAATGCCAGACAGCGCACCTTAGGTAAACCTTTTTTCGACAAACTAATAGAGCTAGCGGAGATTAGCATTGGGGATATTATCAGTTTCCTCAATGTAACGGGGTGGATTTGAATAATCCTCACTCCTTTTTCTTTTCCTTTTTCCCATTCGCAGGGCAGAATGGAAAAGCGCTCGTATACCTAACGCCGAATCTATAGCCATCTACGCAAGTGGTTTAAAAATGAGCACTGGCGTAGGACCAGGCATCTTCCTGACACCCAAGGTAAATCGAAATCCATACGACTTCCAGACCACAGCAGCGTCTTCCAAGCAGAGGTCTTAGCAGTGGAAACAGCCGCCCGTGAGTCTGCGGTAAGGGCAATACCACCAGAAGGTATCACCATATTTATCGACAGCCAGGTAGCTATAAAAGCGATTACTGCCATAGAAATTAAATCGACGCTTGTAAAGTGTTGCCGAGAAGAGCTTAGGGTTCCTCGAACACAGCACAACGTATCGTTCTGTTGGGTCCCTGGACACGAGGGTATCCCAGGCAATGAGAAAGTCGACGAGCTAGCAAGAATACTAGAACAAGTTGACCCCCCTGTGTGTATCTTGCCTTGCATGCTCGATCACGTTTTAGGGAATAAAGTCATTAAAAAGGCGAACACAAGATGGACCTCAATGGAAACCTGTGCGACCACCAGAAAGTTATGGCTATCCTTCAACAAAGCAAAGACCGAGAGAATTACTCGGAAAGATAAGAAATCCCTTTTCACCCTAGTGGGCATCATCTCGGTGCAGAATACTCTGCAGTACCACTTAAAGAAACTAAGCCTGACGGAGGAGGAAATCTGTAGAGGCTGTGGTGACGAGGGAGCTTTGAGGACACTACCCACTTTCTGTGCCACTATCCGGGTCTTCAACGCTCCAGGAAAAAGTTTCTTGGTAAATATTTCTTCCAGGATCTCGAGGAGCTCTCCGGCGTTTCGACAAGAAAGATGCTGAACTTCATCAAATCATCAGGGTGGTTTGTATGCAGAAACGAAGTAAGTGATTGAGTTTTGTATAATTTTTTGCCGGTTTTCACTAGACCTTAATGGGTAAGGGGTTACTTATTCCCCTATGGGTATCACAATGGGTCAACGCTGACCTGAGTGTGGCAGAGTGCGTCTCTCCCTGACAGCCCACATACCTAACCAAAAATGTTTCTGGTAAACATATTTCTATTTTCCCTTCATAATGTTGCAATAAAATGAATGTAGGAAAACCACACTATCATTTTCATTATCCCGTTATCATATCCAATAAGTTAAACAATAAGCAAGAGGGTGCTTCAACCTTCCAAAATCAAACTTTTAATGCCCATTTTAATCAAATGGATCCAAAGTCCTGCTAACTACAGCGTGCCTGTACTGGGACGCAACATATTCGTAGGGCATTGGTGAACCTTGGCTCAGAGGCTACTTTCATTACAAAAAAGTCTGTTCAACTTCTCAAGTTAGTAAAACAAAGGACATTAGCGAAAGTTACTGATCTAGGGCAAATTTCAACGTGAACCGCAACCCATCAAGTCGTTTTCAAAATTTTTCCTTTACCAATGCATCATTCCCTCTCGATGTCATGGGGTTTATTTTTACCCAATTGAGCTCTATGTTGCCAACACATCACATGGAGGTCTCGAAATGGAATCATCTGTCTAAACTTAGGTTAGCAGATCCATCCTACAACGTTGCCGGGAAGATTGATCTTTCGATAGGGGCTGACGCTGTGCTTTCATTATCTTAGAAGGCCCTGTGAAGAGTCACAGGTGTGTCCGGTTGGACAACAAAATCGTCCTCTTGTGACGTTCGACTTCAACCAGTTTATATTAAGCCTTTCTCTGGCAAATGTGAGGAATGGTGTGAGTTTCATAATTTGTTTGAAAGTATAGTCGATCAAATCGCCGATCTGTCCGGCGATCAGAAACTGCAGTATCTTAAAACCTCTGTGTGTGACGAACTTAATTACTTAGGTGGCGCTACAGTTCGGAGTGAACCTGGTCCTTAACCAACAAGCCTCTCCATTTAGCTCGGTCTTTAGCTAATTTCCTCCAGTTGCGCACTCCAAGTTGGTCGAGGTCCCCTGGAACTTTTGCGCGCCAACTACGCTGAGGAGATCTTCTACTGTGTCGTCCCTCGGGGTTAGATTCGAAGACTCTGCGGACCGGAGCGTTGGTGTCCATTTGCTCTACATGTCCTAGCCATCTCAGACGTTCAATACGCATTTGACAAGGCCGATGGCGCTGTACAGCTCGTATAGTTCGTGATTGAATCTTCTCCTCCAAAACCCGTCAACGCAACGGGACCGAAAATCTTACGAAGAATTTTTCTCTCGAAGCGACCAACGTTCTTTATTCTCTTTTAATAAGTTCCATATTTCAGCGCCGTAAAACAGGACTGGAATGATCAGAGTCTTATACAGAGTCTCCTTAGTTGTTCGAGATAGGGCTTTACTGTTGAATATCCCTATAAGCCCAAAAAAACAGCGATTAGCAAGAGTTATTCTCTGCTTGATTTCTGCGCTGATGTTGTTTTTAGAGTTTATAGCAGAGCTTATGTAGACAAAGTCTCTTACTATCTCGAAGTTATAGCTGCCCACTGTGACTGCATTCTGTCCAATTCGTCGGTGTTGATTGTTCCTTCTTGTTCACAGCATATACATACAATACTTGGTTTTGCCCTCGTTCATCGCCCTCGTTGGCCGCTTCTGCTTCAATGCTTGCAAACGCTTCGGTGACAGCCCACTGAGTTCTTCTAATTATGGCAATATAGTCGGCGTATGCAAGCAGTTCTACGGACTTTGGACAGATTGAATTGGTTGAGTGAGCGGAGGCGTAGCTATTTTCATTCGTAGATCAATTCAACATTCGCTCTTACCAATCGTATGCACTCGTTATATAGAAAATGTTGGCGTAGAGATAATGTTAAGCAATGATAGGACAGTTAACATATTTTGTGTTTATTTTCCAGGTGGAAATTCATAGATAGAAAAAAGGCAACACTTAAACAATGACTTGCGGAAATTGTTAAGTAGAGATGAAGACTATATTGCTAATGGTGACTTAAATTGCAGGCATAGGGATTGGGGGTGCAATAGAGCAAACGCATTCGGAAATGTGCTTTCAAGTCTGTCAAACGTGTCTCCGTTTTGTGTATTGTTTCTGTGTAGTCCTATGTATATACCTGCTGGTTCAAGGGGCCTTCCATATATTCTCAACTTATTTATAACTAATGCACATAGCTTAGTCTCGAAACCAATTGCGTTAAATGAACTCAGTTCCGATCATAATCCAGTTTTTTGCCGAATTCTAAAATCAGGTAGAAAAAGGGAACAATATTACCTCGATTTTAAAAATGCTAATTGGGCCGATTATAGATCAGAAATGAGAGCGAAACTGAGAAATACTTCAATCGACTTAGAAAGTATCTCTAGTAATGAAAATATTGACAGTCTGGTTAAAACGCGTACCGAACACATCCTCAGTTCCGTGGACTCAAGTGTTCCTAAAGCAGTTAAGAAGAGTTTTTATGTTCAGATTCCGCAATATGTTTTAAAATATATACGCATTAGAAATTCTTTAAAAAGACAATGGCAGAGATATCGGTTGCTTTTTTCTCCGCGACCAGATGCAGTACTTCAACAAACTTATTTCTACTGAAACCCACAAATATAGAAACAAAGAATGGAATAAGAAGCTGAACACTTTGGATAAAAATGCGAGACCCTTCTGGAATGTTGTTAAAATAGTTAAAAATAAAAATAGGCAAATTCCCGGACTGCAAAATTCTGGCAACGTCATTTACATGGATATTGACAAAGCCAACCTTTTTAGTTGCGCCTTTATTATGAATCATATGGTATCCCAGCACCTCGGTGATGCTGTCACAAATACACTAGATAATGACGTTGCTAATAGCATTTCTCTGCAAAGTTGTGTACCATTTACTGATGACTACATCTCTCTGACTGATATTGTGGATATACTATCCCAGGCTCGTCTCTTAACACATTTCATGTGTACTCGAACACAGTTAACCACAGGGTTTATGTGGACAGTAGAGTTAATAGTTTATCTGGAAAAATATTCAGTCCAGAGAAAGTTGAATGGGCGGTAGGCAAATTCAAACCTTTTAAAGCCACCGGCGGTGACGGTCTGTTTCCAGCACTTCTCCAAAAGTTAATTGACCTCATCCTGCCGGGATTGACGGCATTATTTAGAGCCAGCTACAATTGGGGATACATACCATCCACCTAGAGGCAGGTTAATGTGGTTTACACTCCCAAGCCGGGCAATAGGCCTAGCGAGCTGCTTAAATCATACAGACCTATAAGTCTAACATCATTCGTCCTTAAGACAATGGAGAGACTCATAGATATCCACATTAGAGACCGGTTAGACCTGTCTAACCCTCTGCACTCGAATCAGTACGCATACAGGAAAGGCAAATTACAGTAGGTGCCCTTCATTATCTCGTCAACAGGAGGATGAAACCTCCGAACACATTCTTTGTGAATGCCCGGCACTACACTGGTTAAGGAAACGTATTCTCCACAAGGAGATACTTATTTCAGTGGAACTGAAATGCTCCGCTACTAAGGACATACTCACTTTCATAAGGAAGGTAGTACGTCTGTTAGATTAACTCCAACCCTCCGATACAATAGATCTTTCAGGTCGCAGTGTCGTTGCCACGCGGGCATGGGTTGTACAAGAGGAAAAAACAAAAAAAAAAAAAAAATCTCGTCAATAAGATAGAGGGAACACTCAGTTCAAGGGAGATAGACTTGTGTGCATTTCTCGACATCGAGGGCGCGTTCGATAATATTGGTTACGACTCGATCGCAAGGGCGATCAGTAGCAGAGTTATCGCAGAATCGATCAACCAATGGATCAGGGCCATGCTGGTAAGCCGATTCATTACTTCCTCCTCTGGGGGAGTGTCGGTGTCTATAACTGCAGCCAAAGGCTGTCCTCAAGCAGGAGTTCTTTCTCCCCTGTTATGGTCTATAGTCATCGGCAACTTGTTAGTAGATCTTCATAGATCAGGCTACACCACCGTCGGTTATGCTGATGACTTGGCGGTTTTTATCAGAGGTAGACTCGGCACGACAATTTCCAACGTCATCCAAAGTGCAATGTCTCAAGTTGTAGAATGGTGTAACAAAGAAGGACTATCCATCAATCCTAGTAAAACCGTTCCGGTGCCGTTTACAAGGAAGAAACAGGTCAACCTTGAACCTATTACAGTCAAAGGCAACACACTAGTTTATTCCACCGACGTCAAATATCTTGGAGTAATTGTTGACAAACGACTTAACTGGAATTCACATATCAAGTCCGCCACAGAGCGCGGTACTGGAGCACTGTAGGCCAGTAAACGCCTATACGGCAGAACTTGGGGTCTCTCTCTTAAGATGATACATTGGCTGTACATAATGATGGTTAGACCCATTATCACATACGCGGCCATCGTCTGGTGGCCGAAAACTCTCCAGAAGACAATGGCAAACAAGCTGCAGAAGTTGCAAAGAATTGCCTGTCTTGGCATTACAGGTGCGATGCGCACCTGCCCTACAACAGCTCTGGAAGCTATTGTTGGGCTTATACCCCTACCAATCTTCATTAGAAAGATGGCTGCTAGATATGCCATCAGGCTGCAGCTAGATCACGAGTATAAACCAGGTGACCTTGAGGGACATTTAAAGATACTCAATTCAATCCCTAAAAGAGACATGTTCTGCACTTTACCGGATATTATGGTCAGGCAACATTGCTTTGGTAGGCTATTCCAGGTTGAAATATTGGACCGCGAAAATTGGTCCAATGGTGCTCTAAAACTAGACCCTAGAAGTCTGGTCTGGTTCACCGACGGTCCGAAAAGGGATTCTGGAGTTGGAGCTGGGGTTTTTGGACCCAACACAAAGATTTCGGTACCTATAGGTACGACTCCCACTGCGTTTCAGGCTGAAATCCATGCCATTGAGATCTGCGCCAGACACAATCTCCGCAAGGGGATCAAAGGCGTTAGAATACATATCTTCTCAGATAGCCAAGCAGCACTTATGGCACCATCGTCCAACCAAATTAACTCCAGAACCGTGAAATTCTGCTAGGATACATTACAAGGCCTTGCCAAATACAACAGGGTAAAACTCGGATAGGTCCCTGGACACCAAGGGATTGTGGGCAACGAATCTGCAGATGAGCTTGCTAGGGCTGGCTTAGAATCTGTGTTCATAGGTCCTGAACCTTATTGTGGCGTCAATTGGGCGACAGCTATAACGCTGATTAACGAATAAGAAAACAAACTTCGTCTAGACCACTGGACTAGTAGGCCAGGTCTAAGACAATCCAAATGATTGATCAAGCCCTACTCCTATAAGGAAATCCTTAACTTAGATAGGGAAAGCATTAAGAAGCTTGTGAGCTTTCTTACTGGCCATTGCGGCCTGAGATACCACCTTAACAAGATGAACCTGTGCCAAGTGAAGGACTGTCGGTTCTGTTTAGAGGAGGATGAAACATCCGAACACATTCATTTTGAATGCCCGGCACTACACTGGTTAAGAAAACGTAATCTCCGCAAGGAGATGCTTATTTCAGTGGAACTGAAATGCTCCGCTACTAAAGACACACTCACTTTCATAAGGGACGTAGTACGTCTGTTAGATTAACTCCAACCCGCCGATATAATAGATCTTTCAGGTCACAGTGTCGTTGCCACGTGGGCAAGGGTTGTGCAAGAGGAAAAAAAAAAGAAATTGGATATACCAAAAAGTTTGCAGCCGAGAAAGTCAGACGGTCTTGACAGCATTAAACACCAGCAGAGATGCTCAAGACGATTGCCCAGACATGTCCTCAGCTGCTGCTGAACATGTACAATAGCTGTCTCCAGGATGGAGTTTTCCCTAGGAGCTGGAAGTTACAGAGCTTGGTACTGATCAGCAAGGGAAAAGGAGATCCGGATTCCCCATCAGCTTACTGGCCTTTGTACGCAGGGAAACTCCTAGAAAAATTGCTAAAACCAAGGCTTTCAGCAGCCGTATAGAGAGCAGGAAATTTGTCCAGAAGACAGCACGGATTCAGAAAGGGCCACTCTACGATCTGAGCAATTGAAGAAGTGGTAAGGACCGTCCAATTGGCTCAACAGGGCAACCACTATTCAAGGAAAATCGTATTGCTAGCACCTCTGGACGTGCGAAATGCCTTCAATTCAGCCAGATGGAGCGATATGCTGAGCGCCCTCGAAAGTATTTTTTAATATTCCCGAATATCTCTTGCGGATGGTGAAGGACTATTTCAAGGTCCGGAAGCTGTTATACAAAACCACAGAAACACCACGAATAAAGGAGATAACTGCTGGAGCAGCTCAGGGATCGATCCTGGGACCCGATCTCTGGAACATCTCCTACGACGGCATTCTTCGTATGGAAATGGCTGAAGACACCTTCCTGGTAGGGTACGCAGATGATATCGCCGCAGTGATTACAGCAAGAGACACCGAGAGCTCACATAGAAAACTCAAGCAGGTGGTGAGGCGGGTGCACCTCTGTATAGAAGAACATGGCTTAAGTTTGGCCACAGAAAAGACAGAGATAGTCCTTTTGACAAAGAAGAGGATTCCAACTATTGCCGACTTCCAACTCGGGTCTAAGGTAATAACTAGCAAGGAAGCGGTGAAGTACCTAGGGATGGCCCTAAACACGAAGCTCACTTTCTGGCACCAAATAAGATCTGCTTCGGAACGAGCTACGAAGGTCACAATGTCACTAAGCAGATTAATGGCAAACGTTGGAGGTCCAACAGCCAGCAAGAGAATACTCCTGATGACAGTCACCCACGCCATTCTCCTGTATGGGTGCGAGATATGGGCCGACGCACATACTAAGACAAGAGAAATACAGGAAGCAAATGGCCGCAGTACAAAGGCGCGCGGCACTACGGATTGCAAGTTCGTACCGAACGGTGTCGGAACCAGCCGTCGTCATAGTCGCGGGAGTGACCCCTATTGACCTCCTTGCGGCAGAGAGAAAGTACGTCTACAACAAAAAGGCGGAAATTGGAGTGGAAGCGACAACCGAGGAGGCGAAGGAGCTCACCAAACAGAAATGGCAGGAGAGATGGAGCTCAGAAAGCAGAGGACGATGGACCGCGATGCTGATCAGCAACATCGCTGAATAGAAGGGACGGAAATACGGAGAAGTAAATTTTCACGTCACCCAATTTCTTACCGGACACGGTTATTTCAACGCCTACCTCCACAGAATGGGCAAAACAGGTAGCCCGGCTTGCCAATATGGCGGCTCAGAACTGGACGACGCAAACCACACGTTCTTCGAGTGCAACAGATGGGAAGTTGAAAGGGGGGCGCTAGAATCTCTAATCGTCGCCATCACCCCGGAAAACATAGTGTCAAAAATGTCAATGAGTGACCGGAGCTGGAATCAAGTACGATCATTTATAGAAAAAGTACTTAAAACAAAAAAGAGAGACGAAGACATAATAATCACCCTCATGAGATTTATGTAAGCCCGATGTAAGCCTGACCGGCAACAAAGAATTAACCCGAAAGTAACAGTTAAATATGAAAAAGCCGGCCGCGAAAGGGGAAAGAAAACGACATAACTCTGAAGTAATGCGGGCCTGTTTCTCGTGGGCAGTAGTGTTTTCCTCCACCCCTTGGCAAAAAAAAAAAAAAAAAATGTATCTATTTATTATCTATTTAATTATTTATTTAATTATTTATTTAATTATTTATTTATTCATTTATTTATTTACATATATACCTATAAACTAATTTATTTACTTATTTATCTATAACTATCCTTTTCTTTTCTTTTTTTTGTATATTGGAGGTTTTTCGTTCGCATTTTTGCTCCAAATATTTCTTTTATTTCTCTCACTCACAACTTGCTTCAGATTTTGAAATGAATATTTCAGTGGAAAGATATAACTATTAAATATCAAATCTCTGTACCTGTGTAAATTGCGCGACAACAACCCCACTGTAAACTTATTCCTTCATAGCTTCGTCTTGCTGATGCAAGAATCTAGAGAGGTCCACCTGTTGTTTGCCTTCACAACACACACACTATGGATCGCTCGTTAGGCGTTCCGTAATTTCTCCATTTTTCCCTGCTCGAATAGGTGCTTAGAAATGGACTCGTTAAGTCTTGGTTTGTCATTGTGTAGTCTGTACTAGATACATTGTCTAAATATCTCTGTATGATCGTAGTATGATCCATTGCATTTGGTCTCCAGCTATCTTCTCTTCTTCTTCTTTTTCCTATTTCGGTGAGATTATGATTCGAAAACAAGGGATCACAACCCGTCCACTTCACCGCATTTCTACTGATCCCCCTGTGGGGCCAAGATCAAGTTATTTTTCATAATCCGAGTTACAGCTCCTATTCCGAAATCTTTTGAGAACACCAATAAGATAATTACGAAAAATGTATTGGGAAGAACGAAATCTACATTGCATATCCTTTACAGATGGTCTGTCGGAAGGATATAGTACTCCCCGGACGTGTCCTTGAACAAAAGTTCAGTTGCATGTTCTTGTCAACATCCGGTCGACAATTTTAATAAATCAAATTCTAAAAATATGGAAATCTTGCCGACAAAAGAAAACCCCCGGAAAGAACTATCACCATATCACTGTTTGCAGAAGAGCTTTTCTGCCATTGCGCCACCCATTAACTACGCATTAATACACACAATCAATGCAGAGACACCCCCATCCCATCCATTGGCTTGAGCAATCTCTCAATCAACTAATATTTACATTAAGCAAAGAATGTGACAAATAAAAACATAACGCCTTCCGGCACGTGACCTCATGCCATATCCTTTCTCTTTCGATTTTATTAATAACCATCATCTAGGATAATCATCCAGCAAGGATATGAAAAGAACGAATTATTTCGAACCCCTCGAAGGGAGAGAACACGAGCAAATAAATACACAAAAACTGTCCATTATTATGTTAACACATTGTCAGCGAGTCCTGTTGTCACAGTAGCACACAGAAGCAGTGGCTTAGATAGCAGAACGCGCAACAGGATCAACCCCCCGAATTATGAAATTAATTTCCATAAATCCCCGTTCTCTTTGTGTTCACCAAGGAGTAGCAATGTTGTGCGTAGAGTATAACCGATGACAAGAAGTCATGGTATGAGACGATGCGGTGAAGGTCCTTTTGCGTGTGTTGCTTCCAATATGAGTCACGTGTCGCTATTTAGGACCCATTACTTGGCAACATGGCTTTATTCCCGCTGCCTATCAAGGATGAGGGGAGTTTTACGGCTCTGGTTATGATTTTTGTATTATGACGAAATCTTTATTCCTCATATCCTGTGTGAGTTCGAATAATGATGTTTATATCCGGAGCAGAGTATCATCAGCTGGTTGATGATGGAGTCAGATTTGTATTTTATAACAAAATGTGTTGGTAGTTTTATGATTCCATTTGGGTTCAGGGAACTTGGTTTTATGTGTTGCTTTTGTTCACGTTCTGGAGGTCGATGTCTTCGGAATTTGACGGATATGTTAAAGGGAAATGATGATTATCAGATGAGATGAAGAAGATCTAGGCTTAGTTATTCCAAAAAGTAGTACTTAATATTCGTAAGTGCAACGCAAAATAGACTTTCTAGTTATACGAGTAATGCACCCATAAAGTTTTGCATACTCCAGGGGAATATCTCTTTTAAGTCTTTCTGGAAAAGTCCTTGCTAAGGTGTTAGAAACGCGTTCCAGAGCTGTGGTTGAGGATAGTTTGGGGGCTCAACAATGCGGTTTCCGTCCTGGCAGAAACCAGTTATTCACCCTCAGAATGATACTTCAGAAATCCTGAGATTACTCGAAACCTGTTTACAGCTGTTTTGTGGATTTGGAGAAAGCATATGATAGAGTTCCTCGAGGCAAGCTCTGGACTGTTCTCCAGGAGTATTGGATTGATGGTTCTCTGTTAAGGACAATCGAGTCTTTATATAAAAACAGCAGAAGTTTTGTGATAAACGGTGTTAAATTAATATCTTTCACTGTGGACGTTGGACTCCGCCAAGGATACGTTTTGTCACCTCTCCTCTTCATTGTATACATGGACTGGATGTTACAGCGAAGTGGGTGTGAAGAATATTTTAAATTGGGGGACTTGAATATCAGCCAGCTGCTCTTTGCGTATGATTTGATTATCCTTACTTCTTCCCCTTCTTCCTTTTATCAGCGAGGCTATGATCCGAAAACAAGGGATCACAACCCTCGCACTTCACCGCATTTCTACTGATCCACCTGTGGGGTTAGTCTTTGATTATCCTTACATACATACATATTTGGCGCAACAGCCCATAAAGGGCTGAAATTACAACATTTAGTGCTGCTTCCAAAGAGCAATAAGCCGCCCAGACAACCTTCATCATATCCTCCAATATGCCTGCTTGATACGCTAGGAAAGATTCTAGAGCGTATTATTTATGACAGACTGCTTCCGGTGCCGGAGGAAAACGGTGCCCTGTCAGACTACCACTACGGCTTCAGAAAATCACGTTCTACTGTCGATGCCATAAAGGCGGTAGGAGATACAGCAACTGAAGTGATACAGGGGAAAAGGTAGAGGTATGGGACGAAGAGATACTGCGCAGTAGTAACCCTCGACGTCAAAAATGCGTTCAGCTCAACAAGTTGGTCATTCATTAGGAGATCCCTGGCTAGGATGGATACACCATACTACCTGCAGAGGATAGTCATGGACTATTTCAGCAACAGGAAGCTAAGATACCATACTGACTATGGCGTTAAACACTGCAGCGCTTCCGCGGGAGTCCCGCAAGGGTCGGTCCTTGGACCCCTCCTATGGAACATTATTTACGACGGAGTTCTGCGATTAACACTGCCCGAAGGACTCAAAGTGATTGGCTTCGCTGACGATAACGCAGGGGTTACAGTAGCCAAGCACGTACATGAGTTGGAGTCTGCTACGGATGAGGCAGTTATAAGAATAAAGGAATAGCTGGAGTCTACCGGTCTGAAACTAGCTGTCCTAATAACCAGCCGCAAGAAGGTGAAATATGCGAGCTTCCAGGTCGGAAACCAGACAATCAGGGCCGAAGAATCCTTGAAGTACCTTGGAGTCATGCTCGACAATAGGCTGTGCTTCAAAGCCCACGTCGAGTACTCTAGTAAGAAAGCATTGCTTTCACTAGAGCACTCTCCCGAATGCTTCCGAACATCGGCGGGCCTGTATACGCCCGCAGGATCCTGCTGTCCAGAGTGGTGATCTCGGTACTTCTATACACTTCCCCGATAGGGGCGGGTGCACTGGCGACAAATGAATGTAGGAAGAAGCTATCATCAACGCACAGGCTCTGCACAATCAGAGTGATCAGCGGCTTCCGAATTATCTCCGACGATGCAGCCTGTGTTTTAGCTGGGATGGTCTCAATCGACATCCTCGCGGATGAGATGCAGAGAGTATACGAGTACCTTAGACGTTCCTCGAACCGGCAAGAGGGAAAAAGGATTAAGGAAGAGGAAAGGGCAACACTGTGGCAAACCAGGTGGGATAGCTCTACAAAATGCAGGTGGACCCACAAGCTTATTCCCGCTATAAAATCATGGACAGAGAGAGCAATGGGGAACTGTAACCACCACCTCACACAGTTCCTGTCAGACACGGCGGCTACCGAAAATATCTCCATAGATTTGGACACGATAGTTCGCCCCTGTGTCCAGAATGTCCAAACGAGGAGGAGGACTCGGAGCTAACTATTGAAAATATTTGGGTCTTATCCTGGATAGGAAATCAAGCTGGAAACCTATCATTCAAGAAAGAGTCAAGAAAGCTACAGTTGCACTTTTCTCTGGCAAGAAAGCTATCGGAAATAAATGGGGGTTGCAACCTCACATAATTCAATGGCTCTACATCTCGGTCATCAGGGCGGTTCTCACGTACGAGGTAGTTGTGTGGTGGATTGTCTAAGGAAGAGCCACAAACTGTGGCAATCTAAGTAAAGTCCAACGATCAGCTTGTTTGTGCAGAGTACTGTGTACAACTCCCTTTGCAGCACTGGACATTCTGTTTCATTTGATACTTCTCGATATCTACAGCAGGCAAATGGCAGTCAGTTTTAGACAAAAATGTCCATGTCACCATTCCTTCCAGGTCATACTGGGAAGAAGTAGTTCACTCAGTAGAAGATGCATCGATTCATTTTTACACTGACGGCTCAAAGCCAAAGACGGGGAATCAACCTCTATAAATTCCCTATAATTTGTAGGTCTCTATAAATGAGTAGCCCTAGACTGCCGATCGTCTCGCAAGGAGATGACGGAGCAGATTAATATTCACCTCTGTTGGGTGCCGGGGCATATGGATATTCCGGGAATTGTAAGGCTGATGAACTCGCCAGAATAGGAACAACTGTACCTATCTTTTCAGACAAGGATAATCTAGATATACCAATCGCTACTTCCAAATTTAAATTCAAGCTGAATGCGACAGAAAGAATAAATCTTAGAATAAGTGGATCAACATATCTACCGACGAAATAGATTTGGTCCAAGCTGGATCTGAAACGGTCTAAGAAATTGATTTCTTTCAACCGTATATTGGCGCTGCAGTAGGTGTAATCATAGTACACTGTCTAATAAGCAAGCATACAACAAGGCTTGGGGTATATTCAAATAATGTTTGCGGAAGCGGAATCCTTCATGAGGGTCGCGAGGGTAGGATGCTCAGGTGGACTCTCCATCCTTCTCGATCCTCCGCCATTGATTCCAACTCAACAGGAGGAATACCTAGACGGCTTCAGGAGAGATGTCTGATTTGGTCCAACCAACTATTTCTGAACCTACCGGGGAGTCGTCTACCTGATGGCACGGTAATCATGGTACGTCTTGGAAGCCGGTCTGGGGGCATACGCGCTACGTAGCCAAACGGTCGAAGTATAGATCGTTCCGTTCGAAGAAGTAGCTGCTCAACATTGAGCGCCTAGCCTACTCGATCCCTATGAGATATTCCAGCAACACCGCGAAGGAACCTCATTTCGGCAGCTTGTATCCGTGATCTTATTCTGTCGGTCACTACCCAAATTTTAGGTATCACGTATTCCCCTTCGAAAGATTTGTCTTTTAAGTAGGCGTGTGGAAATTGGCAGAGGTATCAAGTGATGATCGTTCTTATCTCTTTTGCTGTTGTATGTATTTTGCTTGAAATGCGATGCGAATAATCGTATATATTTTAAATGCCATCAGGCACTTATTTATGGCTAACACTTACCTGAAGACGTTATTGAAATATTTGTTCAAAAAACATTTCCCGTAACAAGTCGCTCATTGTAGCTTGGAACCAGTTAGTCTACGTAATATTTATACCACGAAGGCAAATAAATAAATTAGATAATCATTCGAATGCTGGATAATTAAAAACAATCTTCTTCCGTCTTCTACAAGGGACAGGAGGCTCAATGCCGCACAATCTTAATTGGCTGCTAATCAAGTTGTTAAAACCGACACAAACACACACCACACGGGGCCGCGCAGTAACCCCATCCTTCGAATGGTAATTTTAATAATCACTTAGCCTGTCCATAACTATTATGGCCAACTGCATCCTTTCGTCGTCACCACTCATAAATTCGCATATGAATGTATCAACCAGCGCGCGGCTGGCGTCGAAACGATGAAGATAATAATCCCATAAAAGCCGTGATCCAACCAAGTCCTCGTGTTGCGTACCATTGCCATTGCCCAGGATATATTGTCGTTCAATTATGGTCGTAAGGAGCAATTTAATTGTCGTTTGCATATGATTTCGTTTTAACGTTTGGTTGAAGGTGCTCAACCACCATCAAAGTGGCCAATTATAACCACTCTAAGCCCGGGGAGGACGAAGGAGCCGTCGTCACTCATTAAAAATGATTCTTTATTCGTAATTATTTTCATCGTTTTCGTCATAAAAAATAATTTTTATTGTCTTTTATTGCCATGCGAGAGCAATTATAATTGCCACAATGAGGTGGAGAGTGGGGGTTTTTAGCTAGCTTGCGGGCCTAGCTATCTTGGAATATTTCTGCAAATGTATGTGTGATGGTTATCTTAGAGTGAACTTAACGAGTGCACGTTTTTTTGTATTCATGTGGGCTGATATCAAATTTCTGTATTTATTTGGAAGTACATAACGTTAATGAAATTTGTACTATTCCACACACATGTCGTAAAGGTTCAAATGTGAAGCTAAGTGTATGTGGATTTACTAAGCTACAGAAAGTTGATACTTCGTTCACAAAATGTTCCTTAGAATTGTGATTGCACTGAGTCTAATTTTTGACTACTCTTTAGAGTAAATGGGCATGCTCGTCGTGGATAGCAATCACAATATTGACTTCAGATTGGTCCAAGTTACTGGTTGATCCGCATAAACCAATGCCTTCTGATTCCCTAGACGGAGTCAACGGTGGAGCTGCTTTGACGTATTAAGATCACAGGTTGGTAAGGAATTTCCAATGTTAGTCAGGACCTTTGAACAGAGATGGTGGCGGACGAGCCCCATAACGGGCAAGCGTAGGTAGCGCTCACACTCACACAAATAACAACTTCAGAAAAAATTTTACACTAAAATAGGTGTTGAAGATTCGAAATGTTATTCGGTTTTTGTTCAGACGATTATTATCCAAAATCACAATTTTCGAATCCCACAGAAAAGCCATCAACCTTTCGACGAAGACATTTAATTCATATGTGCTCATCTCCCCACACTTTATGTTACTCTTACCAACTTCATATGTATTCTCTGTGCTAAGAGATCGAAATGGAAAATATTTTTGGATATCTCCCCAGCAATGGTGCTTTATTCTTTTCTACGACTACTGTAGTAAATTTTGTCTCCTGTCAGTCGGAAGAAGAAGGATATGCTAGGATAACATGGTTTTCCATTTTATTTATTACATATAGAAATGTATGTATGTATTTGCAAGAAAAAAAGCAATCACAACTCAAAAGGATTGAAATTTCGCATGCTCATCTCACCTCCGCCAAAATGCATCAAGGATGACGAATGTATGTTACTCGTAATGTAACTATCTTATCTATCTGATGAGAGTTCGAGTAATCCGTCATACATTTCACTGCAAAACAGGCGACAGTGTAATGTTTATTTTGTCAATCACTCGCGTAACCCTTTTTCGCGAAACCCCTTCATATTCTAGCCTGTACAGAAAAAAAGGAAGAATATCGCTTGTGTATTTAATGGTACAACGACTACCCTTTGCCGTGCAGTCAATCGGTCTGCATGTCGTCAGACGAAATAACCTACAGCACACTATGCACAGCCATACAGTAAATTAATCAATTTAATCAGTTTAATGCGAAAAAGTTAAATGGCATAAAAAATATGTTCGACAGCAGCGCACATTTCATTTCATTTGCCAAAGTTGAGTGGTACTGGTACGGGTGGACCCGCATATGCTGGAACATATTTTTTGGTTTTTTTTTTTTTTTTTTTGATATAAAATTATTCAGTTACTGTAGACGAAGTAAGTGAATTACTTTTTTTTTCTCTTCTGTGGATGTACACGATTAATAAAATTGACTGAGAGGGAGCTGGCGGATGCTTTAGATTGTTCAACCCTTTCACTGAGCGTTGCTTCCATATTTGGGGTGGTATGAGAGAAAATGTGTATTTTGATTGATTTTATCTGATTTGAGTTGAGTTGATTTAAAGAGTCGCATCATTAAAATAAATAAAATAAGTTGAATCAGCTGTAATAATTACATGAAATAACAGGGTTCTGCATATGTTGCAGATTATCCTTTAGACGAAGGATGCAGTGCAAAACTGGATGAGGCAGCGGGGGTTGAACAAATATCTGTGAGAGTTTGCGAAGAATTTGTTGACGCTGTTCAAAAGTACCAGTGATAAACTACAGGAATCTTATGCAGCGTCAAGCTCATTTAAAGTTGACAAACAGTACGATTAATACTTACTTACTCATTTAGGTAGCGGTATAGTTCGGGGTAAATCTGGTCCTCAACCAACAAGCCTCTTCAGTTAGCTCGTCTTTAGTCAATTGCTTTCAGTTGCGCACTTCAATTTGGTTAAGGTCCAGTTGAACTTGTGCGCACCTTCTATGGATATAGAGGCCCTCTGCTACGTCGTTACTCCATTTTAGATTCGAAGACTCTGTGGGCCGGAGCGATGGTACCCCTTTGCTCTATATGTCCTAGCCATCTCAAACGCAAATTACGCAGATTTTTGACTAGGTCGATGTCGTTTTACAGTTGTACAGGGTGTTAAACTTATGTCAATTAAAACGACCTACTTTAAGTACAAAGTGAAACTGAACTTTTATTACAAAAAAGGAATTAGATCGTTACATAAAGATACAAAGTGTTATACTTGTTCCCATAACTGACAGTATTGCCAAACTATTATTCAAATTATTCTCAACACTCCCACTTTTGAATAAGTTTAAAACAAAATCATATTAAAAAGAAATTAAAGTTAATCAAAGTAATTGGAAGTAACTTCAAATATATTATTACTATAATTCATTAACTTAACTCCAATTGATAAGCGAACATTTTCTTTGCTCTTTGTTAAGAACTTTTGTGAATATATTAGCGTTTTGGAATTCAGAAGGTACATAATTGATTGAAAAATCACACCTTTCGTATCTTTCACAAATGAAGTGATAACGGACGTCTATATTGTTACGCGAGCGCACAACCGACACGGAAACATAAACAACCGAGAAGCCCTGAGAAACCTCTCCAAGCTGTCAAACCGAAGGTACAAGAACTTTCCCGATTCTTGGTGGATGGAATTCCACCGGCGAATTGGAAATTTGGTTATTTATCTGGAAAGCCAGAGGAGGTTGACAGAAGTCCAATTTTGAGTTGTTTGTTGGCAGCAGTGACAGTGATCACTAGAGACGCGCAGTTCTCAAGGAAAAAAATGAAATTTTACTAGATTTTATTTTTTTGTTTAAAGTAAATTTAGTTAGAAACATTTTTAAATAAAAAATAACCCTCTCGGGAACCAGACATATTCTGTTATTTTTGTCTCCATCATCCGTTTAAACCTTGAAGTATTCGACTTGATCGGCAATTTTTGTTACAATATGTTACGTCCTCTTGTGAAACTCCGGGTTTTTAATAAGCCGGATTGCCCCTTGATTGTCCATATTCAAGACCGAGTAACGAACTCCTCCTAGAACCATCTCAGAGAGTAATCGCTGCAACCAAATCATCTCTTTAACTGTCTGTGAGGCAGCCACGTATTCTGATTCTGTGGTTGAAAGTGACACAAATTTTTGCCTCTGCGATGACCAAGACAACAGCCCATTACGAATTGTAAAGATAAAACCAGAGGTAGAACGCCTAGTAGTAGAATCACCAGCATAGTCAGCATCACTGAAACAGATTAAAGAAAAACATTTACTTTTTTCAAATGGTATACCAACGTGTCTGGTTCGTCTGATATACTTCAGGATTCTCTTAACAGCATTGACATGAACTTGGGTCGGTGCATCTAGGTATCGAGAGACCACTCCGACTGCAAATGCAATGCCCGGGCGGGTAGCCACTGCCAAGTACATTAGGCATCCCACAGCTTCTTTGTATGGAAATTTCACGACTTCTGGAGACAAGGATTCTGCATGCGAACAGGTCTCAGCAGGAGTTGCAACTAACTTACAGGAATCCATGCTGAATCGCCTCAAAATACTCTCCGCATACCGCGTCTGACTAACGTGAATCGCACCATCAAGTTTTCTTGTCACCTCCATGCCTAGGAACCACGCAGCATCCAATGTGGTAATCTCGAAATGCGATTTCAAGAAATCAATCAGGTTCAAAGCATCCTCTTTCTTCTGTGCAGCAACCAAACCATCGTCGATGTACTTTGCAAGGATCAGTCGGCTGTTAACATCATTCGACACAAACACACACGGATCCATCACGGTGGGTTTCAGGTTAAACTTCACTAGAACTGCAGTAAATTTCTTATTCCAGCACCGAGAAGCCTGCTTTAACCCATAGAGGCTCTTTCTGAATCTGCAGACCCTCCCGGAATCATCATTTAAAGCTTCGGGTTGTTGCATGTAGATTTCTTCGCTGAGATCCCCGTTCTGAATGTTTCACCGTAGTCTATTCCTTTTTCTTGACTGAATCCCCGAACCTGGCCTTGTACTTCTGCCGTCCTTTACCATCTAAGAACACCCATTTACTGTCAATGGCCTTTCTATTCAATGGACACTGCACCATTGCTTCTTTCCATTCCACAGAATCCTTGCATGTAACAGCATCCTTATAGTTCTGTGGCTCTCCTTGAACAAGAAATACATGCTTTTCGGTGATATTGCAGATTCTTGTTTCTTGGTTTTTCTTCCGCAGTCGATTTTTTAGTGGAGGTGAAACACGCTCAACATCATCACTCTCACCATTAGTGCCATCATCATCGCCCTCGGTTGGTTCCTTTTCCTGCACTGACTGATATAAATCATCTCCTATTGGTTCTACCCCTTCGTCTCCGCCAGTTCTTATAGGAAAGGATGCAGTTTCCATATATTCTCCCGAGTCTTCAACACAAATATCATTGCACTGGTAATCCTTTTGTTCCGTTTCCCTAAATATGACATATCTGACAAGCTCTACTTTTCGTGTTGTTGGAACCCAAGCCCGTTAACCTTTTGTGTTTTCAGAATACCCCATAAATAGTTCTTTTTCCGCTTTTTTGTCAAATTTTCTGCGTTTTTGTTTAGGTATATGGACAAACGCTTCAATGCCAAAAACTTTAAAGTCTTGTGCCCTAACTTTACCACCACACCACATTTCTTACGGAGTCTTGCCACCTAGAAAATGGTCACTAGTCCGATTTAAAACGAAAACAGCCGTGTTCACCGCCTCAGCCCAACATTTTTTCCCTAAGGACCTGGCATGAAGCATCGTTCGAGCCGCTTCCACCACTGTACGATTCTCCCGCTCAACTTTACCATTTTGCTCTGGTGTGTATGGTACTGTGGTCTCATGACGGATGGAATTTTTCTTAAGAAGAGACTTAACGCTTTCGTTGACAAATTCTGATCCATTGTCAGAACGGATTGTTTTCACTGGATGGCGAGTCGGTCTAGGAAATTTTCTATGGAAGAGCAAACTTCAGATTTGTTTCTTAAGCAGTATACAACCCGGAAGCGCGAAAACTGTCTTTGAAAAGTACGAAATACTTAGACCCTCCGATGGATGTTTTTTCCATAGGGCCACAGACGTCTACGTGCACCAGTTCCCCTGGCTGACTGGCTTGAAAGGTGCTTCTAGGAAAAGGCATCATATTATGTTTTTCATAAATACAAGCGTCGCACGCAGAATCTTTCTCGTCTATAAAATTAATATTTTCACTTTTAAGATGTGCACGTACCTTTTCAAAATTTTGATGTGCCAATCTTTCATGCCATATTTTCAATGGCATGGGCTTCGAAGTCGCCATATTTGCCATTTTGCTCATAGAATCCTGCACACGAAAACGTATTTTACAAAGTTGTGCCTCTCGTTCTCCCACTGCCACAACAGTTCCATCGTCCTTCTTAAACTCGCATCGTACTCGGTCGGAGACAAATTTTAAACCTTTGTCTAAGGCACGGCTCTGTGAAAAAAGATTCACTGATATTTTTGGCACATACAAAACTTCAGACAAGTGCTTTTCACACTATTCCTCTCTATTAAAAGACAAAATGTTTACATCACCAATACCTAGTGCTAACATTTTCTTGCCACTTCCAACTCCTATTTTAATTGGATCAGAAACCTTTTGTTACATACAAACCAATCTTTTCTGTACGTCATATGGTCACTGGCTCCTGAATCGAGATACCAATTGTCATTGACTTTGCCATCGTCGACCATCAATGCATTCAAAACATGAAACTCCATCCCTTGCGGTTAACTTCCACTTTCAGACTGATTACCTCCAGATAAACCAGCCACCTTCATTGGTGTTACCTCACCCCTGCTTCCAGTCCATAGTTGATCAGTAACAGCTGAAGATTTCTTCGTCGTCGAAGCCTCACTTTCATTTCCAGTCCACAATCGTTCAATACTAGAAAAAACTTTCTTCTCTGGAACTCTCTCAATTTGACTTCCAGTCCGCTGTTGGTCATAGTCGCTTGCCGCATTGCACCCCTTTTTACCTCCCCACGGTTGCCAGTCTTCCTATGATCGGCAAATTTTTTCGGGCACTCTCTTTTCCAGTGGCCTACCTCGTTACACCTAAAGCACTTCCCAGGTTTGGAAACTTTTTGCTTTTGCTGATTCCAGGTTTTGCGCTTAGCAATTAAAGCTGACGTGCAGTACCTGCAAATGCTGTATTGGAAAGCATGCGAGCTTCTTCCATAACCAAGCGTGACGTCAAATTTTCCAATGTCTGTTCCCCTTTGGCCGTTGACTACCACGCAGATAAAAAAAAAATGTCGAAAGCTGTCGGGAAGAGTCATCAAAATCTTAGTAATTACCATACTATCGGATATCTCCTTTCCGATGTCCCTAAGTTGCCTTGCAATATTTTCCAACTTAGAGACATGGGTTGCCACGTCATCATCGCCCTCCTTCTCAAATCCATAAGAACGTTGTAGAAGCATGTGAACATTTGCTTTGGACGTCTGTTCATAAATCGCCTGCAATTTGGTCCACATTTCCTTTGACGTGCTGCAATTGACAATGTGCCGAAGTGGTGTCGAGCCTACACTCATAGCAATGATCCGCTGAGCTTTACTATCGTTCTTTATCCATGTAGATACTTTCACAGGTTTTATATTAGAGCCATTTACATAATCGAATAAATCCGAACCATTGAATAAAATTTTCACTTGAAACTTCCAGACAGAGTACTGTTCTGAGTTTTGTAACTTGTCCACTTTAAACATTTCAGATTCCATTTTATTTTATTTATTATTATTATTATATATTTTTTTTTTACGCAACCGGCAAGAAGTAGGATACGTTCTAACTACTCGATTATAAAAAAAAAACTCAGACAGGGACTTCCAGGAAGTTAGTTATACAAAAAACGGTTTTCAGATTTCTTGACTTTAATATGACCTTCTCGCGCGATCTGGGCCAATAACCTGTTAAACTTATGTAAATTAAAACGACCGTTTTCCTTTAAGTACAAAGTGAAACTGAACTTTTATTACATAAAGGGAATTATATCGTTACATAAAGATACAAAGTGTTATACTTGTTCCCATAACTGACAGTATTGCCAAACCATTATTCAAATTATTCTCAACACAGAGATTCCATTCATCAGGCATATACGTATACTCGTCTGAGTGTATGCCTGATGAATGTACGATTTCTACCAATTCATCACCAACTACCTTGAAAAATTCGGCCGGTAAGCAGTCAGGTCCAGTAGCCTTGTTTGATTTTAGATTGGAAATCTCTGTCCTCACTTCGCTTTGGTCAGGTGGACGGAAATGTTCACTATTATCATCTATGTTGAATGGATTATTCTGACTGACAGCGTAATGTTAGTCATCGTCGCCGTTATACAGCCTGCAGAATTAGTTTTTCCACATTTTCAGCACCGACTGTGATGTTACTACGAGGTTTCCTTTGATTAGTACGCGTTGATAAAATTATTTAAAAAATCGTCACTTTTCCATTAAATCCATTACACATTCCAATTGATAAGGTGTTTCAATAGAAGATATGAATTAATACCATGGCTACTGAGCTAGGACAGAAGCCTACAAGAAGGAAGTCTAGATGTAAAAGTAATGGTGTAGTGGACAATATATTTGCGTGTGAATCGAAGCATGCAGGTTTGACCACCAGTAACGAAACGTACCCTACAACCATCAAAGGATAAAAACACGAATCGAAAAACGTCTGACAAACATCCGAGAGTATTGTTGTCACGTGAAAGCTTCTCAAAACAAATTGTCCTTCGGGTACGGTACTAAACTGTAGGTGCCTTCCATCCATTCCATCTTAAAGAGCTGTTGCGGCAAATATTTATTTATTTTTTTACCAACGGGTACCCGGCGTGCATTGCTGCGCCTAACAAAAAAAAAAAAGTCCAGTCAAGTGATGCGCTGCCAACAAACAGCATTTAATTTTTATTTATATTGATTTAATGTGCAGTTACACACATCTACGGGCTTTTCTTTTTAAACTAGGCCTTGACCAATGGCCGATACTGTGAGCAAGTCCTTAGTAAAAGTGTCCCTCTGTTGAGGATACGGCGTCTCAATCAGCATAGTAACAGACATTCACAAAGAACATGCTCGGAGGTTTTCTCCTCCTGTACACTCTTATCGGTAAAAGTGGGGCATAAAGTCCAAGGTGAACTACTAGATATACAGTACGATCGTCAGACCAATTATCACCTACGCCTCTCTAGAATGGTGCCCTAAATCACAACAGATCGAAGCTAAAGAATAATTAAATCCTTTGCACCGATTAGCCTGTGTCGGCATCAACAGGGGAATGAAAACGTGCCCGACGGCAGCATTAAGTACAATGCTTAATCTCGCGTTACTGCACCTCACAGTCTCACAGTGCAGAAGGAAGCTACGCTGAGCACCCTTAGACAGCCTCAGATACAAGAACTAAAACTCAGCGATTTTGCAGGCTATCTAAGCCCTTTTGAAAGCATCCAAAATAATCCAATCTTCAAGATTCAAGATACGATGCTCAAGAGATTTCGAAGTGGTCGTTAGTAATCGGCAAGAATGGAGAAACAAAAGTCTCAATACACCAACCAACGCACAAATCTGGTACACAGCTGGCTGCAAATTGGAAAATGGTAGTACCGGAGCTGGGATCTATGGTCCATATTTTTAGTGTGCGGCAGCGCTTGGTACCATCTTCCGAGCAGAGTCAATTAGCTTAGATTTGGAGGATAGCGCTTTGAGTGCGGTTTGACTCTAAGAGAATATACATATGTATTTTGGCGCCATTCATACCGAGGTTAATTCTGGCGCAGAACACAATGCCATGAATCTCAGCTTGGAACACGCTAGGACATAGACTCGATGGTATTGAGATTTTGGTGTTGCATCCAACAACGCCAGCACCGGCTCCCGTTTTCCGACCGACCGGACTGAAGGATGTAATACTTCCACCTCGTACCAAAACAGTATTCTCTGATCATGGTATCAGGTACGATGCAAAATTTGTCTTCTTTGGGAGCTGAATTAAGTTTCTCAGGTGTACCATAAGGTTGTCCGGCTTAAACTTATATCCCAGATGTAATTTGATAGCCCATCGGGCAGGCGTAATCGTGAGCGTCATATGACAGTTTCCAGTATAAATGTAGAGTAGGTGTACATAGTACCTGTGATACCAAAGCAGGTCATTCCTTGTAGCTTCTCCAGTTTTAAAGCTGTGGTCTGCTGGAGTACTTTCTAAAGCTTACAATGCTTGGAAGCTTAAGTTTTGTGGCGCTGTTAATAAATGTATGTACTTGTAAGTTCAACTTTAGGTTTGCGCACAATATGAGTATTTAACAACTAAACATTTTCTGAAAATATCAATCTTGTTGGTTATTAAAATTATTTTACCAACATTTGCTACGCACTACTCCTATGGCACGGTATCTAATGGTTGCATACCATCCTTAATGGGATTCCTGTTGTGTCTAGGTTAGGTTATGTTAGCATGGCACGCTGCATTAGATGCACACACACACACTTAGACCAGGATGATTCACTGTGGTACCACATGGATCTACGATCCCCAGAAAACACTACCCTTAGAACCAATTGGAGCTTGTTATAAAGCACTGGAGGCTGCTGATGTTGACGTTAGCCAATTCGCTCAAACTATCGAAGAAGTAGACTCCTAAGTATAATCTTCTACAAGCGGAAAGAGCCTGGCAGGTACAAAGGAGTTGTAGTATGCTTTCATCCTCCTCCTCGTCCATACAGTTTCTAGAGAAGTCATTTGCGAGAAAGTCTAGCCTGATGGCATGCGTTCCAATGATGTAGTGCCCCGTTCTCACACCTACTATAGTTGTAATGAGCGCTCTCTTCTGTCTAATATGACTGTTGGAACTTTTTTGATCCAGCTTAGGTCAGATCTGTCTAGTAATGTCCATCTGCAGTTGGTTACGTTGATAGCGTTGAGATTATGCAGCACTTCCACTGTAGCGATAGGTACTAGGCTCTGAGTAGCCTTTCACCTTGTTCGGTGAAATTGATAGGCTAGTACCCTACCTGGCGAGTTCGTCAGGCATGCAATTCCTTGGAATGCCTCTGTGTCCCGGTACCCAAATGAACTGAATATTTAATTGATTAACCATCTCTATAAAAGACACGTGACAATTTAGCGTAGTTAAAGGCGACAGAGTTCAGGGATTGGATCGCGGCTTGACTGTTAATAAAAATGGTTATATCCCGAATAGATATCATATTGTACCTTAGCCACGACAAGGCTTTCTCTATCGTCATAATCTCCTCTTGAAAAACGCTGCAGTGATTGGGAAGGCGGAAAAATCTGGTTTGTATTCCCAAACTTTGGACCGAGGTTGAAGCCATCTTCATAAAACAAATACAAATATTTGGCGCAACAGCTCTTTAAAGTGCCAGGGCCTAGCTTCTCGCAACCACTCATGTTGTGTGCGTTATATTTTTTTATAAGTTTTTTCACGGTCCCACCTCTCGCGGGCGTCTGACAAACATCCGAGAGTATTGTTGTCACGAAAAAGCTTCTCAAATCGCCGTTCGGATTCGGCATTAAACTGTAGATCCCTTCCATTCGTATGAAAAATATAACGCACACAACATGAGTGGTTGCGAGAAGCTAGGCCCTGGCACTTTAAAGAGCTGTTATGCCAAATATTTGTATTTGTTTTTGAGCATCTCTTTCCGCCTCCCCGATCATTGTAGCGTTTTCCATGTGGAAATCATCGCGATTAAGGAAGCCCTGTCCTGTCTGAAATGTAATGTACTATCTGTCAGGGATATTAGTATATTTCACTTCACTGTGTGTCTGTACTCTCGTGTCCACAGCCAACCTAACCTTGGGAAGGCGGAAAAAAATACATCTGCTTAGATCATTGGAGAAGAGACCCCCGCCTACACCCGCTTTTGTTATAGATCCATTTTCGTAAAAGCATATAGATCTCTTTTGTAACCCCAGATCCTCCTCCTAATCAAGTCTGGAGGAAATGTGGGCTTCAACGTTTTTATCAAACAGAAGCGGAAGTATGTAATCGGTATCTTGGAGAAGAAATTCAAGATAATTAAAAGTGGCGGAGTGTCCGTTGCTTAGACTAGACCACTAAGATACGGCTTTCATGCGAGTGCCTGCACAATCGTCTCCCATTGTACCTACTTCATAATGATTCACCCAATACTAATTTCTTGGATTTCTGACAAATGTTCACTCGTAGTTTATTGTAGTTCTATATCGAATGTCACTGGAACAGTTGGCTGTGTTATTTGATTTTAATTCCCGGTCTATTAGCCTCCAACAGCTGCTACTGAATACAATCCTGCACATAATCACTGGGTTTCCAATCTTTGGCCAGCTATTTATATTTTTGTTGACCAGAAAACGCCCATGTAGAGCGTACTCTTATATTATTTCATATGACCACTTAAATCACTCAACATTCCACAAAAGATGAAGACTTGCACAATTTGTCCTGGCGCTACCGCTTTTTGCTCCTTATTTCTGCTGTCTCCAGAGATCTTCCATCCGTCTGACGCCTGTCTGTCAAAACCCACCCAAGATATCATAAAATCATAATCGAATGCATTTCGGAACTGCTTGCTCTACCCACCCTTCCTCCATCTATGCTGTTGCTCACAAAAGACTTTGATATAAATTTGACCACCAAGAATTGAAATATATTCCCGTGGTCCTTTCTAATACGCGAAATTATGCGACTGAATCTTTTCCAGTTCGAAGGAGTCAGGACTCTCTTTCAAAAAAAAATATCACTGCACAAAAAGTATCTTCTCAGAAATAAATCAATCAATTAACTCGCGCTGCCGTTGGTTTCTTTTGGCGCACGACTATCATGAATACCTAAGCACACTGGAGATGACGACGATGATGATGATGACGTCGCCATCATGCTGGGGCAGCAAAAATGTCAACCTCCTTCCTGAACAGACATATGTACACATTACACTACCATTGGCTTTTCTAGTTAATCGTGTTCGTTTGGTAATTAAAATTTCGGCTAATATCACCGGAATGAGGGATTCTGAATGGGAGACGACCATGTTACCACGATGGAGCCCTATGGAATTTCGAGAATTCTCCTTTTTTTTGGCCAGAACAAGAGATTTGGACAGCCTCGGAGGGGGCCATCATATTAAATTGTGATGATGATGGCAACACACGACAAAAAACGGGCATAACTTATTATCAATCAACGTGGACACGGAACTGCCATTGAAATGCCACAGCGGACTGCGGGCAGTGGATCATTTTTGTTGACTCTCTTTCGCATTTGGTGGGCGCCATTCATCTCCATAATAAATTCGTCAAAATGCCTTGAACTTGGGCGAGGAAAAGGAGATTTTGAAAATGAGCAGAGGGATACGAGTCTGCCAGCGTAGGCTATGCGGTCCTGGTGGCGTCAGTTTTTGCCTTGCATTACATTTTTGAATGTTTGACCATTTGACATTCCCAATGGCAGATACGAAAAACTGAATGTTCTGGTATTTGGATGATGCCAAATCGATTTTTAATAAACCTGAGCGGGTAGTTAGAAATTCTCCATGAAATTGGGATGAAATGGGACTATAGCGGATAAGTGATAGGAGTTTCTGTAGTGAAATAAAATAAAAGCAAGTGTATCTTGTTTAATTTAATATTTAGTCCATTGATCATCCCACATCTACCTTAAGCCAATTTCTATGTCTTTTGGGCAAATGAATCTATGTGTCAAATCCAAATCAAGAATCAAATATGATTAGTTCTTGAAATAAGCGTTTGAGAAGGATTTCGTTAGTTTTCAAAGTGAACTAGATTCATTGTTGTTTGAGGTGGGATTAGGTCGCCTTATCACTGCGACTACATTGGGCCTATTGTGATATCCTCTAATTTTAAAGCTCATTCAATATGCCCGATTTGGTGATGGACTCTACTATGCTTCTGAGTGAGCTTACAGATAAGTCTTCCACTTTAAGGTAAAATTTACCTAAGTAACGATGACGTGTCCCTTACGGATAGCGCTAGATACCTTGGTATAATACTAGACAGGAAACTTAATTGGAAACTTAACATAGAGGAAAGAGTCCGCAAGGCTTAATGCTCTCTTCATCTGTAAGAGGATTGTGGATAAAAAATGGAGCCTGAAGCCGGCAGTGATGCACTGGCTATACATCATGATAGTCAAACCTATCCTAGCGTATGAGGATTTTGTGTGGTGGCAGGGAACGAATACGAAAAACACACGAGATACGTTGGCCATGGTACAAAAAACAGCCTGCATTGCCATCACGGGTGCTTTACGCACAACACCTACGGCTGCACTCAAGATCTTTCTGTATCTTTTACCACTAGACCTACAAATCAAATTTCAAGCTGGTAACAGTGCGCTTCGGCTCAATAACGTAGGTTTCTTTAAGACTAGTAACAGGGGACATAACTCCATTCTCAGGGAATCATTTCCCGATATCCCTGATGAATCGGACGATATCCTTGGCACCTTAGACTTCATCCCACCATGCTATGCAATGGAACCCTTTAACTTAGGATGGCGGAAGACCTGGTGGTCCGAGGTCTGCCGGTAACATGGCAGAGAACAGTCGAGAAGAAGGCACTGCAGTTGGGGAAAAGTTGGGGAGAGCTCAGACACATTGCCAGAAATCGTACACGATGGTGCGTAGGCGTAGTAGAGGCCCTAGGACCCACGAGGGGATACAGGTTATAAACTAACCACCATAAGAAGTAATGTATCGTCTTAGAGAGGATTGGCAAAGCTAGATAGTCTCTGTCCATAACGAGATTGCAATATACACAGATGGTTCTAAGGCCAGATAGGGCACGGGTTTAGGTATATACTCGAAAGATATTAACCGACAGGTGGCCCTGAGGACTTCCGGACACATGCGTCGTGTTCGAAGCAGAGGTTCTAGCTGCACTTAAGATTTCGGTAGTTCTGTTGGTCTACGGCCCGCTATCAAGTGAACTTGATATTCAAGCGAAGGGGAACAAAGACATATTGTGCAGTAGTGACTCTGGACATCAAAAACGCCTTTAACTCGGCAAATTGGACATTCATAAGGAGATCGCTAGCCAGAATGAATAATCCATACTACCTATTGAGGACAGTTACAAGCTACTTCACCAACAGGAAGTTAAGGTACCAAACCGATGAGGGGGTAAAGTACTACAACGTCACGGCAGGAGTCCCACAAGGATCGGTACTAGGCCCTCTGTTATGGAATATCATGTACATACGACGGAGTCCTGCGACTAGCATTGACACAAGGAGTTAAGATAATCGGGTTCGCTGATGATATCGCCGTGGTCACCGTGGCTAAACACATCCACGAAATAGAATCAGCGACAAACGAAGCAAGCGGAAAAATTAAAGACTGGCTACGATCCGCCGGCTTAGAATTAGCAGACCACAAAACTGAAGCTGTTCTTATAACAAGTCGAAAAGCTATTGAATATGCGAATATTCAAGTCGGGACACAGACTATAAGAACCAAGGAAGCAGTTAAGTACTTAAGAGTAATGCTCGACAACAGGTTAAGGTTTAAAACACATGTGGAATACTCGAGCAAGAAGGCTTCACTACTGCAGACAGCCCTTTCTCGAATACTCCCAAACATCGGTGGCCCTGGATATGCTAGACGGATTCTACTATCCAGAGTGGTTAGCTCGGTTCTCCTATACGCTGCGCCGGTTTGGGCGGCGGCGTTTGCGACGATAGAAACACGGAGAAAACTTTCGCCAACATACAGGCTATGCGCGATAAGAACAATCAGCGGTTTCCGAACAATATCGGACGAAGCAGCCTGTGTCATAGCCGGAATGATCCCCATCGACATCCTCGCAAATGATATGGTAAGGATCTACGAAAGGAGAACCTCGAGTCATCAAGAGGTATTGTCAGCAGATATTGTCAAGAGGATAAAGACGGAGGAGAAGGCAACATCATTAGCTATGTGGCAAGTCAGGTGGGATAACAGTACAAAAGGTAGATGGACCTACAAGCTGATCCCCACCATTGGGGTCTGGACGAAGCGAGTGTTTGGGGACTGCAACTATCACCTTACGCAGTTCCTATCGGGTCACGGTGGCTATCGCAAATAATTACACAGATTTGGACATGATAACTCACCTCTCTGTCCACATTGTCCAGACCAGGAGAATGATACAGAGCATGCAATATTCCATTGCAATCGCTTTATGGAATGGAGAAATAACCTGCCAAGTCCACCATTACTTATAGACCAAATGCTGCGGTCAGAGGAGAATTGGCTGGAAATTTGTACCCTTATAACGAATGTGCAAAAAGAGCTCCGAATAATTGAGAAGATTACCACATCCCTTGGCGCAACCAAAAAAAAAAAAAAACCGTATCCAACTGCACTCTACATATGTTTATTGGCAATATTGGTGATATACACAACGATACTTCTGATGCTATGCGTACTAAATAAATTTCTATCACGCAAGTTTTCTAAAACTATACCCATCCTGCCGGACAAAGGCTCCTTAGGTATACCATTCGCTACTTGCAAACTCAAATTTAAGCTGGATGCTATCGAGAGTACGAATCTCAGATGGACAAGTGGTCTCACATGTCTAGCGACAAAACAAATTTGACCGAAGCTGGATCTAAAACGTTCTAAGAATTTGATTTCTCTCAACAGATGGTATATCGGCGCTATAATAGGTGTCATCACGGGACACTGTCTAATAGGCGTTTTAGCGAACGACTTCTGTAGAAGCTGCATGGATGAAGAAGAGGAGAAACTATTTTTCACCTTCTTTGTTTCTGCCCAGCTCTCTCCCGTAGAAGGAAGCTTCACCTAGGAGCCCCCTATTACAATGACATAGGCGACCTGGAAAACATCGACATTAAGAGCCTCCTACGCTTCATAAGAAGCTCAAAATGGTTTTAACGAGTAGGTAGGAGAAACTTTCTCCCATGATCCATGTGGTAACACAATGGACCTATTATTGGCCTAAGTGTGTTGGCGATTCTTAGCTGGCAGCCACTTCAACCTAACCTAGCCTAAGTCTTATAAATTGTCTGTCTGTTTTTTTGTGTGCTTGACTGCAGTTTAAACGGCTAGGTCTTCATCAAAGTTTTCTCAGTAACGGTGTCAACGTGTTTTTCAAATTTCATAGTTGGCCTAAACACGTACTGACAGATGGCGTACTATAAGTAAAAATAAAAATCCAACCGTTGTACGACTTTTAAAAGAATATTGCGTACCAAGTTTTTGAAAATTATAATTTCTTTTTGGAAATACTTGAATTTTAAATCTGTGCCAGTTCCAAACGAACGCCTTCAGGCAAGACCGAGTCATGTCCTTTATTTATGTACTCTACTCTACTTAGAGTACGCGTTCTCTGACTGACGAATGCACAGATTACCAGGGGTATAACGAGGACTATTAGGGCTTAACAATTACTTATGATAAGTTGTTGGTATGAGCGGGTCTATCAGATTCTATAATTTTTTCGATTACCATACCAGAGAAGTTATCAACTAACCGACTAAAAATTTTGGGAAATCAAACGGTATTTGCATAATTTCCCACATCCATCCAGCCGCACATAAGATCGCACACTAATTTAACTGAAGTACTTTGCCAATTGCAGCATATACTTCCTACCCATTTTAGTGACACTCCAAAGCGAACATACAATTCATTCAAGAGGCTCTCACACATCATTACCTCCTTCCTTCTTGGTGGCTATACATCGTTTACATTGAATATTGCACTTGAGAGCCCACTTTCAACAAAGTCCCATCGATATGGTGTGAAAACAGTGTGTGCGAATTTCATACAAAAAATTATACAAAACTGATTTCAATTCGAGTGCAAGTCCTCAAAAATGCACAGCTCAACCAGCAGCAACCGCCGGCCGCCAGCCCCCCAGAAGCAAAGTACTCGGTTCACCCATACTTCAAGTGCTTACATGTCCTTGAAATTTTATGAAATAAAAATAAATTTTCCAACAATTCTCGTTTGGTAATTGCGTAAGGACACTTGATTGCGCTTAATTTACTTCGAACGTAAACTCATCCCCGGGTATTTGCTTGGGGAGTACCATAAATGCGGTATCCTGCTGCGGTAGTGGACGCACTTAATTAAACGGAATTTCGTTATTTTTTATTTTTTTTTTTGCTGAAGGGAAACCACAACATTGGCCGGTCTTAGTGGTTTTTAAGATTTTTTTTTCCTTTGAGGGAATGAATAAATATTTGATTTTTACACGCACCCTTAAAAATTAAGGATGTTTCTTCGATTTAGAATTAGAGAGAGTTTTTCTCGAGAAAAGGAAAAAAGGACGATTGTGTTCGGTTCGTTAAACTTCTTGACTTTTGGAATAGGGAGCAAAACCTTGGATGAAAGTTATTTTTCAAGGATAGTAGTTAAGCATTTACGGTTCAATTGGGATGCTTTACTAACTTATGTACGTCCTGCAAATCGTACGATAAATAGTGTATATTTAGTCGTATTATTCTTTACGTCCGTTTCTTTTCTAACCAAGACCCCTGCAGATGGTCGAAGAAGAGATTCTTATGGCAGTGATGGAATACGTACTAACGCTCGACCGTCAATATTCGAACCAAAGAATAAACTGCGAACTGGATATTACAGTTTCAATGGAAACGGCAACGACTAGTCCTCGCACCAAAGGGCGACAAACCACCGGAGCAAACATTGTCGTACATGCCATTGTACATGCTAGATACGCTGGGGAAAGTGCTCGAGGAAGTTAAACGGATAGGAGGGGACTCGGGGCTTGTAACCGACTGTTTGGATTTAGAATGAAACGAAGCACCAACCATACAATACAAGCTGTAAAGCAATTGCGGGAGAAAGATGGGTGGGAGGGACAAAACAGTACTGTGCTGTCGTGACACTTGACGTTAAGAACACATTTAATTCAGCCGAGTGGAGTTGTATACTAAATGCACTGAGTGACCAGCAGGTACCAAACTACAAAAAATACAAATATTTGGCGCAACAGCTCTTTAAAGTGCCAGGGCCTAGCTTCTCGCAACCACTCATGTTGTGTGCGTTATATTTTTCACACAAATGGAAGGGACCTACAGTTTAGTGCCGTATTCGAACGGCGATTTTGAGAAGCTTTTTCGTGACAATAATACTCTCGGATGTTTGTCAATCGCTCGCGAGAGGTGGGACCGTGAAAAAACTTTTTGGTGTTTTCTGGGATTCGAACTTGGAACCTCATGCGTAGTGATCCGACACACTAACCACTTACGCCACGGCGCCCACCACCAAACTACCTACTACGGATAATGGTGAACTACTTCGAAGACAGAACCCTCTACTATGACACGAAAGAGGGGCCAAAGAGGTACAAGATCATGCACGTAGTTCCACAAGGATCGGTGGCACCAATTCTGTGGAACATTATGTACGTTAGTAAATATTCTAAGAACACAATGGCCGAATGGAGTAGACATCATCGGTTTTGCCGACGATATTGCAGTTGTAGAAGTGGCCAAAACATTGGCGGAAGTTATGCAAAACTGCAATCAAACAATCACTAACGTGAAGCTATGGCTACAGACATCAGGTTTAGAACTAGTGGACCACAAAACCCAAGCCGTTCTCATAAGCAGCCGTAAAAAAGTGGAATACCTTGCCATACAGGTCGGTGAGCAAATAGTTGAGTCGAAACCGTACATCAAGTAGCTGGGAGTGCTGCTGGACGAGAGACTCTGCTTCAGTGATCACCTAACGTACGCAGGCGAGAAGGCATCTCGAGCAGTAGCGGCTCTATGCAGACTGAAACCAAATATTGGGGGTTCAAGGCAGCCCATCAGAAATCTTCTTACGACCGTGGAAGTATATGTATAATATCTATTAAAAAAAAAAAAATACTTGGCGCAACAGCTCTTTAAGTAAAAGGGCCTAGCTTCTCGCAAGCACTTCGTCTTGTGTGCGTTATATTTTTCACACGAATGGAAGGACAGTTTAGTGCCGTATCCGTATCTGTGTTTTAAGAAGTTTTCTCGTGACAGCAATACTCTCGGATGTTTGTCAGACGTTCGTGAGAGGTGTGACAGCGGAAAAACTTTTTGGTGTTTTCTGGGATTTGAACCTGGAACCTCACATGCTGTGGTCTGACACACTAAACACTTGCTCCACGGTGCCCACATGTATATATACATATATCTACACGCGGCCCCAATATGGTCATCAGCGACACACGGTAAGTCGTGCATTAGATTGATGAATTCAGCGCATAGAATCGCATCTTTAATGGTATGCTGCGTCTTTAGAACTGTGTTAGCGGATGCGATAAGTGCAATATCAGCCCGAATATCTATCGATTTAGGCGCGAAGAAGACCGCTGCACAACGTGGAAACGAGAACGATGACAGAGCATGTACTGATGGAATGCCAAAATTACACAATGGCTAGGAACATCCTAGAAAGACCAATTGGCGGCCAAGTGACCCCAAGAAGCCCGATCTCATTTATGCTGGCGAAGAGCTAAAGCTGGATGAATGCAAACGAAGTAATCACGAGGATGATGCGGTAACTGCGCATGGAGGAACGAGCAAGGTGAAACGAAAGGAACGAAGTCCCTGCCAATAAGTAGGGAATCCCACATATTTTGTGCTCTGCAATCTTTATTCTTAGCTTCGTTTACGATGTGAGAGAGGTATTTTTTCATTACGAAAACGAAAGCTTCGCTTTTTTCTTTGTCCAGATTGTACCACTTGATTTTCTCAGAGACCCTTGTTTGTTTGCTTTTCTTCGGTGTGTTCATAAAAATTTCTGTTAGCAGAAGACGGTGTGACGGTGTTGCCGTGCGATTGCCTCTCCCAGGATCACTTTGCAAACTTTTACCCGAGGCTTCATGAAACTGTATTGCACCGGCAACAAATCTTGTGCGTATGGAGACATACCCACATTCCTCGGTCCATGCGCCGCACATATATTGTACATTACACGCGTAGATACTACTGTATCACCAAATCACTGTGCACTGGCATATCGTAATATCATTGCCATAGTGATCAATTAAAATAGACGCAACCCAATCGATATCAAATGTCGATTTACTTTCGATTGAACTTTCGAACTACACGGTTAAGAAAAATAAATATACAGTCCACTCAAAGGTGTAGTTTTATTGAAAGTTTAGAATCTAGAAGCTTCTTCCGAATACCACATTTGGCAACGAAGCATATGTAAGTTTCCTCCAAATACCACATTTGACAGCGAAACAAACTGCCTACCAAATGGTAATCAATCTGAGTTTCATCTCCACCACTGCTGTAAGTGATCAGTTGTCGACTTTGTTTGATGAACATGGTATTTAACACGATAAGACCGTGTGATTTGCAAATGCTTAGGATGTCTTCACCAGGAAGGTTCCTGGTGTCGTATCTTAGTCCTCCATGGCAGTCTTCATAGTCTTCGTTTGACTTCCCGACATGTCCATTCAAATCTCCTCCAACAAACAGAATCTCTTTCTTTGGGATCTTCTTAAGGAGATTGTCGAAATCTACCCAAAATGCATCTTTATCTCTCTGATCGCACCCATTTTGGGGAGCATATGCACTGACAATATTCCACACCTCTTCTTGTATTACTAGCTTGAGAGACATCAAACGGTCGCTGGACTTCGAATGCAAGGATGATACCGATTCCGTTCCTAGCCTTCTTGAAATCTTTTGTCCTAACATCCAAGAAACGCGCCCAATTTCCGGTGTTTTTCCATTTCGTCTCTTGGACACACAAGATACCCACCCGCCTTCTATTCATCATCTCTTCCAGCTCGTAACTTCGACCGGTCATGCTTCCAACGTTCCAAATCGTGACTCTTAAATTTCGACGAAACTATTTCATTATTTGCTATGGGGCGCTGCAGTGATATTCTTAACCCGTCCCTGCACGGAACTCCTAAGTCTATTTATCTTCTAACGAAGGAAGTATAATATAACGATTGCAAAGAAAATTGAGATTCCCATTGTCCTTGCAGAAACATTCTTTGAAATCATTAGAAAAGTGATCAGGATGTTTGCATGTCCCTAAAATTGTGGTATGGTACTACCGTTTTAGCAAGATCAAGTTTCTAGAGCGTTTTTGAATCAGCTCTTACTGAGTTTGTAAAGTAACATGACACGCAGTGCCATCTGGCTATCTGCGCTTGGCTTTGCTGATCGCATTCATTTTGAGTAACAATGTGTATGTAGTGATGCAGAATTGATAAAGTTGTGCCATGTACACAGTTCCTTGAAATGTTCTGGTGGCCAGCCACTCAGGTGTTCACTCATATCTTCAGAAAAGAAATGATAAGTTAGAATGAGTAATTTTAATTTTACTGGAGATCTTAGCAGAAGAGCATAGGTTGGTTAGTTAGTGTCCCTGAAACTCATCCTCATCCTCATTTACTATCACATTCCGGAAAAATGCATATACACTTCAACTTGTGGTCTACCTCTGCTAACAAGCAAACAAAACTAGTGCTGTTGTTCGCTTTCAAGATACAGGAAGGTTGAAATCTTCAAAAGATGCTGAACATCTCAGTGCTTACCAACCTCTTTATCTTCTAATGTAATCGTATGTCTAGTGCCGGTTATTTCATTGGGAATACTTCGAACAAAACTCCTTTCCACTCCCTTAGGAAGTCCGCCCCATACGTTGAAGCATCACAGAACATATCCGAAACTTTTCTCGATGATAGTCCTTGGGTGCCAAATTATTTGCAGTAATAGCCATTCTAACTTTTCCCTCGCAACTAATGCATTTCATATTGATAGTGCACCTGCAGTTTACACACAGATCCTGTTTTTTTTTTTTTTTTTTTGTTTTTGTCGGGATAGGAAACACTCGACTGGAGCACTCAGACACAACTGGTCCATTGTACTGCCAGAGAGCAAACCCTGATTTACCCATTTTATTGGAATTTCCTTGACTTTCGAAGAAAGCCAAGCAAGCACTTCAGTGATGTGGAGCTTACAGTACCAGCACTCACCACATCCGCACCGAAGATCTGCCACCTGATACGAGCAAAGGCCGGACACTCACAGAGACAATGTTCTGCGGTGTCGTCGCTCTCTCCACAAGCGTCGCAGATTGTAGTGCCACTTAAGCCTAACGCGTTAATGTGCTTGGCAAAAGCGAAGTGGCCTGTCAAGACGCCGATAAGTTGTCTACAGTCTTTTCTGCTGAGAGACAGCAAGAATGCCGCTGATTTCTTACAGACGTCCGGGATCATGCGTTTAGTCAACCTGCAACCTGGAGAGTCATGCCACACACAATTGTGCTCGTGAGAGACCCAATCGTCAATGGAAGCCCTAACCGAAGACGCTGGAAGACCCAACGCGGGTTCGAGACCTGAGAAAGCCTCCTCTGAGCCTTGGCTAGCAATCTCATCGGAGATCTCGTTCCCCAAGATCCCAGTGTGACCTGGGACCCAGATAAGAGACAGAGAATTCAGCCTTGCGACCGAGTTCAAAGAGTTTTTGGTTTCACGAACTATTTTGGAAGTGGTTAAAGGGTTAAGCAAGGCCTTAAGCGCAGCCTGACTGTCACTACAGACACAAATGCTACATCCCTTCCACCTGTTCTTCACAACAAAGTTCATGGCCATTAGGATTGCATAAGTTTCCGCTTGGAAAACAGACGCATATTTACCTAACGAGAAGTGAAATCTAATGTTGTCGACTTCCACGAAGACCCTAGCGCCAGACCCTTGACTGGTTTTGGAACCATCCGTGAAAATACGACTACATTCCATTCCCGGCTCAGACTCTGACCGAAGCCAGTCCTGGACACAAGGAAAGTCGACTCTGAATTTGCGCATCAGCTGGAGTTCTGGTGTCATTGCATCAGACGGCATATGTACAAGACAGGAGTCGTAAGATAAGTGTCGCGCAAGTTCATCAAAGTTCCAGTGTGGCGTATACCAAAAACCGCCTCGCCTAAGACGATGGATGGCTTTGATAGTGCACCCCATGATATAAGTATCAAGGGGAGGTAAGTTCAGCAAAGCGTCTAGAGCAGAGCCAGGCGTACTCGGGAAAGCTCCCGAGCAGCCGAGACAAGCCGTTCTTTGGAGTTTCGCACAAAAGGCAACCACATATTTACGCGAGAGCCCCTTCCACCAAACAACCGACGCATATGCGAGGAATAGTCTTATCATAGCCATGTAGATCCAGAGAACCTTATTCGGTGATAAGCCCCAAGTCTTGCCAAAAGCACCCTTACACTGCCAGAAGACTGAGAGCGCCTTGGATGTTTTCGACTCGACGTGTTTGGACCAATGAAGTTTCTTATCTAAAATCACTCCCAGATATTTGGTTTCATTGGAAATGTGAATGGTGACGCCTTTTAGCACTGGCTGAGTCAGACCGGTCAAAATCCTCCTTCTCGTAAAAAGAACAACCTCAGTCTTAAGAGGATTCACCGAAAGCCCACTCCTAGTACACCATTCATCGATCATGTCCAGCGCCGCCTGCGCGTTAGCACAGACCGTCGCCAGGCATGGCCCGACAGAAAGTACGGCGACATCATCCGCATATGCCTGAGCGTAGACGTTAGAACTATTTAGAGTGTTCAACAGAGAGTCGACCACCATGCACCATAACAATGGAGACAGAACGCCACCTTGCGGACAGCCCCTGTTTACCCCTGTCATAACATATTGGCCACAATCCGCATCCACTACCAAAGTTCTATTCATTAGCATTGCTTTAATCCACAACACTAATGTTTCATCTACCCCGTGTTGTCTGGCAGAGTCGCACATGCAGTCAAAAGTCGCATTGTCAAAAGCACCCTCAATGTCGATGAAGATACCCATCGCGTATTCTCTCCTATCAAGCGCGCATTCAATTATGGCCACTAGATTTTGAAGTGTGGTCTCACAGGATTTCCCACGCTGATAGGCATGCTGCATCTCCGATAGTGGATGCAGTTTCAAAGCAACTTTGCGCACGTGAAATTCTACCAGTCTCTCCATACTTTTCAGTAAGAAGGATGTCAAACTTATAGGTCTGAAACTCTTGGGGAGGGAATAGTCTTCCTTACCAATTTTCGGTATGAAAGCTACTCTGACTGTCCGCCAAGGTGTGGGAATATATGCCAGCGCCAAGCCAGCGGTGAAAATTCTTTTCAGAGTTGGCAATAGCTGATCTATACCCTGTTGCAGCATAGCTGGATATATTCCATCGGTGCCAGGCGATTTGAAACCATCAAAAGATGCCACAGCATATTTGATGGCCTCATCTGTTACCACGGCTGATGCAATATACCAACTGCGCCGAGTTTTCTGACTTAGATCAAGCTCAGCCTGGGTAAGCGGGCCAAGCTGCGATCTAGTGATTATCCGATTGCCAGGAAAGTGAGTCTCCAGCAGAAGACTAAAAGTTTCCGCTTTCGTCTCAGTAAACTTTCCATCAGATTTTCTCAGTGACTCTGGTTTGGTCGGCTTGCCCCTTTTGAGAACCTTAACCAACCTGCTGGTTTCACCGAGTGTCTCGATCTTTTCGCAAAAATCTCTATAAGAAGCACTTTTCGACAACCGAATTAACTTCTTGTAGTCTTTTTGCTTCGATCTAAAAAGATTCCAGTCACCTTCTAAATTTGTCTTGAGTGACCTATTTAGAAGTTTTCTGGATTCTTTCCTAAGTCGCTGCAGTTCTGGGCTCCACCAGGGAACCGGAGTTCTGCAGGGGTTTTGTCAATGGGCACGTCAGTTCAAAACAGCTGGTAAGGATACTAGTCAGGTTTTGAACAGCATCCTCAACCCTTCGTTTCGTTCTGAGTTTAGTTGGAGTTTTGGCAGATCTGTCTAGCTCTTCCCTAAACCGCACCCAGTTGGTTTTCCTCGGATTCCTCCTCTCCTGCAAAGTTATGGCCTCGCATTCGATTTGAAAAGCGATGTATCTATGGTCTGACAAGGACACCTCCGGCAGTACCCTCCAGTTAGTAATTGACTTGAAATACCTATTAGATAAAGTCAAATCAATTACCTCCTGCCTCCTCGCCGTAACAAAAGTTGGCTGGGAGCCAACATTGTTAATTACAATGCCAGACGATAGTATAAAGTCTAGGAGATGATTTCCTCGTATGTTACATTTGCTGCTGCCCCAGACTGTATTCTGAGCTTCCGCGTCACAACACATGACTAGTCCCATCTCCCGAGTGTCACAGTACTTTATGAGTTCGGCAACCGCCTTCGGTGGTGGAGGCATTACCGAATCATAAGGGAAGTAAGCCGACGCAACGACGAAGGTTTTCCAACTTCCGGTCGTTTCGTAGTTTACAGCTGCAGCAACCAGGTCCTGTCAACAAAATTGTCCAAGCTTTGTTACTGAGAGGAAATTCGGTACAATTAGACAAGCTCTCGGTCTTTCAGATCGCTCGTCACATAGCACCGTTACTCCACGAACACCCCTAAAACCACATATGCGCTTGTTCCGCACGTATGGCTCCTGGATAGATGTTATGTGGGGTTTTGTACGCACCACGGAAAGTCTGCTACTTAAGAGAGCGGTAGCAGCCTTTGAGTGATGGAGGTTTATCTGCGAAAATATCAAAGATATAGTCGCAGTTTTATTAGCAGAACGGCGCGCACCAGGTGCGCACTTGCTTCCGGCGAGGCGAGCGCCCCTACCCGTGGCATTGCCTGCGTCAGCCATTTTCTGTCCGCTAGTGCTGGGACCTTTAGGGGTAACGGCACCACTATCCACCAGATTTTGTGCGCAGATAAGGCCACCGGTAAGAGTGTGCCCGGCAGAAGAGCGCGCATCAGATGCGCACACGCTTCCGCCAAGAAGAGCAGGCGAAACTTGCTCCATCAGATTGGACCTGTTCGAGCCGACCGAAAAGGAGCCAGCGTTAGGTCTGAGGGATTGATCGGCTCCAGTTGGAATACTTTCTGCTGACCTAGGCTTCTTTCCTGTCGCTACTGAAGGATGACTGCTTTCGGCGCTTGCGCCTTCAGCTGACTCTGCAGCCTCTTTGCACCGCGCCATCGCCGCCTTCCTTCTTCTCCTTTTCAGTTGACTCTTAGTCAGGAGCCCATCGGAGTGCGCCACTTCGGGAGTTCGTTCAGCCTTATTGGTTTCCCGAGTCAAACCGTCACCGACACAACTTCGACCAGCTACGCTTCTATTGAGACAGAGATTAGACGTTCCAGCCGAAGCCTTTCCGCCACTTTCTTTGCCATTCTAGCCCAGTCTACCAAACGAGTCAGAGACAGAGCTGCAGGAGTCTTCTGAAACAAGCGTCGCTACTACTTCTGATTCAACGCCAGAGGCGGGGGGTAAAAGTATGGTGGTTGGGACCTCCAGAATCCTCGTCCCGGCCGTAGTCAAAAAGGCCACGGGTGGATTATCGTTTTCACGAGTACCACCTGGAGTAGATACCGTACAAGTTTCTTCCATCATACTGTCAATAGGTTTTGCGTCACAGTCAAGACGTCTTGACACACAGATCCTTAGTTCACACAGATGAGAGTTAATGTCAGAACCTAGCTAGATAGGAAAGGAATATATGCATCTTTTCCATTTTTCTATGGAGAAGACTCATAATGTCGTTTGTAGCGTGGCTGATGAAAGACACACTAAAGGTTGAGGAAGTAGCTATTAGATAATAGAAGTAGCGAATAGATAATGGATATAGAATAGATATATATGTGTGATAGTGGTGTTTTTGTGGGCGCCGTGGAGCAAGTGGGTAATGTGTCAGACCACTGCGCGTGAGGTTGGTTCCAAGTTCGAATCGCAGAAAACACAAACAAAATTTCTTCACGGTCCCACCTCTCGCGACCGTCTGACAAACATCACGAAAAAGTTTCTCAAAACGCGCTTCGGATACGGCACTAAATTGTCCATTCGTGTGAAAAATATAAAGTGCCAGGGCCTAGCTTCTCGCAACCACTTGTGTTCGAACACAACGAGCTGTTGCGCCAAATATATATACATATATATACTATGTTTGGAAGTAGAAAGGAGAAAATAAGTATTTAGTCGGAGTCACTCAATCTGATTTCAACGAACAAGAAGGAATAATTAATTTCCCTGATGGCCTTTGTTCAGTCTTGCTTGGAGTAGTTCCTTTCAGTACAATTGACACTATTCTATAAGTATGCATATTCTACAAGAGTTGTCGGACAATAAGGTGCCTGCACTGGAAGAAGTGTGCAGGTCACTTAATCAAACCAACGGAAATATCGTTTAAAAAATGTGATCCGTACAGTATTCAGTACCTACGGTAGTTATTTGAGAAATATGCGTGTCCGTCTTCAGATATCATCTGCTGCTACCTGGATAGAATATTCTTCCAAAAAGAAAGTTTTAGTCCTATTCCCACTCAATCTAGTCTGATGTCACATGGCAACAACGAATGCAATTATCTAAAAATTGATTGTATGCACCTCTTATGGAAGCACACAACAGCAAAACTACTCGACCAATAAAATATTAAAACCTGTTTATCATTTCCAACTAAACATTTCGCTTTGATAACGAACATGCCATACAGAGCCCTCAATAAATATGTAAATACCCAATTTGATTTCGAAACAAAACCATCTAAAACACTGCTGAATTATTAAGGGTATGGTAATACCAGTCCATATAGCTTCAACATCCCTTAACACTAGCTCGATCCCCAACTAAAAAAAAAAAAGAAACTCCTCAACAATCACACACATCTAATCCACAAACGGAAAATGTTCAACCAAATCCATCCAAAGGCCAAAATCAATGCAGTTTTTGGGGTCTAACCCAACCCTGGAAACCGGAACAGCTTTCTATAGCAAGCTTAATTCATTTACATCCCCGATCCCAATGGCTGGTGGGGCATTATAACGTTTTGTCATTTTGCAATCTAACTGCACTCAGGATGCCGTAAATATTCGAAATGTCATTTGAAATTCTAATTTACGCTCTCGCAATGTGTGTGTGATGAGCATGCAATCAAAATTTAGAATTTCTACATGCCCCACACCTTCACACGTCACCGTTCGTTTCGTACCCGTTTTATGCTTTCAATCAGCAGCTCTGACGACGATGCACTCTGTAACAGAAGGGAGGAAAATTAGTGCAGCATAACTTGTAACTGTATGATTGCATTTTGCACAAGGATGAGATACATCCCTCATAGGAGTACACACATGCACGCATTTAATGCCCCCCTCTTGCTCGCAGACGATGAACATTTGGGGATTATTGCGAATGCGAAATTTGCGTACGGATCCAAATGTCGGATATGGTTCCAGTCATGATGAGGTTATAAAGGCAGTTTTGATGCAAGGCATACACTGCGCTTTTCAGTACATTCTATAGGTATAGGGGATGCGATAAAACAACAGTCGACAGAATAGAGAATACATCGACGAACCAATGAACTATATTCACAAAGTTAGGGGGCGTTTTTCGGAGGGTTAAACCGGTAAGCATAATCGAATATTGGCATTTCTGACACAAGTCCAGATAGAGTGTGTAGTTGGCAGGTGGAATTGTTGATTAGAAATCAACAGGGTGGTACGTTATTAGAAAAGAACGTCCTACGTAAGCTTATACGCAAATACAATGAAGTATGTGAACACTGACACTTTAAACTTAAGTTGTTGTAGAGTTAAGCGTTTAGGAATGATCTTCTAAGATTTAAGATTCGGGTACCAATAGTGCAGTGCATAGTGTGTTTGCTCGCTAACAGATGTGTGCAAGTTCAAGCCCCAGCGGGGAAGAGCAATCATCAGCCACCAGAGGTTATAAAGGAAAACGAATAACATCGCAGTTCTAATATTCAATCAATACACCAAAAAATGGTTCCTGCCTGGTAGTACAATAGACCAGAGAGTCTGTATCATCAATTATGAAGATAAGAGTTTAGTTAAGGTTAGGTTGTGTTGATGGACACATTGAGTATTACTCATGCCGACCAACAGTTGGTTCCGTTTTATTAATAAGTTTTGCAACTTCAAAAGAAAAATCGTTGTGTTAGACCTATTAGAGTAGGTATACAAATCCGAGCCCAACTTTGGGTAAGACTTAGGCCGTCTACACACAGAGCTACTCAAAATAAACTAAACTGATTTGTGACTCAATTCACTAACCAGCTACTGACTCATTAGTGAAGCAGGTCCGTACACAAAGCTTTCTGAGTAATCATGGAGGCAGTACCATCATTACAATCATTTGACATTGTGGATAGCGATTCAAATGATGCATATGAAATGACTCAATACGGGTTAGTAAGTAATTTGGGTCACTTTTTAGTTTCTTTTAAGTAGCTTCATGTGTAGACGGCCTTACAGTTCATCGAAGAAGTGACTATCAACTTCAGAGCCTTAACAACCACCTGGCTGTCGCTTAAAAATCACTGATTCAGAGATTCACAGAAAACGGCATTAAGTGGCAAATCCTTTTCAATCATAGAAAAGCTTTACTTGGCAAAGCGTTTCACCCTGTACCTGAGCCAACACTGAGCACTCAGTGCCAATTTACAAAGTCATGCATAATTGTTAGCGAATGCACTTTGAACCCCGGTGCACATATAAACATCATCAGCATCACAATACTCGTATCAATAAATTCACAGAGCAGCACCCACCCGGCCGGCCACCCACCTCAAACCATCTGCCATAATGTATCGCTACCAATTTGCTGACCCATTGTAATCATAAAATCAACGATGCACCACTATCATTGAATTAGAAACACACAGAGAGAAATGGACTCCACACATCGTTTGCGTAGTCGAACCGAACATTCGATGCAATCAAAGGAATCGAATTTTCATTTGCGTATTTTCACAAAGACCCCAAAACAAACACTGAGTTAGAAAAGCAAAACTATAGAGCAAGCACTAAAAGCACACAGACGCACACACCAAAAAAAAAAAGACGAATTTCCCAGAATCGCATTTAACAACTTTACACAAAGAAAACACAACCGCACTAACTGGTAGCGCTCCACACTGCATCCGCATCGAAAAACAATCCGAAGCATTCAACTTAAGCAGAGAGATACGAGCTATAAAATAGTGGATCGCACCACGATGCATACGATGACATTTTAAGTCATATCCCTCCACCTGCCGGTTGCAGATACACTCAGGTGTCTAGCTCAACCATCATCATCATCATTGTTGTGGATGTTGATCGTTGAACGATCACTATGGAAATATTGAATTTCATTTCTAATAAATCTCCGATCGTGGTGGTTTTCCAATGAAGTCGTAAAGATTAACAAACCAGCAACGGATGGACGTTGTCGAGCTAAATTGGGTGCGCACATGGAACGATCCGCTCGATCGCTTTCATCAGAGTCCAACGGATAGATAATGATAGTCGCCCTGTGAACTGTTTATGGCCAAAAAGTGGTTATTGGTCGGTCGGTTAATGTTCGATCCATTCAAAATATTTCGATAATAAAATAAAATTGTTCCATGATGATCACCGATATCGCCGGATGAAAGGGTGAAATGTATTTCTCCACTAATGGAATTCAATAAACGGGGGTAATAAACCAAAATAGAGAAAGAAAGGCACAACGATCTGTAGATGGGAGGGGAGCAAATGCAGGAAGCCCGGTGGAAATTTAACGCATTTTCTTGGAAAGGCTTTCTCTCTCTCTCTAAAAATAGATGATTTAGAATGATTTCTTAATTGCGCAACATTCGTCGTTCGAACACGATTTTTCTCTCAAAATTGAATGTATTTAGGAGCAATATACATAGAGTGATCAATAAATTTTACACAGAATAGAAAAAGGAGACAATTAGCCTTTGCGATGCCACTTTAATTTCAAATGCTGTTTGCCTAATTAGTTACTAATTAAGTGAGGAAAGTGCCGTATATTGGAGATCGTTTTACCGAAAAGAGTTTTATAGATTTGCTTGGCAAAACTGCAGGGATCGTACTGGAAGTGTTACAGCAACCGACCAGTACAAAAGCCGTGAGATTAACAAATTCAAAGAGTTTTAAAAGCCACTAGTAGTTGACAGAGGCGCTAGAATAAGTAAATATACCAATCTTCTATCTCCTATTACAATTATATTATAAGGGGGTCAATACCAGTATTTCCAATGAAGCTAAATATCTAGGAGTGATTCTGGACAAGAAACTTATTTTTTCTAAGCAGAATCTCTACAACTTCTGACAAATATCCGTTTTCCCTGATGCACAAATAACAGCGCAGAGCCTACAAGCTCTCAGCGCACGCTAGCTAGCATCTGAGAAAACCTTATACCCATTATTGCAGAGGAACAAATTTCCTGGGCGTCAAACATCTTCGTTCCTTATAAATCCCCATTATGCTACAGAGGGCACAAGACCTAGCAATTCCATGGCTCACGTCGATTTTCAGGAGCTGTTTACTGAACAACCACGTACCCCTTTCATGAGACGAGTGAGAGTGGTTTTTATTCCAAAGGTAGGCAGACGCCGTCATGAAACCTCGAAAGATTTCAGAGCAATCGGTCCGAATTCCTTTGTACTGAAGACTCTCAAGCGACTCTTAGACAATCAATTGCAAAGCAAAATAGTATACCCATCCCTCTCCAAAGCTCAGCACTTATACCTCAAAGGTAGATCAACAGAGGTAGCTCTGCACTTCATAGTCCATACATTACTAAAACTATACCGTAACTACCTTTCTAGACATAGAATGAGCTTTCCATAACATACACCGAAGCAATCCTGGAGTGCCTTACGGAGCTGGGGATAGAAAACTTTCTAAGTCAATGGATCGTTTCTATGCTTAGCACTAGAATTATTCAGGCAACACTAGGCAATAGCAATATAACTAAATTTGCCAGTAGGGGAACACCACAGGGCGGTGTTATCTCACCTCTGCTATGGCTGATAGTCATGAATAAAATCCTTTTAACATTAGACTGAGAAAGAATCAAGGTAGTCGGGTATGCAGACGATATGGTGATACTAGTGTCAGGAAAGTTCCCCTTCGTCCTAAGCTAAATCACGGAAAATTCTCTGAGTAAAGTAAGCGCTTGGACCAAAAAGTGTGGTCTTAGTGTCGAGCAACTCTGAACTGACGCTCTTCACCACTAAAACCAAAATACCTGACTTCGCACTTCCTCGGCTAAATAGCCAACCGCTGTCCTTATCGTCCAGTGCTAGGTATTTAGAAGTCATCCTGAATCGTAAGCTCAACTGGAAGGTAAACATCATCAGAACAACGGGTAAAGAAGGCATGTATAGCATTCTAGTAGAAAATCCTTCGGAAAAAAATGGGGACTGCAACCAAAATTTAGCTTATGGATATACACAGCCGTGGTCCTACAAATTGTCAATAGCATGGCGACCGGCTCTAAAAAAGCCTATAATATAACAAAACTTAATAAGGTACAAAATGAGCACCACATGCGCTTTACGGTCAACCCCGACTGATGCTCTAACAGTCTGTTTGGATCTTCTACGTTTAGATCTACACATAATAAACATCAGCACACAGTGTGGTCAAACTCAGAGTCTGGGTGCTGGGTTATGAAACCCTATGGGCATAGTAACTCTCTGCCGCGAGAACTTGTTTTGCCCACAACAGATTACTTCTTCTTCCTTTTTCGGCGAGGTTATGATCCGAAAACAGGGGATCATAACCATCCCATTTCACCGCATTTCTACTGATTTGCCTGCGGGGTTCGCCTATTTGAGCTCAAAATATATCGGCAGGCCTCCCGATTTTGGATCACTCGGTTACTGAGGCTAATGAAATGCCGATGTCGTCGCATTTGTATGATCCAGACATTTATACAAAGGCCTGCCCCTCCGGCCTCGTGATGTCTTTGGAACGTTCACTTATATTGCCTTTTTAACGGGCTTCAAATGGTCTCTTCTTTGAACGTGGCAACACCAACTGAGCCGGTCGAGCTTTATTTTTCGTAAGATTGTTTGCCACAACAGATCACATTATACCCAGACTGAATTTTACACAGAGTTTCGACGTTCAATTCCCTGTAAGATTATAATGGCAAGATTATCCATAGGTGATTAAGGATTTCGACGTAACCATCTACACATACGGTTCAAAAATGGACTTTGGAGTCGATGCGAATGCGTTTTCCTAAGGATTCGGAACATCTATAAATCATACAGGCTTCCGTACTTTGCCGGTGTGTTTCAGGCAGAGTTTCTCGCTGTTCGGAGAAAGTCTGTCGCCAGATCAAAACCCACACTAATATAACGCCAAGAGAAAGATAGCAATTTTCATTGATAGCCAAGCTGCCATCAAAGCCATTGCCTCGGTTACTACATCCTCCAAGCTGGTGTTTGAATGCCAAAATTAGCTACCCTCGTTAGATGGCCATTTCAAGATAACTCGATTTGCGTTCCAGGGCACAGTATTATTTATGTAAACCAAATTGCTGATGAACTGGCTAGATAAGGCTCAGCTCTACACGGCTGAATCAATTCAGATTCAGTAGAAATCTCCTAAAAATTCCTTGCTAAAGCCAACCTCAGATGGACTAGGCTAACAAACAGTGTCATATCTAGAAAGATGTGGCCAAACAGCAACAAAGCAAAAACAACCGACTTCTTTAATAGAACACATAGGGACATCGCCAGGATAACCACTGGCCTATAGGAGACCATGCAGTCAAACTAGGCATCCCACACTACACACACTGTCGCAACTGAGAAAGAAACCCTTATCCATTTTTAATGCGGCTGTCGGGTCACTAGCTAGGATTAGACAATAAGCTTTATGAAAACCCTTTTTCAATTCCCTTGAGGAAGTCTCAGAGAGAAACCTTAAAGATTTAAAAATCTTCTTAAGCTCCGCACGGTTGGATCTAGAGACTCCCCACCAACACACCTTTCGCATCCAGGTATACGAGTTTTGTGGTATCAAACCGGCACCTAGTGTTAATTGGGTTTTTCTTTTCTAAGAAGAAAAACACCACACCTACCTACCTACTTACATAAGTAAGTCGAGTCGGAAACATCCAAGGCACTTTCAGTTTTATGACAGTGTAAGGGTGCTTTTAGCACGACATGGGGCTTAACACCGAATAACATCCTCTGGATCTACACGGCTGCGATAAGAACATTCCTCGTATATGCCTCGGTTGTTTGGTGTAAGCGGCTTCCGCGTAAATATGTGGTTTCCTTTTCCATCAAGCTCCAAAGAATGGCTTGTATCGGCTGCGCGGAAGCTTTTTCGACTACGCCTGGCTCTGCGTTGAACTTACCTCCTCTTGATACTTAAATCATGGGCTGCACTATCAAAGCCATCCATTGTCTTCGGCGGGGTAGTTTTTGCTATAAACCATACTGAAATTTGGAGAGTCGGAGCCAGAAATGGAATGTGGTCGTATTTTCACGGATGTCTTCAAAATCAGTCAATGGTCTTCATGGAAGACGAGAATATTAGGATTCACTTCTCGTACAGATATGCGTCTTTTGGCGGAATGGTTTGGAAGTAGTATTTGGGTCTGTAGTGACAGTCAGACTGCACTTAAGGCCTTGCTTAACCCTTTAACCACTTCCAAAATAGTTCAGGAGTATAAAAATACTTTTAACCCGGTCGCAAAGACGAATTGTCTGTCTTATCTGGGTCCCAGGTCACACTGGGATATTGGGGAACGAGATTTCCGATGACATTGCTAGGCAAGGTTCAGAGGAAGTTTTCTCGAACCTACGTTGTAGGTTTATTTGTGTACTCGGTTCGGGCTTACATTGACGATTGGATTTCTTTCAAATATATATTTCTTGGTGGCATGACTCTCCGCGATGTGGGTTGACTAAACGTATGATCCCGGATGTCTATAAGAAATCACATTCTTGCTGTCTTTCAGCAGAAAAGACTGCAGACAACTTATAAGCGTCTTGACAGGCCAAGCCTTGAAGTGTGCTGGGCTTAAGTGACGCTATAGTCTGCAACACTTGTGGATACGGCGAACCCACTGCGAACAATTTTCTTGCCGAGGTGGCAGGTTTTCGGTGTCGATGTGGTAACTGTTGGTATTGTAAGCTCCTCATCACTAAAATGCTTTCTTTCTTAGATAGGCAAAGAAATTCCAATGAAATTGGTAAGCCAGGGTCTTGCTCTTTGGTAGTACAATGCACCAGTGGTGTTTGAGTGCGCCAGTCGAGCGTTTCCTATCCTGAAATAAAAAAATAAAATACAAAAATTATATCATAAAAATGAAGAGTCTGTGTGTTTGTTTGTAACTCTTTCACTCAAAAACTACGATTAAGGTCTTACTTGCATGTTAGGCGTTGTATCCAAAATACCATCAGCTATCTCTCATCAAGTTCTTTCAAAACTTTCCATGCGAAGCTGGGTATAGCATGTAGTTGATTTATAAAACCAGCATATTACTGCCGTGGGGTTGTTTTGCACCCCTTGTGATTTTAGGTGGTTGTGTTGGAGATAGTCACCATTTTAAGCGAAGAAGTCGCTAAGAATTTCACAAAGTGACGAAAGGTCGTCGCTGAGTAGATATAAAAGTAGTTACAACGCTTTAAGTCGCTAGGAGCTGGCTGTATGAAATTTGTATGTGGTTGTCGGTGATTACGCGCCTTCGTAGTTTGTCTTGAGAGTTGCCACCAGTGTATCAGAAATGCCACCATTACTCGGTTCATGTGAACGGATAACTTCTCCAAACCAGTACTTATAAGTGTAACATAAGTCTATACGCTACGCTTAGACCATTCGTAAAGTGATCGTAAACTGTAAGATTGAGTAGCAGCGGAAGGTCGTCCAATACTATTGGCTGGACTTTATACAGCTCCACAGGAAAATTGTCAATTATAGCCATTATATCATTTTTGAATGATTTGATTGAAGTGAAAATCTCCCTAATTCTGAGGAGATGTGCTACGGGGATCTTGGATTACCCGGCTTTACTTAAGGTTATGCATCCATCACTTATAGAGTTAAAGTCTTGGAAATGCTGCCTTCATTTTCAGTTGTTTCCCATGTGCAACCATTAGATAATCATCCAATTGTATCCTTAAAAGTGCTGATTTTATGGTAGTCCTTGTGCTTATATTTGGTGGTACCAGTGACAAGCTAAAGCTTATGCTGCAGAAAGTCGCTAATAATTGTCGCTACGGTTACCGATGCCATGCCTTCCAATTCCATCTCGAAGGCCTTCGTTCCATTAAGCTTTGTCTTAGGTTGAGACGATCTCTTCTCTGTCGTTCACCTTGCCTTATCATGGATCAAACCCGTAGCTCAATATAAAACTATGAACTGCACAATTTGAATTCAAAACGGATGCTTAGTCAACATCAAAACACTGCTTCAGGTGCACGGTGTCAAGGACACAAGCCATTGGCAATAATTTGACAATTTTATTACAGGAACCGATAACGGCACAGCGAAGCAATTTTTCAACAACATTGCTCACCTAATTTCTCTTCCTGTTTCTATTCCCTTTTCAGCTGAGTGAGTGAACAAAGTAAAAAACAAATTTGAAAAGAAAGTCAACACAGAAATATAGCACCCACTGTACTCGTACATACAGGCGCCAGACTATACCCTAACTTCATATGCGTGGAATGCTAGCAAGTGCCTTGCACAATCAATCCACAAATCTACAAGCAACACAAAAATTATAACAAAAAATTAAAATTACGATACAACATACACACAACTGCAAAAAAAAAACGATGTTGCTCTTTTTTCTATCCCTGTGAGCTAGTGTCCTCTTAGTTAAACTCTGTTCATTCATAGACCGTTGTTCCTTGACAATTTATTATTAAATTATTGCCGACACATAAATAAAATTTTATCAAGACAATGGCGCCTGTATTGATAGGTAAGGAAAATGACAAAAAAATGTCATGACCCTAAGTGCATGTCCTTTATTAGACACATACCTTTACATGAAGCAAATTAATATGAGTATTACACAAGGCAGGTAACTTTTTTAACCAGGCCTTTTTTCTTAACCTTTGGCGCCGTTTAAATTCATTGATGAAGGCGATCCTTTCGATTAGAAAGGATATTTTGTAACATTCAGGATATAATTATTGTTGCGGGTGTGCGTGCATGCATCTTGCAGCACGTAAGGTACGAGTGTGGAAAAAAAAAAATATAATGTCAATGAATTTATTGCAAAGGCTCTAGTTATTGACAGTTTAGGTATGTCATGTATGGAATATCCTTTTTGTCTTAAAATTTGTTGTCACGTAAATGCATATTAGATTGGATACTAGTCGCACGAGATTAAGATACATCTGACAATCAGATAATAAGCGTTTTAGGTGTTTGTCTTCAGTAAACCAGGATCTGATACTAAGGATTAAAAAATGTCATCTCGAGATGAAAAAGTAAACAAAAAGTTGGAAATAACGCAACATCTATTCTAGTCCTTACAGCGACTGATAATCATTTCTTATCGCCTGGAACCTAAATTTACATAATGTGTGTTTCTAAGCCTGTCTTAGGTAGAATATTTCTCTTCTTTCTAGCGTCGTGATGGATCTGTGCAGCCTTTTATAGCTAATAGGTATGCACATACGAGTATGTATGAAGGGCTGGGAGTTGTAACTTCTCTTGAATGATTTTCCTTCGAATGAATAGAGCATCGACAATCAGCACTACCATTTTTCAATTTAAGATATTTATTTCAAATCAATGAAATCACATGACAGCGCATCTTCTGAACGAAATCGAATTCACCTTTAGAGTTGCACTTTTGAACGCTATGAAACGCTAATAGATAAAAAAAAAAATCTGTATAAGCACAAAGCCTGCATTAATATGAGAGTCGTCTTATGGTAGCTTTAACCCACCTCTAACCACAACTTACTTACTTACTTTACTTTAGATGGCGCTACAGTCCGGGTGGTTTCTACAGGCAAAACAAATGAACTCGCCAATAAAAGCCCACTCGAACTATTAAAATCTATATTACAGTTTAGACTGGAAGTTAGTCTGTTTCTCACAATTGCTATAAGTAATGCCGGCTGTGAGAGGAGTTTCTCAAAATTGAAGCTTATTAAACATTATTTAAGGTCCACAATGAGGCTGTTTAATGTGGGTATCATGGTTATAGAGCAGGAAATCACAGAGACCATCGATACTGAAAGAATAATAAGAGATTCTGTAAATAAATAAAAAAGTTTCTTGTAAATAAAAAAAATTAATTACACACATATGTACTTACCTACATAACTTTTTTCCCTTTTACTTAAAACTAAATTAAATGCTTTCATCCTTTCATTTAAAAATTATTTTTTTAAACAAATTTTAGTTACGTAATTATTTATTTATTTATTAATGAATTTAATTAATTAATAAACAAAAATAATTCAATGTAATTAATTTAAAAAATTAGTTTAATGCGATATAATTTAATGTAATTAAATTAAAAATTTTCAAAAGCTAAAGAAAAAAATAAATAAATGGAAAATAAATTACAAAAAATAATCGAATCCTGATTTTTTTTTTTTCCGAGGGTAGGTGAAAAATCTTCCATAGAAGACCCACTATGAGAATAGCAAGCGAGTGCTCATATTAGTGTCAGATTCTTACTGACTTGTGAGATATCGCAACTAAGTAATAACTTATCAAGCAATTTTACTATCACGAAATAAAAACGTTTGGCAGGTTACTTTCCACTGAAAGATCCTGCATGTTCCGCAATCTAGATGCGGTTAATCATTATCTCGCCAAGTCGAAAGGTTTCGTCCTTTGTAGTCGGCGCAATAAATTGCTCTCTTCCAAAATTTGTCGAACTGTATTGTTGACATGTCCGATTAGTCCGATTTTTATGCTTTATCGCGAAGCTTCTAGTGTCAGCTTCGATTGTCGGAATTCCGAGATCCGAGATCTCTTAGCACTTTATTTTGAAAACTTTGCAAAACATTGGCATTTGTTGGAAAATAATACCAACCAACCATCTTCAAATGCCTACATCAGCGTGGAAGACACAGAATTTTTTGTCGAAGAATTACGAATTCGGAAAGCTGGAGGTCTCGACTCAATAAAAAATATTTACATTAAGCAAATGCCCAAGTGTGGGTATAGAATGATGACCTTCATTATAAATGCTTGCATAAAAATGAAATACTTCCCTGATGCATGGAAAATTGCCAAGGTCGTTCCAATTATAAAAATTGGTAAGTTTCCTGAAAAGACTGATAGTTATAGGCCAATTAGTTTACTTAGCAGCCTCAGTAAAATTTACGAAAAGGTCCTAAAAGAAAAAATTTTAAAACATATTTCCGATAACGACTTGTATCCTAAGGAACAGTTTGGCTTTAGACGCTTTCACAACACATCTCATCAAGTGCTTAGAATTTGCAATCATGTTAAAAGAAACCGTTCAATAGGCAAATCGACTGGAATGATCCTGCTTGATATTGAGAAAGCATTTGATGCTATTTGGCTTGACGGACTTATATATAAAATGATCAATTTCAACTTTCCCCCTTATATCTGTAAAATTGTCCGCAGTTTCTTGTCAAATCGTTGTTTTAAAGTGCACGTTAATAGTGGTGTCTCTAACATAGTCCACTTTCACTCAGGTGTTCCCCAAGGATCAGTTCTTGGGCCTGTTTTATATAACCTATACACATCCGACTTTCCATCTTTACCTAATTGTGAAGCAGCTATCTTTGCCGACGATACAGCAATTTTATCATCTCATGAATTCGCTCTTGACATTGAGAGGAATCTAAAAAATGCGATGATAATATTAGAGGGATATTACAATAAATGGAAAATAAAATTGAACGAGGAAAAAATACAAGCCATCTTTTTCACTAGGAAAAGAAAAGCTTGCTACCTTCCTAGTAGACAGTTAGAGGTTAATGGTAATCACATTCGCTGGCAACCTTCTGTCAGATATTTAGGGGTATATTTGGACAGCAAGTTGACTTTTGGTACGCATATTGCAAATACCCTGAAGAAAATTTCGATTGCAGTGAAGATGTTGTATCCCTTAATAAATCGAAAGTCTCTGCTCTCGAATCAAAACAAAATAATTATCCATAAAGTAATTTTTCAATCAATTATGTTATATGGATGCCAAGTATGGGGAAGTTGTGCAATATGCCATATTAAAAAATTACAGGTATCTCAAAATAAGATATTAAAAATGGCGCTTAACTTACCATGGCATCACTCGACTCAGGATGTCCATGATAAAGCGAATGTTGAATTGATCTTCGAAAGAATTCAAAAACTTAATCAACGTTTCTTAGACCGCTGTGATTTTGCTGATAATCCTCTTGTAAATAATTTAAAAACTAATTATGTTCAACTCAATAGTTGACAAGCATGATACTGTTGTTATGTTTTATTTTTTTGTATTTATACATGCCACTTTTGTTAATAAAATTTATTATTATTAATAATAGTATTAATGTTATTTTTTTTTTGTTTTTGTATATATTATTTAGTAATTAATTCATTTATTTATTTATTTATTTATTTAATCAAATTATTTATTTATTTATTTATTAATTTTTGTTACATATTAATTTATTTATTTATACTTTTGTTATTTATTTATATACATATCTACTTTTTTTTTTTTAAATGTTATTTATTTATTTATGTATGTAGTTCGTTATTTACTTATTTAGTTATTATCTAGTCATTATTTTTTGATTTATACTTGTTTATTTATTTATTTACTTATTTATTTATTTATTTATTAAATTATTTATTTATTTATTAAATTATTTATTTATTTATTAAATTATTTATTTATTTATTAAATTATTTATTTATTTTATATATTTATTTATTTATTTATTTATTTATTATTCTTTTTTTTTTCTTTTTTTTTTCTATTTCAATTGAAGGTTTTGTTTGTATTTTTCCTTCAGCATCATTATTATTCATTTCACTTTTTCATTTTAATTGCCTATCAAATAATATTTCAGAAGAAAGATAAAAATTATCATATCTCTGTATTGTAAAATGTGTGGTAACAAAACTTTTTTGTAAATTTATGTACGAAATAAAAATCTATCTATCTATCTTGGCATTTGTTTTCTTGGTACAACCCCAAAGTTGTATACCGTAGGTCCACACCGGCTTTAGCACTTGCTTGTATAAAAGCAGTTTTTTCTCAGTACTGAGCTGGGAATGTTTTTCGAGTAACCAGTACATTTCTCTGTATTTGATTTCGAGTTCTTTTCGTTTCATTTTTACGTGCGAATTCCATTTCAGTCTTGCGTCGAGTGACATTCCCAGGTATTTGGCCTCGTTTGCAAAAAGTATTCTGGCCGAATTTAGGAAAATTGGCAAGTCATTAGTTTTCTTGTAAGCGAAATTCACGTGAACAGATTTAGATTCGTTGAGAGCGATCCGCCAGTCCCTCGTCCATTCATTTACATTATTCAGTGCGTTTTCCAGTTTTGCAGTCGTTTCTTCAATTGTTTTACCTACTGCTAGAATAGCGGTGTCATCGGCAAACGTAGCAAGGATAGTACCATCTTCGTTCGGTATATCACGAGTATATAACAAATAGAGAAGCGGCCCAAGAACGCTTCCTTGTGGTACGCTGTCCGAAATTTTTTTGAGCTCGGAGTATTCGACTCCATGTATAACACGAAAGATTCTATTCCCGAGATATGATTCTAGAATATCGTATATGCTTATAGGGAGAACTTGTCGTAGTTTGCATTTCAGGCCATCATGCCACACCTTATCAAAGGCTTGCGAGACGTCAAGAAATACGCTTAAGCAAATCTTTTTTTCTTCAAGTGCTTTCTCGATTACGTCAGTAATTCTATGCACCTGGTCAATCGTCGAATGCTTACTTCTGAAGCCAAACTGGTGGTCAGGTATAAGATTATTTTCATCTATAATCGGTTGGAGACGCTTTATTAATATCCTCTCGAACATTTTAGATATGATTAGAAGAAGCGAAATTGTTCCATACGATTTTACCTCATCTGGCGGTTTTCCTGGTTTTAAAACCATTATGACTTCCGCAACTTTCCATTGGCTCGGCACGCGTTTTAATCTAAGTGCAGTATTTACAATATGGAGAAGATTAGTCAATGCTTTTCTAGGTAAAACTTTGAGAATTTCTCCGGTAATCAAATCATAACCAGGAGTTTTCTTAGGTTTTAGATTCTCGATCTCATATTTGAGTTCCCTTAGCCTTGCACTTGTGAGCGTCAAATCGTCAGATGGTAAATCCGGCCTATTGCGTTTGTCGTAAACCACTTGACCATCGTACGGTTTAAATGTTTCTTCCAGGTGAGCCGCAAAGACGTCCGCTTTTTCTTTATCTTCCCTCGCCCATTCGTTTTGATTTAATTTGATTGGAGGCGCGGGAACTTTGGGCCTTTTGGTGCCTTTTACAGCTTTCCAAAGTGAATAATTGGAATCTTTTTTCGCTGTTAAACTTTCAAGGTAAGAGCCTATTGCACGATTCTTAAAATCCTTAATAGTCTTCTTCAACAAATTGCACAGACGATTCAAGTGCGCTTTATGCTGCTGAGCACGACTCTGTTGCCATTTTTTACGAGCTTTCCTTTTTCTTTTTTCCTTGACCAATTCTTTTATTTTCGGAGGATATCGCAAACCGTATCTGTCCGACGTCCTTGGATTTGGGCGTATTATTCTAAGAGGCGAGCTGTACGATCTTAACGAAGCGATCAACTTCAACCTCAAGTTAATAGGGTGTCGTAAGTGGAACACTCAGTGCAACATTATCTTCAATTTAATTAATTAAAATCGCCGCCAATAATGAAATTAGGTTTCAGCGATTCAAACAAATAACTTTTATCAAGCGCGGAATGCGGTGGACAGTAGATAGTTGAGATTTTAAGAGTACGCTGACTATTTTTAACTCGAATCGTGCACAATTGCAAAGTTTCAAGCTCTATCTTTAGGTCTTCGGATTTTTTGCTGCAGTCTTTAATAAACAAGGATAATCCGCCAATCGCTTTTCCCGAAGGGTGACAAGTGTGGTAATCATTATAGCCTTTTATTTTTAAATGCGATTCCTTTTTTGCGTGGGTTTCAGAAATCAAGCGAATATCAATATCTTTTTCACGCATAAATATTTCCAATTCGTGAAGTTTTTGCGAAGAGAGATTTGCAGATGGACCTCGTAGCAGATACAATTAAAAAGTACGCAATGCGTCACAACGAGCGTTTGGAGATGCATATCAATCCTTAGATAGACGATGTCTTAAATGTACGAAATAATATTCGTAGGTTAAGAAGAACCAAACCCCATGAACTTTTTCGACAATTACGAGAGCCCGTATTTAAATTATAATACCTTCTCAAACCCGGCTTAACGTTGAAAATAAAATCTTTATCGATCAGTAGTTGATTGGTCATGATCAAGGAGGTATTTTTAGTGCGGTTAGAGTCCCACACTACTTTGGGTTTCTAACCCCACTGTGTCTTTCGAGTTTTTCACCTTCATCAAAAAAATAAATTAAAATAAAAATTCATCAAGTTTTTGCAAAATCTGTTTGCATTCCAAGTACATATTTTTAACATTCGTTTGTCATATTCTAGTTGAAGTGCGCATTTTCTGTGAATTATTTTCAAGCTTAACCAGCCTATCGAGAATAATTTTATTTATTTTGCTTTGTTCTTCAAATTTCTCGAGAATACCCGACAAAACGTGAGAGACAGGGTCCATCGAAATTTCAACGTTTTTTGGTTTTTCGGATGCCGCGGCCTGAGCGTAAGTCTGCACTCCTGCTGTCCGAGGGTCGTTCCCTGGCGGCTTTTTCGATGCTAACTTTTCAGTACCGTTTCTTTTAAGAGCAGAGGTCGAGGACTTTTCTGTTGTCACTCCTACCCTCACCTTTTTGTGCTCTGAACCCGCTAGTTTTAGTTTGCCTACTTACTCCGGCGCGATCTTACGCTTTGGCTTAGTTGGCAATTTTGATTTTGTATTTAGTGGCTGTTTTTCTGAAGAATTTTAATTTACATAATCAAAGTTTAATGGGAATTACCGTTGTTTATTTGATATCCTGAGGTTAGTAATTTTTATCCGCGTAGAGATTGGGAAATTAAAAAGAAACGAATATGGGAAAATTTTAAATTTGCAGCTTCATTTTTGCTTCACTTGCTAGTACGAAGTACTAGTACGAACAGCAGTTGACAAAATTTTGAAGAGACATTTTACCAAGTTTGACATACATATATGTAGGTATAACTAATTGAAACCGTAGACAAAGGTTTTTTTTTTTTAGTGTGTGAAAAAATTACTAGGGGTGGCATAAATTAGGTCTGCCCCGGGCGGCCACAACCCACGCTACGCCACTGCAACCAGCTACCACCAAAAACGAGCCCTTGGTATGATGATAAGTGCGTTCAGCGGAAGAAGGTGACAGAATATGTATATAAGAAAGCGCTGCACCGCAAGACAAGAGCAGCGAGAGAGAAGTACCGGATCAGAAAGAGGAAGAGAAGAAAATTCAGCGAAAAAAGAAAAGGCACCACGCAGCCTCCCAGCTGCTGGAAGAACCGAAGGAACATCAAGAAAAAGGAGTTGACTTTCTAAACTGCCGGTTCTAAGATGGACGTTGGTACCGGAGCCGAAGTTTATTGCGAAGCCCTACGAATAAACGACTCCTTTAGAATAAACGACGACCGCAGCATCTTTCAGGCTTAGGTCACAGCCATCATACAGGCTGCTGAAATTATACGCGAGAGTAATATCGTTGGTAAAACAGTCATTGTCTATATAGTACTAGTACTAAGACATGTTCGAAAGTGAATAGTCGTGCTATTTATCTCTGCCGGCAAAACCATTTAAACTCGTGTGCTTTATTATTCTTTCCAAATTAAATTGTGCGGGAACGAACACTACGCTCTGAATCCTTATTTTGAGTTGAAAACTTTTACTTTTCCACTCTAAAATACAAGAAAAATCCAAATCCTAAAATTCTACTGTGTTTCCCGTATTAACATTAACATACATACGTATATCGAATCATACACCACACGATGTCGTCTTCGATCAACACCAGGGCAAACCTAGCTCGAGCGCAACAGCAACATTCAACCTCAACGAATTCACCAAACAACCACAGACCCATTGACGGTAAACCAGGAGCTTCCGAAAAGAAGCACTCCAAGTCTCTCGCACAAAAACAGGTAACAGACCGCCCTCCTATCCTGACTGAGCCGCTCAAGCAAAGCCAAGCGACAGCTCACCTCTTCACTGCACCCGAGTTGAGTTTTCCGCCGTGCACGCAAACTACTTCTGCACACACAGGCCTCTCTCTAGAAACCCTACACAAAGAGCTAAAAAAACATGTCGTTTCTATTATAGCGACCTTTAAAGATGAGATGGAAAAAACACGCAAAGAATTATTGCTTAAGGTACACGACATCGAAAACCAATTGAGCGCAAACATCAACAACATCAACTCTGCCATCTCCAATTTGTCTCAACGGGTCGACCAAATCGAAGCCAATGTCAACAAAGTTCTAAGTGACGAGGTTTCCGAACTGCAGAAGCGCTGTGATATCTTGGAAAGAAAAGAATTGTTGACCGACGCTGTTGTCTTTGGCATCCCACACCTCGCCGATGAAAATTTACACAATCTTTTCGAAAAACTTTGCGATACCATCGGCGTAACACCACCAGCGCTGAAGAATGTTTTTCGCACCAACCATCGAAACAGCAAAGACGAGCCACCTGTCATTCTTCAGTTTAAGAGAGTCGGAGAGAGAAACTCAATGCTGAAAGCCCTCGCTAACTACCGCAAACAGTCAAAGCGGCCGATTTCGTTAAGAGACTTTGGGCTGAACTCAAACAGCAATGTGTTCGTGAATGAGAGTTTGACGCCACGGAATCGAACTATTCTTCAACACGCAGTACGTATTAAGAAAAAAGGACAGTTATCTTCTGTGCACACACATCTTGGGTCAGTGTTAGTCAAATTCAACAAAGACGGGGAAACTGTAGCCGTAGAAGACCTTGACAGTTTAAATGCCGCTGCCGAGAGATTTCAGCTGAGAGAACAAGAAGACACCGTTTGATATAAAAGAAATCTTTCATTTTACAATAATTACCGTAACCTCTCTTTTGTTGATTATTTTAAATTTTCTCTTTTGTATTTATCGACGGCCAAAGTTTTGTTTGTTTTTGTTTGTGTTTTTGTCTCTCTACAATCTCCTTTTTTTTAAAAACTTTATCAGTGGAGTCAGGTGTTTATCGTGGTGGGATCGGTTCTAGCGAGAGTGATATGGATGGAAATACGTATCGGATGATTCGGATTTTGCATTCCCAAAAAAAAGGCCTACATGTTTGTCACATAAATGCACAAAGCCTGACGCCTAAATTGGATGAATTTCGTCTGCTGTTTGTTGATTCTGGGGTTGACGTTATTTGTATATCCGAGACGTGGTTTAGTTCTGATATCAGAGATAGCGCCTACAAGGTTGATGGTTATAAGCTTTTTCCGATCACATGGTGATCGGATTGGTCAAGGGAGTGGGGGTGTGGCTGCTTATGTTCGCGACGGATTAGTATGTACAATTGCTTGCAAGTCAAACCATAGTAGTACTTCCGATTATCTGTTCCTTAATATCTCATGTGGTATTGAACATTTGCTACTTGGAGTAATCTACAGACCCAAAAAGAGCATAGATATGACTCCCGTTTTCAGAACCCTAGAAGGAATAACATGTTCGACTCCTAATATCATTATTTGTGGTGACCTAAACTGCAATCTACTTAATGAGCATTCCTCTGCACAACTGGTTGAAAGCTTTAAGAGCATTGACCTAACGCCTGTTAATGTTTCAGCAGCTACTCACTTTTCAAATGATTCTGCCACTCTCCTCGATGTGTTCTTTGTAGGTGATTCTGATAAAGCTCTGTTTTACAGTCAACTAATAGCGGCGGGCTTTTCGAAGCACGACTTGATCTACCTAACATATTATATGCAGATAGTTACGACTGAAACAGTATTTTCTTACCGAGATTTCCAGAACATTAACTATCAAAATTTACGGTCTGACGTTGTGGAGATACAATGGGACAGCATTTACCTTATGCCCTCAGTTAATCAGCAGGTATCATTTCTAGAAGTTAGTTTGAGAACACTTTTCAATGAACACGTTCCGCTACGACCTAGAACAATTAAAAGTAGTTCTCCTCCTTGGTTTAACAGAGGCATTGCAGAACTGATCCACAAACGTAATCTTGCTTACATTCGCTGGAAACGTTATAAGCTTCATGTGCTCTACGATATATATCGCTCTATTCGCAAATTGGTTGTTCTACGCATCCAAACTGCGAAACGAGAGTTTTATGAAAATTATTTGAATCCTGTCATTCAACCTGGGAAAGAGCTTTGGCAAAAGTTGCGTAAGTTGGGCAATGGTAAGCAAAAATTGGATGCACCGACAGATGTAGACTGCAACGTCCTCAACTCGCAGTTTGTATCTGTCGCTGCGCCGCTATCCCAAAATCATGACATTCCTGCGTTTGTGGCTCAGTCAAGTGCAATAAGTAGCATTGAAGGAAATTTTAATTTCACTCGTTTAACAGATGAAGACGTCGTTGAAGCCCTGTTGTCTATCAAATCAAATGCAACAGGCTTAGACCAAATAAATCCAAAATTTCTAAAACTTATTCTCCCCTTTATTCTTAAATATATAACGCATATTTTCAATTCCATTTTAACCACCTGCGAATATCCTCTTTTATGGAAAAAGGCAAAAATACTTCCGATACCCAAGAATAAAAATGGAATCAGCTCTGAATATAGACCAATTGCTATACTACCGTTTTTGTCTAAAGTTTTTGAGAAGACTATTCTAAAACAGATACAAGCGCACTTAACCAGCAAGCAGTTCTTAAGTACCTCCCAGTCCGGCTTTCGTGTGAAAAGGAGCTGCAAAACCGCACTTTTACTGGTGGTGGACGATATCCGCAAAGCCATGGATGCAAACTGTCGTACATTTTTAACATTGTTGGATTTCTCAAAAGCTTTTGACACGGTAGATCATACTATTCTTTGCGATAAGCTGCTGTATAATTTCGAATTCTCTCCTCTTGCAGTCAAACTCATGCACTCCTACCTTATAAATCGTGAGCAATGTGTGGCAGTTGGGAATCAAATGTCTTCCTTCCTTGGATTAGCTGCAGGAGTACCGCAGGGTTCCATCCTCGGGCCGTTATTATTCACGCTTTATGTAAATGAACTCCCTCAAATAGTAAAACATTGTTGTGTCCACATGTTTGCAGACGACGTCCAACTTTATCTTTGCTGTCCTCTAGACAGAATAAGTGGTGCTATAGATAACATAAACGAAGACTTAGAAATTATTCAGCAGTGGGCACAAAAGCACAACTTGTCCCTTAATCCAGTAAAATCAAAAGTTCTTTGCATCTACAAACAGACATCGAATACATCCAGCTTTCCGCCCATAAAATTGGGAACATCTTCCATAGAATACGTTCATACGGCAAGGAACTTGGGGATAGTATTCAATGATACCCTATCTTGGACTGATCATGCAACTGCCACAATCGGAAAGGTTTATAATGGTCTCCGCTTGTTATGGCTCACCCAAAGCTCTGTGCCTGTTAAAACCAAGATGCTACTTGTTAAGACTCTGCTCTTACCTATATTGTTGTATGGATGCGAAGTCTTTTGCAATGTTGACTGCAATACTCGACGTAAACTAAATGTTATTTATAACAATTTGGCAAGGTACGTCTTTAACAAGAGATATCATGACCATATATCTAGCTACTCTTATCAGATAATGAATCTCAGTTATGATAACCTAATTAAGTTCAGGTCGTTAATTCTACTGCATGAAATTATGCAAACTCGACAGCCCGATTATCTATACAGCAGACTAAATTTTGCCAGCTCACAAAGAACAGCTGTTCTGATTCAGCCCAGATTTAATTGTATACAATCTGGACGTACATTTTTCGTCCACGTCACTCGCTTATGGAACTCATTACCCACGACACTTAGGAGAGTCACAAACGCAAACAATTTCAAAACTAATCTTTTTAATCACTTGGCCAGTGAAACACAATAAACATTAGATCAAATCAATCTTTGGATAGTTCAGATAGTTTGTAAAATGTACCATTTTTCAATATTAAATACAAATTGTACTTCTTAGTTCTTAATTTATTTTTAAATTTTTATTTATGTTAGCACTTGAATGATTTCTTAAGCCTTTCACAAATAATGAGATGTTGTAATCTTACCGTGAAACTATTTAAATAAATAAATATGAAATATGAAATATAGACAGCCAGGAAGCCGTTAAGGCTCTGGACTCCGCTGTAATTAGATCGAGGCTTGTGAGGACAAATCACTTTCAAACGGCATACCTAGAGTCAATGCGGTGACCCTCTACTAGGTACCAGGGCATATGGATATCGAAGGAAACGAAAAGGCAGACAAGCTTGCTAGAAGTGGGTCGGCGCTGCACTTATCGTGGGCCCTCCCTTTAGTAGTAACCCCAATCAGTTCCTTATGGAAGAAAATAGAAGATGAGGCCACCGGTCGAGCAAACAGACGCTGGGTTCATCTGGAAACATGTGCAACGGCCGGCCTACAGCAAGCAGGTATCAACCTCTCTAGTCAGACGTAGTCGCTATAACGCACGGGTTATTTCTAGCATAATTACTGGACATTGTGCCATTAGCGTTCACGCGGAGCGACTCGGTGTGCTGCATAACGACTACTGCACAAGTTTCAGGGACGAAGAAGAATTGAATCTGTTCGTCACCTGTTGTGTGACTGTCCTGCCCTATCCGTTAGAAGAATGAGGATTCTTGGTAGTTTCTTCTTCTCGGAGCTGGAGGACTTGGGTAGTGTTGAGCTGATGGACCTCCTGAGATTCATATCACTTTCTGGGTGATTCTAACAGCAGACTATCTTCACAGCGTTTACAGGGTTAAATGATTGGGCACAATGGACCCATACTGTTGGACTGAGTGAGCAGTGCACTCTTTGTCACAAGGCACCCATCTTTTTTCCCAGATGATATCTTCTTATCTCCGTAAGTACCGGAAAGATTCCTCTTTCTCCCGTAGGTTGCAAAGCGAGCATTCCACATGGTTAAGATGTAGGAGCTCTCCTCTAGCCTGAAATATAGTAGAGATTGCATCTAGACTATTAAGATCACTAAAATAATTCTTTTCTCCGAGGTCATATTGAAGTATTCAGTAGATGCTTCTGCTTTCGCTTTGTTCGGCTTTTTCTATATACAATATTTATCACGTATGGAACCATCGATCTTGACCAACAAAGCCTGTAGAGCGCTCTTCCAGCGTGAAGTGTTCTCTTCCAGTACTGGGGCATCATGCTCGCCACTTAGCCTCGCCGATTGATTAAACAAAATTGCAGTTTTTGGTGGAGAAGGTGCGTTACAACGATTTTGAGAAGCCGATAGTTTGGCAATTCGCAAACTTTGTAAGCGAAGTGTGTTCTTAAGGTGAACATATATAGCGGAGGTAACACAGTTTCGAGATGCAACAAGTATGTTTGTGTGTTTACCGGTAGACGAAATATTTTCTTGATAAAGCTTGATGAGAAGCTTCTCAACATTCTTATACTGCAAAATTCCGCAAACCTGAGCGACGGACGACTAGAGTATGAGCTCTATAAACCCCATTTTTGAAAGGGGGATCTTATAAGAATTATCGAGGCATATCACTGCTAAATGTCGCATGTGTGGCCTCCGGCCCGGCAGATCGACAATAGACCAAATTTTTACACTGATGCAAAGCCTGGAAGAGACCAACGAATATCAAGTCGAAACTCACCACCTTTTCATCGACTTTGAAGCCACTTATGACAGCATTCAGCGTCTTGAACTCTACCAACCGATGGCCCAATTCGGAATGCCGTCAAAACTTATCCAGATGCGTCGCGTAACGCTGGAAAACATGCGATGCTGATGCAAACATGCACCGGATTCCGACATGGAGATGCGCTGCCATGTGACTTCTTCAATATTGTGCTGGAGCAGAGGAAGACACTATCTTTCACAAATCCATCCATCTGCTGGGATACGGGGACGATATTGACATCATCAGAAGATCCCGGCAAGTCGTTCTAGAGGCTTTTACACCAGTTGAAGAGTAAGCGCGAGTGTAGGTCTTGAAATAAATGAGGACAAGACTAAGTACATGTTGTCAACAAACAAAAAATTATCTGCTCAAAACCGTGGACGGAACGTCACTGTTGATGACTACAACTTCGAAGTAGTTAAGGAGCTTACCTACCACGGTGGAAACATAAACCCCACAAATGACATCTTCGTGGGGATCTGGCGATGACTAAGCTTAGCAAATCGCTGCTGCTTCGGTTTGGAAAAACAACTGGGTCCAAAAGCCCTAACTCGACGGACCAAATTAATGCTCTATAGAACGCTCATCTTACCAGTCTTGCTTTATGGCGCCGAGTGCTGAACGATGAGTAAGAAAGCAAAGGAATTATTGGGTACCTTTAAGCGAAAAAATACTTCGTCGGATATTAAATCCCATGTGAGAGGAGGGCGAATGGAGGAGAAGATACAACCACGAACTCTATGAGTTGAACCAGGATGTTGATGTAGTCCAAAAAGCAAAGACACGTCATCTAACATACATTGGCTCGGCCACATCGAGCGAATGAACAACAATGCTGCAGTCAAGAGAATGTTTGAATCTCAGCCCCCAGGTTAGAGACCGAGCCTCCGGGAAAGGGACCAAGCTGTCGCGGATGGCGGAAAACTTGGTCTTCACAACTGAAAGCAACGTTCCCGAGACCGCAGAGGATGGAAGACAGCCGTGTTTCAAGCAGAGACTATTCAAGGAAGCCGGAAGCACTTTAATTGAATAAGTAAGCCAGTTCATCCAATTTAAGTTAATCTTGTTTTGTTTTTTATTCATCTAAGAGCTTAAATAAGAAACAAAATTGCATTTCAATTATAGAAAGTGGTTGAAGCGCGGTAACCTTCAGGAACCAAAGCACAAGAACTATTCTCATTTAATCTGTCAGATGAGCGCTTGTGTGGTGTGCTACCCAGTTGTGGGCAGATCGATCTTCTTGAAGCCAATATCATTGGTATACTCCCTGATGCACTGACGGCAGATGTTCAGGCCGTACTTGCGGATGAGACCATGTCGGTTAGAGTATGACCGGCAACATCGTGAACTTTAGTTGTATTTACGAGGATGAGAATACCAGAGATTTGCAAAACCCATGTTGACGACTTTAATTTACAAAATCAAAAAAAATGAGAAGTATTAAGAGAATATAAAAGGAGTTTTAGCAAGGGGCCTACACACGAACTCTAACGCCGATAAAGGGACAAAATACTTAAGTATTTTTAAGTGGTAATATCTATCACGTCATCAGTTCGGACGCTGCAATTTCATTTCCCAACACGTGTGCCTTCAAACCCGTTCTATGTCCTACTTATGATTGATCTCAGCTCGTGGATCTAAATAGGTCCAATCATTCACATAACTTCCTGAACATAATTCAGCCAATAAAACCCTTTAACCTCAGTTCACACGAAATCGCTTAAATGTGCTAAAATATTCACCCCAAAACCAAACAAAACCAGGCTAAAAGAATAAAAACAGAAAAATATATACAAAAATTCCATCAGGAATTCTTCGTTTTTATTGATGTTTGTTTTTCCATTCGTACCACTAAAATGCGACCTTCCATTGACCCATCCGAAGCCAGTGGTAGTGGTTCTCAACTAATTTGTTACATATATCCGTACGAGTATCACATACCGCCACTTATTTAAACAAATTTCTCTTTTCACGTCCACTTGCAATAAAATTCTGATTATTATCCTTGGGGCCATAAAAAATCCCATAAAAATGGCATATTTTTCTAAAATCGGTCATAAAATATGCACAATGCGATGAGCAATGGTAACAATGCTGGCAAAGCAAACAAACCAACCCTCAGACTCACCTACCTGTAGTTTAGTGTTATGGAGGTGTAACTCCTTTCGCGCTAATATCCCAGGTAACCTTAGAAGTAACCACAATCCGAATATTGATGGATCGTCAGACAGAATTTATATCAGCGTGAATTTTGCAAAAGGATTTTCAACAACAATTTGTGCAAATCTCTGCGCGCTGAGCTGAGTTGAATAGATCAGGTAGCTGACCAGGAAATCCGATTGTCGTATATCCTTTTGTCGGACAAAACAGAATTTTACGACGAAGGAAGGAATGACAAATGAATCGAAGGATTGTTGGGTTTTAAGGCGAAGACAATGGGCTGGACACCATTAAAACAATTAAGTCAAATATTTTGCGAACTAATTAAGTGAACGATCTGTGGCAGGGGAAGGAGAACTTGTGAGGTCTTCGCTGGGTAAGCGTACATATGTCCTAGACTCGAGTCTGTCCTTTTTGATAAATGGTGTTTCAGATGAAAGAAAGAAGGCATATTTAATGTCAATATGCAGATTTAGAGCTATTACCCTTTTGTCCTGCAGCATGTTGTGAGTCCTTTGTCCAACTTCTTACTGACTATTTTTCTAGAAAAATGAAATCCTTTCGACATGCATGAGCATTAACATTGTAACATGCAAATATTGACTGAGATAATTTATCAAAATATTCCAAGGTCATTCGGATGGACGGATATGCATAGTGGCCTTCGACAGTGTCCAGCTGAGTGGAAAGAGTTATCCCTCCGAACATTGAAAGGATAAGAAAGTTTGAATAACAAAAAATAAATGTTTATAGCAAATGTGTGTATTTAAGTGATGCATTTCGAAAGTACTGTTGTTTGAAAATTTTACATTCTTAGCCTTGAAAGTTGTGAAAACTCCTTTCAATATTTTTTTCACACATCCACTAGTTCATTGGGATGGAATCACATATTGCTTTTCGGTGTTTTTTGAAGTACATAACAATTTGTTGCTCTTGGAAAAATCATTAAATTAGATTGTTATGTTTTTCTTTGCTTCAAATACGAGTACATTGCCGGATGTCTATTGGTTTATCTTAATGGAATAGTTTCAAAGTAATGTACTCTAATTGGCCGATTCTGAGAAGTAGAGATTTAGGCGAGGTTGTTGCTGTCCAGTGTAATAGCACGCACTTACTGAGATTTTCATGGTATTCTCTGATGTAGCCAAATCTGAAAAGAAAAATGAGACAACATTTTGGAAAGAGTTAATATAATCACTGTTCGAAGCCCCTGGATTTATTGTTGTTACGAGTATTTATTATCACCCTACTGAAACAGAGATGCTTTACACTGCTCTGTGCGACGTCTCGGTCGTAGTTAAGTCACCTATCCACAGCTGTTAGGGAGACGTGGAGACTAGCGATCTGTCCTGGATCAAGCCGCTTTGGTTGAAATTGAGGAATGCTTCTGGAGGACAAAAACGTTAAGACGCACATTCTCAGGTTATTCATCGATGCTCTTGCGATGTGCCTTTGGAATCATTCTGATCAAGATAATATCGACTCTGATCAAATTCGTCCTGTTATACAGAATCTCGGTAATGTTAAGTTCGGTTGGCTATCTGCACGAGACTGCAGACATACTGAGGCTAGTAAAGGTCCTTTGTGATGCCATTGATCTACCATTAGACCACTCAGGAACTCATAAAACGAACCGGAACTTTCGGCAAAGCGATGAATACTCATCACGCCTAAGGACGGACAATTGCATAGAGGTGAATGATGGTTTCTTCCTCCTCCTCGTCCCTACAGGTCCTGCAGAAGTCGTTGAAGAAGAGCCCAAGTTTTTTGGCATGTTGGCCTATAAGACAGTGTCCAGTGAGGACACCGCTAACGCAGCTGATCTGTGATCGCTTTAGCTTAAGCAACTGTGAGCGTTTGAGCAGTTTTCCCATCTGTGGTTGGTCTTGCGAATAGTATTCAGCTTTAGTAGATAGTAGCGAGGGGCATACCTATGACTTGCCTATTAGGCAGAATTCTTAGAGTTGTACCGTGTCTGGCGAGCTCGTCCGCCCTGCAGTTTCTTGGAATGACCCTGTCGGCTGGCACCCAGCGTGGGTGAATGTTGAACTGCTCTGTCATCTCCTTAAGAGACAAATGGGAATTTAAGGCGGGTATCTGCGTGCTGCCTGCTGTAGCTAAGATAATAACTAAAATCATCCTGGAGCGAATCAAACAACATCTCGAAGACACACTCGATGCCGAACAAGCAGGTTTCCGCTCTGTGCCGACCACATCAACACCCTGCTGATTATCATCGAACATTGAATATCGATCGCCACTGCACCTGTAGTTCATCGATTTTGAGAAGGCGTTCGATAGTGGCAAAAGGGAGTTTATGTGGAGTGCCTTACGCTATTATCAAAGCTACATATGAAGGCTCCAAATGTCACGTTCTGCACAGGGGAAGGTTGTCTGAGGAATTTGAGATCCAAAGTGGGGTAAGACAAGGCTGCATCCTTTCACCAATATTATTCCTATTGGTGATTAGCGATGTGCTTCGTCCAGGTTTGTCGACGGGAAACGGAGGAATTCGATGGACTCGTACATCTCAACTGAAACATCTTGACTATGCTGACGATGTATGCTTACTCTCCCACAGAGTTATTGATCTCCACTAAATTACAGCAGATGTGGAGATGGACGAAAATTAATACGGCAAAAACTAAAATTATCAGCCTTGGAACAAAGTCATCGGCTCAAAATTGTTCATTGCTGGACAACCGGTAGAGAGAGTAGAGAATTTCCAGTATCTTGGGAGGATTGTCTCGACCGATGGTGGAACCGAACTGGATATAGACAACAGGATCGCCAAAGCAAAGTCCGCGTTCGGGATGTTGTCCAAAATATGGCGAAGCAATACAATCAGTTTGAGCACCAAAATAAGACTGTTCCGCTCCAACGTTGAATCCGTGCTGCTATATGGTTGCAGCACGTGGAAAGTGACAGATAGCATATTGTAGTTGAGCCACGACAGTGCTTCCTTAAGCGCCATGATTTCCACCTGAAAAACGGTACAATGATTAGGGAGGCGAGACGAGATGCTCAAGTTGAGCTTTTCGGAGAAAACATTACTCACCCCACCTTCGGTCTTAGAGCCGTCTGTAAAGAAGTGAACCAAACTAAAATCAATCTGTTTGCCAAAAATATCTAAGGGTGCAGATGGAACAAAATGTCCAATGCCGCAGAGGAAGTAGTTCTCAGTGCATCACTGATGCAAATGCATGTAGATCTTTGCACCCTAGCTAGTTGAGTGAGGTGGACAGCGCTATCAAGAGCAGGTGACCATACGATCACGTCATAGAGTAGTATAGGCCTGATAACGGATACGTATAGACTTTTTACAGGAATAGATAGCTATGTTAAATTGGCTTTCTTTACACGTTCTAGTACATTGGCTTCCAGTTCCGTTTTCTGTCCAAAATAAGACACAGGCGATTTTCGTTTTCAGTTAAGGTGAGACTGGTGCCATTTATTGTAGGAGGGTCTAGAACAACCCGGTATCCACAGTACGTGGTACGGCTGCGCATGTCCAAATTTCAATTGCGCATGTCCAGGAAAAAATATTCTCACATGTCCAGATTTGACTGTATTTTTATTTCTTAAAAGTTTTTTTTTATAAAAATGTTTCTATAGCGTAGACAAGCCTTAAAACATGAGCCTTTCAAGTTTCAATACAAATCACACAGCGTCATCTTCATCTGATCAGGCCTTAGGTGTGAGCAGTAACCACTGGAATGAAATGTCAAATGTCAAAATGAGCGAAGTGTCAAGCTGACCGCCATTAATTAAGGTTTTCTTTGTGCAATCAGTGTAATTGTTTGCCGTTCCGTAATTTTAGCTAAATGAATACGTATATTAAAAAACATTAAAGCATGCCGAGGAGATTTAAAGCGAAAATCGCAAATCAGCCAAAATTGGAAACATTTTTCCAAAGCAGAAATGCAGAAGCCGACACGAACGCAGGTAAAGGGGCACACAGTAAAATCTGTGCATAATCGCAAAATGGTGTTAGTCGATTTAGAGTCGGGATTTGAACAAAGCACCTTCGTTTCAGATGTGCTTGTCTGTTCTTCGATCCACTCTCAACCACCGAGCGATCAAAATCACATAACACCGGCGCCGGCAATTGTGTCGGCATCAGCTATTGTATCTGCAACAACAGCACGAAAATCCAATTCGATAATAATGAAGAAACGAGCTAGCGCTCCGTCCGTAACCTGTAAGTTTACTGTTTATTGACGACTATCGAACTCTATTCAGTAATGAAATATTTAATCGCATACTGTCGTCGGTAGCAGATATTCGGGAACATCTAGAATTGAAAGAGCATGTGCGTAGAGGACGGCCACCAATAGGCAGTCAGCAAGATTCACTGACATCTGTATTCTACAAATGTGTTGACGTTGTTGTCAATGAGTTGACGGCGCGCTTCCCAGAAAACAGCGATATCTTAATCGCCGTATCATGTGTTCAGGAAATTTATTTTAAGTCCTGGCAACCTCTTTCCAAAATAATTAAGTTACCGGAGGAATGTGAAGTTTCTTCAGCGAAATCATATCTCGACAGACAAAAGCAGGAAGCAGAATGGGAAAACAAGTCAATTTTGCAAATTTTCAATTCAGTTAAAATCGCTTTTCTACTCGTGTACCAAATGTTAGAGGCCGTTGAAACTATTGGCTGCAGCACACCCGTGAACAAAGCTTCGTTTTCGTCTTTATCACGAGTTGGAACTATCAACCGAATTTCTAGAGTTTGAGTCTAATGAAGTACAGAGCGTGGATAAAATAATTATATTACGACGATTCGATGGTGCAAAAGATCGGAAGTTGCAATTATTTTAAAAATAAGTTTACATGACAAAAAAAAAACTAAAACAATTGAATAAAACCAGATTTTAGAAATGTCGATTTTTTTGTACTTTTCTCTATGCTGCGAGCGTATGTCCAGTATTTTCCAGCTGGTTACGGAGCTGGTCTAGGAGGTGACCTTTATATTTTCTCGTAAAGATAATGAGTTCTGTTCTATGAGGGCTAACCCACAGTCCCCATTTGGAAGCGCATCAGGTGAGCCGAAAGAGAGCATATTGGAGGATTTCCCAGAGAGTGTCTGGGTGCTTGGTACCTCATTCCTATAGCAGCTGCACCACCACCACTGCATTTACAATTCTTTTTATGATATAAAGCATCCCATAGAGTATAGTTTGACTTTTGAAACACGTCCGTATTTCTCTCCATCCGAATGTCATGAATCTAAGATGATATTTCTTATAAGACTTCTAAAGGGTGCGCCATCTCTTAGGTCGGTATGTAAACATTGAATAACTTTGACATTTATTAACCGATTGACTTGAATAGACATATTTTTGGAACGTAAATTCAGTACAATTTTACGAATTGGTTCATACCGAAACAATGCGCGGAAATAGTGACGCTGTACATTGAAAATAGTCGTTCCGTTGTGTTAACTCAACGTGCATATCGTCGAAAATATTGTGCCCAACAAGCACCGTCTAACAACACTATTCGTCGTTTGGTGTCGAATTTTGTTGAGCACGGGACAGTGGGAGATCGTCGACGTCAACGGCCAAGAAGTTCCAATGAACTGGTTCAAGCGGTAAGAGAGAGTGTTGCCGAGAACCCACATGTGTCGTATCGTCACCGCGCTCAGTATTTTGGCGCCAGTGGAACCACCTTTGGCGCATTTTGAAGGATATTTTTTATTTGTTTCCATATAAAGTGTAATTGGCTCAAAGAATATTGCCGAAAGACCATGCACGTTGCTTGAAATACGCCCAAAGAGTCGCTCGAATGGTTGACACTGAGCCTGATTTTTGGAACCAAATTTTGATGACCGACGAGGCCCATTTCACATTCTCTGGCGCCGTTATCAAGCTAAATTGCCGCATTTGGGCACACGAGATCCATAAAACACCATTACATGACCAAAAAGTGTCTGTTTGGGCCGGCATTTCTTCAGAGAAGGCGAAACAGTCAATGGGAATCGATATCGATGGATGTTGACTCATTATGTCTGCCCACAAATATGTGAAAAAGGTCTGGACAGTTACTGGTTTCAACAAGACGGTGCGCCATGCTACACTGCAAATCAAACAATGTAGTTTCTGCAACGAAAATTCCCTGGACGTGTGCTGTCAAAAAATGGCTACATTGACAGGCCACCGAGATCTCTAGATTTAACCCCTGCGGACTTCTTTTTGTGGGGTTGTTTTATAAGCAAAGTGTACGTCTGCAAGCCTCAGACCATTGACCATTTGCTCAAGGCAAATATAAATAAAATAATAAATATCGTACCGAAATCATCGCTATACCGCCCGAGATCATCGAAAAAATTATGGAAAACTGCACATTTTTGTTGGTCAATAGAGGCGGCCACTTGATTGATGTTGTATTTAGAAACTAGTCCAAATAAATTGCAAAGGAACAAGTTAAATAAAAATACCTCATATATGGAAATCGGTTTTTTTTTTTTTAAGTTATTCAATATTTACATACCGACATAAAAGATGGCACACCCTGTATGAGCTTTAAGTCTTATATGGAATATAAGGCTTATATGGCGTAGAAGATTCACTCACAGTGCAAAGGAACATTTTCGAAATTCGTCCGCTACCACGCCCATTTTTGGACATCACTCTATAAGTATTAAGGCTAATTATATCAATTTTTATAAAATTTGTTTGCTATTTATTTTGCTTCTTTAATCTATTTGATCTCATTGAAGAGAGTTAATAATATAATTTCGCTTGCCACGTTGCATCCGTGTATTTTTTTCTTTTGGCTTAATATCTTTCTTTTTAACCAGGTTCATAAACTTTTTTTGTCCGGTTCAAAACTTTATAAAACTATCACTTTGTAGTCACAAGAAGCTTCCCGGCCATTTAAACATCGCTAATCAGAGGTGACCAAATCGATAATGACTTTGTGTCTAAAAATTCCACCAAACGTTTCTCATAAAAATATCTCCTTTCTTGCGAACTTGCTGATGAACTGGCTAGGCAAGACTCAGCCCTCCACGGATCACTTGCGGAGTCAGTTCAGATTCCGCTTGGAGCAGTCAAATTAGAAATCTCCTTATAATTCCTTGCTAAAACCAACCTTAGATGGACTAGGTTAAAAAACTCTATCATCTTCTTCTTCTTATTCCTTTTATCGGCGAGGTTATGATCCGAAAATAAGGGATCATAACCCTCCTACTTCACCGCATTTCTACTAATCCGCTTGTGGGGTTCGCCTATATTTGACTTCAGAAAATATCGGCAGGCCCGCCGATTTTGGATCACTCGGTTACTGAGGACAATGAAATGCCGATGTCGTCGTATTTGTCTGATCCAGGCGTTTATAGGCCTGCCTTTCCTACATCGCGATGTCTTTGGAACGTGCATTGATATTGCCTTTTTAACAGGGTTCAAATGATCTCTTCTTTGAACGTGGCAATACCAGCTGAGCCACTCGCGCTCTATTTTTTGTGCTATGGTTTCCTTGATGTGAAAGTTTCCACGGATCTTCGAACTTCGTATTCGATCAAGCTTTGTCACTCCTGCTGTCATGCGAAGCATCTTCATCTCAGCTGCCGTTAATTTACTCTCATACGTTTTGTACATCGTCCAACATTGTGAACGGTATGTGAGCGCTGGACGCACAACTGCGGTGTAGAGCCTTCCTTTCAACTTAGGTGGCATTTTTCTGTCACAGAAGATAGCGGAATTTTCTCGCCACTTCATTCACCCTACGCTAACGCGATGATTGATGTCGTCATCACAAGTTGCTTTGCTATTGATCATAGATCCCAGATATTTGAACTTTTCGCACTTGGGAAGCACTGTTCCATTCAAATAAATGTCTGGAATATGCCTAAGTGGATCAGAGAACGGGCAGCACAAGTACTCTGTCTTTTTTGAACTAATGCGATACCCATTTCTCTCCAGAGCGCCCACCCACACATCATGTGCTTGTTGCAGGGATGTAAGATCCTCACTTATGATGGTTCCATCGTCAGCAAAGAATAACTGATGTACCTTGGGGTCCATCACTTTACCTTCAAGCACATACTCAAGGACTGTAATAAAGAGCAAAGGACTTAAGACGCTTCCCTGATGTACCTCGACTTTGATTGGGAACTCTTCGGTTACTCCAGCGGGGCATCTTACTCTTGTCTTTGCTCCTTCGTACATTTCCAAGATCATCTGTACATAAGTTTCTGGAACCCCTCGATGTCTTAGCGCCACCCATATCAGATCTCGTGTTGTCTGTCGAATGCCTTTTCAAAGTCAACCAATACAATATGCAAATCCCTTAAGGAATCACGATGTTTTTTCATTATGATCCTTATACCTTAGATTGCATATGTGGTTGATTTACCCGAGACAAACCCGCACTGATCATCAGATAGCCGTATTAATTTCCGCAGTTGGCCACCTAATACCCGCTCAACGATCTTCATGGTGTGTGACATCAGCTTGATCGAACGGTAGTTATCACAGTTTCGCGTATCACCCTTCCCTTTGTATACAGGGAGAAGGTAACTTTCCCTCCATTGATTCCGCATTGGGTCATCTCTCACAAATTTGGAGATAAGAATTCTGAGCCATCTGAACCCGATGTTTCCCATCTTTTTCCTGAACTCAGAGGGCATCTCGTCTGGCCCAACCGCTTTTCGTTTTTTGGAGTATTTGACCGCCTCACTTCTCTTCCGGGGAAACTATTCATTTAAAAGTTCTTCACAATACTGCCGCCACCTCTGCAGAATTTTGTCGTCATCCAAAAGAAGCTGGCCATGAGCATTGCTAATGAACTTTGGCGAACGAATCTCCTGAGCATTCCTCCTTCTTTGGGCGGCTATTTTGAAGATAGTTGCGCTCTTGTTCATATTGTGTCGTCGCAGCTCCTGGATAGCCTGATTTTCATCAACAACCGGGCATGGCCCATACAGCCCCTACGTACTCTATGCTTGAAGTTGGGCGCACTTCGTCTTTGCTTTTTTCTTGCAACATCTGTACTCCACTTCGAGGCGAGCTTTTTCGTCTCTATTATTAGAGGGGCACTTTGACCAAGTTTTGAAAGCCACTTTCTTCTCATCGATCACTTCCTTAGCTTCGTCACTCCACCACCATGTTTCTTTGGCGTGTTGGTGGTGGCCTTTTGAAGCTCCTAGCAATGATATGGCATTCTTTAAGCAAGTTCGCTGTAGGGAATCCCACATATTTTGTACTCTGCACTCTTCATCCTTAGCTCCCGTGATAGTGCGAGAGAAGTAATTTTTCATCACGAAAACAAAAGCCTCGCCGTTTTATTCGTCCAGATTGTACCACTTGATTTTCTCAGAGGCCCTTGTTTGTTTGCTTTTCTTTGGTGTTTTTATAAAAATTTCTGTTAGCAGGAGACGGTGTTGCCGAGCGATCGCCTCTCCCAGGATCACTTTTAAATCTTTTACCCGAGGCTTCATGAAGCTGGCTACCAAATGGTAGTCAATCTGGGTTTCATCTCCACCACTGCTGTAAGTGATCAGGTGTCGGCTTTGTTTGATGAACATGGTATTTAATACGATAAGACCGTGTGATTTGCACATGCTTAGGATGTCTTCAGCAGGAAGGTTCCTGGTGCCATATTCTAGTCCTCCATGGCAGTCTTCATAATCTTCGTTTGACTTCCCGACATTTCCATTAAAATCTCCTCCAACAAACAGAAACTCTTCCTTTAGGATGTTCTTAAGGAGATTGTGGAAATCTACCCAAAATGCATCTTTATCTCTCTGATTGCACCCATTTTGGAGAGTCAGAGCATCACTGACAATATTCCATACCTCTCCTTGTATTACTAGTTTGAGAGACATCAAACGGTCGCTGGACTTCGAAACGCTCAAGACGTTACCAAGTAGCTCTGCCGCAAGGATGATACCGATTCCGTTCTTAGCCTTTTCCGTTCCGTAGTAGAGCATCTTGTAATCTTTTGTCCTAACGTCCAAGAAACGCGCCCGATTTCCGGTGTTTTTCCATTTCGTCTCTTGGACACACAAGATACCCACCCGCCTTCTATTCATCATCTCTTCCAGCTCGTAATTTCGACCGGTCATGCTTCCAAAGTTCCAACTCGCGACCGTCAAATTTCTTCCAAAGTGTTTCATTATTTTGCTAGCCCCAGGAATTCGTATAGCTCTGACCCGAACATTTCTGCTCGGTCCAGGATCAGTACCATGCACAGCAGTGGTAGTACCTGGCGGGTTAGTGCCTTTCCTTTTAGCAAGTATTACCATAATGATACAGTTTTGCAATATTACCATATTGCGATGGTGTTTGAAAAGTGCATGCTCCTGTTTTAGTATTGTTTGATCTTTCTTCTATGACAGCGGTGATCTCCAGTCGTGTTTAAAAAACTCTATCATGCCTTAGAATATGTGGCCAAACTACAACAAAACAAAAACAACCGATTTTTTAAACATAACGCGTAAGGACATTGCCAGAACAACATACACTGTTGCAGTTGTAGTGTCGCAACTGAAAATGAAGCCCTTATCCGCTTTTGATGCGCCTGTCCGGCACTAGCTTGGACCAGACAACGAACTTTAGAAAAATAATTTTTCAATTCCCTTGAGGAAGTCTCAGAGAAAAACATTAAATTCTCCACAGGTTGGATCTAGAGACTCCCCACTAACACACCTTCACATGCAAGTTACACAAGTTTGTGGTATCAAAGGGACACCTTGTGCCTTTGTTTCCGGGGACCCACATAAATGTGATTTTACTGTGTGCAGCGAGCTGCAAGAGAGTCTGCAGACAGTTCCAAACCAGCTTAAACTCAAAGTCAAAGGACGTGAGAGCTTTGAGTGCTGCTTGGCTATCTGACATTATATCAATATTTGATCTTCGGAGGTCTCTTCTTACGCACTCTCTGGCACAGATACCTTTGCTTGGAAGATAGTTGTGGATTGACCTACAGGTGTAAAGAGTTTGTAGTTGGGGCTAAAGATACCAGCTCCTGAACCATTTGACATTTTCCAACCGTCAGTGTACCAATTGAATTGAGGTGTTGTTTGAGGGATTTGAGGATAATCCCAATAGCTGCGGTCCGGGATGGTAATTTTGAAGGACTGGCTGAGATGGATTCTTTTAGGCATGAAGTCTGAGATGCATACTGCTGGAGAAGATAGTAGCCGACTTTTCTCAAGGACCTTCATATGACCAACTAAATTAGAGTTTGCACTGTTGCATAAAATGTGAAGCTTTAGAGCACTGGCAGGCGCAGACTTCATATTATTTATGTGTAGGAGTGGAATGCTTAAAAGATCTTTCAGGGCAGCTGTTGGGAAGGTGCGCATTACTCCTGCACTATTTACACAGGCTAGTCTTTGCACCTTCTGGATTACGGGGCGGGTAACGGTTTGACGGTGGGCAAAATCGCATCATCACCTCCCCGTGGTGCCCGCTGGATAGCTATCTGATAGTGAACTAACGATGAGCGTATGCTGAGTCTGACGATATATGGGTAGCTGAACACTCGGACCTGCGTAAGCACATCTGTGTGAACTTCAGCGCGCATATGTTTAACCGGACGAAGCATTTCTTGTTGACCTGATCGGCTGAAATATGCGTCTCAGAAGTCTAACAAGACGTACTCAGAAGGAGGACGTGCGGCGGATGAATTCTCCCGATGGAATCAACGGTGACGTCTACAGGCCAGCGGAAACCTTACCGGAGCTACTTCGACATATTTGAAGCCGAGGTCTGTAAGGATTTTCAATACTACGTCAGGGTATTGAAAAAGAGATGGTGGCGGATGAACACTTAATGGGCCAACGGCAGCGCTCATATCCCCGAAGTGGGTTACTGACATCGGTGTATCCGGCCCCTCGTCCTAGGGGTTGCTAAAAAAGGATCTGGTCCTCCAGGTTGGGGGTTGTGCCGTCGGGTTAACTTCCCTACCACGTAAAAAACCTTCGGTTACGAAGCAACCAACAGCCTCGGATACGGATGAATTTACTGTTGACGACCCAAGCAATCGTAAAAAGGACAACGATCTTCGTGTCTGCACGTAGAATGTTAGGTCCCTCTACAAACCAGGTGCAGCCGAACAACTTGCGGAGGCCCTAGAGTATCTCAAAGCAGACATTACCGTCATCCAAGAAGTGCGATGGGATGGGCCGGGCAAAAGGAGTATGAAAAACTGCGACATTTACTACAGACAAAAAGGACAGCGTCTATTCGGGTGCGGATTTGTTATTGGAGGCAGACTTAGGCAAGAAGTCTTGAGTTTCAGGCATGTGAACGAGCACCTTATGACTATCCGTATCAAGGCTAAATTTGCCAACATTAGCCTAATATGTGTTCACGCCCCTCATGAGGAGAAGGACGACGCGACAAAGGACGACTTCTACCAGCTCTTGGACAAGACGTATGAGCAATGTCCTAGCCACGACGTTAAAATTATCCTAGGCGACTTTAACGCAAAGCTAGGAAGAGAGGAAGTCTTTAGTAGCGTGGTCGGAAAGCATAGCCTGCACGACAACACATCCGGCAATGGACTCAGGCTAATCGACTTTGCAGCGTTGCGAAACTTTGTCGTAGCTAGTACGCGGTTCCCACGTCTCGATATTCACAAAGGAACAGGGCTCTCCTTTGATCGAAAAAATCGTCAACCAAATCGATCACATTGCGATCGACGCAAGGCACTTTTCCAGTATTCTGGGTGTCCGGACTTTCCGAGGAGCCAACGTGGACTCGGATCACTACCTAGTTGTAGCCAAGGTACGGATGCGGATATCCACAACGGAGCGAAATCAAGGAAATACTGTGAGGAAATTTGACGTTGAAAAGCTACAATCGCAAGAGACCGCCAGAACCTTTGCCGGTCGTGTTTCTTCTAATCTCAATATAAGTCCTATGCCGCCAGCAGCAAATGCGGAAGATCAGTGGCAGCGTTGCCAACAAGCCATCAGAGATGCCGCCTCTAATGTACTGAGTTTCTCTCGCCCACCACAACGAAACCCCTGGTTTGATGAGGAATGCCGGCAAGCACATGCAGCAAAACAAGAGGCGTACAAAGCGGCGCTGCATAGAAGGACTAGAGCTGCTTACGAGCTCTACGTGCGCAGGAGAAAAGAGGAACATCGACTTCTCAGAAAGAAGAAAAAGGAGCATGAGAAGCGCTCGATCGAGGAGATTGAGAGACTCTATTGCAGGAATAATGTTCGAAAATTTTACCAAAAGGTAAAAAGAACATGCCAGGGTTTCAAAGCCAGAACAGAAGCCTGCAGGGACGAAAATGGCAACATAGTAGTGGAATCGCAGTCGGTGCTGAAGAAGAAACACTTCTGCAGACTGTTAAACGGCGATGATGACCAATATTCCGCTGTCAGGCAGAATGAGCCATTCAACAGTGACGATGGCAGTCAAGATTCCCGTCAACCCGATCAGAATGAAGTGAGGATAGCGATATCTAAACTCAAATCCAACAAAGCTGCTGGAGCCGACGGCCTTGCCGCTGAACTTTCCAAGGCAGGAGGAGATGAGTTGGTAAGGAGCATGCACCAGCTCATCTGTAAAATCTGGTCGGACGAAAGTATGCCCGATGAATGGAACCTCAGCATCGTTTGCCCGATCCTGAAGAAAGGAGACCCTCTGAACTGCGCCAATTGCAGAGGTATAAGTCTCCTCAACATCGCATATAAAATCCTGTCTGCCGTATTATGTGAACGCCTAAAACCGATCGTCAACATTCTGATAGGTCCTTATCAGTGCGGTTTCAGGACGGGAAAGTCCACCATTGACCAAATATTCACACTACGACAGATCTTGGAAAAAACCCATGAATACAAAATCGATACGCACCACCTCTTTATCGATTTCAAAGTTGCCTATGATAGCATGTATAGAGACGAGTTATACAGAGCCATGTCTAGTCTTGGCATCCCTGCCAAGCTATTCGTTTGTGCAGAATGACGATGGAGAACTCTCGGTGCTCCATCAAAGTCGGTAAGAACATCACCGAACCGTTCGATGTCAGGAAAGGTCTTAGACAAGGTGACGCGCTATCATGCGATCTCTTTAATATAGTACTTGAGAGAATTGTACGAAACTCACAAGCCAACACCGGAGGTACAATCTTTTACAAGTCTGTACAACTACTCCCTTATGCTGATGACATTGACATAATCGGAAGAACTCAGCGCGCCGTCAATGGGGCATTCACGAGTATTGAGATCGAGGCAGCAAAGATGGGTCTAGCGGTCAATGAAAGCAAAAAAAATATATGCTGTCTACAAAAAAGGACACCCAACATCGGCGTCTTGGACAGAACGCCACAATAGACAGATATAATTTTGAAGTGGTAACGGATTTTGTCTACCTAGGCTCTATGGTGAACTCCGCAAAATGACATCAGTAGGGAGATCACACGGAGAATTACTCTTCCCAATCGTTGTTTCTATGGGCTAAAACGGCAATTGAGTAGCAAAGTCCTATCTCGAACTACTAAGGTAATTCTTTATAAGACTCTAATCACCCCAGTCCTGCTGTATGGTGCAGAGGCATGGGTTTTGACAAAACCGGATGAGGATGCCCTTGGTTATTTCGAAAGAAAAGTTCTTGAAGCGATCTTTGGTCCCATCTGCACAGACGGTGAGTGGAGGAGAAGGTACAATGCCGAGCTATACGGCCTCTACAAGGACATCGACTTAGCCAGAAGAGTTCACACACAGCGACTAAGATGGCTGGGTCATTTAGAGCGGATGGAGCCCAACCTTCCCGCTAAGAAAGTCTTCGAATCCACCCCGGACGCACGACGCAGTAGAGGACGACCTCTCGGTAGGTGGCGCAAACAAGTGGAGGGGGATCTTAACCAACTTGGCGTGCGCAACTGGAGGCAGCTGGCTCGTAATCGTGCTAGCTGGAGAGGTTTGTGGGTTGAAGCCCAGGTCCACCCCGGACCTTAGCGCCATCTAAGTAAGTAAGTAAGTAAGTAACGGTTTGACTTGCTTTTTCCCACCACACTAGCGAAGCATAAGCTATTATCGAGATGACGATTGTGGTATAGGTCCAGTAGATCATTTTTAGATTTAATCCCCATTTTTTACCGAAAAACCTAGAACCGGTCAAGAAAGCTTAGTCGCCTTCTTCTGTCTATATGACGTTTCCAGCTTAATTTGTGGTTTAGAGTAATCCCAAAATATTTTGTATTAAATGGGCTTGGTATTCAAATAGGTTTGGTAATATTTCCGTTTATGCATCGAGACCATTTGGGGTCATACCACCAACAATATATACTCGTATATATACAAATGCATATGCATTGTCAAACGTATAATCAACTATGAATACAGATTTTAATTTTGTAATCCAGTACCAACTATTCTAAGACACAACTTGGGAGCCGTTGTCATTTGAATGCATATCTTTTTTGTCTGAATACAAAATGTTTGTCCTTCGTTGAACCGGAGACTGATTAGAAACAAAAACTCATCTTAGCATAAAGAAGTCATAAAGACTGTGCTCGGAAAACATTTGTATAAATTAAAAAATCGGAGTCAAAAACAAATAGCATTCCACACACTCATCGACTGTCAAAATGCGATAAAAAAAAAAAAAAAAAAGACTCCCCCAAGGGTGGAATAAATTCTCTTTTTTCCCTAAATTTACTCATTTTACTTTTTTGCCCTTAATGTTTTTGTTTTCCTTTTTTGAACAATATTTGTAACAATATCTCCAAAAATAAATGTTCCCCACACATGTGCTCATCCGTACATTGAGCGGAAGTGCTGGTGTACCATTGTGTACACACAAGCGGGGATTCTAAGTATCACGAAGGGGAGAAAATGACACCCTGTTTAAAAAAAAAATGAACTGCATATATAAAAGAAAAAAAGTAACAAAAAGAAAAAAGAAAAAAAAAAAATGGAAAAAACCCATAACGTAAATTTATCATGCTTAATATGGCGCGTTGTTTATTCATCCCCCATACTAGGGTAAACTCATCCCCCCATCGGCATCATTATCGTCATCATGAGACTCCTCAAACACGCATCCTTGTCAATGTCATCCATCCACGGCAGGATACGTTGTAGGGGAGTACGAGCAAGAGCAGCACATGAGATGAGTGAATTAAATGTAAATTCGCAGGATATGAAAAGCCATAATGGGTGCCATGTTTTTTTTTTTTTTTTCTATTAAAAGCAAAGTGCGATGGTGCGGCGAATGGCGCCGCTCGTGCTGTCGATACGTACGCATGGGATATACACGAGTATCTAGAACCATCTGCTTATACACAAGTAATTGAATTAAGGTTATGACTGTTGGGAGGTGGGTAATTTCTGCTTTCGCATGACTCCTTGCGAGGGAAATAATTAAATTTAATATCGTTCCCTAAAGTGAGGGAATTCCTTTAAAGTGAATTATTTGTGCTTGTATCTCAAGTATTGGCCTAGAAACTACCTCATAGCACTTTAATTTAAATTCACTTTTCACATCTACTAGCGGGTACCCGTCGTGCGTTACTGCGTCTTGTCTCATTTAAAATGCAGTTGTGGGTAAACTGAGGGCCCATACCGAAGATTGTCTGAAAATTTTAGCTCAATCGGTTTTGCGGTTTCGGAGTCCATAGCATACATACTAACATAGGTATATTAAGTTTTATATATATAATCGCCTTTTAGGAAAAAAAGTTTTCAATTATTATTAATACCCAAACATGTGTACATACAAATCTAATTGCGATACCTCCCCCATCAACCTTTCTCCATGACTTGAACTAATCACAAAAATAAAAATTTCAAATTGAAACTTCCTCCCTCTTATGGTAAATTGATCAATTCACCTTCGGGACACTGTCTCCCCCGATTCAGGATGCTCATGTCATGTGTAGATTTATGGAATCCAATGTGATTGTGCTCTCGGTCCCTCAATTGAACTTCAGTCAACAAGGTCAAGGAAACATTTTCCGAAATTCAGTACAGTTCGTCAGGGTGGAGTCCTATTTTTAAATGAATAGACGACGACGACATTTCGAATCGCAGGATGTCACTATATTCGATTGTTAGTATCTTTGGGTTATGATCGAATTATGGTTGTTATTTTTGGAAAAATTTTAGACAGTTATTATATTTTCTGTTTACACAAATTTGGAAGATATTCTTCAATAATGATGCGACGCGTGCCACTCGTAATGCACAATTTGTCATCACCCTCCGAGACAAAATTCGAGTTAATTGGTTCATAGATACGTTTAGAATTCCGTTCTTTTAGTGTATTTAAATGTCTTTTAAGTCAGAATGAAAGAATGATTTATGTTTGGTTTATTTGAGCTTAGTGGCTGTGGCAGCTATTTTTACATGTATTTCAGTACGAGACGTGCCACCCAAGAGATATGAGGTGTGAAATAATATTTGCTGCTAAAAATGTACAATGGCGAGAATTCACAAGAAAGGAGACCGCCTCAACTGCGCCAATAATAGAGGCATCTGTCTCCTCAACATGGCATACACGATTTTTCTGCAATATTGTGTGATCGCCTGAAATCTTTCATCAAAAGTCCACCATCGATCAAATGTCTATACCACGGTAGATCCTGGAGAAAACCCAAGAAGTCCAAATCGATACTCACCATCTCTTTGTTGATTTCAAAGACTTCTATGACAGCAGAGAGTGAGACAGTGTTGGCTCTGTGGTGCAGTGGTTAGGGTGTCGAACACTGCGCGTGAGTTTCAATGTTCGAATCTCGGAAAACGCCAGAAGTGTGTTCACGGTCCCACTTCTCGCGAAGAGTATTGTAATCATGAGAAAGCTTCTCAAAAAATTGCCCTTCGGACGCGACATAAAAGTATAGGTCCCTTCCATTCTTGTGCAAAATATTATATAACGCACACAGCACGAGTGGTTGCGAGAAGCTAGAAGCGAGCTCTATGCCCTTCATGAGCTTTTTTGTTTTTTTCTTTTTGCGTCGGAAGGTGGGCTGGTCAAACGGTAGTGCATGCGATCATATGAAAACACAAGCGTTTTCACTCAGCTGAGGCCTACCAACTCCTACTCTCAACCTCCACGCGGTGACAGCCGGGTGCCTAGTACCTTAATCCAAGAAATGGGTAACCAACCCCGTTTGGCGGATTCTTGGTGGCAGCAGATGAGAGAGGGGGGGAAGAGTGCTTTTCTCACTAGAGCACTTGTTCCTGTTCCAGGCGGCAGCGGACGAATTCCCTAGACGGAGTCAACGGTGGCGTCTATAGTTCCAGTTAGGTTGAACTTAGTGAATACCTTGCGCGAGCTGCTTCGACGTATTCGGATCACAGGTCGGTAAGGAACTTCCAATGTTGGTCAGGACATTGGAATAGAGATGGTGGCGGAGGAGCCCTTAATGGGCCAACGGCAGCGCTCATACTCCCGTATTGGACTACTGGCACCGGTGTACCCGGCCCCTCGTCCTAGGGGAATAATTAAGGAACTGACCCTCCAGGTTGGGGGTTGTGCCGTCGGGGTAACTTCCCTACCACGTAAAAAAAACTCATGGTTCCGAAACAACCAAAAGCCTCGGATAAGGATGACTCAACTAATGACGACCCCAGCAAACGAAATAAGGACAACGACCTTCGGATCTGTACGTGGAATGTTCTGTCCCTTTACAGACCACGTGCAGCCGAACAACTAGCAGAGGCCCTAGACTGCTATAAAGCAGATATTACCGCCATCCAGGAAGTGCGATGGGATGGGCCGGGCAAAAAGAGGATGAAAAACTGTGACATCTACTACGGTGATTGCTACAGAGGCAACAGGCAACGCTTATTCGGATGCGGATTTGTCATACGCGGCAGACTTAGGCAAGAAGTCTTAAGCTTCCGACACGTGAGCGAGCGTATTATGACTTACCGGATCAAGGCTAAATTCGCTAACATAAGCCTAATATGTGTTCATGTCCCCACGGAAGAAAAGGACCCTGCCACCAAAGAGTGTTTCTACGAGCTCCTCGACAAAACATACGAGCAATGTCCTAAATACGACGTTAAGATCGTATTGGGCGATTTTAACGCCAAAATAGGAAAGGAGGACGTCTTCGGTAGAGCAGTCGGTAAGCATAGCCTACACGACACCACGTCCGATAACGGACTAAGGCTAATTGATTTCGCTGTGGAGCGAAATGTCACCATAGCAAGCACATGGTTTCCTCATCTCGATATTCATAAGCAGACATGGCGGTCCAATGATCATGTAACGATCAACCAAATTGATCATATTGCGATCGACGCAAGGCATGCCTCCAGTATTCTGGATGTCCGGACCTTCCGAGCGGCCAACATAGACTCGGATCATTACCTTATTGTAGCCAAGGTACGAATGCGGATATCCCAATCTGAGCAACAAAGAAGAATTACTGTGAGAAAATTTAACGTCGAAAAGCTACAATCGCAAGAGACCGCCAGACTCTTCGCTGAACGCGTATCCCATAATCTCTCAATCACCCCTTTGCCGCCAGCATCAAGTACCGAAGACCAGTGGCAACGCTGCCAACATGCCATCAGAAACGCCGCGACTGATGTGCTGGGTCTCGCTCGCCCACCACCGTGAAACCTCTGGTTTGACGAAGAATGCCGGCGAGAGCATGCAGCAAAGCAAGAGGCATACAAAGCGGCGCTGTAAAGGAAGACGAGAGCTGCTCGTAAGCTCTACGAGCAAAGGAGACGGGAAGAACATCGGCTTCTCCAAAAGTAGAAGACAGAGCATGAGAAGCGCGCGTTTGAGAATATCAAGAGTCTATACTCCAGGAACAATGTACGGAAGTTTTACCAAAAGGCAAAAAGAACGTGTCAGAGAAGTAATACCCGTACAGAAACCTGTAGAGATGAAAATGGAAACCTCGTAGTAGAATCACAGTCGGTGCTGAGAATATGGAAAAACTACTTCTGCAGACTGTATAACGGCGACGAAGACCAACATCCCGCTGTCAGGCAGAATGAACCATTCAGCATAGACGATGATAGTCAAAATTTCCGTCCACCTGACCAAAACGAAGTGAGGATAGCAATATCCAAGCTAAAATCGAACAAGGCTGCTGGACCTGACGGCTTACCGGCCGAACTTTCAAGGCAGCTGGGGATGAATTGGTAGAGTGCATACACCAACTCATTTCTAATATTTGGTCAGATGAGTGTATGCCTGATGAATGGAATCTCAGCATCGTTTGCCCGATCCACAAGAAAGGAGACCCCCTCAACTGCGCCAATTATAGAGGCATCAGTCTCCACAACATCGCATACAAGATCTTTTCTGCGATATTGTGCGAACGCCTGAAACCTTTTATCAACAGCCTGATTGGACCCTATCAGTGCGGTTTCAGGCCAGGAAAGTCCACCATCGATCAAATCTTCACACTTCGGCAGATCCTGGAGAAAACACAAGAATTCCAAATCGATACTCACCACCTCTTTATCGATTTCAAGGCCGCCTATGACAGCATCTATAGAGAAGAGCTTTATAGAACCATCTCTAGTTTTGACTTCCCTGCCAAACTTGTCCGTCTGTGCAGGCTGACGATGGAGAACGCTCGCTGCTCCATCAAGGTCGGTAATGACCTCACCGAGACCTTTGATGTCAAAAAAGGCTTTAGACAAGGTGACGCGCTGTCATGTGACTTCTTCAATATTGTACTTGAGCGGATTGTGCGGAACTCACAAGCCAACACCGGAGGCACAATCTATTACAAGTCTGTACAACTACTTGCATACGCCGACGATATAGACATTATCGGAAGATCTCAGCGGGCTGTCACCGGTGCTTTTGCAAGCATTGAGGCGGCAGTGGCCAAAATGGGTTTAGCGATAAACGAGTGCAAAACCAAGTATATGCTGTCAACTAGAAGGGAAAACCAACACCGACGAATTCGACAAAACGTCACCGTGGGCAGCTATAACTTCGAGGTAGTAAGGGACTTTGTCTACCTTGGCTCTGCTATAAATTCTACAAACAAAATTAGTGCAGAAATCAATCGAAGAATAACTTTTGCCAATCGCTGTTTTTTTGGGCTTATAAGGCGATTCAACAGTAAAACCCTATTTCGAACAACTAAGGAGACTCTATATAAGACCTTGATCATCCCAGTCCTGCTTTACGGCGCTGAAACATTGACTTTATTAAAAGAGGATGAAGATATCCTTGGTCGCTTCGAAAGAAAAATTCTTCGTAAGATTTTCGGTCCCGTTTGCGTTGACGGGTTTTGGAGAAGAAGATTCAATCACGAACTATACGAGCAGTACAGCGACATCGACCTAGTCAAAAAACTGCGTATTGGACGTCTGAGATGGCTAGGACATGTAGAGCGAATGGACACCAACGCTCCGGCCCTAACCCGGAGGAACCTCGCAGTAGAGGGAATCATCGCGGTAGGTGGCGCACACAAGTTCACGGGGACCTCGACCAGCTTGGAGTGCGTAACTGGAGGCAATTAGCTAAAGACCGAGCTAAATGGAGAGGCTTGTTGGTTGAGGCCCAGGTTCACCCCGAACTGTAGCGCCACCTAAGTAAGTAAGTAAGATAGAGACATTGTGAACTCCATAGTCTCACTCAAACAAAGTAGAAATGTCTCAAATCGTTCCCTGTTTTATAGCTTTTTTTTATAAAAAATGCTCCAGTGAAATAGGCAGTTGCCAATTTGTTTGGAACTGTCTCATTACCCTCAAGCAGCTTACTCCACACAACTGGGTCCCGGGCATAAGTGCATCACCGGCAATGAGACTACTGATGAACTAGCCAGATTTGGCTCCGAACTCAAACTCATTGGTCCGGAACCTTTTTGTGGCCTACCTATGTACAAGCCAAATCAAAATTGATAGGTAGTTGAGAACAATGCCATTGGGAATCACAAATAGGTCTAAGACACGTAAAGAGATTTATTGATCTTTCCAGTATAAGATCGAAAGAAATCCTAGCTATGAACAAACATAATACAAAGTTTTTAACAGACTTCCTTACTGGTTATTGCTCTCTCAAATATCTCGTTAAGAAAATTGGCATTAGACAATCTGACACTTGCAGACTATGTCTTGAGGACACTGAATTCACATTATCTGTGAATGTCCCGCCATCGCTCGCAGTAGACAAAAGGATAAAGGATTTATCACCCCATCTGATATAACCTCTTCCTCAGCCCAAGCCATCCTAAGCTTCCTTCGAGAACTCGATTTCAGCTAGGACACCATCACAACATGCTTTCCTTCAGGGGTTAGTACAAAAGATCACTTTGCAGGTCTAAGTACTACGCTTGCATCATAGAGCACATCACCCCACTCCTCACTTAAAAAAAAAAAACAAACTCGTCCACTCAATTTGGTCACAACGAAAACGTGGTTGGATACTCAATCGTATGCCAATCTGATCTCCCGATCCGGTCATGTAAGGAAGTTGATACGTTTTATTGAAGTTTCATTTCCACCATGCGTTTATGTGTATGAGGCTCACACCATTTTTTTTTTTTTTTTTTAGTTTTTATTGCTTAGTTTAAAATCATTTAATTTATTATTCGGAAGCGGACTTTTTGCCCATCCTGTAGAAAACGAATTAAGATATTTTGTTTAATAAGTTGCTTTTTTAATTATGCCACTATCAATATGAATTCAGTATAGACAGCTGCAAGTCATAAAATGCGGTTTCTTTTAGTGACAAAACTGGTGGGAGCTCTGATTGTAGAGCGATGAATCTTTTACCTCTTAATTATGTATTCTACAAAAGTCTTGCGTTCAATTTTCCAATTATGTGAGTAAAACACTAGTTCAACACCCATGAAGATTGATTATGCTATGCATATGTAAAGGCAGTACTTGCAACATCAAGCAACTCATCCTGCCATCCTTTCTAGCAAAGACATAATACTCGTAAAATTCAGCCATGAACTTTCGTTCCAGCCATTAAGAAAAAAGATACTCATCCACATTCCATCCGGTCACAGCACACCTATCCATCTGAATTCCCATCACCACGCTAAGATCATTGCATCTTTAATTATTAATTAAAACGTGAAACATTTGCTTTTCTCCAGTCGGGTTTTTATATACCCGTTCATATGCAGGAGGCTGTGTGCTGTGTATTTGTAATTTTTATAACTTTCCCGGGATACACTATGACGCGCGCAATATTAAATTATAAACTGAGTTTTATGGAGCCACGACAGGGATCATCGATATCTCATCGTCGGACTCCCCCTGGGTATTGATGTTTCTGTTTGGCTTTTACGATACTACCTGTCCTCACGGATCTCATGATGTCGCATCCGAGTTAATTGATTTTTAATATCATCTTGTTAGGGGGCCCCTTAATCAAATGACGCAGGCATCCTCTTTCTGGCAGTGTTGGCATTGGCATTGCAATCAAGTCGTCGAAAGAACTTGTATTGTGGCTGGGATTTCGAATGGAAATTCATCATCAAAAAATCTCTGCATCTCCTTTGCATAGGACAAAAGCATACCCTCCCTTACTGCTGCTTTTTCCAACCGCACCACGAACTCTTTAGAATGCAGTCTTGCGTTTCTTTTTTTGCCACACCCTGGCAGTTTCTTTGAAAACTAATTTCTTAAGACGCTCGAACACTACACCACACAATTTAACTTTTTCCTTTGCGGGGAAAAACTCTGCTAGATGGTAGATGGATGGGAAATGGCGGAGTTATCCTTTTAGAGACGAAGTTTTGTATATGATTTTCGAACTGATGATGATAGGCACCACGCGCAATGCGACACTATTGCAAAGAATCCGCGATTCTCCGCCCCAGCGAGACAATACAAAGCGGTCTTCTTGTACGGGGTGTGAAAACCACAAGACCCCGCATCCACCAAAGTAATTTTAATTGAAAATTGATTTATAATTGGAAAATCTTTTTCCCCGATATTGACTTACCACAGTCTTGTAGAGAACACTCTCTTACCACGAACACCACCGTCACCCCACTTATCACCTACCCTTGTTAGAAAATATTAGATCTTGAAGAGTTCGCCTGGTGTATTTGGGAAAAACTGCCCGGAAAAAGTTTAGAAAAGCGAGGATGGAATTTTCTTTGAAGCGGTCTTAGAAGAGGTTTCCTCTTTGGGTCCGTGGCGATGGTGGTGATGATGGTAAAAGGGGAACTTTTCCAATCGATTGCTGCAAAAGAATTAAGATAAAGTTTGCTAAATGCCAGAGGGCGTTTCTTTGCGATACGTAGATACGACGACGTGTAGGACCGAGATGAAACTCCTGTAAATTGAATTATTTTCATTTTTGTTGATTGGGCGAAAAGGATTAACACCTTGCGATGCTGGGATTAACATTCAGTACATGCGGGGAGTGGGGGAGAGGAGAGGATAAGAAGTTAGTTGTTTACAAGAAAATCCACAGCCCTTAGGGGCGGTTAGATTAATGAGTTCCGATGGACGTTAATGGACCACAGTACAAGGATATGATGCTTTCGCTTGTTGAAGTGAATTCTTGGAGGTACCTTGAAGTTTAATAAAGTTTTGTTCATTTGTCTGGGTGGGGATCAGAGAAGGATTGAATAGTGGTTTATGAGCCAATGAATTGATTTGATTACATTGATCGAGTAATGAAGCTGTATATATGTATGTACATACATAGATACTGTACTCGCAATCTGAATGCAAGAGAGCATATATGTATGTATGTATATGCATGTATCTAGGTAAGGTTAGTTTAGAGTGGCAGGCTGCAGAATATAGCCTCACTTAGGCCAGACTAGGGCTATTGTGGTACCACATGGATGTATCATCCCCAGGGTAAACTACCCCTGGAACCATTTGGAGCTTGTTATGAAGCGCTGGAGGCTGCCCATGCTGACATTAGCTAGCTCGCCTAAGTTGTCGAAGGCTCCTAAGTGTAGTCTTCTGCAAATGGAGAGTGCCTGGCATGAACAAAGAGGGTGTAGTATGGTTTCCTCCTCCTCGTCGCCCATGCAACTTCTGCAGAAATCATTTGCTAAGATGCCTGGCCTGATGGCGTGTCTGATGATGATGACGTGCTCCGTAATGACACCTACTGTATTTGCGATGAGCGACCTTTTCAGCCCGATAAGGCAGTTGGAGCGTTTCTGATCCAGCTTAGATCAGATCTGTTTAGTAATGGTAGTGCCGCTAGCCCACCTGCGATTGGTCGCGCTTATGGAGTTGAGTTTAAGTGGTAGTTTCACTGTAACGAGAGGTATGCCGAGATTCGCCTTGTTCGACGAGAACGGTAGACAAGTGCCCTGTTTGGTGAGTTCGTTGACCTAGCAGTTCCCTGGAATGTCCCTGTGCCCCGGCACCCAAATTAGGTGAATGTTGAACTGTTTGGCAATCCCGTTAAGAAAGACGCGATAATTTAGGGTAGTTTTTGAGTTGAAGGTTACAGATTCCAGGGACTTGATCGCAGCTTGACTGTGAGTAAACATAGTAATATCCCGTGTGGATATCATATTGTACTTCAGCCATGACAAGGCTTCTTTTATTGCCATGATCTCTGTCTGGAAGATGCTACAGTGATAAGGAAGGCGCAAAGAGACGATAATGTTTAGTTCTTGGGAGAAGACACCTCCCTCCACTCCCGACTTTGACTTGGATCCATCTTGTGTCCCTAGCTCCTCCTCCCATTCAAGTCTGGAAGGGATGCGAGTTTTAAAGTTTTTATCCGACAGGAGTTGTGGAAGTACATAGTCGGCGTCTTGTGGAAGAAATTCACAATTGTTGAAAATAAGGGAATATCCTGTACCTAGATTGGACCACTGGGAATTGGCCTTCATGCGGGTGGCTGCACTCGCTGTCACTTGTTTGCTATAGATATCTAGAGGACGCAGGTTCAAAAGAATGTCTAGAACCGCTGTTGGAGTTGTTCTTAGCGCTCCACTGATACACAATCAGGCCGTCCTCTGCAAATGGCCTAGTGAGGTTAGGTGTACAGCTTTCTCCTGTATGTATTTAAAAGGCAGCACTTACTCAGGAAAGAACACTAAGATGCTATTTAAAATTAGGTTTTAAAGCAAGTACAAGGCAATGTGAGTGGTACCAAAAGTGGTTAGGACATATCAGGGTTTAAGTACGGTTTACCTCTTTGATTTTCTGAACCAGCAGAAATAATAGCTTAAACCAGGTTCAAGTATCTCTTCTTCTTAGGTGGCGCTACAGTTCGGGGTGGACCTGGGCCTCAACCAACAAACCTCTTCAGCTAGCACGGTTTCGAGCCAGCTGCCTCCAATTGTGCACGACAAGTTGGTTAAGATCCCCCTCCACTTGTTTGCGCCACCTACCGAGAGGTCGTCCTCTACTGCGTCGTGCGTCCGGGGTGGATTCGAAGACTTTCTTAGCGGGAAGGTTGGGCTCCATCCGCTCTAAATGACCCAGCCATCTTAGTCGCTGTGTGTGAACTCTTCTGGCTAAATCGATGTCCTTGTAGAGGCCGTATAGTTCGGCATTGTACCTTCTCCTCCACTCACCGTCTGTGCAGATGGGACCAAAGATCGCTTCAAGAACTTTTCTTTCGAAATAACCAAGGGCATCCTCATCCGGTTTTGTCAAAACCCATGCCTCTGCACCATACAGCAGGACTGGGGTGATTAGAGTCTTATAAAGAATTACCTTAGTAGTTCGAGATAGGACTTTGCTACTCAATTGCCGTTTTAGCCCATAGAAACAACGATTGGGAAGAGTGATTCTCCGTGTGATCTCCCTACTGATGTCATTTTGCGGAGTTCACCATAGAGCCTAGGTAGACAAAATCCGTTACCACTTCAAAATTATATCTGTCTATTGTGGCGTTCTGTCCAAGACGCCGATGTTGGGTGTCCTTTTTTGTAGACAGCATATATTTTTTTTGCTTTCATTGACCGTTAAACCCATCTTTGCTGCCTCGATCTCAATACTCGTAAATGCCCCATTGACGGCCCGCTGAGTTCTTCCGATTATGTCAATGTCATCGGCATAAGGGAGTAGTTGTACAGACTTGTAAAAGATTGTACCTCCTTTGTTGGCATGCGAGTTTGGTACAATTCTCTCAAGTACTATGTTAAAGAGATCGCATGATAGCGCATCACCTTGTCTAAGACCTTTCCTGACATCGAACGGTTCGGTGATGTTCTTACCGACTTTGATGGAGCAGCGAGAGTTCTCCATCGTCATTCTGCACAAACGAATGAGCTTGGCAGGGATGCCAAGACTAAACATGGCTCTGTATAACTCGTCTCTATACACGCTATCATAGGCAACTTTGAAATCGATGAAAAGATCGATTTTATATTCATGGGTTTTTTTCCAAGATCTGCGGTAGTGTGAATGTTTGGTCAATGGTGGACTTTCCCTTCCTAAAACCGCACTGATAAGGACCTATCAGGTTGTTGACGATCGGTTTTAGGCGTTCACATAGTATGGATCTTATATGCGATATTGAGGACTCTTATATGTACCTCTGAAGTTGGCGCAGTTCAGAGGGTCTCCTTTCTTCAGCATCGGGCAAACGATGCTGAGGTTCCATTCATCGGGCATACTTTCGTCCGACCAGATTTTACAGATGAGCAGGTGCATGTTCCTTACCAACTCATCTCCTCCTGCCTTGAAAAGTTCAGCGGCAAGGCCATCGGCTCCAGCAGCTTTGTTGAATTTGAGTTTAGATATCGCTATCCTCACTTCATTCTGATCGGATTGACGGGAATCTTGACTGTCATCGTCACTGTTGAATGGCTCAGGTTCAAGTATAGTCAGCCTAAAAAACATTTTGTTGTCAAAAAGACAAAAAAATGCTATACGGTCCATTTCGGACAATCTAAACCAATGTAGTCTGGGTGGAGGCATGTCAGATCAATTCTGCGCTAATGACGCTGATTAAGAGCCATCTAATCTGAGCAGAAGAGGAGAATGACAAGAATACGGGTATACCTCTCAGAAAGCCACGTGGACTTAACAACTTATGTCACATATCTAGACACGGTTAGGTTAGGTAAGGTAGATGGGTGCCTTGAGACAAAAGAGTCACTGCTCTCTTAGACCAACAGTTCGGGTTTACTGTGCCAAATTATTCAACCCCGGAAACACTGTAGAGATGGTCCGCTGTTAGAACCACCCAGATAGTGATATGAATCTCAGGAGGCCCATCAGCTCAGCATTACCTAAGTCCTCCAGCTCCGAGAAGAAGTAACTACCAAAAGTCTTCATTCTTCTGACGAATTGGGCAGGACAATCACACAGCAGGCGACGAACAAATTCAATTTCTTTTTTTTTTTCATCTTTCTATCACGGTGGGCGCCGTGGCGTAAGTGGTTAGTGTGTCGGATCGCTACGCGTGAGGTTCCGAGTTCGAATCCTACAAAACACCAAAAAGTTTTTTCACGGTCCCACCTCTCGCGAGGGTCTGACAAACATCCGAGAGTATTGTTGTCTCGATCTTCTCGAGCTTCTCAAATCGCCGTTCGGATTCGGCATTGAACTGTAGGTCCCTTCCATTCGTGTGAAAAATATAACGCACACAACATGAGTGGTTGCGAGAAGCTATGCCCTGGCACTTAAAGAGCTGTTGCGCCAAATATTTATTTATTTTTTTTTTTATCATGGATAGAAGTTCGTCAACCCAGTCAGTACGAGTATCACTTAAAACAGTTTCTAGCACAAACATAAAGCAAGTAGGGCTGAAAGCCTCTTGGGAGAAATTAGTTGTAAAACTGTTGGTAGACCTTGTATTTGAAAGGATTGTGTGAATATCACAAGCTAAAAGTCTGCGTCGTCGATAATGACATAATTAGCAGAGCTAAGCATGCTGTTTATAGTGCGTTTTGGAGCAGAGAAAAAAGCGATTTACGGCACAGAAAATGGACTATATCAAAGACTGATGAAGTTATTCTTGGTCGAATTTTCAAAGGCAAAATTATTAGCTATTTTTAACTCTGACTTCTTCTTCTTCCTTTTATCGTCGAGGTTATGATCCGAAAACAGGAGATCATAACCCTCCCACTTCACCGCATTTCTACTGATCCGCCTGTGGGGTTCGCCTATTTTTAACTCTGACATTTAAAAAAAAAACGCTTGACGCAAACAGCCCCTAGAGGACATACGGTATCGCTTCTCGTAACCATTGGGCTTGTGTGCGTTATACTCTTCGCGTGAATGGATGGGACCTAAAGTTTTATGCCGTATCTGAAGGGCAATCAAGTTTTTTTTAGAACCTTTCTGGTGACAACAATACTCGGATGTTTGTCAAACGAGTAGACAGATGGTTAGGCAAGGATAGGTTACAGGAAAGTCCACCCAGGTGCTTCTCAAGGCGGCCAATTGTCGAACCTGTAAACTTTTTACGGGACGGAGTTGGTGGAGGGGTTTTCTCTGACAGGCTGAATCTCAAGCTCTCCTTCCATCTACCTAAGCATTGTAGCGTGTTTCAGGGGGAAATAATGGCGAAATTAAAGAATTAAAGAAGTCTTATCTTGGCTTAAGAAAAACGTGATATCCGTTAGAGATATCTGTATCTTTTCAGACAGCCAAGCAGCAATGAAATCCTTGAAATCGACATCGACAAATTTTTTAATAGCTCTAGACTGCCGATCGTCTCTCGCGGAGATGGCTGAACAGTTCAATATTCACCTGTGTTGGGTGCCGGGGCATAGAGACATTCCAGGGAACTGTACGGCCGATGAACTCGCCAGAATAGGAACAACTATACCCATCCTGCCCGACAAAGACACCTTATCTATACCAATCACTAAATCAAATTTAAGCTGGATGCTTTCCAGAGTACAAATCTTAGATGGGCAAGTGGATCAGCATGTCTAGCGATAAAACAGATTTGGACAAAGTTGGATCTAAAAGACTCTAAGAGTTTGATTTCTCTCAATAGATTGCATATCGGCGCTACTACAGGTGTCATCACTGTGAACTGTCTAAAAGCCAAGGCTGAGCCTTTTTGTGAACGACCTTTGTAGAAGCTGCATGGATGAAGAAGAGGAAGAAACTACCATGTAGTCTAAGTGTATTGTAATTATTGTTGGTAACAACGGTAGATGGTAGGAACAGCTCTGGAGTAGAGGACTATAGATATGACTTCATGATCACCAATTTTACACTTCTTCGTTGAAAAATTCCTCGCTCTTAATACATATTTCTAATTACCATTAAAATCTCCACGGTTCTACTGTAGTCAATTACAATTTCCACAAATCATCGTGCCTGCCCTTGGAGGGGGTGTTGAAACTTACATACCAAAGCGAAAAGAAAAATAAAATCCAACAAAGTTACCCTCAGTCAAAAGCATTCAGACAAACGACTTACAACACAAGTTAGCAGCAGCGGCCAAATTAAAGCTAATGAAATACAAGAAATAGCGGTTGCCCGGGGGCGGTCTGGTATTGGGGATGTTCTTAGCAACTTCCCATCTTGAAGAAACGAAAAACTGACATCCATAATTCATTCCCTGTGGGGTGATGAACATTGAAAAATTTACTCGCATATCGTCTGCCAACTTTGAGTTCAAACTTTGCCACCCTCATCATCCCCCATTCATCTACTCTGTGTGGGGGAGAGGAAAATTCTGCTGGCACGTTATGATAATGATAATAACGATGATCAAGTAAAACAGCGGTGCTGAATGTTGTATCTGTTTTTTTGCGTTTTTTTCTGACATATTTTGTAGTCAATGGAGAATCCATCCACCCAATTGATGTTCGCAGAGAACTTGATAAATTGGGGTCGAATCATCGTAGTCAGTGTGGAAGCTAATATTGAGTCGATGCTTTGCTAATCATTATTCAAAAATTATTTACGTACAACTTTTTTTTTTTTTTGAGAAAGAAATTGTGTTTTTATGTAGAATGTATCAATGGAGAGGGAGTAAGAGGAAACTCATAAATTAATGACACGGGGATTAGACTACTGGAATGAGATGGAGGTAGACCGTTTTTAGGAAGGCAGTAAATTAAATTATGTCGATCGATTGCGCTCGATTTGTATAGTAAATGGAATTAATTACGCATTTTTTATGGGCCACTGCGTTGTATAGATACATGGTGTACATAGTAAGCTAGTTATGTAGGTGTACTTAGAGGAAATGCTTACTATAGATTGAGTGCCCGTGAAGAGGAGTGGCTGAAAGTTTTCGAAATTCAAATTGAATTTATAAAAAAACAGAGAACATGTGAGCATATATTCTTATATTTCCTCCTCCACGCCGTAGGTAGCGCCCAAAAGTTCAATGTGACCTCAACCAACTTGGCAATTAGCTAAAGACCGGGCTAAATGGAGAGGCTTATTGGTTGAGGTCCAGGTTTACCCCGAACTGTAGCGCCACTTAAGTAGGTAATATTAGCGTGATAGACTGCATTAAATACCACACTTGAGATCTATGTATGATCCCCAGGAAGAACTACTTTTAGAACAAGTTGGAACTTCTTATAAAGGCCTGAAGACTGCTGATGTTAGCGTTAGCCAACTCGCCTAAACTGTTGAAGAAGTGGGCTCCTAAGCACAGTCTTCTACAAGCGCAGAGAACCTGGTACGTACAGAGAAGGTGTAGTTTAGTTTTCTCCTCTTCCTCATCCATACAGCTTCTACAGATGTCATTTGCGAGGAGGCCTAGTCTGATGGTGTGCCTTCCAACGCTGTAGTGCTCTGTAATGACACCTATTATAGTATCTTCTGTCTAATAAAGCAATTCGAGCTTAGGCCAGGAACATAATATCTAGTAATCAGGTACATAGTGCCGTCTGCTCATCTATTGTTGGTTACGTTGATAGTATTGAGCTAAAGCAAGTGAGGAAGTAAAAATATATGACTTTGGCTCACTTTTAGCGGAACGGAGCGGAGTAGAAATCTTTATGTTCCCACCTATTTGTAGTATTAATTTGTAGCCTGATCGAAAGCAACTTTTTTACTTAGATATAAGATGCCTTAAGAGCGCCGATTTAGCCACCATTTTGAGTCCATAAGGGTTTTGCTGAATGGAAATATCTATATATCAAAAGATACCAGCATCTCCACACATAGAGAGAGAGAGCCAAGAATCTTCCAGATCAGTGTGGTCTTAGACCGGGAAAGTATACCGCTGCTACGTCGGCCAAACAAAACAACTGGGCTCAAAACTCTTAACTCGATAGGCTAAATAAATATTTCCTCGGATATTACATCCCGTGTGGGAGGAGGCCGAATGAAAGAGGAGATTTAACTGCGAACTCAATGAACAGTACCAAGATGTGGATGTAGTTCAAAAAGCTGCAAGATACATCGACTATATTGGCTCGACCACATCGAGCGAATGAATAACAATGCTCCAGCAAAGAAAAATTTGGAATCACAATCCCCAGGTTTGACCAAAATCAACAAGTCTCCGGTAATCGGGGATGCCAGAAAACTTGGTATGCGCAACTGGAAGGAACATGGCCGAAATCGACGAGGATGGAAGGATGCTGTGTCTCAGACAGAAACTCTACATGTGTCGGGGGAACATTTAGTAAAATAAGTATAAGTATGAAGTCTTGCATAAAGATAACGTATCTGGTGATTCTGAAGTACATACATCGCTCTTATTTTTGGTTATAATTCGTGATGTTCTTCACGCAGTCCTAATAGTGAACAACAACGAAATACACTGCACAAAGACACCTTACCTTAAGCCCATTGAAAACGAGGAGCACATCTGCTTGCTCTCCCATAAAATTTCGTAGTTACTCGTCAGTCTGGAAGCCGAAGCTAAAACAGCAAAGTAAGAGATTGATGCTTCCACTGCCCAATTAAAACTTAGATGGCGCTACAGTCCGGGGTGGATCTCAACCACCTAACCTCTCCAGCCAGCACGGTTATGAGCCAACTGCCTCCAGTTGCGAATGCCAAGTTGGTTGAGGTCCCCCTCCACTTGTTTGCGCCACCTACCGTGAGGTCGTCCTCTATTGCGCCGTCCATCCGGGGTGGATTCGAAAACTTTCTTGGCAGGAACGTTGGGCTCCATCCGCTCTAAATGACCCAGGCACCTTAGTTGCTGTATGTGAATTGTCTTGGCTAAGTCGATGTCCTTATATAGACCGTATAGTTCGGCATTGTACCTTCTCCTCCACTCACCGTCTATGCAGACGGCACCAAAGATCGCTCGAAGAACTTTTATCTCAAAATAATCAAAGGCATCCTCTGCGCCATACAGTACTACTGGGATGATTAATGTCTTATAAAGAGTTACCTTAGTAGCTCGAGATAGGGCTTTGTTACTCAACTGCCTTCTTGGCCCATAGAAACAACGATTAGCAAGAGTACTTCTTCGTGTGATCTCCCCACTGATGTGATTTGCGGAGCTTACCATAGAGCCTAGGTAGACAAAATCCTTTACTACCTCAAAATTATATCTGTATATTGTGGCGTTCTGTCTAAGACGCCGATGTTGGGTGTCCTTTTTTGTAGACAGCATATATTTTGTTTTGCTTTCATTGACCGCTAGACCCATCTTTGCTGCCTCGATCTCAATACTCGCAAATGCCACATTGACAGCCCGCTGTTCTTCCGATTATGTCAATGGCATCGGCATAAACGAGTAGTTGTACAGACTTGTAAAAGATTGTACCTCCAGTGTTGGGTTGTGCGTTTCGTACAGTTCTCTCAAGTACTATGTTAAAGAGATCGCATGATATCGCGTCACCTTGTCTAAGACCTTTCCTGACATCGAACGGTTTCCTGACATTACCGACTTTGATAGAGCAGCGAGAGTTCTCCATCGTCATTCTGCACAAACGGACGAACTTGGCAGGGATGTCCAGACTAAACATGGCTCTGTATAACTCGTCTCTATACACGCTACCATAGGCAACTTTTAAATCGATGAAGAGGTGGTGCGTATCGATTTTATATTCATGGATCTTTCCAAGAGCTGCCGTAGTGTGAATATTTGGTCAATGGTGGACTTTCCCGGCCTGAAACCGCACTGATAAGGACCTATCAGGTTGTTGACGATCGGTCTTAGGCGTTCACATAGTACGGCAGACAGGAGCTTATATGCGATGTTGAGGAGCTTATACTTACATCTTACGATGGTTTCCTTGATGTAAAAGCTTCCACGGATCTTTGAACTTCTTATTCGATCAAGCTTTGTCACTCCTGCTGTCATGCGAAGCATCTTCATCTCAGCTGCCGTTAATTTACTCTCATACGTTTTGTACATCGTCCAACATTGTGAACGGTATGTGAGCGCTGGACGCACAACTGCGGTGTAGAGCCTTCCTTTCAACTTAGGTGGCATTTTTCTGTCACAGAATATAGCGGAATTTTCTCGCCACTTCATTCACCCTACGCTAACGCGATGATTGATGTCGTCATCACAAGTTGCTTTGCTATTGATCATAGATTCCAGATATTTGAACTTTTCGCACTTGGGAAGCACTGTTCTATTCAAATAAATGTCTGCAATAGACGTGAGTAGATCAGAGAACGGGCAGCACAAATACTCTGTGTTTTTTCAACTAATGCGATACTCATTTCCCTCCAGAACGTCCACCCACACATCAAGTGCTCGTTGCAGGGATGTAGGATCCTCATATCCTCTTATGATGGCTCCATCGTCAGCAAAGAATAATTGATGTACCTTGGGGTCCATCACCTTACCTTCAGGCCGATAGTCAAGGACTGTAATAAAGAGCAAAGGACTTAAACACTTCCCTGGTACACCCCGACTTTGATTGGGAACTCCTCGGTTACTGCAGCAGGGCATCTTTCTCTTGTCTTTGCTCCTTCGTACATGTCCATGATCATCTGAACATAGGTTTCTGGAACCCCTCGATGTCTTAGCCCCACCCATATCAGATCTCATGGTTGTCTGTCGAATGCATTTTCAAAATCAGCCAATACAATATGCAAATCCCTTAAGGAATCACGATGTTTTTCCATTATGATCCTTATACTTTGGATTGCATCTGTGGTTGATTTACCCGAGACAAACCCGCACTGATCATCAGATAGCCGTATTATTTTTCGCAGTCGGCCACCTAATACCCACTCAACGATCTTCATGGTGTGTGACATCAGCTTGATCGGGAGAAGATAACGTTCCCTTCATTGATTCGGCATTGGATCACCTCTCACAAATTTGGAGATGAGAAATCTTTTTCCAGAACTCAGAGGGCATCTCTTCTGGCCCAACCGCTTTCGTTTTTTGGAGTATTTGACCGCCTCACTAACTTCTTCGACTGTAATGTCGGCTATTTCTTCACAGTTAGGGGTGGCTCTTGGAAAGTATAGCCGGGGAAACTGTTTATTCAAAAGTTTTTCACAATACTGCTGCCACATCTGCAGAATTTTGTCGTCATCCACACGAAGCTGACTGTCGCGAACTGCAACTATTGACGGACTGAGATTAAGTTGGGAATCGATTGCGAAATTCAACTGTCAACTCCTAGATGGCGTTCTTGATGTTGGCGGCGTTGCCAACACTGAACTTTGGCGAACGAATCTCCTGAGCATTCCTCCTTCTTTGGGCGGCTATTTTGAAGATGGTAGCGCTCTTATTCATATTGTGTCTTCACAGCTCCTGGATAGACTGGTTTGCATCAGCAACCGGGGAAGATATTTTCTCCAGCTCCCGATACAGGCCTTCCGTACTCTCTGCTTGCAGCTGGGCGCACTTCTTCTTCGCTTTTTTGCTTGCAACATCTATATTCCATTTCGGCTGCTCAGCACTATCCTCAGCTAGAAAACAAACCCGTGGGAAAAATTACTTCTTTGAGGTACTTACAGATATTGCCGATTCAGATATCAACACCATCTGGAAATTAATCCAAAAATCAAAATGGTTCCAAGAGTAACGGAAATAACTGGCTCACGTGATAAGACAATCGACCTCATTTGGTCTAACTGAATCCTAACGATTACGATCCGCTTAACCTAACCGCAGTCTTTCATAAATAAATGTCTGTACACCATCCTTAAAATTTTCTAGTTACTCGCATCTCGAACGAAGAGCTCTACTTGAGGACGGGTCATGAATCTACTTACATCACAATTCGACGAAGGAAAGAGTAATGGATTGGTCAGACCCAATCTGACAGGAAAGGGGATCGCTCTAGGGAAATGTGGAACAAAACGGTTACAGAGGAATCTAAAACTTTGAGAATGAAGTGAAGGGAGTTAAAATACGTTGCGGAACTCCGACCACGTTAGAGCGTAGGCGTTATTGACGCCCTATATCCGGTTTTGGCATCTCTACTACAATCGTCGTTCTATTCTGGTTCACGATGGAGAATGCATCACTGAAACAATTAGAAAAAGCCCAAGACAAGGTAATGTGCTTCAATGTGATATCTTAATCGTTCTACTTGAGAGCTTTGGACAAAATTCATAAGCAAGGACTTAGCCTACCGAAGCTCTCGTATAACATCTACAATCGCTACCAGTTCTAGTTTGTATGGCGCAGACATATTATAGTTACTTTCACAAAAGTGGATAAGAGTATTCTTGGCTAATTCGAAAGAAAAGTTCTTTGAGCAATTTTGTCATCAGAAACTGTCTCAATTAAAATGGGCCTCACTCTTGGTGACCTAGTCAGCTCCAGCTAGTAAAATCAAATACCTGGTTCAGAACTTAGTCTATGTAAATAGCCATCGATTGAAGTACTAGACCTAGTTACTGGCAAATAATCTGGACACGTGATAGGTTCTGTAGCTCCCTCAAAAGGAAATAAAAATCAAAAAACTCTTGAAAACCATTCCATGTTAACTCTTCTTAATGCAATCCTTGACATTTTCTGATACAGGAAAGCATACCCAACCAATACATCACCACTATCAAGGTCACAGATACAAATTCTCCGCAAAGCTATAGAAATTCACCAAGAGATTATTTTTTGATATACAGCTTCCAACGTAAGGTGCCATAAATCGCACACCATGCACTGGCAATACGAACCATAAACAGACCGCGCGAGATGCGACGATAAACCTTGTTGCCCTGCCAACCTCCACCGTCATCGCTGCCGCTGTTCACCCGTCGATATTAATTTTTCATTTCATCATTATAAACTCACCGATTCGATGTAAATCAATCAGCCCCAGCGGAGAGAGAAATAATAAAAAAAATAAAAATCCACACGATATATTGTAATCGGCCAAATATGGCACGGAGAATGAAAAGCAGTTGTCCTCTTTATGATCATCGTAAATATTGAAAGAAATAATTCCAAATAAACGGGCGCGCTAGTGCAAACTTGAACCCACATTCAGGCCCGACCGCGGCAGGGACGAGGTGCACTCATGGAGCACCTCCATCATTCCAGCTTCATACGTGGCGATGTGGCATTCATCAGATTTCGTCGATCATAACTGGCAGCGCGCCGCATACGAATGAAAATGATAATAACAATATTTTTCATACCAATACTCGCGTACTTGCTGCTGTTTGATTGTACGCTCCGCGATTCCATGTGATTTATCTGAATCTAACGAGTAATTTATTAATTACCGTCGATCGTAAATATTTTTATGATCGATGTTGAATTGATCGGTGCGCGCCCAGCGGGAGGGAATGAATATTTTCATTATTCTTGTACCACTAGATACATAGATACTTTCGTTGCATGGTATTTTTGATTTGAAATGCAAATGTCAGCGTTCGTCAACGTGAATCACAGCCGCAATAGGGTGAATGCTCTAATTGGCGCCAAAACCATTTTAATATGAAAATAGAAAACTTGTGCAAAGAGGATTCCTGGGCATTGTCTTATGATGCATTATGAGGTGGCGATGCACAGCCAGACACATGGGCCCAGATGTCATGCGGACCATTGAAAGACAGCCAACATCACACTGCTGTGCGCTGTAGACAAAAGCGACGCATTCCCAATCCGTCGGTCGATAAATTTGTCGTAATGGCTTCATTTATTATTTTTAATGATTTCTGAAAGCATTGTGTGGAAGTGCGATTGCCATTATACAAGTAAGGCAAGTGCAAAAGACGTGCATAGTTAGACATTGTTGTGGACCTACAATGTCACACAGGCCAATTAGTGAAATTTTGGATTTCTGTGCTTTTAATGAATTAAAGGGAAACATTTTTTCTATGGCAATTCGATAAATCATGGCATTTGTACTATGCCCACCTGTCTAACAAAATTGTAAACAAAACTGAGTTGCTTGCTTGTGGCTCTTTGGGATGTCCAAACTTTTGTAAAGACCGCACTCGAATGTCCGAATGACCGTTTGGAAGAGGGTGGTTGGGATTGCTGCCTACGGATTTTATTGCATGACCTTTCAAAAATGAGCCAAAAGTGCTGCATTGACACCTAATTCTAGCGTAAGCCATTGAAAATGGCTTCTGCTTCTTCTCCGTAATCAGCCAAGGTGAATTCGAAATCAATTTTTTTTAGATTACTGGTGTCCACCTGCTATACATAAGCGCACTTAACTTCAAGGGGGTATATCTTTCGCGCTAGAAGCTGGAAAAGCGAAAAAGGGGTAGAAATCCTCTACACTACACTCAGGTCAATGTAGACCTATTGTGATACCCATATGGGGAAAGAAGACCGAAGTTCGTGAAAAAATAAAGGTCTATGTACATAGGCTAGCAGAAAAGATTTAATACTTACTGTGTCCAAGATACAAACCATCCACAGGATTTAATGCTATTATCGATTGCGTTAATCGGTCTGTTGGATTTTCAATTCATCTAAATCCTTAATGAATTATTCTTCAAGAAACTTATTTTTTTTTTAAACAGGTGTATGGTCACGCCCAAATGGCGTGTAGGCACTACGACCAAGGAGATCTATTGTGCCATAGGCCACTTTTAGGGCAGCAGTACTTCTACTCTCCTTATGAAAGCTATAATTACGGCTGCGGAGGAGTCCCTTAGATCTTTTGGAGATATGATCTCTTTAAGGCAAAAGCTACACACTCACATAGTATGTGTTTTGCGGTTTTGTCCTCTTCTAGGCAGAGGCGGCAGGTGATATCGTCCGAAATTCTCATTTCGTTAAGGTGGTAGAGAAGTTGACAGTGACCGGTAAGAAAGCTCACAAGCCTTCTTATGTCATTTCTGCCGTATTTTAGGATATCAACCGCCTGTCTTTGGATGGGTTGGACAGCTCTTTTAGGCTGCTGAGACCTTGGGAGTTATTCCAGTGAGCGATGCACATGTTGCGTTCCCAAATGTTTAGGGTAAGTTTGAAGGCGGAATCGGGCATCCCGCAGAAGGGTTCAGGTCCAGTGAACAACTCAGAGGAGCCCTTCCTAGCTAGCAGGTCTGCAGTTTCATTGCCGTCAACGCCTACATGACCCGGTACCCACCACAATTTTACTTTATTGTGTCGGGCCAGACTTTGTAAGCTGTCGAAGCAGCTTAGAACTGATTTTAAACTGATCAAATGGGAGATCAGCGCTTTGAGCACCGCTTGGCTGTCAGTGAGTATATGGATAGAGGCAACTTTGATGCCTGAGTGCAGGTTAATGTTTGCACAAGTTTCAATGGCGTAAAGCTCGGCCTGGAAAACACTAGGTCTCTTTCCGAGTGTTTTCGAAATTTTATGGTTGGGTCCATACACCCCGGCGCCAACTCCTGAATCCATTTTTGATCCATCGGTGTACCACACTATACCTTTTGGATCAAGCGACGGTCCGCCATTATTCCATATATCACGGCTTGGGATCACAATCTCAAACCTTCTACCAAAGTAGAGTGATTTAGGCGTAAAGTCGGAAACCGTGCTGAGCATATCTAACTCGGGGAAGTCGGACAATAGCTCCATGAGATCCACGTGATCCCGTGTACTATTAGCATCTGATTTTCTAAGACTAACTGCACTGCGGATTACCACTTTTTTTATAAATATATGTAACGGAGTAAGTCCAATTATGGCTTCAATGGCTGGTGTGGGACAAGTGTGCATAGTACCTGTGATGCCGAGGCAAGCTTGTCTTTGAAGTTTTGTGAGTTTATTTATGGTTGTGACCTCTTTGGTTTTCGTCCACCAGACTACGGACGCGTATGTCAGAATGGGTCTTACAACCGTGGTGTATAACCAGAAAATGACCTTTGGAGACAGGCCCCAGGTCTTGCCGTACATACGGCGACAGGCCCACAAGGCAGTAGTCGCATTGGCAATTTTATGCTTAATATGGGAGTTCCAGTTAAGCTTCTTATCCAGGACAATTCCTAGATATTTGACCTCATCGGAGAAATTGATTGTTGTGCCGTTTAGAGTCACTGAGCCAATATTCAGCGTTCTTCTTCTTTTAAACGGTACAACGACTGTCTTGCTGGGGTTAATCGATAGGCCCTCCCCAGCACACCAGTCCGAGACTACAAGGAGTGCATTATGCATGAGTTGACACATTGTCTTCATGTTTGCCTTTAATGATGATCACTAGATCATCTGCATAGCCTATGGTTGTGAAACCTGAACTATTAAGTGTGTTCAATAAGTCATCCACCACGAGTGACCATAAGAGAGGCGAGAGGACGCCACCTTGGGGGCAGCCTTTGGCCGCGGAGACCGTCACAGAGACCTCTCCAGATGAGATGTTATTTTGCGGCTATTGAGCATGTTCCTAACCCATCTGGTAGTAGGTTCGTCTATTCCCCTGCGTCTCATAGCACTAGTGATGGATTCATAACCAGTGTTATCAAAAGCACCTTCTATGTCAAGGAATGCACAAAGGGCGATTTCTTTGGAGCGGTAGGCAGCTTTCATCTCTGTGACGAGACAGTGAAGGGCGCCTTCCGTAGATCGACCTTTCCTGTATGCAAATTGACTAGAGTGCAGAGGTATAGTCTTTTCAAGAATGCCTCTAATGTGTAAGTCTAGCAGTCTTTCTATGGTTTTCAAGAAAAACGATGTCAAGCTGATTGGACGGTAGGATTTGGGTAGCTCGCTGGGTTTGTTACCTAGCTTAGGAATAAACACCATATTTACCTCCCGCCAAGTTAGTGGAATGTATCCCAGGTTGAAGCTTGTTCTAAATAGAGCTACCAAGGCAGGCAAGATGTAATCCAGACCTTTCTGTATGAGAGCTGGAAAAATACCATCACTGCCAGGTGCTTTAAAGGGTTTAAATGAACCGATTGCCCATTTAATTTTTTCTTGACTGAACAGATTTCCAGACAAGCTGTTGACTCTTCTGGAGGTGCCACATGTGGAGCCTTCAGGAGCAACAGGTACGTGGTCGCTTAGAATTGTTGAGCCAGGGAAGTGAAGCTCGAGCAGAGTTTCCAGGGTTTCCCTTCGACTGACGGTGTAGGTGCCATCAGGTTTGATGAGCAATCCCACCCCATTGGAATGATCCTTTGAGAGAGCCTTTTGGAGACGGGCCGCTACTAGAAGGGACTCGATATTTTCGCAATTCTTTCTCCAGCTGTTCTCTTGGATTTCCTCAACTCTATGTTGAATTTAGTCAAAGCGGACCTATATTCGTTCCAATTTTTATTGCGTTTTGCGGTGTTGAAAAGTTTTCTCACCCTTTTGCGGAGTATCTCTAGCTGGTCATTCCACCACGGTACGCTCCGTTTTTGTATTGTCATGCCTATGACTGCACCTATTCCATTTTGGATCCATCGGTCTACACAGCTCTGGATCGCTCGTTAGGTGTTCTGTAGTTTTTCTATTCTTTCCTACTCGGATAGATGCTCATAAATGGTCTCGTGTAGTCTGTACCAGATACATTGCCTAAATATCTCTCAAGGATCGTAGTACGAGTATAATCCATTGGTCGCCAGCTATCCGTTTGTTGGCTTAATCTTACGGCACTAATAGCCGCAGATGCTTGTATAAAGATGTCTAGCCAAGGTAGGTTGAGAATGGCCTATTGTAGGTGTCGTTTACATAACACTGGTGGTGCCAGTGCCTGTATGCAAGGCGCAGAGTTCAGCGCTCGAGAGGAAGCCAGGAATTCAACCAGAAGCAAGCAGTATTTCAAAATCCGTGGAAGGCTTCGAAAATAACAAAATAAGAGATGCTTCAAATAACTGTTGGAGAAAGCTGCCAAAAACCCATAGAATTGCCTACATGATCGCTAGTATGAAGTTTAAAAGACACACAGCACCACAGCTTACATTTCCTATTATACTAGAGAACATTATTACAAGACTGTTTCCGCAACGACCAGTGTCCACTTTCCCTATGGACTTTATCCAACGAATAGATCCCATCGGTAACACCAGAGGATATGCATTTACTGTGCACAAAAATTGGTTTGAGCAAAGCACCATGCCCGGATGGAATCCCAAATAAAGTTCTGAAAGCACCCGTAAGAGCAGAACCTGATGCTTTATACAAGTAGAAGTCATACAGAGCTGTCTAAGAGAAGGGAAGCTGGTGCTGCTCCCGAAGGGAAAGAAAATCCCAGAGCCCCTTCATCATTGGGGGCTATTGCCTACTGAATACGACGGGGAGAATATTGGAAAAAATAGAATACAATAGACTGCTACCAGTAGGCGAAGATAGAAGCGCTCTTCCAGAATGCCACTCTGGATTCCGAAAAGCCAGGTCAACAGTAGACGCTACAAAAATGGTGACGGATATCACTGTTGCAGCCACTGAAGGTGGTGAGGAGGATCCATCGAGGATACTGCTAAGCGTCGGTGGACCCAAATATAGACGCAGAATCTTATTGTCCAGTGTAGTAAGTTCAGCACTGCTATACGCATCTCTAGTGTGAGCTGACAGACTCAGATGCAGTGCTCTAAGGACAATTTACGACTATAGAACAGTGTCAGAAGTAGCGGCATATGTCGTAGCTGCGATGGTACCCATCGATCGCCTGGCCGACGAAATGAAACGAGTGTACAACAGAAAATTCACAAATGCATGAAAGAGCTATTAAAGCAGAAGAAAGGGTGCTATCGATGATAAAGCGACAAAACCGATAGGATGATGCCACAACAGGAAAATGCTGCCACAACCAGGGAGAGGACGCAGAGCATTATGATGTTCCACTGTCCGCGCTTCACACCAAGAGACCCAAACTTTGCGAACCCCAGGCAGATCATTGTAGATCTAATAGAGTCAGACGAGACCTTGGGGACCTGCATTGTGATTGATCGGGAAACTTGGCTTGGGCCAGTAGCGCAACAATCAAGTTCGTGATGAAGTGCTTGCTTTACCCCCGAGTGGTGGTCGCCAGGCAACTATTCGTATAAACCTTTATACGTGTCGGCTAAAATTGCAAGTGCGGGTTGTCTAGAGCCTTGATTCTAGACTACGTAACGTGGGCCAGCAACCTGCGTTACTGAAACCAGCTCACTACAGAAACCGACACTATGCCTCGTATAGGGAATAATCACATGTTGACGACTTTTGGCTATTGTACCCGGACAATGATAGGTTTCTGGAATGTAAAGACGCTCCTCAACTCAGGAAGTGAAGGCCCTTACAATGCCAGATTCCTTCAATTGGAAAAAGAATTCATGCAATATCAACTGGACATTTTGGGGTAAGTGAAATAAGATGGCTAGAAGCGGGCGAATACCAGTCCCCAACGCGTAGCACTGTACTACTGCATTCTGGAAGACCATCCGGTAGTCCGCGGGAATATGGAGTCGGACTACTGTTAACAACAACAGCACGCAAGGGCCTAATTTCCTGGCAGCCTCATGGTGATAGGATTATGACGGCCATGTTCCGGACTAGAATACGACGCGTCACCATCATGCAGTGTTATGCCCCAACGAATGGCTCGTCTGAGGAAGAAAAGGAGAGCTTCTATAATCTCTTAAGTGCCGTCTTCAACACCACACCACATGGAGACATTGTCATAGTGATGGGGGATTTGAGTGCAATGAAGGGCAAAAACATGTAATCGGGAAGCATGGAATACGCAATCGCAATAACAACGGCGAAAGGTTTGTGGATTTTTGCAATGCCAACCACCTTGTGATAGGCACCATGTTTGAGCACAAGACCTGCCACAAAGTCAACTGGGTTTCCAACGTCAGGCAAGCAACCTCCTACCAAATTGACCATTTTGTCATCAGCCGCCGCTTTTGAATGTGGGGATAGTACGAGATCACCATCTTATGACAGCTACTACGCACTGCTGCAGTTCAAAGACCCCACGACACCACAAGAATGCCCAGGTTCAACATCGATAGACTTAGCGATCTCTCAGTGCGCCAACAATTAAGGGAGCACTTTTCGCAAGGTGTGGAAGCAATCAGCAGCTCAATGCCCGCAACCATCTATGATCATTGGTGTGCTGTGAAAAATGCTTTTACATCTGGTGCTGAAAGAATTGTCGGTCGATCGCAGGGAAGACATAGGGCGTGGCTTTCCGAGGATACCTGGAGACGGATTGACGAACGAAAATAGCTAAAAGCTCACGTCGCAGCTACTCCAGCAGCAGGGAGAATCGAGCTAGAGTCCCTATATCGCATGAAGATGAGAAAAGTTCATCGTAGCATGCGGCGTGACAGGCGTAACTACAACATCGCGCTGGCTACAGAAGTAGAAGAAGCTGCACGGAGGTGTGACAGCAGGACTACAGAATCACCAAAGAGCTGACAGGTGGTCGCAGCTCCAGCCAACACCCAGTGAAAACCCTAGACGGCTCCTTGCTCATTTCGGATGAGGACCAGCTCTAGAGATGGAAAGAGCATTTTGCTACGGTTTTAAACTGTGTTTTCGCTAGCGATATGCTCCCAAATCAAACTGAGATGCCCGAGGTGAGAAGTTCCCGAATACGCATCATGACTCCCAGTAATGATGAGATCACTACCGCGATCAAGGCACTCAAAACCAACAAGGCGGTAGGACTTGACGGTATTCCAGCAGAGCTCTTATGAGGAGCGCCAACAACATCGGCTGAGCTTCTGCTTCCACTTATAGAGAGAGCTTAGTAAGCTGAGAGCTTTCCTAACGAGTGGAAAAAGGGAATGATCGTCCAGCTTCCTAAGAAAGGAAATTTAATGGAGTGCGGAAACTGGAGAGGTATCTGCCTGTTAAAATCATCCTGGAGCGAATCAAACAATATCTCGAAGACACACTCGATGCCGAACAAGCAGGTTTCCGCTCTGGATCCTCCTGTGTCGACCACATGAACACCAAATAAAAAAACAAATATTTGGCGCAACAGCTCTTTAAAGTGCCAGGGCATAGCTTCTCGCAAACACTCATGTTGTGTGCGTTATATTTTTCACACGAATGGAAGGGACCTACAGTTTAATGCCGAATCCGAACGGCGATTTGAGAAGCTTTTTCGAGACAACAATACTCTCGGATGTTTGTCAGACGCTCGCGAGAGGTGGGACCGTGAAAAAACTTTTTGGTGTTTTCTGGGATTCGAACTTGAAACCTCATGCGTAGTGATCCGACACACTAACCACTTACGCCACGGCGCCCACATGAACACCCTGTGGATTATCATCGAACAGTGCGTTGAATATCGATCGCCACTGCACCTGTAATTGATCGATTGTGAGAAGGTGTTCGATAGTGTCAACAGGGAGTTTATTTGGCGTACCTTACGCAGGAGTGGTATTCCCGATAAACTAACTGCTATTATCAAAGCTACATATGAAGGCTCCAAATGTCACGTTATGCACAGAGGAAGGTTGTCTGAGGAATTTGAGATCCAAAGTGGGGTAAGCTCAAACGCGTTGCAGAACTTCGAACAAGATGGCGCGCAGGCGTGGTTGACGCCCTATGCCCCCCGAGGGGTTAAAGGATTTAAGTAAAGTAAGTAAAGTGGGGTAAAACAAGGCTGTATCTTTTCACCAATAGGAATAGTATTGGTGATTAGCGATGTGCTTCGTGCAGTTTTGTCAATGGGAAACGGAGAATTTCGATGGTCTCTTACATCCCAACTGAAACATCTTGACTACGCTGACGACGTATGCTTACTCTCTCACAGAATTATGGATCTCCAACAAATGACAGCATATGTGGAGAAGGAGGCAGGCGTCGTTGGGCTGAAAATGATTACGGCAAAAACTAAAATGATCAGCCTTGGAACAAACTCATCGGCTCAAATATACATTGGTGGACAACCGGTAGAGAGAGTAGAGGATTTCCAGAATATTGCCTCGGCCGATGGTGACATCGAACTGGATATAGTCAACAGGATCGCCAAAGCAAAAACCGCGTTCCGGATGTTATCCAAAATATGGCGAAGCGTTGCAATTAGTTTGAACACCAAGCTAAGACTGTTCCGCTCCAACCTTGAATCCGTGCTGTTATATGGTTGCAGCACGTGGAGAGTGACCACTACTATCACCAGAAAGCTGCAAACGTCCGTTAATAGGTGACTGCGCAATATCTTAAGGATTTTCTGACCAAATCGTATCTCTAACGAACACCTTTACGAGAGAACGGGTCAGGAACCAATAGGCATAACCATCCAATGACGGAAGTGGCAGTGGATTGGTCACACGTTCCGAAAGGGTGACAGCTCCATAGCGAACCATGCTATGCAATGGAACCCCTTTAACTCAGGATGGCGGAAGACCTGGCGGTCTGAGGAGAACATGGCGCAGAACAGTCGAGAAGTAGGCACTGGAGAAAAGTTGGGGAGAGCTGAGACACATTACTAGAAATCGTACACGATGGCGCGTAGGCGTAGTAGAGGCCCTAGGACCCACAAGGGGATACAGGATATAAGTAAGTAAGGGGCAAAGCCTTCAGCATAATAATTTGGTATTAATCTTTCTTACATGCTACACGGCTATATAAACTCCTTTAATCATTGTATCACTCCAAATAATTCCTTACAAATTTCCCACCCCTCTTCATCTATTCACGTCTAAGCCACCATTCTTAGACTTAACAGAATACTAGGCTTATCTATATCCCTCTGCAATATGTCGTCCCTGATATCAATTTACTGTCTGAAATCTAATTTACTTGCAACAATGTCGGAATAGCACTACAATATCAGGCAAAGTACTAAACAAAAATAAAAATAAAGAAATCTGCAAAAATGCAAAACAATATAATGTATAAATAAAGAAGAAGAAGAAGCAAAGGAATTCTCCGGGGAAGGCTAAATCGAATACAGTGGACCGGGGGCTAAAGGAGACGTCGGGAAAAATAAAATACACGAAAGAAAACGAAACGTTATAAATAATGAGTTGCACTTAATCAAATGATAACCACCCACCCCACCACGATGATTTAGGGGCGCAATAAACGTAAATTAATTACGAGGACGGCTTACGGAGATTAATTATTTTGCGCCGTTTCGCATAAGCTCCGTGTTGTTATTGTGTTTCGTTTTTTTCCTATTTTCGTCCGTGCATGGATATAACGGTGTTGTTGTTGGGTGAGCATGTAGTAAGACTACGACAACGATGGCCGCAACTACGTTGGCGGCGGCTATTTAATGTATTTCTTCAGCTGAACATTACATTGGTCGCCTCGTCCAGTTCTGGCGGTGTGCGGTGTGACGGACCCGCCAGGTGAGGTAAGACTTTTCCGCATGAAGAATCGAAAGAAATGGAAGATAATGACTGTTGCTTGCTTCTTAAGGTATGTACAGAGGTGCACCAGAATATCCTAGCTGTTGTGAGTCTGCAAGGAGTATTTGGTGGTATTGTCCAGATAAATCTATGGTGAGTCAAGGAGTTTGCGAAAAATTGAGTAAGTTTAAGTTAGTTTCAAAAAGATTTCAGATCAATCTAAAATCTGTCTGGCCTTGAGCAGACCACGCAAAGATACGAGCACTTTAGAGACGCTTAATCCCTTGATAGGTTGTGGCCTTCGTGTGGGTTTTTTGTGGTTAACCCATTCTCAATTCATGGTCATCCCTATGAAACATTCAAACCTTTAAAATCCCACAAAAAGTCCTCCATGCAACGATCCAAATTATCTTCTGCATGAGAGTAAATGGTAATCGTACGAAAGCTGCCTTCTTTTGCAGCACGAAATATATACTCGTATCTAACCATTTCGAGGATAAAAGTTCTATATAGTGTTATAAATGTTCATCCTTTACACTTTTTTTTTTTAACTCTCTCCTTGCTTTTATTATCCTGCACACACCTTTGAGCTTAGTGCACATGAGAGGTGGAAACAAAAAATAACGAATATCCTGCCTAAGGTGAGTTTTGCAATTTTTTCCTCACATCTCCTTGGTGAAGCAGAGAGAAAAAAAAAGGAAAAATTGCTCTAGAAATTATTCCAAGGACTGTGAGAAACAAAAAGAAAAAAAAGAATAACAATCCAAAACGTAGAAAGCCAAGGTACAGTCTGAGGTAAGGTGGACGGCAAGCAGAATAAATGTGTTTGGGTGGAAATCAAAAGAAAAACTTTTAATTAATTTTGCAATAAATTCAAAAGAATAAATTGCTTTTTATTTTATCTAATTTTATTTTATTCTCTCGTTTTTACTTTTAATCATTGTTCTCACGTTGGTAATGAATCATTTTCATTTTATGCTTTATTTTGTCGGTGGAAAAGTGATACAAAAGAGAGGAAAAATATCCAAGGAACTAGTGGGAAAAGCAATTATCGTATGAATATGTATTCTTAAGGACAATCAAATATCACTTGGGAGATTTTATTTAATGCGATGTATATGTATGTACAGGGTAGCCCAAAAATAATTACCCGATATTGTTTTGTTATATCTTTAAAGTGGAGCGACATAATTTCATAATTATTTTTTTATATTTCTTTGTACCTTTAAGTTTTGTTCCATTACTTTTTGGAGATGATATCGGTCAGCTGGGCGCCACCATTTCTGATGACCATTTGGGCTCTTTTCACCACATTTCAATCGTTTTGGCGAGAACTTCGGGCGATAAGTTCTCGCACTCTTATCGTTTATTCTTTTTGAGAGCTTCCAGAGTCTGTGGCTTGTTCTCATAGACCTTACTTACTTACTTTCAACGCGAAGCACACCTTCTGGGGTTCAATATGTTCATCTTTTAAAGTAACAATTTTCGTTGAAGTGGCAAATGAATTCGGTTGTTGTTTTTATTCGACAGGAAAACCGACCTATTGGCCAACTGACTCACAAAAAATTCCCGATCTTATCGATTTTTTTGTTACAAAAGGCATTTACGAGAAGTTTATTACAGTCAAAGAATGTTTTGATCTCTTCTGATCACTCGCCGGTAATTTTATTACTTGGAGAAGTGCTGATCCAGAAAAAAGGACCTCCAAGACTAACTAGCAATAGAACAAACTAGGAGGGCTTTAGAAATGATTGCAAAACAAATATCGCCTTAAATGTATCACTTAAAACACCTTCTTAACTAGAGGACGAAGTTGATCGTTTCATCGAAGCAATCCAAAGAGCGGCATGGAGAAACACTCCTTCTAGAAGCTATAAGAGCAGCCGAAATGAAAAGTATTCCAGAGAAATGATTGTACTGGTGAGGGAAACGAAAAGCATGAAAGAAATGGCAAATCACTTGTGCACCGCAGCATAAAACGGTCCTTAACCGACTATGTAATTGCCTTAGAGATAGTATTCGGGAACTTAAAAGCAATAAGATAGCGACCTACCTTGAAAATCTCTCCGGTGAAAGAGAATCAAATTATTCGCTTTGTAAAGCGCTAAAAGGCATCCGGAAACCTCAAATGCAAGCGCCACCAATTCAGAAAAACGAAAGAAACTGAGCCAAGACCGACAAAGAAAAGGTAGAACTTTTTGCTCTGCACTTAGAGGGAACGTTCTGACAACTGACAAATTAAAAAAAAAAAGTTGCATTGATTGAACTGGGAAGAGATTAAAAATTTAAAGACGAAAAAACCACCGGGTTACGACTTGATAACGGCGCAGGTGGTCAAGGAATGGCCGAATAATTCTCTTATCAAACTGCTCTATTTGATCAACGCTTCGTTCAGATTGCTCTACGTTCCGAGACAATGGAAAGTCGTCGAGATTATAATGGTCCCGAAACCAGGCAAACCTCTGAATGAGAAGAAATCATATCGGCCTATTTCCCTATTGCCGGTTATCTCAAAATTATTTGAAAAACTACTTTCTAAACGTGTACAACCCGTAATCGCCTCATTCCTGACAATCAGTTTGGGTTTAGAATCAAACATAATACAATCGACCAAGTCCACAAAATAACTGACCTGATTGAGAACGCTCTCGAAGAAAAAAAGATTTGTTATGGTGTATTTCTTGACGTCTCACAATCTTTCGATAAAATTTGGCAGTATAAATTGCAACTAATACTGCCATGGCAACTCTTTCTAATCTTACGAACTTACCTCACCGAGAGACTCTTTCGTGTTAAGCACGGAAATGATTACTCTGACTTCAAGCAGATTGTGGCCGGAGTTCCACAAGGAAGTGTCCTAGGCCCACTTCTATATGTACTCTACACGCGTGATATCAGAAACGAAACTGCGTCGTCGCTACGTTTGCGGACGATACGGCGATATTGACAACGGGTGATACTATTGAAGCAGCACTGGACAGATGCAGCATGTTATTTATAAAGTCCACGCTTGGTCGAATTCTTGGACGCTGAACGAAAACAAATCTACTCACGTCATCTTTACCTACAAAAAAGTGGATAGATTGCCTGTAGGTATATCTAAACTCAAAAACTTAAATGGAAATCTTCTTCTTCTTCTTCTTCCTTTTATCAGCGAGGTTATGAATAAGGGATCATAACCCTCCCACTTCACTGCATTTCTACTGATCCGCCTGTGGGGTTCGCCTGTTAAACTTAAATGGAAATCGCACGTAAAAAAAGAAACACCATGAGCTCGAAAGCAAATACCGACAAATGTCCTGGCTACTTGGAAAACATTCAAAGTTGAGCCGATGTAACAAACTGCTTATCTATAAGCAAGTGCTTAAGACAGTGTGGACGTATGGTATACAACTATGGGGTTGTACTAAGAAAAGCAATAGAAACATCATACAAACTTTTGAAAATAAAGTTCTTAGAACGATCGTTAACGCACCGTGGTACGTACGTAACGAAAATATTCATCGAGATCTGGGAATTCCAAGCAGATAACAAAGTTTGCGCGTAAACAGAAATATCGTGCTCACGGCCATTGTAACCGTACCGTCATTCAACTACTTGACGCGAACAATTCAATTCGTCGCCTGCAAAGGGCAAAACATTTTAACCTTGCGTCATAGTAAATGCCGGTCGAGAAAAACGCACGAACCTTCATTGGAATTTAAACTGCCTAAAGTGCTATATTTCTTCTTAATTAAATACGAACCTTTTTTTCCAAAAATCACGAGTCTCGTAGGCGAAAATAAAACTGCTGGATAAATGTCGGCTTAGTTGCAGTATTATCTATTCATTTTTAAGAGAGGTATTTTTTTAGTGAGTAAAAATCTCATACTATCATAAGCACGCCCGGCCTTTAGAAGATTTTTCACCTGCTCTCGGCAAAAAAAAAAAGCAGCTTACTTCCTTAGGTGGCGCTACAGTTCAAGGTGAACCTGGGCCTCAACAAAGCCTCTCCATTTAGCTCGGTTTTTAGCTAATTGCCTCCAGTTGCGCACTCCAAGTTGGTTAAGGTCCCCTTGAACTTGTGCGCGCCACCTACAACAGTTATCCCCTCTACTGCGTCTTCTCTCCGGATAACATTCGAAGACTCTGTGGGCCGGAGCGTTGGTGTCTATTCGCTCTGTATGTCCTAGCCATCTCAGACGTCTAATACGCAGTTTTTTGACTAGGTCGATGTCGCTGTACAGCTCGTATAGTTCGTTATTGAATCTTCTCCTCCAAAACCCACCAACGCAAACGGGACCGAAAATCTTACGAAGAATTTTTCTCTTGAAGCGACCAAGGATATCTTCATCCTCTTTTAATAAAGTCAATGTTTCATCGCCGTAAAGCAGGACTGGGATGATCAAGGTCTTATACAGAGTCTCCTTAGTTGTTCGAGATAGGGCGTCACTGTTGAATTGCCTTATAAGCCCACCAAAAACAGCGATTGGAAAGAGTTATTCTTCGCTTGATTTCTGCGCTGATGTTGTTCTCAGAGTTTATAGCAGAGCCAAGGTAGACAAAGTCCCTTACTACCTCGAAGTTATAGCTGCCCACGGTGACGTTTTGTCCAATTCGTCGGTGTTGGTTGTCCCTTCTTGTTGACAAAATATACTTGGTTTTGCCCTAGTTTATCGCTAAACCTATTTTGGCCGCTTCCGCCTCAATGCTTGCAAACGCACCGGTGACAGCCCGCTGTGTTCTTCCGATAATGTCTATATCGTCGGCGTATGGAAGCAGTTGTACAGACTTGTAATAGATTGTGCCTCCGGTGTTGGCTTGTGAGTTCCGCACAATCCGTTCAAGTACAATATTGAAGAAGTCACATGACAGCGCGTCACCTTTTTTTTGATATCAAAGGTCTCGGTCAGGTCATTACCGACCTTGATGGAGCAGCGAGCGTTCTCCATCGTCAGCCTGCACAGACGGACAAGTTTGGCAGGGATGTCAAAACTAGACATGGCTCTATAAAGCTCTTGTCTATAGATGCTGTCATAGGCGAACTTGAAATCGATAAAAAGGTGATGAGTATCGATTTGGAATTCCTGGGTTTTCTCCAGGATCTGCCGGAGTGTGAAGATTTGATCGACGGTGAACTTTCCTGGCCTGAAACCGCACTGAAAGGATCCAATCGGGCTGCTGATAAAAGGTTTCAGGCGTTCACACAATATCGCAGAAAAGATCTTATGTGCGATGTTGAGGAGACTGATGCCTCTATAATTGGCGCAGTTGAGGCGGTCTCCTTTTTTGTGGATCGGGCAAACGATGCTGTGATTCCATTCATCAGGCATCAGATTCGTTTAACCAAATCTTAGAGATGAGTTGGTGTATGCACTCTACCAATTTATCACCACCTGCTTTGAAAAGTTGGGCCGGTAGGCCGTCAGGTCCAGCAGCCTTGTTGGACTTTAGTTTGGATATGGCTATCCTCACTTCGTTTTGGTCAGGTGGACGGAAATTTTGACTATCATCGTTGAATGGTTCATTCTGTCCGACAGCGGGATGCTGGTCTTCATCGCCTTTATACAGTCTGCAGAAGTAGTTTTTCAATACTCTCAGCAGCGACTGTGATTCGACTACGAAGTTTCCATTTTCATCTCAACAGGTTGCTGTATGGGCCTTGATGCTCTGAGGCGTTCTTTTTACCTTTTGGTAAAACTTCCGTACATTGTTCTTCGAGTATAAACTCTCGATATTCTCTTTCTTCTACTTTTGGAGAAGCCGATGTTCTTCCCGTCTCTTTTGCTCGTAGAGCTCACGAGCAGCTCTCATCTTCCTTTGCAGCGCCGCTTTGTATGCCTCTTGTTTTGCTGCATGCACTCGCCGGCATTTTTCGTCAAACCAGGGGTTTCGGGGTGGTGGGCGAGCGAGACCCAGCACATCGGTCGTGGCGTGGTCTTCGGCACTTGATGCTGGCGGCATAGGGGTGATTGAGAGATTTCGGGATACGCGTTCAGCGAAGAGTCTGGTGGTCTCTTGAGATTGTAGCTTTTCGACGTTAAATTTTCTCACAGTGATTCTTCTTTGTTGCTCAGATTGGGATATCCGCATTCGTACCTTGGCTACAACAAGGTAATGATCCGAGTCTATGTTGGCCGCGTCCACAAGGAAGGGACCTTCGCCCACTTCTATATGTACTCTACATGCGTGATATCCCGCAGGAAAGAAACTGCGTCGTCGCCATGTTTGCGCACGATACGGCGATATTGACAATGGGCGATACTATAAGTACATATTGAAGCAGCAACTGGAAAGCTGCAACATGCTATTAATAAAGTCCACGCTTGGGCGATTTCTTGTTATACTGTGCTCAACGAAAGCAAATCTAGTCACGTCAGCTTTACCTACAAAAAAGTGGATAGATTGCCCGTATATCTAAACTCGGCTCAAATACCGTTCGCGAACGAAGCTAAATATTTAGGAATGGCTTAAATGGAAACGGCATGTAAAAAAGAAACGCGAAGAGCTCGAAATCAAAAACCGACAAATGTACTGGCTACTTGGAAAACATTCGAAGTTGAGCCTACATAACAAACTACTTATCTATAAGCAAGTGCTGAAGCCTGTGTGGACGTATGGTACCTTACTGCATAGTTTATACCGGTCGCGAAAAAGGCAAGAACTTTCATTGGAATTTAACCTGTCTAAAGTGCTACATTTCTTTTCAACTACATACGAACGAACATCTTTTTCCAAAAATCACGAGTCTCGTAAACGAAAATAGAACTGCTGAATAAGCGTCGGCCTAGTTGTAGTATTAATTTTGAAGAGAGGTGTTTTTTTAGTGAGTGAAAATCTCACACTGCCATAAGCACGCGCCATCGGGCCTTATGGTGTCTTTAGAAGATTTTTCATCTGCTCTCGGCAAAAAACAAAATAGTATTGCTTGATTAAGTTAGGCTAGGTAGAATGGATGCCCCAAGCTAAAGCGAGGACTCATTTCTAAGTATTCCGGTGCCTTCGGTACTCATAACCAAAAACTAAAACATCCTTATCCACGAACAGCTCCGTGGATTTTTCGATGCATCTATTAACCCTTAACTAAAGTCATGGAAATTGTATACACTTCTACAGTCGTGGGTCCATTGGACCCATGTCTTTTGAAAAATCTAAAAAAAATAAATAAAAGTATTTTATATTTAATTTTTTTTATTAAACTTTAATTTTAAACAATAACAAAAGAAGTTTTAAAAAAATTAACCATAGTAACTTTCATTTTTAATTTAAATGTGCACTTTAATGATTCAGTCGCAATTTACATATAGGCATTTAAAAATTGAGTGTGGGTCCACGACTTTAGTTAGGGTTAAGGCATATTCAGTCCTGATTTATTGTGGGCACCGACAAAGATGGAAATTATCATGTGACTTTGATGTCGGCCAAAACATGCGTTGCACCACTTAAGCAAATTTTACTTCTTCGCTTTGAGTTATGTGGGGCGTTGTTATGACTCGATTAATGAGCACTATCAAATCGGCACTGCAAGTTGCAGATATTTAACTGTATGCATGGTGTGACTCGAGCAACGTTTTAGCATGGCTATCATCTCCACCTTTGCAGCTCAAAACATTCGTTGCAAATAGGACAGCTGAAATCATTGACATTTTGCCACTACATATATGGAGACACGTAGAGTCGAAGGACAACTCCGCGGACTGCGCTTCACAAGGTATGCTGGCCTCACATCTACTTACATTCCATCTTTGGTAGAATGGGCCTGATTGGTTAAGTCAGGAATTCGATCAGTGGATGGTGATATTGATTTGTCTTGGATACTACAGTCACCCGAGGCGTTATGGGAAACAAAAATTCAGTCCCTTCCTGCTAATACTTTTCTCAATATTAAGAAAAGAGCAATCGAGATATGCAGATCAATAAATTAATTGGCAAATTAGAGGGTTTCTTTTTCCTTTTTCTAATTGCTTCGTTTAACCTTCAACATATATTCTGTATTCTAAATGCAATACATTTCGTGTTTGCCTGTTTAACTTTATGGTGTGTGGTAAAATCTGCTAATAAATTAACCAACTTGACCTGGTAAGTTCTTGGAGAAAAGAAAAGAAAAGAAGATCTGCTCGAGCGCATTCCATGACGTCTCCCAAGCCTTTGACAACGTCTGGCAAGAAGGTCTGAATAAAAAATTACAGCAAGCTCAAGCTCTACCCCAACATGTGTATAACTTCACAAATAGACCCTTTCGTGTCAAACATGGAAACGACTATTCACAATTTAAAGAAATGATGGTTCGGGTACCACAAGGAAGCGTCCTTGGTTCGCTCTTGTATACATTAAGGAAATACGTCAAGGAAATCAAAGATTTGGTGTTCAAAAATCATCGACTGACCATTAAAGACCTCGTTGATATTGTTAACATTTCATTTGGATCAGTCCAGACAAAAAGGAAGCGGAATTATGTGGTTTTTACACCACAATAATGCACCATCTCACACTGCATTGGTTCTTCGAGACCATTTTGCCAAAAATTCAACTCATATCGTTCCACAATCATCGTATTCGCCTGATTTAGCACCGTGTGCCTTCTGGCTATTCCCTAAGCTCAAGAGGACACCGTTTCGACACGACTGAGGAGATAAAAACCGAATCGCTGCGCGCTTTGAAGGCCATTCCGGAAAACGACTCTAATAATTGTTTCGAGGATTGGAAAAACCGCTGCCATAAGTGTATTGTATCGGAAGGGGAGTACTTTGAAGGCGATGAAATAGATTTAGAAGAATAAATAAAGATTTAAAAAGTTATAAACAATTTAAATTAATTTTTTGATCACAGTAGTATACTAACAAGCCTCTCCATTTAGCTCGGTCTTTGGCTAATTGCCTCCAGTTGCAAACTCCAAGTTGCCATGTTGGTTGAGGTCTCCTTGAACTTGGGCATGCCACCTAGGGCGAGCAGGACCTCTACTGCGTAGTCCCTCTGGCTTAGATTCGAAGACTGCACGCGACAGCCTTGGTGTCTATTCACTCTACATGTCCTAGCCATCTCAAACGTCCAAAACTCCGTTTTTTGAATAGGTTAATGTCGCTGTACAGCTCGTATAGTTTATCATTGCATCGTTTTCTCCAAAACCCATCAACGCAAACGGGACCGAATATCTTTCGAAGGTGGCGCTGAACAGTTGCGCAGGAACCGAGGTCTTTAGGTATAAGCTGGAGAGATCTTAAACGCACTATAGTACTCCGAACAAGATGGCGCGTGGGCTTTGTTGACACCCTATGTCCCTCAAGGGGTAGAAGGATTTGTTTCCCACGAGCTCGATCTTTAGTTAGTTGATTTCAGTTTGATGCAAAAAGTGAAAAATTAACCGCAAGAGAAAAGAGAGTCTTAGTGCCAATTGTAAATGCCATCCCGAAGCTGCCCTCTGCGTGCCCTTTAGAGTGTAAGCTTTACTGCTATATGCGTCTTACTTAAAAGGAATTTGTAATGTCTGATACTTTAAGGCAATTCTATACCGATACAGACCGGGTTTCGTCATAAAAAAATGATAGAGAATGTATGTGTGCACCACTTCAATTGTATAATAATGAACCCTCCATCATGCCAAAAAAAAAAAAAAAAGTTAAGAGCATTTCTTGTGAGTGAAAGCTTTCTTCTGCAAGCCTTTTATATTCTCATATTCTTAACATCATTTCCCATTTTTTATGGAGCGAGCAAAAAATCAATCATTCAACATATACACGTGTCGTCCATCATCAATTCCCTAGATCCCACAATTGACCCTCTGAATGTTTCATCAACTCAATTCGAAATTGAATTCCTTTTCTGTTTCTTTCGGTTTTTTTTTTTTTTTTTGAGAAACCATAACCCTTTTCATTCTTTTCGGTTTTTCTCTTCAGTGCCACGCATCAAAATCGTCCTGTGGTTTCATGTCACCGCATACATAGGCCACACAGCCCACGCACGCTTGCAGCCCCGTCCTAATAAATATCTTATAAGGCCAATTGACAGCCCATAAATACTAACACAGCCGCAAGAGGGGTCTGTGTATACTAAATCGACTAACCGACTTCGTCATATCATTCTTCCTCCCTTTTGCAGTCTATCGCGGGACTAAAAAATAACTTAAAAAGAAAGTAGAAGAAAACATTCCGAATCCACTTGCCCATCGATCAATCACCAACATCCTTGGCGGCGGCAGCGTCTCGGGTACGAAGACCTACCCTACCTCCACCACCATATTATGAATCTGTGTTTCCTTTTCAATTCCATCACTACAGGGTCTCGCCTCTATTCAATTTCATCTTCCTCTTTGAATACAGCAGCGGGGGGATTGAAAAATAAGGAAAATCTCTAAAATCAAATAAAATCGGACCCCCATTTCGGTGACATGAAACTCTCAAGGATATTCATTTCCACAATCGTAACCAAGATACGTTGCTGTTTCGATTTTTGTTTTGTTTCCAGTTTTTTAGATATTTTGACACAACACTGTAATATATTCATCCCCGGGGATGCACTCGAGATTTTCTTTCCTCATAGTTGTTTTATTTTTGTTCTATTTTGGAATAGTCTCTGTCTCTCTCTCTAAGGTTTTCCCGAGAATATCCTTTATTCCTTGGTGGCTCTTCTATTTTCTTCTCTGGATTAGTCTAATGTAGTGCCACTTATCCCTGTGATTTTGACAGGATGCTGAAGTGTGCGAATAGAAAGCGGAAAAAGGTGGGAAAATTGAAAATTGTTAGGAAAAATATTGGCACCCCTCACGTGCTGTCACATTATCCTCGTCGTCATCATCATCATCAATGATGAACTACCATCGCTCTTCCATAAGGACATGCATATGTCGATGTCCCAAAGCGCTTTCATATGAGTGATTTTGGTTTCACATGTGCCATGGACGACGGAACAACCGTGTCTTTTTTTTACATTTGAATGGTTTTTGTGGCATAAAAAATGGCAAAGGACTTTTTTCTATATTGGAAATAGATTGATGGCGCTGAGTGAGTTTTTATGTTGTTCTAAATCCACGTATGCTAAAATGTCACACATACTCGATTATGATTGACTGAATTTTTAATCCACACTCATGTAGATAGGGTATGAGGAAATTCGGCACTAAGGACTCTGTAGTATAGCAAAATTTGCTTTACGATTTTTCGAGAACACGTTTTGTTTGGAGCTGGTTTGTGAAATGAAGTGAGAAGGGCAAAGGACTGCGAGCTTACAATATTACCACTGAACTCATGGTTGGGCGCCGTGGCATAAGTGGTTAGTGTGTCGGATCACTACGCATGAGGTTCCAAGTTCGAATCCCAGAAAATACCAAAAAGTTTTTTTCACGGTCTCACCTCTCGCGAACGTCTGACAAACATCCGAGAGTATTGTTGTCACGAAAAAGCTTCTCCAAATCGCCGATCGGATTCGCCATTAAACTGTAGGTCCCTTCCATTCGTGTGAAAAATATAACGCACACAACACGAGTGGTTGCGAGAAGCTAGGCCCTGGCACTTTAAAGAGCTGTTGCGCCAAATATTTGTTTTGTGTTCATGGTTACGAAGTAACGTTAATCATTTAATTTGTTGGCGTGCATCCTTGATAACTCGTCTTATCACACCGAGTCGTAGAATATTCTTGGATTTTTCAATAGTCAGATAAACATTCAGATAGGAATTAACTGTCAGTTAAGACACAAATGCATTTTTCAATACTCGTATAATAGCTATTCAAGGAATATCACATCTAACTGGCGAAAAAAGTTATCTGACCGTTTCAGAGACAGATAAAATCTTATTCTCCAGTTAAGTAGTATACTGTGTGTGCGAAGGAATGACATGTGAATAAGAACATTAGACGATGAATATGACCAGCTTCTATACTTTAACACGAAAAAATTACAAGCAATCTATTTCATTCACACCCACATTATGTGAAGTTAGTCATACTGTGCACTGTACTGTATGGTAGCAAAATACCATCGAATAACTATCTGGTGGTTATTTTATGATGGAAAAACGCACCCTACTTATCTGGCAGTTAAAGAGTCGGATATATTCGTTAGTTAGCTATCAGACTGTTTATCTGACGATTGAAAAACCAGCCCTTAGAATAATATTTCGACTTCATTTATTTGTTAATTTTACAGTTTAGTAAGAGAAGTTTGTATTTGCTCAATACTGTGAAATGTCGGACACGATCTCTCGACAGGGCATTTGAGCACATTGGATAGATCCTAATTGTCAATGCGTATGCATGTGACAGCAGACTCGCCAACACCCGAAGGCAGGTCTTACCGGAAACATTCCCTTCCCTAGCGATAGGGATTGCTAATAAGGGCCGGCAAACACTTACCGAAAGGCTATGGTAGGCATCACCTTTGCGAGCAACTGCATCCTAAAAACCAATACAAAAAAAGGTCAGTGAGGAATATTCACACAGTGACCACAAGGTGATAAAACTATAAATTTAAGGAAAAAACCAGTCCAGCTCCCTAAACTTACTGGCCCACAATGGAATGACAGATTTTTCGATAAGGATGCATGCGAAGAGATGCTGAACGGTGATCTAACCTTAAGCGGAACATCGGAGACTCTCGCGCATCATCTTACAGGCACCATTACCACTGCGTGCGATGAATCAATGCCTAGAAGATCAAACATTAGGAAGGCATCACCGTGTTATTGGTGGAACGATTAAATAAAGGCACTTCGGGAAAAATGTCTACAAGCCCGACGTTAAGTCCAGCGATCAAGAAGTAGAGTGGATTTCCAACAGGCACCCTTAGACTGGCGAGAGGTAACTTAAATAGAGCCATCAAGGAGAGCAAAACCGCATGCTTCAAACGTCTCTGTCAAGAAGCAGTCATTAACCCATGGGACTTGGCACACAGAGTGGCAATGACAAAATTGAAGGGCTATAGGACTCCTACAATAACATATCCAATAACATAGTGATGAGATCCATAGTAGAACACGTCTTCCCCCAAAGACCAGCTACTATGTGCAATATTATAAGAGAGGTCAATCCAGAGGATATCCCATTAATTACTCGGGAGGAGATGCTAACTACATGCAGCAAGATAGGCGACAACAAGGCACCCGGACCCGACGGCATCCCGAATAAGGCAGTAAAGGCGGCTGTGAAAAGGGACCAGACCTCTTCATAGTAACAATGCAGAAGTGCCTCGAAGAAGGAACATTTCCTGAAAAAATGCAAAATACAGCATTTGGTCCTGCTACCAAAAGGAATGAAGCTTTCAGTAGAACCATCCACCGTCCAATATGCCTATTGGACACCATGGGAAAGAACCTCGAGAAGATAATCTATAATAGATTACTTACAATAGCAGAAGAGAAAGGAGCCCTCTCAGACCACCAATTTGGCTTCAGAAGACCGCGGTCTACTGTTGATGCCATAAGAGCGGTAATCGAAATCGTAAAAGTTGCCATCGAAGGAGAAATATTACTCTACGGCACAAGGGAGTATTGTGCATTAGTTACGCTGGACGTTAAAAACGCATTTAATCCTGCGAACTGATCGTTTATTAGAAAGTCACTTGCCCGGATGAATAAGCCATATTAAAAAAAAAAAAATTAATATTTGGCGCAACAGCTCTTTAAGTGCCAGGGCCTAGCTTCTCGCAACCACTCATGTTGTGTGCGTTATATTTTTCACACGAATGGAAGGGACCTACAGTTTAGTGCCGTATCCGAACGGCGATTTGAGAAGCTTTTTCGAGACAACAATACTCTCGGATGTTTGTCAGACGCTCGCGAGAGGTGGGACCGTGAAAAAACTTTTTGGTGTTTTGTAGGATTCGAACTCCGAACCTCACGCGTAGTGATCCGACACACTAACCACTTACGCCACGGCGCCCACACATACGCCATATTACCTGCTGCGTAATGTGCCGAACTACTTCAACAACAGAAAGTTGAGGTACTATACTGACGGAAGGGTAAAATATAGGTACTACAACGTCACTACGGGAGTTCCCGTATTCCCGTAGGTCTTAGGGCCATTCTTGTGGAATATCATGTTCGGCGGAGTCTTATAATTGACGCTACCTGGCGGAGTAACGATAATTGGATTCGCCGATGACATTGGTCGTGACAGTAGCTAAACAGATTCGTGCAGTAGAATCAGTTACAAATGAAGCAATTGCACGGATAAAAGATTGGCTAGTATTCGCAGGACTAGAAATAGCTGACCGTAACACAGAAGCTGCTCTTATAAGCAGCCGAAAAACCTTCCGGTCCAAAGACGCGGTTAAATACCTTGTAGTAAAACTAGATAACAAACTGCATAAGCAAAAAAGCATCGCAAATACAGGGAGCTCTCTCGCTTATAATGCTCAACATCGGTTGACCTGAATACGCTGGAGGGATTATACTGTCTAGAGTTATTACCTCAGTTTTGTTATTTGCCGCCCCAGGTTGGGTGGAGGAACTAAGAACGAAGGAGGCCAAAAGGAGACTATCGTCAACATACAGGCTCTGCGCTCTACGGACAATCAGTGGGTTTTGAACCATTTCTGACGAAACTGAATTTGTTATATTTGGAATGGACCCCATTTCCATCCTCGCAGATGAAATCCTCTATAACAGAAGAGCATTAAGCCAACACGACGCCACTGGTATCAAAGTGATAAAGAAAGGGCAGCGTAAGAGCTATGTGGCAAGCTCGTTGGGCTTATACAACAAAAGGCAGATGAACATGCAAACTGATACCAACAATCCAAGACTGGATAAGTCGAAAGCATGGAGACTGCAACTACCATCTTACGCAGTTCCTGTCTGGTCACAGCAGTTACCGCAAGTATCTTCACCGATTTGGATACGACAGCTCACTATTCTGCCCGGAATGCCCAGATGAAGATGAAGATACAAAGCACGCAGTATTTTATTGCACACGTTTCACGGTATGGAGAATTACTCTGCCCAGTCCGTCGTTACTCTTCGACCATAAGCTACGGTCGGCAGAGAATTAGATGGAAATATGTTCTTTCGTAACAACTCTTCAAAAAGAGCTGCGGAGAATAAAAAAGCTAAGAAGAGCAATAGAAGCAGCTGACACAAGAAGCTAAATGACTGCTATCGAATCTCGCGAAGTAATACCTTACGGTAGTTCCGCGGGGAAAGTGGTAGAAATGTGCAGGGTGTGGATTAGTATCTGTACGTAGGCACACTCCTGGCATCGATTATTTGGGCTTGTGAATCGTGCATGCCAGTAGCCCGGACTGCTAGTATTTTTCGAATATTACGACATCCCTTGACACAACAAAACAAAAGACTAACTGCTGTCAGTAACTTATTGATGAGAATAGATAAGACCATTAGGTAAGGTAAGATGGTTGCCCAAGATACGTCAGGGGCACATTTAGCCCAAAGACCATCTACATTGTGACATCATTAGTAACCACATCCTCGGACAGTCATTTAAACTTTGGCTGTATTGGTTCCTCATTAGTAGAGCAATTTGTACCTGGAAACAAATCTGATTCTCCTGTAGACCCCAAAACTTTACATATCATTTAGATCGTTAAAGAAGTATTGACCCAAAGCTTTCCGTCTTAGAGTGTAGAGTGGAAAGTACAAAGGAAGTGCATAGAATGCTTAAGCTTTCTTGTCCATTTCGTCTCAAATATAATTTTGGCATAACTCATTAGGAGGCATTCCTATAAATACTTCTTGCGTACTTTCCTGTAAACCAATGGCATTGATGGTATATTAATAAATCCGATTGTTTCTACTCAGCCGCATGATCATTTTTGTGTCAAATAAGCTGGAGAAAACTGTAACTCCCGTACAGTGTGTGGGTCTACTTATGGCATTTTGCATAACTATTATCTAATGTTCTCCTTTAGCTGTCCAGAACCTGATGATTATTGGCATAAACCCAACCCATCAAATAACCCTACAAAAAGAAGTCTCGTGCCGTCAAATTGGGGAACATTGCAGGTCATACCACAACATCCTGGAGCATGTTTAGGTTAGGTTAGGTAGATGGGTGCCTTGTGCCAAAAGTGTCACTGCTCACTTAGACCAACAGTTCAGATCCATTGTGCCCAATTATTTAACCCTACAACGCCGTAAATATGGTTCGCTGCTAGAACCACCCAGATAGTAATATGAATCTCAGGAGGTCCATCAGCTCAACATTACCTAAGTCCTTTAGCTCCGAGAAGAAGTAACTACCAAGAGTCTCACTCTTCTGACGGATAGGGCAGGACAATCACACAGCAGGTGACGAACAGATTCAATTTCTTTTTCGTCCGTGCAACTTCTGCAATAGTCATTGTGCAGTACACCGAGTCCTTCCGCATGAATGCCAATGGCACAGTGGCCAGTGATTATGTGTAAATGACGTGCGTTATGACGACTCAGTTTCACCAGAGAAGCTGATCTCTGCTTGCTAAACGCCGGCCATAGAGCAGCCCTGGCCGTTGCGCGTGTGTCCAGATGAACTCATGAACTCAGCGTCATGTTAGCTCTACCGGTGGCTTCATCTTCTATTTTCTTCCGTAAGGCACTGATTGGGGTCACTACAAAAGGGAGAGTCCGGGATATGTGCAGCGTCGACCATTTCCTAGTAAGCTCGTCTGCCCATATATCCTGATACCCAGCGGAGCGTCACCGCATTGGCTCTAGATATCTCATTTGAAAGTGATAAGCCCAACATTGTTCTCATGCTATAAGCTCACCAAGAAAGATAGTGACGACACAATTCTAAAATTCGTCAATTTTAAAATTGGCGTTCCAGCTGAGTTGAAGGATGCAATTTATGAGGCGAATATCTGGCCTGTTGGTCTGAAGCTGCGTTCTTTCTTGCAACGTTCAAAAAACGAAGTAAGTCGGATGGAGCTCAACAAAACCTAAAGAACACCCTTACACTGTCAGCCACTGCGACCAATCAGTCATCGAAGAACATCACTACTGTTAAACTTTTTTATCACAACGCCAGTGGAATGAGGTCTAAGGTTTATGACCTGTTTGCCTCCTCTTCCCAGCTTACATATGACGTCATTGTGATAACTGAGACCTGGCTTTATGGTGGTATACTTTCGCCGGAGATATTTGGTAGCAGACTTTACACCGTATTCCGATTTGACCGATGCAAGACTGCCATGGACCGTGGAGGTGGAATTTTAATTGCTATTCGATCCAGCCTATCTTGTAAGCAAATATCATTGCCAATTACTGTAGTTGAACAATTATGTATTTTAATTAACGTAAATTCAGATTCCCAACTGATAATTATTGCTAGTTATGTTCCGTCAAATTGTGTTGCTAGTACCTATTTCAAACACATAGACAATATCGAGCATATATCTAAAATTTATAATAAGACATCTCACTTCTTATGCGTGTTAGGAGATTTTAATTTTCCCGATGTTAAATGGACGTGGTCCGATGAAGATAATATGCTTATTCCTACGAATTGTTATATTGATCATGAACTTAATTGCATAGATTTTTTATATTCCTTAAACCTCTCGCAAGTTAACACTGTATATAATTCATTAAACAGATTATTAGATCTTTTATTCGTTTGTGTAAATGAATTAAAAGTAAAATCAAATTTTGCTTCTTGCGAACTACTTAACAACTCGATCCATCACAAGCAAACTGAGTTCGAATTTGAATTCTATTCTATTCTGAATCCTGTTAATATTGCTAGTAATTCTAGATATTTTAATTTTTTCAAACCAAATTTTACTGGTCTAAATAATTGGATTAATTCCTTCGATTGGAAGGAGGAATTTTATAGCCTTAGTCTCAGTGAGATGTATGCTCGTTTTAAAGTTATTATTTACTCTGGGTTTGAAATGTACATTTGTGCCATTAACTTTCAAGAAGAGACTCTCTAAGCCCCCTTGGTATAATCGTCGGCTAATGAATTTGAAGAACCTTAAAACTAAAGCACTCAAACGGTATAAAAAGTCGCAAAGCTTAGTTGACTATGCTGGATTTTGTACCTTGAGAAAACAGTTCTGTGTGCTTAGTAGGTTTCTTCACAGAAATTATATTATGGATATCGAAAACAAGGTAGTAACTGACGCCAAAAGCTTTTGGAGCTTTATAAAGCATAAGCGTAATACGTATGGTATTCCGGAAATAATGTCGTACGAAAACGTAGAATCCAATAATATTGGATCTTCGTGCGAACTGTTTGCCCGATTTTTTGAATCGGTATATGTAAATAACACACCAATTCGTTTAGCTCCAGCAACCGTTGTAGAGCAAAAAGTGGATATTGGCTGCATTTATATCGATTTACAGGACATATCTCTAGCTCTCAACAATCTGAAACCAACGGCAAGTGCAGGAGTGGTTGGAATTCCAGCACTGGTTTTAAGAAACTGTAAAGCCAGCATATATTATCCCCTTTTACTTATCTTCAATTTATCACTTATACTTGGCATTTTTTTAGATGAGTGGAAGGTCTCATTTTTACTTCCTATTTTCAAATCTGGCTCTAGAAATGACGTTAGAAACTACAGGGGTATCTGTAAATTATCAGCCATCCCTAAGCTCCTTGAAAGTATAGTCAAAGATAAATTGGAGTTTTATGTCAAGGAACATATATCGTAATTTCAACATGGTTTTGTTTCAGGGAGATCTACAGCCTCCAATCTCGTATATTTCACGTCGTCTGTACTAAATTCATTTGAAAAGGGTTATCAGGTGGATTCAATCTACACCGACTTTAGTAAAGCATTTGACTCTGTAAATCATAGTGTCTTAATACGCAAGCTGAATTGCTTCGGTTTTCACTCATCCATTTTGAGATGGATTTCGTCTTTTTTAATGAACAGAGTGCAGATAGTAAAGCTTGAATCTTTTATTTCTAAACCCTTCAACTGCAGATCAGGTGTACCTCAAGGTAGTCACCTCGGCCCCTTACTTTTCATTATATTTATCAATGATATAACAACTGTGCTAAACTACAGTCAATGCCTACTTTACGCTGATGATCTAAAGTAGTTCTTAAGAATTTCAAGCTTAAATGATTGTATAAAACTCCAATGTGATATAAATGCTCTTTCAATTTGGTGCAAAGATAATCATCTTTTTCTTAACATAAAGGAATGCAATGTAATAACTTTTTGCAGATGTTTGAACCCAATTATTCACCGATACTCCATTAATTCTCTAGAGTTAACACGGGTAAATGTGGCTAAGGATCTTGGTATCGTTTTTGATCAGGCGTTAACTTTTTGCGATCATGTGGATTATATAACGTCAAAAGCTAACTCCATGGTTGGCTTTATCGAAAGAAATACTGTTGAGTTTTCTAATCCTCCCTCACTGATAAACCCTTTTTATAGCCCTTGCTCGTTCTCTTCTGGAATATTGTGACATCGTTTGGTGCCCTTTTTACCAGATGCATATTAATCGTGTGGAAAGAATTCAAAGACGATTCTCCAAATTTGTTTTTTTTCAAAATGCGTTGGAACTTTTCGCCGGAATACGATGCTAGATGCCAACTGCTAGGTTTAGCTAAGCTGCTTAACAGAAGAAAGGTCCACGATGTAATGTTTGTGAGAGACCTCCTTTGTTACCATTTAAAAAGCCCTTGCTTGTTAGCAGCAATCCCTATTTATGCTCCAGAAAGGCCATTGAGGCAAAGAGAGTTTCCTTTTCGCGCAATACATAGGACAAACTACGGATTGAATGAGCCTATATCTAGAGCTATTTCAAATTTCAACTCAGTTTGGTCTATTGTAGATCTAAGTTTATCCAGAACTATGTTTAAAAACACATTATTTAGTTTCATTGGTTAATTGAGTTGGTAAATTCATATCATTATATATATTTAATTTTTTATTACAATTGTAATCTCTTTTTTATTTCAATCTGTTAAGTTATATTACTTGTAGATGAATTAAATAAATAAATAAAATAAAGTATATATGTTATGTACTCATATCAAGCGGAATGAAAGTAACCATTTTAGCTATTGGTGTTATTCTCATTGATCCCATGGCTTCGCACGCTGCCGTCTGGACCATCAACCGTTTTACCCTGTTTTTTTGATGCGTTCGGCAATGCTATCTTTCCAGTTTAGTTTGGAATCTAGAATTACGCCCAGGTGTCGAGCTGAACTTGTGATACTTAATTCCGTTCCACGGTTATTTGGGAGTCTGGAGGTAGGAATCGGTTTCTTCTTAGTGAAAAGAACTACCTCCGTCTTTGAGAGTTTCACTCCCAGCCCTTTGCTACTGACCCAGTTATCCACTTGTTGCAGTGAGAGATTGAGCGCTTTCCTTAGGATCGGAACAAATTTCCTCAAAACTAGGATAACCACATCGTCGGCATAGGCCGTCGAGCTGAAGCCGTTTTCTCCGGATGGTTTCATCCCCTAGCATTGAATATATGATTCCCGATTGATGCATCTGTGTAATCCAGTTGCAGAGGCCGGTGTTCAGTTGAGCTCTGTGCATACGCTTCAAAATCTCGATTATATCACGTGCTGTGGTGTAGCCCAATCTTGCTGCAGCCTTATCTCGCTACAATCCCATCTTGCTAAAACCATATGTTCTCCAGGCCCTGATTATCTATCTACAGTGCAGCCCAGTGGCGCTAACTATTTGAGGATGTAAAGAGCTATCTTGTGGCATGCGTAGGTTCTCAATTCACCAAAAGCCAGTGGTATTCTTGTTGACAAATCCATTGATGTCAAAATAGGGTTCATCATCTTCAACTTCTTCGTTGAAGTTTAGAATGGCCTAGACATACTATCGGGAATGTAGCAGTCAATAACGAATGTTCCTTTTTTTCTTATGCGCAGCTATTGGTTAAAGTCCTTTATGGATATTTGTAGCCCGTGCTACGAGTTATGCCCGACTCCATGCTCCTGCAGGGTTACATGCTATGTAGACTTGACATTTCGCCACTTCTTTTTTAGCTGTCAGAGTTGGAAGAATCTTCGTTTCCCGTTTTTTGCTCCTCTATGTGCACTGCTGCATCATACTCGTGATTTCTTTGTTTGCGGTTTTTCAGCGTTCGCTCCTCCCCACCAAAAATAAGATCAGTGTTCTTGGGGTCAGTGGGTGCTGTGGCGTAAGTGGTTAGTGTGTCGGATCACTACGCATGAGGTTCCAACTTCGAATCCCAGAAAATACCAAAAAGTTTTTCCAGGGTCCCACCTCTCGCGAGCGTCTGACAAACATCCGAGAGTATTGTTGTCACGAAAAAGCTTCTCAAATCGCCGTTCGGATTCGGCATTAAACTGTAGGTCCCTTCCATTTGTGATATATATATATATATATATATAATATAACGCACACAACATGAGTGGTTGCGAGAAGCTAGGCCCTGGCACTTTAAAGAGCTGTTGCGCCAAATATTTGTATTTGTATTTTGTTCTTGAGGTCAATAAATGACGCCCGATTACTCTTTCTAAGAAGTGCCTAGCCCTTGTGTATTTTTGGGACGATTGTCCCTTGGCTTCCCACAAACGTGAAGTCACCACATTTATCACTTTTGGTTGCGCCATTTAGATGAATTATAAAAATCCACCAACTTCACCTTATCTTTCGGTTCCTTCTTCATAGCCAACCATTACTATACATATTTACTATCTGTTAAAAACGTTTCATATAAGAAAAAACTAAGAATATTATTCGTAGAGAAAAACGTTGCAAATCATTAACTTGAACTTATTTTTCAAACACCCTGTATCTTCGCCAATGTGGTTATTTAAAAAAAAAGAAATAAATAAATTAAAAATATAAATAATATACATATATGAGCATATTATTGAAGTCTCGTAATAGTTTCGTAATTTATGAATAAACCAATTCTAATGTTTTTATAGTAATAAGGGCAATAAATCACAAACTTTAATAACATTTTAATACATATGATCATTTTATATTTATGTCTTTTCGTTCTGCAGTTGAAGGTACGATCGTTTGCCTATACATATGCAAATCAATAAACGCCGGATACTGCAATAGAGCAATTGTATGGAAATATTTCTACCCAAGTTACGAATGCATTACATCATTTTGCATTCATACAGATGGTGTAGATTTATCTATACGATGCAGGAAGCTTGTAAAATTTATGAACAAATGATGATTACAAGTAAAATTTACATTTGAAGTCATATTGAATTTGGTACATGCTATATTTAGAAAAACTTGTTGCCCTTGATTATTAGCTTGGTTAATATATACATATAGTGTATATATACTTACCTATTTAAAATGGCACTATAGTGGGGCTACATAGATCAGGAAGCAGAAGAAATACATTCAATTGCAGTTATCGTAGAAGAAGTAGTGGCAGCCACTAACAGATTCGAATACAAAAAAGCACCTGGACTACATGGCATACCCAACACAAAAATGTTTGCGCATATTTACAGCTCATGCCTGAGTGAAGGAGTATTCCCGAAGCGATGGAAAAAATAGAAGTGCAAATCACCAAAGGAAGTAATGCTCCTAGGGATCCATCGTCGTATGTTGGATACGGCTGGAAAAAAAATCTGGAATGTATCATTACCAACAGGTTGGAAGCAGCCATTGAAAACGCAGGAGGACTAGCAGAACATCAGTACGGTTTCCGAAGGTCACGATAGATAAATGCAATCGAATAGTCGTTGACTTAATGATAAAAGCTATAGAAGGCAGAAGTTGATGGGGTGGTGCTAAACGGTATTGTGCTGTACTTACGTTATATGTAAAAACGCATTCAACTCTGCGAACTGGAAGCGCATTTTGAAATCGTTTCGGAATATGAGGGTACACACGTACATCACAAAGATAGTATCGGACTAATTCAGAATAAAGATCCTAATATACGAGTATGGCATAGACGATGGGCCCAAAGAGTATACCGTCACAGGAGGGGTGCCATAGAGTTTCGTGTTGGGTCCACTTCTGTGCCATATATGACGGTATACTTAATCTACCTATAGTATACCAGAAGAAGCTACGATTGTAGGCTTTACGGACGATATTGCGATAGTTTTGGTGGCCGAGCTACTGGAAGAAGTGGCCCAAATAAGCAACCACACAGTCGGGATCGTTCAACATAAGACAGAAGCGGTACTACTCAGTAGCAGAAAAGTGAGGAAACGATTACTCGTATTATAGGGGGGCACCAGATTACATCGAAGCACGCCATCAAATACCGCGGCGTCATGATTGACATATGGCTCTCGTCTAACGAACATCTGGATTATTCTAGTGGCAAACCCTAGCGAGTAAATAACGCACTCATACGCAGCATGACAAATCATGGAGGAATTAGATAGATAAACAGTAGATGGCCGCTTTTGGCCAGTGGGGGCCAAAGCTATGAAAGCCCAGTCATATCGGCGTAAAATTTAATCAGTATACCGACTTTATGCAATTAGAGTATGCAGTGCATTTCGAACAATATCAGGAGATGCAGTCTATGTTATTGCAGGATTACTCCCAATCGACATACTGGCAGAGGAGTTTCAAAACACGTACAAAATGAGAAGATAGAAACAAGTGTTAACTAACGAAGAAGCGAACTTACCAGAAAGAGCAAATAGCACAGCGAAATGGCAACAATGATGGAGCGTGTCAAGCAAAGGCCGATGGACCTATCGTCTTATCCCGCTTCTTAAGGCATGGACAGGGTGCAAGCATGGCGAAGCAGATTTCTACACAACGCAACTAATTAGTGGACATGGACGATTCAAGCACGAGAATTGTCCCTACTATCCCAATTGCATCCAAGCAGAGAAAGATGTGAACGATAAAATGCTAAGACTGTGGTACCGTGCGGAAAAGGGCAATACAGGGGAGGAGTTCTTTAGTGGGTGGAAATCCCACACTCTTACTGAGTACGGGCTTAATTTCGTCTTTTAAAGATTCTACACCTTCCTCCGAAAAAAAAGCTACAGTTCGGGGTGAACCTGGGTCTTAATCAACAAACCACTCCATTTAGCTCGGTCTTTAGCTTATTGCCTCCAGTTGCGCACTTCACGTTGGTAGAGGTCCCTTGAACTTGTGCGTGCTACCTATAACGTGGAAGACCTCTACTGCTTCGCCGCTCTGGGATAGATTCGAAGACCCTGCACGTCGCAGCACTGGGATACATTCGATCTACATGTCCGAGCCATCTCAGACGTCCAATACGCGGTTTTTTGACTAGGTCCATGTAGCTATACAGCTCGTATAGTCCGTCACTGAATTTTCTCCTACAAAACCCGTCTACGCAAACTGGATCAAAGATCTTATGAAGTATCCATTCGCCTTTCGAGGACGCCGTGGGTAACATGGTTACTGTGACTGGTGAGTTACAAAACCATGATCAACGAGTTTTCATTGATGCAAATTGATGAATTGGGACTGGAAGACATGTGGTTCCAACAATCCGCACACACAGCTGGCGCGACAATATACATTTTGAAGGATTCAATTCCGGGTCGCCTAATGTCTAGTTTTGGCAATTTATACTGGCCGGCAAGATCGCCCGATTTGACCGCTCCAGACTTCTTTCTTTGGGTTTTTTTTTAAGTAACGGGTCTATGCAGCAAAATAGTACAAGCAATAAGCTTATAAAGCGGCGATGCCAAGAAAAAAGCGAGCTGCTCGTGAACTCTGCGAGCAAAAGAGACGGGAAGAACATCGGCTTCTCCAAAAGAAGAAAAAAGAGCTTAAGAAGGGCGCGATCGAGAACATTGAGAGCTTATACTCGAGAAACAATGTACGGAAGTTTTACCAAAAGCTAAAAGGAACGTGTCGGAGAAGCAATACGCATACAGAAACCTGTAGAGATGAAAATGGAAACCTCGTAGTAGAATCACAGTCGGTGCTGAGAACATGAAACACTACTTTTGCAGACTGTATAACGGCGACGAAGACCAACATCCCGCTATCAGGCAGAATGAACCATTCAACATGGACGATGACAGTCAATATTTTCGTCCACCTGACCAAAACGAAGTGAGAATAGCAATATCCAAGCTAAAGTTCAAAAGGGCTGCTTGACCTGACGGTTTACCGGCCGAACTTTTCAAGGCAGCTGGTGATGAATTGGTAGAGTGCATACACCAACTCATCTCTAAGATTTGGTCAGACGAGTGTATGCCTGATGAATGGAATATCAACATCGTTTGCCCGATCCTCAAGAAAGGAGACCGCCCAATTGCGCCAATTATAAAGGCATCAGTCTCCTTAACATCGCATACAAGATCTTTTCTGCGATATTGTGTGAACGCCTGAAGACTTTTATCAGCAGCCTGATTGGACCCTATCAGTGCGGTGTCAATCCAGGAAAGTTCACCATCGATCAAATCTTCACACTTCGACAGATCCTGGAGAAAACCCAAGAATTCCAAATCGATACTCACCACCTCTTTATCGATTTCAAGACCGCCTATGAAAGCATCTTTAGAGAAGAGCTTTATAGAGAATATCGAGTTTTGAAATCCCTGCCAAACCTGTTCGTCTGTGCAGGATGATGATGGGGAACGCTCTCTGCTCCATCAAGGTCGGTAATGACCTCACCTTTGATGTAAAAAAAGGTTTTAGACAAGGTGACGCGCTGACATGTGACTGCTTTAATATTGTACTTGAACGGATTGTGCGGAACTCACAAGCCAACACCGGAGGCACAATCTATTACAAGTCTGTACAACTGCTTACATACGCCGACGATTTAGACATTATCGGAAGAACTCAGCGGGCTGTCACCGGTGCGTTTGAAAAACAAGATCAGCGCAGAAATCAAGCGAAAAATAACTCTTGGTAATCGCTGTTTTTTGAGCTTATAAGGCAGTTCAACAGTAAAGCCCTATCGAAAGGAGACTCTGTATAAGACCCTGATCATCCCAGTCCTGCTTTACGACGCTGAAACATGGACTTTATTAAAAGAGGATGAAGATATCGTTGGTCGTTTCGAGAGAAAAATTCTTCGTCAGATTTTCGGTCCCGTTTGCGTTGATGGGTTTTGGAGAAGAAGATTCAATCAGGAACTATACGAGCAGTACAGCGACATCGACCTAGTCAAAAAACTGCGTATTGGACGTCTGAGATGACTAGCACATGTAGAGCGCTCCGCCCCGCAGAGTCGTCGAATCCTATCCGGAGGTACGATGCAGTAGAGTAGCTCATCGCCGTAGGTGGCGCGCACAAGTTCAAGGGGACCTCGACCAACTTGGAGTGCGCAACTGGAGGCAATTAGCTAAAGACCGAGCTAAATGGAGAGGCTTGTTGGTTGAGGTCCAGTTTCACCCCGAACTGTAGCGCCACCTAAGTAAGTAAGTAAGGACCATCACTTAAGCTCTTGTCAACATATAATCGCTTAATTTCTCACTCCAGTGTTAAAAACCAGCTTATTTACAGGCACCATACCATGACGTCAAATTGTTCGCAAGTGAAGAGAACAGTCTTTCCACAGAAATTGTACCAACAAAATGAAATGCATTCCCTCTGCAAAGCAGTGTAGCCATTAAATTAAAGGAAACTACAAACGAAATTATTTCATATTTGTAATCAGCAGCCGACGCAATCATAACAAACTTGTTTTCTCCATCTTTACGGCATCGGGTGGCACGTTCCAAGTCCAATTCCATTTGGACTTGGTCCAGAATCCGAGATCACTTGCATTTTACTGCAACGAAATAAAAATACCACTGACCATAAACGTATCATGACACGAAAGACATAACCATTATGAGTGCAAACGACTTCCCCCCTCCTTGTCATGGCTCCATCGGCAATTCAGAAATGGTTCCAGATACCCTCGTAAAAAAATCTAAGATTAATTCATTCGGTTACACTTTCGAACGCGCGCTTGTAATGCATTAAATCATTTAGGCCCCATAATTTGGAAAGAAAATTTTCCGTGAAAACGATAAAATTATTATCTATGGTTCCACCTGAAGCAGGTACACGTAACCAGACTTAGTGCCAAATTCCAGGAAATTTACGATTCCATTCCGATGGCTGTATGTCGCATATGTCCCCCCAAACCAGCGCGGCGACGACACGACTGATATCTGAACGACATACCAACGACTCATTAAAAATATTAACTACTCGCGTATTCATAAATATTCATTAGCGGTGCATACCGTACCGTGTTGCAGTTCATATGAAAATATTGAAATTAAAAATATTTTTTGTTTTCCAGTTTTGTTTGATATTTTTATTATGAATTATAGGATGGAGGGCTTTTGGGTTTTTAGTGGTGGATATCGGTAGTGGTGGACAATATGGTACCAGAGATGGTGAAGCCGGTCAGCCCAGCGTGACACCGGTGGTTGTCATAAATCGTGGAGACTCACTGCAAAGTGTATTGTAAATGAGTGACGGTGGCCAGAGGTCGTGCATTTAGGCCGAATAATTTAATAGATCATGTCTGGTTGTGGATTCTTATAGTGTTGGATGGAATATTTAATTCAGATTTGTTTTTTTTTAATTGCCACCACGGGAGACCGTTGAGAATTTAAATCTAAACGAGTTGTTGAGACAAGCAGTAGCTGGAAGTTGTTTGTTTTCCAAATTGGATTTTAATTCTTATGGGTGATTAGAAAGTTCGGGGAACATGGTTAAGCTTAGGTTTTACGATCACCAGTTTGTTGATTGAATTAGTCCTGCACGGGTGTTATGATATGTATCATTCCTTGCATCGTGAACAGCTTACATTGTGTAAGCACTTCACCTCCTAGAGGCGATCTACTCTTAACTTTGGATTGATTGCGATTTGGGAAACCACGGAGAAAGTACGCCCACTAGAATGTCAATAAAATCAATATACTAAGAAAGTCTGGTAGCCGATAAGATTTGGATACATCCAGATTCTCGGAGAATACTCCCGCGAGTCATCTATCATTGGAACGTTTGGTTCATTCTGATCTGATCGTGGAGGATACACCAAAATCATTCCTACATTTCAGGTTGGGAATAATAATTCTGGAAAGCACGAATTCAGCGCAAAGTAACGAGTTCACAATCATGCATCTTCAACCCAAATTTGCCTCCCAAATTTAAAGTGCAACTGTAGCGTTTGTTTTGCCGACGATTTTGCAGAGTAAAACGATCGTGTTGTATATGTAGGACCTAGCACTGGAAGGCAATAAGAGTAGGTAGTCGTTAAGCCTGGGAAGAAAACCATGATCTCACTGATCAAAATAAAAACTTTTCTAAAAGTAAGACTAGCACCAAATATAGTTAAGAACCCATTCGTCAAAACTGAGCAAAGTAGTATACGAGTGAATAGTAGCAATGGTAACAAATTATTACACCAACCTTAGGAGAATGCACATATGTTAGAAAATATCTGCGGTAAGAGAAACCCTTCAAGGAAGGGGACTTTCGCCACTTCTCTAGCTACATACTTGTTGATGGAGTAACTTTCCATCAATAAAAGTCCAAAATTTTAGAGTTGATGTTTTACCAATGTATTTAAGTTTTCTACTAATTTAAGAAAACTACTTTAAGTAAACTATTTTAAGGAAAACAAATGAATGAGCTAAAATTTTCGATTTTTAGGTTGGGTTGGTTGAAAAGATGCCGCCAATCTGTCGCCGTTCACGTGTCCTTTTTTGATAGTTTGTTGCGCTGGTGATACCAAGTTTCGCTTCGCTGTTTTCGAAAGTGATGGCGTTGCCAGGTTTGCCAACAATACTAGTTATAAACCAGATCATGGTGAAACTGAAAAACGTGAAAGCCGTAGCTTAGTCGACAATGCAGTACTTATGGTCTGCGTCAAATTTTCATCAACCCTAAACGACTTTTTGCAATCTGGACTGAACGATCTCAACAAATGGGCAAAATCGTGTAGTCTAGAAGTGAATCCACAAAAAAACCGAACTAGTTTTCTTGACTAATAGGAGATTTATTCCAGATTTCTAGGGATCTACCGCTTGTACATATTTATATTCCGGACTTCGCCATACAGAGACTTGAAGGCTCTGTAGTCAATTTGTCGAAAAACGGGATGGAAAAGTAGCGGTAGGGAAAGCTATTACGTAGTATTGGATTGTCAGACATTCCGTCGGGACATCGGCACATCGGCACATCGGCACGTGATTGTTCACCTCACAGATGCCAGTAAGGGCACATGTTTCAGGGCATGGATCGACGCACTTGCTTTGAATAAAAGCCTTGTCGCGAGAACAATCCAATCAATCCTCAACAATTGAGGACACATTCTGAACGATAACCGGAGTAGGGGTCGCCATGACACTCGGACAGATAAGTGCACTGGCCGTTATTGCACTAAGCGTTCGGACCGCAGGGCGACGGATTGGAAGGATTATCGAGGACTGGTTGACCTAGACCACGTGGGCGCCGTGGCGTAAGTGGTTAGTGTGTCGGATCACTATGCATGAAGTTCCAAGTTCGAATCCCAGAAAATATCAAAAAGTTTTTTCACGGTCCCACCTCTCGCGAGCGTCTGACAAACATTCGAGAGTATTGTTGTCACGAAAAAGCTTCTCATATCGCCGTTCGGATTCGGCATTAAACTGTAGGTCCCTTCCATGCGTGTGAAAAATATAACGCACACAGCATGAGTGGTTGCGAGAAGCTAGGCCCTGGCACTTTAAAGAGCTGTTGCGCCAAATATTTGTATTTTTTTTTTTTTTGTTGACCTAAAAGTTGAGAGTTTTTCAGTGTATCCCGTGGGGCAGGTACAAATCCGCGTATGATGACACTACAGAGCGTCAGGTTTCCACAAGACCCTGGACGGGGATCGATACACCTTTCACGAACGCAGGCCTTACTAGCCTGACACTCAGAGTTGATGACACATTATGGACGACAATTGGGTGGAGCACCGTACTATGAAGGCAGACAGGAGTAGGAAGGTTAATCGTTGATCTGTTGACACTGAGCATTGGCGCCACATGGTGATGGGACACATGGATTGCAGTATGGTTGTATGTCTTTTACTAGTAGCGGTGGAGGTGTATCTTGGCCTTGGAGGGCCTCTATACAGCAATTGTTAGAACCACACTTACTTACCGTATTGTAGACTGTCGCATGAAAATTCGAAACTGCCAGTAACTAACAAAGTTACAAAGAGCAGCATGTCTAGCCAGAACCGGTCGTCTAAGGTCAAGCACAATTGTGGGATTAGAGACAATTTTATATATACTCCCCATAGGTATATCCATTCATTAAAGTAGTTACTGCAGCAAAAAATATTGTTCGCCTTAAGGCTACTAATTGCTGGAATAGTCGGACTCTGCCGTTCAGAACTTCAACTTGGCATTAGCGGGAATGAAAAGATGGACAAGCTTGGATCACTATGCATCATAACCGGACAAAATAGAGCTGGTTTCCATACCATACGTGAAATCTAAAATACCAAATGTAATGTAAACGTAGTATAAAACAGATGGCAAAATATTGAAACTTCTAAGAACACAGAGGCCTTATAGGTATAGCTAAAGTTAAAAAAAATTAAATAAAATTAAATAGTTGTCGCAACAGCTCTTTAAGTGACAGGGCCTAGCTTCTCGCAACCACTCATGTTGTGTGCATTATATTTTTCACACGAATGAAAGGGTCCTACAGTTTAGTGCCGTATCCGAAGGGAAGGGCATTTTTTGTTTAGATGCTTTCTCGACAACAATACTCTCGGATGTTTGTCAGACTTTCGCGAGAAGTGGGACTGTGGAAAAACGTTTTGGTGTTTTCTGGGATTCGAACTTGGAACCTAACGCGCAGTGGTCCGACACGCTAACCACTAACGCCACAGCGCCCACAGCCAAAGTTAGACATCAGCAAATCTGAAAAACTGTTAGCCCTAAATAAGCCTTTTATAGTCAAAGCCACAGGAGTTATATGTTAACATAGCATGTTAAGCATACACTCAAAGAAGTTGAAGATAAATGATTTGCAGCACGTTTGTAGAGGTTGTGAGGATCAGGATGTTGATAGAACAATGCAAATTTTCTACTGCATTGTCCAGGAGTCAGCAGACTCTGTCAAAACTTACTAGGCAAATATTTCTTTGGAGAAAGTGAGATTTTGCAACAAATCATATTCGAAGCAAGTCGAAAAGCTGCTGAATATTCGAATATTCAAGTTGGAAATCAGACTATAAGAACCAAGGACGCAGACAAACACTTAAGAGTAATGCTCGACAGGTTGAGGCTTAAAACACACGTGGAATACTCGAGCAAGGAGGCTTCATACTGCAGGCAGCCCTTTCTCAAATACTGCCAAACATCGGTGGCCCTGGATATGCTAGACGGATTCTACTATCCAGTGTGGTTAGCTCGGTTCTTCTATATCCTGCACCGGTTTGGGCGGTTCCCGAACAATATCGGATGAAGCAGCCTGTCTCATAGCCGGAATGATCCCCATTGACATCGACATCCTCGCAAATGAGATGGTAATGATCTACGAAAGGAGAATCTTGAGTCATCAAGAAGCAGGTATTGTCAAGAGAATAAAGGAGGATGAGAAGGTAACATCACTAAGTATGTGGGATCAGCTTGTAAGGACGTACAAGCAGATCCCGACCATTAAGGTCTGGACCAAGCGAGTGTATGGGGACTGTAACTACCACTTTACGCAGTTCCTATTGGGTCACGGCGGCTATCGCAAATATTTACACAGATTTGGAGATGATAACTCACCTCTCTGTCCACATTGTCCAGACCAGGAGGAAGATGCAGAGCACGCAATACTCCATTGCAATCGCTTCACGGAATGAAGAAATAACCTGCCAAGTCCACCATTCCTTATAGAACAAATGCTGGGGTCAGAGGAGAATTGTCTGGAAATTTGTACACTCATAACGAATGTGCAAAAAGAGATCCTAATAATTGAGAGAGCAAGAAGAGCAGAAGCAGCAATATGTTACAAGAAGCACAGCATTAATTGTAGCCAGCCCAGCGAAGTAACACCCTACGGCAGTCCCGCGGGGAGAGTGGTTGAAGTATCCAGGGTGTGGATTAGTACGTAGGCGTATTCCTAAAAACGATTATTTGGGCTTGCGAAACGTGCATGCTAGCAGCCCAGGCTACTAGTACCTTTGGAAGAACAGAAAAAAAAAAAACGCAAAAGGTACCTAATCGATACGTGCACAACATCATCAAACAATCAAGCCTATTTTCAACAGGTATCGCTAAGGGACCATGTATACCTATGCAGTCCACCTAACCTATTAGCCAAAAAAAGAGGATGTAAAGTTATTTGGACTTTTCCTCCGTCTTCGAATTTGCTTAAAAAGCTGTTAACGATATAGCACCAACTTCTCCTTGGCTTTAGAGCATTCCATGACAGCGTCTAGGATGCTAAGTTCCACTCTCACACTATTGACGAACTCATACATAAATATGTTATGTATTTGACGCAAACAGCTCATGAAGGGCCTACGGCTTAGATCTCGCAACCACTCGTGTTGTGTGCATTGTGTTTTTCACATGAATGGAGGAACCTAAAGTTTAGTGTTCTATCCAAAGGGCAATTTGTTTTTGAGACGCTTTCTCGTGATAACAATACGCTAGGATAATTGTCGGACGTTCGCGAGAGCTGGGACCGTATAAAACTCTTTGGTGTTTTCTGATATTCAAACCTTGTACCTCATGCGCAGTGGTCCGATATACTAACTACGGCGCCCCGGCGCCCACAGCGAACTCAGTATCTATAGGGACGAGCATGTAGTTAACTACGATGCAAACGTTCCGAATGATAATCTAACATATGCCGCTTTGCTCACAGCTGCCCTTCGTTGGATAAGACCTGAACCTACAATTATAAGAACAATGTATAATACTGTTAAGGTCTATGGTCTTGCCTTATTGTTTGGTGCGCGTAGTATTGCTTTCATCCCACCCCCTGAACCTCCATCTAGAAAATACTGCTGTAATCTGGAAGTCTAGTTAATTGACATAATTCGAGCGTTACTCCTATGTTCTTGAGTTCTTAAATACTCTCGACTAGTGATAGAGCCCGTGGTGTCACAATGGACCACTTCTGGTTCGTACAGATAGCCATTCTAACCTAACCTAACCTAAATGATTCCTAAATTCGCTATGGATTCATCTATTGTCATTTAGTGTAGAGTTGGCTTCCCAATCCTCCGTATTAGGAAGTGAGCAGAAAAAAAGGAGATCTAAAGAGGATGTCATATAGTCTGTGCTATCATATATAGCTAGGTGTTTGCACGTACCTAGTTACACTAGAATTCCAACCCTACGATTGACTCATTCTTAGCCCACTGTTTGCTATGGTTTCTTATAGGAATTAGTCTAGAGGTAATAATTTGGGAAAAGTCTCCAGTCCTGCTGTAAATGTGGTTCTTTTTGCTCCGGTAACATGCCGCTCTTTGGTAAATATCCTTGAGGATGATGGCTTTACCTGCAGCCTGCCAATCTTAATTACAGTGTATCAATTAGAATCTGCTGTCTGGAGTCAAATGATGATTTTAGGTCTTGGTCACCTGGTTTTACCAACTGGTCTCCTGCAGGTATAGAGAGCTTCATAGCTTTTCCTGCTCTTTCTCCTGCGTTATGTCCCCAGCTGAGCTTTTACCTACACTAGTCTTAGGTATTTTGCCCTATTAGACAGTTTCAGTGGCAAAGCCTCAATAGATGGGATCTTAAGTGTGACGGGATTTTAAGTGTGGTGGGCATTAAGCGAAGAAATATAAACCGGAAGAGCCTTCGGATTCGAACGATTAACGTGTAGTGACATTTTCGGCAACGAAATTGGAACATGCACTGACTGGTGATCCATGTTAGTTTGGAGTCGACTCACACTGCATGAACTTTAGTTACGGGTTGAAGCCATTTATTTTCGTTTTACAATAACTCGTGATCGCTCACTGTCGTACTCAATTATTCGGTTTATTTTACAAGGACTATCTTCTATCTTTCGATCTTAAAAGACAAAAAAGAATCCATACCCCAGATACACACGAGAGACATTTTCCTGAAATCCATGTTCTCATGGCGATCGAGTAGCGCCGTACCTAGATTCCTTACCATCATTTAAATAAAATTTTGTACTCAAGCATTATGAGCATTCCAACGAATGTCGCCAGGTACATTCCATATTCTGTGACATCTAGTCACAGCCATGTACGAGTACACGCAGCAAACCTTCTCCAATTTCCATTTGCGATACACTGCACTGCACTACATCATCAAATTCAACCAAATTAGCGCGCTAATAGTACTAAAATCGCCATTAATTAATTATAGTATTGAATTTTGTACGACTATTCCCAGAGCTTATTAAGTGTTGCTTGTTCGATGCCATAAATCCATATTCTACACCGTGAGGACACCAAATACGGAACGAGTAGCATTTCGAACGCACATTGCACACAGGCCAATATAAATCATGCACGATGACGGGCAACAGGTATTCATGTTAAATTTCCATAATAATAAACAAATTTTTATGCAATCAACATTTTTATTTGTTGCTGCCATATTCTACGAATGGTTGACACAGTAACCGGCGCACGGTGGTTGCACTGCAACTCGATGCCTAGTTATCGAATGCCAAACTGATCAGCGTTTGTATATGCTGCTGTTGCTCCGAAATGGCGATCAATAAAATTCAGATCAATATCATCGATGGGATACCGTGTGTCTGTCCAGTATGCGAGTTTATGATGAATGCGCGGCACGATGATGGATGTGCTAGAGATGCCTTCACTCGGGGGTAAGGTGAGAGACACCTGGGGAATAAGCCACTTGATCGAATGGAGAAACATGTCAACCTGTTTCCAGTCATCGTTGACATATCACACACACAGAACTGTCTGCGTGGATAATGAGAAGTGGAACACTGTTTGGAATATGGTTATGATTTGAATTATTGAGATCTACCTGTACGTGTTTGAGGTCTGCGACGATGTTGTAATTGAGGCGAGTCGTGCATAAAGCATATGGGCACCACGTATATGGCATTCTAAATGATCAGAGGAAAGCTTTAACAGCATGATTGATGAGCTGCTCATTTTTAGTTCTAATTCCGCGAAGTCTAGGTAGCTGAAGATATAGTTGTAAAGCTCTCTCTGCTTTTAACGCCTCAAAATGAACAGAGTTCTATAGCAAAGGCTGTCCCAAATTGAACGTCCGTTTTCATTTCAAAATGAAAAAGGTTATGTTAGGTTAGGTTAGGCAGAAGTGACTGCCAGCTTACGCCAACACACATAGACCAGAAAGATCCATTGTGATACCGTGAAACACGATCCCTGCCTACTTGTTAGAACCAAATAGAGCTTCTAATGAAGCGTAGGAGGCCACTGATATCTAAGTCTATCAGATCGCCCAAATCGTTGAGATGAAAAGCAGCTATGCGAAGCATTCTTCTATGAAAGGCTGCTGGGTACGCAGAAACAAGGTGAGGAATGCTTTCTTACTCCTCTTCGCCTATGCAGCTTCAAGGCGAAGGCTGCCATTTGCCTGTTGTAGACATCTAGGGGTATCAAATTAAATTGAATATCCAGTGCGGCACATGGAGTTGTACGCAGGGCTCTGCTCATGCAACAAGCTGATATTAGGTATTACCTTAGATTGTCACGGTTGATAGCTCTTTGTAAGGCAGTCCACCAGACAACTACGCCGTATGTGAGAAACGTTTTATGTTGAGTCCAAACTACTGTTGAATGATCTGGTTCCTGGTTCCTATGCTGCCGACTGGCTTCCGACCGTCTTGAAATTAAATGCTGTGGAAACTTGTCCGCCGGTAATATTATTCTTTCTGCTGTTATATGACATTTAACATCATCCTGTTGGAACCACATTTGATCGGCCTTCCAATTGGTGCCAAAAAAAAACTCTTGCAGCATGTTTCGATATCTGTAACCGCATTGCCCGCCTTATTTTCGAAGAAAAATTGGCCTATAACCCACTGTTTCGTCAATTTTACAACGAATTCTATTTATCATTTTCTATTTCAATTAATTTAATTTTCCTTTTGGATCTTGAACTTATCTAAACAATTTAAAATTAAAAAAAATTAATTTTTATTACATCTATATTAAGTATTAAATTTAACATTTAAAGTTAACTGAAATAATTATACCATTTAATTCTATAATGGCGGCATTCAGTATAAATTTGTATCGATATACAATGTCACGGCAACATTTATCGAAAATAATTTCCCATATGTTAAAAACCACGCTGACCATTTTATTTCACTTTAAGGTTAACTTCCTTCTTCTTGCGCATCTCGTAGAGTAAGGTCATACATTGTAATAAAGTTTCTGAAAAGTCAAAACTTGCATATGTTTTAATTTACCTACTTTACGACAAATATAGCCAAGATATATATTAATCAAAAACGCTTGATTAATCTAAAATTACATGGTGACCCCGACGTGATTCGCCATCTTATCACAAGCAATCACGATCATTTATTTTATTAAATCGCAATATGCCTGGTACTGGGAAAGGAGAAGAAGCTGATGTTCCTGCTGTAGTTTCCAAAGAAGAAAAGAAATTGGAGCTGATGAAAGTCCGCAGAACTGTTGCTACTAAACAAATGGATCGCATCAACGAATTCAACTCTAAAATTACCGAAGCCACGTTTCTTTCCGAGGTTGAAGTACGTCTCGAGGCTTTGGAAACGAGTTTCAAAGCCTTTCAAATACTTCAAGCTAAAGTGGAGGAAGCAGACCCTAAAGAAATTGTAGCTGCTGTCGATCTTCGAGGAACCTATGAAGAGATGTACTACACACTTCGATCGTCTTTCATGTACCACATGCAATCTCGCAAACCCACGCAGATCCCATCAGAAAAGGTTGTATCGGTTCAAGCCAAACAAAGTACTCAAATAAAACTTCCGGATCTCAAAGTACCTTTATTTACAGGTGAAGTCACTGAGTGGTTGTCCTTCCACGAGACATTTAATTCCCTCATCCATACCAACCCTAACCTAAGCAACGTTTCCAAATTCCATTACCTTATTTCGTCGCTGTCTGGACAGGCTGCTAAAACCGTGCAGTCGTTAGAGATTACTGAAGGAAACTATGAAGTCGCTTTGAATCTTTTGACAGAAAATTACGACAACAAAAAGCTCATTGCCACTGAACACCTTAAGAAGATAATGATGTATCCACCTCTTCGAAAGCCTTCGTCAAGCAGCCTTCGTCATTTTCTGCAAGAAATAAATAGCCATCTCCGTGCACTAACCACATTGGGACGTCCGGTCGCTCATTGGGACGATCTGCTGATCCAGATATTGCTACCGAAGCTCGATCCGGAAACACTCACCAAATGGAGGGATGAAGGACCCGCAGATAGAATGCCTAGCTACCAAGAGCTATCAAAGTTTCTCACAAAGAGAAGTCTCACATTAACGGAGGACGTATCACAGGCAAGTACTTCTATGCATTCTAAACCAAGTAAGAATTCTCGGCCAAAAAGTTTCGCCATAGTACGTGAAAGTAGCTCAACAACCGAAAAGTTCAGTTGCACTTTTTGCAAGAAGAGTGGCCATTTTATTCATAGGTGTTATCAGTTTATGAATTTACCCCTCGTTCAGAAACATCAATTTGTAGCTACTAACAATTTATGCGTAAACTGCCTTAAACCGAATAATGCACCTCACAATTGTCAAGCCGCGAAATGCCGAAAATGCAACAACTTTCACCATACTTTGCTCCACGACAATAATCAAAATACTTCTTCGGCAACAACCAACTCTTCTGCTTGCCCAACAATAAACAATTTCAATAGCCAAAGCCCACAAAATTTTCACATTCATAGTCTAACTCTATCCTCTCGCGATGACGCATTTGATTCTCGGAATACTATTTTAGCCACTGCCATAATCCATGTCATGAATAAGCATAACTCTCCAGTGCCCTGTCGTGTTTTGCTTGACTCTGCTTCTCACGTCAGTCTACTTACAGAGCGATTTGCTAATCTAATTGGCATACGCAGAAAAGGCACAATGACTTCTGTTTACGGAATTGGCACAGGTTCATTACACTGCCGACATCAAGTCAGCTTTATCATAAAATCACGGCTAAACGGATATGTTGACACTGTAGAAGCATTAATTGTCAATCGAATAGCGGATTTTCTTCCCGATGTTCCCATAAACACTTCACATTGGCCGATTCCCGCCAATATCAATTTGGCAGATCCACTCTTTGCAACACCAGGTTCTATAGATCTGTTAATTGGAGCGGAGCATTTCTTTGGACTACTCTCCATCGGTCAAATAAAATTAGGTGATCAGCTTCCTACACTGCAAAATACCATTTTTGGATGGATTGTATCCGGCAGTTTTTCCCGGAAAAATGAAAGCACTAAACTTGCATGCAATACTTTATTTCAAGAATCAAAGCATGTTACAAGTCTAGATCACATTTTAAAATTGTTCTGGGAAGTTGAGAACCATGAGGCTAAGGAACATGTTTTGACAAAAACGGAACAAATTTGTGAAGATCACTTTAATAAAAATGTTCGACGACTAGAAGGTGGCTGTATTGAAGTAAGACTGCCATTTAAGACCGAACCGCAGTGTTTAGGTAAATCATACGAATTAACTCTCCGCAGATTTCTCCGTCTAGAAAGAAAATTACATAAAAGCCCCGAACTTGCAGAACAATACATTTCTTTTATGAGAGAATATGAAAACCTCTCTCACATGGAGCTAACAACAAAACCTGACTCCAATAGCCCGCATTACTTCATTCCTCACCACTGTATCACAAAACCAGGAAGCTCTTCCACCAAATTAAGAGTGGTATTTGATGCCAGTGCAAAGACTACGAACGGAATTAGCCTTAACGAAATTTTACATGTAGGCCCAGTGGTACAGCCGGATTTGTTTTCGTTGGTGGTCAAATTCAGATCCCATGAATATGTGTTCACCGCTGATGTGACAAAAATGTATAGGCAATTTCGGCTCAATGCGAGTGATCGGCAATTTCACCTCATCTTGTGGAGAGAGAACCCAAGAGAAGAAATTAAAATCTATCGTCTATGCACAGTGACCTACGGTACTGCCCCAGCTTCTTATCTAGCCACAAAATCACTCCAATATTTAGCAGAAATGGAAAAGAAAAGCTTTCCATATGGAGCAAAAATATTAAAAAACGATTTTTACGTCGATGATGTACTGACGGGGGCTGAAACATTAGAAAAGCTCGAGGTAAATAAAATGGAGCTGAGGTCAATTTTAGCTAGTGCTGGTTTGGAGCTGAGAAAGTGGTGCTCAAATGCCCCACAGATATTGCACGATGTTTCTCTTGAAGATAGAGAGCCCCTTTGTCAAATAAAAGAACATGATGTGGTGAAAACACTCGGTCTGTTATGGGACCCTAAAACAGATGCTTTTCTTTATACGGTCAATAGCCAAGGATACAGCAAAGTCACCAAAAGGACAGTTTTGTCAGATATTGCAAGATTGTACGATCCACTAGGTTTGATTAACCCTGTAATTGTATCTGCAAAGATATTTATGCAAATTCTTTGGAAGGAAGACTTTGATTGGGATGAAGCACTTCCTCAGTCCCATCATCAAAGTTGGATAACATTTAGAAGTCAACTTGCTGACTTAAGCAAATTAAAAATTGAAAGACAAGTTATGAAGTGTAGCATTCAACATGCACAATTACACGCATTTTCAGATAGCTCTGAGCGTGCATATGGGGCCTGCATTTATGTGCGTTCAATTCAACAGGATGGTAGGGTGGTTGTGCGTTTGTTGTGCGCAAAGTCGAAGATTGCCCCGGTCAAAAATATGAGCTTACCAAGACTTGAGCTTTGCGCTGCACATTTAATGGTTCATCTTGTAAAGCGTATCAGAGACATATTTCAGGATGGGTTTGAGAGTGTGCACTATTGGACGGACTCAAGCATTGTTATCGCATGGTTATCATCTGAGTCTCATCATTGGCAAACGTTTGTGGCAAATCGAGTGGCGGCTATCCAAAGTCTTTCGTCGGTCGAACAGTGGCAGCATGTTAGTACAAATGACAACCCTGCGGACATAGTGTCGAGGGGAGCTAGTGCAAGTGAGTTGATTACTTCAACACTGTGGTTCTCTGGCCCCAACTTTCTGGCTTTGTCTCGTGAGAACTGGCCCAACGCCAAACCTGTTTCCATCATGGATGACGACTTGCTGGAAAGAAAACCGACCAAGCGCATGTTTTCTATCCAACGAGAAATCGATCTCGTTAACACTCTTAAACATAAATTTAACTATTTGAGCATTGTGAGAACTATTGCTTACATATTCAGATTTTGTTATAATGCATCTGCAAAGGCAAAGAAGAAACCAAGACAAACGGGTGAACTTACAACATCGGAGATGGATGAAGCTCTTCGCTGTATTTTAAAGCTTGTGCAAGCTAGTCAATATTCAAATGAAATCGCATTGTTGGAGAGAGGGAAACCGATCGCTGCTAGATCACACATCATTTCATTAAGTCCATTTGTTGATGAAGGAGGATTGCTTCGCGTCGGTGGAAGACTTAATAATGCAGAGTTGCAATATGAAGCCAAGCATCCAATTTTACTTCCAAATAAGCACATTTTTACCAAAGTTTTAATCAAATATTTGCATGAAAAATACCAACATATTGGAGTTCAAGGGCTAGTTCGAATAATTCGTGAACAATATTGGCCTGTTCATGCAAAACCACTTGCTCGGAAAATTATAAGTAGATGCATGCTGTGTGCTAGAGCAAACCCTCGTTTTGAAAACCCTGAAATGGGTAATCTTCCTGCATGTCGAGTCACTCCTTCTCGCCCATTTAGTGTCGTGGGCACAGACTTTTGTGGGCCATTCATGGTACATTCTCGCCGTCGTGGAACTGCAGCTGTAAAGGCTTATGTAGCTGTTTTTATTTGTTTAAGCACAAGGGCAATCCATATGGAACTGGTAGGAGACCTGACTACGCCTGCGTTTCTGGGTGCTCTTAGGCGCTTCATAAGTCGCAGAGGGCTCTGCCGTGCTATCTACAGCGATAATGCTACAAACTACGTTGGAGCACGTAACGAGCTGAGGGTACTCTACGATTTGTTCGCCGATCAACAAACGAATTCCGAGATAGTAAAGGCTTGCTTAGAGGAGGGCATCGAATGGCACAACATACCGCCCAGATCTCCCCATTTCGGTGGGATATGGGAAGCCGCCGTTAAGTCGGCAAAGCACCATATGAAAAGGATATTGCACTTAGCTTCTCTTACTTATGAGGAGCTCAATACTGTCATTGTCCAGATAGAAGGTATTCTTAACTCCCGTCCTCTTTCCCCCCTTTCCGAAGATCCTAACGACCTGCAACCACTCACACCTGGTCACTTCTTGACAGGTACTTCACTTGTTGCGCTTCCTGAACCAGATTTAACGAACAAAAACATATCATATTTAAGTCGTTGGCAACGAGTCCAGTGGCTGATGCAGCAGTTTTGGTATCGTTGGCAAACCGAATATCTTCACACCTTGCAGCAACGCAGCAAATGGCGTAAAGGGTGTTCTTCACTAAAGGTAGATGACGTTGTTATAATCAAAGATGACAATCTTCCTCCCTTGAAATGGAAACTTGGAAGAGTATCTGAAGTTCATCCTGGAGCAGATAATGTTGTTCGAGTAGTAACGTTGAAGACAGCCAGCGGTATCACCAAGCGAGCAGTTACGACAGTATGCCGATTACCAGTTTTTGAAGAGCCTTAAGCTCTTCAAGAGGGGGAGTATGTTTCGTCAATTTTACAACGAATTCTATTTATCATTTTCTATTTCAATTAATTTAATTTTCCTTTTGGATCTTGAACTTATCTAAACAATTTAAAATTAAAAAAAATTAATTTTTATTACATCTATATTAAGTATTAAATTTAACATTTAAAGTTAACTGAAATAATTATACCATTTAATTCTATAATGGCGGCATTCAGTATAAATTTGTATCGATATACAATGTCACGGCAACATTTATCGAAAATAATTTCCCATATGTTAAAAACCACGCTGACCATTTTATTTCACTTTAAGGTTAACTTCCTTCTTCTTGCGCATCTCGTAGAGTAAGGTCATACATTGTAATAAAGTTTCTGAAAAGTCAAAACTTGCATATGTTTTAATTTACCTACTTTACGACAAATATAGCCAAGATATATATTAATCAAAAACGCTTGATTAATCTAAAATTACACCCACCGAACCAAAAACCGCGCCAAACAATAACTTTTTAGGGATGAATCTGTTTCTCATGAATCTAACGAGGATTTTTCAAGCAGCAAATCGGACAATTTTGCTTATTTACGATTCCGCGAAAATGAAATAGGGCCCTCTTCACTAAAGATAGTTTTTCCGACAAAATGATGGTCCACTTCGTACTGCTCTAAGAACGAGCTGACGAACTATTGACGTCTCAAACGATCTGTAGGCTTTAGCTCATGGATAAATTAAATATTCAAATCCTTTACCTTGCCGAATTGGCATTCTCCGATTTTCGGCGACGCATGCCTCCATCCTGGCGATATTCTCGGCTGACCTTACACTAGGTTTACAAACATCATGAGTTGCATCAATCATTGAACCAGTTTCCTCAAATTTTTTGATTAGACGCCGAAGAGAGGACTCATTAGGGGCAATATTACATTCAATATTCTCTATAACATTCATTCAAAGGGGTTTAAGAACTGCACAGAAATAGCGTAAAATGGTAGGGCTGAGAAAGTGAACCCTTCCAAAACCTCAGTGGTACCCTTCACAAAGAAAAGACTACTAAACGTATACAACGCATCCTATTGGTATTAGAGTCGACCCACAAAAATAGGTCAAGTATCTCGGCATAACACTAGATAGCAAACACCTTTGGAAGGAACATGTGGAAGCAGTGGTATTCAAACGCATCTCATGTAAAACTTGGGGTTGCAGCCCAGCCTCATTGAAGTGGTTATACATGATGATAGTTAGATCTATCATTACAAATAATGCAGTGGCATGGATCAACAGAACATGGCTAAATAAAGACATCCCTAGGCAAAGTACGAAGACTAGACTGCATCTGTATAACAGGAGCCATGGAGATGATCGTAGGACTACCTCCGCTACACGTAGTGCTAGAAAGAATCACAAAGGAGACCATATTAAGAATGATCGAAGAGTATGTCGGAAAAGAAAAGAAAGAAAGAGCGAGAAAAAGTTCGACTCAAAGTTACGCAAAAAAAAAAAAAAAAAACTCAAAGAAATACCAAAAAAAAAAGAAAAACTCCAGAAACTTGCTCGCATAGCATCCACTGGTGCAGCCCCGAAAGCAGCCCATTGCAGATTTCTCGCATCGATTCCACTGGACTTATACGTAAAGAAATCAGCCGCGATGACTGCCCTCCGCCTAAGAGAATCCAACTTGTAGAGAAGGGGCCACATGGGCCACCGTACTATTGCAAGGTGGGCTTGCCTGGACGCCACCACAGACTATCTTCTGCCATCCCCCGACTTCAGCCTAAGCATCAGAATGGTCATCCCTTCAAGGAAACACTGGGCAGGCGGTGGAGCCATCAATCCGTATACTATTTCTCTCTTCACTGACGGGTCCAAAACAAACGAACGAGTGGGTTCGGGCATCTACTCAGCAGAACTCGATATTCTAATATCACTAAGACTTCCGAACCATCGCAGTGTAATAGAAGCGGAAGTCCTAACGATAGCTGAGGCGGCACGAGAATTTTCCACCAAGCTTGTTATTAGAATGGATGTATGGATGCATCCGGATGGTCACTGGACTCCTCTGCTGAGGAATCCATTGACATCTTATTGGATACTCACTTTCCTGGTAGCTCCCCTGTTGCTGTATCGCAAGTGGGAAATTCCCCCCCTCAACCTTGTAGCAACTCGTTAGTCTTGATAACTACAGAAAAGATCCGATGGGCCATGTGCAGTTTCAAACCCTTCAAATCCCCAGGACCTGACGGTGTTATTCCAGCTGAAATTCAGCAATGCAAGGACATTGTGCTTCCATGGCTCAAAGTCATCTTGTCGGTCTGTCTAAATCTGGTCTATATTCCCAAACTTTGGATCGAGGTTGAAGTCATATTCATACCTAATGCAGGAAAGAGCTCGCACGTGGAACCAAAGGATCTCCGACCCATTAGTCTATCGTCCTTTCTGCTCAAAACGTTAGAAAGGTTAATTGCACGCTGCAGTACACCTCAAGGTGGAGTCTTATGACCTCTTCTGTGGAACCTGGTAGTAAATGAGCTACTGATGGACCTGGATACGTCAGGTTGTAGAGTGACCACCTATGCTGATGACATTGCTATTGCTGCCTCCGGTAAACACCCGGACACTCTCAGGGAAATCCTCCAATATGCTCTCCTTCTGCTCACCAAATGGGCCTCCAAATGTGGACTGGGGGTTAGCCCCCATAAAACGGAACTCGTTCTCTTCACGAGGAAATATAATGTTCCCCTCATAGACCCTCCTATAATAAATGGCACCAGTTTCACCTTCTCTGAAAACGCAAAATATCTGGGTCTTATTTTGGATAAGAAATTAAACTGGAAGGCCACTATTAGGGCGCGTCAAGAAAGCTAATGTAGCTCTCTATTCCTGTAAAAAGGCTATAGGTAGGAGCTGGGGTATTAAACCTGAAATCACTCGCTAGCTTTACGTATACTAGTATATGGCGTGATCGTATGGTTGCCTGCTCTTGACAGGGCTGTCCACCTCACTCAACTAGCTAAGGTGCAAACATCTGCATGCATCTGCATCAGTGGTGCACTGAGAACTACTCCCACCGCGGCACTGGACATCTTGTTCAACCTGCTACCTTTAAATATTTTCGGCAAACATATGGCTGCCTGTACGGCTATCCCCCTGAAAGCCTCCTCTCAGTGGTCTAGCTATCGCTTTGGCCACTCCTCGATCCTTGATCTTCTCAACTTCAAACACGAAAACACGGACTACACTCCGCCGAAAGTGAGATTTGACCGTAACTTCCGTACGAGCATCCCTAACGGAGATGTACGGGATACTTCCCCTCCCTGTCGATGGTAGTTCGGTTCACTTTTTTACAGACGGATCTAAGACGGAGGGTCGGGTGGGTTGTGGTGTTTTCTCCGAAAAGCTCATCTTGAGCATCTCTTTCCGCCCCCCTGATCATTGTAGCGTTTTCCAGGCGGAAATCATGGCGATTAAGGAAGCCCTGTCCTGGCTGAAATGTTATGTATTATCTGTCAGGGATATTAGCATTTTCATTCACAGCCAAGCGGCAATCAAGTCCCTGGAATCGTTCTCCTTCACTTCAAAGGCCGCCTTAAACTGTCGTCTATCTCTTATGGAGATGACAGAGCAGCAACAACAACATTCACCTATGCTAGGTGCCGGGCCACAGGAACATTCCAGGTAACTGCAGGACTGACGACCTCGCCAAACAAGGTACCACTCTAAGGATTTTGCCTGAAAGGCAAGCCCTGGGTATGCCCCTCGCTACATGTAAGTATCTACTAAAGCTGAACGCTATTAGCACGACAAACCTCAGATGAGTAAACGGCTCAACGTGTCACATTTCGAGACAGATCTGGCCTAAGTTGGATCAAAAACGTAGTGCCGAACTGATCAAGTTAAAGCGTACACAAATCAGCTGCGTTGTCGGTGTTCTCACTGGACACTGTCTTATAGGCCAACACGCCAAAAGACTTGGCCTCTTCTCCAACGACTTCTGCGTTCAATGGTCCAAAACTCATTGCTTCCTCCCCTAAAATTTGTTAAATCAAACATATCACTTGAGCTCAAACGACTAGCAGACGAAAGATGGAGAGCACTTCCAACATGCCGCGTCTCCAGAAACATGTGGACAAAACACGACAATATGAAAACCAAGGTCATCCTCACTCAAACTAGACAAAACTTGGCGCTTTTCTTAGCAATCATTACCAATCATAGCCTATTGGCGGCCCACCGAATAAGAATGCGGCTAAGTACAGATGAACTTTGCAGAGGCTGCGGCAACACAGGCGCAGAAGAGTATACGGATCACTTCATATACAAATGCCCTAGTCTCTGCAACATAAGAAAGACGATCTTCGGAGAATATTTCTTCAATCATCTGGATAACTCGTCGGATAAGCCACCAACCACCATCCTGCAATTCATAACTCTTTCAGGATTAAGAGGGGGCCGCTCCAACGCCACAGAACTCTAGCCACTTTGTTTCTTTTTCTAACTTGTCAGCATGTCAGCCAGGAGTTTCCACTTAAGGGGAGCACAATGGATCCTTTTGAGATCCGAGTGCAGGCTACATCAGTTCGATGCAGCTAACCCCTTTAACCTAACCTAACCTAAACAAAAAAAAAGAAACGATTGAAGTAGTGAGTCTGATAAATACCAAACCAAACAACATACTATCAAATGGTACACAGACGAATCGAAAACATCTACATGCTCTAGGGCAGGTGTGGTCTAGATACTCAGAATCCTTGGGAATTTTCTCCAACATATTCCAAACAGAAGTTCATGCGATCGAAAGATGAGCTCAATTCAATTTCGAAAGGAAATATCGCGGACAGGACATTGAACTTGTACGTGCCAGCTATGGCAAGTAGAAGTCTACTGCGTCATGTCTCTGGGGTAGATTCGAAGACTCTACACGCGGCAGTGTTGGTGTGTATTCGTTCTACATATCCTAGCCATCTCAAACGTCCAATACGGAGTTTTTTGACTGTATAGTTCGTATAGACACGTATAGTTCGTCATTGAATTTTCTCCCCCGGAACCCGTGAACGCAAATTGGACCGAATATCTTACGAAGATGTTTTATTTCGAAGTGACCTTGTCTAAATCCTTTTTTGACATCAAAGGTCTCGGTGATGTCATTACCGACCTAGATGGAGCAGCGAGCATTCTCCATCGTCATCCTGCACACACAGACAAGTGCGGTAGTGATGTCAAAACTGAACATGGCTCTATAAAGCTCTATCTGCACCTAGTTTGTCTATTATTCTCCTCTTTCCCGGTTCACATAATAATCCTAAGAATCATTCCGTAGCACGATATTAGGACTAATTAGTCGCACCTTATGCTCTGCATAATGTATACTCGTTCATACATATAAGGTACAAGAAATCCCATGATATCCAAATGATGCATGCCAAACAATGTTGGGTTCTATTGAAGGAAGTTAAAGCAAAATGTGAGAAGAAAAAGGCCGGACATGTTGGATCGTAATTACTTTTAAAAGCCTCTTCTTCAAATCTATATGCACTTATATCGTGCTGCACCACATTCAATTACATTGTATCCAAGAGATACGCCAACAATTCAAAGTATCCATTCGTTCCTTCGTCTTAATGACTTATGAATCAAACCAGTACTACACATCCATACGCCATTTGCTTACTGTCGGGCAAATATTGCCGTAACCCGATTACTCATGTCCAATTTGAGATTGTTCTGCATCCACGTTTGCTAAAGAAGGCCAATATCTGTGCCATAATTATTATGATTCGTGCACAACACATACGAGTATTATATAAAAATTAATTATAAATGCGTAGCACATAAATCTCTGCGTGCGATACATCATCTTGGCGGCGAGAGATACATATTCACAACTTTGATTTTACGTAACAATATTTCTGTGCGACTGCTCCATATAGGGCCAGGCAACCGAGCGGGATCTCCTCGATTACGGTCCATCATAAAAATGCCGAGCCTTGCCATAAATACAAATGTGTGTGGGGCAATCATACTGACACGAGATGCTGATTGTTGATGTTGATGTTGCGATACACAGATCGATCATGCAGAGTATGTGATCGCACGTATTTTCGCCTTTTTGCGAAAAATGTGTAAAAATATTTGATGAAAATATGTAGCCCTGTATGACCATAGAGCGATTGGAATCTTGTTCACCAGCAATGAGGTTAGGAGTGATTGACATGTGCACATGGAGGGTAGTGAGGTAACAACATATAGACGCATCCAGTTGATTTCCTTTTCTAATTTATTTTCCCACTGGCGACATGGCTAACACACCTTCACTCACCACCGGAAGTTAGGATTATGAATTAAATGTCAGCATGAAGCCTACATGTTAACAGACGTTTTGTCATGTAAATCGTCTGTCGTAGGTAATTGTAATGCCTCAGATTATATGCATAATTCACCTCCTCATCTGCGGCGAAGCGTGAATAACAGTTGCAAACAAAACAAATAATAAATTGAAAATCATTATTTTATTGCACCTAGGCAATGTGCTTATAGAGTTTATGCTTCGCTGGCGATATAGACGTGGGATGGGTGCAAAAAGTGAACACAACCCCCATCCCCAACAGCAGCTGCGTTTTGGAGGAGAGATCAACGTGGGTGCGGTCGGCGAATTAAGTGATTCAATGACTACTTTTGACACGAGTCAACAAGGTGAAATTTATCTATTGCAGCGTTTTGATTTGTGTAAAAGGAAGAGCGTCTCTGAGAAACATTTGGAATTTAGTCAGTGGGGATAGTTAGTTAGATAGATAGCTAGTTAGATTTACTATTTCCGGTTAAATTGGTCTTTGGGTCAGGATAGAAATTCATATACATATATAAAGAGATTGCCCGATCCTGAAGAAAGGAGACCCTCTGAACCGCTCCAACTACAGAGGTATAAGTCTCCTTAACATCGCATATAAGATCCTGTCTGCCGCATTATGTGAACGCCTAAAACCGATCGTCAACAACCTGATAGGTCCTCGTCAGTGCGGTTTCAGGCCTGGAAAGTCCACCATTGACCAAATATTCACACTCCGGCAGATCTTGGAAAAAACCTCGAATATAAAGTCAATACGCATCACCTCTTCATCGATTTCAAAGTTCCCTATGACAGCGTGTATAGAGATGAGTTATACAGAGCCATGTCTAGTCTTGACATCCCTGCCAAGCTCGTCCGTTTGTGCAGAATGACGATGGAGAACTCTCGCTGCTCCATCAAAGTCGGAAAGAACATCACCGAACCGTTCGATGTCAGGAAAGGTCTTAGACAAGGTGACGCGATATCATGCGATCTCTTTAACATAGTACTTGAGAGAAGTGAACGAATCTCACAAGCCAACCCCGGAGGTACAATCTTCTTCAAGTCTGTACAACTACTCGCTTATGCCGATGACATTGACATAATCGGAAGAACTCAGCAGGCAGTCAATGGGGCATTTGCGAGTATTGAGATCGAGGCAGCAAAGATGGGTTAAGCGGTCAATGAAAGCAAAAACAAAATATATACTGTCTACAAAAAGGACACCCGGCTTCTTGGAAGGAACGCCACAATAGACAGATATAATTTTGAGGTATTAAAGGATTTGGTCTACCTAGGCTCTATGGTGAGCTCCGCAAATGACATTAGTAGAGAGACCACACGAAGAATTACTCTTGCCAATCGTTGTTTCTATGGGCTAAGGTGGCAATTTAGTAGCAAAGCCCAATCTCCAACTACCAATATAACACTAATCATCCCAGTCCTGCTGTATGGCGCAGAGGCATGGGCTTTGACAAAACCCAATGAGAATTTGAGAGAAAAGTTCTTCGAGCGATCTTTGGTCCCGTCTGCATAGACGGTGAGTGGAGGAGAAGGTACAATGCCGAACTATACGGCCTGTACAAGGACATCGACTTAGCCAAAACAGTTCACATATAGCGACTAAGATGTCTGGGTCATTTAGAGTGGATGGAGCCCAACGTTCCCGCTAAGAAAGTCTTCGAATCCACCCCGGTTGGACGACGCAATAGAGGACCACCTCGCGGTATGTGGCGCAAACAAGTGGAGGGGACCTCAACCAACTTAGCGTGAGCAACTGGAGGCAGCTGGCTCGGAACCGTGCTGGCTGGAGAGGTTTGTTGGTTGAGGCCCGGGTCCACCCCGGACTGTAGCCCTACCTAAGTAAGTAAGTAAGTATATGAAGAGATCTCCCATTCCCACAGGGGTTTATTAAACTTATCCAAATCGGTAGTCAATTGCCCATTTGTTCGGAAATTGGGAACGGGAGAGGGAGCCACAAAATAGGATAATTGCTGATTGTTCTATGGACCAGTGAGCCGCAAGCGTTCAAAAAATCTTACTCCGAAACATAAGATACTGTCTCGGATATAGAAGGATACTACAAATATATTGACGACCTTTAGCTATCGAACTAGGACTACTATAGGATGCTGGGACATGAAGGCTCCCCTGGGCCAGAGTAGAGTGAGAAAAATGACTATCATCCAGTCTTACTATCATCGAGGAAAAGGACAACTTCTATTGGCAGCTAAGCGCTATTCACAATCAGACATTAAATGGAGACATCGTCATACTGATGACGTGCCATGGTAGGCAATGACAACGCAGCGCTCAAGCATATGATGGGAGGCCATGGCATCGGAAAGCGAAATGACAATAGTGAGCGATTTGTAGATTTCTGTAATGCCAATCGTCCTGTCGTTGGAGGTACCTTGTTTGAGCCCAATGCTTGTCATAAAATCAGTAGGATTTCTACTGACAGGCAGCGAACATCCAACCAGATTGATCACTTGGCGATCAGTAATTGCCTTAGAAATTGTATATAAGTTGTGCGGAATAAGCGAGGGGCTGATATTGGAATGATCACCAACTTATAACAGATCACATTGGCCTTCGTACTGCATCCGCACTGCATGAACCGTACCAACACGTTTCACATTCCCTGGTATAATACCGACAGAGTTAGGCATTCCACAGTGCGCCAAACTAACGTATTATATATGAGCAATGAAGAGCTGTGAAAAAGTTTTTGCAGCTGGAGTAGAAAGGTTTATGGGTATAAAGTAGAAACACCATACTCGTAGCACAAAGAGACCTGGAAACGGATCGAAGAACGTATTTCACTCAAGGCTCAAATCGCAGTTGTCTCATGTCTCAGTAGCAGAGAAAGTTGAGCTAGAATCCCAGTGTCGCATGAAGAGTAAGAAAGTACAGCGATGTGTGAGGCAAGTGGAATTGCGTAAGCAGTATTGCCTGAAACTGAGGAAGTAGCAAACAGATGCGACAACAGGACCGTTTAAAGGATCACGAAGAAACTGGTCAGTGTGCAGAGTTCCATACAAAACCCTGTCAAGAGTCTGGAAGGTTCTTTGCTAGCCTTGGATGAGGATCAGCTCAGAAAGTGGAGGAGCATTTTGCAACGGTCTTAAACCATTAAGACGAACGCATCGCTTTTCCGTACTTAGATGGGTTGTCCGTGGCAATAAATACCTGAAAACGCAACAATCCCTTCAGTAACTCGGAGATTATAACCACGTTCAAGGCACTCAAGAGCTCTTCCAAACAGCGCCAAATATGTCGGCATGTCTTCTTCACCCAATTATTAGAAGGGCGTGGGAAAGTGAAAACTTCTCAGCAGCGTGGAAAAACGAATGACCATTAAGCTTTCGAAGAAAGGAAATTTAACGGAGAGCGGAAACTGGAGATGTATTGACGTTCTTCTTCAAAGATAATAGCTAAAGTTATACTGGTTCGAATCAAACAGCATCTTGATTCCACACACTATATCGAACAAGCAGGATTCCGCTCGGAATCCGCCTGCATCGACGGGATCCTCCTGCATCCAACATATCAATACCCTGCAGATCATTATATAGCAGTGCGTCGAGTACTCATTACCGCTTCATCTGCTGTTTATCGACTTCGGGAAAGCCTTCGATAGTATAAATTAGGAATTTATCTGGCGTGCCCTGTACAGGAGAGGTATCCCTGAGAAGCTCGTAGCTATCATTAAGGCAACGTATAAGGGTGCATAATGGAAAGGTACCTATCTGCTGACTTTGATGTTCAAAGTGGGATGCGACAAAGCTGATGTTCAGTGATATTCTTCGTGCTGCTTTGACAGTAAATAAAGTGAACAATGACATCTTACAAAATCTGGACAACGTTCACGATATTTTCTTGCTATCACATAGAACTGTGGATCTGTACCAAATGGTCCATAGCCTGCAAGTCAATGCAAAGGCAGCAGGGCTAAGGATTAACACGGCCGATACAAAAGCACTCAGCCCACAATTTCCACCGCTCAAGTAAACATTGGTGGACAGCAGGTCGGGATAGTTGATAACTGACTATATTAGAGAAGTGTAGTCTCGACTGACGAGCTCGTTGTAGACAGCAGGATTAGAAAAACAAAAGCAGCGTTCGACATTCTATTGAAAATCTGGAAAAGTAATGTTTATAGCACCAACACCAAGCTGCGACTGTTCCACTCCAATGTATACGCATCATCCTTTGAATTTTCAAGACTGATCGCATCTCGAACAAACAACTCCACTCGAGAGCAGGTTAGGAACCTATTTATATCAGAATTCAACACCTCCTGTCACACGTCACATGTCACACGTAATGCAATGGAATCCCCTTACTCAATCTGGCAGAAGTTTGGTTCGTCCTAGACATGCGTGGCTTAGAACGATTAAAAAGGAATCTAGAGCTTTGGAAATTAGTTGGAGCTTGTCGAAGCGCATTGCAAAAGTCCGAACACGATGGCGTGTAGGCGTTATTCACGCCATATGCCTCTTGAGAGATAACAGGACTAATAGGCCGATAGTCTAGGTATACTTTCTTCCGCTCTCCTAGTCATTGATTATCAGATTGCTGCCCGCAGTAGTGACTACGACCAACTTATAGCCACACTACACGAAAGCTGAAAATACTTTTACAATACCGAGGGCAGAAGTGCGAACTGGACTTGAACAAACTTAGCATACGCAACTGGACACAGCTGGCAATGGACATACGGCTGGAGATGCTGTTTGGTAGCTTCAACTAAAGCACATAAATTGAACTTCAGTATAAATTTTGTGCCAAACTTGAGTCTATACAAAGAGTAGATAGTCCATATTGCACAGCATTGAACGGAGAGAGAAAGGACTATCCATTCTCTGTATTAAAAAACATGGGAGTTTGCTCACGAGGTTTTTACTGCAATCGTACTTCATTTTGAGTGAGGAAGGGTTTTAAAAATTTAGAATAATCCAAGGATTTCGAGCACAGACTAAGCCCATTGCTGGTCGGAGTTATGTAGTAATGGGACAAATGAGAAAGGACAGATCACATGGTCTTTCTCTTTTGCTTTCCTGAATTGATAGGTTAGGTTAGATTAGGTTGGAGGGAAGTGCACCAAAGTTTACCTTTATAGTGTGGAACCTATACTTAAACTATTATTTCGCGGTCGGCTCTGTTGTGAATCAGCCTGTGCTCTTTATGAAGCCTACCGTGTTCCTTTGTGGGACTTTTATGAGATCCCCTAGACCGTCAAAAAACCCGTTTCCCATATGACGGATGCGGCGGTTTTGAAGATTTGGGCAATCGCATAGCAGGTGTTTGAAGGTTTCTGTCTCCTCTGTATCTTGACAGCTCCTGCAGTGGCCGGGTGTGTTGACGCCTAATCCAGCAGCCATTACCCCTATCGCGCGGTGTCCTGTTAGTGCACCTGTCAAGATGCGAATCTCTTTTTTATTCATCGCCAAAAGGCTTTTTGTTCTATTTTCATCCACTGTCGGCCATAAACTGCAAGATATGACAGAGTCGCTTCTGGCGTAGCAACCGGAGTTAATCAGTTCTCTTGCTTTTAGGTTGTTTTTCTTTTCAGTTCACCAATTGGAGTGTTACGGGATCTGGATACTGTTTGTGATCTGACTTCCTCGCTGTCTAGTGCTTTGATTGCCGCTTGACTATCCACGAAAATGTTAATCTCGGAAGAATTTATTTTTTGCTATGTATAGTCTGTTTAGCCCTGTCAATGGCGAAGACCTCAGCTTAAAAGATGCTACAGTCAGCCGGGAGTTTGTATGAGTCGTTGATTTCAAGTGGCTCGCAGAAAACTCCAGAGTCAGTTCCTATATTCATTTTAAACCCGTTAGTGTAGAGTAGAATATCCTGTACATTAATTAATGTGTTGGAATCCCACTCTTGTCTTTCGGGAATAAAAGTAGAGTAGTTCTTGTCGAAATCTATAAAGGGTATGATGTAATCTGTTGTTCTGTTGAGATCGGTTATACTATACCTGTTGAGTATAGATCCATGTCCATAGGAGCTTTGCTTCCATGCGCCCCCTTGTTCGAGATGAATCGCACTTTTGGCAGCTGCGCATCGTATGTACTCATCTAAGGGAGGGATAACAAATTTAGCATCATCTCTAAACCCGCTTGTGGTGTTGATCTCTGTGCTCCTGTTATGCTTATGCATGCTAATCTTTGTACCTTTGTGAGTGTTTTAAGATAGCTGGTTTTGTCTCTTGCGTTCTACCATACAATAATTCCGTATGGGTCTGACAATGGCTGTGTACATCCAGTAAATCATAGACGGGCGCGGACCCCATTGCTTACCAAAGGTTTTCTTGCATGCATAGAATGCGCAAAGCGCTTTCTTCATTCTTTCTCCCGTGTTCTTAATCTAGGTGAACTTCGAATCAAGGATGGTTCCGAGATATTTAGCTGTTGTGGAGAGATTCAGAGGAATTCCACTCAGTTTAGGGGGATCAAATTCTTCTGTTTTCCTTCTTTTGGTAAACAGAACCAGTTTAGTTTTAGTCGAATTTACACTAAGACCGGTTTGTTCTGCTCAGGTGGATAATGCTTTTAGTGCAGATTCCATTAGGTTGCTGATTGTAGATAAGTATTTCCCACTGGTCTTATTTACTATGTCGTCTGCGTATGCAACTGCTTGTACTCCTTTGGTTCTGAGAATCTCCAGGATTTTGTTAACGACAAGGAGCCAGAGCAAAGGAAACTACTCCTCCTTGCGGGGTTGCTCTTGTAACTGCCTTCTTTACGATGCTCTCACCTAATTCGGAGTTGATTATCTTGCTCTTAAGCATTTCGTCAATCCAGTTGACTATCTCTGTTTTTACTCCTAGTTCAACTAGTGCCACGTTAATCGATGTCGTATTTACGTTGTTAAACGCCTTTTTGATGTCTAAAATGCAGCTAGAGTATATTTTTTTATAGCTCAGGTTTTTCTCTATGAATGAGACAACATCATGTAGTGCAGTTTCTACCGACTTGCCTTTTATGTAGGCGTATTGAGTGTTACATAAATTGTATTCATTGAGAAGGCTGCTCAGGTGTAGATCAATTAATCTCTCTAGTGTTTTTAAAAGAAACGAGGTGAGGCTAATCGGTCTGAAATCGTTTGCAGAATTATGGGTTGGTCTACCCGCCTTAGGGATGAAGACCACTTTTACCTCTCACCAATTTTTCGGTACGTAATCTAGCTTTATACAGCTGCGGTAAATTACTTTTAGCCGGAGTGTGATTCTTGCTAAACCATGCTGAAGCATGGCTGGAGTGTTGTTGTCTGGTCCTGCAGATTTATAGAGCTTAAACGATTTCGCCGCTCTGTAATGATATCATTTTTGTCATCATCATTTTTTACTGAGTTTGAAACAAACTGAAGGGTAGTAGCGTTTGGAACGAGATCGCTGCTTGATTCTTGGCTTGACTCCGTCCAGGAGTTATCACTGCGCTTGAGATATCTCGCGATTGTCGACGAGTCTTTGGATAAAACGTTGCGTAGTCTGGCAGTCTCGTTAGAGTTTTCAATGGATTCATAATAGTTGTACCAGGACTCTGTTTTTGCTCTTCTAATATCACGTGGGTAAGGACCTGTAAGTGGACCACTTTACTTCTGATTTACTTGTTCTTGCTTTATTATGTAATCTTCTGATTTCTGTTCTACGTTTTTTAAGTTTGTCCACCTAGTAGCCTTAGTGGGCTTACGATTGTGAGAGATGGGACAGGATCTGTTAAATTATTTTCCCAGTTATGAGCTGGACAGCAGAATCGATAGATGCGCCATTTGGAAGGGATTGATCCTGGGGATGAGGTATCCATTGGCTGGTCTATTGAATGTGTACATATCAACACCAGTTAATATGAAAATCACTTTTAGCTTGCAGTGTTTCAAATGCCTAGTTATCCAATGAAGCCAAATATTAAGTGTGACTTTGCAAGGTGGACTGAAGCCCTCTATTCAGACTAATCCTTCACCAGCACTAGTCCCTAAGATCTCAACTGAAACAACAACCTCGCACTAAAATGCCTCGCTTTACATGTAGGTTTACCTAGGTCTACAAACAGCAAAGAAAACTAAATTTCAATTTTAAAATTAAAAATAAATAAAATCCGCTCATCCACCCCCTCTTCTTCGATAAAGAACATAATCAGTTATTACCTTAGGTGAAACGAATTAACCTTTCTCGCATATTTTCCACCCTCCGTAGTCGATATAAACATCACATTCATCCGATCACCACCCACTGACGGCGACGACAAAGTCCCTAAGTCTAACACTGAATTCCCAACTTCTTAATCCACCACCTTACCCAGCAGGACTTTACACCTACCACTTAAGCCGCACATACACAGCAATTCATCCCCCAGTAAGCGATGCAAAAAAAAAATAGAAAAATCTGTAAATATTCCGAACAATATAATAACTTGTAAGGATAATTTCACACTTAGTTCATTTGACAGATGCCACTTGTTTATATTCGTCACCCCCTTCATTTTCTCCCCTACGGCATGCATACGAGTACATATTCCCTTACATGCTACTAACTCCCTTCTCTCGTCCACGACCATCAATAATATGCTACGCATGTTAATTCATAAAAAGGAATACACTTATCCCTTATGAATTTCACTGCTCAAGTGTGAATAAAACTCTACGCCAACACACCGAGTAGTGCATGTATAAAATATTGTTTTAAGCACAACCCGACAGAGGGTTGAAATCCACCCCAAACTCTAATGAAATATGCACAAGGACCCAAAGGGAGAATATTCTTTGACGATTTTGGTTGCACATTGACTGACATGAATCACTTTTTAAGTGACACAAGCGACAAGAAAAGGATTTTCACACTCATACACACGCGCATGCAGACAAACCACCCCCTGAAGGTGAATTTTTGAGGGTGGAGTTTTTTTTTCACTCCCCGAACCGAAACAATATGAAAATTCAATTTGACGTCGTCATTTTAATAAAATAATAACCCAACACTGGGAAGGAAGTCATTTGGGAATTGTTTTAAAATTTAAGGGTTGCGTTCACGCCACATCATACCACCCCCTCTTGCCGCCAAAAGAAGGGGGAAACATTTTAAAATTGAATAATTTTCATTTCGAAAATAACGTCAACCATCCATTGTGGTATGCGAAATCATAATAAAGAATTTTTATTGTCTATGTCACCCGCCAGAAAGGGGGTGTTTGTTGATTTAATTTTCCCGTGGAAAGTGTGCTTTATCCTGAAGGGGTGGCAGTGCAGTTGAGTTGTGCAATATAAGACTAGAGTAATTTTCCAATTATTTTGAATATAATTTCAAAATTATGCCGACGACTGGTTGAAACAGGTTGACTTCGCTGTTTGGGGTTGACCGTGTGGAAGGGGTCCTTGCAGCGGGGTTGCTTTTAAGTGAATTTACGCATTAGCCATATGGGTTTATTGTGATGGAAAAATGAAATCATATTGGTGTTAATAACGATGACATATGATTCGTGTTGTCACTTTTAAGCCAGAGAGTGGGTTAATTTCACTAAGCTATGTGGATTGGGTTGAGAATTTGCACCATGCCGCGGCGGGGTGAGAGTCCATCTGTTTTGGATTTAATTTTTGACAAATTGGAAAATTGAGTAGATTGGTGACAACTGAGTTGTACTATGAAAAGAGGAGTGGCAGCTAATGTTATGATGGATTGTTTAATTGAATTTAGTGCTGGATTTTAGTGCGACAAAATTAAGTGGACTTAGAGTAGCTTTAATAACAAATCGACTATTGGAGAGTATTGTATTGTATTGTATTCAGACGGCTTTACCCGACTACAACCTGCGAGAGTGCTTAAGAATCCAAAAGAACTTTAAAAGCTAACAGATGGACATAGCTCGAAGAATTATTCGCAAAAAGAATGGTTAAATGGAATAGATGGTCATGGTTTTTTGTTTTTGTCGGATTAGGAAACGCTCGACTGGAGCACTCGGACGCAACTGGTCCATTGTACCAATGGTCATGGTTAGTCGGTTGGTTAGTAACGGTCCTCGATGAGGATGTACTTAGACCAGAAATATGTCCTTTGTACTGCCGACGATATGTAAGGTCGGTGGTTCACCCTCTTACTCTTGAAACCGTTTATGTACTTCTCTCTATGAAAGAGTTAATTTTAGTCCGACAGGCATTGCCGAAATCAGGTAGCCTTCCTGATGTTGGCGAGTGCAGGGCAGGTGCATAGAAAGTGACTAATGGTCACTTCTTCCTCTTCGTCCCTACAACTTCTGCAGAAATCACTGTACCTAATCTCTGGGCATGTATCCCTATAGCATACTCGTAGTGTTCCTCCTTCAGGATTCCAATGGATCTGGGTTTATTCAGTGTTGGCCAAAGTAGCCTAGTAGTGGTACAGTGACCTAGATGCTGCCATCGGTGATTGGCTTTCACCGCGTAGGCGTGGATAATGCACATAAGATAAGATGTTGACTCCTCGATGTCGGAGATGCTTTTCCTGTTTGTACTAGAGGAATCCTGTCGATTCAGCTCGTCAGCTGCGCAATTCACCAGTATGTCACAGTGACCTGGCAATCAGCAAAGGATGAGATTGTACTGTCCAGCTATCGATGTTATATGACATATGGTGCATGTATATGACAATATCCGCTATTGATACTATAGTAACTGCTAGCCAGTTGGTGGATTGGCGAACAGCCATCCATCAGCATCACCGGAGCTGAGGATGAATAGTGCAGAGCAAAAAAATACAGCGAACTTGCTTAAAGAAGGCGAAATCACTGCTTGGAGCTTCAAAAGGCCATCAACAACACGCCGATGAAACATGGTGGTGGAGTGATGAAGCTAGAAAAGTGGTAAATAAGGAGAAAGCGGCTTTCAAAGCTTGGCCAAAGTGTCCTCCAATAATAGAGACGAAAAAGCTCTCCTCGATGTTGCAAGAAAAAAGCGAAGAAAAAGTGCGCCCAGCTTTAAGCAGAGAGTATGGAGGGCCTGTATCGGGAGCTGCAGAAAATATCTTCCCCGGTTGCTGATGCAAACCAGATTATCCAGGAGCTGCGAAGACACAATATGAACACAGGCGCAACTATCTTGAAAATAGCCACCCAAAGAAGGAGGAATGCTCAGGAGATTCGTTCGTCAAAGTTCATCCACAATGCTCATGGCCAGCTTCTTGTGGATGACGACAAAATTCTGCAGAGGTGGTGGCAGTATTGTGAACGACTTTTATATGAACAGTTTTCCCGGCTCTACTTTCCAAGAGCCACCCGTAACTGTGAAGAAATACCCGACATAACAGTCGAAGAAGTTAGTGAGCGGTTGGCCAGGCGAGATGCCCTCTGAGTTCTGGAAAAAGATGGAAGACATCGGGTTCAGATGGCTCACAATTCTCATCTTCAAATTTATGAGAGGTGATCCAATGCCGAATCAATGGAGGAAAGTTACCTTCTACCTGTATACAAAGGGTGGGTGATTCCTTAAAGGATTTGCAAATTTTATTGGTTGATTTTGAAAAGGCATTCGACAGACAACCACGAGATCTGATATGGGTTGCGCTGAGACATCGTGGGGTTCCAGAAACCTATGTACAGATGATCATGGACATGTACGGAGGAACAAAGACAAGAGTAAGATGCCCCGCTGGAGTAACCGAAGAGTTCCCAATCAAAGTCGGGGAGCACCAGGGAAGCGTTTTAAGTCCTTTGCTCTTTATTACAGTCCTTGATTATCTGCTTGAAGGTAAAGTGATGGACCCCAAGATATATCAGTTATTCTTTGCTGACGATGGAGCCATCATAAGTGAGGATCCTACATCCCTGCAACAAGCACTTGATGTGTGTGTGGACGTTTTGGAGGGGAATGGGTATCGCATTAGTTAAAAAAGACAGAGTACTTGTGCTGCCCGTTCTCTGATCCACTCAGGCTTGTTGCAGACATTTATTTGTAAGGAACAGTGCTTCCCAAGTGCGAAAAGTTCAAATATCTGTGATCTATGATCATTAGCGAAGTAAAGGATGATAAAGACATCAATCATCACGTAAGCTTAGGGTGGATGAAGTGGCGTGAAAACTCCGCTAACTTCTGTGACCGAAAAATGACCCCTAAGTTGAAAGGAAGGCTCTACACCGCAGTTGTGTGGTAGAGCTGAGATGAAGATGCTTCGCATGACAGCAGGGGTGACAGAGCTTGATCGAATAAGAGTTCGAAGATCCGTGGAAGCCTTCACGTCAAGGAAACCATTTTACGAAAAATAGAGCCGGACCGGCTCAGCTGGTATTGCCACGTTCAAAGAAGAGATCATTTGAACCCTGTTGAGAAGGCAATATCAATGAATGTTCCAAAGAAATAGCGAGGGAAAGAGGCAGGCCTATAAACACCTGGATCACACAAATGAGACGACACCAGCATTTTATTGGCCGCAGTAACACAGTGACCTAAAAATCGAGAGGCCTGTCGATATTTTCTGAAGTCAAATAAGAGAACCCTACAGGCGGATCAGTAGAAATGTGGTAGGGTTATGATCTCTTGTTTTCGGATCATAACCTCGCCGAAATAGAAAGAAGGAGAAGAGGGCGAAAAATCCTACCCGACCTTCCCCTATAGAAGATGGACACCAGATTTGTACCTTGACGCGTTTTCGAATTCACCTCGGATGATTTTAGAGAAGCAGCAGATTGCGTGTCCCATTTTCGGTGTCGTAGGCAAGAGTCAGGCAGCTCTTTGGGGCCATTTTTGAAAGGTCATATCCCAATCAGTCTTTTCCAAACGGTCATTCGGAGATTCGAGTGTGGTCCTCAGCATATGTGTTGACATCCCAAAGAGCCGCAAGCAAATAACTCAGTTCTGTTTTAAATTTTGTTAGACAGGTGGGCATAGTACAAATGCCATGATTTATCTGTTACTATACATGGCACATTCGTGTTGCTTCTTAATGTGAATTGCCATAAAAAAAAGTGTTTCCCTTTAATTCATTAAAATCACAGAAATCGGAAATATCACTAATTGGCCTGTGTGCCCATTGTAAGTCCACAATAATGTCTGACTATCGACGTCTGTTGCACTTGCCCTACTTCTGAAATGGCAATCACACCTCCACACAATGCTTTCAGAAATCATTAAAAATAATAAATGAAGCCATTACGACAAATTTATCGACCGACGGATTGGGAATGCGTCTGTCTTTCAATGGTCCGGATGACATCTGTAAGTTTACAAACGTAGAAGCTAGCGAATCTGTTGACTGTAAATTGATAACTGATTTAATATATGTAATTCAAATTTAAATATATTTTAGAAAGAGAGAAAGCGGTACCGTACTTATATCTTACAAATACTATCATATCACATGTAATAAGTTATTAACGAAACATGAAAGCAATTACGTTATGATAAAACAGTGTCAATAGACTAAAAAGTTATAAAGAATTTTGACATCTTCCCGCCGACAAGTTAAGGGTGCGTAAGAAATTTCCAACGAGTTGTTTTGATCTTCGTAAAATAGAATCACCGGGAAGGCTTATCTCGCAGGCACGTCTCATCCAGGAAACACATTTTCTATTACAGTCAAATGCTAAAGAGGTCGGGGCAATGATAAATCTTCCACCAATGCAAATCTTCCAGACTTGTGCAATACCTAGACCACCGGAGCCAACGGATGCTAATAGAACAAAGATGGAGAAGGCTTTATCAGCCTGGCGACGTGAAGAAAGGAAAGCGAAGGCTGATCTTATTCTGTCTATCAGTCTATCCGAGCTCAGCAAGTAGGTGAATGTGGAACTTCTCAAGAGATCTGGAAGAAACTCGAATCCATTTATGCGTCGTCAGGTCCAGCCAGGAAACCAACCTTACTAAAGCAATTCACACTTCAAAAGATGAATGAAGGAGAAGACGTCCGCGAACATGTAAACAAGTTCTTCGACGCCGCCGACAAACTCGAGGCAATGGATGTTAAAATTCATAAAGATTTGTTGAACATAATGCTTTTGTACAGCATACCAGGATCCTTTGAAAATTTTCGTTGTGCTATTGAGATTCAGGATGTTCTACCTAGTGCTGAAAAGCTAAAAGTAAAAATACTTGAAGAAGCGGAAGCGCGCAAGCAAAAATTCAAATATTCTGAATCTGAGCCATGTTCGCAACAGGACATTTCACTTCGAAGCAAACAAACAAAGTTGGCCCAACATCTGGCAAGATGTGTGTAGCCCATTTCGGTGTAGCAAGTGCAACAAACTTAGGCATAAGGCGACTGATTGTCGTGTAAAAGGTCAAACTTCACAACGTGGCAACTGTATAAAAGGATTCCTTCTGCATAATGTCAGATGCTCCTGAACATGCCATGAGTACGGAGCCAACAAAGAACAACAAAGCTGGTGTCTAGACAGTGGCTGCTGATCGTGGAAAATTAAATTTGGCGAGCAATCAATCCGCCGCAGTCAAGGCTAAAAGAACTGTCCGACTCCAAGCAGCCGTTGGAGTCGATTCAAGGTTAGTAAGTTTTGAAAATACCCTATTAGTTCCTGATCTGCGCACCAACCATCTTTCAATGGCAAAAATTACTCACAAGGACTGTGAAGTAGTCTTCAAGCGTCACAGTGCGCAAGTTCGTGACCAGAATGGCAAGGTCAAGCTTCTAGCCGACAGGGTTGGTGATTTGTACTACCTTCGACAAACAGTGGGGTTTGCACGTGTTGCTGAGTCGACGAATAAGACAAAGTCTGATATCAAGATGTGGCATGAGGGACTAGGTCATTTAAACTCCCGGGATCTGCTGAATATGGCGAAACACAAAGCTACGACAGGAATTACGTTAAAAACAAGTGAGCAGTTACCCCCGTGTACTATTTGCTTGAAGGGAAAGCTGTCAGCAAAACCTTTTTCTGTCAGGACAACGAGAGGCGCACCTTTGATGATTGTCCATTCGGATGTCTGTGGGCCAATGCGGACTCAATCCAATGGTGGAGGAAAGTACTCCGTCACCTTTGTAGATGATCACTCGCGCTGATGTGAAGTACAATACATCATCAAAAAAAAGCGATGTCTATCAAACGTTCCTGAATTATAAAAATGTTGTTGAAAAGCAAATCGGACAAAGAATTAAAGCACTGCAGACAGACAATGGTAAGGAATACTGTTCAAATGCGTTTAATGAATGTCTGAAATCACAAGAAATTAAAAGAAGACTCTCAACGCCATACACGTCTCAACAAAATGGTGTAAGTGAGAAGAAGAACCGTACTTTGGTCGAGATGGCCAGATGTATGGTTCTGCAAGCTGGACTTTCTCCATCATTTTGGGCAGAAGCAATACGTTCGGCAAATTATTTGGGGAATCGTTGTCCGTCAAGAAGTCTTGATGGTAAAACACCCTCAAGTGTTTTATGGATGGGACAAATCCCGAATTTAAAACATTTTCAAATATTCGGTTGCAGAGCGAAGTGTGGCATTGTCTTGTTGCTGTAGAAACGGTGTAATAATGTTGACGCTGATACAAGGTGCGATCAAGGGCCTGATGATTCGTTCAACACTGATCAACCTGGCGAAAAAGAAAATGATGAAAATCTTTTCGATGACGATGTTGTGGCCTATGCGTTCAACGCTGAAATAAGTTTCAAGGAAGCTCTACGAGGGCACGATTGTGCTGAATGGAGAAGCGCTATTGTGGATGAACTCAAAAGCTTCATCAAAAATGATACTTGTTAGCTGGTTCATGGGAACGCGGAGCGGAACAAAGTTGGATGCCGATTCATGCTAACAAACAAACGCAATCAACATGGTGTTGTGACGAGAAGGAAGGCTCACCTTGTAGCACAATGTTTTACTCAAAAAATGGGCATAGACTACACAAAAACGTTTGCTCCTGTAGCTCGACTTGAGTCAATACGATTTATGCTTGCGATTCATGCAAGATACCAACTCAAGGTTCATCAAGTCGACATTACCTCAGCGTACTTAAATGGAATGTTAAATGAGAAAGTTTATATGAAGCCGCCGCTGTTACTAGAAGATGTTGTAAAGGAAGTTCTACAAAGTGAACGAATGGACAGGACCATTGCACAAAAGGCGAAAGCCATGCTCCAATCTTTTCGCGAAGGAAAATAGGTATGTTACCTCAAGAAGGCTCTCTATGGCTTAAAACAAGCCGGACACGAATGGAATCAAAGATTTGACCTAAGTTACAGCAAATGGGACTTAAAGCGACTAACGCAGATCCATACGTGTACGTTTCATGGAAAAATGAAAAAATATTGATTCTTCCCATTTATGTAGATGATGTTCTTCTTTGCTCCAAGAACTTGGACTGGATTAATTCAATAAAAAGTAATTTCTTGGTAGACATTAATGTAAAAGATCTGGGAGAGGCAAACTATTGCCTCGGAGTCGAAATTACTCAAAATTCGGGATGCATATCTATAAATCAAAAGTGATACATCCGCAACTGCTTCTGAGTTTTAATATGGAGCACGCCAAACCACTTGCTATCCCCATGCAACCTGATTCAAGGCTTATCAAGGATGAAAACTCGTCTGGGCAAGAAAAGCGCCCATATAAAGAGTTTATTGGAGGATTGCTGTATGCTGCTTTTTGTTTCCGAAAGATATTTCTCATGCAACAAGTGTACTTGTTCAATTCAACAGTTGCTTTACAGATGTTCACTGGGGCGCTGCAAGTGTGTACTACGGTATCTTTAAGTAACAATAGACTATGTATTGCGACACACTCCAAGTCAAGAGGAGATAAATGGATTCGTCCATTCTGATTGGGGGAAGTGCGTGATCGATAGAAGATCATACACTGGCTACGCATTTACATTTTCCTATGCGATTGTTAGCTGGAAATCTCAAAAACAAAAGACTATGGCTTTGACTATGACTATGGAAGCTGAGTACATGGCTATCTCAGAGGCTGTTAAGGAAGCAATTCATCTTCGAACTTTTTTAGAGGAACTTGGTCTTCGAGATTTGGATGAAATAACTTTATACAACGATAATCGCGGTGCCAAACTTCTTGCTGAAAATCATGTCTTTTATCAAAGGACTAAACATATTGACAACCGACACCACTTTATTTGAAATGAGTTATCTAAAGGAGGCATAAACCTCGAATATCTACCAACGGAGGAAATGCCTGCTGACGTTCTAACCAAGACGCTAGCTGGGCCGAAGCATTACCATTGCTTATCGAGACTTGGAATCATCTCATTGAGGGGGCGTGTTGGACATCCCTATCAATTCCTTCTTTTATCTGTCATTCTAACTTAACATGTAAATTCGTTCATTCTTCTTTTGGCTTTTAACAATTTAACTTGTGTTACTCGCAGTACTAAATAAATCTTTTTATATTAATGGCATCCTTTTGTATTTGCACTTATTTTGTATTTCTGGTAATTCCATTGATTTTCATCAACCTGGTCTACGTTAGCTAAATAAGATACTCCTTAAACCACCGCCTTTTAAATGCAGCCAAGAAACGTCCGAATGTAATTACACGAATCTCTTGTATTCGTCAAAGATTAGTCCAGCTCATGTTCCAATTCAGGGGTGCAAACGTATTAAGTAAGGCAATTTTAATAAATACAACACAACACCTCCCTTGAATGTAGAAATACATTCCAAATGAAAAGAAAATATTTAGTGATTTGTATTCACAAAGGACATTCCAATTGCCGCACACACACATTCTAAACAAAGAAACAGAAAAAAGTAATTGTTTTCATTTTTATTTCATTTCCAAATTAAATTATACGAGGGTTGTTTTCTTTGATTTCCACCCCCGTATTTGAAGATAGAAAAAAGAGAAAGGAAATTATATGTATAAATAAATAAAACCCAGCCGGAACGTTTAATCAGAAATTAAATTCACATTATCCTATCAAACTACCACAAAGGACTTTCACTACCTTTGGTTGAAATTAAACACGAGGTGCTCAAATTGCCGAACGCCTACTTACATACGTACAGATACATATACGCATCTACAGCCACAGATTTGGGAATTTCGTCCTCCCGAACGTAACAAATTTATTACACACAATGAAAGAACCCAAAAATATGCCGAAAAGGATGTGCCCCGCTGTTCATTTTGCTTATATGGGGGATCATGCTGTTGTCTTTAGCAAAAACATCCTCCACCAATATAACCTCGTTTTTCTCATCCCCTGTAGCACCTACCCACGAGTTGTTGTCCGAATATACGAAATTATTCGATGGAATATCGACGAAAATTTGCTGTTTCTGCGTATCGTCCTGAACAGATTTTCATTTTTCGTTATCCTTGCATGCACGCACTCGAAACAATGAAACATCCCTGACACATGTGTGGCATAAGCAAAAACAAAAACGAAAGGGTGCAATGCAATGTAAGCCAGAACCTGTGTGCAATTGGGGGTGAATTCTATGTGAAGGCAATCGAACGAACGACCATGTGCGTCTACAAGTGTTTCAACTGTCCGCAACCCCAACCTCTAGGGTGGTGCTCCAAAAAGTAATATTTATGAGATTCGTGTGGATGTTCACCAGGCTGAAGCACACACTCATAACATGGTTCATCCTTTCGCAGGATTTTCTCTACATATGCGAAAGGATATGAGAGGCTTATATGCCACCCCCGAAAGTGGACATTAGAAAACGATTGCGAGCGATTTGAAACAAATACACAGAGTTACCCTAAGCTGTGGCGAGTGGGTTGTTGGATACTAGAATATGAGTATTTGTGTTTCATTTTCACCCAAAGGACACTCTGGATGGAGAGACTGAGTGCTGGGTGGAGGGTCAAGCTTGTGGTAAAACTGAATGGAATATTTTGATGGCAATATACTACAGACATGGTAGGATTATCATTATTATTGGTATCCTAGCAACGGCATAAGCTATGAGTCCTGTCGTCCACCCTCTATTGAGAGCAAAAAATATCTGCTCGATACTTTAGAGAGAGACAGCAGAGGCAAAATAACACACAAATCGTCGTCTCATGGGGTGTCCTTTTTCGGGGGGGTATGCTGTGAATGAGTATGTGGCAACGAATGTGTTATTGTTATTGGCATAAATGCTGTGCACGCAGAATACAGAATTCATCTAACGTTTGTGTATGGCATGTGTAGCTGGGGCAGCCCTTTTTGTGATGGGATCCGAGTCGAGTATACTCGCATGATATGCTGTTATGGGGGGTGCCTTAAGGGAGTCGAAGGGTTTGAGTCGTACGTGTGTGTATATGACAAAAATATTAATACCCGAAATGAATTTCGGTCTTTGTCTCTGTTATCTCTCTCCGTATGTAGGGGGGATAACAATGTCAACTGGACGCCATTATCGTTAGGAAAGTGGATGCCATTTTATTTTCTAACTGAAGACCATTTTTTTCTCTTTATATATTTTTTTTTTTCTGTCTGGAATAATAAATTGGATAATTTGATGTAACAATGACGTCTTTAACATTTTTTGTATTAATAGGAAAATAAATGTATTAAATACGTACATATGTAGGTAAGTCGTGCTTAGGAAAAGGGTTACGATAAAATTCGATAATCGGTTCCTATTAAACGGGGTACGGAATTTTTCCTAGACACAGGTGCAAACGTATAAAAATATCTAGACTTGATGGCTTACCGGCTGAGTTTTTTAGGGCGGTTGCTGATGCATTGGTAGAGAGCATACATAAACTCATCTCTAACATTTGGTCAGACGAGTGTATGCCTGATGAATAGAATCTCAGCATCGTTTAATCGATCATCAAGAAAGGAGACCCTCTTAACCAATGATAAAAGCATCATTCTTCTCAACATTGCATACAAGATCTTTTCTGCGATATTGTGTGAACGCCTGAAACCTTTCATCAACAGGCTGATTGGCTCCTATCGGTGCGATCACTGTCGATCAAATGTTCACACTTTGATAGATCCTGGAGAAAACCCAAGAAGTGCAAATCGATACTCACCACCTTTTTATCGATTTCAAGGCCGCCTATGACAGCATCTATAGAGAGCTGCCATGTTTAGTTTTGAGATCGCTACTAAGCTTGTCCCTCTATACAGGATGACAATGGTGAACGCTTGCTGCTCCATCGAGATCTTTGATGTCAAAAAAGGTTTTAGACAATGTGACGCGCTGTCATGTGATTTCTTTAATTGTACTTGATTCACTTGGGGAAGTCCAATTCTCGAAATCAGTACACTGAGGTGCGAAGAACTTGCAAATTAGCTGTGAAAACAGCGAAAGAACAATCTTGGAAAGAGTTTGGCGAAAAATTGGAACATGACCACAGATCTGCAAATAAGTTGTTCTGGCAGGCCGTTCGCCAACTCAGAGGAAGAAAGTTGAATATCGCGAAAGGAATCAAGTCCCAAGACGCCACACTTCTTTCCAATGAGGAGGACCCATTCTGCAGACCGAGTGCCTTTCAGAATTCCTCAATCCCGAACATGGCACCGAAGATGACAGACCTATGGTCGAGAGTAGGGTGGAAAGTAGTCCTACGTTAGATGATCAAATACTTAGTTGAAAGTTGGCAAATCTGCTGGTATGGATAAAATACGGCCAGAAAAGCTCAGGATTTTAGATAAAGAGAGAGGGCAATGGCTTTCACGTGTCATTAAACTGGCCTGGGAATGTTGCGAAATACTTGGTGATTGGCAAATGTAGGTGATTGCTCCTCTTTTTAAGAAAAGGACAAAACAGATTGCGCCAACTACAGGGGTATATCTCTTTTAAGTATCCTGGAAAAGTCTTTGCTAAGGTGTTAGAAACACGTTCTAAAGCTGTGGTTCAGGACAGTTTGGGAGATGAGCAATGCCACCCTGTAGAAGCACAACCGATCAGCTTTTCACTCGCAGAATGGTTCTTGAGAAGTCCTGGAAGTATGCTAAACCCGTCTACACCTGTTTTGTGGATTTAAAAATAAATAAATATTTGGCGCAACAGCACTTGAAAGTGCCAGGGCCTAGCTTCTCGCAACCACTCATGTTGTGTGCGTTATATTTTTCACACGAATGGAAGGGACCTACAGTTTAGTGCCGTATCCGAACGGCGATTTGAGAAGCTTTTTCATGACAGCAATACTCTCGGATGTTTGTCAGACGCTCGCGAGAGGTGGGACCGTGAAAAAAAACTTTTTGGTGTTTTCTGAGATTCGAACTTGGAACCTCATGCGTAGTGATCCGACACACTAACCACTTACGCCACCACTTACCATTTGATAAGGTTCCTCGAGGCAAACTCTGGAGTGTTCTGTAGGAGTATGGGATTGATGGTTCCCTGTTAAGGGCGATTCAGTTATTATATACAAGCTGTAGAAGCTGTGTTCGGATAAATGGCGTTAAATCAATACCTTTCACTGTGGACGTTGGACTCCGCCAAGGATGCTTTTTGTCGTATTTCCTCTTCATTGTATACATATATGGACTGGATATCGCAGCGCATCCATGGTGGAGAATGTTTCAAAGTGGGTGAGTCTTGGGTCCTCTCAAACCGAACCCCAGCGCCCGCTCAAGAGGTTTGTAGCCGTTTGTGATGACGCTGGAATGAAGATCAACGTGAACAAATCGGAAGAAATGGTAGTTTTCTGAACGCCCATTCAGTGCATTCTATATGTTAGTGAAGTCCTGCTGAAGCAGATGGATAAATTTATGTATCTCGGGGTCGTATTCTCGAGTAATGGAAAGAGCAATGCCTAGTTATCCTGTAGAATTGGTCAGGCTGGATCAGTTTTGAGAGAGCTGGAACGATCGTATGTATGTACTTGAACGGATTGTGCGAAACTCATAAGCCTACACCAGAGGCACAATTTATCAAAAGTCTGTACAACAGTTTGCCAACGCCGACGATATTGACATAATTCTAAGAACTCAGCGGGCTGTCACCGGTACGTTAGCCAGCATTAAAGCAAAAGCAACCAAAGTGGGTTTACCGATAAACGAGGACAAAACCGAATACATGCTGTCAACAAAAAGGGACAACATCGACGAATTGGACAGAACATCACAGTAGGTAGCTACAACTTCGAGCTAGTAAGGGACTTTGTCTATCTTGGTTCTGCTAAAAATTCTGAAAACGACATCAGCGCTGAAATCAAACGAAGAATAACTTTTGTCAATCGCTGTTTTTCTGGGCTAATAAGGCGGCTTAACATTAAAGCCCTATTTCGAACAACTAGGGCGACTTGTGAAGGTATTTTTCTTCGAAGGCTGGGGTGGGCTCGCCGGTCCCAGGGTCAACCCAAAGGAATACCTTAAACTTTGGGAAAGAGGTACTTTATTGTTATTTGTATAGTTTGTTTACAATGGTTGGCTTGGGAACAATTTAATTAATTCTTAGTTAACAATTTGTATACCTAACAATACGGATATAAGCTTAATACTAGTGTAGTCATCCCGCGGCTGGTTCTGGTACGGGTCGGGGCTACACGAGATGTAGTCCGGCTCGGCTCGGAGCGTCGTATGTTGCCTCGAAGGGTTCCAGTCCGCACTTAGAGCAGGCTTGCGGTGACCCAGTCCGCACTTAAAAAACAAAAAAAAAACAAATATTCGGCTCAGCAGCTCTTTAAAGTGCCAGGGCCAGCTTCTCGCAAACACTCATGTTGTGTGCGTTATATTTTTCACACGAATGGAAGGGACCTACAGTTTAATGAGGAATCCGAACGGCGATTTGAGAAGCTTTTTCGTGACAACAATACTCTCGGATGTTTGTCAGACGCTCGCGAGAGGTGGGACCGTGAAATACTCTTTGGTATTTTCTGGGATTCGAACTTGGAACCTCATGCGTAGTGATCCGACACACTAACCACTTACGCCACGGCGCCCACTTAGGGCAGGCTTGGAAAGTGGCAGTGCTTAGGAGGGACCCAGTCCGCACTTAGGGCAGGCCTAGAAAAGATCCAGTCCGCAGTTAGGGCAGGCTTGGAAAGTGACGGGAAATCCGCTCTGTCTCAACCAGGTTGCTTCTCCCGCACGTGTGAAACCTATCGGACGAGCCGGCTATAGCCAGTAGCAGACTCGTGTATTGTTGCCCAATCACCCGGGGTGAAGGCAAAAAAAAAAAGAAACGGTGGAAAAGGTTTGCAAACAATTTCCTTGAGAGGCTGTCAAGAGTACGCTTGATTGGTACTAACTCCACTTGAGCAGACTCTGCCGACCACATTTCTCAATCTCGCCCTTATGGTAATTTCTGTAAGAAGTTAATGTGAATTACAAATGTGAATGGAATTCACTTTTGCAAATAACTTGGCCAATGATATTGAGAGAAGTGGTCATGTTCGGGTGGCGTGATCATAGCCAGATGTCGTTGTTTGTGCTTAACCATCTGTGCACAGTAGCCGCCATCAAAAAGGAACACAGTGGAGGCGATAAAAGTGTATGTGTGTGCCCATTCATAAATGCAAGTTTTGCAAAGCAAACACAATACAAAGCATGTAAAGCTCCGCAAATGCAAGTTTAAATTAAGCAATACGCAATGTGATTCTGACAGCTGCACGATTGCTCTCAAAATTGCGCAGTGAATAAAGCTTTACTACATTTATGAATTCTATACCTCGCAGTAATGCCAATTCGTGCATTTGTGAACTCTCTGCTTAGCACATATTGCGGAATATTTTTTTTTTTTTTTAGGCTGGGAGGTGGTAATCTTCAAAAAAACGAAACTGAGCCCGTACTCAGTAACAGTGTGGGATTTTTACCCACTAACCTCTTCTCCCTTCTTCCCGTTTTCCCTGCGGTAACGCCATCTTAGCTTTTCATCGCAGGGCGGGGAGGCGCCTAATTGCGATCTAGTCACTTGGACTGATAAGCATTTTTTTTCCTGACATCTACGTCTTTGAATGAGATCCACCATCTGGTGCATCCTTCTTTTTTCGAATGTGCTATGTTATGCATGTATAATAGACAAATTTTGGAAATATTTATTTTGCACAATTCTGTGGCACATCACAACTTCCCGTGTCGGCAGCCAAGATCTCTCTGAGGATCTTTCTGCACTCACAGATTTGCCTTAAGCTTACATTTCCACTCAACCACATTCCTCATGTCACTCACACATGTACACGGTTAGGAAGGGAATGGAAATCACAGTATACAGTGTGGCAAACAACACAGTATAGCCTAACACTAAAATTGATCGCGCTCTAACATGTATATACTTTTTTTGGCTTTTTTTTATGCTTCTAAGTTAAGTTAAATTGAGAGGTTTATTCTTTTGAGCCTTAGTAATTGATTTTCATTATTTAAAAGTTTTCTCGCATCTAAATTTATATGCTCTTCTAGCTTTTCTTTATGTTTTTTTGCAAGTTTAAGAATTTCGGAACTTACACTTACTATCTTCAGGTCTCGATGAAGGTCAGTGTTCCTTATGAACCAAGGTGCATTTACTATATTTCTAAGCACCTTATTCTGGAATCGTTGTATTATGTCTACTTTTGTCTTTTTGGCACAACCCCATAGTTGGATTCCATATGTCCATGTTGGTTTCAGAATTTGATTATATATTTGCACAATAGGTTGTTTTAGTCCTTTTGTAGCTTTCCATAGAGAGTAATTTGTAGCGTATTCAGCTGTTAATCCTCCGAGGTACCTGTTCATTGAGGCCTCTTTAAATTTTTTTAATTTCTCTTTTCAGTTGCTGACTAAGGTTGTTTAGCTTCGTTTTATGTTGTGGAGCTCTTGATATCTGCCATGTTCTTCTTGTTCGTCTTTTATCTGCTATCAAATCCTTTATTTCTTTCTTCTCATGTTCTTTCTATTTATACCAGGAGTGCTTTCCCATACCAATTTCTGAATATCGCTGACCAACCTATGTGCTTCTTTTTCTTTATCATTTTTGGTTATAAGAGGTGTCAGTGAGTCTATTCTATTTGTTAGGTTCAACTTGAAGGCTTGCCAATCTGTTCTTTTGTTTGTTAAGGTTTTAGCATTTGTATTTTGAATTAGATATTCACTAATTTGGAGAATTATAGGTGAATGGTCAGAGTTTAGATACTCAAATTCATCTATGTGTATGTAGCTTCTCGACAAATTTTTGATTATGTAAAAATCTATAAGATCTGGTATTTTATTTTTGTCTGTAGGCCAGTACGTGAGCCTCCCTGTCGAGAGAGTTTCACACTGATGTTTTTGAATTGCAGCATAAAGTTCTCTTCCTCTCGTTGAAGTTAATCTAGAACCCCAGTTTAAGTTTTTTGCATTAAAATCACCACCTATTATGTATTTGTTTCCCAGTTTTTCAAAAAAAACCAGAATATTCTTCTTTTTTGATTGAAAGTCTTGGAGGACATGGCAGCAATATTAATTTTTTTGTGTTTAGCTTTTATGCTTACTGCTGTAGCTTGTATTTTCTCTGTAGTGTATTTCAACTCCTCATATTGTTGGATATTGTTTTTTACTATAACTGCGCTTCCGCCATTAGCTGAGTTTTAAGGGTGAGCGGTGTGGTAGATGTTATAGTTTTTAAATTTTATTTCCCTGTGTTTTGTAAAATTGGTTTCTGAAATAAGACAAATGTCTATGTTATTTGTTTCAGATTGCGCAATATTGCATTTATGAATGGGCCCTATATAAGACCCTGATCATCCTGCCTTATGGCACTGAAGCATGGACTTTGTTCAACGCGAATGAATTCTTCGTAAGATAACCCGTCCTATGTGCGTTGACAGGTTTGAAGGAGAAGATTCAATGACGAACTATACGAGCTGTACAGCGACATCGACCTAGTCAAAAAACTGCGTATTGTACGTTTCGGATGGCTAAAACATGTAGAGTGGATGGACACCAATGCTTCGGCCCGCAAAGTCTTCGAATCTAACCCAGAGGGCCTCTTCCCCGTAGAAGGCGCTCACAAGTTCAAGGGGACTTCGACCAAGTTGGAGTGCGCAACTCGAGGCAATTAACTAAAGTCCGAGCTAAATGGAGAGGCTTGTTCGTTGAGGCCCAGGTTCACCTCACACTGTAGCGCCACCTAAGTAAGTAAATAAATAAGCTTTAGTAATTGTCTTAGATTTGAAATCTACTATTTTATTTTCAGGATTGGAATACTTATTAAACTTTCAAGTCTTAGGACTTTCGCAAAATGAGTATAATAAAAGCTTACGAGTAAGTTGGAAACAATTTTCGAAACGTAGACATATGGTATGTATTTTGCAATTCAGTAAAACTTTCTTTGCATTCCTTATATTGTACATAGTACATGTATACTTTAAGTTTCATTCTGTCAACCCTCCTTGATGACAAAAAATAAAATCATTTTCTACGCCGCGCCGCTCCGCCTTGTTTTTGTAATTATCCCGTTTATTTTTCTAAAGGGTGAATTTTTAATCGTTTCTCCTTTCTCTGTTTGTTCCTTTTTATATTAATCTAGCAAAACGAGAAAAAGTAGAAAAAAATGTATAAAAATGTCACAATCTATGGAGCTAGAGTAGGGGGTATCCTGGATATTGCCTTACAAAAAAAAAAGGAAAGGTGATCTGGATTAGTATCTAAAAATAATGTCCTACAGGGATATCATTTTACTTTTTCCTTTTTCCTTGAAAAAAGATGGCGTATAACATTAACGTAGGAACAGAAAAATCTCTTATCCTTATAAAAATAAAAATTTGCATATTTTTCTTGTTAAGTTTGTATAAGGATGCACAATTTTCATTTCTTTCCTTCACGACAAGGATTAAGTCTAAATTTGCTGCGAATCTGGGATTAATCAAGGTATTTTTTTTCATCCCCAAAAACCTCCATTTTTTTCTTATTCCTCGTCTTTGTTAGAAAAAAAGTGTAAGACAATAAAAAAGGAAAAGAACACAGTCATCCGACGACGATAGAACTAATTAGAAATTCAATACGCAAATTCTATTAATTACCAATACAAATTAAACATCCAACTACATCCCGATATTGGCATTGTTCGGTATTTTTATCGTTGTCCTTTCCCTTTCTCTTCATCGAATGAACGTAGACGGACTCTGTTTGGGGGTGGAGTAGGGACAACCATGGAATTGGAATTTTTGCTCCCCCTTTGGAAAATTATTTTATTCACAGCAGAAGCAAAAAGGATCTAATATCATTATGGTGGTGGTGTGGGAGAGCTCGCACAATCGTATACAAACGAGTCCAGTAGCAACATACTATAAAGGATAACCCCGAATGTGTAGCCGGTTTTACTCGTATATATACGCATCCACTTGTGCAATGCATAAATTTCGTTAATTGGATAATAATGCGAAGTAGGATTTTATTTATGTCCTTATGTGTTGTTTTGCTCACTTTTTCTACGGCTCCTTCATCTCCGACTCCACACTAAAAGGGACTCCAATGCGAAATATTTTTGCAAGGATATTCTTTTTCGTTTTTCTCTGTCTGTTGGACTCAGCTTTTTATTTCGTACAATACTCGTAGAAAGTTGCCATGAATAAATATTTTGGTGAATTTTTTTTATTCATATTCTGCAGTGAGAAAGGCAACATTTCACTTCTCTTCTTGGTAGGTATTTCCTTTTTTTTGGGCTGTATGTGTATAATGAAATTTTATATGAAGGTATCCCGTTTATGCAAATGTTCTGTTCGCCGGGGCTCTATGAGGGTATACATATGTAACTGGATTGTACAGGCGACCCCTTAAATCGTTGAGAGCTTCCCTCAACCGTAAAACATTTTAACTCCTTTGAAAGTTATGGTAACGTAACGGAGTTACGTCCGTTCGTGTAGGTCTATCCATTCGCATACACATGTGATGCTCATACGTTTCGACTTTAATTGGGCCAATTTTTTGGTAAATTAAAAATGAAGAAAAAATTCCAATAAATGTTTTTCGCTGGGTGGGGAGGGACTGCATTTTTTTTTTTGTATTTTATTTGTCCAGTGGAGTTTAGTATGTAGTAAGGACGTGTTTTTATGATTGCTGAGCAATTCAAATTTATTGAATGAATTTGGAGAATGTTGAAAGGGATTTAATTGAAGCCAAGTAGCATGCAAAGTGGGGTTCGTACTCATACAGTACTTTATTCGAGGTATTTGTTGTTTTTGTATACATGGAGGGGTGTTACAAATATTGCTGCTTACCATATATATAAGTAGGCAAATTTTGTTTTCCAAAAGGCTTTCTCAAAGGAACATTCCAACGGGGTGGGATTGCTCAACAAACCTGATGGGAAACCCTGGAGATTTTGCTCAATGTTCACTTCCCAGGTTCGACAATGTAAAATGATTACACACTTCTTGCTCCTGAAGACACTGTCTGTGGTACCTCCAGTTTCCCTGAAAATTTGTTCAGCCAAGAAAAAATAAAATGGACAATCAGTTCATTGAAACCTTACAAGGCACGAGGCAGTGATGGTGTTTTTCCTGCCCTTATACAGAAAGGTCGTGATTACATCCTGGCGACTTGGTAGCTCTATTTAGAACAAGCTTCAACCTGGGATACATTCCACAAACTTGGCGGGAGGTACATTCGTTGTTTGTCCCTAAGCTAGGTACCAAACCCAAATCCTATCGTCCACTCGCCTGGACAGCGTTTTCCTTGCAAACCCTGGAAAGACTGCTAGACATTCACATTAGAGGCATTCTTGAAAAAACTATACCTCAGCACTCCAGTCAATATGCATCCAAGAAAGGTAGATCAACGGAAGGCGCCCTTCACTATATCGTCACAGAGATAAAATCAGTCTACCCTTCCATAAAAATTGCCTTTTGCGCATTCCTTAGCACAGCAGGTGCTTTTGATAACCCCGGTTATGACTCCATCACTAGTACCATGAGACGCAGGGGAATCGACTAACCTACAACCAGATGGGTTAGGATTATGTTTGATACTCGCATATATATAGCATCTACGTCAGGAGTGGTCTCTGTGACGGTCTCTGCAGCAAAAGGCTTGATGATATGGCTGGACAAATGTTTCGTTCTGTTGGATGATTGATATGCCTATGACATCAGTGGTCATAAAAAAATACTGTGAATCAGAAGCAAAGACAAATATAACGAAAAAATCTCCCCAGTTATCTGGACGCCAACCCTAAAGTTTGTTTAAAACATGAACAGCTGAGTTTCAAACCACTGCACCAAATCTTTCTCTCTCCCTATCTATCCCTTTCAACGCCCACACTATATAAAACCATTTAAAAGGTATTCATGACCCCTTGAGAGCGCACAAAAGAAAAAGGAAGGTTGTCCCCAAGGCGGCGTCTTCTCTCCTCTCTCAAGGTCTCTCGTGATGGATAACTTATTGAATAGACTCAGCAGCTTAGGTTTCAGAGCAATACGCTATACAGATGATTTAGTGATCGTAATCAAGGGCAAACATGAAGAAAATGTGTGCCAACTCACGCAAAATGCGTCTATATAGTCTCGGACTGGTGAGCTGGCAAGGGCCTATCGATTAACCCCAGCAAGGCAGTCATTGTACCAGTCATTGAACGCTAAACCTTGGTTCAGTGGCTATTAATTCTACAACCATTAGTTTTTCCGACAAAGTAAAATACTTAGGAATTGTCTTAAGTAAAAAAGTTAACTCCCAAGACGACAACTTCCATATGGGCTTGTTGCCGAATGTATGGCAAAACTTGGAGTTTGTCTCCAAAGGTCACATTCTAGTTATATACCACGGTGGATAGACCCATCTCAGCGTACGCGTCCATCGTCTGGTGGACAAAGGAAATCACAACCATAAACAAGCTCAATAAACTTCAAAGATTAGCATGTCTGGGAATTACAGGTACAATTTATACCTGCCCCACTGCAGCCATAGAGGCTATAATCGGTCTCATCCCACTCCCCCCGCACACTCTGAAGTGCGCCCAGCTTCAAGCAGAGAAAACGGAGGGCCTGTATCGGGAGCTGGAGAAATTGTCTTCCCCGGTTGCTGATGCAAACCAGGCTATCCAGAAGCTGCGAAGACACAATGTGAACACAGGCGCAACTATCTTGAAAATAGCCACCCAAAGAAGGAGGAATGCTCAGGAGATTCGTTCGCCAAAGTTCATTAACAATGCTCATGGCCAGCTTCTTGTGGATGAGGACAAAATTCTGCAGAGGTGGTGGCAGTATTGTGAAGAGCTTTGAAATGAACAGTTTCCCCGGCTATACTTTCCAAGAGCTACCCCTAACTGTGAAGAAATACCCGACATTACAGTCGAAGAAGTTAGTGAGGCGGTCAAATACTTCAAAAAACAAAAAGCGGTTGGGCCAGACGAGATGCCCTCTGAGTTCTGGAAAAAGATGGGAGACATCGGGTTCAGATGGCTCAGAAATCTCGTCTCCAAATTTGTGAGAGGTGATCCAATGCCGAATCAATGGAGGGAAAGTTACCTTCTCCCTTGTACAAAGGGAAGGGTGATACGCGAAACTGTGATACCTACCGTTCGATCAAGCTGATGTCACACACCATGAAGATCGTTGAGCGGGTATTAGGTGGCCAACTGCGGAAATTAATACGGCTATCTGATGATCAGTGCGGGTTTGTCTCGGGTAAATCAACCACAGATGCAATCTAAGGTATAAGGATCATAATGAAAAAACATCGTGATTCCTTAAGGGATTTGCATATTGTATTGGTTGACTTTGAAAAGGCATTCGACAGACAACCACGAGATCTGATATGGGTGGCGCTAAGACATCGAGGGTTCCAGAAACTTATGTACAGATGATCTTGGACATGTATGAAGGAGCAAAGACAAGAGTAAGATGCCACGCTGGAGTAACCGAAGAGTTCCCAATCAAAGTCGGGGTGCATCAGGGAAGCGTCTTAAGTCCTTTGCTCTTTATTACAGTCCTTGATTATCTGCTTGAAGGTAAAGTGATGGACCCCAAGGTACATCAGTTATTCTTTGCTGACGATGGAGCCATTATAAGTGAGGATCTTATATCCCTGCAACGAGCACTTGATGTCTAGGTGGACGTTCTGGAGGGAAATGCGTATCGCATTAGTTCAAAAAAGACAGAGTACTTGTGCGTCGTTCTCTGATCCACTCAGGCCTATTCCAGACATTTATTTGAATAGAACAGTGCTTCCCAAGTGCGAAATGTTCAAATATCTAGGATCTATGATCAATAGCAAAGCATCGCGCAGGCATAGGGTGGATGAAGTGGCGAGAAAATTCCGACATCTTCTGTGACAGAAAAATGCCACCTAAGTTGAAAGGAAGGCTCTACACCGCAGTTGTGCATCCAGCGCTCACATACGGTTCACAATGTTGGACGATGTACAAAAAGTATGAGAGTAAATTAACGGCAGCTGAGATGAAGATGCTTCGCATGACAGCAGGAGTGACAAAGCTTGATCGAATAAGAAGTTCGAAGATCCGTGGAAGCTTTCACATCAAGGAAACCATCGTACAAAAAATAGAGCGCGACCGGCTCAGCTGGTATTGCCATGTTCAAAGAAGAGATCATTTGAGCCCTGTTAAAAAGGCAATATCTATGCAAGTTCCAAAGACATCGCGATGTAGGAAAGGCAGGCCTATAAACGCCTGGATCAGACAAATGCGACGAACTCGGCATTTCACTGGCCTCAGTAATCCAAAATCGGCAGGCCTGCCGATATTTTCTGAGGTCAAATAGGCGAACCCCACAGGCGGATCAGTAAAAATGCGGTGAAGTGGGAGGGTTGTGATCCCTTGTTTTCGGATCATAACCTCGCCGATAATAGGAAGAAGAGGACCAGTATCCTAAGGTATAAAACGCCAAAGTTTCGTTAATATTTGTGATGTAGTTTCTGCGTGATACATGCCCATTCCCAAGTTATCATTTTATTATATGAGCGTAGAATATAGAATATAGATTATTTATAGTCAAGACCACAATAAATATGATTGCTACATGTACCAAACATCAATCTTTGAATTACCTTACTTGTGGTTATCATTATTATTATTTGTGAGAAGGGTGTGTTACACTGCGACCTAATGGTCTATTGTCGGGAAAGTGCAACGACAGCCTGTTGAATGCTGATGCTGCTCTCCTGGCTGCTCAGCTAGGGTGGGTTCACTGGAATAGTGAATCAGGAATTGGACTTACACACGATGTGTAAATGGGCGCCACCAGATCTTTTAAAGGGATCTATAAACCTTTTGGGAAAACTGGATGAGGTGGGAATGCTGAAATCCAATGTCCAATAAAAAAATAAAAAGAAAAAACACAACACTTTGCGTAATAAACGCTTTTGAAAGCACGGCCAATTTATTTTGAAATTTGAAGTAGGCTTTAGAGAAAAAAAAAGCAAAAAGGAAACGTAAACGTAAATTCGTGAATATGGTAAATGTAACCGTATGTATCTGTATCTTACATATTAATACGTGAACATGAAACTTATCGCACGCTTTTTTAGTATTTATTATAAAAGGAGGGGGATGAATCTTATATCATTCGAAAGGTACTGTGCGATAGATGTGTAAAAATTACAAATTATGAGCGCATGTTACCGTTAAGTCAGGTAAAATAAAGTGAACACACATGATTTCCCGACACAAAACGTTTTAAGCAATTAAATGAAATTTTGATCTCGTTCATGACTGTATGAGCTTAGATCCTTTTGTCTTCCCTTTACGGTTCATTCAATTGCGTTGTTTCTCTCGCTGTTGGTTTATTTCCCCTCGGCCGAATTTCGACCACATGCGATACTTTATATATTATTAGCCGTTTGGGTGGTCCGCTATCACCGGCCCCGAACAAAGTAAACAAGAAACGTATCGCTAACAGCAGCGTGTAAATAAACGAAATGGAACCCTACCGGGATTTAATTCACACAAAATCCTACACTAATCGCACAAAGAATTCAAAGTGAAATATGACAACTTATCTGTTTCTTCCTGAATGGGTATTCAGCTTCCTACTCCTCGTCTCCAGAATATGATTTTCCTTGACTCTTCCTATTACTCCTTTCTTGATTTCTTCTCTCCAGGTCGCTCCTTTTTCGCTTCTATATTTCATTCTTGGTCCCTTCTGGACCTATCCGCTCAAAAAAATAAACGAACTGACTCGTTCACTCAACCAAAAAACTCCTCAATCACAAAAGCACTCTTCTGCACATTTTCGTGGTCAACCAAGATGTGCTGAACTCGCTTCAGTACTTTGCCTAGCCCACCAGGAGCCTCTCTCTCAAAATTGGCTTACCGCGTATTCAGCCATAAAAGTTCAAGGACGGATTTATGTGCAGTACAACGCTCTTTTGCTGAAGCATGCGTTTGTTTGAACGCCGCTATCCAGCCATCTTCCAATGGCTCTCTCTCTGAAATCGCCACAACAACTGGCAGTTCAGAGGGTCGAGTTAGGCATTTCCTGGGTTGACTCCTTTACCCTGGTACCACTTTTACAGCAAGTGCTCGGAATTGAGGGTGCTAGTCAGCACAAATGGCATATTAAAAAAAAAAAAACAATTAGAACATCCCGAAAAATATAAAAGGGAAGAAGGAATATGAGAAAGAAAAATAAATTGGTCACACCACGCTTCGCGTTGGACCGGGCGTGGAAGAAAAGAGGTTATTGACTTTCTGACATATAAATGTGTCAAACAATGCCTTGCGTCGGACACTCCTGAAGAGTACCCACTCATATTCCTATTACTATTTTGGTAAACCCGCGTAAGCTAACTACCCCGGTGGAATTCCACGCAGATCTTGGGATAAGGGCCTAGCCGATGACGTGCCACCCCATACATAGGTTCATGGGTAAAAGTCGGGCTCTCGACCATTGCTGGTTTCGGGCCGAACATCCTTATGTCTGCTGACCGTTACGCATGGTCATGAATTATGCCTTAGGGTTGTGTTTGTCTTATATCTCTTGGGGTATACGTCCTCTATGTTATATGGATGTGTCCGTGATGGTCTAGGCATCCTACTAGGGCAGTCCACCCTCTCCTCTCCATCGTTGCCCACTCGTCGCTGGTCTACATCGCTGTCGGATATTCCATCCGCATGAGAGGGTTGCCAACCGACCGTTGGGCTCTGTTTCCCGGAGTACCTGCTTTTGTTGTCCCCTTGAAGCGTGTGGAAAGGTATAAGCACTGAATGGCGGAGCCATCCAGGAACGCTTAACGAAACCATTGCTCCAAGAAGACAACGGAATAAAATGGAATTTAGAGGCCGCAAATGGTGAACGGGTGAGAATTGAAAGGATGGAGAGGACCAAGGATTTAGTGCGTAATTTGCACGTAACATCCCCTACTAATGCCTTGTAGAAGTTTTTTTTTCCTTATGAGAGTCTTGTACGCTTACTTGCTTTCGGCGAGAACAGACCTTCAGTTCAACTTCTTTGAGCAATTTTAGAATGAAAAGCTGGTGTATGGTTTGTGTATCGTCGTCTGATATTTAGTACTTGCCCAGAAATTCAGTTCTCTTTTGGGTTACAGCCCCACAAGACTCGGAAGTCTCACTGGACTCTTTGCAGAATATACAGAGCGCTTCTTCTGCTTGCATGTGGCTATACTCATGTATGAATGTCATGCTATTAAGTTTTCTGAATTCAATTTTTCCACATAATTGAATCAACGCGGTCCTATTCAACTTGTCAGTATGTATACCAAAAAAAACAAATTCCCATTGATATAATACTCAATCATAAAAAATCGAATTTGGTATCCAAAGTATGATACAATATCACAATGTAAGGACTCCCTTCACCCAAAAACCCTTAATGTAATCCGCCTCGTGAAATTTTATGCTAACAACATAAAATCACAAATTCAACAAGAAAAAAAAAAAAGTTGAAAATCTTTTTAAAACGATATCTACCCGTGTCATCCCGACCAATAACCGTATCCTGTCATAGATACTCCACAGTATCATATAAAAACTTCCTTTTCTCATCGCACTCAGCGCGCCATGATGGAAGGAGGAGATCCCTCCTTCCAAGGATTTTGATTCAATTTCAATTCCCCAAATTCGATATGCTTTTTAGAGAAAAAAAAAAAAAAACTGAAAAAGAAAAAAAATACGCAAAGCATAGAAATGCAAAATGGCCCAAGGATACGTTATTGTTGTCGGAGATTTTGATACGTTATTGGCGCCTTCCTGTTCGCTGAATGAAAGTAATTCTATTTTATGGATACATTACTCGTACATCCATAGACGATTGCAAAAGAAAGGATATTTCACAGGATAACTTTTCGCTCGGGAATATTATTTGCAATTTATTTCGAGAACGAAAAAAAAATCAATCTTCAAGCGTTGTACCATTTTTGAAAGTAACATAAAAGAGCCATAGGCGTATCCTGAAATCGGGTTTTTGTCCTTAAGGCGTAGTGGCTTTTCTTTTTGCAAAACTTTGACTTTTTGAAGAGCTCTCGAAAAGAATGACATTCGATTAGATCCATGGAGTTGTGGAGTGGTACACATTTCTCCTTCCTCTAATATTTATTAGGGATGTCTAATAAAAGAAGAATCTGTTGGGTTTCGGGAACTAAAATGGCTCTTAAACTCATATATTAATCATCCATTAGTCTAAATTGTAGTCTATAAGACTTATAGGGATTGTAGCTAGCATAAATAAACCTGGCAAACAATCCTTGCTCTAAATACCCCTTTTTAGTCCAGCGCGGTATATTGACTATACAGGGCAATTATGCGAACTATTTTAACTTATGATTCGTTAGTTCGGTGAAAGGCACTAGGGAAGCGATATCCACTTTCATGCCCCACCAAGATCCAGAGGTCAGCCTTTGTCGGGATCATGGGATCGTTACGTACAACACCCACAGAGGTAATGGAGACCATGCTAAATACCATTCCACTGGATCTATTCTGCAGAAATCTTCTTCTTCTTTCTATTTCGGCGAGGAAATTCATAACCCTCCCACTTCACTGCATTTCTACTGATTCGACTGTGGGGTTCGTCTGTTTGACCTCTGAAATTATCGGAGGTCTCCCGATTTTGGATCACCTGGTTACTGAGGCAAACAAAATGCTAGTGTTGTCGCATTTGTGTGATCCAGTAGTTTTTAGGACTGGCTCCCTGACAATACCAGCTGAACCAGTGGCAAAGATGAGATGATTTCTTTGACGCGAAGGCTTTCACGGATCTTTGAACTTCTTACTCTATCAAGCTTTGTCATGCGAAGCATCTTCATCTAAGCTGCCGTTAATTTACTATCATACCTTTTGTACATTGTCCAACATTGTGAACCGTATGTGAGTGCTCAACGCACAGCTACGGTGTAGAGCCTTCCCTTCAACTTCCGGGCATTTTTCGGTCAGAGAAGATGTCGGAGTTTTCTCGCCACTTCATCCACCCTACACATACGTGATGATTGATGTTATTATCACAGGTTGCTTCGCTATAGATCATAGATCGCAGATATTTGAACTTTTCGCACTGTTCCATTCAAATAAATGTCTGCAATAGACCTGAGTAGATCAGAGAACGGGCAGCACAAATACTCTGTGTTTTTTTAACTAATACGATACCCATTTCCCTCTAAAACGTCCACCCACACATCAAGTGCTCGTTGCAGGGATGTAGGATCTTCACTTATGATGGCTCCATCGTCAGCAAAGAATAACTGATGTACCTTGGGGTCCATCACTTTACCGTCAAGCAGATAGTCAAGGACTGTAATAAAGAGCAAAGGACTTAAAACGCTTCCCTGTTGCACCCCGACTTTGATTGGGAACTCTTCGGCTACTACAGTGGGACATCTTACTCTTGTCTTTGCTCCTTCGTACATGTCCATGATCATCTGGAGTCATCGATGTCATAGCGCCACCCATATCAGATCTCGTGGTTGTCTGTCGAATGCCTTTTCAAAGTCAACCATTACAATAAATCCTTTAAGGAATCACGAGGTTTTTCCATTATGATACTTATACTTTGGATTGCATCTGTGTTTGATTTACCCGAGACAAACCCACACTGATCATCAGATAGCCGTATTATTTTTCCCAGCCGGCCACCTATTACCCGCTCAACGATCTTCATGGTGTGTGACATCAGCTTGATCGAACGGTAGTTATCACAGTTTCGCTTATCACCCTTCCCTTTGTACACAGGAAGAAGGTAACTTTCCCTCCATTGATTCGACATTGGATCACTTCTCATAAATTTGGGGATGAGAATTTGAGCCATCTGAACCCGATGTGTCCCATCTTTTTCCAGAATTCAGAGGGCATCTCGTCTGGCCTAACAACTTGTCGTTTTTTTGAGTATTTGACCGCCTCACTAACTTCTTCGACTGTAATGTCGGGTATTTCTTCACAATTAGGGGTGGCTCTTGGAAAGTATAGCCGGGAAAACTGTACATTTAAAAGTCTTTTACTATACTACCGCCATACACAATCTATTCTGCAGAAATACGTTAGCAAAATCGCTACTCAGACTGTGGGAAGCAGGATGATTCTGGTCGTGCCTACATCCCATCCAGATGGCAGGTCACAAATAGGCTGTTAGTAACCGATTACATGACTCCGATGCTGACAGGAAGAACGAACAATTCATTAGTAATAAGGAATTGGCCTTCTACACTGACGGTTCCAAAGTGGATGTCGGTGTAGGAGCTGTGATTTACTGCAAGGTACTACGGGTCAAACGTTCCTTCACAATTATCAACGAATAATGTAGCTGGAATCACAGCCGTCATCCAAACTTTGAAATCTCCGCCGAAGATGACATCGTTGGTATCTGAATTACTGTGTATGTACAATACATTGATAGGCAGGCGCAGCGTTGCACGTCTCGCAGGCCAACTCTTCATGAAAGTTCCTTTAAACTCGTCTGAGATGAAGCCACTAGTGAAGCCAACATGCAGTGAATATCTCTGGATACGTGCGTCACTGTCAGAACTTTGTGGCTGGCTTATCATATGAAGAGATCATGCTCTCTAGTTGGGTTAAGTCAGGTTGAGGTGGCCGCCAGCTTACGCCAACACACATATAGCAAGGGGTACCACGAAGGATCATGTTAAAATGCCTACTTGTTAGAACTACCTTGAGCGTCTAATGAAGATTTGAAGGCTTCTGATGTCTGAGTCTATCAGATCGCCCAAATCATTATAATAGAAGTGGAGCTTAGAATACGGAGTTTTTTTTTGACTTGGTCGATGTCGCTGAACAACTCGTATAGTTCGTCGTTGAATCTCTCGCCCAAAACCCGCCAACGCAAACAGGACCGAATATCTTACGAAGAAGTTTTCTCTCGAAGTCACCAAGGACACTTTCAATAAAGTCAATGTTTCAGCGCCGGAAAGCAGGATTGAGGTGATCAGGGTCTTATACAGGGTCTCCTTAGTTATTTCAGATAGGGCTTTACTGTTGAATTGCCTTATAAGCCCCCAAAAAAAAAAAACAGGGATTGGCAAGAGCTATTCTTCGGTGATATCTACGCTGATGACATTTTCAGAGTTTATAGCAGAGCCAAGTTACGAATAGACAAAGTCCCTTACTACCTCGAAGTTGAAAAGGTGGATATAGTTGTTCCTATTCTGGCGAGTACATCAACAATTATTACAATTCCCCGCAATGTCCCTATGCCCCGGCACCCAACAGAGGTGAATGTTAAACTGCTCCGCTATCTCCTTGAGAGATGATCGGTGGTCAAGGGCTACAAGTGAATTTATAGATTCCAAGGATTTGATTGCTGCTTGGCTGTCCGAAAAGGTGTCCTTGGCGGAGATCACGTTTTTCCTTAGCCAAAAAGACTTTCTGATTCGCTATTATTTCCAATCGAAACACGCTACAATGATTTGGAAGACGGACGGAGAGGTTAAGCCTATCGGAGAAGACACATCCATCCATCCGTCAGTGTAAAAATTAATCGATTCATCTTCTACTGTTAGACATCTTCCGTGTTAGACATGGAAACGAATACTCGCAGCTCAAAGAAATTTCGGCCGGCGTACCACAAGGAAGCGTTCTTGGCCCGCTTCTCTATTTGCTATATACTCGTGATATACCGAAAGAAGATGGCACTATCCTAGCTACGTTTGCCGATGACACCGCTATCCTAGCAGTAGGTAAAACAATCGAAGAAACGACTGAAAAACTGCAAAACGCGCTAAATAAAGTAAATGAATGGACGAGGGACTGGCGGATTGCCCTCAACGAATCTAAATCTGTTCACGTGAATTTCACTTACAAGAAAACTAATAACTTGCCAATTTTCCTAAACTCGGCCCGAATACCTTTCGCAAACGACGCCAAATACCTGGGAATGACACTCGACGCAAGACTGAAATGGAATTCGCACGTGAAAATGAAACGTAAAGAACTCGAAATCAAATATAGCGAAATGTACTGGTTACTCGGAAAACATTCCCAGCTCAGTACTGAGAACAAACTGCTTTTATACAAGCAAGTGCTAAAGCCGGTGTGGACCTACGGTATACAACTTTGGGGTTGTACCAAGAAAACAAATGCCAATATTTTACAAACTTTTCAAAATAAAGTGCTAAGAGAGATTGTCCAAGCACCGTGGTATATTAGAAACGACGATATCCACAGGGATCTCGGAATTCCGACAATCGAAGCTGAAACTAGAAGCTTCGCGAGAAAACATAAAAACCGACTAATCGGACATGTCAACAATACAGTCCTACAAATATTGGATGAGAGCAATTTATTGCGCCGACTACAAAGGACGAAACCCTTCGACTTGGCGAGATAATGATAAACCGCGTTTAGATTGCGGAACATGCAGGATCTTTCAGTGGAAAGTAACCTGCCAAACGTTTTTATTTCGTGAAAGAAAAATTGCTTGATAAGTTATTACTTAGTTGCGATATCTAACAAATTTATATCGAAGGGTGGTGTTTTTTTAGTCAGTAAGAATCTGACACTACTATGAGCACGCGCTTGCTATTCTCATAGTGTCTATGGAAGATTTTTCACCAACCCTCGTAAAAAAAAAAAAAAAAATAAAAAAAAAAAAAAAAAAAAAAAAAAAAAAAAAATCTTCTACTGAGTGAACTACGGGTACTTCCTCCAAGTGTGACCTGGAAAGAGTCTCTAGTTAGACTCGTAGCAGTTTGCTTGTAACAGGGATGACTCCCTGGCATAATTACCGGACACTGTGCCAATGGGACTCATGCAGAGTGTATCGGTGTACCTCACAATGACTTCCGCAGAAGCTGCAGGGAAGAGGCGGAATTTGAATCTGTCCATCATCGCCGACAGAAAAATGTGGGCTCTTGGTAGTTACTGCATCACTGAGCTGGAGGACTTACGACATATCGAGCTGAAAGACCTCTTGAGATATACCATATATCCATATCTAGCTGGTTCTAGGTCAGTGGTCTTCCCTTTCTGAGCTGATAAGTGCTCTAAGATTCATATTCTTATCTAAGGTGTGTGTAAATTCAGCAGTTTTCTGAGAAGGCTCGAAGGGTGAAAATGAAACGGGGCAATGGCCCCTTGTTGGCCTAAGTGAGCAGTGACTTGCGTCACAAGGCGAACATACATATGCTCTTAGAATCCTATAACATATTTTCTCCTCAAAAAATTTTCTAATTTAAAATATACGTACCAATGCTCCATCAATGTGTTGACCACAAATGAGGGTTTGGAAACAAAAAAAAAATTCAGGTAAAATCAGTCAACCCCAAGATAATCACAGTGAGCATTGCAAAGACAGATGTCCAGTTTGGTCAATCGAATAAATTATACAATTCTAGAGTGTCCTTTATTTTGAAAAAAAAAATGGAATTTCATTTTTTATTGCAAAAGGTGAGCAAAAAGGAATTGAACTGCTAGAGAAGCATTTTTTTCTCACTTCATACAGGTTCGTCTCCTTCTGTACGCCACACTCGTATGTATAGGTATTGTCGATATCGGAAGCACCTCTAACAGTCCCTCGTCACGTACATGATACGAAAAAATCAAAAGAAAAATTCCATCGACGGACAAGGGAAGGAAAAGAAATGTTGGAATGAAACGAGAGCAACAAAAAAGAAAGAAAGAATTTTTTTCTATCGATTGCTGGTCAGCAGAATGGGGATGGTAGCGATATTTTTCTCTGCTCCTGACCAACTGGACATTTTAGCATTTTTTCCTCATCTTTTTGTGTATAACGTCCACTTCTACTTCTGCGATGGTCAATATTTCTTCGTGTCATCGTCTGTTTCTTGTGGGGGTGACAAAGAAAAAAAGGAATTTACCACCCATATGCGAAAAATCTCTCTCGAAGGAGAGTAATTTTGCCATCCATGCAGTGGGATGTAATCCTCTGTCTAGGGAGTCAACTTGAATGGATGAAGTGGACCATTTTGTGTCCAATGTCCTGTGCGGGGATTCCGCGAAATATTTTCCGTTGGCTGTGTAGCTGGCAAAAAATCTTTGATTGTTGGAAAGAGTGTTACCAGCTCTGATTTAATTTTTTATTTATAAAGAGAATAATGAAGCGAAAACAAACCTTTTTGTACATATAACCTTAAGAAGCCAATATTGATAGCTTTTGTCAGATTATACTCAATACGATCGGCTCTGTGTCTATAATATTAATGTCAAGAATCTGCACCAGCCAAGACTTCTTATCTTAACAACAGATGGCGTTATAAAACTATCATTGGTGTGCATTTCTAAATTTTCTCACAAGCTCATTCGTGAATGATGATGATGAATGATGTCTATATGGCATACGATGCTGGAGTGGTATATCTTTTTAATCATGGCTCAATTGAATCCACATTCTAATACAAAAAACTTCATATTGCAGCAAAACCGTACTCGAAACTCGATCGAAAGTCCTTAGTACCTATAAGCGTTTCCAAACGTGCACTATGCTGGCCTTTATGCATGTTAGACACCGTCAGTGATAGACTGAAGAGTGCAATCGATGAGACAAGCAGATCGGCAGTATGGGTTCCGTAAGGCACGTTCGACGGTCGACGAAAAAAGCCATCGAAAAAAGACAATGAAAAGCCAGAAGTAAACAGTACTGCACAATCATCACGCTGGATGCGAAGAACGCCTTCAATATTACAAACTGGAGAAATATCCTGCGAGCAGAGGAGAAATATCAAGAGAGTGCCAGACTACCTCCAGAAGATAATGACGTACTATTGCAGAAATAGTATACTGCGCTACAATATCGACGATGGAACGAGGCAGAATAACGTCGCAGGCGATGTGGCCTAAGTCTCCGTACCAGGTCCGCTACTGTAGAACCTAATATATGATAACGTCCTCAGACTTAGAATCCCGAGGTCTTGGTAAGTAATAGGATTGACCGATGACATAACAATCGTTATAGTGACCAAACTCCTTGAGGAATTGGAGCATGACTGCAAAGAACCAATCAGGATGGTTCAGGACTGGCTAGTACGCATGGGCCTACAACTTGCACAGGAAAAGATAGAAGTAGTGCCCATAAGAAACAGGCGAGTCAAGATGACTATAAGAGTAACCGTCGGCGATCACGTGGTAGTTTCCAAACCAGAGTTGAAGTACTTTGGCATTACTTTAGATGCAAGGGTAACTTTTAAACAACATCTGCAATATGCAGCTAAGAAGGCAGCAAAGGCAATAGCTGCCCTAGCGAGGATCATGCTAAATATCGGCGGATCAAAGCATAAGATGAGACTACTCTTAGCAAGAGTTGCGGCATCGATAATGCTCTACGGCTCCCATATATGGGCTTGTGTCATGAAGACGAAGTCATACTCGTACGAAAGAAAGGCGGAGACAACTTACAGAATCAATGCCTTGAGAGTATGCAATGCCTTCCGAACAACCTCCTACAACGCGTTATGTGTAGTGGCTGGCATGGTACCAATAGACATTCTGGCTAAAGAGTCCAAAGGATATACCGTGCCAGCCGGACAACGGCACCAACTGCGACGAGTTGTAGTGACACTGAGACACCACCAAGGACAAGTTTGGATGAATAGCAGGAGAGATGGGATCACTCTGATAAAGGCAGGTGGACGCAGAGATGGATCCCCAATATAAGCCCTTGGATCAATAGGAAGCATGGGGAGCTGAATTTCTACCTGTTCCAGTTGCTTACTGATCATGGTTGCTTCAAAACCCACCTCCATAGATTTGGATTCGACGACAACCCCAAGCAGTGAAGACAGGAGCGACAACGAAATGCAGCGCAGGAGCCTGCCTAAGGCTAAAGCCCCCCTCGTGATGAAATGCTTGACGGCAGTGCCGCGAGGACCGGAGGTAGAAGGGTAGATGGGTTAAGTGAGTGGAAACCCCAGACTGTCACTGAGTACGGGCTCAGTTTCGTCTTTAAAAGATTCCCACCTTCCGATGCAAAACCAACAAACCCCTTCATTAAGCTCGGTCTTTAGCTAATTGCCTCCAGTTGATCACTCGAAATTGGCTGAGATCCCCTTGAATTTGTGCGTGCCACCTACGACGGAAAGGCCCTCTATTGCGTCGTTCCTCTAGTTTGGATTCGGCGAAAAAGATAGAAGAATGGTACAGACGTAAGCTTGTGTGGATTTGTGTTAAGGGAAATAATTTTGAGCAGCACGGTGCAGTCAATGTTTCCTGTTAGCAGCTGCTTTACAAAGAGTATGCCAGCTACTCCAAGATGTTTTTCGAGTGATTGTACATTGATCAGTTTTAAACGATCCGCATTGGAGGCCCGATAGAGTGAAACGGATGAATCTGCGTTGAACAGCTTCAATTCGGAGAGAATGGATATCATGGTAGGGAGATCACACTTGGCTAACATATTAAAGAATTGACCTGACAAAAGCGACGTAGAGGGATTTCATGACGTTGGGGTTCTAGTATTCCTAGAATTCCCTTTACCAAACCGAGCATAGAGTTGGCTCTGCTAATAATATGGTCGATATGGCAGCGAAAATTGGGTTCTTTGTCGCAGATGACACCCATATGACGCCGTAGAGAGACGAAGAGCTTGTCACAGATGAAATATTGAGGGAATGGTAGAAGAATATTCGACAGCTTGACATTTACTAGGATTGAGCTCACAGGAATTTGTTTGGCACCATGTTGAAAAGTTATTCAGGCCAACTTGAAGTGGGTGAGAGTCCGCGGGGTTTGATATGCGTCTGAAGATTTTTATGTCATCAGCGTAGATGGAAATATTTGAGTCTGTCAACGTCATTAATGACAATCTGAAAATCGGCGGACCCAGGTGGCCACCTTGAGGAGCTCCGGAGGTGGCTGTTATATTATGGTCATATACTGAGGATCCAAATAGTATTGTCGGGCTTCTAGGTATCAGTTAATCCACATTATTATTTCCAATCAAAAGCCAATAGCTTTTGGTTTGAAAAGAACTATCTGTTGGTCAGACTCAGCGTCCACACTTAAAATGAAGTTCATTCCTTTGTCAAGGACAACAATTTAATAGAATGATACGATTTCATCACTAGTACTATCAATTTTACCAATCGATTAGTTTCCACAAGAGACGTCTATTCTTGGGCCGTCTATTTACACCTACCCTACGCACTATCTGCTCCAGCACAGAAGAAGAAGAGCTCACATGACAGCACATCTCATTGCCGGAATGTTTGGAAGAATTCGTAAGAGCTGTTTCCAAGTTGCAAAGAGCATCGCGTGTTTTCCAGGGTTACGCGACTCATCTGGATGAGTTTTGACGGTATCCCAAATTGGGCGATCGCTTGGTAGAGTTGATAAATGGTGTCATAAGCAGCCTTAAAGTCGATGAAAATGTGGTGAGTTTCGACTTGATATTCGTTGGTTTTTTACAGTATTTGCTTTAATGTGAAAATTTGGTCTATTGTCGATGTGCCGGGCCGGAAACCACACTGGTACGTGCCGATTAGTGTGTTGCATAAAGGTTTTAGACGTTCACACAATACGTTGGATAAGATCTCATATACGACATTTAGCAGGGATATGCCTCGATAGTTCTTGCAAGACGTAGGATTGCCTTTCTTGAAGTTGGGGCATATAGAGAGTTTCACGTCAAGGAAACCATCGTACAAAAGTTAGAACGCAACCGACTCAGCTGGTATTGCAACGTTCAAAGAAGAGATCATTTGAACCCTGTTAAAAGGCAATATTAATGCACGTTGCAAAGACATCGCGATGTAGGAAAGGCCTATAAACGCCTGGATCACATAAATGCGACGAACTCGGCATTTCATTGGCCTCGGTAACCGAGTGATCCAAAATCGGCAGGCCTGCCGATATTTTCTGAGGTCAAATAGGCGAACCCCACAGGCGGATCAGTAGAAATGCGGTGAAGTGGGAGGGCTACGATCCCTTATTTTCGGATCATAACCTCGCTGAAAAAGGAAGAAGAAGGGGCATTTAGAGCTGATACTCCAGTCTTGGAGCATGTTTTCCTCCATCCATACTGGCTGATAACTTGGTGCATCCTCCCTACCTAGACATCACCTCCGTATTTAAAAAGTACAGCTGGGAGGCCATCGGAGCCAGTGGCTTTGTTATTCTTCAGTTTCCTGATGGCTGCGCGAACTTCTTTAATACTGGGTGGTGGTATCGGTTCGTCATTGGCTGGAAGCGGGTTCTCTTCTTGCGCTATCACACTCTCTCAACAATTTCCCGCGTTTCGTTTACCAGGCTGCCTTCGATGTTACGAAGAGCCGGTGTTCCGGGTTTGCAGCCAGCTGTCAGCTGTTTGACTTTTCTATAGAAATTCCGAATGTTATTGCGCTCACGAGACTCTTCGATATACTGGAGCTGTGAAGCTGCGTGGTCCCTTTCCTTTTTATGCAGAATTTTCTTCTCTTCCCTTCTTCGGATCCGGTACTCCTATGTTGCTGCTCTTGTCTTGCGCTGCAGCGCTTTCTTATGTTCATCTTCTGTCTCTCTTGTTCTTCCGTTGAACACAGTCATCATAATAGCAAGGGCTCCTTTTTGGTGGTGGCTGGTAGCCAAGGATGGTCACGGCCACCTCCTTGATAATGTTGCGGTATTCAATCCACTGGTTGTTTGCGTTTGTTTTTAGTGATGTGGTTACACTGCAGACAGTTTCTCGGACAGGTGCTCTTTGTAGACTCTGGCTCCTTCTGGCGTGTTAAGGCGTCCAACGTTAATATTCTTTTTCTGGGCGCCTTGCAGCTTCGTCTTGTTGGGCAGTTTGGCTCTGAATTTAGCTGCAACAAGAAAATGGTCAGAGTCGACGTGGCCCCTCGGAAAATGCACATCCAAGATGTTGGACGCGTTACCACGTGGTCGATTTCGTTGCATGCTCTACTATCAAAGGAAAGCCAGGTTGGTGTGTGGTTTCTTAGTCTAAGAAACCTAGTGGTACTTAACACCGTATTACGAGTTGCTGCAACATCAATTAGTCGAAAACCGTTGTCTGTTGTCGTGTTGTGGAGGCTGTGTTTACCGCCAAAGATGGTTTCCTTACCGATTTTCGCATTGAAGCCCCCAAGTACAATTTTTATTGTACTATCCTAGAATAGGAATGTGCTTTAAGCAGTGATATCATTAGACTAGATGCAGTCTACTTTCGCTGCTTATTTCAAACAGTTCCTCATGACTTAAAGTAAAATTTCTTCATTTTTCGATCTTCATTCGTTCAGGCATCGGAATTATGTCGCGGCACTTCAATATGGCAAGATTGGCATAGTGCTAAGTAGTACTCATTGAAGTACGACATGACAAAAACTCCAGAAACAGGAAATACTTGTAGTCTGAGTACCAAAAAAAAAGCAATAAATGACTTCCATTCTTGTGTATTTTGATGCAGTATGTATTTTTAAATATTATCCATTTGTTAGATTATATTTCACTTTTATGATAACCATTTTAATTTGATTGTATCCATCCAAGTAAAACCAATTCGCTGATATATGACAGCAACAGAAAAAGGATTGAAAAGAGTCAAACATAAAAAAAAAAACCCTCTCCTCAGTCAATCAATTTAAATGAAAAAAAATCTAATAAATCGATGTATTCCCTCTTTCCGCCCAAAAAGCATTTTATAAGAATTTAAAAAAATTATAGTCCTCGAATATATACATATATTGTATACCGTAACGCATAATCAGGACAATGGTCACCCCCAGGGCCGCATAAAAAAAAAAAATACTACAACTCGGACTCCTTCAAATGCTATATGTGGCTTTTATTTTAAATGCGAAAAAAATACATAAATAAAAAAAGGGTGACCATTCGATTAAATCCTTTACTCAGCGAAAGGACATGGCTGGTGTGCTGGCTGGAATGGTGGGGCCGGCGAAGGCACTACCCATGGGGATGAAAAATTGCAGGAAATTTATAACTGTCAAAGGTGGGCTAACGGATGAAGAAGGACCGAGCCAGCAGAACAACTCCATGAAAAAAAGGAGATATAAATTTTTCAGCATTGTGGTGGGGGCGGCTACGGCCGGCGGTGGCGGTGGGTTTTCCATGTTTTTCTCTTTCTTTTTTGGTGCCAGCTCTCAGTTCCGAGCTTTCAATTTTCTCGTTCCCGTTTGACATTTTATTAATATCGAGAATACGTTGGTCGAGCTGTGTGCTGCTTTTATGGCTCCGTCCCGGTTTATTTTTATTTTTTTTATTTTTTGCTTTCCTCATATTCTCTCTAGAATTACATCCGGATACAGTTTATATTCGACCCACCGCCGACCGTGCCACCCCAGTCGTTCTCGTATATCCTGGATCCTTATATAAATGCATACCTAAGCACCAAACCACGATAAGAGAAAGAAAAATATACAATAAAGGAAATGAAAAAAAATACAGAAAATAACAGAAAAACGAAAACGAAATCCTTATTAATCCTTGGAGTGAAGGTGGAGGTGGAGTGGACATAACGAAATATTATTGGTCGATAGCCGCCACGTTCGCGTGTAGTACACCTTCTTATTCTTCTTTTACTTTCGGATGAGAAATGTTGTACTTGTGCACAGTGAGTGGGTGGTGGGGGTGCTAGTCCTGGTCGTTGCCATCGTCGTCGTGGTGGTGGTGATGGTGGTGGTGCTACCATTGCGCAATATCCTTGAAAATATTTTATATGAGCATTTTTATTATATTTGTATTTGTTTCGTTCTTCTATCGGAATATTATGCTCTCCTTGCGTTGATGTTGTTCATAACGAAAAAAAAGAAAAAAGAAAGCCACCCCTCTGTGTAGTATCTTCCATGTGAGGGTGGTTGGGCCTGCTATCTATGGCAAATATGATGTCATACTTTTATTAGTTTAGTGCCTTTTTCTGTATACAGAGAGTAGAACGCATGCTTGTGTATGAGTCATTGTCATAAGAGGCGAACTTTGGGTGGGTGGACGACGACGACCTGGTTTGTTGTATGTATTATGTTTCCTTTTCCTTTTGACTGGCCACTCTTCAAAAAAGGACATCTCCGCTTTCGTTTTAATTCCAGAGACAGGGAACAGGACAATGGTTATTGTTATTGTTATCGGGTGAAATTAAAGTGTGCTCATTGTGAGGACACGATGTTGTGCCAAGGGTGCTTTGATGATGGGCTCTACTTGGGGTGGGTGGTTGTAATAGTATCCTGTCTTCTGAGGGGTTGTTCAGCGGTTGCGTGTGCGGAGGCAAAAGTTGTTGTTATGCTTTATGGATTATGATATATTTTCATAATTTCACTGGGCGTGGTTTGGGATTTCAGCTTGCAATTTGGTTTCTGCGTACATCATGTAGTATTAGGTGGGCATTCACAAAATGGTGTATTGCTGGGAAAATCTGATGGTTGCTCGTACGTATATACTCGTATGTACATATGTAGGAAGATTTTCAAAATATGGAATTGGTACTAATGTGATCTATCATACACAAGCCTACATATGAATGTATGTAAAAAGTCCCGGCAATCCATCGTCCTGTCGTCCAATCTGTTTGCTTGACACAATGGATTAATATTCTAACATTCTGTAGATTACTCCTTGTTACAGAATCAGAAGAAGGTCTCTCGAACCAATAATATGGAGTTCGTAAGGCGCGATCAACAATATTGGTAAGGTGGTGCTAACGGCCAAGCAAACGATACAAGGTTCTAGCTGGAGGTGAGGACGTAAAAAATATTGCCGAGTGATTAAACTTGATGTAAAAAACGCATTCAATACAGCAAATTGGGGCCATATTATGGATGCGCTGAGAAATATGAATCCATCAGGATATATCGTTCGAATAATAGAAAACTTTCTCCACGAAAGGGTGCTGTTATACGATACTGACATACAGATACAGAAGTACTCCGTAACCGCTGCCATTCCACAGGGCTCTGTTCTCGGACCGGTTCTCTGGAGCCTAATGTACGATGACATACTGAGGCTGAGAGTCCCCGATCAAGTTCACGTCAAAGGTTTTTCCGATGCAAATTCTACTGAATTAAGAAGATAAGAAAGATGGGACGCCTCACACAAGGAAAGGTGGACATACAGACTTATTCCGAGGATGGTTAGGTTAGGTTGGCTGTCCACACGAGAGTGCAGACACACTTAGACCAGTGAAGGTCCATTGATCAAACCATTAGGCCACTCAGAGACTAACAAAACCAATCGAAGCTTTTGACAAAGCGATGGATGCTCATGACGTCCAAGGAAGCCAGATCGCCGAGGTCGTCAAGGAAGGGGGACCCTAGATGGAGCATTCTTTTTTGCGACAGGGCCGGACATGTGCATAGGAGGTGAAGGATGGTTTCCTCCTCCTCCTCGTCCCTACAGCTTCTGCAGAAGTCGTTGGAGAAGAGACCAAGTCTTTTGGCGTGTTGGCCTATAAGACAGTGTCCAGTGAGAACACCGACAACGCAGCTGATTTGTGTACGCTTTAACTTGATCAGATCGGCACTACGTTTTTGATCCAGCTTAGGCCAGATCTATTCCGAGGATACAATCATGAATAAATAAAGGCCATGGAGAGGTAAACTACCAACTGACACAATTTTCTTCAGGTCATGGTGGGTATAACCGATGCCTGTATTGCTTTAGCCTTAACGACTCTCCAGAATGCCCAGTATGTCCAAGATGCGACGAAGATCCGGAACATGTTGCTTTTAACTGCCCAAGGTTGCACAAGAAAAAACGGAGACTGCAAAGTTAATTGAATACCACATTTGATGCTACAAATACAATAGCGGACATGCTAAAATCTGTGGGTAATTGGGAGGCAGTCTGCAATACAAATCGAGCTCAGACAGGCGGAAAGCCAGATAAGAGTGCTGCAAACACAAACAATGACGGCCGCGTAACGCGGAGAACCAGCCCCGCGAAGTAATACCTGACGGTGGTCTCGCAGAGCTACGTCTGAGCTAGCGGAGGTTAATGTTTAATCAGTAAGAATTTGGCACTACCATGTAACTTGGAATGCGGTGTCTATGAAAAGTTTTGTTTTGGCTTCCTGCTTATTAAGCCGATACCATATAGATTCAAGCCGACTTCATGTTTCGAAAATTTCATGTTTCGAAAACTTGTACTGCTTTGCACTATCGCAAGCGGACGGAAGGACATGGCTCAATTGACTCTGCTGTTCGTACTGATCATTTGTATTTGTGCAAACATATGTATGTGTATACGTTATATAATCTTCATATTACTTCTCTACGCTGCAAGCTATGTATTTATATTAATATACCCTAAGGAATAGGGTAAGAAAAATATGTCCCTTACACACTCCAGCGTTTTCACTTCAGGAGGCGCACCATCGATCGCAAATTGACTTCACCCGTCCTGAAGAAATGTTTGCATTCAACCGTAAACCTATTGCTATGCTTTATAGGAGGTAATATGTATGATTCTACGCTACCCTCGAAATGAGGATTTAAGGATGCTCAGAGCAATAGTTCTTTATTTCTTGATTTCCTGTTTGAGAAATGGCTATACGTCGATATCGGTCCGGTGGGTGTAGTTTGTTACTCTATTTGAGGTCGAATTGCATACAAACTTTTTTTTTAATTGCGCTGCGACCTAGTATTGCGTGGGCGCGTGGTTAGTGTGTCGGATCACTACGCGTGAGGTTCCAAGTTCGAATCCCAGAAAATACCAAAAAAATTTTTTCACGGTCCCACCTCTCGCGAGCGTCTGACAAACATCCGAGAGTATTGTTGTCACGAAAAGGCTTCTCAAATCGCCGTTCGGATTCGGCATTAAACTGTAAGTCCATTCGTGTAAAAAATATAACGCACACAACATGAGTGGTTGCGAGAAGCTAGGCCCTGGCACTTTAAAGAGCTGTTCCGCCAAATATTTGTTTTGACCTAGTATTGCGCTCCCCAAACTATAAATAGATGATAGACAGATTTAACTGTAGTGAGGTGCAAGTGGACTGAGACCTATAACAGATCTATTCTGCCCCACACTAGGGCTCTTGTCGATGATATACTAGGTTTAGAACACTTCCTTTAGTCCAGCTGCTAATATAAATCGGAGTATCTTGCGTAAAAAGATCCATTTCTGATAGGAGATAAGCACCTAGGTGACTTCTTATTTTGTGGATCAGCGCTTCGCATTCCATAAGAAGGTGCGCTGGTGTTTCTGCGAAATCCCTGCAGAATCTTCAGTGTTCGTTTCTTCTGGTTATATTTTCCCAGAAGTTCTTTTGCCTGTCTAATGTTTGACCTGATTATTCTCTTCCTCTTTTCTTAAGTCTTCTCATAGTTTGTGGGGTCCTATCCTACAAGACAGTTCTAGTCCAAGGAACGGCGTGAATGATCCGTTTCTTGTCAGTTCATCAGCTTCATTCCCCTCCACTCCTACATGTCCTGTTACAAAGTAGAGAGTTATTTTATTTGTTTTTATTGATCCTGGTGAGGCTTTCCCATACCAGTTCGGATCTGTTCTCGTGCGAGGCCAGTGCTTTAATAGTGGCTTGGCTGTTTGAACGTATTACGATGTCCTGCTCTTGATATTTTTTTCTTTCTTCAAATTTTCCTCTAGCGACAATGACTACATCGTCAGCGTATCCCTGGCACTTAATGCCAGCATCTGTCAATTTGTGCAGTAGTTCATCTACTACTAGGCTCCACATCAATGGTAATAGTACCCTTGCTTGTGGACAGCCTCTAGTGGTGCTTATTGTGATAGTTTTTTGTCCCACCTCTGTCTCAGCAGTCTTAGTTCTCAGTATCTCACATATCCAATAACTTGTCGTGTGATTTACTCCTTTTATTTCGAGAACCCTCCTAATTGCTTCATGTGAGGTGTTATCAAAGCCTCCATCAATGTCTAGAAATGTGCATACTGCCGTTTCCTTGCTCTTCAGTCCAACCTGAATCCAATTTCTTAGCTATTATAGCAGAGAGTGGTTTCGGTGGATCTTCCTGCTATAGGGAGGTTTTTTTTTCCAGCACGGTCATCCTTAGGTGATTATCTATAACATTTTCTAACGTCTTTAGCGTGAATGGCTGATGGGTCTAAGGGATTTTGGTGAACTGGTGTCTCTTCTTCCCACTTTCGAGATGAATATAACCTTTGCCATTCTCCAGATTCTTGGTATATGCTCGGTATGCTTGGTGTTGCATAATAACTTCCTGACCTTTTTATATTCGGACAGGGAACGTTCGGTCCGCTTCCGGTGCTTTAAACGGCTAAACGGCTAAACGGCTGAAAGATGTTTATAGCCCTTTGTTTCGTGCAGATGTCTCTTACCAAAGGCCAGTTCTCTCTCCTGGGCCTTTTATACCTTTCCGATATATCTGTGTTGCTTAACTTAAGCTACCCGGAAAGTATGTTTCTAATACGTAGTAGAACAGCCCTCTGCTCTTCATCTTGTAGCTGACATATTGCTCTTTTCAGAGAGCATAGCGCTACTGCTTTCTCCTTAACCAGTGCCCTATGTAATCTGGGTGGTGCAGGCGTTGACGCTATGTTCTTATAGAATGTTCTGAAGCTATTTTTTTAGCTTTTCTGAGTTCCAAGTTGTACGTTCTTAATTGCTCCGCAAGCTATTGCTCGATAGGATAATCGAGTTAGAGTGCATTGTCTAGTTTAAGAATTTTGATGAACCGGAGTATCTGAAGTGGATCCAGCGAAAGTAGATCGGGCTTCCTTAAAATGAAGGGTCCCAGGTGATGTTTTCTTTTTTTTTTTGTGAATTAGTGTATCACATTACATGAGATGGAGTGTGTGCTGGTGTTCCTTCGAAATTCCTGGAGAATCTGCAGTATACGTTTCATTTTATACCGAGTTTACTGAGATTCTGGTGGGCAAAATCGCATCATCACCTCCCCGTGGTGCTCGCTGGATAGCTATCTGATAGTGAACTAACGATAAGCGTATGCTGAGTCTGACGATATATGGGTAGCTGAACACTCGGACCTGCGTAAGCACATCTGGGTGAACTTCAGCGCGCATATGTTTAACCGGACGAGGCATCTCTTGTTGACCTGATCGGCTGAAATATGCGTCTCAGAAGTCTAACAAGAGGTCCGTAGAAGGAGGACGTGCGGCGGATGAATTCTCCCGATGGAATCAACGGTGACGTGTACAGGCCAGCGGAAACCTTACCGGAGCTACTTCGACATATTTGAAGCCGAGGTCTGTAAGGATTTTCAATACTACGTCAGGGTATTGAAAAAGAGATGGAGGCAGATGAACCCTTAATGGGCCAGTGGCAGCGCTCATATCCCCGAAGTGGGTTACTGACATCGGTGTATCCGGCCCCTTGTCCTAGGGGTACAAAAAAAAAGGATCTGGCCCTCCAGGTTGGGGGTTGTGCCGTCGGGTTAACTTCCCTACCACGTAAAAAACCTTCGGTTTCGAAGCAACCAACAGCCTCGGATACGGATGAATTTACTGTTGACGACCCAAGCAAACGTAAAAAGGAGAACGATCTTCGTGTCTGCATGTGGAATGTTAGGTCCATCTACAAACCACGTGCAGCCGAACAACTTGCGGAGGCCCTAGAGTGTCTCAAAGCAGACATTACCGCCATCCAAGAAGTGCAATGGGATGGGCCGGGCAAAAGGAGTATGAAAAACTGCGATTGCTACAGACAACAAGGACAGCGTTTATTCGGGTGCGGATTTGTCATTGGAATCAGACTTAGGCAAGAAGTCTTGAGTTTCCGGCATGTGAACGAGCGCCTTATGACTATTCGTATCAAGGCTAAATTTGCCAACATAAGCCTAATATGCGTTCACGCCCCTCACGAGGAGAAGGACGACGCGACAAAGGATGACTTCTACCAGCTCTTGGACAAGACGTATGAGCAATGCCCTTGCCACGACGTTAAAATTATCCTAGGTGATTTTAACGCAAAGCTAGGAAGAGAGGACGTCTTTAGTAGCGTGGTCGGAAAGCACAGCCTGCACGACAACACATCCGACAACGGACTCAGGCTAATCGACTTTGCAGCGGGGCGAAACTTTGTCGTAGCTAGTACGCGGTTCCCACGTCTCGATATTCACAAAGGAACATGGCTCTCCTTTGATCGAAAAATCGTCAACCAAATCGATCACATTGCGATCGACGCAAGGCACTCTTCCAGTATTCTGGGTGTCCGGACTTTCCGAGGAGCCAACGTGGACTCGGATCACTACCTAGTTGTAGCCAAGGTACGGATGCGGATATCCACAACGGAGCGAAATCAACGAAATACTGTGAGGAAATTTTACGTCGAAAAGCTACAATCGCAAGAGACCGCCAGAACCTTTGCCGATCGTGTTTCTTCTAATCTCAATCTAAGTCCTATGCCGCCAGCAACAAATGCGGAAGACCAGTGGCAGCGTTGCCAACAAGCCATCAGAGATGCCGCCTCTAATGTATTGGGTTTCTCTCGCCCACTACAACGGAACCCCTGGTTTGATGAGGAATGCCGGCAAGCACATGCAGCAAAACAAGGGGCGTAGAAAGCGGCGCTGCATAGAAGGACTAGAGCTGCTTACGAGCTCTACGTGCGCAGGAGAAAAGAGGAATATCGACTTCTCAGAAAGAAGAAAAAGGAGCATGAGAAGCGCTCGATCGAGGAGATTGAGAGACTCTATTGCACGAATAATGTTCGAAAATTTAACCAAAGGGTAAAAAGAACATGCCAGTATTTCAAAGCCAGAACAGAAGCCTGCAGAGACGAAAATGGCAACATAGTAGTGGAATCGCAGTCGGTGCTGAGGATATGGAAGGAACACTTCTGCAGACTGTTAAACGGCGATGATGATCAATATTCCGCTATCAGGCAGAATGAGTTATTAAACAGTAACGATGGCAGTCAAGATTCCCGTCAACCCGATCAGAATGAAGTGAGGATAGCGATATCTAAACTCAAATCCAACAAAGCTGCTGGAGCCGACGGCCTTGCCGCTGAAATTTTCAAGGCAGGAGGAGATGAGTTGGTAGGGAGCATGCACCAGCTCATCTGTAAAATCTGGTCGGACAAAAGTATGCCCGATCAATGGAACCTCAGCATCGTTTGCCCGATCCTGAAGAAAGGAGACCCTCTGAACTGCGCCAATTACAGAGGTATAAGTCTCCTCAACATCGCATATAAAATCCTGTCTGCCGTATTATGTGAACGCCTAAAACCGATCGTCAACAACCTGATAGGTCCTTATCAGTGCGGTTTCAGGCCGGGAAAGTCCACCATTGACCAAATATTCACACTACGGCAGATCTTGGAAAAAAACCCATGAATATAAAATCGATCTTTCCATCGATTTCAAAGTTGCCTATGATAGCGTGTATAGAGACGAGTTATAGAGAGCCTTGTCTAGTCTGGACATCCCTTCCAAGCTCGTCCGTTTGTGCAGAATGACGATGGGGAACTCTCGCTGCTCCATCAAAGTCGGAAAGAACATCACCGAACCGTTCGATGTCAGGAAAGGTCTTAGACAAGGCGACGCGCTATCATGCGATCTCTTTAATATAGTACTTGAGAGAATTGTACGAAACTCACAAGCCAACACCGGAGGTACAATCTTTTACAAGTCTGTACAACTACTCCCTTATGCCGATGACATTGACATAATCGGAAGAACTCAGCGGGCCGTCAATGGGGCATTTACGAGTATTGAGATCGAGGCAGCAAAGATGGGTCTAGCGGTCAATGAAAGCTAAACAAAATATATACTGTCTACAAAAAAGGACACCCAACATCGGCGTCTTGGACAGAACGCCACAATAGACAGATATAATTTTGAGGTAGTAAAGGATTTTCTCTACCTAGGCTCTATTGTGAACTCCGCAAATAACATCAGTAGGGAGATCACACGAAGAATTACTCTTGCCAATCGTTGTTTCTATGGGCTAAAACGGCAATTGAGTAGAAAAGCCCTATCTCGAACTACTAAGGTAACTCTTTATAAGACACTAATCATCCCAGTCCTGCTGTATGGCGCAGAGGCATGGGCTTTGAGAAAACCGGATGAGGATGCCCTTGGTTATTTTGAGAGAAAAGTTCTTCGAGCGATCTTTGGTCCCGTCTGCATAGACGGTGAGTGGAGGAGAAGGTACAATGCCGAGCTATACGGCATGTACAAGGACATCGACTTAGCCAGAAGAGTTCAGATACAGCGACTAAGATGGCTGGGTCATTTAGAGCGGATGGAGCCCAACGTTCCCGCTAAGAAAGTTTTCGAATCCACCCCGGATGGACGACGCAGTAGAGGACGACCTCGCGGTAGGTGGCGCAAACAAGTGGAGGGGGACCTCAACCAACTTGGCGTGCGCAACTGGAGGCAGCTGGCTCGTAATCGTGCTAGCTGGAGAGGTTTGTTGGTGGAGGCCCAGGTCCACCCCGGACCGTTGCGCCATCTAAGTAAGTAAGTAAGTTACTGAGATTCTTCCTAAGACTACAGCGATCTGTTAGCATGCCTGTCACAATGCGAAGCCACTTTCTCACTTTCTGCTAAAGCTTATGCCTGATTCACAGTACAGCGAAAGCGAGAGCGAATCTTGCGCGAGTTGTCGAATTAATTTCAAACAAAGAAAATGTATGTATCAAGTTACAACAGCGCGAGACTCGTCTTGTTGTGTCCTAATTTCGAAAAATTTGCTGTCGAGGTTGAATTGTGCGCGCATTCTTAATGCGTGAACCTCTGCTTGAAAAATACTGGGACAAGTTCACAGAGATTCTGAGTATCTGGTTACAGTCAGGCTAGCTTGTGAACTCAAACATCACGTAGAATTATCAAGGTCAACACAACAAGGAGGAGAGTTATTTTCTCTAATGTGTAGTCTTGTTATGGATGAACTACTTCAAAAGTTAACAAAGCTTGGAATCAATTGTCAAGTCTATGCTGATGACATTGCACGCATTGCCAGCGAAAAGAACCCATATGTGATATTATACAAAGGGGGCTAATAGTAACTCAAGAAAGGTGCCGCACTGCTGGGGTCAATATAAACCTGGCTAAAACCATAATAGTACCATTCACGAGAAAAGAAAACTTGGAATGAAGCCAATCCGCCTCTCGGGCATGATAATGACACCGGTATATGAAATAAAGTACTTTGGACTACACCTAGATAGTAAAGTCATGTGGAAAAAGCACACAGAGGAGATATCCAAAAGGCTACCTGTGCTCTAATAATATGCAGGAGCCTGGCTGGTAAGTCTTGGGGATTTAGTCCAAACATTCTAAGATAGCTGTATATTGCTATTGTGAGGCCAATGATAACTTATGGAGCGATACAATGGACAAAGCGAACTATTCTAGTCACAACGAGGGAGCCACTCACTTAAATGCAAAGACTTGCGTGCCTCTGCATCACTGGGGCCATGAGAATATGTCGAACTGCAGCCATGGAAGTACTCCTACACCTAACATCGCTTCATCTCGTATCGGAGCACACTGCAAAGTGGACGATCTTAAGGATGTCAAAAGAAAGTATTAGAAGGGAGAAATGCGTTGGTTCCTGGGAAAACGATGCACTTCTCAAGAAACTTCCCCTTCTGGTAGTCCCTAGGGACGATAGTATCCAAAAAATTAATTTTGGGAAAAACGTTTGTACAAAGTTAAGTAACAAGAAAGAGTGGAGCAACAATCTACGATATACGGACTGGGCAACCGCATGATAAAGTGGTATACAGATGGTTCGAGAACTGAGGAAGGAACAGGGGCAGGCGTGTTTAGGCCAAGGATGAAGCACTCAGAACCCATGGGCAAGAGAATCCGTTTTTTTCAAGCTGAAATATGTGCTAGATAGTTATATCCAACTCAATCTCGAAAGAAGATACAGCAACCGCGACTTAGCAATACAGTCAGACAGTCAAGCAGCTATCATAGCACTTGACTCCTATGACGTCAAGTCAAAACTTGTGTGGGGATGCCTACACAAACTTAATGAATTGGGTAGAAAGAACAAAGTAAGGCTTTACTGGACACCCAGTCATGTCGGGATAAAAGATAATGAAGCAGCAGACGCCTTGACAAGACGAGGAGCTGCGGAACCTTTCATTGGACCTGAACCATTCTGCGGAATAGGGAACATACCATACGCGAATCGATCATGTCAAATAAACAGTAAAATAATCTGGCCGATTGGTCATCATATGTAGAACGGTTAAGAAAGATTTAATAATCGCCTTGCAAATTTTTGAAGTATTTTACAAGCACATTTAGGAAGATTCTTCCTTAAGCTTAAGAATCTAAAAGCGTACCTGTATTTTTAAAAGGATTGCAAGGATTGCCGTAAAGCTCCCCCACTGACACAAAAGGAAAACAATATTTATACATATCTGTGCGCATATACCAATCATCTAGCAAATTGATTGATATTCCTTCAACCTCTGTCGTGGTTATTCCCCAGGCTTAAACCACTACAAAACATATATGTACATATCTACCACCCAGAGCTCAGAAAACTAATAAATCTCACCAAGAGCCAATACAAGTCACATCGTAATGACATAATGTCTGTCTGTCCGTTTGCTCGATCATTTAATATAAATATCTTTACTGCCAATATTACTTGCAAATGCCGCACCCCCTCACTTGATTTTCCTTTTCGTGTGTAGTAGTAATACAAACAAGCAACAGTCCGTCTGCCGGGCATGAATAACAAAACCGAAAGGACATTTCGCCCTACCAGAATAGGCGAGAGAAAACTTTGCACACCAATGTCAAACACCACATCATCATCATACTCCAGCCGCTCAGCCTCACCGTCCATAAACACATCTGCAAAATGATATCCTTCGACATCGAATTAGTTGCCTTATACAGAGGGGGGATGGGTCCTGACTGTAGGTGCCAAACAGCAGGACGTCAATATAACAGAGAGCAAATAAAAAAAATAAATAGAAAAACAGACGAATAGTTCACGGGGTGAGTGCGAGAAGATGCGAATGACGGCGGCGACGATAGATGCCACATTGTCTTCTAATGCGATCCACCATCAGGACATAATAAAATTTTCATTAAAATTGACAAACAACATAAATTGCGCAAAATCCCTTAAACTGCTTTGAAAACAAATTGAACACCACCCCACCCTCATCGTGTCAGAGGATTCGATGGAATTGTCTCGTACGTAATGGGTGTACTAGGTGGCAGGACCACCCATCGATGTGTCAACGCAGTAATCTAGAAATTTTTACATTATCCTTTTATCAACGCGCCGGCCGGCCCCCTCCCCCACCCCAGCCGCCGGGATGAATTTAATAAGAGAGAACACGGAGTAACATGGTGTTTGTATTGGGATTTTATATTCTGCGATATAATTTACCATAGTGTCGGTCTGTACAGGGATAGAATGCAACGATTTTGCTGTAGCCAGGGTGACCCAATTTCAGGGAATTGATGGGATATTAACATTTTTGTTCGCCCGCTGTGATTGATTGGTTTTAAACGTGCGGGATTTTATGGCAGAGTTTATGTAGCAGTTTTGGTGAGGTAATAAGCAATAGTAGTTGTTTTATTTATTACATTTATTCTTCTACACTGAAGATACTGCGATGTTTAGATAGTCGGGGTTTTGCGACAATTATGTAGTCCTCTACGATGAGGGAAGGTTCTACAATAATAAAATATTACCAAACAAGAACGATAGACTAGTTTCATCTAAAACTCAGATCTCTTGACCTATGGAATGAAGTTTCAGCTAAATAATCTACGACCTCACCGTACCTTGTCTATCCAAGCATGCATACACTACACCACCCACATAATTGGAATAAAATAAGCTTAACACCGTTCTAACTTCCGCCCCTAACTCAGCCTTCAACGAATCCTGTCCAATAATAAAGAGAAAGGTTCGCCATAGTGGAATGCAGAACTTAACAATCTCCGCTACAAAAGTAGGAAATATGTTAACAAAAAAATAAATAAATATTTGGCGCAACAGCTCTTTAAGTGCCAGGGCCAAGCTTCTCGCTACCACTCATGTTGTGTGCGTTATATTTTTCACACGAATGGAAGGGACCTACAGTTTAGTGCCGTATCCGAAGGGCAATTTGTTTTGAGAAGCTTTTTCGAGACAACAATACTCTTGGATGTTTGTCAGACGCTCGCGAGAGGTGGGACCTCTGTAAGAGGTACATTACCATAACAACCGAACCAGCATCGAGTGAACCCGCAACTTGTCCGATAACGAAGAGAACCTGAATACTCTGCGACCAGCAGTAGCCGACCAGAACGCCGGAATGAACATTGGGTGGATATACCTGCTTAACAAGGCTGAGCTAATAGCTGCCATGAGCGAGCGACAACTGGACACAACGGGGACCGTAGCAGACCTCCGAAAGCGGTTAAGCCGCTATCTGAAAGACGCCCGGACACGAAAATCCATTCAAAATCGATGCCAAGCATGGGAAGAGTTGGTAGAAAACCGGGAATACTCAAACACCAGCGTTACTAAAGACATAGACCAGAGTCCGCAGTACGAGGAGACCCAAGGAAATGTGCCCAAGATGATACCGGCTGCGCAGAACGACCAGCAGCACCAAAGGTGGGGCCTTCCCGATCCAGCCACAATGGCTCCTCGGCCTAATGTCGTCCCGGAACCCACCTCCCAAACGCTAAATCCGGCCACCACCAGCCAGGGCATATCTCCGACGCGGACGCTTACCAGGCCAGTCCTCAGCTACGGGGCTGAAATAATGAACACCGTCAGGAAGTGGGGACTCCGACTCGACGCCAACGGCTCGGCGCTAAAATTTCTGGAGCGGCTCGAAGAACTGACCCGATGCTACGACATCCCGCGCACCCTTCCGGAAATATTCCGTGGGACCGCACTTGAGTGGCTCCGTATTAACCGGGATGCCAGGAGGTCATGGGAGCACTTCCGTCAGGCCTTCTTACGACGCTTTCTCCCGACCCGATTTGTCTACAAGCTGGAGGATGAAATAATGAGGAAAAGACAAGGGGCACGGGAAAAGGCCAAGGAATATATTAATGCCTATCAATATCTCTTCTGACAACATCCCCGAATAGAGGTCACGGAAAGTGTGGACCGGATATACGACAGTCTCCGTCCCGAGTACCGACTGTACATCAGGCGTAGAGATTTTGAGAGTTTGGAGGAGGTGATGGATCTCGCAAAGGAATATGAGTTTGTGAGGAGCGAAGAAAGAGCCAATAGACCGCCGACCGTTCCAAACCATACCCCGAGACTACTAGCCATCAAGTCGCTACCCATCCGGACCATCTACGACCGTAACACGCACTGCTGGAAGTGCAACAGCATGGGCATCGCCAACAAGAATGCCGCCAACCGTTTCGCCTCTTCTGTTCCCATTATGGAGAGGATGGAAGAATGACAAAGGACTGCCCGTGCCATCATACGCCGAGTGCACCAATGCCAACAAGAGTGCTTTGCGCAGAAGAAAGCCGTCATATATATCCGAGGGCGCCAATTATGAGGGTGTTTTCCGAAGGCTGAGGTTTCGCTCGTCGGACCCAGGGTCTCCCAAAGAAACACCCGAAACTTTGGGTAAAGAGGTAAATTATTTATTTAACACTACAATGAATGTTCAGTTTAGCTGGCCTTAACAATATACTACTACTGGAGCTACTTAACAATGAATCGAGTCCTATTTCAATTTGTCCTCTTACGAGGCCCGGTGTAAGCTAACCTCAACAATTTTCTTCTACTTAACAATAATCGGATCCCTACGTTGGCCTTGCTTTCTTACTTGCTTACTTACTGACTACTCTACTAACTACTCGTAAGCGTCCGCTGGTGATGGACACTTGAGCAGCAACGGCTTAGGGCCGTCACTTGGGCAGCAATTGCTTGTGGCAGTCACTTGGCAGCAACACCTTGCGGCGTCACTTAGACAGCAACTGCTCCTGGCAGTCGCTTGGCAACAACACCTTGCGGCGTCACTTAGGCAGCAACTGCTCGTGACAGTCACTTGACAGCAAGGGCTTAGGGCCGTCACTTGGCAGCAACACCTTGCGGCGTCACTTAGGCAGCAAATGCTCGTGGCAGTCACTTGGCAGCAACGGCTTAGGGCAGTCACTTGGACAGCAGTGAAAAACTTGTTGCTGTTTTTGAACTTGGAACCACACGCGCAGTGATCCGACACACTAACCACTTACGCCATGGCGCCATATGTTAACAAAGCCAAATTAACAAAGCTACCTCTGGACTGGGAGATCTACAAAGAAGAACTTCAAAGCAGAGGTCCGAAGGGCAAGACGTAGACACTGGCGCAGTTTTTGTCAGAGTTTTGACAACACGTCTCAACCCTCTAGATAGCGAAAAGTTCTTTCTAAAACACCAACCGTACTAAGTGTCCTCATGAATCCTAATGGATATGGGCAGAATCAGACGAAGCATTGCTCAACCTGCTTATAGACACTTTCTCGGCTGCACGCCTATCTCCAGCGATAACCGTGCCCTGGTAAATGCTGCACACCCACCGGCATCTCCTCATCTGATCAGTGAGGGTAAGCTAAATTGTGCGGTGAACAGTTTCAAACCATTCAAATCCCCGGGACCGGACTGTATTTTTCCGGCACAGCTCATGACGGCCTTCAACATTGTATGTATAGATAGAATCTTTCCTGCATTCTAAGGGGTGTATCGAGCTCGGAACAACGCCAATTGCCTAGACTAAAGTGATGTTTATACACATCTCAACATCTCATCACCAACATCTGCGTCTGTTGCTTTATATAGGTAGAGCTTATGCTAAAGAGCAGAGTAATAACAGCATCCTTCGGGAGCAGCACTTACAAACGACATGCACATCGAGGCACCCCTCAAGGGGGTGTACTATCTCCACTACTGTGCAATTTAGTGCTCAATGCAGCCCTTCGGAAAATGGAAAAAAAACTGGATGCAAGGTTATTGCCTACGCAAGTTTTGTTGCTATTCTAATAACAGCCAAATACCCGCAGACGCTGGCCGATACCATGCAGTCTGCTCTTAACGAACTGGTCACCATTAACCTGACGAAGAAGGAACTAGTTCTATTTAGAAGATAACACAAACTCCCTGATTTCAGTCCACCCAAAGTAAGAGGATCCACTCTTAAACTTTCAAATAGCGCTAGCTATTTAGGCTTAAAGCTTGACGGCAACTCCGTCCTTGCTTTCGGACCCGTCCGTGAAAATTGACAGCGATTCACTGTATAGGACATCACGTTGCGTCCATTCAACTCTGTCCGGTATGTAGTCCCTGTTGAAGTCATATTCAGTGGGCAGTTGGTCAGTGGAAGTGGGAAGATGACGATGCATCGAAAGTATTCTGGCATGTCCTACTCCTTCCACTGCTTGAAGGCCATCTCTCAGTCTAAGTCTAAGTACCGGACACTGCTCTATTATAAACAATCGCGAATTCCTTCCCAATACACAGTCTAGATACTGTGCGATCAAATCCCTGGAATCTGTAACATGCATACATACTCGTACATATATTTTCAATAGCCCGCTAACCCTTCATGAGGGTCGCGGGGGTAGGATCCTCCGCCACTGACTCCAACTCATCAGGAGGAATTTCTAGACGGCTCCAGGAGAGATGTCGGACTTGGTCCAACCATCTATTTCTAGGCCTACCGCGGGGTCGCCTACCTGATGGCACGGCCACCATTGCAGGTCTTGGAAGCCGGTCTGGAGGCATACGCACTACGTGACCAAACCATCGAAGCATAGATCGTTCCGTTGGGAGAAGTAGCTGCTCAACAGCGCCTCGCGTACTCGTAGGGAGCGACTACGGGTTATTCCAGCAACATCGCGAACGAGCCTCATTTCAGCAGCTTTTATCCGCAATCTTATTCTTTCGGTCACTACCCAAATTTCATGACCATAAGTGAGAGTTAGAACATACACCGAGTTAAAAACCGATAGCTTAGCTTGAGCACTAAGTTCGGCCATCCTTATAACAGATTGGCCAAGCTCTCTCAAAATTGATCCAGCTTGACCAATTCTACAGGATAACTCGGCATTGCTCTTCCCATCACTCGTGAATAAGACCACGAGGTACTAAAACTTATCCACCTGCTTCAGTGGAACTCCACTAACATGCACAGTGAACTGAATGGGTTTTTGAAAACGACCATTACTTCTGACTTGTTCACTTTGATCTTCGTTCTAGCATCATCACAAGCGGCTACAAACCTTTCGAGTGCGCGCTGAAGTTCGGTTTGAGAGGACCAAATCATCCGCAAAGAGCAGATGACTAATCCTTAGGTCTCCCACTTTGAAAAATTCCCCGCCACGGCTGCGCTGCAACATCCAATCTATATATACAATGAAGAGGAGAGGTGACAAAACGCACCCCTGGCGGAGTTCAACGCCCGCAGTGAAAGGTATTGACTTAACACCGTTTATCCGAACACAGCTTCTACAGTTTGTATATAAAGACTGAATCGCCCTTAATAGGGAACCATCAATCCCATACTCCTGCAGAACACTCCAGAGTTTGCCTCGAGGAACCCCATCATATGCTTTTTCCAATTCCACAAAACAAGTGTAGACAGGTTTAGCATACTCCCAGGCCTTCTCAAGAACCATTCTGAGAGTGAATAACTGGTCGGTTCTGCTTCTACCGGTATGAAAACCACAGCTCTGTTCTCAACCACAGCTCTGGAACGCTTTTCTAGCACCTTAACGAAGACTTTTCCAGGGAGACTTAAAAGGGATATACCCCTATAGTTGGCGCAATCTCTTTTGTCCCCTTTTTTAAAAAGAGGAACAATCACCCCTATTTGCCAATCACCAGGTATTTCACCGCATTCCCAGGCCACTTTAGTGAAACGCGAGAGCCATTGCACTCCCTAAAGCCTTGAGTATTTCTGGCCGAATTTCATTCACACCAGCAGATTTGCCAACCTTTAGCGCTTTGATCGCCAAAGATACTTCCTCTACCGTAGGACTACTTTCCGCCCAACTCTCGACAATAGGTCTGTCATCTTCGGTGCCCTGTTCGGGATAGAGCAGTTCTGAAAAGTGCTCGCTCCATCTGCGTAAGATGTCCTCCCCATTGGAAAGAAGTGTACCGTCTTTGGATTTGACTCCTTCAACGATATTCAACTTTTTTCCTCTGAGTCGGCGGACGGTCTGCCAGAACATCTTATTTGCAGATCTGTGGTCACGTTACAATTTTTCGCCAAACTCCTTCCAAGACTGTTCCAAGACTGACCTTCTTGCAAGTTCTTCGCGCCTCAGTGTACCGATTTCGAGAATCGAAGTTCCCCAAGTGAATCCACACCTTAAGGGCTCTCTTCTTCTCTCTGATGGCTTCTTACTCCGGACGTTTTAAACCAAGCAGTTCTTTTCTCACCATCAGCCGCCACATCAAGCCGCTTCACTCCACAAACATCTCCCGCAGAGGCAATAACTGCTGTTGAAAATAGTTGCCATTCTTCCTCTACATTTGATGGAACAGTTGGAATTCGTTCAAACCTTTCAGATATTTGCCGCGCAAATGTCTCCTGTATCTCATCGTCCTGTAACCTCTCCCATCATATGCGTGTAACCATCCTTGGTTTACGCTTTAGTAGGGGAGGCACTCTCTCGCTAAGATACAATTTGCACAGCACTAAGTGATGATCAGTTGACAGTTGAATCTGTAACATTCAATTCAGAAACTGCACTAAATTTTCGCCTGTCTCTTAACGAGAACAATTCAATATTCATCTCATTTGGGTGCCAGTATAGAGAGACATTCCAAGTAATTGTAAGGCCAACGAACTCGCCAAGTAGGGTACAAAGATATCGATTTCACCGTACAGGGGAACATCGGCATGCCTCTACAATGAAACTGTGGCTTAAGCTCAAAACTATCAACGTAACCAACCGCAGATGGGCAATCGGCACAACGTGCCGAATTACTAGATAGATCTAGCCTAAGATGGATCAAGAACGCTCGAATTGTCTTATAGAGAGCGCCTTTGTCTTTGTAGAAGCTGTATAGATAAGAAAGAAGAAAAAACACTCCTTTATGCCTGTCAGGTGCTCTCCGCTTGTAAAAGATAGCGTGTATGAGCCTACTTCTTCGAAAATCTACGTGAATTGGCTAACCCCAACATCAGCAGCCTCCAGAGCTTCATAACAACCTCCAATTGCTTCTAAGGGTAGTTTTTTTCTGGGGATCATAGTTCCATGTGCCACAGTGGAGCTTTCCTAGTCTGAGTGAGGCTGCCACGCTAAACTTACCTAAGCTTCCTCAATTCTCTACCCGTTCATCAGAAATTCTACTTTCGAATATTCTGCAGTTGGAGTTAGAAGAAATAATTACTTTTCGTGGAACTAAGTCAATTGATGCGTCATCCCATTTATCCCGGCAAAGTGGTGTAACTACTTTTACAAAGCCATTTATCCCTCCTTGCACCACAGTCTGCCTACAAACAAGGTGAAAGCCTTCAAAGCGGTAATGCTTTCAGTAATATGCAATAGAGCGAGGTATGGTCGACTTGAAATTACACTTATCGCATCCGTTGACACTGTTCTAAAGGCACTGCATACCATTAAAGATGCGATGCGAAAGTTCCACACCCAGTTATACCCAGCAATATCGACTTATTGGTACCATGTCTTCCAGTTATTTTTTTTCGGTTTCCCATTTATTTGCCAAATGAAAAAAGAAAAAAAAAAGAATAGAAAATCATGTCCTGTTCCTCCATCTTTTTTTTTTTTGTTAATTTCAATTTAATTTTAATTTTTCCAGTTGTAAAGATACAAAGGACTCTTTTCTTTGAATTGTTTGCAATCTTTTAGTGGACAAGACCGAAGGCGGAAAATATCCTCAACAAATCGAGAAAGAACAGTGCACAGGCAAAGCAGAAAACAGAAAAAAATCAAATAAAATAGCGAAATCTTTTTTAATTGCATTTTCTGCTTGAAGTGAACTAATTAATTTGTTATTGCTCCGCCTCCTCTTTGCAAAAAAAAAAAAATAAAAAATAAATTCTCAAACCAAAGCGAATGGAAAAAAAAAATTACTCCATCTTCATTCCTTGGAGCCATTGCAGATAAATAAATGTAATTATTTCAGTCCTCTCAAAAGCTCGCAGGCGAAAAAGAAAAATGGCAATTTGTCTGAGAGGAATACAAAGGACTTGGGTCAGAGAGAAAAAAAAGAACAACCTCCTCGTAGCCAATAATATAAAAGTAAAGGACCTTCATAATTTTCAGCGCAAGATTAAAACAATTGCAATGGATTAAAATTGACAGACATTTTTATGTGTCGTCCTTTTTTTCTTCCTTTCCTTTTCTTGTATATTACGAGTCGATTTTTAAAAGTTTTTTTTTTCTTTTTTTTCTGGTGCTCTTATGCAGGATTTTTATATTTCACTGAACGCAAAAAAAAATAAGAAGAAGGGAACAGTAACAGCACTCAAGAGCAGTCTTCGTGTGTAATTAAATCGAATGAAAATGTCCTGTGGATTAAATTAATTTTCATTTGCATAAGAATTATATATTTTTGTTGGTACTCTCTTGGCTTCTTCTTGTCCATCCATTCCTCAGTGTATATTCAAATGTCATTCTACGTTAGTGAAAATGAATGGCAGGCGACTAATTATTTTCTTTTTTCCATCACCGAAGGACATTTTTGACGAGGGGTTCGCCTTTTTTTTCTTGTCCTATGGTACTTATTTTTTCCTTTAAATGAAATGAAAGTAAGTAGGACATCAGATCGTTTACAGTAGCTCATATATTTCGTAATTAATCCATTAGAAGAAAGTTTTCGTCTTCGACCGTCTGCAAATTGTTTCGTTACTTAGAAAACTAAAAACAATTTCAAAAATGTATCGTCGTTTGTTGGCTACGAAAATATTCAAATTTTTAAAAAGGTTGCAACATGTTAGTTCATTGCTTATCATCGAATCATTGGCCGTGTGTCCTATATTTCGCGAGAACTTTATTCACAGGATTGGTGGAACAACTGCTTGATGCGTAACTAAGCTTAACATAGATTTTATTACCTGGACAGTTTGACTGTACTAGTACTACTCGTCTCCATTGACTTTTCAAACTACAAATAAAACGGTCAAAGCACTCAGACGAAAGTCCACAATGAAGCTTGAAAAACTCAAAAGAATAAGTTGTATCACAGTATTAGAAGACTAGACTGTTCAGCTCCAACGGTGCTGCTTTATGGGTGCAGTACTTGGAAGGTGGACACCATTAACACAGGCAAGCTGCAAGTCTTCGCAAACAAATGTTTAAGGACCATCTTGAGAATTTTTTGGCCGAACCGCATCTCCAACGAACAACTTTATACGAGAACGGACCAAGAACCTATAAGCATTAATATACGAAGGAGAAAGTGGCAGTGGATTGAACACACCCTACGGCGCGAAGACAAATCCATTGCGAAATACACCATGCAGTGGAATTCGCCCAGGAAGGCAAAATAGCGGGATGTCGTAGGCAAACGCGGCGTAGAACAGTTGAGGAGGAATCGAGCTCTTTAGGAATGAGTTGGAGCCAACTTAAACGCGTTGCAGAACTCCGAACAAGATGGCACGCAGTCGTGGTTGACGCCATATGCCCCCGACGGGTTAAAGGATTTAAGTAAGTAAGTATGTACAGTGTTAGAAGCGCTTGTTAGGTTATCACCATCACAAGCATTAATACAGCAGAAATATTAGGAAGCATTGACTGGTCTAATATCGAGCCATCACTGTCCATTGTCAATGGGGGACTACCAGCGGATCGACGGAGACTGATCAGATAAATCCGATGCTAGCATTTGAAAGGAGGTCTGCTACAAGCATTCCTGACAGAATGTACTGGAAAAACCGAGGAAGCATGAAGAAAAAGGAACCGCCGGTTCTAAGATGGACGTTGGCACAGGAGCCGGAGTTTGTTGTAAAGCCCCTAGGAACAAAATACTCCATTAGAATTAATGACGAATACATCGTCTTTCAGGCCGTAGTCACAGCCACTATAAAGGCTGCTGAAATTATACGCGAAAGTAATATCGTTGGTGTGGGCGCCGTGGCGTAAGTGGTTAGTGTGTCGGATCACTGCGCGTGAGGTTCCAAGTTCGAATCCCTGAAAACACCAAAAAGTTTTTTCATGGTTCCACCTCTCGCGAACTTCTGAAAAACTTCCAAGAGCATTGTCATCACGAGAAAGCTTCTTAAAACAAATTGCCCTTCGGAGAGGGCACTAAACTATAAATCCCTTCCATTAGTGTGAAAAATATAACGCACACAACATAGTTGCAAGAAGCTAGGCCCTGGTACTTAAAGAGCTGTTATGCTAAATATTTATTTATTTATTTTTTAATATCGTTGGTAAAACGATCACTGTCTATATAGGCAGCAAGGCAGCCGTTAAGGCTCTGGACCCTGTTGTAATTGCAGGGACGAAGAAAAAATGTAATCTGTTTGTCACCTGCTGTGTGATTGTCCTGTCCTATCCGTCAGAAGAATGAGGATTCTTTATAGTTTCTTCTTCTCGTAGCCAAAGGACCTAGGTAATGTTGAGTTGATGGACCTCATAAGGTTCATATCACTATCTGGGTGGTTCTTACAGTGGACCATCTCTGCAGTATTTCCTGGGTTAAATAATTAGGTACAATTGACCTGAACTGTTGGTCTAAGTAAGCAAAAACTCTTTTTTTCACAAGGCACCCATCTATTTAACCTTACCTAACCATCACTGGATCCGAAGGGTCTAATAAGTTTCACTGATAAATCGAAAATGGGAAATTCTAGTTGGAATTGGTTTCTTTGAACCTCAATATATCTGCCTCGACACCAAGTGTTTTTAGCGAAAAATGTATGCTAGGATCTTCCTAGAGACTTATTTATTAAAGTGGGGCTACAGTCCGGGGTGGACCTGGTCCTCTAAGAAGAAACCTCTCTAGCCAGACCGACTATGAACCAGATGCCTCCAGTTTCACACGACAAACTGGTTGAGGGCACTCTCCACTTAATTGCGCTACATGCCGCAAGGCAGTCGTCTACTACGCCGTCCATCTAGGGTTGATTCGAAGATTTTCCGGACTGGAACGTTGGACTTCATCCGCTCTTATGACACAGCGATCTTAGCCACCCTGTGTGAACTCTTCTGTCTGAATAGACCATATGGATCGACATTGTACCATCTCATCTATTTGTCGTCTATCTAAATGGGACTGACTAAGAAATTTTCTCTCAAAGTAACCAAGGATAAAGCCATTCTTTTCGCAGACTACCTAGAAAACATATTTAAATCACCAGAACAAAATGGAAACAGACAACCTATGCTATTAGAAGCATCTGAAGAGGAAAGCGAAAAGAATTGCACTCAACTCCTAATGAAATACGCAACCTAATCAAGCATGAAATAAATGCAAAGAACTGGATATGACCTTATATCTGGTGACATATTAAATAACTTACCCATGAAGGCGATAGTTAAAATAACAAATTTAATAAATGCCACGTTTAAGATTAAATTTGTCCCTAGTTTGTGGAAGGTTGCTGATGTCCTAATGATTCCCAAACCAGGTAAACCGCCAAATGTAGTGTCATCTTACAGACCTATATCGCTATTGCCGATGATATCAAAAGTGTTTGAGAAAGTGCTCGCTAAACGTTTAAATAAAATAATTAAAAGAAAAAAGCTGATTCCGAACTATCAATTTGGTTTTCGAAGGCAACACTCTACGAGACAACAGGTACACAGAATTACGGATAAGATCGAAGAAGCATTAGAAGATAGGAATATCTGTTTGGCTGTATTCTTGGAAGTCGCGCAGGACTTTGATAATATATGACACTAGCTGGTTGTACCCGCTTCGCTGGGTCTTTAAATATGCGATTTCAAGTACACTTCTTTAGAGCACTCTCTGTTTTGTGATTGAAATACTTTACCCGGTAAACCTTTATGAGGTAGGATGATTAGGTGCACTCTCCATCATTCTTGATCCTCCGCCGTCAATTTCAACGCATTAGGAGGAATCCCTAGAGGGCTCCAGGAGAGTTGTCGAACTTGATCCAACCATATATTTCTAGGCCTACCGAGGGGTCGCTAACTTGATGGCACGGCAATCATGATACGTCTTGGAAGCCGGTCTGGGGACATACGCACTGCGTGACCAAACCGTCAAAGCATAAATCCTTCCGTTCGAAGAAGTAGCTGCTCAACATTGAGCGCCTCGCGTACTCTGGTGCTATAGGGGAGAGTTGGAACATATACCGAGTTGAAAACCGATAATTTAGTTTGAACACTAAGTTCGGCATTCCTTATAACAGATTGACCAAGCTCTCTCAAAATTGATCCAGCCTGACCAATTCTATAGAATAACTTGACATTGCTCTTTCCATCACTCATGAATAAGAACCCGAGACACTTAAACTTATCCACCTGCTTCAGTGGGACTCTACAAACATGCAGAGTGTACGTTTACTTTCATTTCAGCATCATCACAAATGGCTACAAACCTTTCGAGTGCGCGTTGAAGATCGGTTTAAGAGGACCCAAGGATGGCCAAATCATCCGCAAAGAGAGGATGACCAAGTGTCCTTAAGTCCCCCACTTCGCAACATTCTCTGCTACATCTGCGCTGCAGCATCCAGTCCATATATGCAATGAAGAGGCGAGGTGACGAAAGGCACTCTTGTCAGAGTGAAACCCCCACAGTGAAGGGTATTGATTTACCGCCATTTATCCGAACACAGCTTCTATAGTTTGTATACAAATACTGCGTAGCCCTTGATAAGGAACTGTAGGGTTTGCCTCTAGGAACCCTAACACATGCTTTCGCCAAATACACAAAACAGGTGTATATACGTTCAGCATACTCCCAGGCCTTCTCAAGAACCATTCTGCGAGTGAATAACTGGTCGGTTGTCCTTCTACAGGGCCGGAAACCGAAACCATTGCTCATCCGCCAAACTATCCTCAACCACAGCTCTGGAACGCATTTCTAGCACCTTAGCAAAGACTTTTCCACGGGGACTTAAAAGAGATATCCCCTTTAGTTGATTCAATCTCTTTTCTCCCCCTTTCACAAAGAGGGACAATCACCAGGTGTTTCATCGCATTCCTTTGCCACTTTAATGACACGTGAGAGCCATTGCACTCACTCTTTACCAAAAGCATTTAGCATTTCTGGCCCGATTTCATCCACATCGGTAGATTCGTCAACTTTTAGCGATTTGATCTCCAAAGTCTCGAGCATAGGTCTGTCATCTTCCTCATGACATGGCTTGTTCGGGATTGAGCAATTCTGAAAAGTGCTCGCTCCATCTCCATCGCTCATTGGAAAGCAGTGTACCGTCTGTGGTTTTGCCTCTTTTCACGATATTCAACTTTCTTCTTCTGACTCGGCTGACGGTCTGCCAGAATATTTTATTTACAGATATACAGTCACGTTTCAATGAAATAGTTTATAGCATTTGAAAAACACGTATAATTAGCTGAAGTATTTCTCGAAAAACACCTTCTAAAAGGTAGGAAAATATTTTAAATCTATTAAAACATTCTAAAATATGGGCAAATCCAACGATCAACAACATCCCATCTAATAAAATGGAAAAATATTGCAATTTTTCTGTCTGTACATGCATATGTATTATATCTACATATGGTCGCGTACATTGCCAATTCTCTTAATTGCACGAAGGTTTGACATATCCTAATTAATAAAATTTTAAATGTCTTTGATTTGACATTGACACTGGTAATAATTTTTTTTCAATGTTTACTTTAGAAGAGATCACCTCTATAGCCTCTGCTGCATGGCTGTTGGCAGTGGTCTCCACTAAAGGAAATATAGCTCAAATGGATCTTAGACGAATTTACTAAAAACGATTTTTTTTTTTGTTTTTAAATCCAATAAGCCATTGTTGAGTCAGGACCGTGTGAATTTAATTTTCTGCCACTTATACCTCGAATGCTCAGTTCCTGTAAGTGGTAGAGCAATTTTTAATACAATCTTCCCCGGCAAATGCAGATCATAACAGTGAAAACAGCATTCAAATCCCTTCAGTGGTTCCCGAGATTATCGCAGTCATTCACGTTTTGGGGATTTCCTTTTATACGAGTTTGTGTGATGAACATGAATATGCGTGCACTCCGCTGGTGGGCCATTGACTGCAATGACCCACGCATATCTGTGATATCTTTATATCTCAAATAATTATATTTTTGCTTATTACTTTTGTTGTAAGAATCACAAAATAATGATTTATACCTCAATCTCTTCAGCAAGAAATGTACTAATCGAAGAATTAAGTCACTTTTAAATCGCTTCAGCCACTTTGTAGACATTTGTGTGTAAATCATAGGAAAATGTTTTTTGTCAGTTAAGAAAACATATAAAAGGGATTAAAAAGCCCGATAATGGATTCAGGATACTAAAATATATCCTATACTATACCCCTCCTCAAGACAAATCGATTGATATATATATTGTTGAGGTATCGTTACGTACCTATTCCCTATTCGCGGACAAACAGAAAAAATGTGTTCTCTTTTATAGATGTAGAGACTAGCTAATGTCTCGAAGTCTTTCCGTTTATCGAATTTCGGCAGCGTCTTTCAAGCAAAGCTTCTCGTGATTGGTGAGGCTTGCCGCATACTGAATGCCCTCCCAACTCTCAACTGCAGTCTTGCTATCTTCAGTGATAGCCAAGCTACTATCAAAGCTATTGATTCAGCTATCACATCTTCAAAACTGGTAGACCAATGCCAGCAAAAGCTAAACAAACTCGGCGCTCAATTGAAAATCGCACTCATCAGGGTCCCTGGACACAATAACTTCGAGGGAAATGAGAGAGCGGATGATCTGGCCAGGCAAGGGTTAGCCCTTAGCGACTCTCTGGGAGTCGTTAAAGGTAACATTCTCAACCACTTCTTAAAGTTAGCTAACCATGGGCGGAAATAACTTTTTAGCTGCGTTATATCAAGAAAGACACGACCCATCTATAACAAACTTAAATCAAATGAGTTGCTTAGCAGATCAAGACCAGATATTACCAGAATCGTAGCCATCATTACAGGTCATTGGCCGATAGGAGACTGTGCAGTCAAGCTTGGCATCCCCCATAATACCTTCTGCAGAAATTCTAATGAGAGAGAATCTATTTTCATTTTCTTTACAGATGCCCAGTCCTAGCGAGAACCAGACAGCGTACCCTAGGTAAATCCTTCTACGACGACCTGGGAGATATATCTGACAAAAGGATTGGAGCTCTCATTCTTTACCTAAACTCGACAGGCTGGGTCTAGCATATCCATCTTCTTGAACCGAATTCTCCATCATACAACCAGGTGTGCACGAGTTTTGTGATATCCAAATGGCGCAATAGCGCTAATTGAGCTCTTTTTGAAGCACTACCAACCAACCAACCAACCAACCAACCAACCAACCAACCAACCAACCAAACAACCAACCAACCAACCAACCAACAACCAACAACCAACCAATAACTAACCAACAACCAACCAACATCGAACCAACAACCAACATCCAACCAACCAACAACCAACCAACAACCAACCAACCAACAACCAACCAACAACCAACCAACCAATCAACAACCAACCAACAACCAACCAACAACCAACCAACCAACAACCAACCAACATCCAACCAACATCCAACCAACCAACATCCAACCAACAACCAACCAACAACCAACCAACAACCAACCAACATCCAACCAACATCCAACCAACCAACAACCAATCAACCAACAACCAACCAACCAACAACCAACCAACAACCAACCAACAATCAATCAACCAACCACCAACCAACCAACGACCAACCAACAACCAACCAGCCAACCACCCAACAACCAACAACCAACATTCAACCAACCAACAACCAACCAACAACCAACCAACAACCAACAAATAACCAACAACCAACCAACAACCAACCAACCAACAACCAACCAACCAACAACCAACCAACAACCAACCAACAACCAACCAACATCCAACCAGAACCAGAACATCGAACCAACATCGAACCGACATCGAACCGACATCGAACCAACATCGAACCGACATCGAACCGACATCGAACCAACATCGAACCGACATCGAACCGACATCGAACCGACATCGAACCGACATCGAACCGACATCGAACCGACATCGAACCGATATCGAACCAACATCGAACCGACATCGAACCGATATCGAACCAACATCGAACCAACATCGAACCGACATCGAACCGACATCGAACCAACATCGAACCAACATCGAACCGACATCGAACCAACTTCGAACCAAGATCGAACCGACATCGAACCAACATCGAACCAACATCGAACCGACATCGAACCGACTTCGAACCAACATCGAACCGACATCCAACCAACAAAAAACCAACATCCAACCAACAAAAAACCAACATCCAACCAACATCCAACCAACCAACATCCAACCAACAACCAACCAACAACCAACCAACATCCAACCAACATCCAACCAACCAACAACCAATCAACCAACAACCAACCAACCAACAACCAACCAACAACCAACCAACAATCAATCAACCAACCACCAACCAACCAACGACCAACCAACAACCAACCAGCCAACCACCCAACAACCAACAACCAACATTCAACCAACCAACAACCAACCAACAACCAACCAACAACCAACAAATAACCAACAACCAACCAACAACCAACCAACCAACAACCAACCAACCAACAAGCAACCAACAACCAACCAACAACCAACCAACATCCAACCAGAACCAGAACATCGAACCAACATCGAACCGACATCGAACCGACATCGAACCAACATCGAACCGACATCGAACCGACATCGAACCAACATCGAACCGACATCGAACCGATATCGAACCAACATCGAACCGACATCGAACCGACATCGAACCAACATCGAACCAACATCGTACCGACATCGAACCAACATCGAACCGACATCGAACCAACATTGAACCAACATCGAACCGACATCGAACCGATATCGAACCAACATCGAACCGACATCGAACCGACATCGAACCAACATCGAACCAACATCGTACCGACATCGAACCGACATCGAACCGACATCGAAAAAACATCAAACCAACATCGTACCAACATCGAAGCAACATCGTACCGACATCGAACCAACATCGTACCGACATCGAACCGACATCGAACCGACATCGAACCAACATCGAACCAACATCGTACCGACATCGAACCAACATCGAACCAACATCGAACCGACATCGAACCGATATCGAACCGACATCGAACCAACATCGAACCGACATCGAAATGACATCGAACCGACATCGAACCAACATCGAACCAACATCGAACCGACATCGAACCAACATCGAACCAACATCGAACCGACATCGAACCAACATCGAACCAACATCGAACCGACATCGAACCGACATCGAACCAACATCGAACCAACATCGAACCAACATCGAACCGACATCGAACCGACATCGAACCGACGTCGAACCAACATCGAACCAACATCGAACCAACATCGAACCGACATCGTACCGACATCGAACCGACATCGAACCGACATCGAACCAACATCGAACCAACATCGAACCAACATCGTACCGACATCGAACCGACATCGAACCGACATCGAACCGACATCGAACCGACATCGAACCGACTTCGAACCAACATCGAACCAACATCGAACCGACATCGAACCAACATCGAACCAACATCGAACCGACATCGAACCGACATCGAACCAACATCGAACCAACATCGAACCAACATCGAACCAACATCGCACCGACATCGAACCGACATCGAACCAACATCGAACCAACATCGAACCAACATCGTACCGACATCGAACCGATATCGAACCAACATCGAACCGACATCGAACCGACATCGAACCAACATCGTACCGACATCGAACCAACATCGAACCGACATCGAACCGACATCGAACCGACATCGAACCGACATCGAACCGACATCAAACCGACATCAAACCAGCATCGAACCGACATCGAACCAACATCGAACCGACATCGAACCAACATCGAACCGACATCGAACCGACATCGAACCGACATCGAACCGACATCGAACCAACATCGAACCGACATCGAACCAACATCGAACCAACATCGAACCAACATCGAACCGACATCGAACCGACATCGAACCGACATCCAACCAACATCGAACCGACATCCAACCAACATCCAACCAACATGCAACCAACATCCAACCGACATCGAACCGACATCCAGCCAACATCCAACCAACATCCAACCAACATCCAACCGACATCGAACCAACATCCAACCAACATCGAACCGACATCCAACCAACATCCAACCAACATAGAACCGACATCGAACCGACATCCAACCAACATCCAACCAACATCCAACCGACATCGAACCGACATCCAACCAACATCCAACCAACATCCAACCGACATCCAACCAACATCCAACCAACATCGAACCGACATCCAGTCAACATCCAACCAGCATCCAACCAACATCGAACCGACATCCAACCAACATCCAACCAACATCCAACCGACATCCAACCAACATCCAACCAACATCGAACCGACATCCAACCAACATCCAACCAACATCGAACCAACATCGAACCGCCATCGAACCGAAATCCAACCAACATCGAACCGACATCCAACCAACATCCACATGCTAACCAGCCCCGCGAAGTAATACCTAACGGCAGTCCCGCGGGGAGAGTGGTTGAAGTGTTTAGGGTGTGTGTTTAGTACGTAGACGTATTCCTGAAATCGATTACTCAGGTTTGCGAATCGTGCATGCTAGTAGCACTCGGGCTATTAGTATCTATGAAGATTACACACCCACGGCGCAACCTAAAAAAAAAAAAAAAAGTCTCTGCTGCATGGCTGCTGACAGTAGTCTTCATTAAAGGAAAATTCGAGCAATTTTTAACACAATCTTCCCCGGGAAATGCAGATCATAACAGTGAAAACTGCATCCAAATCCCTTTAGTGGGCGCCGTGGCGTAAGTGGTTAGTGTGTCGGATCACAACGCATGAGGTTCCAAGTTCGAATCCCAGAAAATACCAAAAAGTTTTTTCACGGTCCCACCTCTCGCGAGCGTCTAAAAAACATCCGAGAGTATTGTTGTCTCGAAAAAGCTTCTCAAATCGCCGTTCGGATTCGGCATTAAACTGTAGGTCCCTTCCATTCGTGTAAAAAATATAACGCATACAACATGAGTGGTTGCGAGAAGCTAGGCCCTGGCACTTTAAAGAGCTGTTGCGTCAAATATTTGTTTTTTTTTGGTTCCCGAGATTATCCCAGTCATTCATGTTTTGGGGACTTCCTTCTATACGATGTAGTTTGTTTGATGAACATGAATATGCGTGCACTCCACTGGTGGGCCATTGATTGCAATGACCCACGCATATCTGTGATATTTTTATATCTCAAATAATTATATTTTTGCTTATTATTTCTGTTATAAGAATCATGGAATAATGATTTATACCTCAATCTCTTCAGTAGGAAATGTACTAATCGAGGAATTAAGTCATATTGAAATCGGTTCAGCCATTTCGTAGTCATATGTATGTAAGTCATAGAAAAATTATTTTTGTCAGTAAAAAAAACAAATAAAATGGGTTTAAGAGCTCAATAACGGATTCAGGATACTAAGATGTATCCTAAGTTATTCCTCTTCTTACGACAAATCGATTGATATATATATTGTTAAGGTACCGTTACGTACTTACTCCCTATTCGCGGACAAACAGAAAAAATGCGTTCTCTTTTATAGATGTAGAGATGAAGGACTAAAAAAGGATACACCAGATGGTGGATCTCATTAAAAGACGTAGATGTCAGGCAAAAATTGCTTATTAGTCCAAGTGACTAGATCGCAATTAGGCTGGCTCATCCCCGCCCTGCGATGAAAAGCCAAGACTGCGTTGCCGCAGGGAAAACGGGAAGGAGGGAGAAGGAGTTAGTGGGTAAAAGTCCCACACTGTTACTGAGTACGGGTTCAGTTTCGTCTTTTAAAGATTACCACCTCCCAGCGTAAAAAAATAAAAAAAATCTTGACCTCATTGCGGCCCATTCGGCAAGAAAACTAGCGGAGATCTGCCATTTTTGGTGACATCCGCCCATACCATGATTTGGTCTGCTCCTTGTCATCGAATGACGCGTTATTCATCGGAATGGTCACTGGCATGTCTGATAATCATTTCCGGTCATTTTGCTTGTTCAGGATGCAAAAAGTCTTCTTGTCGGAGAACACTAAATTAGGCAACTCGCCTCTGTGCCGCATACGAAGTAGAACTTTCGATCTTTCCAATCGCTTGGTTATTTGCCATGCGGTAAGTTTTTGCGACTTGAACCCCTTGAGAGGCTTATTATTCAACTTCTCTTTTAGTATGCGGCGCACATTACGATGGCTTACATTAAGCTCTCGCGCCATTTTTGTTGCATTACGCCCGGAATTTTGAGCCAATCTCTGTGTACTTTTGAACGTTTGTCAGTTGCCTGTCAGTCAGTGGCCTCCACCATATCGCTTTTTAATGCTGCCAGTTTCTTTATAACGTTTACTGGTGAGACTGATGAAAAGTTCAGTCAATTTCACATTCGACAGGGCTTGACGTATTTGGATATTGGGTTTTCCTTCCAAATGAAGACGAATCACCAAATTTCCACTAAATGAGTATAGCCCGATAAACGTTTTGGAAATGATAGGATATAACTCCTTTCTATGGATGTTGTCATAGGCGGCCTTATGTCTCAATAGTTGGTACAGTTTAGCAACTGTTATATTTAGCACATACTCACCCCTATTATGGAGACTTTTTACGTAGTAATGTCACCCATTGCGAAGGGTAAAGCGTGATCCAAATGAAAAACCAAAGCATGTCTTGACTGAATTATTGTAAAATGCCAGCATTGCAGCATTTTTGGACAAAAAATTCATATTTTCAGAGCAGTAACCATGTGTCTAGTCCTAGGTGTAATTCAGATTTGTCTGCAACAATTTAAATCTACACCTAGTGTTCTCCTTCAATCTGATAAATGGCATTAGGGACGGCAGGTGCATAAAAATCATACTCAATAAAGACTGCACCTCCTGAAACTCTTACCCTGCATCTTAAATATCAGAAGTCAGTCAGATTCAAAGATATGCAAAGTGAATTGCAAACCCCGACGATCAAAGTAAGTTTCCGGACATGCTACCAAATGAATCGGAATATTACTTCCAATCTAAACTTTTCCAATAAGGGCGAAGGACGAGGTAGTGCTGAAAGACTTTGATACAGTCACTTGCCGTGATAATGTCTTCGAAAAATTATACTGAATTGGCACCCTGTTAAATTTAGGTAAGATGAGGTAAGAGGTAAGATGAATTGAACGAAATAGTTATAAGAACCACGACATTTGGACGTTTTACACAGCAGGCCACCAGTTGTTAAACAACAAGTTGTGTTGGAGTAAGTGCCCTCCCAGCTAGCTAAAACTGTTCAACTGCAGAATCAACTGCATTCGAAGGCCTAAGCATTATAGCTTCTAGACCACAGTCAAATAGACAGACTGAGCTGGCCAGGCGATTATCAGCCTAGATTAAAAAAGCCCAGAGGCGGAAGTAGTCAACATTCTAATGGGAACTGAAGAGAAGAAGCCATTGAAGGTAGTTAGCTAAAAATCAAGCTGGCTGCAAGGACTTGTGAGCTAAGTAGAAAAACAAATATCCTAAAAATCGTCAATGCTGAAAGGATATGCCTTCGAGTTCTTAAAACCTTCCAAAGAACTTCCTTCTACTCTGCCTTCCTATGATCCAAGGTATAGTCACAGTGAAGGAAAAAGATTCGAAATAACAAACTGCCATAATTGATTTATAACAATAGTACACACAGCGGCAATCCTGCGAATCAGCCAACCATTCAGTACCACAAAGTCCACAACGACCCCTCACTTTTAACCCCAAACTAGTGGCGTATGATTCAATTGCGATGCGAAATCTCTTCTCTTATCACTTCTACATACACACATACAGTGTTTGTATGCACTATTCCAATTGTCCCATTCTCGGATTTTTTACCAACCCCATCAACCCCATCCCCATTCAATCACTCCCACTCCGACCGCAACCATATTGTGTGCACGCAAAATGTTGACAAAGAACTCCGAGTCCGTGGTTTATTTGAAATCAACTTCGGAATGGGACTGTGCAATTTTCCTCCTTCCACTCCCTCAGTATTGTTACCATACCAACCACCCACCGCTGCCGCACTACGTACAAGAATCCAAGACACACCATACAATGTCTGTTGGCCATTATGACATCATGGCAAAAAGACAACTCCCGACGTGCATAGTTGGGATTTTTTTTCGCGAAAAGGATTTTTTTTTATGAAAGCGCGCGTGGCAGTATCGACCAATAACCATCGAGTTGCATACAGAAGACACTGGTTACATAGACATCCTGGCAGATCGCCATTGGTCGCAGCATAACTCAAGCATTATTACCGTCACCGGAGTAGAAAAGATGTCCCACCTGCATATATGGAGAAAGCACCTTTCTCTCTGCATTTGAAAAAATACAGGTAAAACCTTAGTCCTTGCTTTATTTTTTAATTCAACAAGGACTAAATAAAAAATTACTTACACACACACACACCCATACATATAGATTACACTTTACCTGACCATCGTGACCGCATAAAAAGAGGAGGACAAAACACACACATACATATACATTCTAACGTCCATCGATAAAATAAGGACTAAAGAAAAATAAAAGTAAAAACATTGTCCTTTCACATATCAATACATATTTTCTTTGGCCATCCTTGTTGAACCATAATATTGGTCAAGGGATGTCTTATTTCAAACCAAGCAGATGAAAAAAAAAAAATACGACTCAGCTATCGGGAGAGCAGTAGTCTCGGTCATCCTTTATCGGTGCGCCAAGACCACCACCCACTGCACACCACCTACCACTCGGACGACGACGGAGATAAAGGATAAAAGTTGCGAGGCGAGGAAAAATGTTTAATGTGAGACATGAATTGGAGGAGAATTTTTCTTTTTTTCGCACATTTCCCGCTTTCCTTTGCAACGATAAAATGGGGGATATCGATTTTTTTTTCTTCTTCTGCTGTATTAGAACCAATAACTCACACCCAGAGAAAGTTCATCCTTTCGAAGAAGATGAAGGCAAACGTATGGTATGGCATTGGTATCCCGGGGAATGATGCATTTGTTGGATGCTGTGTGTGTGTGGTCATCTTTTGGGTGTCGAGTATAAACTTTGTGAAACGTTTTCCTATCAACAGTGTAGATAATCAGTTGTGGTGGGAGTCGCGGTTGGGGAGGCAATTGATGAGTTGAAAGGTGGGAATGCAAGTGCGAGGTCTTCCTTTGAAAGATTGCTTCGGGAAAGTAGCATAGAAATGTTTTTATATATAAAAGCGATCTCGTTACTATTACTTTATACTTTCAAGGCCGGACTTGTAATTAAGAACTTAATTGAAATTTGTAATTAGATTCGTAGCATTTAAAAGTCCCTCTTAGTGCGTTTGCTGAATTTTGATATGCTGGCCAAGGCTTTATTTTTTTGTTGTAAGCAACCAATTCATTTAAAACATTATACAACATGACCTAACATACTTCAATATCGGATTTCCTAACCCGGTTAAAGCCAAAAACTTATCGTCTTGATATAAGTAATGACCAGCTGAAAGGTCCTATTTCTTTTTGTTGGTCTTAGGGCCTTGATTACGCCTACGCACCATCGTGTACGGTTTCTGGCAATGTGTCTTAGCTCACTCCAACTCTTTTCGAATCGACGTGATTCCTCCTCACCTGCTCTGCGCCATGTATTTCTTGGTAGGGGTTAGAATATACCCGAGGTAGGCATGCCTGTCGTAAGAGGCGACTAAAATCCACCCTCCGTATACCGAGCGTAGTGTATACACAAAATGCAACGAACAAAACAAAACGATTGATTACCCCAGGTGGCAGCCCAGGTTCACTGGAAAATCCACCCTCTTCGGAGGTCGGCTCTACGGATTCTGGGGAGAGTCAATTATTGCAACTAATAAATCCCTTCTTCAAAAGTACAAGGGTATGTCGATCTCCTCCACCAAGATCGAATAACTCCGGGAAAAGAAGTCCACCGGGACTAGCTTAGCTAGTCTGGAATATCACGCAGACGAAGAAGAGCTAGCACGCGAATCGTATCGGGTCCCAAAGAAAAGACCTAGTAAAAACGGAGAGATGTGCTCCTTAAGCCCCTAAATGCAAAATCTAAACTGCAAACTAAGCCAAAGCGTAAGAATGCACAGGAGAAACTAGCCAAACTAAAACTACCGGGTTCAGAGCGCAAAAAGGTGAGAGAAAAAGTGACAACAGAAAAGTCCTCGACCTCTGTTCTTAAAAGAAACGGTACTGAAAAGTTAATATCGAAAAAGCCAACTTGAAACTTTGCAACTGTGCACGAATCGAGTTAAAAATACTCAGCGTACTCTTAAAATCTCATCTCTACTGTCCACCGCGTTCCGCGCTTGAAAAATCTGATATTACTAACTTGTTTGAATCGCTGAAACCTAATTTTATCATCGGCGGCGACTTTAATGCGAAACATACTTTCTGGGGCTCAAGATACAGCTCGAAAAAAGGTAGAATGCTCTATGAAGCAGATATGGAGTACAGTTGTGATTTCCATTCGACGGGTAAACCGACTTACTGGCCAACTGATACTTCGAAAATACCTGACCTGATCGATTTTTTCGTTGTGAAAGGAATATCTACCAACCACATAAAAGTCAAAGAGAGCTTTGATCTGTCGTCTGATCATTCCCCGGTTATTTTAACAATCAGCGAAAAACTATTCTATAACCTAGAGCCAGTGAGATTAACTGGTCGAACAACTAACTGGAAAGGCCTTAGGAACGAAATTGAAGATAATGTTGAACTGAGCGTTCCACTTACGACACCCTATGAACTTAAAGTTGACGTTGATCGCTTCATTGAGATCGTACAGCTCACCTCTTGGAATAATATGCCCAATCCAAGGAAAACGCCGGACAGATACGGTTTACGATATCCTCCGGAAATAAAAGAATTGGTCAAGGAAAAAAGAAAAGCGCGTAAAAAATGGCAACAGAGCCGTGCTCCGCTGCATAAAGCACACTTGAATCGTCTGTGGAATTCGTTGAAGAAGACTATTAAGGATTTTAAGAATCATGCAATAGGCTCTTACTTGAAAGTTTAACAGCGAAAAAAGATTCGAATTATTCACTTTGGAAAGCTGTAAAAGGCATCAAAAGGCCCAAAGTCCCCGCGCCGCCAATCAAATTAAATCAAAATGAATGGGCAAGAGAAGATAAAGAAAAAGCGGACATTTTTGCGGCCCACCTGGAAGAAACCTTTAAACCGTACGATAGTCAAGTGGTTTACGATAACATCAATAGGCCGGATTTACCATCTGACAATTTAACACTCACAAGTGCAACGCTAAGGGAACTCAAACATGAGATCGAGAATCTAAAACCTAAGAAATCTCCTGGTTATGATTTGATTACCGGAGAAATTCTCAAAGTTTTCCCTAGAAGAACATTGATTAAGCTTCTCTATACTGTAAATGCTGCGCTCAGATTAAAACACGTTCCGAGCCAATGGAAAGTTGCGGAAGTCATAATGGTTTTAAAACCAGGAAACCGCCAAATGAAGTAAACTCGAATAGACCAATTTCGCTTCTTCCAATCATATCGAAAATTTTCGAGAGGATATTATTAAGGCGTCTCCAACCGGTTATAGAAGAAAATAATCTTATACCTGACCACCAGTTTGGGTTCAGAAACAAGCATTCAACGATTGACCAGGTGCATAGAATTACTGACGTAATCGAGAAAGCACTTGAAGAAAAAAAGATTTGCTTAAGCGTATTTCTTGACGTTTCGCAAGCCTTTGATAAGGTGTGGCATGATGGCTTGAAATGCAAACTACGACAAGTTCTCCCTGTATGCTTATATGATATTCTAGAATCATATCTCGAGAAAAGACTCTTTCGTGTTAGACATGGAGTTGAATACTCCGAGCTCAAAGAAATTTCGGCCGGCGTAGCGCAAGGAAGCATTCTTGGGCCGCTTATCTATTTGCTATATACTCGTGATATACCGAACGAAGATGGCACTATCGTTGCCAATGACACCGCTATCCTAGCAATAGGTAAAACAATCGAAGAAACGACTGCAAAACTGTAAAACACACTGAATAATGTAAATGAATGGACGACGGACTGGCGGATCGCCCTCAACGAATCTAAATCTGTACACATGAACTTCACTTACAAGAAAATTAATAGCTTGCCAATTTTTCTAAACTTGTCTCGAATACCCTTTGCAAACGAGGCCAAATACCTGGGAATGACACTCGACGCAAGGCTGAAATGGAGTTCGCACGTGAAAATGAAACGTAAAGAGCTCGAAATAAATTATAGAGAAATGTACTGGTTACTCGGAAAACATTTCCAGCTCAGTACTGAGAACAAACTGCTTTTATACAAGCAAGTGCTAAAGCCGGTGTGGACCTACGGTATACAACTTTTGGGTTGTACCAAGAAAACAAATGCAAATATTTTACAAGCTTTTCAAAATAAAGTGCTAAGAGAAATTGTCCAAGCACCGTGGTATAGTAGAAACGACGATATCCGCAGGGATCTCGGAATTCCGACAATCGAAGCTGAAACTAGAAGCTTCGCGAGAAAGCATAAAAAAAGCCTAATCGGACATGTCAACAATACAGTTTTACAAATTTTGGATGACTACAAAGGACGAAACCTTTCGACTTGGCGAGATAAGGATTAACCGCGTCTAGATTGCGGAACATGCAGGATCCTTCAGTGGAAAGTAACCTGCCAAACGTTTTTATTTCATGATAGAAAAATTGCTTGATAAGTTAATACTTAGTTGCGATATCTAACAAATTTATATCGAAGGGTGGTGTTTTTTTCGTCAGTAAGAATCTTGCACTACTATGAGTACGTGCTTGCTATTCTCATAGTGTCTATGGAAGATTTTCACCTACCCTCGAAAAAAAAAATGTATTTCACGTTTTCTGCCCTCGTGGGATAACGGATTTCATTGCATCGGGTGTTTTGCTATGAAACTGTTGCATTTTCGGAGTGTGTGGCTGAACCACTGTCACTTATATCATTGTGTGGTGATGCCTACAGGTTCCTGAACTATTGCCTGGTATAGGTTTCCATTGGAGATTAAATGTTTCGGTTTGCAGCTTCTTCGTGATAGTGGCGGTCACCTTGCAAGTGCTGCACCCATACAATAGCACGGATTCTGAATTGGAGCAGTTTGGACTCAGCAGTCGCAGTTTTGTCTCTAAACGAAGCAGACTGCGCTTTGGCAACTCTAATTGTAACATCTTGTTCAGTTCCAGCGTCGGCTAAGACAACACTTTCAAGGTTGTCCGTCGCCTAAGACAACACAACCGGTTGTCCCTCAAAGCATACTTGAGCTGGTGAGTTCATTCCGAGGCTGATGTTGTTTCTCTCTCCACAGGCTGCTGTCATTTGAGGGGGGTCCATAATTCTATGAAAGAGAAGGCATACGTCATTAGCGTATTCAAGGTTAGTCCATCAAATTCTACTGTTTCAAGTTGACAAAGCAGCACAAAGCACATCGCTAATTGCCAATTAAAATAGCATTGGAGAGAGACGGCAACCTTGCTTTATCCCACTTTGGATCTCGAATTCTTCAGACAACTTTCCTCTGTGCAGACGCTAGCAAAATAGAATCGAATTCTTCCAGGCACTGTCGAACTGGAAGTAGTTAAACGTTTGCATGAAAAATATTTTCGAAAATGGATCTCAATTGGGCTCCCTAAGGATGTTTTACATCATTGCGAGATTGCAGATATTCGTTTAATGAATCTTACTTACTTACTTGCTACAGTTCGGGGTGAACCGGGCCTCACCCAGCAAGCCTCTCCATTTGGTTCGGTCTTTAGCTAATTGCCTCCAGTTGCGCACTCCAAGCTGGTCGAGGTCCCCTTGAACTTGTGCGCGCCACCTACGGCGATGATTCCCTCTTCTGCGTCGTCCCTCAGGGTTAGATTCGAAGGCTCTGCGGGCCGGAGCGTTGGTGTCCATTCGCTCTACATGTCCTAGCCATCTCAGACGTTCACTACGCAGTTTTTTGACTAGGTCGATGTCACTGTACAGCTCGTATAGTTCGTGATTGAATCTTCTCCTCCAAAACCCGTCAACGCAAACGGGACCGAAAATCTTACGAAGAATTTTTCTCTTGAAGCGACCAAGGATATTTTCATCCTCTTTTAATAAAGTCCATGTTTCAGCGCCGTAAGGCAGGACTGGGATGATCAGAGTCTTATACAGAGTCTCCTTAGTTGTTCGAGATAGGGCTTTACTGTTGAATTGCGTTATAAGCCCAAAAAAACAGCGATTGGCAAGAATTGTTCTTCGCTTGATTTCTGCGCCGATGTTCTTCTCAGAGCCAAGGTAGACAAAGTCCCTTACTACCTCGAAGTTATAGCTGCCCACTGTGACGTTCTGTCCAATTCGTCGGTGTTGATTGTCCCTTCTAGTTGACAGCATATACTTGGTTTTGCCCTCGTTTATCGCTAAACCCATTTTGGCTGCTTCCGCCTCAATGCTTGCAAACGCACCGGTGACAGACCGCTGAGTTCTTCCAATAGTGTCAATATCGTCGGCGTATGCAAGCAGTTGTACGGACTTGTGATAGATTGTGCCTCTGGTGTTGGCTTGTGAGTTCCGCACAATCCGTTCATGTACAATGTTAAAGAAGTCACATGGCAGCGCGTCACCTCGTCTAAAACCTTTTTTGATATCAAAGGTCTCGGTGAGGTCATTACCGACCTTGATGGAACAGCGAGCGTTCTCCATCGTCAGCCTGCAGCCTTGAAATCGATAAGGAGGTGGTGAGTATCGATTTGGAATTCTTGGGTTTTCTCCAGGATCTGCCGAAGTGTGAAGATTTGATCGATGGTGGACTTTCCTGGCCTGAAACCGCACTGATAGGGTCCAATCAGGCTGTTCATAAAAGGTTTCAGGAGTTCACACAATATCGCAGAAAAGATCTTGTATGCGATGTTGAGGAGACTGATGCCCCTATAATTGGCGCAGTTGAGGGGGTCTCCTTTCTTGTGTATCGGGCAAACGATGCTGAGGTTCCCTTCATCAGGCATACACTCGTCTGACCAAATCTTAGAGATGAGTTGGTGTATGCACTCTACCAATTCATCCCCAGCTGCCTTGAAAAGTTCGGCCGGTGAGCCGTCAGGTCCAGCAGCCTTGTTGGATTTTAGCTTGGATATTGCTATCCTCACTTCGTTTTGGTCAGGTGGACGGAAATTTTGACTATAGTCGTCTATGTTGAATGGTTCATTCTGCCTGACAGCGGGATGTTGGTCTTCGTCACCGTTATACAGTCTGCAGAAGTAGTTTTTCCATATTCTCAGCACCAACTGTGATTCTACTACGAGGTTTCCATTTTCATCTCTACAGGTTTCTGTACGGGTATTGCTCCTCTGACACGTTCTTTTTACCTTTTAGTAAAACTTCCGTACATTGTTCCTGGAGTATAAACTCTCGATATTCTCAAACGCGCGCTTCTCATGCTCTTTCTTCTTCTTTTGGAGAAGCCGATGTTCTTCCCATCTCTTTTGCTCGTAGAGCTCACGAGCAGCTCTCGTCTTCCTTTGCAGCGCCGCTTTGTATGCCTCTTGTTTTGCTGCATGCACTCGCCGGCATTCTTCGTCAAACCAGGGGTTTCGCGGTGGTGGGCGAGCGAGACCCAGCACATCAGTCGCGGCGTTTCTGATGGCATGTTGGCAGCGTTGCCACTGGTCTTCGGCACTTGATGCTGGCGGCATAGGGGTGATTGAGAGATTTCGGGATACACGTTCAGCGAAGAGTCTGGCAGTCTCTTGCGATTGTAGCTTTTCGACGTTAAATTTTCTCACAGTGATTCTTCTTTGTTGCTCAGATTGGGATATCCGCATTCGTACCTTGGCTACAACAAGGTAATGATCCGAGTCTATGTTGGCCGCTCGGAAGGTCCGGACATCCAGAATACTGGAGGCACGCCTTGCGTCGATCGCAATATGATCAACTTGGTTAATGGACGTCCTACTTTCGTATTTTCCCTTATTTTCGCATCATAACCTTGCTGATAAAAGGAAGAAGAAGAACGTCGTATTTAGGACATTGCTCGTATGTTTTGTCGAGGAGCTTGTAGAAACACTCTTTGGTGGCAGGGTCCTTTTCTTCCGTGGGGGCATGAACACATATTAGGCTTGTGTTAGCGAATTTAGCCTTGATCCGGATAGTCATAATACGCTCGCTTACGTGTCGGAAGCTTAAGACTTCTTGCCTAAGTCTGCCGCGTATGACAAATCCGCATCCGAATAAGCGTTGCCTGTTGCCTCTGTAGCAATCACCGTAGTAGATGTCACAGTTTTTCATCCTCTTTTTGTCCGGCCCATCCCATCGCACTTCCTGGATGGCGGTAATATCTGCTTTATAGCAGTCTAGGGCCTCTGCTAGTTGTTCGGCTGCACGTGGTCTGTAAAGGGACAGAACATTACACGTACAGATCCGAAGATCGTTGTCCTTATTTCGTTTGCTGGGGTCGTCATTAGTTGAGTCATCCTTATCCGAGGCTTTTGATTGTTTCGGAACCATAGATTTTTTACGTGGTAGGGAAGTTACCCCGACGGCACAACCCCCAACGTGGAGGGCCAGTTCCTTAATATTCTTATGGAATCAGCCCTGCCAAAATTAGTCAAGATGCGGACTTAATGTCAACCTGTCGAAAACTGAGCTAGTGCTACTTACAAGAAGGTACAGAATTCCGGAGATCACACAGGGCATGCCAAGATAAGCAGCAACGTCGTAGAAGTCACAGACTACTTAACATCGTCCATAGACTTCAATATTAAATACAACAGAAACATACCCAGTCGACAGTCTAAGACAGAGGATGGTGTAGGGGCAAGCATGTTCTCGGTACCCCTAGATATGCAAAAATTGGATTGTTTACTAGTCACTGCGTACTAAGCAGGCACGCCACGAGGCTTGGAATTCCGGCCAATGACTTTTGTCGCAGCTATATGGACGAAGAAGAGGTAGAATCCCCCTTTCACTTGCTCTGCAGCTGCCCAGCACTATCCTCAGCTAGAAAACAAACTCTTGGGGAATACTTCTTTGAGGAACTTCCAGATATTGCCGATTCGTATATCAGGGGCATCTGGAAATTAATACAAAAATCAAAATGCAAAATGGTTCCAAGAGTTACGTAAATAACAGTTCGCAATGCCTGTAATCCTGGGAACACATAATACCCATTATTACCGAAGAAAAAACTCCTGGGCCATTCGCAGCTTCGCCCCTTATAAATCGCCAGGCCTAGATGGCATTCTGCCCATTATGCTACAAAAAATGCAAGACGTAGCAATGGCTCGTACCGATTTTCAATAGCTGCATCCTAAATAACCATGTACCCCACTCATGGAGACGGGTGAGAGTGGTTTTCAGTCCGTAGGTGGGGAGGCGCGGACATGAGAACGCAAAAGATTTTAGACCAATCAGTCTGACCTCCTTCGTTTTGAAGACCCTCGAGCGCGTTCTAGACAACCATCTGCGAGATATAATCGAGTCATCTCTCTCCAAATCCCAGTACGCATACCTCAAAGGAAGATCTACAGAAACAACTATTCATGAAGTAGTGCGAACAATAGTAAAATCCCTACACTATAAGGAATACACTTTAGCTACCTTTCTAGACATAGAAGGAGCTTTTAACAATGTACACACTGAAGTAGTTCTAGAGTCCCTCACGGAGCTGGGCATAGAAACCTACCTAAGCCAATGGATAGTCTCTATGCTCAGCACTAGAACCATTCAGGCATCTCTAGGAAACAGCACCATAACCAAATTTGCCAATAGAGGAACACCCCAAGGTGAAGTCATCTCACCTCTACTATGGCTAATAGTCATGAATAAAATCCTTTTATGCTTAGACAGAGAAAGAATTAAAGTAGTTGGGTATACGGACGACATGGTGATTTTAGAGTCGGGACTTTTTCCTCCCGTGATAAGTGAGATCATGGAGAGTGCTCTAAGTAAAGTCACCGCATGGGCCAGAAAGTGTGGGCTTGGAATCAACCCAAATAAAACTGAACTGATGCTTTTCACCATAAAAACCAAAATACGCGAATTCAATCTTCCTCGACTAAACGGTCAGATACTCTCCTTATCTTCCAGTGCTAAGTACCTAGGAATTATTCTAGATCCTAAACCAAACATAGATGAACGAGTAAAGAAAGCATGTACAGCCTTCTATGCCGGCAACAGAACCTTCGGCAAAAGATGGGACCTGCAACCAAAATTGACCCTGTGGATGTACACAGCCGTAGTACGCCCAATTCTTACCTTATAAGGTGCAAAGAGCAGCATGCATATGCACCACAGGCGCCCTACGGTCAACTCCGTCAGACGCTCTAACAGTCCTGCTACACCTTTAAGCCCTAGATCCACATATCACAAACATCTCAGTGCACAGCGCAATCAGCCTCAGAGAGTCCATGTGTTGGACTGCGAAACCCTATGGACACAGCAATATCCTAGATTCTCTACCAGGAGAACTCGTATCGACTCCAACAGACTACATCATCTCCACATTGAACTTCACAAAGCATTTTGATGTACAATCCCCTACAATAACATAGAAGATCCCTCTCTACTCTAAAAGGAGTCATTACGGAGCATAATACCATGCGTAGAGGCTGCGGCGACGAGGAGGCTCAATAGAACACCGCCCACTTTCTCTGTCATTGCCCAGGCCTCTACCATTTGAGAAATAAGATCCTTGGACAACACTTCTTTGAGGATCTAGAAGAGTTGTCCAGCAGACCAATAAATGACATCGTAAACTTCATCAAATCCTCTGGATGGTTTGTATCTAGGGCACAGTAAGTACTAAATGCTTTCTTTAGTATATTTACAAAGACGGTATTTTTCCACGAGGAAGGGATTCTCTTTTCTATCCCCTTTCTCCCCATGGATATCACAATGGGTCTATATTGACCTGAGTGTGGTGTGGAGGTTTTCTATCCCCTTACACCAGCCCACTTACCTAACCTTACCTATTCCCTACAAGAAAATATTGGCAAGATGGACAGGCGACCAGTGGTTTCGATCTAACAGTCTACACCGATGGGTCAAAAATGGACTGTGGAGTTGGTGCGGGTGTTTTCTCGGAGTGCCTGAACATCGCAAGATCGTATAGACTCCCGGACGCTGCCAGCGTCTTCCAAGCGGAATTACTCGCCATTCGCGAAGCCTGTCGCCAAATCAAGTCACACACAAATACACTACCAAGGCAAAGAATCGCTATTTTAATTGATAGCCAAGCTGCTATCAAAGCCATTGCCTCGGAAACCATTTCCTCGAAATTAGTACTGGAGCTGGCCTCGCTAGATGGCCAATGAATGGTGACCCTAGTCTGGGTTCCAGGCCACAGCAACGTTGATGGCAACGAACATGCTGACGAACTGGCCAGGCGAGTCTCAGCCCTTCAATGCTCACTTGCGGAACTTGTTCACACCCCGCTCGGAGCAATTAGGGCAAACATCTCCTCAATCTTTCTTAGAAATGCTAACCTTAAATGGTCCAGGTTAACGAACTGCGTCATATCCAGAAAGATGTGGCCTAACTACAACAAGACCAAAAACAAACGCCCTATTGAACAGAACGCTCAAAGACATTGCCCGTATAATCGCGATAATCACGGGACACGGGCCGGTAGGAGCGCACGCAGCCAAACTAGTTATCCCATATAATACACACTGCCGTAGTTGCAACATAGCCACCGAAAAGGAAACAATTATCCACTACATGTGCACTTGTCCAGCACTAGCTAGGGCTAGACATCAAGCATTAGGCAAACTCTTCTACAATTCACTTGAAAAGATCTCGGGTAAAAACATAAATGAGCAAACCCTCTTCTTAAACTCCACAGGCTGGCTCTAGAGTGTCCTCACCAACACACATCAACATCCAAGGTCGCATGAGTCGTGGTATCAAAATGGCATAACTGTGCTAATTGGGTCTCTGTTTCACCGAACCGCCACATCTACCTACCTACCCTACGGAAATAACCGGCTCAAGTGGTAACACAATGGACCTCATTTGGTCTAAGTGAATCGTAACGATGACGAAGGATAGCCACCTCATTTAACATAACCCGCAGTGTCTTTCGAGACTTTTCCCTTCATTAAAAAAAACATAAAATCTATTCTCACGCATCGAGCAAATGAACAGAAACCTGCAGATAAGATTTCGATTTTTAATAATATAAATTAGAGAGTGAAGGCATAAAACGAATAACAAATATCCTTTAAGGAAAAGCAAACACATCATACATCTAAAGTACATCGTCACCAATTCAATTTTAATAAAATATTTACAACCATCGAAAAAGAAGTCAAATACTAGCTGACAAAAAGTGGAAAAAGGAAAATAAAGAAACGTCTCCCAGCAAAATTGAATAAAAAGGACAACTTCATCACTCCTCGGACGACAACTTTGAAACATTTGTATTTGGTGTAAATATGAGTTTAATGGTATCCCCCGGGAGTATTGAACACATAAACTTTTTTTTTACACATCTCCTGTACGCATTTTTCTGTCCATTTTTCACTTTATTTTCCCCTTCTTCCCTTTCCACTCTCCAATGTCCAATATAAAATACATCAACAGAGAAAAGGAACTTGAAACTTTTTTAAGTGCAAATCCTTCGAAAGGACATATTCTTCTAAAAATTAAATTGATTTGCCCGAACATAGAAAAAAAAAAGAGAAAAACTTTTATTGACTTGAGTCAATACTACACAGAGGACAACATCAAAACATGACCCATCGTTCGTCCTTTAGTAAGGATGATTTAAAGAAAACGAAAGAAAGCGGGGCGAAAGCAAAACCTCGTAGTATCCCTCCTGGGACGAAATAAATTTTTCATAAAATCGCCGGGTCATTTTCGTTCAACATTGACTGACGATGACCATACAAGAAATCGTCCAATATCTATGCACGAGTATCCTTCTCCTGCTGTGTACATCTAGCTCTGTGTGTTTGTGTACAATTGTTAAATAAGCTAACATTACATGACATGACAACAATAACTTTATAGCCTTCAAACTATCTTGACTCCTTGATTTGGCCTAATTCATCCCTTCGACGACATATAGAGCCATTCCATTTGAAATTCCAACTTATAATACCGAGGATATGTCTGTGAATGTTTACCCCCTGCAAGACTCGGTAGTCCTTAGGAAACCCCTATGCACATAGATTGGGTGGACATTTTCGAAATGAATATTTAATAAGGCAAGCGGCGACTATCATTCCATTGCATACTAAAATGCGGATAATATGATTTTGTGTTCGGAAATATCCTTGGGCTCTGGCAGCCCGTTCGTAGATAACAACTGGTACTTTTGTCCCAAAACCTAATTTTGAGGGCAGTCGAAGGTAATATGCTTCGGTCTCTGCTCACATACGCTGGATGGACAATGCATATAGGTTCTGCTTTAATTTTTATTTTTTTTTTTTTGTTTTGCCATCAGACTTCTGTCTGTGTGTAGTAGCTGAAAATGTCCAGCGTATCCTGTTGTTCAGAACGTTGCCAATTCCCAGTTGAATTTTGAGAAACATTTTCGAACTAAAAGCCTGGGGGTTGTGCGTTGTAGTTGTTGGTTGGGTGGTGTTTCTAACCTTTTTGTGCGTCCTCAAATGCAGAAATAGACGACGATGACTGTGGATATGTAATTGAGTATGCATGTCCCATTGAAATTCAAGTTTGGACATCATATATTATTCTCTGTAATCTCGGCCTTGTCCATTTTGTTACAAAATTCATATATTGAATATGTAATTGCGAAAGCATTTGATGCGGTTGTGATACGTGCATGCTAGTCAGGCTTTGTCTGGGGGATAGATTGTTGTGTTTTGGTGAATCGCACAGTGAATGCCTATTGATTGAAATAGGAGAGTGATTTTAGTTTCCCAAAATGTATAGTGTGCTGAATAAGAAAGACAGTAAATGACACATGAAAGATCTGAAACACAAATAGTTACTTAACCCCAAAGCCCTACCCATCCCTGGAGGAACACTATTACTACCCTGTGCTCCAGAAAACCCCAATATATTTTTGTTTTTATTTTAAAAATAAAAAAACGTTTTAACAAAAATTAATGCTAATTGAGATCACACACACATAGCTGCATATTTAAAATAACTTAATGTTTAGAATCGAGGCACTCTTGGCACACAACCCGGCTATGTTCACCGCAAAGGGGTAAGCAATATTCACGAAAGTTTAGTTTGCGCCGCTAGGGTAGGGTTTAAGGGTTAAAATTTGTAAGCATTTTGAGATTTTGCAAACAGTGTTTTTGTTAAATTTTACTTAAAAATAAAGTCATCAGCTGGTTGAACCTTACGCAGTTTCTTAACAAAGCTAGGCGACCGTTTTTTTAAAAGCCAAAAGTACTGGCATTGGTGTACTGGCTCAAATTTAAAAAAAATGGCCTTAATACCTACACGCAGAGGACCAAAATCGACAGACAGACCTACAAGGATGCATTAAAAAGGATACATCAGATGACTGTGACCCGATCTGTGGAGAATCTTCATCCCAACGTGGACCTCGAAGGCCACCCACCACCCATCGCAAACGAAGAACGTAGTCTGCCGCGGAGAACAAGAACCGCAGTAGCTCAGCTATGCTCAGGTTGTTGTCGCTTACTAAACAGCTACAAGAACCATCTCGACGGACGCCTCCATAGAAGATAAATGGCCTGACTGCGGAAATGGTCCGCCTAACACCAAACATCTTTTTAACTGCCCAGCAAAACCAACCGACTTGCACTCTGATGCGCTCTTGAACGACCTATAGATGTGGCTTGATTCCTGAGCACAGAAACTGACCTATCCCCAGCGGAATCGTAGCTGCTACAACAACAACGACTACTATTTCGTTGATGGTACTACTTTACAAATTATACCCAAATACTTCATATAGACCAATGTGAAAGTGTCACCAATTAACTTTCTTATTTAATCCGGTCCACCTGCTACCGCTAGACATCTTTATACGCACATCAGCAGCCATTAATGCTATGAGAATTAGTCAGTCAGCGAACTGGAAACCAAATGGAATAGGTCACTCGATGATCCTACTCGATTACTTTGGCCTCGTGCCCGTAACGGATTACATGACGCCATATTTAGACTATGTAAGGCCTTTCTCTACCGCCTACCCTAGCAGGGAAGATTGGAAAAGCGGTCATATACCTAATGCCGAATCTATAGCCATCTACACAGATGGTTCAAAAATGAGCACTGGTGTAGGATCAGGTATCTTCTCCGACCCTCTAGGTGTATCAAAATCCATACGACTTCCAGACCACAGCAGTGTCTTCCAAGCAGAGGTCTTAGCAGTGGCAACAGCCGCCCGTGAGTCTGCGGTAAGGGTAATACCGCCAGAAGGTATCACCATCTTTATCGACAGCCATGCAACTATAAAAGCGATTACTGCCATAGAAATTAAATCGAAGCTTGTGAAGTGTTGTCGAGAAGATTTCAGGGTTCTTGGAACACAGCACAAGGTATCGCTCTGTTGGGTCCCTGGACACGAGGGTATCCCAGGCAATGAGAAAGCCGATGAGCTGGCGAGAATCGTGTGGGCGCCGTGGCGTAAGTGATTAGTGTGTCGGATCACTACGCATGAGGTTCCAAGTTCGAATCCCAGAAAACACCAAAAAGTTTTTTCACGGTCCCACCTCTCGCGAGCGTCTGACAAACATCCGAGAGTATTATTGTCACGAAAAAGCTTCTCAAATCGCCGTTCGGATTCGGCATTAAACTGTAGGTCCGTTCCATTCATGTGAAAAATATAACGCACACAACATGAGTGGTTGCAAGAAGCTACGCCCTAGCACTTTGAAGAGCTGTTGCGCCAAATATTTGTATTTGTTTGGCGAGAATCGGCTCAGCAGCCCTACCAGAACAAGTTGACCCCCCTCTGTGTATCCCGCCTTGCACACTCAAGCTCGCTGCAGGGAATAAAGCCATTGAGGAGGCGAACACAAGATGGAGCTCCATGGAAACTTCCGCCATCACAAGGAAGCTATGGCCATCTTTTGACAAAGCAAGGACCGAGAGAATTACTCGGAAAGATAGGAAATCCCTTTCCATCCTCGTGGGCATCATCCCGGGGCACAACACTCTGCGGTACCACATGAACAAACTACGACTGACGGAGGAGGAACTCTGTAGAGGCTGTGGTGACGAGGGAATTTTTGAGGACACAACCCACTTCCTGTGCTATTGTCCGAGTCTTCAGCACTCCAGGCAAAAGTTCCTTGGTAAATATTTCTTCCAGGATCTCGAGGAACTCTCCGGCGTTTCGGCAGAAAAGATGCTGAACTTCATCAAATCATCAGGGTGCAGAAATGAAGTAAGTGACTGAGTTAGTAGTTTTTAGTTTCATTGGGTAAGGGGTTACTTTTTCCCCCATGGGTACCACAATGGGTCAACGCTGACCTAAGTGTGGCAGAGAGTGTCCCTCCCTGCCAGCCCACATACCTAACCTAACCTAATACGGTCCCCTTTTAGTCTTAGGGCATCGCTTGCATCTATATTTGAACTCAATCTTTTCCTCTGTAAGTTCCTCCAAGTGCTATCTGGCTAGTTGTTTGGCCAAGTACCAATTCTCCCCAGCTTCTATTCATATTTTTTTCGACGGTGTTGTTCTAGGACTAAGTGACTAAACTTACTTACTTACTTACTTAGGTGGCGCTACAGTTCGGGGTGAACCTGGGCCTCAACATTTAGCCTCTCCATTTAGCTCGGTCTTTAGCTAATTGCCTCCAGTTGCGCACTCCAAGTTGGTCGAGGTCCCCTTGAACTTGTGCGCGCCACCTACGGCGATGATTCCCTCTACTGCGTCGTCCCTCGGGATTACATTCGAAGACTCTGCGGGCCGGAGCGTTGGTGTCCATTCGCTCTACATGTCCTAGTCATCTCAGACGACTAGGTCGATGTCGCTGTACAGCTCGTATAGTTCGTGATTGAATCTTCTCCTCCAAAACCCGTCAACGCAAACGGGACCGAAAATCTTACGAAGAATTTTTCTCTCGAAGCGACCAAGGATATCTTCATCCTCTTTTAATAAAGTCCATGTTTCAGCGCCGTAAAGTAGGACTGGGATGATCAACGTCTTATATAGAGTCTCCTTAGTTGTTCGAGATAGGGCTTTACTGTTGAATTGCCTTATAAGCCCGAAAAAACAGCGATTGGCAAGAGTTATTCTTCGATTGATTTCTGCACTGATTTTGTTTTTCGAGTTTATAGCAGAGCCAAGGTAGACAAAGTCCCTTACTACCTCGAAGTTATAGCTGCCCACGGTGACGTTTTGTCCAATTCGTCGGTGTAAGTTTTCCCTTCTAGTTGACAGCATATACTTGGTTTTGCCCTCGTTTATCGCCAAACCCATTTTGGCCGCTTCCGCCTCAATGCTTGCAAAAGCACCGGTGGCAGCCCGCTGAGATCTTCCGATAATGTCTATATCGTCGGCGTATGCAAGCAGTTGTACAGACTTGTAATAGATTGTGCCTCCGGTGTTGGCTTGTGAGTTCCGCACAATCCGTTCAAGTACAATATTGAAGAAGTCACATGACAGCGCGTCACCTTGTCTAAAGCCTTTTTTGACATCAAAGGTCTCGGTGAGGTCATTACCGACCTTGATGGAGCAGCGAGCGTTATCCATCGTCAGCCTGCACAGACGGACAAGTTTGGCAGGGATGTCAAAACTAGACATGGCTCTATAAAGCTCTTCTCTATAGATGCTGTCATAGGCGGCCTTGAAATCGATAAATAGGTGGTGAGTATCGATTTGGAATTCTTGGGTTTTCTCCAGGATCTGCCGAAGTGTGAAGATTTGATCGATGGTGGACTTTCCTGGCCTGAAACCGCACTGATAGGGTCCAATCAGGCTGTTGATAAAAGGTTTCAGGCGTTCACACAATATCGCAGAAAAGATCTTATATGCGATGTTGAGGAGACTGATGCCCCTATAATTGGCGCAGTTGAGGGGGTCTCCTTTCTTGTGGATCGGGCAAACGATGCTGAGATTCCATTCATCAGGCATACACTCGTCTGACAATATATTAGAAATGAGTTGGTGTATGCACTCTACCAATTCATCCCCAGCTGCCTTGAAAAGTTCGGCCGGTAAGCCGTCAGGTCCAGCAGCCTTGTTCGATTTTAGCTTGGATATTGCTATCCTCACTTCGTTTTGGTCAGGTGGACGGAAATTTTGACTATCATCGTCTATGTTGAATGGTTCATTCTGCCTGACAGCGGGATGTTGGTCTTCGTCGCCGTTATACAGTCTGCAGAAGTAGTTTTTCCATATTCTCAGCACCGACTGTGATTCTACTACGAAGTTTCCATTTTCATCTCTACAGGTTTCTGTACGGGTATTACTTCTCTGACACGTTCTTTTTACCTTTTGGTAAAACTTCCGTACATTGTTCCTGGAGTATAGGCTCCCGATATTCTCAAACGCGCGCTTCTCATGCTATTTCTTCTTCTTTTGGAGAAGCCGATGTTCTTCCCATCTCTTTTGCTCGTAGAGCTCACGAGCAGCTCTCGTCTTCCTTTGCAGCGCCGCTTTGTATGCCTCTTGTTTTGCTGCATGCACACGCCGGCATTCTTCGTCAAACCAGGGGTTTCGCGGTGGTGGTCGAGCGAGACCCAGCACATCAGTCGCGTCGTTTCTGATGGCATGTTGGCAGCGTTGCCACTGGTCTTCGGTACTTGATGCTGGCGGCAAAGGGGCGATTGAGAGATTTCGGGATACGCGTTCAGCGAAGAGTCTGGCAGTCTCTTGCGATTGTAGCTTTTCGACGTTAAATTTTCTCACAGTAATTCTTCTTTGTTGCTCAGATTGGGATATCCGCATTCGTACCTTGGCTACAACAAGGTAATGATCCGAGTCTATGTTGGCCGCTCGGAAGGTCCGGACATCCAGAATACTGGAGGCATGCCTTGCGTCGATCGCAATATGATCAATTTGGTTGATCGTGACATGATCATTGGACCGCCATGTCTGCTTATGAATATCGAGATGAGGAAACCATGTGCTTGCTATGGTGACATTTCGCTCCACAGCGAAATCAATTAGCCTTAGTCCGTTATCAGACGTGGTGTCGTGTAGGCTATGCTTACCGACTGCTCTACCAAAGACGTCCTCCTTTCCTATTTTGGCGTTAAAATCGCCCAATACGATTTTAACGTCGTATTTAGGACATTGCTCGTATGTTTTGTCGAGGAGCTCGTAGAAACACTCTTTGGTGGCAGGGTCCTTTTCTTCTGTGGGGGCATGAACACATATTAGGCTTATGTTAGCGAATTTAGCCTTGATCCGGATAGTCATAATATGCTCGCTCACGTGTCGGAAGCTTAAGACTTCTTGCCTAAGTCTGCCGCGTATGACAAATCCGCATCCGAATAAGCGTTGCCTGTTGCCTCTGTAGCAATCACCGTAGTAGATGTCACAGTTTTTCATCCTCTTTTTGCCCGGCCCATCCCATCGCACTTCCTGGATGGCGGTAATATCTGCTTTATAGCAGTCTAGGGCCTCTGCTAGTTGTTCGGCTGCACGTGGTCTGTAAAGGGACAGAACATTCCACGTACAGATCCGAAGGTCGTTGTCCTTATTTCGTTTGCTGGGGTCGTCATTAGTTGAGTCATCCTTATCCGAGGCTTTTGGTTGTTTCGGAACCATGCGCTTTTTACGTGGTAGGGAAGTTACCCCGACGGCACAACCCCCAACCTGAAGGTGACTAAACTACCTTAGTTTTTTATCTTCCAGAATTTTGTTCGTCGATTCCTTCTTCTTCTTCCTATTTCGGCGAGGTTGTGATCCGAAAACAAGGGATCATAGCATTTCTACTGATCTGCTTGTGCGGTTCGCCTATTTGACCTCAGAAAATATTGGCAGGCCTCCCGATTTTAGATCACTCGGTTACTGAGGCCAATGAAATGCCGATGTCGTCGCATTTGTGTGATCCAGGCGTTTATAGGACTGCCTCTCCTGCCTCGCGATGTCTTTGGAACGTGCATTGATATTGCCTTTTCAACAGAGTTCAAATGATCTCTTCTTTAAACGTGGCAATACCAGTTGAGCCGCTCTATCTTTCGTAAGATTATTTCCTTGACGTGAAGGCTTCCACGGATCTTCGCACTTCTTATTCGATCAAGCTTTGTCACTCCTGCTGTCATGCGAAGCATCTTCATCTCAGCTGCCGTTAAAAAACTCTCATACTTCTTGTACATCGTCCAACATTATAACCCGTATGTGAGCGCTGGACGCACAGCTGCCGTGTAGATCCTTCCTTTCAACTTAGGGGGCATTTTTCGATGATTGATGTCGTCATCACAGGTTGCTTTGCTATTGATCGTAGATCCCAGATATTTGAACTTTTCGCACTTGGGAAGCACTGTTCCATTCAAATAAATGTCTGGAATATGCCTGAGTGGATCAGAGAACGGGCAGCACAAGTACTCTGTCTTTTTTGAACTAATGCGATACCCATTTCCCCCCAAACCCACACACCAAGTATTCGTTGCAGGGATGTAGGATCCTCACTTATGATGGCTCCATCGTCAGCAAAGAATAACTGATGTACCTTGGGGACCATCACTTTACCTTCAAGTAGATAGTCAAGGACTGTGACATCTGTGGTTGATTTACCCGCACTGATCATCAGATAGCCGTATTATTTTTCGCTGCCGGTCACCTAATACCCGCTCAATGATCTTCATGGATCTCATGTGACATCAGCTTTAGCATTATCACAGTTTCGCGTATCACCCTTTGTATACAGAAGGAAGGTAGCTTTCCCTCCATTGATTCGGCATTGGATCACCTCTCATAAATTTGGAGATGAGAATTCTGAGCCATCTGAACCCGATGTCTCCCATCTTTTTCCAGAACTCAGAGGGCATCTCGTCTGGCCCAACCGCTTTTCGTTTTCTTCGAGTATTTGACCGCCTCACTAACTTCTTTGACTGTAATGTCGGATATTTCTTCAGAGTTAGGGGTGGCTCAGTCCTGATTTGGGTTCCAGGGCACAGTAACGTTTATGGAAACGAACTTGCGGATGAACTGGCTAGGCAATGCTCAGCCTTCCACAGCTCTCTTGTGGAATCAGTTCACATTCCGCTTGGAGCAGTGAAAGCAGAAATATCCTCAAAATTCCTTGCCCAAGCCAACCTCAGATGGACTAGGCTAACAAACTGTGTCATCTAGAAATATGTGGCCAAACTACAACAAATCAAAAACAACTGACTTCTTCAACAGAATGCGTAGGGACATCGCCAGGATAACAGCAACCACCACGGGTCACTGGCCTATAGGAGACCATGCAGTCAAATTAGGTATCCCACACAACACCCTTATCCACTTTTTATGCGCTTGTCCGGCACTAGCTAGGGCCGGACAACGAGCTTTAGGTAAACCCTTTTCGATTCCCTTGAGGAGGTATCAGAGAGAAACATTAATTATTTAATAATCTTTGTAAACTCCACAGGCTGGATCTAGAGACGCCACACCAACACACCTTTTATATCCAGGTACACGAGTTTTGTGGTATCAGAGCGGCACCTACTTAGTGCTAATTGGGTTCTTGTCTTTCCTTAGAAGAACCACACCTACCTTCTTACCTACCTAGGGGTGGTTCTTACAAAGTATAGCCGAGGAAACTGTTCATTCATTTTCTTCGTCGATTCCAAATTATATATTTAATATTCCAATATTATATCTTCGTTCCTTATCCTGTCTCTCCGAAGGTATTTCATCTCCATGGCTTGGATCTGACTTCTTGCTTTTTAGTAAGAGTCCAGTTCTCTCCTCCAAATAACAGGATCAGACGGTACACTTCGCATGATCTAAGAACTTTCTTTGTAGGACCGCGTACGGATTATTTGCCGACTGTATTCTTTCTGTCAGATCATCTTCGGAACCTTTCCGGTTTTCGGTTTATTATGCTTCCAAGGTACTTGTATCTATTAACCAACTTACCAGCTTTACTACTTCCGATTCGTTGCCGATTACCATAACTTTTGTCTTTTGGACAGTTGTAGTTTTTACGATGCTAATGTTAGGTTAGGTTAAAGGGGTTAGCTGCATCGAATGAGTACAGCCTGCCCTCAAATCTTAAAAGGATCCATTATGCTTACCTGACGTGGAATTTCCTGGCTGATACACTGAATGGACAGAAAAAGAAGGAAAAAGAAACAATGATTAGAGATCTGTGGTGAAAGGGCGACCACATCGAAACCATCCTGAAGAAGATATGAACTTCAGAAAGGCAGTTGATGGCTCTTGAGACAGGTCGCCCAGATGATTGAAGAAATCTTCTCCGAGGGCCGTCTTTCTGGTATTGCAGAAACTAGAGCATTTGCATAGAAAGTGGTCTGTACCCTCATCTGTGTCTGTATTGCTGCAGCCTCTGCAAAGTTCGTCTGTACTTAACCGCAATCTTTTCCGGGAGGCCGCCAATAGGTTGTGGCCGTTAATGATTCCTGTAAAGAACCCCAGTTTGGTCTGTTTTGAGTGAGAATGAGCTTGGTGTCGTGTTTTGTCCAGATGTTTCTGGAGACATGGCACCATGAAGACGAGCTCTCCATCTTTTGTTTGCTTGCCGTTTGAAGTCAAGTGCTATGTTTGATTTAACAAATTCTGGGTTTTGGACCATTAACAGGTATTGTTCTGATCCTTTTCTTGCCAGTTCGTCCGCCATTTCGTTTCCTGGAATTCCTTTGTATCCTGGGACCCACCAGAGTGTTACATTTTTTTCCTGCTTATTGGGTCGAAAGCTTTTTTCAAATCTATAAAACACTTTGTACACTTTCTGTTGTTTGTCCAGCTTTTTCTCCAAATCATGCTGTACCAATTGTAAAAGTATGGTCTTGTATGCTATAGACTAGTTGGAAACCGGTTTGAACCTCCGATATATGCCCTTCTACTTTGTTTCTAAGTCATCTTTCCAGGATTGACTCATACACTTTAATCTCTGTAGGAAGTAGTTGTTGCAACATTTTGCCTCTCCTTTTTGAATATGGGAAGAATCACGTCGTATTTCCAATCCCTTGGAACTTCACTGCTTCTCCACACCATGTTTCAGATTTCTAGGAGTTCTCTCATTCCTTCTTCCCAAACATATTTGACACACTCAGGCGCTATCTCATCGATTCCTGGTACTTTAGCTGGTTTCATTTTTAGAGGTGATGTATTGAATTCTACCTTTGTGCTGAGGTTTTCTCGGGGTTGTGCTTCGCCACAATTCCTTTTACTTTCGAATGGCGAAGTGAGGTGCTTCGGGTGCCAACAGGTGGGGCACTATACAGGGGTTTGTGGCCGTACACCACCGCCAACGTATCCAGTCAAGGCATTCATCGTAGTGATTGTGTCACTTTTCGTCGTTCAGTCGCAGACGAAGGACACATCAAGTACGTCGAGGACCGGAGCCACCTTAATGGATTTAGAGGACGAACCTGCCAGACTGTAGGTCGAGTCTACGCCGAGGTACCAGTTGACAAATTTAATTCTTAGTGCAAGGTGTTCCAGCGCCGGATGAGAGCCAACCGTGTGCGATGATGATTGGGCGCAAGTTTGCTGGACCAACCACAGGTGAAGGTTGTGAAGGCATACAAATGCATCTCCATCATAGGCTGTAGGACTTAATCCCCCGGAAAATTCGCAGTGAATCCAGGAGCTGCTCAGGAAGTCCAAGTCACGGTAGGAGTGCCTGCAGGCGCAGTAGGAGCAGATCGAGCCATAGCAAGTGCGGAAGTGCAGAGTCGACTTTCCTTGTGTTCAGGACAGGACTGGCTTCGGGCAGATTCTGAACCGGGAATGGAATGTAGTCGTATTTTCACAGACGATTCCAAAACCAGTCAAGGGTCTGGCGCTGGTGTCTTCGTGGAAGTCGACAACATTAGACTTCTTTTCTCGTTAGGCAAATATGCGTCTGTTTTCCAAGCGGAAACTTATACAATCCAACTGGCCATGAACTATGTTGTGAAGTACAGGTGGAAGGGCCGTAGCATTTGTGCTTGTAGTGACAGTCAGGCTGCGCTGAAGGCCTTGCTTAACCTGTAAAAAATAGAATCGAATCTGGCAACACCAGCCTAATATTACCCTGTACTATATATACTCGAGCCAGATCTCTTTGTTGGCTCAGTCGTCATAAAGCCTTCTCTTTCATTACATTACTTTTAATATTCCTGAATTACTCTATGTACATCTTTGAATAAAGTATTAACTTATTGTACAAAATTGGCCGCGACTTTTGATTATCTTTTCGAAACTGGTGCCGAAACCCGGGAATTAGATATTAGCGCGAAAAGAAATCGTTTAAGATATGGAGTTGCAGAATCGCTCAGTATTTCGCGGACAGGTCACAAAATTGACTAAAGCAGCGAGTGAGTACTTGGGAAGCCCAGCGTCACAGTTAACACCGGACAATAAGAATAAGTTATCGGAAATAGAAGAGGAGATTAGCGCTCTTGTGCAGCGTATTGCAGCAGCTCGGGAAAATCTTAACAAGGCGAATTTGGAGGTACGTAGGGTTCAAAACAATAAAGGAGACGATCTACAAAAGGAGCTAGAAACTTGTTGCGAATATGAAGATAAGGCATTTGGCAGCATAGCCCGGTTAGAGCATCATTTGATGAAAATTCGAGAGCGTCAGGGAGGACTAGCTAAACTCGAAGCATCAATGGCTCGTGCGGAGTCATCGCATAACCTTAAATTGCCCAAACTGGAGTTGAGAAAGTTTAACGGCGATTATAGAGAGTGGCTACTGTTTTGGGAACAGTTTCGCACGGCTGTGCACGAGAATTCAAGCTTAAGCGGCTCTGATAAGTTTAACTATCTCTTAACAGCATTAACAGGAAAAGCAAGAGACACTATCTCTGGTTTCACTCCAACTCAACACTGTTATGATGCAGCAATATCTCTTTTGCAAGAAGAATATGGCGACACGGAAAAAATTATAGATCGAAATATGCAGAATTTGATATCTCTACCATCCGTCAGTTCGAAATCCGATGTTGGTGGACTAAGACGACTATACAATACGGTAATTTCTCTTACTCGATCTCTAACTACTCTTGGTGTGCCCTCTTTCCACTATTACGTTATGCTTAAGACAGTTCTCTTAAAATGTATGCCCACTGAACTTAGGATTGAGTTTCACCGTTCCTACAAAACCGACAACAGTAACAATTTGAGCGAAACAGAGACGGGTACGGTGGTAAGCAATACAAGTTCAGTTTCTTTTAAGGGCGACGAGCAAGTGAAAATGCTTTTAAAGTTTTTAAAGAAAGAGATCGAATCAATTGACCGTTCCCATGTAGCTATTCGCTCTAATAACGAGACACCAAAGGTCACACACACAGCTGCATCATTGTTAACTGCAGAGAAGGATAGAGATAATTGTTTCTTTTGCAATTCTGCAAGTCATTTTACTAAAAAGTGCAACAGTAGTCAAACCGTCGGACAAAGAAAGAATATGCTGAAGATCGTCGATGCTTTCGTTGCACTGAAAAGGGACATTGCTCTAAATTATGTAGGACAAAGAACATCAAATGTTCGCGTTGCAATGGTCGGCATGTCACACCTGTGTGTGAAAGAAACAGTCATAGTACTGTGCAAAAGCAAATTTCTACCACCCAATCAACAGTGACAGATCAGAATAAGCATGTGGAAAAATCTGTGAATATTTGCTCGATTAGCGCACCAACTCGTATTTATTTGCAAACAGCAAAAGCATTTGTTTTTAATCCAGATTCTTCCAGAAATTTATTCATTAGATTGCTGATCGACGGTGGAAGTCAGAGAACTTATATAAATCAAAGCGTTTCCAGGAAATTGAACTTGCCGATTGTGGGAGCCCAAACAATAGAAATCTCAACATTTAGTGGCAGAAAACCGGAGCAGTCCTGCAATTTAGTTCGTCTTTCTTTGAGGAGCCAGTTTAGTAACGAAATTGTGTCTGTGACTGCACTTGAAGTTGAAGAAATTTGTGACGATATTCTCATTGAACCCGATTGTGCTGACGTCAGAGGCTTTGAGCTGAATTTGGCTGATACAAACATTCAAAATTTGCCGTAAGAACCAGGTATTTCTTTGCTAGTGGGATCAGATTATTACTGGAGTATCGTTTCAGCTGAAAGTGAGCATCTTTCCCAAAACTTGGCTGCTGTTAAGACGGCATTAGGTTGGACATTACAAGGGCCATCGTCGCTATGCTCCACAAATAAGTCAGTCTGTTTGCCAACTGTAACTTTATTGAACCTGAGTGACGACAAACAAAGGGAACTTAACTTCTGGGACTTGGAGACGATTGGGATTCTGAACGAGGAGAAATTTAGCGCAGACCTACAGAAAACATTCAGCGAGATACGTCGTTAAGAAGGATACTCACTACGAGGCGAAGCTTCTATGGAGACAGGAGGATGTTGATATCGACAGCTACAGAGAGGGTGCACAGTCCAGGTTTGGTAGTTTGATACGTAAGCTTTTGAGAAATCCTGTAGAATTATTTTTATATGAAAAAGCGATGAATGAGTTGATAGCAAGTGGAACAGCTGAGCGGATCACCAAAACCATTGAACGAAACAAGCGAACTTATTATTTACCGCATAGGGCAGTTTATAGAGATGACAAGTCTACATCTAAAATTAGAATCGTGTTTGATGCATCGGCGCATTCGAGTAGTAATGCATCACTCAATGATTTGCTTTCCCCTGGTCCCAATTTCTTGCCTAACGTGTTGCGCATCTTGTTGAATTTTAGAATCGAACGTGTTGGACTAGTTGCAGATATTTCAAAAGCGTTTCTGCAAATCCATTTATGTAAGAAAGATCGAGATGTTCATCGATTTTTCTGGTTCGACGAAAAGACAAACGACGTACGTAGACTTCCCAACTGGACAGAATTTCGCATGACTAGGATTACTTTCGGCGTTGCATGCAGCCCATTTATTTTGCATGTCACCATCAAGAACCACTTAAAAGAAGAGCGACAAAAGTTTCCACTGACTTGTGCTATCCTTGAGAGCTCATTTTATATGGACGATTTGGTGTGTAGCGTTTCTGATGAGTTGGCAGCTATTCGGATACATAAAGAATCCATAGATATTATGAACAGAGCTGGTATGGTTTTGCATAAGTGGAATTCTAACGCACCAATGGTCCGAGAGGTATTTTCCAATGCGCACGAGACTCCAGTGATGCAAAAGGTACTAGGCCTTAAGTGGTTTGTGAATTCTGACGAACTAGGAGTGGATATGGGGCAACTGACGGCAGGTGCTTTATCTCAATCTGGAACGAAAAGGGAACTGTTAGGCCTCATTTCAAAAATATTCGATCCCTTGGGTATATGTGGTCCATTCACCGTAGGACTTAAAATAGCGTTTCAGGAATGCTGGAAACAAAAGCTGAACTGGGATGATACTTTGCCGTTAGCAATACAGAAAATATGGACTGAGTCTATGTTGGAGCTGCATTACTTGAAAGAGCTTGTCATTCCCAGATGTATTTACATGTTTCCGCCTAGCGAAAGGGAGTTACACGTTTTCGTCGACGCAAGCCCGAAGGCATATGGAGCTGTAGCATATATTCGTTATATCACGTCTAAAGGACAAGTGTATATAAGTTACCTTTGCTCTAAAAATAGGATAGCACCCTTAAGCGAAGACAAATCACCGGAGTTAACGTTACCAAAGCTTGAATTAACTGCTGCTCTTGTCGGAGCTCGATTTTTCGCTTATTTAAAGAATAATCTAGTGACGAGTTTTAAGTCGGTTTATCTCTGGTCTGATTCTCAGATTACACTTCATTGGATAAGTGGGGATTGCAACAAGTGGAAACCGTATGTTGCTAATCGAGTGCGAGAAATCCGCAATATTTCTAAGGAAGCTGTTTGGAGATTTTGCTCTGGGAAATTAAATCCGGCTGATATTCTTACAAGAGGCATATCTGCGAAAAGGTTAGCTGAAGCGAAGTTTTGGCTGCATGGTCCCGAATGGCTGCAGGAACTAAAAGAAGCAGACTTATCGACTCCAATGAAGATAGGTAATAATGACATTAATCTGATTAGCTGTTTTCTTCTCGTTTCTAGTAAAGAGCCCTGCAAGAGTGTGAACGTAAAGCGAGAACCAATTATGAAATTGAAGAATTTTAGCAATTTCCAAAAGATTCTGAGGATCACTGCCTACTTCTTCCGGTTTATTAAAGCGATAAGAAAAAAGGGAAAGTCAAAATCAGGACCATCTTTGGAAGCGGGAAAAAACATACAACCTTCGCTACTAGCTGATGTACCAGTTCCAACGGCGGAGGAGTTGAAGGCATCTGAACGATATTGGATTAGATCATACCAGAGAATATCATTTTGTGACGAGCTTCGCAAATTGCGTCAAGGAATTCCCGTTGACAGTTCTTCTGATATTCGTGATCTGAACCCAATTATTGCGAAAGGGGGATTTTTAAGAGTTGGTTCTCGTCTTTCTGCCTTGAAGCCGGAATCAGAGATTTCTTTTGATGAAACTTTTCCTATCATATTAACGAAGGATTGTCGTTTGCCCGTCTCCATGCGGGAATCAGCACTCTATTAGCGGAATTGCGGAAGCGCTTTTGGATCCCGAGGGCGAGACAGCTGGTTAAACGATTAATCAAATCGTGCGTTACTTGCAAGCGCTTCAAGGGCAGAGCAGCGCGTCAGGTTGTTGGCACTCTACCCGTAGAGAGGATTACTGGATGGAGACCATTCGAAAATACAGGATTAGATTTTGCTGGTCCGTTGTTTGTGAAGCAGCTGCAAGGAAATAAAAAATACTACATTATGCTGTTTACCTGTTCGGCAGTACGCGCTGTTCATCTTGAGCTGACGCCAAGCCTCAATACAGAAAGCTGCCTTATGGGTATTAGAAGGTTCATGGCGCGCAGAGGAGTTCCAAAGACCTTTTTGTCAGACAACGCCAAGACATTTAAGCGTTCTTCATCAGAGCTGGCCGCCTTGGGAGATATACTTCAATCTAATGAGCTGAAACCCTTTTTAGCAGAACGAAAAATAATTTGGCATTTCATCGTTGAACGAGCCCCATGGTGGGGTGGGTTTTGGGAGCGATTAGTGCGCTCTGTGAAGGATGCACTTAAGGCTGCTGTCGGTCGTGCTGTGTTGGACGAGGAACAACTTTACACTTTTTTAACGGAGGTCGAGGATGTCGTCAATAGCCGCCCGTTAACCTATATAAGTGATGACGCAAAGGATTTGTCACCACTTACTCCAGCACATTTTTTAAAGGGACATTGTGCTAACCTTAATTTTGAAACAATTAATCTAATTTCAGATAAAGCGCTTCGAGGCAGGTGGATTATCAGGCTGCGTGCAACTAGACTGTTTTGGAAACGTTGGAAGCTAGAATACCTTAACCAACTACGATCGGCACACGTTTCCCAACGGGGTTCATCATACAGCGTCATGGAAAATGATGTCGTTCTTGTTTACGAACAACATGTTCCACGTTTACTTTGGAAGTTGGCTGTTGTGAAGAAAACTTTTCCTGGATGTGATGGCAAAGTGAGAGCATGTGAGCTTCGTATGTCAGGCGGGGGTTCTCTTAGGCGTCCTGTTCAGCTTTTATACCCCCTTGAAGTTTCCGCCCTCGGAGGATGTAAAAAATAGAATCGAATCTGGCAACACCAGCCTAATATTACCCTGTACTATATATACTCGAGCCAGATCTCTTTGTTGGCTCAGTCGTCATAAAGCCTTCTCTTTCATTACATTACTTTTAATATTCGTGAATTACTCTATGTACATCTTTGAATAAAGTATTAACTTATTGTACAAAATTGACCGCGAGGGCTTTTATTGACGATTGGGTCTCTTACGTGCACAATTGCGTGTGGCATGACTCTCCAGGATGCACATTGGCTAAGAAATCAGCGGCATTCTTGCTGTCTCTCAAGAGACAGTAAAGACTGTAGACAACTTATTGGCACCCTGACAGGCTACTTTGCGTTCGCCGAGCACCTTAACGTGCTGGGCTTGAGTGACACTACAATCTGCGACGCTTGTGGAGAGAGCGACGACACCGTGGGACATTATCTCTATGAGTGTCCGGCCTTTGCTCGTATCAGGTGGCACATCCTAGGTGCTGATGTGGTGAGTGCTGGTACTGTAAGCTCCTCATCACTGAAATGCTTGCTTGGCTTTCTTAGAAAAACAAGGAAATTGCAATAAAATGTGTAAATCAGGGTTTGCTCTCAGGTAGTACAATGGACCAGTTGCGTTGAGTGCTCCAGACGAGCGCTCCCTATCTCGACAAAAAAAAAGTGCGGACGTGGATCTAGATGCAGAAAATGGCTTCAGGCGAAGCAGCAGCGGAACCAGGCGACCAGGAAGCCGCTCGAGGTCGAGGTCGAATAGTGGCCCAAGGCGAAGTCGTGGCGCATCGAGAGCGAGCAAAAGTAGTCTAGCAGTCGCAGACGCATTTGTAATGGCCCCAAGCGCAGGAGAACAGGCGACAAATACAGCCCCAGTGGATCAAGGCATAACAAGAGTGGCTCCAAGGCCGTTCGAAACAGTCGTCCAAGATTCAAGCCTCATATCCTGGAAACCCCATAGTGACTGGATATTGACAGCTAGGTTCCAGAGTAGAGTTAGTAAAATTACCATCATACAGTGTTATGCTCCGACTCTAGACGCGACTGAGGATGAAAAGGATCATTTTTATAGCCACTTAGGCGCTGCCTACAACCAAACGCCTAATGGGGACATCGTAATTGTAATGGGAGATCTCAATGCCAAGGTGGGTAACGACGACACCATGCTTAAGCACGAGATGGGAGTTCACGGCGTGGGAGACCGTAATGACAATGGTGAGCGGTTTGTGGACTTCTGCAATACCAACCGCCTAGTCATCGGAGGTACGCTGTTTAAGCATAACACCTGCCATAAGATCAGTTGGGTCTCTACTGATAGGCAACGCACATCCAACCAGATCGACCACATTGCGATCAGCCGTCGCTTTAGAAATTCTCCTGGACGTCCGAAACAGACGTGGAGCTGACGTCGGACAAGAACGAGATCACCATCTCATGGTAGCTCATTTACGCCTTTGTACTGCATCCGTCGCTTTAGAAATTCTCCTGGACGTCCGAAACAGACGTGGAGCTGACGTCGGACAAGAACGAGATCACCATCTCATGGTAGCTCATTTACGCCTTCGTACTGCATCCGTCAACAGCAACCGCTCAAACTTACTTAACATCATCAGGTTTAATATCGACAGGCTCAATGTTCCCCAAGTGCGCCAACAGTTCAGGGACCATCTTGCCTTAGAAGCAGAAGCAATCAGCAGCATATTGCAAGAGAACATGGATGACCACTGGAGTGCTGAGAAACTTGTTTTTGCGACTGGGGCACGCACGTATGTCGGTAAAAAGCAGAAACACCACCGCACATGGCTTTCTACAGACACCTGGAGACGGATCGATGAGCGTACAGCAATCAAGGTTCGGATTGCAGCGGCCTAAGCAGTAGAGAGAACCAAGCTTGAAGCCCAATACCGTGCGAAGAAGAAAGAAGTGCAGCGTAACAGACGTGACAAACGTCAATATGTCAACTCACTGGCCTCAAGTGCTGAAGAAGCAGCGAGTAGGTGCGACAGTAGGACTGTTTACAACATCACTAAGGAGCTCATTGGTGGTCGAAACTCCAAACAACATCCAGTGAAGAGTCTAGACGGTAACCTTATGATTTCGAACGAGGATCAGCTCACTAGATGGAGAGAACATTTTGCTACAGTGCTAAATCACTTAGACGATGGCGGTATGATCTTGGATTCGAATGAGCAGTTCGAAGCAACAAATTCCCGAATTCGCAACGTACCTCCCAGTAAAACTGAAATAATAACAGCAATCAAGTCCCTCAAGAAGAACAAAGCAGTGGGTATTGATGGCATCACTGCCGGGCTATTTCAAGCGGCGCCAAATACATCGGCAGATTTGCTGCATCCGCTAATACGGAGAGCTTGGGATAGTGAACAATTTCCACATGAGTGGAAAAGGGGGATGATCATTAAGCTTCCAAAGAAGGGTAACTTGATGGAGTGCGGTAACTGGAGAGATATATGTGTTCTTCCAGCTGTAGCCAAAATAATAGCTAGAATAATTCTAGAACGAATTAAAGAACATTTAGATTCAACTCTCGATGTCGAACAGGCAGGCTTTCGCGCTGGATCCTCCTGCATCGACCACATAAACACCTTACGGATCATAATCGAGCGGTGCTTTGAGTATAGGTCTCTGCTACATTTACTGTTTATCGACTTCGAGAAAGCTTTCGACAGCTTGAATCGAGATGCTATCTGGTTGGCCTTGCGCAAGAGAGGCATTCCAGAAAAACTTATAGCTATTATCAAGGCTACGTACGAGGGCGGGAAGTGTCACGTCGTGCACAATGGTAAGGTGTCGGACGATTTTTAAGTCCAAAGTGGAGTACGTCAAGGGTGCATACTGTCCCCACTATTGTTCTTGGTGGTTATCAGCGATGTACTCTGTGCACCATTGACGGAAGCTAATTATGGAATTCGTTGGACTATGACATCTTACCTTAAACACCTGGATTACGCTGAGGATGTTTGTCTACTTTCACATCGGATAATGGATCTTCATTTGATGGCCCAAAATCTAGAAGCTGAGGCAAACAAAGTGGGGCTAAAAATAAACACAGCCAAAACAAAAGCCCTGAGCACTTCTAATACCCGCGCTCAACTTAACATTGCCGGAAAGCAAGTCGAGAAAGTTGATAACTTTCTATATTTAGGAAGTGTCGTCTCGGTTAATCGCTGTGGCACCGAACTGGATGTGTGTAGCAGAATCGGGAAGGCTAAAGCAAAAGCTGCGTTCGGAATGCTGTCCAAAATCTGGAGAAACAATGTTATCAGCTTAAGAACCAAGCTACGACTGTTCCAACGTAGAATCAGTGCTGCTTTATGGGTGCAGTACTTGGAAGGTGGATACCATTATTACACGCAAGCTGCAAGTCTTCGTAAACAAATGCTTAAGAATCATCTTGAGTCACCCTACGGCGCGAAGACAACTCCATTGCGAAATACGCCATGCGGTGGAATCCGCTCACCCAGGCAGGCAGAATAGCGGGATGCCCTAGGCAAACGTGGCGCAGAACAGTTGAGGAGGAATCGAGTTCTTTAGGAATGAGTTGGAGGCAGCTTAAACGCGTTGCAGAAATTCGAACACGATGGCGCACAGGCGTAATTAACGCCCTATGCCCCCCGAGGGGTTAAAGGATATAAGTAAAAGTAAGTAAGCAAGATTCAAATCCAGATCTCAATCAAAACGTGCCCCAAAGTCGCCAGTACCCAAAGAGAAGAGAGCAGCACTACCTAGGGATTCCAAAGATGACAGCTTCAAGCAACATCTCGAACTGAAGAGCGACACCGTGGTTCGGATCCTAAGGAGACGATCAGTAAAGGATGGCGGAGTTATTACATCACCGCGTTATACGGTCCTTCTAAAGCTACTCAAGGCAATACGTAAACTGTGTAAGGGGACAATTACCGACAAGTCGCAACACTAATAACAGTTGCCACAGTATCTTAGCAATTCAATAAAGTTTACGCCTGTGGAGTAGGTCTATACTGAAATCTAAGTTGCCACTGCTTCAAATGTAACTTTTTCTTATCTCTTCTCTTCATTTCCAACTTATGTCGATCAATTGCGTTGAAGGAGTTACATAACTCTTAGACGCAAATTAATATAAAAAAACAAGTACTCACAGCTCCTTGAAGAAAGCTCGCATCATAGAATAATGAATCAAATATATAAAAATGTAATCGAAAGAAAATCTTGGCCACTATATTTCAGTCAAGGATAATAAAGTCAAGGACGCCATGCTGCAATAAAGTCTCTCTAGCCGGTCTCATTGACATCAAGGATTCATGAAGATTTTTGTTTGCTTGATATTCACTTTATCAAACACAGAACATCGTGTCCTTCCAACTTGAAAATAGGAATCACTTAAGCGCTACATAAAGGGACAACAAATCTTAAGATTTTCCATCAACGATTCCGCCCACTTTCTTTTCAAAAATTAATTAAAAAATAATAATGAAGCGGTGCACTCAACTCCATGAGTCAACTCCAAGGGACAATCATACTCAGAAAGACCAGCAAGGAGCTGAAAGTGAAAAATAATTGCAATCTTCCTCAAGTACTGACGGAAAAATTGCACAAGATTTTCCTTTTAAGGACTTTTTTTTTATTTTTGCTTCCTTCATTTCCTTTTATTTTTCATTTTCAATTTTCTTCCTCAGCTAAGAAGCTGAACTGGTAACTGCATCTAGAGGTCGCATTTCATCTCCAAAAATTGGAATTCATTTTCAAAAGGATTTTCAAAAAAAAAATATTTCATCACTTTGTGCTGAGTAAACTGGCAAACTGCTGATGCTGCTGCTGAGTTACGAATGCAGAATGTGGTGGACGCACACAATCAAACAGAAATCCTTCGTTTATTTAGCAATTCAATCCGCTTTGCGAATGGTTTACAAATCAAATTTAGACTGAGTTCACCAGGCCGAAAAATCATTCCGATGGCTTAGGGTAGAGGCCATATGAACCATTCAGACCCGATACACGCACTTTGTGTACACAAACTATTGCCCACAATCTAGTTCACATTTAATCGCGAATTCCTCTGCGCGGAGAGACATGGACACATCCACAGGACGAAGATGAGTGGGTGAGCGTGTGTAGGGGGTCAGTGTTGTTTGCATTCACAGAGTGCGGTGGCTTTGCCACTCTCTGTAAATGGCAAAGCCGATGCGTTAGGTTCGATTGCTCCAGCTCTCTTTGATAGGAATGTCCATCAATTGGAAGGTTCTAGAATGCTTCGAAGGTCCCTTATGGTGTTATAGGCATTTTAGATGGAGTGCAGTGCCAGTGTCGGTGTAGATCTGTGTTGCAATTCACTCTTTGCAATTATTGTCAAAAAACCACTTTCGCGAATTTATTCTAATTCTCTGTGAGCTTTTATGGATTGGAGGATTTCGGACAGACCGAGTAGAGCTACTACTGTGTACAGAGTTCCAAATAGTCCTTTGGCGGTGGTTTTAGTGGTGGTAGCGGCAGCGTGTGGGGTGGCATGACCATTGATGCTGCAAGGATTTCTATGTCCTCTCTTGTGTTTGTTGTGCTGGCAAACCGAATGATTAATGTGCGATTGTTTGCAACGAATTCGCGCGCTGCACCAATTGAACGGGAAAAATACGCGCGTTCTGTGGCTGTCGAAGGCGTTCGAAATGAATGGCAGCCATTTTAGAGAGTTCAATTGGATGCACTGGACGAAACGAATCGGATCGGATTGAGCAGTTGGCCAGTTGTATTGGTATATACGAGTACATACTTTTGTGAATGGTTGTACGTCAATCAGTGAATGGTGAACTATTCTAAGTGGCATGGATCTAAGACTGAAAATGCTTTGACTCTAGGGGGAAGTTACAGGCAAATATACGAAGTTTTATATTGTGTGATAGTAAGTAGGTAGGTAGAAGTGATTGTGTCAGCCGACCATTCTGAAACATAATAAACGCTGAAGCGCCGTTTTAATACCACAACTCAAGTGACCTGTCGGATGTAAGAACGAGCTTTAACCAATAGGGATTAGGGGAAAAAGTAAAGATTATTCAAATCCTCCCCGTTGCGTTGAGGAAAGTGATAATGTCCCTAATTAGTATCTCCGCTAATTCTATTATTTTGTTAAAACAAGGTTTACCTAGCGTACGCTGTCTGGCCCTGCCAGTGAAGAATTGTTTCTTTCTCGTTACCAGTCTTGCAGCTGTGAAAATGTGCATTAAACGTAATGCCTACTCTGGCCGCATGAACCCTGATGGGGCAGTGGACAGTTCTGATTGCCATAACTCTTGCAATATCTGCACGGTTTCTGTTTAACAGCTCTTGTGTTCTATTCTAGAAGTATTTGGGCCACATCTGCCTGGATATGACACAGTTTCGCACCCCCTGCCATCTACTATCAGAATTTGATTGATAGTGCACAAATGTTCTACCCTTAAGGTCCCCCAACGGGACGTACACTGCCTCCGCAAGGGAACCATTAAGGGCAGATCCCTGTCTTGCTAGTTCATTAGCTCGCTCATTTCCCTCAATATTGCTGTGACCCGGCACCCAAAGGAGACTGAGCCTGAACCGAAGACCCAGCGAGGCGAGTTCCTCTTTGCACTACTCTACCATCTTGGAGGTTGTAGTGCAGATACTATAGCCTTGATAGCCGCCTGGCTGTCAATGAGGATGACTATGGTGTTTCCGCCTGGTAAACGCTGCACGCATCAGGAAGTCGGTAAGACATGGAAGTGTTGAAAGAAACAGAGAATATCCCCGCCAGCATTGTTTGGATCAAGTTTGGAAATCAACATCTTCTGGATGCGCACGTTTCACGACACCGGAACCAGAGCAAAAGCATTTTTTTTCGATTTTTCCCGAATACTGAACTCGCTTGATATAGTGCTACATACATCGCTAAAGTGAAGCATCAAAATTAACATTTCCGTGCGAGGCCACAGAAAGTTACTATGAACTTCCTAGACTGACGAGCTCTCCGAAAATAGCAACACCCTCAGAGTGCAGAATTTCTGCACGCAGCGCTGCGTATAGATATGCAAGTGAAAAACATGTAGGTATTGGAGTCGTACTAGATACGAGGCTCTAATTCAAGGAACATCTCAAGTGCATGAGTTAGAAAACAGAGAACACCAGTGCTGCTCTCGCATGAATCAAGTCGAATTCGAAGACTACTTTTGGACAGAGTAATATCATCCATAATCCACTACGCCGCACCAATCTAGGCGAGAGCCATGACGATTAAAGCAAACATGATTAATACTACCTCAGTGTACTTCATTTGTACAGTGAGAGTGTGCTGCGCATACAGTGCCAAGTTCAGCGACGCAGCCTGCCTGATAACAGCCCCTACTGTCCACAATGCGTTGGCTGCATAGAAAGCGCTGAACCTATGTTTTTTCGATGTCCACGGTTTCAAGGCCAGAGGAAAACGTTGAAGAAAAACTAGGCGTGTCACCAACCCCCTAAAACATAGGTGGTGCAATGATAAAAGGCCAAGAATCTTGGAATGCAATGGTTCTTCTTCTTAGATGGCGCTACAGTCCGGGGTGGACCTGGGCCTCAACCAACAAACCTCTCCAGCCAGCACGGTTACGAGCCAGCTGCCTCCAGTTGCGCACGCCAAGTTGATTGAGGTCCCCCTGCACTTGCTTGCGCCACCTACCGCGAGGTCGTCCTCTACTGCGCCGTCCGTCCGGGGTGGATTCGAAGACTTTCTTAGCGGGAACGTTGGGCTCCATCCGCTCTAAATGACCCAGCCATCTTAGTCGCTGTATGTGAACTCTTCTGGCTAAGTCGATGTCCTTGTACAGGCCGTATAGCTCGGCATTGTACCTTCTCCTCCACTCACCGTCTATGCAGACGGGACCAAAGATCGCTCGGAGAACTTCTCTCTCGAAATAACCAAGGGCATCCCCGGTTTTGTCAAAGCCCATTCCTCTGCGCCATACACCAGGACTGGGATGATTAATGTCTTATAAAGAGTTACCTTAGTAGTTCGAGATAGGGCTTTGCTACTCAATTGCCATTTTAGCCCATAGAAACAACGATTGGCAAGAGTAATTCTCCGTGTGATCTCTCCACTGATGTCATTTGCGGAGCTGGCCATAGAGCCTAGGTAGACAAAATCCTTTACTACCTCAAAATTGTATCTGTCTATTGTGGCGTTCTGCCCAAGACGCCGATGTTGGGTGTCCTTTTTTGTAGACAGTATATATTTTGTTTTGCTTTTATTGACCGCTAGACCCATCTTTGCTGCCTCGATCTCAATACTCGTAAATGCCCCATTAACGGCCCGCTGAGTTCTTCCGATTATGTCAATGTCATCGGCATAAGCGAGTAGTTGTACAAACTTGAAGAAGATTGTCCCTCCGGGGTTGGCTTGTGAGTTTCGTACAATTCTCTCAAGTACTATGTTAAAGAGATCGCATGATAGCGAGTCTCCTTGTCTAAGACCTTTCCTGACATCGAACGGTTCGGTGATGTTCTTACCGACTTTGATGGAGCACCGAGAGTTCTCCGTCGTCATTCTGCACAAACGGACGAGCTTGGCAGGGATGCCAAGACTAGACATGGCTCTATATAACTCGTCTCTATACACGCTATCATAGGCAACTTTGAAATCGATGAAAAGGTGGTGCGTATCGATTTTATATTCATAGGTTTTTTCCCAAGATCTGCCGTAGTGTGAATATTTGGTCAATGGTGGACTTTCTAGGCCTGAAACCGCACTGATAAGGACCTATCAGGTTGTTGACGATCGGTTTTAGGCGTTCACATAATACGGCAGGCAGGATCTTATATGCGATATTTAGGAGACTTATACCTCTGTAGTTAGCGCAGTTCAGAGGGTCTCCTTTCTTCAGGATCGGGCAAACGATGAGGTTCCATTCATCGGGCATACTTTCGTCCGACCAGATTTTACAGATGAGCCGGTGCATGTTCCCTACCAACTCATCTCCTCCTGCCTTGAAAATTTCAGCGGCAAGGCCGTCGGCTCCAGCAGCTTTGTTGGATTTGAGTTTAGATATCGCTATCCTCACTTCATTCTGATCGGGTTGACGGGAATTTTGACTGCCATCGTCACTGTTGAATGGCTCATTCTGCCTGACAGCGGAATATTGATCATCATCGCCGTTTAACAGTCTGCAGAAGTGTTCCTTCCATATCCTCAGCACCGACTGCGATTCTACTACTATGTTTGAAACCCTGGCATGTTCTTTTTACCCTTTGGTAAAATTTTCGAACATTATTCCTGCAATAAAGTCTCTCATTCTCCTCGATCGAGCGCTTCTCATGCTCTTTTTTCTTCTTTCTGAGAAGTCGATGTTCCTCTTTTCTCCTGCGCACGTAGAGCTCGTAAGCAGCTCTAGTCCTTCTACGCAGCGCCGCTTTGTACGCCCCTTGTTTTGCTGCATGTGCTTGTCGACATTCCTCATCAAACCAGGGGTTTCGTTGTGGTGGCCGAGAGAAACCCAGTACATCAGAGGCGGCATCTCTGATGGCTTTTTGGCAACGCTGCCACTGGTCTTCCGCATTTGCTGCTGGCGGCATAGGACTTAGATTGAGATTGGAAGAAACACGATCGGCAAAGGTGCTGGCGGTCTCTTGCGATTGTAGCCGCCCGACGTCAAATTTCCTCACAGTATTTCTTTGATTTTGTTCCTTTGTGGATATCCGCATCCGTACCTTGGCTACAACTAGGTAGTGATCCGAGTCCACGTTGGCTCCTCGGAAAGTCCGGACACCCAGAATACTGGAAGAGTGCCTTGCGCCGATCGCAATGTGATCGATTTGGTTGACAGTTTTTCGATAAAAGGAGACCCATGTTCCTTTGTAAATATCGAGACGTGGGAACCCCGTACTAGCTACGACAAAGTTTCGCCCCGCTGCAAAGTCGATTAGCCTGAGTCCGTTGTCGGATGTGTTGTCGTGCAGGCTGTGCTTTCCGACCACGCTACTAAAGACTTCCTCTCTTCCTAGCTTTGCGTTAAAGTCACCTAGGATAATTTTAACGTCGTGGCTAAGGCATTGCTCATACGTCTTGTCCAAGAGCTGGTAGAAGTCATCCTTGGTCGCGTCGTCCTTCTCCTCGTGAGGGGCGTGAACGCATATTAGGCTAATGTTGGCAAATTTAGCCTTGATACGGATAGTCATGAGGCGCTCGTTCACATGCCGGAAACTTCAAGACTTCTTGCCTAAGTCTGCCTCCAATGACAAATCCGCACCCGAATAGACGCTGTCTGTAGCAATCGCCGTAGTAGATGTCGCAGTTTTTCATACTCCTTTTGCCCGGCCCATCCAATCGCACTTCTTGGATGGCGGTAATGTCTGCTTTGAGACACTCTAGGGCCTCCGCAAGTTGTTCGGCTGCACGTGGTTTGTAGAGGGACCTAACATTCCATGTGCAAACACGAAGATCGTTGTCCTTTTTACGTTTGCATGGGTCGTCAACAGTAAGATCATCCGTATCCGAGGCTGTTGGTTGCTTCGTAACCAAAGGTTTTTTACGTGGTAGGGAAGTTAACCCGACGGCACAACCCCCAACCTGGAGGGCCAGATCCTTTTTTTTTGTACCCCTAGGACAAGAGGCCGGATACACCGATGTCAGTAACCCACTTCGGAGATATGAGAGCTGCCGTTGGCCCATTAAGGGTTCATCCGCCACCATCTCTTTTTCAATACCCTGACGTAGTATTGAATATCCTTACAGACCTCAGCTCCAAATATGTTGAAGTAGCTCCGGTAAGGTATCCGCTGGTCTGTAGACGTCACCGTTGATTCCATCGAGAGAATTCATCCGTCGCACGTCCTCCTTCTGAGGACCTCTTGCTAGGCTTCTGAGACGCATATGCGCGCTGAAGTTCACCCAGATGTGCTTACGCAGGTCTGAGTGTTCAGCTGCACATATATCGTCAGACTCAGCATACGCTCATCGTTAGTTCACTATCAGATAGCTATCCAGCCTGCACCGCGTGGAGGTGATGATGCGATTTTGCCCAATGCAATGGTTACCATGAGCAAATAACAAGTACTGGAGTGTGGGAGAAAGGAGTCCAATGAGCCTAACACCGATTCGAATGACAGCTAAGTCAGAAAACCCCTCTGTGATTAAATGCTATTAAAGCGATAACGCAGGGAGAAAGATTGGTTATTGGCTACAAATACCACAGTTAGGTTAGGTTAGGTTAGTGGGCTGGTGTAGGGACGGAAATCCTCTACACCACACTCAGGTCAGTATAGACCCATTATGATACCCATGGGGGAAAAGAAGGTAGAAAGAAGAGAAGTCCCTTCCTCGTGAAGAAAAATAAACGTCTCTGTACGTAGCCTATTAGAAAGCATATAGTACTTACTGTGCCCGAGATACAAACCATCCAGAGGATTTGATGAAGTTTGCGATGTCGTTGATCAGTCTGTTGGACAATTCTTCTAAATCCTTAAAGAAGTATTGCCCAAGATATCTATTTCTAAGGTGGTAGAGGCCTGGGCAGTGGCAGAGAAAATGGGTTGTGTCCTCGTGAACCTTCTCGTCGCCGCAGCCCCGACAAAGCTCCTCGTTCGTCACACGTAACTTTTTCATGTGGTATCGTATAGTATTGTGCTCCGTAATAATTCCTATGAGAGTAGGGAGTAATTTTCTATCTCTCTGTATGAGTTTATTGGTTTTTGCACTCTCAAATGTAGGCCATAGCTTCCTTGTGATGTTGCAAGTATCTAGAGAGGACCATCTGTTGTTTGCCTCCGTTAGAGCTTTGTTCCATGCCTCAAGTTTGAGTGTGCAAGGCGGGATGTACACTGAGGGGTCGGATTGGTCCGAGTCTAGTGCCGACCCTCCTCTAGCCAGTTCGTCAGCTTTCTCATTCCCTGGTATGCCTTCATGTCCAGGGACCCAGCAGAGCTCTACCTTGTGCTGTGTTCCAAGAACCCTGAGCTCTTCTCTACAAGCTTCGATTTTACATCTGTAGCAGATATTCCTTTTATCGCTGCCTGGCTGTCTATAAAAAAGATGATATCCTCACCTGATATTGCCCTCATTGCAGTCTTACGGGCCGCTATTGTTATTGCTAAGAACTCCGCCTGGAAAACGCTGCTGTAGTTCGGAAGCCTGACTGAAAAGGAGATACCAAGCGTTTCAGAGAAGATGCCTACGCCGACACCCGTTTCCATTTTGAATTCACCGGTGTACACGGCTATGGTTCTCTGGTTGGACGTTCTGCCAGTTTTCCATTCTTCTCTACTCGGGAAGGTGCTTGAAAATGTAAAGTCTAGGTGTGGTGTTGTGTGGTCTGTACTAGATACATTGCCAAGGTATGTATCTCTGCAGGATTGTGGTATGACCCATTGCATTTGGTCTCCAGCTATCTGTTTGGCTTAACCTTATGGCACTAATAGCCGCCGATTCTTATAGATGTCTAGCGGAAGCATGTTGAGGATGGCCTCGAATCCTGCTGTAGGTGTTTTTCTCATTGCACTGGTCGCGTCAATGCACGCTAGTCTTTGTACTTTTGTGATGGCAGTTTGGTTGTTAGTTTTGCAGGCGGCTTGCCACCATACAAGGCTGCCATAAGTTAGTATGGGCCTTACTATAGCTGTATACATCCATAGAATGATTTTGGTGTTCGGTCACCAAGTTTTTCCGAATATTCTGTTACACGAGTAGAAGGCTATCGTGGCTCTTTTGACTCTATCATTAATGTTCAGTCTCCAATTCAGTTTTCTATCGAGCACCAGGCCGAGGTATCTCGCACTGCTTGAGATGCTTAGGGGAGCACCCCATACAGAAGGTGTTATGAATTGTGGAATTATTCTTTTGTGCGTGAATAGTACTAATTCCGTTTTCTGGGCATTGACCGCTAATCCACATTTAGCGTCCAGGAGTCAATGGATCTTAGTGCCCCTTCGATTTGCTCGCTCAGAGTCGGGAGCAATTTTCCTGTTGCCAGCAGCACGACATCGTACGCTATGGTTTTGATGTCGCTGTTTCTGAGTTTTAGAAGAACTTCGTTTAGGACAATTACCAACAGTAGTGGAGATATAACCCCTCCTTGAGGAGTACCTTTTGAGGCGTAGGCTTCCAACTTTGTTCCTCCGAGGTCTACTTTAATATGTCTTTTCTCCAGCATATTGACAATCCACCTTATCAGGGAGTTGTAAATATAGAGATTCTTTGTTTTTCAATGATTTTGCTATTGAGTCAACAACACAGTGCAGCGCTGTCTCTACTGAGTATGGGCTCAGTTTCGTCTTTTGTTTCAGCCCCACCGCAGCGACATCTCAACAGCACTGCAGCCGCATCGCAGCCACACCGAAGCAGCACTGCAGCGTTGCGGAGCCAGGATATCGATGTATCAATGGGTACCATCCCAGCTACGACATATGCCGCTTCTTCTAACACTATTCTATAGGCGCACATAGTCCTTAGAGCGCTGAGTCTACCTATAGACAGTGGATAGTTTCCGTCTGGGTTCGTTTGTTGCCAAAGCATCAGCCCACACTGGAGATGCGAATAGTGGTCCCGAGCTTACTACTCTGGACAAAAGGATTCTACCACTATACTGGGATCCATCGCTTTTAATATGTAAACGAAAGCTAGATGGTCTAATACCGATAATTTTCTTAACATTGCCTTATATCTTCAAACTTATGTTCTACTTCTTTGTAAGTAAAATAAACCATGACGGGGTATGCTTAATTCTCATAAAATATTCCTTCAATTTGATATACGACTTCCTAATCTCCGCATATCCATCAAAAGCAAATGAACCATACACAAACCAATTTCCGATATATAAATCCAAACAAAACGTTTTGTTCTTCGTCTTTTGATGTGCATTCCCTTGGTGGTTAACAGAAACTTATAACTTATACCAAGCCAAAGAAAAATGTAGTTGCCAGCCGTGCAAGCCATTACACATCCCTTAATGAATCGTAAACTTATATACTTCAACTCCCCGCAAATCGTACTCTCACACATTCATACGATAATTTATGAATTATAATTAAAGAAGAAGCATTGGCGTTGCCTCCCTTAAGCGAGCAAAAAAAAAAAAACAAGAAATGATCAACTTCCTAGGTCCAGGGATAAACCTCCCCATTTGGCAATTATTCAGATAAATTAGCCAATGGACAGTGGTTGAAGATCCCGAGGCGGAAAGAAATTTTATCGTAAAAATTTCGAAACCGAGGGTGGATAAACGGTTTTCTGACGCAAACCTCAGAAACAAAAGGATAGAGTTGGCATTGCCTTTTTATGTCCCGGATTATGGTTAAACCTTTTCGGGTATACCTACACATACACATATGTGTGTTGGAATTAAATTGCCTGTTATTTTATTTTCTCTGACGTTAACAATTAACCATATGTTAAACTGATGTGCAGACACTTTGACTTTACGTACACTGTGGAGAGGCGGAATATTCATTTGAGCAAGTATTTTATAAATAGAACAAGGTGAGCTACATTATTCACTTCCTATCTATGTATTGTACATATACAAACATTGTACAATATAGATAGTGAGGAAGAAGCTTTTTTCGCACCCAGTTACCACCAATGCTGCATCACTTTAGATATGCTGTTAAAATGTGTTATCTTCAACTGTCAACTGACAGAATAGTCTCTAGTTCCCTCATACTCATTCTGTGTAGTTTAGAAGAAGGAACATCTTCCTAATCTCTTTCATGCTCAGTTTCGTGATAAAGTCTGATCCTGCCATCACTTACTTACATATTTAGGTGGCGTTAGAGTCCGGGGTGGACCTGGGCGTCAACCAACAAACCTCTTCAACCAGCCTGGTTACGAGCCAACGGCCTTCAGCTGCGCACGCCAAGTTGGTTGAAGTTCCCCTCTACTTGTTTGCCCCACCTGCCGCGAGGTCGTACTCTACTTCGCCGTCCATCCGGGGTGGATTTGAATAATGTTTGGACTGGAACATTGGGCTCCATCCGCTCTACATAACCCAGCCATCTAAGCCGCTGAATGTGAACTGTTCTGGCATCGACTTATGTCCTTGTATAGGCCGCATAGTTCGGCATTGTACCTTCTCTTCCATTTGTTGCCTATGCAGACGGGACCAAAGATCACTCGAAAAACTTTGCTCCCGAACTAATCAAGGGTATCTTCATCCGATTCTAACAAAATTCGTGCCCCTGCGCCATACAGCAGGACTGGAATTATTAATGGCCGTTGGCTCCAGCGACTTTGTTGGATTTAAGTTATGATATTGCTATCCTCACTTCATTCTGATCGGGTTGACGGGAATCTTGACTGTCATCGTCACTGTTGAATGGCTCTGCCTGACAGCGGAATATTGGTCATCATCGCCGTTTAGCAGTCTGCGGAAGGGTTCGTTCCATATCATCAGCGCTGACTGCAATTCTACTACTATATTACCATTTTCGGCCCTGCATTTTCGTGCTCCTGTTGTTCTTCTTTCTGAAATGTCGATGCGCCTCTTTTCTTCTCCGCTCGCAGAGCTCGGGAGCAGTTCTAGTCCTTTTATGCATCGCCGCTTTGTACGTCTCTTATTTTGCTACATGTGCTTACCGGCATTCCTCACCAAACCAGGGGTTTCGTTGTGGTGGCCGAGAGAAACACAGTACATCAGAGGCGGCATCTCTGATGGCTTGTTGAAAGCACTGCCACTGGTCTTCCGCATTTGCCACTGGTGGTATCGGACTAGATTGAGATTAAAAGACACTCGATCGGTAAAGGCTCTGGTAGTCTCTTGCAATTGTAGCCGTCCGACGTCAAACTTACTCACACTGTTTCGTTGATTTCGCTACAACTAGGTAGTGATTCGGGTCCACGGAAAGTCCAGACACCCAGAATACTGGAAGAGTGCCTTCCGTCGAACGCAATGTGATCGATTTGGTTGACGATTTTTCGAACAAGAGAGAGCCATGTCCCCTTGTGAATATCAAGACGTGGTAACCGCGTAATAGCTACGACAACGTTTCGTCCCGCCGCAAAGTCGACTAGCCTGAAACCGTTATCAGATATGATCGTGCAGGCTGTGCTTTCCGACCATGCTACTAAAGACGTCCTCTTTTCCTAGACTGCTCATACGTCTTATCCAAGATCTGGTAGAAGTCAACTTTAGTCACGTCATCCATCTTCTCGTGAGGGTCACATTCCGGAAACTCAAGACTTCTTGCCTAACTCTGCCTCTAATAATAAATCCCCACCCGAATAGACACTGTCATTGTTGTCTGTAGCAATCGCCGTAGATGTCGCAATTTTTCATCCTGCTCTTGCCCCACCCATCCCTCGTACTTCTTGGATGGTGGTAATGTCTGCTCTGCAGCAGTCTAGGGCCTCCGCAAATTGTTCAAGTTGTTGTTGTAGAGGGACCTAACATTTCACGTGCAGACACGAAGATCATTGTCCTTTTTACGTTTGCAAAAGTCGTCGACAGAAAAGAAGAAGTGCTCTAGTGTAAAAGCACTCTCCCCCCCTCTGGTCGTCTGCCACTAAGATCTCCGAATCTTCGATCGAGGTACTAAGGCGCCTAGCGGTCACAAGCGTGGATGTGGAGAGTAGGAGTTGGTAGACCTTTTGCTAGTTTACGTTAGGTTTAAGGGGTTAGCTGCAGCGAATGGGTGCAGCCTGCACTCGGATCACAAAAGGATCCATTGTGCTCCCTTGACGTGGAATTTCCTGGCTGGAACATTGAAAAGACAGAAATAGAAGGAAAAAGAAATATTCTCCGAGGGCCATCTATCTGGTAATGCAGAGACTAGGGCATTTGCATGGATAGTGGTCTGTGTCCTCTTCCGCGTCTGTGTTGCCGAAGCCTCTGCAAAGTTCGTCTGTACTTAGCCGCAATCTGTTTCGGTGGGCCGGCAATGATTCCTGTGAAGAACGCCAAAGTTTTATCTGTTTTGAGTGAGGATGAGCTTGCTTTTCACCTTATCGTGTTTTGTTCAGATGCTTCTGCAGACATGGCATTATGGAAACGCTCTCCATCTTTCGTCTGCTTGTCGTTCGAAGTTAAGTGCTATGTTTGATTTAACAAATTCTAGGGGAGGAATGACTGGGTTTTGGACCATTGACAGGTCTCTGTCTGATCCCTTTCTTGCCAGTACGTCTACCATTTCGTTCCCTGGAATTCCTTTGTGTCCTAGGACCCACCAGAGTGTAACATGGTGCCTATCCGTAAGCGTTTTAAGCTCCTTGCGGCAACAATTATTTTACTACCGCGGATAAAATGGCGTTTAAAGCAATTTAACCATCTATTTTTTTTTTTTTTTTTTATATAATTTGCGCCCATTCAAAGGGTTATGAATACCTTTAACATGTTTACACACAGTGCGGGCGTTGGAAAGTATGGATAGAGAGAGAGAGAGAAAGATTTTTGGTGTAGTGGTTCTTGACGCTCAGTTGTTCATGCTTCAGCTATTCTCCGGGGGTGGCGTCCAGATAACTGGGGAGATTTTTGTTACTATTGTCATTGCTTCTGATTCACAGTACTTTTTTCCCGATAATCGTTGTCAAGGGCAAATCATCATCAACAGAGCGAACAATTTTTCCAGCCACATGACCAAACTACTGCCAGTGTTATGCCTTCGCAGTAGTGTTCACACAAGCTTTCGCAAATGATCGGACGGACTTTGTATATTTCATGAGAAATAAATAAATGCTTGCTGACATCAGGATTTGAACCATGAACCTTTAGCGTGGCAATTGACGATGTTACCACTACACCATTGCCACCCCCCAACTATGTAAATGTCAATCTTTTTTTTATGGTAACAAGTTTCGTGGCTAGTTTTCGTGCCGCCTCTGCTATAGCTACGACTTCCGCTTGGAACACACTGCAGTGGTTCGGGAGACTTAGTGATATTGCAATATGGGGTTCCGCTGAGTAGATACCCGAACTCACTCCTTCGTTTGTTTTTGACCCGTCAGTAATGACGGAAATACTATGTGGGTTGATGGCCCTACCGTCTGCCCAGTATTCTCTTGAAGTAATGACCATTCTGACGTTCAAGCCGAAGTCGTGCGATGGCAGAAGGTAGTTTGTAGTGGCGTCTAGGTGAGCCCACCTTGCAGTCGTAGGGGTCCGAATTTCGGGATTTTCCTTTAGTTGGTGAAGAGAGCCACCTCTGTTTTTGTTGGGTATAAACCTAGGCTAAGTAAGAACTTTATGCTTTCTTGTAATCGCATGCACTACCGTTTGACCACCAGGTCATGTCATCTCTAGAAGTGTGTAAGTAGTAGATGCCTAGTATCACTCTAACCATATTGATTTTGCTTCGTAACGATGAATAGAGGGTTTCCCTAGATTTTCTGTACCAGACACATAAAACTTGCGTCAGATTCGAGAAGAACCCCCAAGTTGATTTAGAAAGTTTCTACTTCAATCCTTACGAAGTTTGCAGAAGACTCGATGCGGATTTCAGATCATAACAACAAAGAAGAGGACCTCAGTTAACTCAAGATAGCCAGTTGGAGGTACTATACTATACTATACTATACTATGCTATACTAGGGCCTCGTACGCACTGCGACCTCAAAGGTCTATTGTGCCAGCCCGGTGTTTGGCCGAAAACTGAGTTGAAGCTCAACAAAGCTCCAGGCTTCTTTTGTTTTTTTTTGTCGGGATAGGAAACGCTCGACTGGAGCACTCAGACGCAACTGGTCCATTGTACTAATTGTACTATCAGAGAGCAAACCCTGATTTACCCGTTTTATTGGAATTTCCTTGTCTTTCCTAGAAGCCCAGCTAGCATTTCAGTGATGAGGAGCTTACAGTACCAGCACTCACCACATCCGCACCGAGGGTCTGCCACCTGATACGAGCAAAGGCCGGACACTCACAGAGATAATGTTCCGCGGTGTCGTCGCTCTATCCACGAGCGTCGCAGATTGTAGTGTCACTTAAGCCCAACACATTAAGGTGCTTGGCAAAAGCAAAGTGGCCTGTCAAGACGCCAATAAGTTGTCTACAGTCTTTTCTGCTGAGAGACAGCAAGAATGCCGCTGATTTCTTACCGACATCCCGGAGCATGCGTTAAGGCGTGAGAGAGAGTCATGCCGCACACAATCGTGCTCGTGAGAAATCCAATCGTCAAATGAAGCCCTAACCGAGGACTCAGGGAGACCCAACGCGGGTCCGTGACCTGAGAAAGCCTCCTCTGAGCCTTGTCTAGCAATCTCGTCGGAGATCTCGTTCCCCAAGATCCCAGTGTGACCTGGAATCCAGATGGTTGGTTGGTTGGTTTAGGATCGGCCCTCGATGAGGATGTACTTAGACCAGAGAGTAGGTCCATTGTACTACCGATGTGTAAGGAGGGTGGGTCACCCTCTTACTTTTGGAACCATTTGCTTCGTTGAATGAATTTTAGCGTGAATTTTAGCCGTACAGACGTTGCCGAGATCATTAAGATCATTGTAGAAGTATTCACCCAGAGTGGCCTTCCTGATGTTGGTGAGCGCAGAACAGGCGCACAGGAGATGACTGATGGTCTCTTCTTCCTCTTCATCTCTGCAGCTTCTGCAGAAGTCATTATGAGGGATACCTAATCTTTGGGCATGTCTTCCTATGACGCAGTGTCCAGTGAGGACATTTGTTATTTTTGAGAGGGTTCCTCTCTTGTGATTCAAGAGTCCGATTGACCTGGATTTATTGGGTGTCGGCCAGAGCTGGCGGTATAACATTAGTTTAGAGGTTGCCATCGGTGATTGGCTACTTTCTCGGAGTCAATTTGAATAAGGTACTTAACATAAGACGCTGGCGCTTCGATGTCGGTAATGCTTATGCTATCTGTACCAGAGGAGCCTAGTCGTGCTAGTTCGTCGGCTGCACAATTCCCCGGTATGTCACAGTGACCTGGTACCCAGCAAAGGGTGAGGTTGTACTGACCAGCTATCTCGTTAAGAGATGCCTCAGTAGTGCTGGATGCGGGGGATTTGATGGCTGCCTGACTGTCGACGTAAATAACAATATCAGGTGTTGATAGTGTGCTAGCCGCTAGCCAGTCAGCAGCTTTGCGAACTGTGGTGACTTCGGCTTGAAAAACGCTGCAGTGGTCTGGAAGGTTAAAGGAGAGGTGTATGTCCAGATCTTCTGAGAAAATTCCGGCACCGACTCCGTCCTTGGTTTTTGACCCGTCCGTAAAAATTGACAGCGATTCGTTGTAAGGCAATTGCGTTGCGTCCACTCACTTCTGTCTGGTATCAAATCATATTCAGTGGGCAGATGGTCAGTGGAATTGGGAAGATGACGGTGAATCGAAAGTATATTGGCGTGTCCCGTGTGTTGCTCCTTCCACTGCTTGGAGCCTCTCAGTCTTATTGCCAACCTGACAGCCAATTGTTTACTGATGATATCAATCGGAAGCAGGTGGAGCATAGTTTGGAGCGCCGCTGTGGGAGAAGTTCTCAGTGCACCGGTAATGCTGGGACATGCAACTCGCTGAGTTTTTTTCATTATGGATAGGTTGGATTTCTTCTCCAATGCGGGCCACCATACCAATACTCCATACATGAGAATTGGTTTTATGACCGATGTATATAGCCAGTGCATGATGATTGGTTTAAGGCCCCAAGTGAGCCCACTTCTTTCTTGCAGATGTATATGGCGGCCAGCGATTTCCTGGCCCGTTCGACACATTCTCTTTCCAAATTAGCTTGCGGTTAAGCTTTAGGCCTAAATAGCTAGCGCTATTTAGTGAAGTCAGGGAGCTTGTGTTTTCTTGTGAACAGAACTAGCTCGGTCTTCGTCGGGTTAACGGAGAGGCCGCATTTATCGGTCCATCTGAGCAGTTCATTAAGAGCAGACTGCATGACATCGGCCAGCGTCTGCGGGTATTTGCCTGTTATTAGAATAGCGACATCGTCTGCATAGACAATAACATTGCATCCAGTTCCATCCAGATGGAACCCAGATAAGACAGAGAATTCAGCTTTGCGACCGCGTTCAAAGAGTTTTTGGTTTCACGAACTATTTTGGAAGTGGTTAAAGGGTAAAGCAATGCCTTAAGCGCAGCCTGACTGTCACTACAGACACAAATGCTACGTCCCTTCCAACTGTTCTTCGCAGCATAGTTCATGGCCATTAGGATTGCATAAGTTTCCGCTTGGAAAACAGACGCATATTTGCCTAACGAGAAGTGAAGTCTACTGTTGTCGATTTACACGAAGACACCAGCGCCAGCTCCAGGCTTAATGTTGCAAAAGTCTGAGGAGCTCAGTAAAGCCTGTCTGAGGTGGAGAAGACTTTTCCTTGCGGCCATGGGGCATTCACAAAAATATGTTGTGTCTTTTTTTGCTCTGCTCATACCCGGCATATATCTGTATCTGTATCCTATTTTGGGCAGATGGTGCCTGAGTGTGTACTACTCCATGTAACTCCAAAAAAGGGTTCAGGACCGATTAGTGGGCGACTGGCGCCTTTTCTTGCTAAGCAGTCCGCCCATTGATTGCCCTCGAAGCCTTCGTATCCTGTTATCCAGGTCACAGTGGCGGAGTTTTTGATGTGAGCTCTTCGAGTAGATTGAGACAGTCCCATGTATGTTTGGATCCTAAAAAAAAAAAATATTTAACGCAAAGCTCTTTAAGTGCCAGGGCCTAGCTTCTCGCAACCACTCATGTTGTGTGTGTTATATTTTTCACACAAATGGAAGTGACCTACAGTTTATTGCCATATCCGAAGGACGATTTGTTTTGAGAAGCTTTTTCGTGACAACAATACTCTCGGATGTTTGTCAGACGCTCGCGAGAGGTGGGACCGTAAAAACACTTTTTGGTGTTTTCTGGGATTCGAACTTGGAACCTCACGTGTAGTGATCCGACACACTAACCGCTTACGCCACGGCGGCGTCCACCACCACCGCTTGGATCCTACCGTGTAGGATTTCAGAGCCATAAGTGCTGACTGACTGTCCAAGAGGATGTAAATATGGCTGCTCTCGACCCTTATTCGCAGGCATTCTCGAACACAAAGTTCTATTGCATGGACTTCCGCCTGAAATACTGTTGATGATTTCCCAAGCACTGCTGTACTTTGGAACCTGGGTCCATAAACTTCTGCGCTAGTGCTACAATTCTCAAATTTGGAACCATCTGTGTGCCAAATTTGAGATTTTGGTAAGACTAGAAGCCCTTCATTCCTTCATGTGTGGCGGTCACCTATGACCACCTTAAATTTTCTGCAGAATATAATCGTTTTGAATGTACTCTAGTACTCTACACTCTGTACAGTTGAAGGTAGTTGGATAAGTATTTTAGAAGTCCTTCTGAACTCATAAACAATTACAAAGTCAGGTAGGTATCAAATTCCCCATGTGACCACTGTTACATTAATATGTCCTTCAGACGGTAAGGCATAAACATGTGAACTCATAAAACTCTACAAGCAGATAACCTACGAACAATCTGCTTCACATACACACACCAAATTGTTCCAAAACTCAATTAAAACATAATCCAACTTTAATTTCCCTAAAACTCAAATAATTCGACACGCAAAATGTCCTTTTAATCCCTTTTTTCTGTCTCCGTCTTCCCTTGCGGTGTACACTTTAGCATCTTCTAAAGAAACCCAATCCCAGACTGTGGACAAACAAAAAGTCACAACTCCTCTTTCATTCGTTTTGTTCTGTTGGAACGGCTTTGATGATTACATCCTTCACTCACACTTAAGTGTTTTTCTCCAACCATCAGCTCAACGAAAGAAAATTTGCTGCCAGCAACCAGTTATTAATGAAAATTTCAACGCCAACATGGAAGTGTCTGCTACAAAATTCATAAGGTTGATTCTATATCTTGCAATTTCATCATAATGCCAAACGAACACCATCTTAGTCTAGGGCGGATGGAACAATTAAAGGATCTCCCTCTCTGTCTCAACTCTATTTTCATATACCTATCTATCTGTCGTCCTTGCCAAGGCAAAAAGTGTCAAATAAAAGCCACCGCAGAAAACTTTCCTCCGGTTCAAGTGGATGATGGTGGAATCAACCTTGCCCGTAAGCCTCTTTAAAGGCATTTTAGTGTAAGACAAAGAAAGCACATCCTTTTCAATGATAAAGTGCGAAGGGAAGACTCTTTCAAATATGACGATTCATTTAGTGAAATTACGAGACACACAGATAAGGGGTTGGCAATTTATGCGAACGTTTCTCTTAGAATATCCTTCAGTTTAAAAGGATGTTAATCAAATAATAGGCACCGAACGTGCAACCAAGATGGCAGAGACAACTTTCTCTACCGCCACCACCACCAGCCGGCACGTAGACGACATAACTCCTCCATGGAATGGAATGTTGAAAAGTAGGAATGTTTACCTTTTGACAAGGTATATCGCAGGACGATGTTCTCATCAACTGAATGTCAGGAGATTTATACAAAAATGACAGAACTCTACAACCAGGGCGTCGTCGTTACGTCGGAATGAGCATGCACACCCACAGATCTAGAAGGGTTGAATCGTGATAATACATTTTCAAATTACAATCTTCACATTAAGGACATAATTTTATCTTGGAACCAGCAGGAGTGGAGAACAAGAAGGTGTGGCATAAAGTAGAGCTGGAATTTCTACACGTTCCTTTGAGTGCTTAAGACTTTGAATTCTTGGGGTGAGGGACAAGGGATACTTTCACTTTTCATTGTGGAAACTGTGAAAAATTAATTTGAAATTCCCAGTGCTGAGAAATTTTAATAATAATTTAGAAAACGCATTATCATGCTTTCGTCTCTTCATAATTGTATTAGTTTTCTTTTCACCCAAAGATGCCTTTCGGATGTATAAAGGGTGGATTTAGGATTGATGGGGGATGAGGTATTATTTGACTTTACTCAGGTGAAATAATTTGTGTTGATGAGTTGGAGAAAATGAGATTATTTTCAGAATGAAACTAACGACGCAAAATGAGAATTGCGTGTATGTTTCTGAAGAAAAATTACCTTTATCCCACTACATGTACATATGTACTTAATAGAACAAGTATTCGTATTGTAACGGTGAAATAATTCGATTTCGATATTTTAGTCAAAATTGATACTACGATTAGAGGAAAATGCGAAAGTAGGTGTCGGAATTTGATTCATCTAACTGTCTTTTTGTCTGTCTGCACCTGAATCTGCAGCTTCAACGGCTAGTTGGAACTTTTTATACGTAGATCTGTTGGTCTATACCCCGAGGCGAAATGGGAGTTTTTATTCCAGCTCCAAAAACACCACAAAGAAATCGATCAGCGACTTCTTTAGCAGAAGTCGCTGGTCGATTTCTTTGTGGTACCATCGTGTCTGAAGAGAATGGTTTGTGATGTTCGCGTATTGAGAGGGGCCGAACTGTCAACTGATCATCACTTAGTGCTGTGCAAATTGTATCTTAGCGAGAGAGTGCCTCCCCTACCAAAGTGTAAACCAAGGATGGTTACACGCATACAATGGGAGAGGTTACAGGACGATAAGATACAGGAGACATTTGCGCGGCAAATATCTGAGACGTTTGAACGAATTCCAACTGTTCCATCAAATGTAGAGGAAGAATGGCAACTGTTTTCAACAGCGGTTATTGCCTCTGCGGGACATATTTGTGGAGTGAACCGGCTTGGTGTGGCGGCTGGTGGTGAGAAAAGGACTGCTTGGTTTAAAACGCCCGGAGTTCAAGAAGCCATCAGAGAGAAGAAGAGAGCCTTTGAGGTGTGGATTCACTTGGGTAATTCCGATTCTCGAAATCGGTACACTGAGGCGCGAAGAACCTCCAAATTAGCTGTGAAAACAGCGAAAGAACAGTCTTGGAAGGAGTTTGGCGAAAAATAGTAACGTGACCACAGATCTGCAAATAAGATGTTCTGGCAGACCGTCCGCCGACTCAGAGGAAAAAAGTTGAATATCGTTGAAGGAGTTAAATCCAAAGACGGTTGGCAAATCTACTGGTGTGGATGAAATTCGGCCAGAAATGCTCAAGGCTTTAGGTAAAGAGGGAGTGCAATGGCTCTCGCGTGTCATTAAAGTGGTCTGGGAATGCAGTGAAACACCTGGCGATTGGCAAATGGGGGTGATAGTTCCTCTTTTTAAAATAGGGGACAAAAGAGATTACGCCAACTATAGGGGTATATCCCTTTTAAGTCTTCCTGGAAAAGTCTTCGCTAAGGTGCTAGAAACGCGTTCCAGAGCTGTGGTTGAGCACAGTTTGGGGGATGAGCAGTGCGGTTTTCGTCCCGGTAGAAGAACAACCGACCAGTTATTCACTCTCAGAATGGTTCTTGAGAAGGTCTGGGAGTATGCCAAACCTGTCTACACTTGTTTTGTGGAATTGAAAAAAGCATATGATAGGGTTCCTAGAGGCAAACTCTGGAGTGTTCTGCAGGAGTAGGTATGGGATTGATGGTTCTCTGTTAAGGGCGATTCAGTCTTTATATACAAACTGTAGCAGCTGTGTTCGGATAAACGGTGTTAAATCAATACCTTTCACTGTGGGCGTTGGACTCCGCCAGGGGTGCGTTTTGTCACCTCTCCTCTTCATTGTATATATGGATTGGATGTTGCAGCGCAGCCGTGGCGGGGAATGTTTCATAGCGGGAGACCTAAGGATTAGTCATCTGCTCTTTGCGGATGATTTGGTCATCCTTGGGGGGTCCTCTCAAACCGAACTTCAGCGCGCACTCGAAAGGTTTGTAGCCGTTTGCAATGAGAACTGGAATGAAGATCAACGTGAACGAGTCAAAATCAAAATCAAAATACCCATTCAGTGCAATCTGCATGTTAGTGGAGTTCCACTGAAGCAGGTGGATAAGTTTAAGTATCTCGGGGTCTTATTCACGAGTGATGGGAAAAGCAATGCCGAGTTATCCTGTAGAATTGGTCAGGCTGGATCAATTTTGAGAGAGCTGGGCCAATCTGTTGTAAGGAAGGCCGAACTTAGTGTTCAGGTTAAGCTATCGGTTTTTAACTCGGTGTATGTTCCAACTCTCACCTATGGTCATGAAATTTGGGTAGTGACCGAAAGAATAACATCGCAGGTACAAGCTGCCGAAATGAGGTTCCTTCGCGGTGTTGCTGGAATAACTCGTAGGGATCGAGTGCGCAATACCAGAGTACGCGAGGCGCTCAATATTGAGCAGCTACTTCTCCGAACGGAACGATCTATGCTTTGATGGTTTGGTCACGTAGTGCGTATGCCCCCAGACCAGCTTCCAAGACGTGCCATGGTGGCCGTGGCATCAGGTAGGCGACCCCGCGGTAGGCGTAGAAACAGATGGTTGGACCAAGTCCGGCATCTCTCCTGGAGCCGTCTAGGGATCCCTCCTGATGAATTGGAGTCAATGGCGAAGGATCGAGAAGGATGGAGAGTCCACCTGAGCATCCTACCTCCGCGACCCTCATGAAGGATTAGCCGGCCATTGAAAATGTATGTAACGGGTGGGCCATCTAGTGATTTCTTTTTAAATCATAGGTTATTTTGACACTGACAGCTGTTTTCCGTTCGAAATCTTAACAGAAAGGCAGTATCTTATCTCCGCGGAACGAAATTAGTCGCTTTACGTTTACAACATTGGAAAATATTGAAAACTTATTTCCAAAGCGAGTGCTGTGTAGCCCAAACAGTGCGTTTTTTGAAAAGAAGTTTTGACTGAAATGAAGCATCCACCGCGCCTGCTGTACGCAAGTTTGTGCAAAACGTTCATGAGACTGGTATGCTAGTGGACAACACTCATGGACCCCGTCGTCATACGGTGCGCACAGACGAGAATGTGGCTGCTGTAGCCGAGAGTGTGAGACTCAATTCACGAACATTAACTCGACATCGATCTCAATAGCTCAACATATCACACACTAGCCTGAAGAGAATTCTCCACAAAGATCTGGGATTATTCGCTTACAAGGTCCAATTGATTCAGCAATTGAACGCAAAGCGAATAATCCCAGATCCCAGCGCACGACCATCTGGTTCGTTATCGCTTCGCAGTTTGGGCCTTAGAACAGCTTGAATTGGACAACGATTTTGGGCGAAAAATCATCTTTTCTGACGAGGCACATCTTCATCTCGGCGGCTACGTTAACAAACAAAATTGCCGCATCTGAGGCTCGGTAAAACCGCACGTTATTGTCGAGAAGCCAATGCATCCATAGAGAGTGACAGTTTGGTGCGGATTGTGGAGTGGTGGCATCATTGTACCATTTTTCTTCGAAAATGAGGCTGGGAACAACGTTTCGGTCAACGGTGGGCGTTACAGAACCATGTTAACTTTTTTTTTTTACTGAAATTGAAGACATGGATTTGAACGACCTCTGGTTCAGGCAGGATGGCGCGCCATGCCACACAGCCCATGCCACAATCGGTCTTTTGCGCACCAAATTCCCAAATCGTGTCATCAGCCGTCTTGGCGGTGTCAATTGGCCGCCTTGGAGCTGCGATTTGACCCCTTTGGACTTTTTTTGTGAGGAACCGTGAAGGAGCGATGTTATGCGAACAATCCGAAAACGATTCAAGCACTTAAGGCCAATATCATCCAAGCAATGCATAAGCTACAGCCCGAAACCATCAACAAGGTCTTGGAAAATTGGAGTGATAGAATGCGCTACTGCGAGGCCAGCCGAGGCAGCCACATGAACGACGTTGTGTTCCATAATTAATGGGAATATTTGCTCTTACTAATAAAGCCATAATACATGGAAAAAAATTAATTTTGTTAATTTTATTTTATTTTTAAAAATAAACTTGTAGTTGGCCCACCCTGTATGTATGTACGTATGCTCCAAAATAATATTAACTTCACTTGAGACTGATTTTAAAAATTTCAATTTTGCCAAAAACGGCCAAAATTGCATTTTGTTCCATTTTCACATTTGGAATATTTGCATCCCAAGAGGATGCTTTTGTTGGAGAAATCCACATAGTTTTCCCGTCTTCATTGAAACGTCTATTTGACGCTTAGCTCTGTATAATCTCTGATATGACGGTGAGTTGAAAAAAATATCCAACCACCAACTGGAGACACCAAAGAAAAACAAACAAACAGGGGTATCTGGGAAAATCAAGTGGTACAATCTGATTCTGATTCTGATCTGGTTTCAAAAGGCCATCACCAACACGCCAAAGAAACATGGTAGTGGAGTGATGAAGCTAAAGGAGTGATAAATAAGAATAAAGCGGCTTTCAAAGCTTGGCCAAAGTGCCTCTCTAATAATAGAGACGAAAAAGCTCGAAGCCTCGAAGTGGAATATAGATGTTGCAAGAAAAAAGCGAAGAAGAAGTGTGCCCAGCTTCGAGCAGAGAGTACGGAGGGCCTGTATCGGGAGCTGGAGAAAATATCTTCCCCGTTTGCTGATGCAAATCAGGCTATCCAGAAGCTGTGACGTCGCAATATGGACAAGAGCACAGCCACCTTTTTTCGACGGGAAAAATCGACAACGCCGTTTGTACGAGGAACGAAATCAGTCGATCGGGCTTCTAAGTCTGTAGAACGTGTTGCTAAGTAGACTGAGTGGGCTCGTAAGCTGTAAGCGTAAAAAGGCTGAACGAAAAATAACATCGGAAAAGCCAGCGACTCAGGCTGCAGTCAAACCAACCAAACGGAACGACGGGCCACCCTCTCATCCGTTGAAAGAAATTCTGAACTGCATCTACGCTAAGTTAGAGGAACAATGCGAAATTAACAAACGGATTCTCGAACGTCTTAGTAAAGTCGAAAGCTTTTGTATCTAAATCTAAGTAAATATGGACTCTTTGCTTAAAATAGTAACATGGAATGCAAACGGACTCTTACAAAAATCTAACGAATTAAAAATATTCCTAATGAGAGAAAATATGGACATATGTTTGATCTCCGAAACCCATCTAACAAGGGAATCGCAAATAAAGATAAGAGGCTACGCTGGTTATCACGCCTATCATCCTTCTGATAGAGCGCGGGGCGGTTCGGCGTTATTCATTAAAAATAACATCGAACACTCGGTCGATATAAGCATAGAGCTGGAAAAACTTCAGTTGTGCGCGGTAAGTGTTCAAAATAAACACCTGAGCTACAATATAGCATCTGTTTACTGTCCGCCGCGATGCTCACTAGAAAAAGACGACTACCTTCGTGTCTTCAATGACCTTGGTTCAAATTTCCTTATTGGTGGAGATTTCAAAGCGAAGCACACCTTCTGGGGTTCAAGATGTACATCTTTTAAAGGAAAAATTCTCCACGAAGTGTCAAATGAATTCGGTTGTTGTTTTTATTCGACAGGAAAACCGACCTATTGGCCAACTGACTCACAAAAAATTCCCGATCTTATCGATTTTTTCGTTACAAAAGGCATTAACGAGAAGTTTATTACAATCCAAGAATGTTTTGATCTCTCTTCCGACCACTCTCTGGTAATTTTGTTACTTGGAGAAGCGCTGATATCAAGAAAAAATTACCTTTTACTAGCAATAGAATAAATTGGAAGGGCTTTAGAAATGATTGTGAAACAAATATCGCCTTAAATGTATCACTTAAAACACCTTGTGAACTAGAGAACGAAATTGATTATTTCGTAGAAGCAATTCAAAGAGCGGCATGGAGAAACACTCCTTCTAGAAGCTATAAGATCAACCGCATCGAAAAGTATCCCAGAGAAATCATTGAACTGATGAGGGAGAAAAGAAAAGCACGAAAGAAATGGCAAATCACACGTGCACCGCAGCATAAAACGGTCCTTAACCGACTATGCAATCGCCTTAGAGATAGTATTCGGGAACTTAAAAGCAATAAGATAGCGACCTACCTTGAAAATCTCTCCGGTGAAATAGAATCCAATTATTCACTTTGCAAAGCGCTAAAAGGCATCCGGAAACCTCAAATGCAAGCGCCACCAATTCGGGAAAACGATGGTAAGTGGGCCAAGAAAAGGCAGAGCTTTTTGCTTTGCACTTAGAAGAAACGTTTAAGCCGTTCGATGGCCCTTCTTTAACGCCTGACTTCCCAGTCACGACATCTGACAACTTTAAAATAAGAAAAGTTGCACTAATTGAACTGATTAAAAATCTAAAGACGAAAAAAGCTCCGGGTTACGACTTGATAACGGCGCAGGTAGTCAAGGAATTGTCGAATAAAGCTCTTATCAAACTGCTCTATGTGATCAACGCTTCGTTCAGATTGCTCTACGTTCCGACACAATGGAAAGTCGCCGAGATTATAATGGTCCCGAAATCAGGCTCCAAATCTACAAATATGACCTCTATGGCTATACACGTAAGGCACTAGGATCGGCAGACAGACCTACAAGGATGCATTAAAAAGCTTACATCAGACGACTGTGACCCGCTCTAAGGGGAATCTTCGCCCCAACGTGGTCCTTGGACGAAGGACGAAGAACAAGACCCACCCTAGCTCAGCTACTCTCAGGTTGATGCCGCTTACTAAACAACTACACGAACCGTCTCGACGTCTCTATAGAAGACAAATGCTCTGACTGCGGAAATGGCCCGCATAACACCAAACATCTTTTCAACTACCCAGCAAAACCAACCGACTTTCGCCCTGATGCATTTTGGGAACGATCTATAGACGTGGGTCGTTTCTGAGCTTAGAAACCGACTTGTTTCCAGCGGAACCGTACTTGCTAGAACAACAACAAATAAAACACAGTTCATTTCTCTTTTTTACATAAAACTATTATTTAACAATTAACCCTCCTGTGAAATTGAAGCAGGAACAGCAGCACCACCTACTTCAGTCTGCTTCGGCTTGTCCTGCATTAACAGAACATCAACCTTATGAGGTAACAAATGCTTCAACGGTTCCAAAATCACCTTTTGCTGCAGGAATGTGATACCTTCGTTCTCCAATGTAATCAAGTTAATGCCTAAAGCAGCTGTAAGTGTTGCCTGAGGAAATATAACATGAATACATCTTTGAATGTATGGAATCAAGTCATAGGCAAAGCAAGAACAAAGTTTAACGAAATTCTCTCTCTCACTGCCGGAGAAGGCCTGCTGTTCTTGGCGATAGAAAGAGAGAATTTTTCTCGCCACAAACTCTAGGGATGATTGTATATTTCTAGTAACATCGGTGGCAATGCCAATAGGAGCGCAAAGGCGCAGTTCATTGAGAACATTCAAGTATCCATTGCATAGTGCAGCAAGAGGATGGAAATCAAGGAGAGTCTCTGGAGGATTCAGTAGATCTTGTTCGGTTCTTCTATTATGAATACTGGAACTGGTTTTGTTGATCAGTGTGTATCTTTCCAAGTTTCGCTCGAAGTTTTGATTTACGGTTAGAATGGAATTCGAAAAGTTCTGCTTGACGACTCGAATGAAAATTGGCGCCATTAGCGCACGAAAATCGGCTCCAACGCGGCTGAACGAGAGGCCGAAATACATGCATTGGCCGAGTACTGTGTCGAGAGAGTTGACGCCCTGCAAGAGATCAACTTCTAACGTATCCAAGAAGGTTTTTATCTGAAATGAAAGTCTCTTTTAGGTGGGAGAAGCTTAGATGTTGTTTAAAGTTACCTTTCGGTGAAGCCAAGATTGAAACAGACGTCCACCATCACTGGATAAGCTGAGAGGCAATGACTTAACACTTGAGCTGACATCTTCATCCGGAAAAATCGCTCTATATTGTGTGATGATGTTGAACAAATTGATTCTTGTTACTTCAATCGTTTTAGTCAGATGTTGTTGAGCTGAAAGAAGAAGAAGCAATTGGTGATTAGGGTGGAGATGACTTACGTATGCTTATATATATCGGGCTAAGTTTTATTTATGTTTCGTTTCTTGTAGATTGAATACGGCATCTGTTTACCTGTCAGTCTCTCACGTTTTTGTAACTCTTTTGTAACTGCTGGAAAACCGGTAGAGAGCGTAGAGTCTCCAGTATCTTGGGAGTATTGCCTTGACCCATAGTGGAAACGAGCCAGATATAGCCATATGTATCGAAATTTGAAGTGCAGCTATTCAGATATTTGGGACGCCGCCCGAACCAGTTTCAGAGCCTACAGGACAACTCCTATAAATAATCTGCTAACCGAAGCCGGCCTACCTTCTCTTCAAGATCGTCTCGAGCACCTAACATCAAATATACTAACAAAAATTGCATCACCCAGCAAATTGCCCTAAACCAGGATGCAAAATTGGTTTTAATGCGTAAAATTCCCAAATGCCCTTCTGCCATCTACAATGCCTTATCCCTCATCAAAAACTTCGACGTGCAACCTTTTCCGACAGTCAAACCACCAGAAGCCCAACCCCCGTGGGTATTATCCCAGAAATCCATCATAACTGAACTTGCAAAGCTCCCAAAAACGACTACCCCCAGTGCAACATACTTGCAACACTACAAGCAAAAAGAGAATTCCTACAAAACCAAAAACTGAAAGTTTGTCTTTACTAACGGCTCCAAAAGTGTAGAAGGAACAGCTTTCGCGGTGGTAAATGAACATAATTTTCTGCTTTCTGCATGGCTTCTACCACAATCTGCATTTATTTTTTTTCACGGAAGCAATGGCCATATTAAATAACTGGTCAAACGGTAGTGCATGCGATCATATGAAAGCACAAGCGTTTTCACTCAGCTGAGGCCTACCAACTCCTACTCTCAACCTCCACGCGGTGACAGCCGGGTGCCTAGTACCTTAATCCAAGAAATGGGTAACCAACCCCGTTTGGAGGATTCTTGGCGGCAGCAGATGAGAGAGGGGGGAAGAGTGTTTTCTCACTAGAGCACTTCTTCCTGTTCCAGGCGGCAGCGGACGAATTCCCTAGACGGAGTCAACGGTGGCGTCTATAGTTCCAGTTAGGTTGAACTTAGTGAATACCTTGCGCGAGCTGCTTCGACGTATTCGGATCACAGGTCCGGAGATTGGAATACAGATGTTGGCGGAGGAGCCCTTAATGGGCCAACGGCAGCGCTCATACTCCCGTAGTGGACTACTGGCACCGGTGTACCCGGCCCCTCGTCCTAGGGTAATAATTAAGTAACTGGCCCTCCAAGTTGGGGGTTGTGCCGTCGGGGTAACTTCCCTACCACGTAAAAAATCTATGGTTCCGAAACAACCAAAAGCCTCGAATAAGGATGACTCAACTAATGACGACCCCAGCAAACGAAATAAGGACAACGACCTTCGGATCTGTACGTGGAATGTTCTGTCCCTTTACAAACCACGTGCAGCCGAACAACTTGCAGAGGCTCTAGACTGCTATAAAGCAGATATTACCGCCATCCAGAAAGTGCGATGGGATGGGCCGAGCAAAAAGAGGATGACAAACTGTGACATCTACTACGGTGATTGCTACAGAGGCAACAGGCAACGCTTATTCGGATGCGGATTTGTCATACGCGGCAGTCTTAGGCAAGAAGTCTTAAGCTTCCGACACGTGAGCGGGCGTATTATGACTATCCGAATCAAGGCTAAATTCGCTAACATAAGCCTAATATGTGTTCATGCCCCCACGGAAGAAAAGGACCTTGCCACCAAAGAGTGTTTCTACGAGCTCCTCGACAAGACATATGAGCAATGTCCTAAATACGACGTTAAAATCGTATTAAGTGATTTTAACGCCAAAATAGGAAAGGAGGACGTCTTTAGTAGGGCAGTCGGTAAGCATAGCCTACACGACACCACGTCTGATAACGGACTAAGGCTAATTGATTTCGCTGTGGATCGAAATGTCACCATAGCAAGCACATGGTTTCCTCATCTCAATATTCATAAGCAGACATGCCGGCCCAATGATCATGTAACGATCAACCAAGTTGATCATATTGCGATGGACGCAAGGCATGCCTCCAGTATTCTGGATGTCCGGACCTTCCGAGCGGCCAACATTGACTCGGATCATTACCTTGTTGTAGCCAAGGTACGAATGCGGATATCCCAATCTGAGCAACAAAGAAGAATCACTGTGAGAAAATTTAACGTCGAAAAGCTACAAACGCAAGAGACCGCCAGACTCTTCACTGAACGCGTATCCCGAAATCTCTCAATCACCCCTACGCCACCAGCATCAAGTGCCGAAGACCAGTGGCAACGCTGCGACTGATGCGCTGGGTCTCGCTCGCCCACCACCGCGAAACCCCTGGTTTGACGAAGAATGCCGGCGAGTGCAAAACAAGAGGCATACAAAGCGGCGCTGCAAAGGAAGACGAGAGCTGCTCGTGAGCTCTACGAGCAAAAGAGGCGGGAAGAACGTCGGCTTCTCCAAAAGAAGAAGAAAAATCATGAGAAGCGCGCGTTTGAGAATATCGAGAGTTTATACTCCAGGAACAATGTACGGCAGTTTTACCAAAAGGTAAAAAGAACGTGTCAGAGAAGCAATACCCGTACAGAAACCTGTAGAGATGAAAATGGAAACCTCGTAGTAGAATCACAGTCGTTGCTGAGAATATGGAAAAACTACTTCTGCAGACTGTATAACGGCGACGAAGACCAACATCCCACAGACGATGATAGTCGATGCGGTGATGGACTTGGTAACTATTGTAGAAGTTGCAGGAACGAAGAAGAAATTGAATCTGTTCGCCACCTGCCGTGTGATTGTCCTGCCCTATTCGTTAGAAGTATGACTCTTGGTAGTTACTTTTTCTTGGAACTGGAGGACTTAGGTAATGTTTCGCTGACAGACAACCTGAGATTCATATCCCTGTCTGAGTGGTTCTAACAGCGGACCATATTTACAGCGTTTCCAGGGTTAACACTGCACTGATTGGGAACACTGGACTCCAACTGTTGGTCTAAGTGAACAGTCACTAAATAATTGTTCCCAGATATTTGAAACTGTATTCTAGCAAATTGTACAATCGCATGGCTTCGGCTTATATGTGGAGGTACTAGGCTATTTGGTTGTTGCGAGTCCATGAGGTTCTAATACCAACATGGAAGACACGAAATCAGCTTCAATAGCACTCAAACACCTACCATCATCCCTCGGAATAGCGTTCAATGAGTTGGTCAACCAGGCATCCCTCGCCTGCAAGAATTTCAACTTCAGCTCGTTGTTTCCAAAGGCCTGCATGCGCCTCAGATACCCCACAATCTGTAAACATTTCGGCAACTGAAGGTCAGTCTTTAGCTGAGCAACCAACTGTGCCAGCATAGTGTGCCAAAGAGACTCCACAGCCACGACGATGCTCTGAAAAGAGGAGACACTGTAGACATTCCTCAACAGAATAGAATTCTAAACTCACATTAATCACAGCAATGTCACCCTGATTTTGTCCCAACTTCTGCACATAGCTGGCCAACTCCAGTGCCTCTTCGTAGCGCCCCTCACGGATGCATCGCTCCATCAACTGTGGCAACTCCAGTATCTCCAACAGTTGGGCGTTCTTCTTCAACGTAATCGTGTTCAGCCGACGATTCTCATTGATTTCATTGGCTTCGCTCAAGAAATGTTCGCACTTTCCACTGAAATCAGGCAGCTTCCCGATCAACTTATCCACTTGCAACTCGGCGTTCTGGAATTCGGAGAAAATCGACCGCGAGCACTCGGATGTGTGGATGAAGGTTTTGTAATTGGAAATCGCTAGGTCCTGGGTTTGCTCTACGATGCTCTTGTTCTCATCCTGGAGACGTGATTGCTCCTTCTTGAGCTGATCTATCTTGTAGGTGCCCAGTTTGTTCAAGTATGTCACCAATTCGGGGTTGTCGTGCAGATTTTCTTCAAAAAATAATCACAATGTGTAGTTTTCAAGTATTGAAACTGACACCAAACGTTAAGTACCTGGAACTCCATTGGGGAAGATCAATTTTAAGACCCTTTCATTGTCCAAATCCATGGTTGTTAGGGGTTTTCCTCAACCTTTTCGCAAAGTATTTCGTTTTGTAAACGCTGACGTTGTAATTGTGTGACGTTCCATCAGCTGTTTTTGGGAAGTGTCAAATAGACGTCAGCTCATGTTGTCATAGACTTTCAAACTGTGCCTAAAGTAAGGGTGGGTGCATGGTCAATACCAGTTTTATACACGCGTAGACATTAAAAAACAATGAAGAAAATAATAATAATTTGACAAAAATAAAAAAATATTTATTTATTTTATTTATTTATTTACAAAGAAGCTTATAAAATAAATTTACAAACTCTTAAGTGGGAAGGCATTTGGGCAACAAGGCCATGTAATGCCGTTTTTGTAAAAAGAGATCTTTTATAATATTATTTTATACCTATATGTGTTTTATATATATATATTTATAGATTAATAAGTAACTATGGTTCTCTATTTTTCATCTCTTTTTTTTTTTTATATTTAAATTTGCTTAAGTTTGCCATGCACAGATGTAGCAATTTTTATATTTTTTATTGATTGTACGTTTACTGGGTTTAAGAGGTTGGCCAATTCTTGGGTACTGCCGGTTAGTCTCGATTTTGGACAGTCCACTAGCATGTGCTGGACTGATAGCACTGTGTTACATTCATCGCATTCTTCTTGCGCAGCTTGATTAAAGAGATGCCTGGTAGAAAATAGGGTTTTTCCAACTCTCATCCGAAAGAGACTGGTGCACTCCTGCCTTGTGAATTTGCTATTATATGGAATACGTAAATTAAGGGGAAGGTGGGTTCGAAGAAAACTTGTGCTGTTTTCCCAAAGCCTACCCAGTTCGAATTTTTCCATTGCTGCCCAATTTCTTCGTATCAGCTGCTGACAATTTGGTGTGTCGATTACCAGAGGGAGATTAGCTGCTTGCTTTGCTGCCAGGTCTGCTGCTTCATTGCCTGGGATTCCGGTGTGCCCGGGTACCCAAGCTAGTACGATGTTGTCATTAAGTTCCCTTCTGATTGCCTCTAAGGAGGGACATTTGTTGGTCGCGCTTTTAAGCCCATACAGAATACCAAGGTTGTCGGTGCAAATAAGAGTCCTTTCTGACCTGTTGGAGGATAACTTAATCGCCTTTGTAATCCCTATTAATTCAGCTACATAGTTTCCCGCCGTACCCGGAAGCATCCCTTGATGAAGGATTATCGTTTGCCCCGTGGACAGCATTTCTACTACGGCATATGACATGATATTTTCGGCGAATGATCCATCAGTATATAGAATTCTATTTGGGTTGATGGACTCTATCATCTGATTGTGTAATCTTTTGAAAATGCTTTTGGGAGTTGATTCCTTTTTGTATTGTGCCAGGCTAGTGTCTATTTGAAGGAGGCTTCTTTTCCAGGGTGGTATATGAATAGGGTTTGATGCAGTTTCGTCCGTGGGTGTAGGGTGAGTAGGTAGGATGTGAGCAATATTTTTGAGTGCCGAAATAATACTCCGTCTGGTGTTTCGTTCTGTAGGTGCATGTTTTATTGCCTTGTGTAAGGGATGCTTTGTATCTGACACCGCTTTAGAACCCAAATTTACAGCTCTTCTTTTAGCTATATTTAGAAAAGGCTTATATCCCGCTTCAGTCCTTAAAGCATCAATCGGGGTGGCCATTAAGGCACCTGTAGCTGCACGGTAGCATTGGTTGATAGCGATATCAATGTTTTTTGTATTTTTCTTTGCAGTCCACATGTAGACTGTTATGCCATGTTGAAGTGTTCCTTCAACTAACGTTTTTGTAATGCGCAGTGCTGTTTCTATATGGGGTCCCTTTTTTCGTGAGCAGATCATTTTTAATACATTATTGCGTAATCTCAGCTTCTCTACAATAAGTTTTGTTTGTAGGTTCCATTTTAGGTTACCCGTGAAGGTAACTCCTAATACTCTGAGCTCTCTTCTGAGTGGGATTATTGTTTGCCGGAGACAAATCGATGTCGCTGCACATTTTGTTTTTTTGCATAAGTGTAGTGCTTCCATTTTTCCGACCGGTATAACTGCACCTGTTTGCTGTGCCCAGGCTACCATGGCAGAGTCCACTTTGGCTAGCTTTTGTTCGACTATATTTTGATGACCTGAGGCTAAAGCGTATATGTTGTCTGCATAAATACCAACAAAATCTAGTTCGTAGGTTGGCTGGGTAAGTTCCTGTATTAGTGAGTTAATGTATACGTTATATGCAATCACTGAGAGCGGTGACCCTTGTGGTATTCCATTTTCTGGACGAACTGGTAATGAATTGTACCCGTCTATATTGACGCGAAAGCTTCTTCCGGCTAGGAATGAGAAGGTTACCTGTAGAATTCCTTTAGGAATTCCCCAGGAATGGAGTTGACGAACAATGGAGATAGCTGTAACTCGGTCGAATGCTTTTTCCAGATCTGCGGAAATTAGAACGCTATGTTTGGAGGCCGAAAGGTTTTGACTGATTTTGTGCTCTAGAAGGTGGATGAGCGAGTGAACCCCTCTGTTGGGTCTAAATGCGTGTTGCCCGGTGGAGATTTTATCTTCAATAAACCATCCAATTCGTCGTGCAAGGATTTTTTCAAAAATCTTTGAGAGAACTGGGAGGATAGAGATGGGACGGTATTCACCGTAGTTATGGCAATTTGCAGCTTTTTTAGGTATTGGTCTGAGTTGGGCCCGTTTCCAATCGTGTGGGAAGTTTCCTGTGCTAAGAATTTTATTGTATAACGAACATATTCTTAATTTAAGGGGGTCTCCGCAAGATTTTACCATCATGTAGGATATCTTATCTTCACCTGGTGTTGTTCCTTTCGCCGTGCGAAGCGTCATCTCAAGCTCCAATATCGTTATTTCTTCCGCCAAGTAATGTGGATAGTTTCCGCAGAAAGTTAGGTCGTCTAGGTTAAAGTTTATTTTTTCTTCAAGTATATTCCTTGGGTACGAGCTATCAGCACTGTACATTTTCCACTTGTCTGCGAAGCTATTGGCGATGATTTCGGGATCAGTTTGTACTGTGTTATCTGAAATCATAAACGGGAAAGTTTGGAGAGGGTAATTACCTTGAAGAGATCTTATTCTCCCCCATAACATTTTGGAGTCAATAGATGGGTCCATTGAATTAACAAAATTCTCCCACGATATTCTTTTAGCTTGAATGGATTCCCTACGAACTCTTGCACTTATTTTCCTGTACGTCAGGCAGTTTGTAGTTGTTGGGCTCTGACGTAATCTTTTCCATGCTTTATTTTTTTCTCTTACCAGCTTAGCAAGTACTTCGGTGAACCAGATGGGGTTCGGATTCCGGTGGCTTATTTTGGTTACTGGTACACTTCTTGATGCTGCTGTTCTAATGATCTTCTTTATTTTCGAGGCTTCTTGGTTTATGTTTTGTGAGACGGGTGAAGCTGCCGATAGAGCGCATGCTTTTGTTTTAAACGAATTCCAGTTTGCAGTTTCTTCTTTAAAACGTGCTGTAAATTTTTTTGTGGGTCCCCGATAGGGACCACGAATAATAATGGGTATGTGATCTCTACTTACCCCACAGGACGCGACTTCCCAGTGAAGAATCGGAGCCAAATCAGGCGAGGCTAGCGTGACATCTATCGCTGTAAAGGTGTTTTTAGTGGAGAAAAGAGTGGGTGAGCCGTCATTTAGGACAATTAAATCACGTTCATTGGCGAAATCTTCAAATTTAGAACCAGCAGAATTTGTTGTTCCTGATCCCCATATAGTGTTGGTAGCGTTAAAGTCACCCAATACGATGTGCTGGAAGTTGGTGTTTTTGGGGATGTCATCAAGGAGCTCGGCGGTGACTACAACCTCCCTTTCCTTATATATATTTGTAATATATAGGGGTATTCTCCCTGGAATTTCAAGTGTTTGGTGGAGTAAACTGGAGGCGGATGTTCTGTGGGAAGTTGTTGGAATATTGGCTTTTATAAGAATACCTATACCTGCTTTCGCATATAGATAGTCTTTATTGTGGTGAAATGTTTTATAATTTTTTATTTTAAAGTATTTTAGAGTTTTTGATATGATATGTGTTTCTTGTAGAACTATGATGTCTGGGTTGTACTTAGCTATTAATGTTTCGAGTGCATGTTTGTTGTTGCAGAAACCTTGCAGGTTCCATTGGAGAATGAGGCAATTTTTTATTAAAAGGGTCATTGTGTATTATTAGGCGTTGTATTTTGGGTATCGTTGGTGGTTGTAATTCCAATTATTTGTGCTATACTTGAGGGTGAGATGTTCGAAATAGAGACGTGATCACTGGATGATACATCCAGATCCATTTCTTCATTTCCAGAGCTTGAATTGCTCTGACAATTTTTGGTGGGGGTGGCGGTTGTATTGTTTAGCTGTAAGTTTTTATTAGTGGTGGATTCGTATGAAAATGTGTTTGATGTTTGATCGATTTGAGTGAGAGCGGTGGTATTATTGTGTTGTTGTTTAGTACGAGGTGCAATATTTACTTCGGTGGACGTTGAAGAAGTGTGGGTAGAGCTTTGGTGCGATGGAGAGCTATGCGGGGGTTCTGGGCGACTTGTGGGGTAAGGCATCTTAGGATGAGAAGAAGTAGGTTGATTTGAGACGTCTTTCTTTGATAAAATACGACCTTTAATTATGTCAGCCATTGTTGCTTCTTGACGTTTTTTAGGAGCCGGTAGGTGGTGAAGGGTGGGATTGTCATTATAGATTTGCCAGGCTTCGCGTATGGTACAACGACGATCGGCTTTAATTTTATTCACTGATTTATACTTTAAGAATGTAGGGCAAGTAGGGTCGTACGTACTTGCAGTTAATGCAGTATACCCGTAGGCATTCATCATGCGGTGGAGGTATGCAGCATTCTTTGCAAAGCACCGAGTTAGTACACCTGTTTTTGGTATGTCCTAACCTTTGGCAAGATATACATCTCATTGGGTTGGGGACGTATTCTTCCACTTTACAGTTGACCCATCCTATCTTAATGTCTTTTGGTCGGCGAATAAGGTCGAAGGTGATGATTGCAGCGCCGGTTGGCACAAGAATATTGTTTTCCTTCTTTACAATTTTCCTAACCTCCAAAACATTATACTTCCTTAGTTCATTCAAAAGCTCTTCTTCGGGAATATCTACTATGTGTCTGGAATAGATTCTGCCTTTCACGGAGTTAAGTCCAATGTGGGATGTAATCTTTACTGGGATTGAGTCTACTAGTTTGGCTTTTATGAATTTTTCCGCCGTGCTGAGGTTAGAGACTTTAACCAAGAGATCACCAGACCGCATGGCCTTAACCTCTAGGATATCCTTGGAGATATATTCCAAACCACGATTTATTTGGAAGGGATTGTAGGAGGCTAATTGTTTGATATTATCCCCATTTTGTTCTAAGCCTGATACTACCAGGTAGCGTGGGATGTTATCATCATTGTTGGCTTTGGCAGGGAGAGATGGGAAGCAATCATCCGCGCATTTGCGTTTGACTTTTTTACTCCGGTTTAAAGAGAACTCTGGGTCAAGATCTTTAAACCGGTTTTGATCAGGGGGATCCGTACCCCCTTTCATGATGGTATTTAAGGCAAAAAATTCGTATTTTTATTTTGTAGGGCTGGGGTTATTTAGAAACAGTTTGTATGGAAAACGCGTGGGGCTAGTGATTTGACACTTCGAAAGTAAACAATGATCTTTTCACTCGCACTATTGCTGTCACACGTCTTTACATGGCGTTTGCCAGAAGGGCACTGCATAAAAAAAAAAAAAAAAAAAAAAAAAAAAAAATATATAATGCAAAATAGGAAAGTCACACTAGGGTGAAAAGGTGAAAAGGAGGAATCACAATAATCCACAGATTAGTTATAATGGCTGTTACCATAAATAAGGACGGGGTAAAAGAAGATTAATATCTTTTTTAACATACATAAGTATATGCGCAAATACAGGGTGGGCCATAAGTGATTATGGGGTCATTATTGGGTTTAAAAATTTTTTTTTTTTTGTTTTATACAGTATACAGTATGGATTTTGTTTCCATGTGACCGCCATTTACGGTTTCGCAATGATGAGGTAAAGGATGGCAAAACCAACTACATGCTGGCAACAAGAAGGGACAATCAACACCAGCGAATTATTATAATTATTTTCATCAATCAGAGTACAAATTTCTCTTATAGACTATAGGTATAATAAAAATGATAATACAACTAAATATGTGCATTTAGTAGTTTAATTACTATTTATTTGATTTATAAATAAAAGGTTATTATCAGTAAAAAAATAACCAAACAAATAGATACATATAACAAGTTAATAATATACAATTTGACACATATAAATATGTATATATCATAGCTTATACTGTTTAATTGGCAAACAAACGAAGAATTTTAGATTTGAAAGTGTCACGCGTACAATTATCAAAAAAGTAGTAGTAAACTCTTTCTTTCGCTGGCTGACGGCAAAAGCCAATGCTATAATTTGTGAAATTGTAAATCTAGTAAAATGAAGCATTAATAAAATCACATTACTACATTACCAAAAAAGTTTACTTCAGAACAAATTGAATTAGCTTCTCTGATGCAACCCGATAATGGTTCGTTACGACTATAGATTGTGCGATGAAGTTGCTCGTTGAGTAATAACTGTTCGCGCAACATTCTAGATGGAGAATGCACATAAATAAGTTGGAGTAACGGAGGGCATTAATATGATAAGTTAAAGACCACAGATAAACATAATGGAAACGTATTTACGTCTTTTCTCGAGATACACTAGTCCAATTAATAAACAACTAGCGATATAGGCACGCATCTCTATAGACCAGTTCAATTAATAAGTAGCATAACTGGTGAACTTTCTTTGAATCCCTCCTATCCTTTCTGATGCTTTTTATCTAAAATTACACCAAGATCTTTTTTACTATCTACTCTGTCGAGGCATATGTTGTGAATGCTATAGTTAAATTGAACAGAACATCACACATGACGGCCACAACTTCAAGTCAACAGTAAAACTCTATCTCGAAAAACTAAGGAGACTCTATGTAAGGTCCTGATCATCCCAATCCTGCTTTACGGACATGGACTTCATTGAAGGCCAGTCGCGGCGTTAGGGTAGTGCACGGTTGAGTGACCGCCCATGCCGCCAGACATTAGGTGGCCCGCTCATCCAATTGAATATTATGACATGTTGCATTTTCGGCAGCGACAGCTCACCTTTCAGGGCCTTAAATTCCCTAGAGTCCACTCAAATGGTGCTGAAAAGAAATAAAATTTAAAATTAAACGCATTTTGTGGCCATTTCGGGAGGAATAAGACTGTTTAAGTAAAAATTAGTTTCCGCCTATAGCGCCGGTAAAAACAAAAATAAAAACCACCCCGTGCATGGGTTATTTCAAAAACTATAATAGATAATGTGCTGGGAACAAGTTTATAAACTCCCTGAAGCCAATCACTTGGAATATCAACATGTCAACGATCAGAGATGGCGCTGCTTATTTTGTATTGTTTTTTAAACCTGTTCGGTAAGAATTTATGTAATTTTACATGAGAAAGTGCAGTCGTTATACCTAAAGAACTAAAGCTCTTTAAGTAATTTTTGTTGTGGTGTTGGAGTGTGCTGCATATTTCTGAGCATGGCGTTCTGATATATTGTTTGTTACCACTACTTATTTAGATCCTTTGACTAATCGGGTGGCATAGGGCGTCAACCACGCCTGTGTGCCATTTTCTTCGGAGTCCGGCAACGCGTTTGAGCTACCTTCAACTCATTCCTAAAGAGCTCGATTCTTCCTCAACTCTTCTGCGCCACGTTTGCCTAGGGTGTCCTGCTATTCTGTCAGTGAATGGATTCCACTGCATGGCGTATTTCGCAATGGAGTTGTCTTCGTGCCGTAGGGTTTATCCAATCCACTGCCACTTTCTCCTTCGTATAGTAATGCTTATAGGTTCTTGGCCCGTTCTCGTATAAAGTTGTTCGTTGGAGATGCGGTTCGTCCAAAAAATCCTCAAGATGATCTTTAAACATTTCTTTACGGAGACTTGCAGCTTGCGTGTGTTAATGGTGTCCACCTTCCAAGTACTGCACCCATAAAGCAGCATCGATTCTACGTTGGAGCGGAACAGTCGTAGGTTGGTTCTTAAGCTGATAACATTGCTTCTCCAGATTTTGGATAGCATTCCGCAGCTTTAGCCTTCCCAATTCTGCTGCACACATCCAGTTCGGTGCCACCGCGATTAGCCGAGACCGTACTGCCTAAATAAAGAAAGTTATCAACTTTCTCGACTTTCTCCTCCTCCTTTCTCCTCTCCGGCAATGTTAAGTTGAGCGCGGGTATTAGAAGTGCTCAGGGCTTTTGTTTTGGCTGTGTTTATTTTTAGCCCCACTTTGTTTGCCTCAGCTTCTAGATTTTGGACCACCAAATGAAGATTCATTATCCGATGTGAAAGTAGACAAACATCCTCAGCGTAATCCAGGTGTTTAAGATAAGATGTCATAGTCCAACGAATTCCATAATTAGCTTCCGTCAATGCTGCACGGAATACATCGCTGATAACCACCAAGAACAATAGTGGCGACAGTATGCACCCCTGACGTACTCCTCTAAAGTAACCTTTAAAGTAAAGAACGCCCCATTTTTTACAAGGATTTTCATATATGTAAATTCGTAAAAGCTTATGAAGCAGGAAAAGTAGATCTTTTGCTTGTCCATCTACAACCTTTATCAGCCTACTCACTCATTTAGATTTGTAAGCTCCTGTGCAGCAAGTAGTTTTACTTCCTGGTTCACATTTTTACAAATGCGATTGATGCGATTTCCTTATAAAGCACGTTTCGTAATCCGAGAGAAATCTTAATGAAAATGCAACAAGGAGAGATAATACTCTACAGACGATCGTGTAATATGAATCTTCCGTGGCATGGACAGTAAAAGCTCTCATAAATGTCACTCAATAATTTGTAAGTTATCTTTATGTACGACTTGTGCTTAATCAGATGTCCAACTAGGGTTTGCGCTCTCACAAATTACTAAATCACTCCTTCCTACACGGAGAGAAGAAAATCCGCTTAAAATATGTCACAATTATTTATAAAAATTAAAAAAATCCATAAAGGAAACCGCTTCCTTCGACACAGATTACAGAGCTCCAATCAAACCCACAACAAACTATAAATCCAACGGACACGACGACGACGAAGACGACCCTCTGTCTGATCAGAATACCGGATGAGTCAGTAATATACGCTGAACTTGGTGTACAACAACATACGAGTAAGTGAAATCCCCGCCAAAAAAAAAGAATTAGACCGCGCTCAACGCCAAAGTGGGATTTAAAAAGCAGCAGCAAAAGAAAAACACAGTCGTAAACATGCAAATTCGGAATTTCAACACAGTTTCCGAAGTGGAGCAAACGGCCAGACACACGCACATGATGTAACGCAGATGACATTGTCAACACCGTGTCATCGCTAATGCAACACTGAATGAATGTGCTCCAGATTTACACACTGCAGTCGATTTCTTGAGGGCATAATTGGACACTAAAGTAAGTTTAATTACTTAATATATGTTCATGAGAGGTGCAGATTTTAATCTGTTAACAATCTGCGTGCGCGCAGAGTCTAGGATCCCAGACACTACAAAGTGGTTAGGAGTATCAGCGGCAAGACGGCAAGTGCGTGTGGTTATATACTACCTACTTATGGGTAACGACACCTCCTCCAGAATCTTACGTTCTACTTTCACCGCGGCAGCCGTGATGTGTGTTTGCTTTTGCAAAATATCAACAAAAACAGAGAAATACTTCCAAGTAGAAAACTGAGACAAAAGCACGTTTGGCTTAGATTTTTCATTCATTACGCTGGCTGAGAGGGAATGGATTCTGCTTCTTTTTTTTTAAGTACTGCAGCGATGCACATTTCATAGTTTTCTAGTGTGACGTTGAAATTCGTAAACAAACTCATCGCATGAGTAGGTTATGAATTTCGAATGTTTTGATTAGCAGATCTTACAATTTTCAATCTACAATCTCCGACCTATCAGTCTGCAAGCGGTGTGTGTATAGGAGCGTTGTCATGTTGAAATATTCATGAAAGTGGTCCGAAGAGATCGTGGATATTTGGAAAAGATGATTCCAATACGGCTTTGTGGCTATTTCCTTTAATTTTGAGCTTTGAACCACCAAGTCGATGGTGCCATAATAAGATATTGCAGCCCGGACCATTACGCCCCCTTCTCTGCTATGATGGCGACTTAGAAAGAGCACATCTTTTCTTAGATCGTGGAAATAATAATTATAATCATCCCGTCCATCTAATTTTTATTTTTTTCGTCTGAAAAGACAACTTTTTTCCAGTCATTTTTCCATCGTTGGCCTTCATCCGCTCCAAATGACCCAGCCATTTTAATCGCTGTATGTGAACTCTTCTGGCTAAGTCGATGTCCTTGTACAGGCCGTATAGTTCGGCATTGTACCTTCTTCTCCACTCACCGTCTATGCAGATGGGACCAAAGATCACTCGAAGAACTTTTCTGTCGAAATAACCAAGGGCATCCTCATCCGGTTTTGTCAAAGCCCATGCCTCTGCGCCATACAGCAGGACTGGGATGATTAGTGTCTTATAGAGAGTTACCTTAGTAGTTCGAGATAGGGCTTTGCTACTAAATTGCCGTTTTAGCCCATAGAAACAACGATTGGCAAGAGTAATTCTTCGTGTGATCTCCCTACTGATGTCATTTGCGGAGTTCACCATAGAGCCTAGGTAGACAAAATCCTTTACTACCTCAAAATTATATCTGTCTGTTGTGGCGTTCTGTCCAAGACGCCGATGTTGGGTGTCCTTTTTTGTAGACAGCATATATTTTGTTTTGCTTTCATTGACCGCTAGACCCATCTTTGCTGCCTCGATATCAATACTCGTAAATGCCCCATTGACTGGCCGCTGAGTTCTTCCGATTATGTCAATGTCATCGGCATAAGCGAGTAGTTGTACAGACTTGTTAAAGATTGTACCTCCGGTGTTCGCTTGTGAGTTTCGTACAATTCTTTCAAGTACTACGTTAAAGAGATCGCATGATACCGCGTCACCTTGTTTAAGACCTTTCCTGACATCGAATGGTTCGGTGATGTTCTTACCGACTTTGATGGAGCAGCGAGAGTTCTCCATCGTCATTCTGCATAAATGGACGAGCTTGGCAGGGATGTCAAGACTAGACATGGCTCTATATAACTCGTCTCTATACACGCTATCATAGGCAACTTTGAAATCGATGAAGAGGTGGGGTGTATCGAATTTATATTCATGGGTTTTTTCCAAGATCTGCCGTAGTGTGAATATTTGGTCAATGGTGGACTCTCCCGGCCTGAAACCGCACTGATAAGGACCTATCAGGTTGTTGACGATCGGTTTTAGGCGTTCACATAATACGCAGGATCTTATATGCGATGTTGAGGAGACTTATACCTCTGTAATTGGCGAAGTTTAGAGGGTCTCCTTTCTTCAGGATCGGGCAAACGATGCTGAGGTTCCATTCATCGGGCATACTTTCGTCCGACCAGATTTTACAGATGAGCTGGTGCATGCTCCTTGCCAACTCATCTCCTCCTGCCTTGAAAAGTTCAGCGGCAAGGTCGTCGGCTCCAGCAGCTTTGTTGGATTTGAGTTTAGATATCGCTATCCTCACTTCATTCTGATCGGGTTGACGGGAATCTTGACTGTCATCGTCACTGCCTGACAGGGGAATACCATATTGGTCATCATCGCCGTTTAACAATCTGCAGAAGTGTTCCTTCCATATCCTCAGCAACGACTGCGATTCTACTACTATATTACCATTTTCGTCCCTGCAGGCTTCTGTTCTGGCTTTGAAACCGTGGCATGTTCTTTTTACCTTTTGGTAAAATTTTCGAACATCATTCCTGCAATAAAGTCTCTCAATCTCCTCGATCGAGCGCTGAGAAACTCGTTCTCCTTTTTCTACTTCCTGAGAAGTCGATGTTCCTCTTTTCTCATGCGCACGTAGAGCTCGTAAGCAGCTCTGGTTCTTCTATGCAGCGCCGCTTTGTACGCCTCTTGTTTAGCTGCATGTGCTTGCCGGCATTCTTCATCAAACCAGGGGTTTCGTTGTGGTGGCCAAGAGAAAGCCAGTACATCAGAGGCGGCATCTCTGATGGCTTGTTGGCAGCGCTGCCACTGGTCTTCCGCATTTGCTGCTGGCGGCATAGAACTTACATTAAGATTAAGAGAAACTCGATCGGCAAAGGCTCTGGCGGTCTTTTGCGATTGTAGCCGCCCGACGTCAAATTTCCTCACAGTATTTCGTTGATTTCGCTCCGTTCTGGATATCCGCATCCGTACCTTGGCTACAACTAGGTAGTGATTCGAGTCCACGTTGGCTCCTCGGAAAGTCCGGACACCCAGAATACTGGAAGAATGCCTTGCGTCGATCACAATGCGATCGATTTGGTTGACAGTTTTTAGATCAAAGGAGAGCCATGTTCCTTTGTGAATGTCGAGACGTGGGACCCGCGTACTAGCTACGACAAAGTTTCGCCCCGCCGACCACGCTACTAAGGACGTCCCCTCTTCCTAGCTTTGCGTTAAAATCACCTAAGATAATTTTAACATCGTGGCTAGGTAATTGCTCATACGTCTTGCCCAAGAGGTGGTAGAAGTCATCCTTTGTCGCGTCGTCCTTCTTCTCGTGAGGGGCGTGAACGTATATTAGGCTAATGTTGGCAAATTTAACCTTGATACGGATAGTCATAAGGCGCTCGTTCACATGCCGGAAACTTAAGACTTCTTGCCTAAGTCTGCCTCCAATGACAAATCCGCACCCGGATAGACGCTGTCCTTGTTGTCTGTAGCAATCGACGTAGTAGATGTCGCAGTTTTTCTTACTCCTTTTGCCTGGCCCATCCCATCGCACTTCTTGGTTGGCGGTAATGTCTGCTTTGAGACACTCTAGGGCCTCCGCAAGTTGTTCGGCTGCACGTGGTTTGTAGAGGCACCTATCATTGCATGTGCAGACACGAAGATCGTTGTACTTTTTACGTTTGCTTGGGTCGTCAATAGTAAAATCATCCGTATCCTAGGCTGTTGGTTGCTTCGTAACTGAAAGCTTTTTACGTGGTAGGGAAGTTAACCCGACGGCACAACCCCCAACCTGGAGGACCACATCCTTTTTTAGCAACCCTTAGGACGAGGGGCCGGATACACCGATGTCAGTAACCCACTTCGGGGATATGAGCGCTGCCGTTGGCCCATTAAGGGTTCATCCGCCACCATCTCTTTTTCAATACCCTGACGTAGTATTGAAAATCCTTACAGACCTCAGCTTCAAATATGTCGCAATAGCTCCGGTAAGGTATCCGCTGGTCTGTAGACGTCACCGTTGATTCCATCGGGAGAATTCATCCGCCGCACGTCCTCCTTCTGAGGAGCTTTTGCTAGACTTCTGAGACGCATATTTCAGCCAATCAGATCAACAAGAGATGCCTCGTCCGGTTCAACCCAGATGTGCTTACGCAGGTCCGAGTGTTCAGCTACACATATATCGTCAGACTCAGCATACGCTCATCGTTAGTTCACTATCAGATAGCTATCCAGCGGGCACCACGAGGAGGTGATGATGCGATTTTGCCCATTGTGTTTACTACTACGCATTCAATGCGACTGCGATGCCTAGCTCTTGGGTGATTTAGTAATCGTGGCATTTTCAAAGACCAAATAGATCTCTTTCACCTATCTGCTTCTAATTTTAAAGCCACCAAAATGAACATACATACATTATAAAATAAGCCAAATTCTCAATTAAGCCGTTCCAGTCAATTAAACTGAAGTACTCACAAGTATTCAAGAAACAAGTTTTATAAAAACGTCAATAAAACGCAAATGAAACTTTCTTGTACCCAAAAGGTGCACACTACACCGCACAAAGAACTTAATGAGCTACTTATTTCTATGCCACCGCGACTGCAGGAAAAAAAAAAAAAAAAAACATCTCTAAACCACTCAACGACAATGTAAAGAAGAGCAAACAACTTAAAGAAGATGATTTACCTACTTTAACTGCAAGATGAGTTGTAAGTGGAAATGCAAGCATCAACAGTAGTTGAAACTGCAGAGCGCATCGACTTACCCTTATCCAGATTCAACTCTCAGACCAACAATGATGGATGGTATATCTATAAACCTGCAAGTTGATCCCAAACTCGTACAATGTGTCTTCCACAACATAACACCATCACCAACTTCTTCTTCTTCTTCTTCTTCTTCTTCCTTTCGTCTTCTTTGTCGGCTATAAACGATTCTCACATGAGAATGGTGAAAGACTTTCTTTTGCACAGTTCCCATGGATGACGATAGTGTAAAGCGAAGCAACCATATCGTGGTGGCGATGATGACGACAATGATCGACGATCGGTTCGGAGTCGTGAAGAATCCAACAAAAAGAGGATTTCTTTTACACCTTTGTCGATAGGAAGAACATAAAGCACCACTGGTAATCACAATATTCATTGGGGTTCCCATTTACCAAATCCTCTTCTAATACTCGTTGCGGCAAATTGGAAGTGGTGGTGGTCTGGTGGAGGCATATCAAATGGAGGATGGAGGATGACGGCCCACCAGTGAGATTGTGCATTTTATTTGTATTTGCTTAGAGATGATACCACCTGACCATAAGCGCACCTGGGAACCCACCATGAGGAGAAAAACCGCCTTGGCGGTAGTGGCGTTGACCAACACGTCTTGGAATACCAACATGGTGCGTATGGGTGTAACTCCAGCGTGTCAAAATCCTTAATACCATGTTCTATTCAAATGAATCAGTTGAGATTCTATATTACCACACTGGGTGGGGGGTCTTCATCGATGACGATAACTATGACTACAACGACGAATAATACGACGGCGCGATGAAGAAGAATACCATGATAACGTCCCTATGGCGCACGATGAAGACCATGGTAATTTGCAACGATGTTATGAATGGCAGCGGTATGAGCTTAAGGTGTTATGCAAGATAGATTAGACGTAGGCCTATGAGACTGATATCATGAGAAAACTCATTTTTGGTTGAGTAACTCCTTAGGTATATTTTTTTTAGGGTTAATGGAGATTTGCAACTAAGACAGGATAAGTTGTGGATTATACACTAACTGGTTAATAGAATAGAAAATGTACACATACAATTTTAAAGAAAAAGATATAACCGATTGAAAATAAGTTCAATAACCTTAACTAGCACGTCTGAAGAAGGTTAGAGCAACTGTTATTTTGCTCAGCTTATAGTGTTTAAGAAACTTGCCTTGAAAAAGATGTGGTGGCAGATAAACACTTAATGTGCCAACAAACAAACATTTACTCGCATTGAGTTGACCAGACCCTCGTCCTAGTGATTTTGATAATTGAATTGGTCTTTAAATTCAGTAAACAATAAGGAGAAGATTTCATCAATTCATCTGGACACCTGCACAGATATTTCTGAGAATGCTGGGACTACAATTCCGTATTAAGTATTCTTCACGGCTTCGAAATAATCGAGTTTGCTATATCTGGCAATAAGCTAAGTATTAGCATTATGTCTCCTCTCCTTAGGACCCATATAGCAGCTTGGGTATCTCATGTTGATCAAACCTCAAACCAAATCGATTATTTTCTAGTTAATGCTGGCTCAAAAAACTTTTTTATAGCAGCCAAGTTCAGAGACGGCCCCACAAAAATAAGCTCTGAGTCGCGCAGAAACAAATCAACGTTGAACGAATCCGCGTACCTGAATTAGCCAGAGTCAACTGGCCTTAGTGGTGCATTCTTGCTTATTACACATACTTTGAAAATAGAAAGTCAATTAGCTCACAGCATCTTCTGCAAGCGTATTAGGTTTATATGTTAACCGAGATTTGAAGACACGGGAAAACTTGAATAGCAAGAATTAGCAAAAGACTCTATGGTACACTCTGCAATTCTAAGAACTGTAAAGTTGTCTACCATAATCCTTACTTTATGGTTATTTCTGTAATTACGTCTAAATTCTTCTTCTGTAAAATGGGTGGTTTTCGAAATAATGGACCAAATACATTCTTGGTCGCCATTTTCCAAGGCGGCTGCCTAAGCGCAACTTTCTTAGAATACGTATAGATTTAAAATGAAGAAGGAATTGTACATAACCGGACGGAATAGCAAAGATTAGTGAAAATCGTCAGAACTATTTGGAACAAAAAACTATAGTCTATACTGCAGTCTTAATGCAAATTATACTTACTTACTAAATGGGGTCCCAATGTATGTAGAATATCTGCCTGAGACACAGCATCTTTTCACCATCATCTATTCCGGGCAGACTGCTTCTAGTTAGGCAGACCAAGTTTTCTGGCATCCGTATATAATATTACTGTAAACCGGAGGTTCAAATATTATACTATAAAAAAAAAAAAACTTTTAGGATGTGGTTTGGGTGTAAACGCCCACAAAACTGAACTAGTACTCTTCTCCAGGAAATATAAAATTCCGTTAGTCGATCCTCTTTCCCTCAATGGTATCAGCTTAACGTTTTGTGACAAAGCAACTTATTTCGGTCTTATAGTGGATAGGAAATTAAGCTAGAAACCTAGCATTTAAGAAAGAGTCAAGAAAGCTACAGTAGCCCTTTTCTTTTGCAAAAAAAAAGCTATTGGAAATAGATGGGTTCATCTACAACATCGAATAACTCACTGGCTCTACATCTCGGTCATCAGACAGATACTCACATACGGGCTGATTGTCTGGTAGGCAGCGTTTGAAAAAGCTATAAATTGCGATTATCTAAGCAAGGTCCAGCGCACAGCTTGTCTGTGCATAAGCGGAGCATTACGTACAACTCCCTCTGCGGCACTGGACATCATGTTTCATCTGATACCACTCGATATATTTAGCAAGCAAATGGCAGCGAATGCAGTCGTTGTTCGCATCGAATACAAGAACTTCCTCGTCACCATCCCTTCCAGATAACTCTGGAATGACGATGCATTTTTAGAAAGGAAGTACAGAGTTGGTGGAGGTTTTTTCTCTGATAGGCTTAATATTAAGCTCACCTTCCGTCTACCAAATCATGGTAGCGTCGTCCAGGCGGAAATAATGGCGATTAAATAAGTTTTATCTTGGCTTAAGAAAAACGTGATATCCGCATCTTTTCAGACAGCCAAGCAGCAATCAAATCAAATCAGTAGGAATCGACCTTTATAAATTCTTTAGTAGCTCTAGACTGCCAATCGTCTCTCTCTCGGAGATGGCTGAGCAGTTCAATATTCACTTGTGTTGGGTGCCGGGGTATAGAAATATTCCAGGGAATTGTAAGGCCGATGAATTCGCCAGAGAAGGAACCACTATGTCCATCCTGCCAGACAAATGCACCTTTTTTGCCTAAGGAGTGGTGGAAAACTCTGTTTCAAGTAGTGTGAGACTTGGTATTCACTAAAAAACCACCTTCAACCCTTTTATTCTACTTGAGACCATCCACTCCGGAACCGCTTTTGCATTACTTCAGAGTGGTGTCGTTTTCTTTCCCCTTTTGAGACCAGCTTTTTCATATTTGTCTTCTCTTGTGGGTTAATTCTTTTTTGCAGGTAAGGCCCACATCAGGCTTACATAAATGAGGGTGATTATTAGGTCTTCCTCTCTCTAAGGACAAAGGCACCTTAGGTATACAAATCGCTACATGCAAACTCAAATTTAAGCTGAATGCAATCAAAAGAACAAATCTTAGGTGGACAAGTGGTACAACATGTCTAGCGACTAAACAGACTTAGCCCAAGCTAGATTTCTCTCAATAGCTTGCATATTGGCATTACAATAGGTATCACCACTCTGCACTGTCTAATAGGCAAGCACGCTATAAGGCGGGCCTTAAAGAAGTGGAAGAATGTATTCTCCACCTTTTTTGTTTCTGCCCACTCTCTCCCGCAGTAGAAAGCTTCCGTTAGGAGCTTTTTACTAAAATGATGTAAGCGATCTGATAGACCCAGGCATTAAGAGCCTCTTACGCTTCATAAGAAGTTCAAAATAGCTTTACGAGAAGGTAGAGAGAAATATCCCCCTATGATCCACGTGATATTACTATAGATCTATTGTTGGTCTAAGTGTGTTGGCGATTCTTAGCTGCCAACCACTTCAACCTAACCTAACCATACCGGAGGTTCGGTGGTTTTCGTTGTCTCAAACCCGGCATTGTTGCCTATTAGCTCGATGTGGCCGAGCCAATATAGTCGACGTATCTTAGCTTTTTAGACTACATTCACATCTTGGTACAGCTCATAGAGTTCGCGGCTAAATTTCCTCCTCCATTCGTACAACTCACACACGGGACCTAATATCCGACGATGTATCTTTCTCTCGAAAAAGTTCAATATTAGCCCAGCTTTCTTACTTACTGCCATATGGCAGTACAGGTAAGATTAGCGTTCTATAGAACATTAATTTAGTCCGTCGAGTTAAGAGTTTTGAGCCCAGTTGTTTTGCTAAACCGAAATAGCAGCGGTTTCCGAGGGCTGTCCTTCGTCGAATCTCCACGAAGGTGTCATTCCTGGGTGTAGGTGAACTGCTTGACCACCTCAAAATTAAGGTCATCAATAATGACATTCTGTCTTACTTTTGGATGAATCGATTTTTGTTTGTTAATAACATGTTCTTGGTTTTGTCCTCATTTACTTCAATACCAACTCATCTCGCCTGAGTCTTAACTGGCGTAAATGCCTGTATGATGGCATGCTGAGATCTGTTGAGGATGTCAATATTATCCGCGTATCCCAGCAACTCGAAAACTTATGGAAGATAGTGACTTCTGTGTTTACGCTATATTAGGCGAACTGGAGACCTCCGGTGTTTTAGGACGGAACTGAGGACATATTTGTCCTTGCACTAGTAGTCTTTTTACTCTATTTTAATTTTTATTTTTATTTTTTTTTTTTTTTATCTTTTCTTTTTCTTTTTTGAATAACCGTCATTTCAACCAGAACAGAATATAAATATAAATATAAGACAAATGTAATATAAATGTACACTCCGTCTCACTTGATTACGAACAGGCCGTTTTATTTTTTAATTTTACGATATTTTTCAAACCCTTCGCTAATCTGGGAAAAACCAATTGCACAAGGAATGGAGGATATATTATGTTTATATTGTAAAAAAAAAATGGGATTAAGTTGATAAATGCAACTTTTATGATGCTATTCTTAGAAAGGTCATCAAATTTACCTGTTTTTTGTCTCACTTGATTACGAACAGTAGCTAAATCTACCTGATAGAAGCTTAAAAGGTAAAAAAGCAATACAAAATTTGTTTGTATAAATAAATGTTGGTTTTATTCAAAGAGTAGCAATAGTTTTTAGTAATGGGTACTACCTCCTGATCGCTGAATCACTTCAAGTAGCCTACTGTGTAGAGATTCATAGAGTGCTATCAAATAATATAGCGAAATTTCGGACCAGGCTCGGTTTATGGCTTCAATAATTTCTTCTGTTTCATCATATTGCCTTCCTCCTCCGTAGACTTTTCTTGAAAGCCAACCCCACACGTTTCCCATGGTGTTCAGGTCGGGTGAATATGGCGGCCATGCAAGTAGGTTTATATTTTGGTTCTGAATCCAGGCGTTGTCCGTGCGGTATGTATCGGTGCATTGGCTTGTTGGAAAGTCCATCGCTGTCCACCAAACATCTCCGAAAACTGCGGAAAAGCTCTTTCCCGTATCGATTTGTAAGTGATTGTCGTCATTTTGGAGCTTTGGAAATTTAGCTCCACAGTTCCGTAATAGCTTATTGCTCCCCATACCATTACACCACCTCCTTTGCTGTGCCGCCTTTGAAGATGCATTTCTTCTTTTCTCAAATCATGGAAATAACAGCTGTATCCATCAGGTCCGTCCAAATTAATTTTTTTTTCATCAGAAAAGACGACGGTATGCCACTCTCGATTCCACCTGATGTGACTTGTTGCAAAATCAAGCCGCTGGATTTTACGTGCCGCATTTAATGGTGGTTTCCTCTTCATTTTTTCATGGCGAATATGGCTGGCCTTCTGTATTACGCGATGAACAGTCGATCTGCTAGCTGTAACTCCAGTTTCTGCCTTAATTTTACTTACGGAGAGCCTTGAATTTGAAGCAGCTCTCAGTATCGCCCGCCTATCCTGACAAAATTAAAAAATAAAACTGCCTGTTCGTAATCAAGTGAGACGGAGTGTAAGTGCACGTAAAATGAATTGGTTTTTATAAATGAAAGGCAAATGAATTATATACAAACCTCACCAAAGTTAATGAACTTTATATGTAAATTATGTATTTGATTAGCTCATTTGTACTATGTAAATGTTTATCCAAAGTTAGCGTAAAATTAATTTATAAATGAAGATTGTTTTAGTTTATAAGATATTGTATCTTCAAATGCAAGCATACAAATAAAATAAAAATAAAATAAAATAAATACCTCGATAATTCTTGCAAAACATACGATCGGGATTTTTGAAGATGAGGCATAATCACATTATAATCACTCGATTTAACAAATATGAAATTAGTTCACAGGCGAACCCCACAGGCGGATCAGTAGAAATGCGGTGAAGTGGGAGGGTTATGATCCCTTATTTTCGGATCATAACCTCACTGATAAAAGAAAGAAGAAGAAGAAGAAGAAATTAGTTCACAGTTAGTCAATAAATATCTACGCTTGCTTTATAATAATGAAGAATATAGCCACGTCCTAAGCGAAGTTAAATTCAATCACACCTATCAGTTAATTATGATACTTTTCACAAATGTGGTTTTTCTCAGAAGTATGTATAGAACATCATTCGCGAAAAACACTTTCGCGTGAAAAAGTTACCCATTGAATATAATTTTCTATTCCAAATAGTTCAGAATATACTCGTATTTACTGAACAAAGCTCACCATTTTAACGAGCTTGCTTTCCTTTTGAACCTGAATAATTCTGCTAACGAAAGGCGCATGAGTATGTGATTTAGTTAGTCAGTCAATTCCTTTGCAGATGGACGTTGATTGATTTTTTGTTTTGTTTTTTAACACAAAACTTCAATACCATTTTTTGAATCTTTCTGCAACATTTACATCTATAAAGAAAATCGATCCCTGATATCGAAAAATTTGAGGTTCATTACGTGCTATATATGGTGTTATCAGCATTTTTTGAGATTACTGCAATCATGTTCATAAATCTAAAAAAAGTGAACTGCCAATAGGTGAAGTCTTAATGTGATATCGGAATAAATAAACAAAGTTTCAGTTTTCCTTTCTTTAACTTTGAAACCAAAACATGGTAGCACTGTACTTCCAAGAATAGAAAGAAAATGTTGCCTCATATGTCATTCAGCTGAAAGTAAAAACCCCTCACATCCATTATTGCCAATGAATTTCAACATCATAAATTCCTAAACGCATTTTACACTTTCACTTTACCACAGTATTTCCATCATAAGACAATTTTGTGGCGAAAAAGACGAAAAAGAAGCAAATCACTAATCTCCTCCTCATCTAGCCACAGCCAACAACGGCTATGCGGCGCGTCAGTGGTGTTGAATCACATTTTATTAAATTAATATTTGTTTTTGTTGCTTTTCATTGCTGTTCGCTTTGTAGTTTCGCAACATTATGCTGTCTGAAATCAAATTATATATACTATCCGCATTTGTTCCATCCATCCGCCATCGTGACATACGCCACATGTGGTCGCTTTGTCATACCGAAGTATCATATGTTTTCCCAACTTGATTCCCACTGCTAGAAACGGCTAAAAAGGCAATTATTCGTGATTTCATGTGTATTTACCATATCTTACCATCGCGCACACCTTTCTTTGAATGGCTCTGCGGCGAAGCAAAGAGTGAGAGAAAAGAAGAAAAAAAAGTTAAATGCAAGACTTGCTTTCTTCAGCACCACAACTATGGCTACAAAATAGCCCCTTCTTACCCGTAATGTACTGTTCCGCGTCTGTCTGTACTGACACTTAGCAATACCAGCAGGCAGTGACAATCAGTCTTTCTCTCGCTTCTTATGGTTCGCCGGCCAACCAGCCACTACTACCAGAGCAGCAGCAGCATTACCACCAAGATCAGCACCGCCGCGGTTGCATTGCTGTCATATGAACAAAATCGAATTTCAAGTTTTTAGTTGCGAGATGGTTGCGCGCCTTACCACCGCAATATCACACACTCCTCGCGTTGTCGTCGCGCCAAGTAATATCACTAGAAGCTGCAGCAAAGCAGTAACAGCAGCTGGTGAGTGAGGAGAAGGCCACTACTGACCTACTAAGGTTTGTCTCACTATTCTGGGGCTCACTTTTTCTTCTTCGTCACAGTCAAATGTGCGACGCTGGTGATGACGGGACGAATAATAATAAGAAAAAGTTTTTCTTACTTTTCTTACACTTTTCATGAGTGTTCTTATCCGTCGACTATCGGGGTGTTTGATTATTTTGATTGATTCTTCTTTTATTTATCAATCAAAAAAAAATCAAAATCAATTTCATTATCGTATTTATTTCGAAAGGAAAATTTAGAAAATATGTAATTGGTGTTTGTAAGCATGTTCCCGGTGCATTTCATTGAGAAATTCACGTGTGAAAGTTAAGTGCCTAAAGAAATTGTAATCTCAAGAAATTTGAAAGAAAAAATCCTGTTGAATGGGAAAAGTGTTAATCAATGAACGGTGCAACAAAACATTCAGTAAGGAATATATTCAAATGTGGCATCAAAACATGGATAGGAGATTGAAATTTCCTAATAAATTTACGGTAAGTGAAATATATTTTCTATTTTTCTACATATCAGTGAGGAAACCGCAAGTTTTTTCAGCGAGAACTTCGGGCGATAAATTCTGGCACACTTGTCGAATATTATCTCTGAGAGCTTCCAGAGTATGTGGCTTGTTCTCATAGACCCGTGACTTCAAAATATCCAGAGAGAAAGAAGTCTGGAGCGGTCAAATGGGGCGATCTTGCCAGCCAGTGCAAGTCACCAAAACGAGACATTATGCGACCAAGAAACGCATCCTTCAAAATAACCATTGTCGCCCGAGCTGTGTGTGCGGTTGAACCGTCTTGTTGGAACCACATGTCTTCCAGTCCCAATTCATCAATTTGCGGTAATAAAAACTCGTTGATCATGGTTCCGTATTGCTCATCACTCACAGTCACCGTGTTACCCACGGAGTCTTCGAAAAAATCTACGGCGTAAATGGCGCACCATGCAGTGACTTTGAGTGGATATAATAATTCTTCGTTAATGATACGTGGATTCGTAGTACACCAGAAGCCCAAATTTTGTTTTCACGTTGTGCCAAAATCACTGGCGAATTGTTCCGTAAAAAAAATATTCAGGAGAATTGAGCGATCTTGAGGTGTATAGCATTTCATGGCTTATCGACGTGTATTCTGCATTTGTTTACTTCACAAATATCAAATCAAAACTGACAGATGCTGCCATTTGCAAATGGATATTAGGTCTGTTCGCATACCCTCCCAACACAGCGCATTTTTACGAAAAGTTACGTATTTTTACGAAAAACTGTTCGAGTACTGAGAATTTTCGTGGTTTTTGACAGAAGAGAGCACTCTCGAGAGAGTAAGAAATTTCCCCATGCTGCGAATTTTATTAGGTCTGTTCGCGTACCCTCCCAAAACAGCGAATTTTTACGAAAAGTTACGAATTTTTACGAAACCCTGTTGAGTACTGAGAGTTTTCGTAGTTTTTGACAGAAGAGAGCGCTCTCGAGAGAGTAAGAAATTTCCCCATGCTGCGAATTTTAGTGCAAGAAATTTCTGTTGACTAGTTTGTGAAAACTGTCAAATCTGTTAAATCGCTGTATATGTCATTTTTGCTCTTTCTTTCTTTCGCGTACAATTGGGTTTGAGGTTTAACCTTTAAAAAGTGGGCAACTTTTGTGGTTCAACGCGTTCTTTAATTTTACCTCTCTCTGAGAGAATTTTACCGCCGCTCGTGGAAATCTGACAAACTGTCAGAAAGTACGCGAACAGACCTAGCATCTTCCGTTAGGGTGATATATTTTGGGTAACCTTGTATGTAAAACGAAAGAGTTGACGCAGAAACTTTCTTAATGCACAAGACATTCATAAATAGTTTTAGTAACAGTAATACTATTAAATATACCATAGAGGAAGTAAAAGTCTTTTGATACGATTTCCGATTTAGTATGATGGTGTCTTGTATATGTAATAACTGAAACAAGTTTGAATAAAGTTTCAGCTATAATCGCGCAACATTTTCTATTTGCAACATAAAACGCACATTGCACTTTCTTCAGCTATAGTAAAGGTAACACGTATTAGAAGTTGTAACATAGGATAGGAAAATAACGATTTTCCTCGGATATCGCAGAAAAAAATCATATAATGAACACAAAAAGCGACATCTGACCTTACAAGCACACTGCCTACTAGAATATTACTTTAACTTAGGGTAAAAACTGTTTCCCAAGTCAAAAGTAATTCGATTATTGAAATATATAATTGAAACACTGCATTTAATCGAAAGAATAAATGAGTCTAAAAATTTATTCAAAAATAAGTAGAAGTACGTACACAAAAGTTTTAAAAAGCCAACATCATCTTTAAACATTTCTTAAACCCCACTTCCTTAATCTTAACTAGTCCGATTTTAATTAGTTTTGGGTAGAACTACATTATAATAAAATACAACACTAAATTTAATCAAAAAGTGTTCATTGCAATAAATACATATGCACAATCTTCACCAAGTGGTTCTTCAGCTAATAGGCTGAATGGGGCTTAGTTATCAATCACAATTTGTAAAGACTTTTAGCAGGCATATACTAGCTTTTAATACGCACAAATAAGACTCAGTTAAGTAATGATTCTTGAATTAAACTTACAATAGGGATTAGAGAACAGATAGACAGTCAGATACAAGTTGGAGAACTTATAGCTAGCAGAAATCAGACATATTTGATCATTTATTTCTCATGAAATATATAAACAGCCAGTTCAATCAATTACGAAAGCTTATGTAATTGATTGAACCTCACTATTGCGAGATCACAACACTGCCAGTAGTTCATGTGGCTGGAAAAATTGTTCGCTCTGTTAGATAATTGATACGCCTATGACATCAGGTGGTCGAGAAAAAATGCTGTTAATCAAGCAAAGACAAAATAAGAAATCAGATCTCCCCAGATATATGGACCATACTTCTGGAGTTCTTCTGAAATCTAACATCTGAGTTTCGAACCAATACACCAATCTTTCTCGCTCTCTTTGTGCCTATCCTTTCATACAACCGCACTATGTAAAACATTTTAAGGGTACTCATAACCCTTTGAGTGCACGCAAATTAATAAAAAAAAATCCAAAGCTTAGGATTGTTATTTAAAAAAAAAATTATTAATTTAGAAAATTTTCTTCACAATTGAACTGGAATTTATTTATTTTCAAATTATAGAGAGTTACGAGTATAAAGAATATCCTCATGTACCCACATATAGTTATTTGCTCAGGTCCGTCGTCTTCTTCTGGGCGTTTTGCCATCAACCATGATATGCGCTAGCATTTGTGGTTAACTGCAACGGGTATGAACTCCAACCGTACTTAAGAGGGAAATTATCGCAGCTTTCCATAATCTTAAACAGCGAACCAAACAGAATTTAAGAGTTTACGTTCGATTCAGTGCCATTTTGTATTTTCTGGACTTCTTGATCCGGAATGCTTATTTACGAGGTTGACCAAGTTTGAAAGGTAGTGCTGAACACTGATTTTAATATCAAATTCTTCCGACAGCTCACTATACTATAAGAATTGACACTTCGCATCTTCTTTAAAATACCCACCAGTTTGGTCGAAATACCTCCCCTGTATAAGACAGCTCTGTTTACACTATGGGATGGCTTTAAATGCCAATATCTGTTTCGGATATCCGTATCTTTTATACCATTTGAAAATAATTCGTATGATGTTGATCCTTAGGAAAATCCAGAATTAAAATCAGCATGTCGTTCCAATTCCTATAAAATTGCTTTTCATTTTGATTTCAGTTCTAAAAAAGAACCATGTATGATATAAGTATTGCATCATCTGTGAGAACTAGTCATTCTTTTTATAACTTGCGTGCACTTAATGGGTTATGGATACTCTTTTAATACTTTTATTTTTATATAGTGCGAGCATTGGAAAGGATAGATAGAGAGAAAGAGAAAGATTTGGTGTAGTGGTTTGAAACTCAGTTGTTTAGGTTTCAGAAATTTTGTATTGTATTTTCGAGCAATGAAATTGACTTCGATTTTATGGAGAGAGTGTGCTATAGAAGCTTTCTCCCCATATTTAGATATTTTCCTGAGGTGGCTATTGCAACTGTATCGACAATCGTGCGACCTCTGTCTTTCTTTAAAGCAGAAATGAAAATGCCGATGCCTTTAGGAATTCTTCACATAAGCAATTGACTGAACAGTAATGAAGAATTTTTTTTTTTTTTCCTAGGGGATAGTGGAAAAACGCTAATGCGCACGGAAAACAGTCCCGTTCTGTTTCTAGTAGTGTGAGACTCACTACTCACTAAAAAACCACCTTTAACCCCTTCATTCTACTTGACACCATCCACTCCGGAACCGCTTACCGCATTACTTCAGAGTGGTGTCGTTTTCTTTTCCCTCTGGGGACCGGCTTTTTCATATTCGGCTCCTGGTGCGGGTTTATACATTCTTGCCGGTAAGGCTTTTATCTACGTTATGTAATTTGTGAGGGAATGTTGGCGTCTTCCTCTCTCTTTGGATGGTACTAACGTCTCGATAAAGGAAGATATTCTATTCCACGTGTCGGTACTCGAGGTCATCTTGCTTATAGCATTTTCCGGGGAAAAATCGCCTATTTCCGACTCCAGTCTACTCCTCTGCTCTGTCCATCTGCTACAGGCGAAAAAGGTGTGGAAAGCGTCGTCTTCCGCTGAGTCTCCATATTGGCAGACTGCGCTCTCTACTTTACCCATTTTGTGAAGGTATCGGTTGAAATACCCATGTCCGGTTAGGAATTGAGTGACAAAGTAGTTCACTTCGCCATGTTCTCGCTCTGTCCAAGCCAAAAGAAAAAAATACAAATATTTGGCGCAACAGCTCTTTAAAGTGCCAGAGCCTAGCTTCTCGCAACCACTCATATTATGTGCGTTATATTTTTCACACGAATGGAAGGGACCTACAGTTTAATGCCGAATCAGAACGGCCATTTGAGAAGCTTTTTCGTGACAACAATACTCTCGGATGTTTGTCAGACGCTCGCGAGAGGTGGGACCGTGAAAGAACTTTTTGATATTTTCTTGGATTCGAACTTGGAACCTCATGCGTAGTGATCCGACACACTAACCACTTACGCCACGGCGCCCTCTGTCCAAGCCGTGACGTCTGTAATCAGCCTTGTTTCAGTGCTCCACCTTCTCTGCCAAGCCTACTTGGTAAGCTCCTTCGCTTCCGCGACTGTCAGTTCTGCTCCTACTTCCGCCTTCTTGTCGTGGGCGTACTTCCTCTCTGTCGCTAGAAGGTCGATGGGGGTCACACCCGCAACTACGAGGACGGCTGCTTCCGACACTGTGCGATAGGAGCTTGCAACTCGAAGAGCTCCTCGCCTTTGTACTGCGGCAATTTGCTTTCTGTACTTCTCCTGTCTAAGTGCTAAGTGATGGACATGAGGAGTCATCGCCTACTCATTGTTGGGCCTCCCATATTTGCCATAAGCTTACTCAGTGATGACGTGACCTTCGCAGCTCAGATGCGGACTTAATCTGTTGCCAGAAAGAGAGTTTAGAGTCCAGGGCGATTCCTAAATACCTTACTACTGGTTTGCTGATTATCACTTCTGGACCTACTCGGAACTCGGCAATGGTTGGTATATGTTACCTAGTCAGAAGAACTATCTCTGTTTTTTCCGTGGCGAGACTAAGGCCATGGGCTTCCATCCAGGTGAGTACTCGTCTCATTATCTGGTTCAGTTTCAACTGAGCCTCTTCGATGTCCCTTGCGGTAATCACCACACCGATGTCATTTGCGTACCCGACTAAGAAGGTATCGTCGGGCATCTCCATGCGAAGGATTCCATCGCATGAGATATTCCACAGATCGGGTCCAAGGATTGAGCCCTGTGCTGCTCCAGCAGTGATTTCCTTTCTGTGAGTACCCTCCACGGTGTTGTATAGAAGTTCCCTGTCTTTGAGATAGTCCTTCACAATTTGCAAAAGATATTGCAGTATCCTGAAGGTATTCTCGAGGGCATCTAACATATCTCCCCATCTGGCCGAATTGAAGGCATTCCTCACATCCAGATCTGCTAGCACGACGATTCGCCTTGAGTAGTGATTTCCCCTTAAGGCGAGGTGGGTGGTTTTGACTACATCCTCAATTGCTCCTATCGTCGAGTGGCCTTTTCTGAATCCGTGTTGTTGTTCGGATAGGTCACCTGCTCCTTGGATTGCTTCTGTGATTCGAGGCTTTAGCATCTTCTCAAGGAGTTTTCCTGCCGTATCCAGCATGCACAGAGGTCTGTATGCTGATGGGGAATCCGGATCTCCTTTTCCCTTGCTTATGAACACCAAGCGTTATACCTTCCACTTCTTGAAAAAGATCCCTTCCTTTAGACAGCCGTTATACATACATAGCAGTATCTGTGGGCAAGTTTGGGCAACCGTTTTCAATACTTCCACTGGTATGCCATCGGGGCCGGGGGCCTTATTATTCTGAAGAGATTTAGCTGCTAGAATCAGCTCTTCTTCGCAGAACAATGGGATGTCTTGTTGTTGGGCAGGAGAGATCTCCATTGACCTAACAGGGTGAGTCGGGAAGAGTGTGTCCACTATGTTCTTCATTAGCTCCGCGGTCATCGTGGGGGGTGACGCCTGCGCTCCTAATTTTTTCATGACATCCCTATAGCCGAGTCCCCAGGGGTCGCTGTTGATCTCCGGGCGAAGGTCCTCCCACTTTTGTTTCTGTTTGAACAATAATGAAGAATAATAGAGTTTAAAACAACACCTAGACAAAAATTGTTCATCCCGCTGAATGCACTGAATTTTCTTATCATAAACTTTAAATATTAGTACTGTGGTAGTTGTAATTTCATTTGTGGGCGCCGTGGCGTAAGTGGTTAGTGTGTCGGATCACTACGCATGAGGTTCCAAGTTCGAATCCTACAAAACACCAAAAAGTTTTTTCACGGTCCCACCTCTCGCGAGCGTCTGACAAACATCCGAGAGTATTGTTGTCACGAAAAAGCTTCTCAAATCGCCGTTCGGATACGGCACTAAACTGTAGGTCCCTTCCATTCATGTGAAAAATATAACGCACACTACATGAGTGGTTGCGAGAAGCTAGGCCCTGGCACTTAATGAGCTGTTGCGCCAAATATTTATTTATTTATTTATTTAGTTGTAATTTCATCATCGTACAACCAACCCTAAAATAAAATTGTCAGTCTCTCCGAATCCCAGAAAAGACACCAAAAGTTTTTTCACGGTCCCACCTGTCGCGAGCGTCTGACAAACATCCGAGAGGATTGTTGTCACGAAAAAGTTTCTCAAATCGTCGTTCGGATTCGGCATTAAACTGTAGGTCCCTTCCATTCGTGTGAAAAATATAACGCACACAACATGAGTGGTTGCGAGAAGCTAGGCCCTGGCACTTTAAAGAGCTGTTGCGCCAAATATTTGTATTTTTTTTGTCTCCTACTAAGCTTATATTTCTATATAGTCTCCTTGTAAGTCTACACACTTCTCCCAGCGATGCTTCCATCTCTTTAACCCGTCCAAGTAGTATTCGGCGGAGCAAACGCAGCTTTCTCATGCCTAAATCATGATTCAGTATATGACAAACACGTTCTTTGGATATATTCATAGCCCCTGCTATCTCTCTCACTTTAATTCGACGGTTGTCATTTGGTGAACTTGAGCGATGTTATCGTCAGTGTTTGCAGTTTTTGGACGTCCCGAAAGTTTATCGTCTCCCAAGCTGGTACGGCCACCTTTAAATTCAGCTGCCCAAAATTTCACGGTCATAAATGATGGCGCAAAGTCCCCGTACACAGCGTCCAACTCATCTTTGGTTTGCGTAGGCGTATCGCCTTTCAAAAACAAATATTTAATGACAGCTCGATAAAATAAATTAATAAATATTTGGCGCAACAGCTCTTTAAGTGCCAGGGCCTAGCTTCTCGCAACCACTCATGTTGTATGCGTTATATTTTTCACACGAATGGAAGGGACCTACAGTTTATTGCCGTATCCGAAGGGCAATTTGCCTTGAGAAGCTTTTTCGAGACAACAATACTCTCCGACATTTGTCAGACGCTCGCAAGAGGTGGGACCGTGATAAAACTTTTTGCTGTTTTCTGGGATTCGAATTTGGAACCTCACGCGTAGTGATCACACACACATTAACCACTTACGCCACTGCGCAATGACAGCTCGATACTCGATTTTTTTCCATTTTCACAAAAAGACACATCGACTCACTCAAATGATTGTCAAACAACAACTGCGTGTCCAAAATGAATGAAATTTTGGTGAGTACCTTTCAAAAGATGACTGCTACCATCTTCATGTTAAGGTCGGAAGCTTTTCAGAACACCCTCGTAATATGACTGCACCTGATTACTATTTTTAACTATCACTTAATATAAGATTATTATTAAAGAAGTTCCATTTCAACCTAATTAAGGTTTAACCCCCATGATGACATTATGAAGTCTAGTTAATAAATTATGAATTTAAGATGAATTGTAAGTAAACGAACCAAAGCAGCGTGATTTATTTTCTAAATTCATTCAACACTACAATCCTCTGCAATTAATGCATCTGTATAATCCCTTAATTTATGCGTTATTCACTCATTCAAACTCTTCGTCAAAAGAACAAATATATTTCAATTAAAGCCTCAAGTTTACATGTAAGTTTTAGTAGAAACATCAAAAGCAATTAATTGTTTTCTCAAAAAATAATCAATTCCATCCAATTAGGAATTCTACAACCCCGGTCATCATTTGAAGCTATTTTCATTTTCATTCATTGACCTCCTTCTGCGTATTAGATAAATACATCTCAATTTAGAAAACTTTCTAATGCAGCACCTTAAAATTAAGGTGTTCTAACCTCGTCCAATTGTAGTGTAAGTGGAAAATCGTTAAATGTAATTAAAGAAACCAGAAATAAACAGATGGCCCCTATCGAATTAGGCAGCACTTAGTACAAAGAAAAGTATATTCCAATTTCACTTTTTGCATATATAAACAGACCAACGGAATTAGAGACGCAAAAAAAAATAAATAAATAAACACGATTTGTTGCCATATACATCTACATATGCGAATCTTATGGAAATTCGTTTGACTTCATTCGATTCAAATGTGTTCTACTTGGTGCTGCTTTTATTGTTGTTTTTGTTTTCGTTGTCAAGGATGATAAGTGAAATTATTTATTCGAAATTTTGTTCGTTTTTATTACAATATATTTGGTGGGTGTTAAGTGTTATTGATTCGAATGGAAAGAAATGATTAGTCACGTAAAAACAAAAGAGTTGAGCAGCGAACTTTTTTTTTCTTGTATCAACTTTTGAAATTGCATTTTTTTTTTAAACGACCAAGTTTCATTGCAATTGTGTTCCTTTTTTTTTTCTCCGCACAACTTTCTGGAAGCATTATGCTCCTGAAAAAGTGCGAAAAAAAATTCTCCACTATGTTTACTTCAAAAGGTAAGAGTCCAGTGCAGACAACCGTCATGACAAGTCCTCTTTTCATCATTAATTCAAACAGAAGAAGATGAAGACATAATGCAATTGTCAAAGAGTATAAATAACTCTTGTCTACTCTGCCATAAGTTGAGCAACAAGAGCAAACATTTAGAAAGAAAGTTACTATAATTGGCATGAAAAGGTGCGGAGAAGTTACGTATAAACCTACCAAAAGCCTGCTTCACGTTACGGATAAGAAGACAAAAAAAAAAGAACAGATATCACTTCATATAAGTACAATGACAAATGTTTTATAAAATGCTCACAGAAGTAATCAGCGCGTGGAGCTAGTAAATTCTGTTGGTAAGATGTAATTTTATGATGTCTGCTTATGTCTTAAGTGATAAACTGTTGACTGATTGACTGACATAATGCTCTCGGGACGACATTTTCTGTATGACAGGTGAACTGGGTCGATTATGAAACTTCTTTCGTTTCTGTTATTTATTAGCACTTTTTAGTGTTGATCATTCATGAGTGCTGTGTGAATTTCCATATTTGCTCAGATAAAAGAAACAGTTTTAAAAAAGGAATGACTTATTTGTTGAAGTGGTGGTGTTAGGCATATAAAATTAAATAGGCCTTAATTAAATAGTCAGATTTAATAGGGTCAGTTACAGCTTAAGTAAGGTGTAAGTTAGCAGACAAAAAAACCTGTTTTTTTTTTAGTAAGCTTAGAGTTTCAAAAGTAAAAGAAATAATTCCAAATTTCCTCTCATCTCTACTGCAATGGAAAGGGAAACTTTTTTTTTTTGAGTAATTTGTACTCATATATCAGTAGGACATATTAATTTTTGATTCTATCCTAATGTGTAACAATACAGACTAATTTATTCTGAAAGTTAAAGCATTATGTACAATATGTTTGCACTCCTAAGCCTGAACAAAGTTAAAGATTTTAAAATCAATCCGTTTAGACTCCACTTCATACTCGTATTTGGATCTAACGTTCGTTTGAAGAAACCAGCATACTATCTATTATATCATCCTTATTAGGACTAGCGAGTTCGTTTGGAATTTAAGAGGCACTGTCACTGGAAAAAACAAGCGCCCCATGCTCACTGAAACAGCAAGATGGCAGCTACATCGAAGATGAAGAGCAGAGGGTCCTTTTATGTTAATATATTGAAACACACTTTCCGGGTAGCTCAATCTACAGCGACACAGATGTATTGGAAAGGTTTAAAAGGGCCAGAAGAGAAGACTGGGCGAAGACAAGAGCCACCTGCATGAAACTAAGGCTAAGTTGAGCTCTAAGCACCTTTCAGCTTTTTAAACAGAGAGCAGGCAGAATATTCCCTGCTCTATTACAAAAAGGGTGAGAAATCATTATGTCACATCTCCTAGGACTATTGAGAAGCAGCATAGCACTTGGGCATATACCTAGAATCTGGAGAAGGGCAAAGGTTGTATTCATCTCGAAAGTAGGTAAATGAGACACCACTTCACCTAAATCCTGTAGACCCATCAGGCTGACCACATTCATGCTAAAGACGCTATAAAAGGTCATAGATAATCATCTAAGGATGACTATGCTTAAAGAATATCTCTCCACCGCAATTAACGTGCCTACAGAACAGAAAAATCCACAGAAACCGCACTCTATCAGCTGACAAGTTGGGTCCGGGATGCACTGGAGAGCAAGGAAAGCAAGAAAATGGCAATATGCACATTTCTAGACATCGAAGGAGCCTTCGACAATACCTCCTATGAAGCAATTAGGAGGTGGCTCGAAATAAAAGTATGTGTGAGATGCTGAGAACTAGGACTGCTGAGACAGAGGTGGGACAAAGTACCATCACAATAAGCACCACTAGAGGCTGCCCACAAGGAGGGGTATTATCGACTTTGATGGGGAGCCTAATAGAAGATGAACTACTGTATAAATTTGAAGAAACGCTGTGCAAAATAATTCAAACGGGTCTCAAAATCACACAGAGTGGTGCGAAATGGTAGGACTTAGAATGAACCCTGTCAAAACCACTATGATACCCTTCACTAAGAAAAGACTGCTAACGCGTAAGCAACATATCCTATTGGAATGTTTTAGGGCCAATCCACAGAAAAAGGTCACGTATCTAGGTTTAACATTAGACAGCAAACTCCAAAAGAACATGTAAAAGCTGTGGTAACCAAAGTCACCAAAGCACTTATGATGTGCAGGGACATTTTGGGAAAAACCTGGGAAAACAGCCCAGCCACACGAAATTGGATGCACATAATGATAGTGAGAACCATAATCACAAACGGTGCAGTGGCATGGGTTAACAGAACAAGACTAACCACGACAAGGACATCCCTGAGCAAAGTGCAGAGATTAGCCTGCATATGTATAATAGGAGCCATGCGAACCCGTCCCACAGCGGCACTAAAGGTTATCGTATACCGCCGCTACATTTATTGCTACAGCAAATTGCCAAGGAGACCATATTGCGAATTAGCAGGGCCATGAGCCAATCTTCTTCCTTTAATCAGCGAGGTTATGATCCGAAAATAAAATATCACAACCCTCCCACTTCACCACATTTCTACTAATCCGCCTGCGGGGTTCGCCTATTTGACCTCAGAAAATATCGGCAGGTCCGCCGATTTTGGATCACTCGGTTACTGAGGCCAATGAAATGCCGATGTCGTCGCATTTGTGTGATCCAGGCGTTTATAGGCCTGCCTTTCCTACATCGCGATGTCTTTGGAACGTGCATTGATATTGCCTTTTTAACAGGGCTCAAATGATCTCTTCTTTGAACGTGGTAATACCAGCTGAGCCGGTCGCGCTCTATTTTTTGTACGATGGTTTCCTTTCCTTTCTCATTGTGAACCGTATGTGAGCGCTGGACGCACAACTGCGGTGTAGAGCTTTTCTTTCAACTTAGGTTGCATTTTTCTGTCACAGAAGATAGCGGAACTTTCTCGCCACTTCATCCACCCTACGCTTACGCCATGATTGATATCGCCATCACAGATAACTTTGCTATTGATCATAGATCCCAGATATTTGAACTTTTCGCACTTGGGAAGCATTGTTCCATTCAAATAAATGTCTGGAATAGGCCTAAGTGTATCAGAGAACGGGGTCTTTTTTGAACTAATGCGATACCCATTTCCCTCCAGAACGTCCACCCATACATCAAATGCTCGTTGCAGGGATGTAGGATCCTCATTTATGATGGCTCCATCGTCAGCAAAGAATAAATGATGTGCCTTGGGGTCCATCACTTTACCTTCAAGCAGATAATCAAGGACTCTAATAAAAAGCAAGAGGCAATATGGTCAAGAAATACTGCGTTGAAAGAAAATTTGACTCAAAGCTGAGCAACAGAAGGGATTCGAGCAATGAGTTAGACAAGTAACGGGTGTCCGCCGGGAAGGTATACTACTTTGTTTGTTTATAATTTTTGATTAAATGAAAGAGAATGGATCTTATATTGATAAATGTTTTATTTAATGTCGGCAATTATGTATGGAATACAATATCAGGTAAATGTCCGCCTCTGCTAGTCTCACAAATGCGAGCCCTTTTGAGCACATTTTTCATTACATTCTCACACATTTCACGCGGTATTTCATTAATTTCATCACGAATATTTTGTTTGAGTTGCTCAAGCGTTTCTGGTTTGTTTGCATAAACTTTGCTTTTCAGATATCCCCACAAAAAGAAGTTAGGAGCAGTCAAATCAGGCGACCGTGGAGGCCAATCAACATCACCATTTTTTGAAATAACTTGTTGTGGAAAGAGGTCTCGAAGTAATTCCATTGTAATCCTGGCTGTATGCGATGTGGCACCGTCTTGTTGATACCACATGTTAATCAAGCCCAAAGCATGCAGTTGTGGCGTTAAAAAGTTTTCAATCATATCACGATATCGCTCCCCATTCACAGTTACCGTTACGCCGTTTTCATTTTCAAAGAAGTAAGGTCCAATGATTCCTCCTCACCAAATTGCACACCAGACTGTTACTTTTAATGGATGCAAAGGTGACTGATGAATAATTTGAGGGTTTTCCATTGCCCAGAACCGACTATTCTGTTTATTCACATATCTATTCAAATGAAAATGTGCCTCGTCACTCATTATGATTTTTTCATGAAAATCGGGGTTGCCATGGGCTAGCTGTAACATCGTATTGACATATGTACGGCGGCGTAAATGGTCTTCTTGAAGAAGCTCTTGTGTCAACTGAATCTTAAATGGAAACAAATGCAAATCCTTGTGCAAAATTGTGGCCAAAGTCGTTCTTTGAAGACCAAGCTGCTGAGCACGGCGTCGAATTGAGGTTGATGGATTGTTTTGAACACTTCCTTGAACAGCAGAAATGTTTTCAGCCGATCTTGCAGTGCGTTGTGGCCCATGCTTGGGCCTATCACCTACAGACCCTCTTTCTTCGAAATCATTCACTACACGATAAATAGTGCGTTTTGTTGGCACGTTGTTTCTCCCAAAAATTTCACGTAACTTTCTCATCGTCACAGTAATCGATGATTGATTTTGATAAAATGTTTTAACGATTAAAACACGTTGGTTTATCGAATATTTTTCCATAATAAATTTGCCACGTGTCTACTTCACGACTGCCAAATATGAACTGTCAAGACTAATGTTTACCAAAATGGCGGCAAAACAAAGTAGTATACGTTCCCGGCGAACACCCTGTACCAATTCAAACAACACACAATTGAATAGTACACAGACAGATCGAAAAGATCTACTGGCACTGGGGCAGGAGTGTACTAGCCCAGGACTAGATACTCACAATTACTGGAAATACGCCCCAGTATATTTTACGCAGAAGTGCACGCGATCGAAAGATGCGTGCAATTCAATCTAGGCAGGAAATGTCGCGGCCAGAATATCACAATACTATCATACAGCTAACCCGCTATCAAAGCACTGACCTCGCACGAGATTAGTTTCAAACTGATATGGGAAAGCCTCACCAGGATCAACAAATTGGAAGAGGCAAATAAAGTAACTCTCCACCGGGTACCAGGACATATTGGAGTGGAGGGGGACGAAGCAGCTGATGAACTAGCAAGAAACGATTCAAAAATGCTGTGCCTTGGACCAGAACCCTTTTGTGGGATATGACCCCACAAAATACGGGAAGACTTAAGAAAAAGGAACAGAATAATTGGGTCAAACATTGGGATGATATCATCCAACTAAGACAGGTAAAAGAACTTCTGGGGATATACAACCAGAAAAGGAGCAGAACCTGCCTAAGAGTTAGCAGAATCGACTCTTGATGGGCATGTTAACGGGTCACTGCAGACTCAAGGAAACTGGGAATAGAGGGAGACGGACACTGCAGATTCTGCAGGGACTTCGCAGAAACACCAGCGCACGTTTTTATGGAATGCGAGGCTCTGACCTACAAAAGAAATAATCACCTATGTGCCTATCTCCGACCAGAAATGGATCTATCTTAGTTAAATCCACTCAAGATACTCCGGTTCACAGTAACAGCTGGACTGGAGGAAGTGCTCTAGACCAAACATAGAGACTAGACTAGACTAGACTAGACTAGAGCCTTAGTTTGGGGTCACAATAGATCTGCTAAAGGTCGCAGTGCACTTGCACCTTATTACAACTACATCTATCTATCTATCTAGGAGTTAAGAGACAGAAGGCGTAAAAATAAGTTATTGGCAAGAAAAAATAAGAAACAAAATTCACTATACTTATGTACATATGCATTAATATGCATCTATTGAATTTCTATGCTATTTGCACTGTATACGAGTATAAAATTGTGTTCATTTGAATCTTGAATGCAATTACATGATTGTATGACGTTTTTTTTGGAAAGGTCAGCCATAGAGAGAAAGAGTGATGTATTGCGTTTGAAACTCTGATGATTTTAGTTATCAGAAAAACTCCTGAGGTGGCGTCCAGATAACTGGAGAGAATTGTTTTGTTATTTTGTCCTTGCTTATGATTAACTGCACTGATGTTCTTCACATCAATCATCAAACATACTATTGCACTAAACATGCAAATAATTGAGGTGCCCCGTGAAATCTATTAAACACCAGTCCTCACTTCAAGCTCATAAATTTACTATTAACAATATTGTACCTACTGTTAATGGCTTACATACAATCTCATGTTTCACTTATAGAAGGTGAAACTCAAAAGTAAAAGTAAACAAGTTTTGAGCGACTCTTGTATACACAATTTCTCTTTTAACTAATTTTAAGCGACCGTAGTCCTCCTGCATTTATCTTTACTGCAATTCCCGCATTAATATGCAATGCCTTGACTCGAGGAACAGAATCACAGCATCATTATCTTACGTAACTTTGATTAACATCAACCCCACATATTCTTTAAAGCATCATTAACTCGGCCCAGCCCACAACCTTTTTCCCAAAAGAGTTACCTAACACCACTTAGTTTTTCTTTTTGTTGTAATTCTTGTTTAACACTTTCCATAGTCTAGGCGTCTAGGCCGAATGGAAAAAATTATTTTAATGATTGGCCATCTTATACAACGTCTTTTGATTATAGTCAATTGGGAAGAAGTGTCTATACAACCCTGCCACCCCGCCGCCACCACAGTACCATAATCACAACCAACCATCCATCTAACTATCAAAATGCAATAACATTCCTTGTTACCGGCGCGAATGCGGAGGTGCCCGGCGCTCGAGTACCCATGAGAGTGGATTGCCCAGAGCAAAAAAAAAAAAAACTGAAATGGAAAGTTTCCGGAAACTTTTGGTAACTTTAGCCGATTTTATTGACCATTTACCGGCGAGCGCGAGCACACACATCGCCATCGTGGTTGTCGATGTCTTTAGTGAAAGCCGATGAGTATTTTACTGTCATGTGCCTTTCCTTTCCAACTTCAATTTCATGACGATGATGGATGCCATTGGTTTTTGTGGTGTGGAAACCACCAAACAACTGAAAGTTCAGCAAAATGCAATCAACTCTTGATTTTATGTAGTTGTCCCCCCTCCACCCACTGCCTGGATAAAATTAATTTTAATGGCGTTGTGTATTAATTTTCATTACAACAATTACAAGTGTAAACGATTAATGTTGTTTCTCTCATTCGACGAACGACCTTAAGTCTGTGTTGGGCATCGAAGCCGGCTTTTCGGATTGGATTCGCTTCAAGTGTCAACAGAGAAAGGGAGTTCCGGTGATCGATCAGTAGCGGAGGCTTATTCATTAAAATTCCTCGATGGAATATAGGTTAAGTAAAAGTTTTTCACTCCGTTGAATGCCAACAATCAGTTGTTTGGTTTAGGTTTCACTGTTTTACTTTTTTTTTCAGTCTTACTTAACGTTTTTTTCTGAATTGCAATTCTGCTTGGGCTATGGGTACTATGCAGTGCTTAAAGAAGTTAAAGGTGATTGTGGTTTTGTTCTGCTTTACAAATTTAATTTGTTGCACACTAAACCATGGGAAAGAGAAACTGCTTTTGAATTCAATCCAGACAGACTAAATTCATTTATAGGGAACGTTGAAGTGTCTCTTGTAGGCGGTTTAATATCCAGGTATACATCAATCTTATAAATGATAGTTGATGTTAGTAAAAATTTGTAGGTACTTAGTTTGGAGTCATAATGAAACTATCGTCATAAAATTTCTTAACTCTGCCGGTAAAAAGAATGCATAAATGTAAGGTTTTAACAGATGTTAAAGACATATCCACAAAGTGTTGAGAGCACAGCCTTTTTGAAACGAATAGTGTGATACACTTTCAAAATTTTCTTTTCAAATATTATCCTATATTAGATTACTTACTTTTACTTATGTTCTGTTTCCCCTTGTGTGTCTTAGGATTTTCCAACTCTTTGCAGTTTTTCGTCTTGATAAGTATGTATGTACATAAGTACTTAGCGGCAACGAAGACCAACATGCCGCTGTCCGACAGAATGAACTATTCAACATAGACGATGATAGTCCAAGTTTCTGTCGACCTAACCAAACCGAAGTGAGGATAGCAATATCCAAGCTAAAATCCATCAAGGCTGCTGAATCTGACGGCTTACCGGTGGAACTCTTCAAGGCAGCTGGTGATGATGATTGGTAGAAAGCATATACCAACTCTTCTCTAAGATTTTATTAGGCGAATGTATGCCTGATGAATGGAATCTCTGCACTGTTTGCCCGATCCACAAGAAAGGAGATCCCGCATACAAAATCTTTTCTGCGATGTTGTGTGAACTCCTGAGACTTTTTATCAATAGCCTGATTGGCCCCTTTTAGTGCGGTTTCTGGCCAGGAAAGTCCACCATCAATCAAATCTTCACACTTCGATAGATTTTGGAGAAAACCCAAGAAGTCTACCTATGGCAGCATCTATAGAGAAGAGCTATAGAGAGCCATGACTAGTTTTGACACCCCTTCCAACTTGTCCGTCTATGCAGGATGACGATGGATAACGCTCGCTACGCCATCAAGCTCGATAAGGACTTAACCGAAACCAATTCGTGATATATAAATTGTACAAGAGGTTTTCGGCTTCTTTGGTCACATAGATTATTTAATAAAACAGATTTATTTCATTATGTTATCCCAACGTTTCGGCAGGGATTGCTGCCTTCATCAGAGAATCTTTAAATGTCCCACAAGGTCACGTGGTTTATACTCATAATCTGGCTGCAGCTTAATGGCATAACTAGCAGCTATCTTCCTAATGAAGATTGGTAGGGCTGTTAGCCTGACAATAGCTTCCAGAGCTGTCGTAGGGCAGGTGCTCATCGCACCTGTAGTACCAAGACAGGCAATTCTTTGCAACTTCTGCAACTTGCTTGCCGTTGTCTTCTGGAGAGTTTTTGGCCACCAGACGATAGCCGCATATGAGATAATGGGGCAAACCATTTATGTACAATCAATGTATCATTTTAGGAGAGAGACCCCAAGCTCTGCCGTATAGGCGTTTACTGGCCCACAGTGCTCTAGTACTCGTAGCACTCTCTGTGGCGGACTTGATATATGAATTCTAGTTAAGTCGTTTGTCAAGAATTACACCAAGATATTTGACCTCGGTGGAAGTGTGGTGCCTCTGATTATAATAGGTTCAAGATTCACCTGTGTCTTTCTTGTGAACGGCACCAGAATGGTTTTACTAGGATTGATGGATAATCCTTCTTTGTAACACCATTCTACAACTTAAGATATTGCACTTTGTATGACGTTGGAAATTATCGTGCCTTGTTTACCTCTAATAATAACCGTCAAGTCATCAGCATAACCGACGGTGGTGTAGCCTGATCTATGAGGATCTACTAAAAAATTGCCGATGACTATTGACTATAACAGGGGGGAAAGAACTCCTCCTTGAGGACAGCTTTCGGCTGCGGTAATAGACACCGACACTGGCCCGGAGGAGGAGGTAATGAATCGACTTACCAGCATGGTCCTAATCCATTGGTTGGTCGATTCTTCGATACCTCTGCTACTAATTGCCCTTGCGATCAAGTCGTAACCAGTATTATCGAACGCGCCCTCGATGTCAAGAAATGCACACAAGACTATCTCCTTTTAACTAAGTGTTCCCTCAATCTTTTTGACGAGATAATGAAGATTAACATTGTTAACAGTTATGTAAAAACGGCAAACAAAAGAAATAAATTAAGCAATTTGTGGCAAAAAAAGAACACTTCTTCTGATGAAGTAAAGTCACTTAATAACGGCTAACAAATTTTAAACTCAAAACTTTGCAGAAACGAGAGACCAATAGATAGAGGAGATATTCTATGTGTCCTGCTTCCGGTTAATGCTGTTCGTGTTGTTCAAAATGTGTAACGTTTCGAGAGTGTAGCTTTTCGATGAACTCGTATGTTTCTCCGTCTGCAGGACCATTTCGAAACGTAGAAGTCCGGTTTGTAGCTATTCTCACTGCTGTGGCTCGCAAGGGCTATTTAATTGGTACTCTTGTTTCTTATGTCCGACTTGTGATTGTCCATCCGCTGTTTTGGGAGCTGTTTCGTTGTACCAACGTAGCTTAAGTGCTTTCATTGTCATTCCCAAGGCAGCCTATTTTGTAGATGGCATCTGTGCATCTATCCTTTTCTATTTGGCCGCTAGTTTACTGAAAAGGGGTGCAAGCGTTCAGTTTGACTTATACACCAAATTTACATCCTTGGAATAATTGACGACTGCTAGCTCAAAGCTTTCAGCAAGCTTAGGAATGTCGACCATGCCTTTATAGGCCCCGTTTCCTCTTTCAGCTTCATCATCACTAGGAGCTATAGTTTATTGGCGATCTAGAAGACTCCTTATGACTTCCCCAGGATACCCATTATCCGTGAGAATCCGTGTAACTCTCTGGACATTATCGGAGTGGAATTTTTGGTCTCTTAACGCAAAAACCTTTCCCACTAGGTTTGAAACAGTATTTATGACAATGCGTCTGGCCTGGTTGGACCGAAAGTTGACAAGTCTTCCCAATGTTGTATCTTTTTGGTACCAGTTAAATGAGAGTCGGTCATTTTCGCGATGGATTTTGAAGTCCAAAAACGTTATCTTTGGATTGAAGTCGTTTAGTCTGAAGCATTTCGTCAATCCTCCGGTAGTCTATTACGCCGAATATGCCGCCAAAGTAATTGACTATAAAACCTGGCCTTTCTGTTGCTTTGAAACATTCGTCAAATACATGGTCTAATACTAGATTCGCAAACGTTCGTGAGAGCGGATTACCCATCGTTACTCCGTGAACCTGCTTATGCAGTTCCTCCGTGAACTACAGGTAATTGATCTCTTTAAGGAAGAAATCAAGAATTTCGAGGAATTAGGTCAAGCTGAGGTTTGCGTTTTGGCTTATTATGTCCCATTTTTTCTTAGCGATGCTAATTGCAAGTTGTGTGGGAATATTGGTAAACAGTGAAATTGTATCGTAAGAAACCAAAACATCGTGCTCGAAAAATTCTACATTTTTCGCTTTGCCACAAACTCAAAGGAATTTTTTACGGAGTAGGCCGAATTATTCTTCACACACTGTAGGACCCTTCCTACATACCTCGACAGTTGGAAGCATGGAACTCTTATTGATGACGTGATCGGTCTGAGAGATACATCGGTGTACACCGTACAGAACGTCATAGTGAGTAGCAACAACTTCCAGGTAGTAAGGAACTTTGTCTACCTTGGCTCTGCTATTACTCGTAATTCTGAAAACGTCATCAGTGTAGAAATCAAGCGAAGAATAACTTTTGCCAATCGCTGTTTTGTAGAGGTAATAAGGTAATTCAATAGTAAAGTCCTATCTCGAACAACTAAGAAGATTCTATATAAGACCCTGATCATCTCAGTCCTGCTTTACGGCGCTGAAACATTCACTTTATTGAAGGCCAATGAAGGCGTCTTTGGTCGTTTCGAAAGAAAAATTCTTCGTAAGATATTCGGTCCCATTGACGAGTTTTGGAGAAGAAAATTCAATGACGAACTACACGAGCTGTACAGCGACATTGACCTAGTTAAAAAAAAAACTGCTTATTGGACGTCTGAGATGGTTAAGACATGTAAAGCGAATGGACACCAACGCTCTGGCCCGCATAGTCTTTGAATGCAACCCGGAGGGACGGTGCAGAAGAGAGCCTCCTCGCACAAGGTGGCACGCACAAGTTCAAGGGGTCCTCGACCAATTTGGAGTGTGCAACTGAAGGCAATTAGCTAAAGACCAAGCTAAATGGAGAGGATTATGGGTTGAGGCCCAGGTTCATCCCGAACTGTAGCGCCACCTAAGTAAGTAAGTACATAAGTACTTAAGCACTTTAAGTCAGACGAGAACTAGAAGATTTTGATTATTTTTTTTTTCCTATAAATGTTCCTCACCACTAAGGACTGTGTCCTTTAAAATGAAAAACCCAGTGATGTGGTTAAAGGAAAGGGTATAGAGAAGAGTTAAAGAGTGGATAGATAAGAAGGGAGAGAGGAGTGATGATGCTTGCTTGTTTTGAATGCCTGTAGTTTGTAGGTTTCTGACAATACTGAGGAAGGCAAATGATTCGTCTTGCGCTGTTAAAAACGAACTTATGAGATTCATGATGCGCCTGAAAACGGGTTCTAAGACGTAAGGAAGTGCAAAAGATGCCACATGGGTATTTCGATTGAATTGACAGACGGATGGGACACAACTATAGATTTCATCCGAACGATGATGGTGGAAGTACCATTATAGGATCGCTAGGCAGTGAACATCTCGTTCCAGCGAAGGAATTATAGATTGACCAATCAATTTGAATGCTTGTCGCTGAACATGTTCTAGAAAACTCAGATATGTTGCGGAAGCTCCCTCCCCAACATGCAAGTTGTACTCTAGTTTCGAACAAATAAATGCTTTATAGATCGTGGTCATGTCTGTAGGAGTGAAGAAACGTTTGCATCTTTTAAGAAATCCCAGGCATCCACCTTTCGCACCCTCGGTAATCTGCTGATCCCAGCTAAGGTGGGGGGATAACGTGCATACCAATCATTGACAAACCATCGGATTCCTCAATATCAACTCCTTTCATTTTTGATTTCACTACAGTAGTGACCTGCTTTAAAGATAAAAAACAACTCTGGGTTTTTGACGAGTTCAACTCAACTCGGCTTTGTGTCATTCGCTGTCGTTAAGACTCTACAGCTTGGATCCCTTGCCGTGGAGACGTTAAAGAGTAGACGAAGTCAAGCGATTTGTGATAAATTTATAAGAAAGCGAAGCTTGTTTGCCTCACTAATCCGAACCAAGCAAGTCCGAACATCGCGATAGTCCTTATTACCCATTTTTTCACATTCCAAATTATTTCTGCAGTCCAAATTATCAGCAAAGTCTAACTTAAGCAATAAATAAATACTTACTTATAAGCCATAAATAATATTCCAAAAGCTTCTGACCGTATTTTGTCTAGAGCAGTTTTAGAAAATCTGTACAGTTTGCTAACGTCTAGCTCATTTAATGCACTTATGCTTTCTTCATCCGAAAGAAAGTTTTCTCAAACACATGATGCCTCGTTTCACGAATTACCGGACACAAAGTACCTTCACTGGTCTAAGTGTGTCTGCACTCTCGTGCGGATAGCCAACCTAACCTAACCTAACCAAGGAAGTGTAAGACGTCTTCTTGTTCTCCTAATTTACATAATTCACACAAGTATGGCAGGTCCTCCCTATGCGGTATGCAGTTTAGCTTCAAAAGTTCTTACTTGCAGTTTCATCATCATTGACATTTCCTGAACACTATTTTTATAATGGAAATCATTTTACTCTAATAAGTTATGGTTCAAGCGGCTTTAAATAGCTCTGTGGATTGATGATCCGGCTTCCTCCCTATATTTTGATACGTAAAGTTCATCGACGCTTTCGATTAACCTATATAAAACTGGTCTCCAGTTTACCACGTTATCAGTACTTAAATTCACTTCAATCCTACATTGGCTCGCAAGATCCAACCATTCCGCGTACCACCTTGTTTTACTGACAACTGTCTTTAAAGCTGTGGGCGCCGTGGCGTAAGTGGTTAGTGTGTCGGATCACTACGCATGAGGTTCCAAGTTTGAATCCCAGGCAAATACCAAAAAGTTTTTTCATGGTCCCACCTCTCGCGATATTGAAGATAATATTTGATATTGAAGCAAATATTGAGCTGAGCGTATCACTTAAAACGCCCTATGAACTTGAAGTTGAAGTAGATCGCTTCGTCGAAATCCTACAGAATGCCGCGTGGAAAAATACTCCGAAACCTAACACAACGCCGGCCAGCTATATTCAAAATTATCCGCAGGAAATAAAAGAGATGATTAAGGAGAAGAGGAAAGCGCGCAAAAAATGGCAACAAACTCGGGCTCCGCAACATAAAGCACATCTTAACCGTTTGTGTAACTTATTAAAGAGATCTATTAAAGACCTTAAGAATAATGAAATGCAAACTCACCTAGAAAGCTTAACGGCGGAAAAAGATTCTAATTATTCGCTTTGGAAAGCTATAAAAGGTATTAAAAAACCTCAAATTCAAGCCGCCCCAATTAGGAAAAATCAAGACGAATGGGCCAGGCATGATAAAGAGAAAGCGCAAGTTTTTGCCGCCCACCTGGAAGAAACTTTCAAACCGCTTGATGGACAGGCTCTTATTCAAAATATAAATACGTCGTATATTGACAATCGTATAATAAGAAATGCAACACTAACCGAACTTAAGGAAGAAATAAAGAAACTTAAACCTAAGAAGGCTCCTGGATACGACCTAATCACGGGAGAGGTTCTTAAAGCACTTCCGAGAAAGGGTCTAATGAAGCTTCTGTTCATTATAAACGCCGCGCTTAGACTAGAATATGTTCCCAGTCAATGGAAAGTGGCCGAAGTCATAATGGTCCTTAAGCCCGGAAAACCACCGAATGAAAAAACGTCTTATAGACCGATTTCGCTTCTTCCAATTATATCCAAAGTGTTCGAGAGAATTTTGATTAGGCGAATACAGCCGGTTATAGAAGAGAGGCATCTCATTCCGGATCATCAATTCGGATTCAGAAGTAAGCATTCTACAGTTGAACAAGTGCATAGAATAACTCATGTAATCGAAAAATCTCTTGAAGAAAAAAAGATTTGTTCAAGCGTATTCCTTGACGTCTCTCAAGCCTTCGACAAGGTCTGGCATGAAGGCTTAAAGTTTAAATTACGACAAGTTCTGCCAGAGCACCTATACAATATTTTGAAGAACTACCTTACGAATAGACTATTCCGCGTCAAATGTGGAAACGAATATTCTAATTTTAAGGAAATAATGGCTGGGGTGCCGCAAGGAAGCGTTCTTGGTCCAGTCTTATTTCTATTATACACTCGTGATATACCGCAAGTAGAAGGCACTGAGCTAGCTACATTTGCCGACGACACTGCTATCTTGACAGTAGGTACAACGGTCGAAGATACTACAGAAAAACTGCAAGAAGCTTTGGATAGAGTAAATGAATGGACAAAGATTTGGCGAATCGCACTCAACGAGACCAAATCTGTTCATGTGAATTTTACTTATAAGAAAATAAATAATTTGCGGATCTTTTCAAACTCGGTTCAAATCCCGTTTGCAAACGAGGCTAAGTATCTTGGAATGACACTTGATACAAAGCTGAAATGGAAAACGCACGTAAAGAAAAAACGCAAAGGATTAGATAATAAATATCGAGAAATGTATTGGTTACTTGGAAAATATTCCAAGCTTAATATACATAACAAACTGCTTTTATATAAGCAGGTGCTAAAGCCTGTATGGACATATGGTATACAACTCTGGGGTTGTACCAAAATAAGTAATATTCAAATTTTACAAACTTTTGAAAACAAAGTGCTAAGGGGTATTGTTAATGCGCCATGGTATATCCGAAATAGCGATATCCACAGAGATCTTGGCATTAAAACAATCGAAGACGAAATCAAAAACTACGCGAGAAAGCATAAAAGTCGACTAGAAAGTCACGTTAATATTACAATCCTCCAAGTTTTGGATGAAAGAAATTTAGTACGCCGTCTACAAAGAATCAAACCTTTGGACTTAGCGCGTTAAGTAGCCGCGTCTAAACTGCGGAGCTAGCAGGAACTTCTAATGGGAAGCTACCTGCAAAACGTCATTATTTCGTGAAACGAAAACTACTTGATAAGTCGAATACTTAGTTGTAGTAAAAATAAAAACAAGTCTGTTTTGAAGGGAGGTTTTTTAGTGGGTAAGAATCCCACACTACTATGAGCACGCGCTGTCGATCCTCATAGTGTCTTGTTGAAGATTTTCACCTACCCTCGGAAAAAAAAAAAAAAAAACCTCTCGCGAGCGTCTGACAAACATCCGAGAGTATTGTTGTCACGAAAAAGCTTCTCAAATCGGCGTTCGGATTCAGCATTAAACTTGTAGGTCCCTTCCATTCGTGTGAAAAATATAACGCACACAACATGAGTGGTTGCGAGAAGCTATGCCCTGGCACTTTAAAGAGCTGTTGCGCCAAATATTTGTATTTGTATTCTGTTCGAATATACCTATTGTAGCGCCAATATACAATCGGATCCAGCTGAGTCGCTAGACATGTTGTACCACTTGTTCACATAAGATTTGTACTTTCGGTTGCATCCAGCTTGATTTTAAATTTGCAAGTAGCAATTGGTATTCCTAGAGTACCCTTGTCCGGAAAGATGGGTGCAGTTGTTCCTATTCTGGGGAGCTCATCAGCCTTACAATTCGAGTCTAGGGCTACTAATGAATTTATAGAGACCGATTCCTAGGATTTGATTGCTGCTTGACTGTCTGAAAAGTTGGGGATATCCTTGGCGAATATAACGTTTTTCTTAAAAAAGAAATCGGAAGAACCTTTGCAATAATGGGTTGGAATTAGCGAACCATTACTGTAAACACCGGTCAAAAAAATTCAAATAGAAACGTAATATGATCGTCGTCGATGATGAAACTTCTGTTGGATAAATCTGGCAAAGAGATTAAGTTTATCTTTTATAAGTACGAATATGTAAAATCCGATGACGATGCAGAATCGCTTGCTTGTACTGTTTATTCATCGCTTGGTTAGTTGTGTAGGAATCATAGAATCGCTTCCCTGGTTAAGTGCTCAAACATTTCGCGGATATATCGTTTGTTGGTGTCATCCACAATACACACACGATAACAGCGATCGGCGCGTAGAAAATGAATTTGTGTTGTGTTTCTTAACTTTAACTTGTTAAAACTACAGACAAATGCGACAGATATAGTATCAAATGCAATCAAATTGAACATCTCCCAACAACTTAAGACAGAAATACAAATTGTTCCTCATCCATATTCAATCTATATGTTCCATCGAAAAAGAAAGCATTGTCCAAGTGACTTCATCACCATCTAGGTTAACACATTGCGAAAGCAGAGTGAAATTTAAAATGCATAAATGCGGAAAAACAACTACATATTGCCGATGAAAATCAAAGCCAAAAATAAAACAATATTGGGAAATGTGAAACTACCCGTGGAAAGTTCATAAAAAATAAGAAAACAAGGCAGAACACATTCATTAACTCTGGCAGTGAACAAATCACATTCGTTTTCTTTTATGTGTTCTTCTTCATTTCTCACCGCCTTGATGGTTGTATATATACCTACTGTGTAGGTATAGGTTTCAGGTTACATTTGGCGAACGATAGTAAAAGTTGTTCTGAATAATTTTCATTTCATTATTACCAATTCCATTGTGAATATCCGGTGCGGAACTCATAAATTAAAAAAATTTTAAAATTAAGAAAATGTTAAAAATCTTATGTTTGTATGTACATGTATCTTTTAGTAGATATTCTTTGCGATTTCCCACGGTTACAAAACTATTTGCATTTTATAGTGCTGCAACTTTCTCTTACCATTCACTTGTGATCATTTTCATTATTGTAGGCTGTAATTGAATCTATAATCCAAACTTGTTTTCTTTTCTCTCTTTGTAGGGGCACTTTCTGTTCCTCTTGCTTTTCGCCATCACAGTCCATCGATCCTTGGCATTTGGTTTCGATTCAGCCAACTCATGCAGTCCGAATAAGATGTCACGACGTGGGAGAGCTCAACTAGTGGCCACAATACCATGTGATCTGTCGCGGCAGGCATATTGTCATCTACCAGGAGCAGCATATCCATGGCATGCTGTACGAAGATTTGTTCATGAGAATCAGGGCCTTATGAAGAGAATGTATGGCGATGTGAAACACATCTCCATATTAAGAACTGAAATTCACAATAATGATATAGATATTGAGGATTTAGAGCAAACTGCTGCCAGGTATTCTCGAGATGGATTCCGTAAGACAAAAGTTATGCAAAATCAATTTGAAAATACCAGAAATAATGAGGTATTGAAGGAGCCACATTTTCGACCAGTTTCGTCTCCAACTACCCAGAGTAGTACCACTAGCAGTACTACAACAACGACGACGACAACAGAGACACCAACTACGACAGATACGACGACTGTACCAACAGAGCCAGCGACTATGCCCACCACACCAGCTGAGAATCTAAGTCCGACTACTACACAGAAGACCCTCATTCGAACGATTACAAATCCTTCACCAACCGAACCATCAAAGAGAGCAACATCCAAGTTGGATGATGTTGAGTTAGACGCTGACGATGATGATGAAAATCTCGAATCGAACAGTGTCTATGAGCCGACTTCACCGAACTCAGCTACTATTGGGGATAACATAAAAATTGTAGAATCCCCAAATTTAGGACTTAGTAATATTACCGAATCTGCAACTATTTCTACTACACTTCGGGTAGCCCCACTCACAACGAAGAACGAGCCAACCGCTCCAACTACAGTAATCCGTCCAACCGAGTTGGATAGAATCTCCGAGACAATCAGTCTAATTGCAAATATGACCAAGGTTAGGGTTGATGGAATGGCAGTCACATTGCCTCTCAAAACTGCCACAAGCAGTAGCACAAATAGTAGCACTAACAGTCTCCATAATCTTTACAATAATTCACCAACCGAACCAACTGTAACGGTTACTGAAACTAAGAAGCAAACTGTTGCAACAATCGTAACAAAACCAGTTATTCGAGATGGACAGCTTTTTCAAGACACTGTCCAGAAAGATCCACTACCAGTGGCCAATCTGCGAGGAGTGTAAGCTTATCCTGCTCAATTTGATTGTCAATTTTTCTATGTCCATTTTCATTTTAGAAATGCTTGTCCAGTGAAAGAGGAAGTCGTTGCGCCATTTTGGGCAAACAACACTCGCGGAGAAGTGCTTGCTCTGTTGAACCTCTACCCCTTTGAGCAGTATGTCCATTGGGAGAAATGTACCCATGAACACAAACAGATGTATTGCCGTGATGGTTGCCGATGTGAACAACAATATCGACTACATCGACTTCTCGCCTACGATCCACACAACGAATGCCGTGGTATCTTTTCCGATTGGTTCCGATTTCCATCTTGTTGCATTTGTAAATGCTATGATATTCCACCAGATTTCCGCGCAACATCAAGGAGTCCTCGATCAGAGGCCGATTACCGACATCCGGCTGAAATAGCTGAGGCCGAAGTCCGCAAAGCCGTATACGAACACGCATCAGAAGAATGGTATCGACCTCGGGATGAGTTCGATTTATACGATTAAAGGAATACCTATGAGTATATATATGTTAAGTACCTATATATGTATATTTTTTTTTTTATTTGTATAATAGCTGATTTAGTTATATAGGCAATTTTATAATTAATTTATTGTTCTATAATATTTATTGTTATCCTAGTCGAAACAACAGGCACATAGTTAATCGATAAATGTGTATTGTAAATATTTTAATCGAAAAGAGCGAAAGTACCTTAAAAAAATACTGAATTTCCAACCAAAGTGAGGCACGCTAAATGAGGCTGCACACTTTGTTCTTACGTTGGAATGATAGTTTAATTAGTAAGTTGCAAAGTCTTTTGTAAAATTTTTTAACAAAAATACAGATCTTATCTGGCCATATACCTTACTCATAATGTATTATATACTAATACACATAGTTTTACTAAACATTTAATTACTTACATATATTTTAATATTTTATTACACACTTAGTATTTTTATCATTGACTAGGCCCAGTATATACATGCTTTGGACAGTTATATCTATTAGCGTGGTTATAATTAGATAGTTTAGTTTGTATCATCATGTCCTTATATCCAAAAGACAAATCTAAACAAATGTTTTTCGTTTTGTAAGCAAGACTTCGTTGGTTTCTCGCTGAAATAGTCAATCTAATTCTAATTTAGTCAATCTCTTCTCAAAGCATATTAATAAGAAAATACCCTTTAAATGGATTTTTTTTTCGAGGGTAGGTAAAAATCTTCCATAGACACTATAAGAATAGCAAGCGCGTGCTCATAGTAGTGTCAGATTCTTACTGATCAAAAAACACCACCCTTCGATATAAATTTGTTAGATATTGTATTTTCCGCAATCTAGACGCGGTTAATCCTTATCTCGTTAAGTCGAAAGGTTTCGTCCTTTGTATTCGGCGCAATAAATGACTCTCATCCAAAATTTGTAGGACTGTATTGTTGACATGTCCGATTAGTCGGTTTCTATGCTTTCTCGTGAAGCTTCTAGTTTGAGCTACGATTGTCGGAATTCCGAGATCCCTGTGGATATCGTCGTTTTTAGTAAACCACGGTGCTTGGACAATTTCTCTTAGCATTTTATTTGGAAATGTTTGTAAAATATTGGCATTTGTTTTCTTGGTATAACCCCAAAGTTGTATACCGTAGGTCCACACCGACTTTAGCACTTGCTGTGTAAAAGCAGTTTGTTCTCAGTACAGAGTTGGGAATGTTTTCGTGGTTACTCCGAAAACATTCCCAGTTCATTCCTCTATATTTGATTTCGAGTTCTTTACGTTTCGTTTTCACATGCGAATTTCAGTTCTGTTTTCGTTTGCAAAAGGTATTCGGGCCGAGCTTAGACAAATTTGCAAGTCATTAGTTTTCTTATAAGAGAAATTCACGTGAACAGATTTAGATTCGTTGAGGTCGATCCGCCAGTCTCTCGTCCATTCATTTATATTATTCAGTGCGTTTCTTCGATTTCTTCGATTTTTTTACCTACTGCTATCCTATAACGGTGTCATCGGCAAACGTAGCAAGAATAGTGCCATCTTCATTCGGTATATCACGAGTATATTAGATATAGAGAAGCGGCCAAAGAACGCTTCCTTGCGGTACGCCGGCCGAAATTTGTTTAAGCTCCGAGTATTCGATTCCATGTCTAACACAAAAGAGTCTATTCCCGAGATATGATTCTAGAATATCGTATAGGCATCCAGGGAGAACTTGTCATAATTTGGATTTCAAGCCATCATGCCACACCAGGCTTGCGAGACGCCCAGAAATACGCTTCAGCAATTTTTATTTTTTTTTTCAAGTGCTTTCGCGATTACGTCAGTAATTCTATGCACCTGGTCAATCGTCGAATGCTTACTTCTGAACCCAACCTGGTAGGCAGGGATAAGATTATTTTTGTCAAAAGACTAGTTGGAGACGCCTTGGTAATAAAAAAAAAAAATATTTGGCGCATCAGCTCTTTAAGTGCCTAGCTTCTCGTAACCACTCATAATGTGTGCGTTATATTTTTCACACGAAAGGAAGTGACCTACAGTTTAGTGCCGTATCCGAAGGGCAATTTGGTTTAAGAAGCTTTTTCGAGGAGACAAAAATACTCTCGGATGTTTGTCAAACGTTCGCGAGAAGTGGTACAGTGGAAAAACTTGTTGGTGCTTTCTGGGATTCAAACTTGGGACCTCACGCGCAAAGGTCCGACACACTGACCATTTACGCCACGGCGTCCACGGGCTTCTGTAGCCAGTAGGTACATTGGTACCAAACCAGCCTCTACACTTGCTGCATCGTATGAGATTGTTCGGAAGGCGCTGCATACTCTCAACGCGTTAATACTGTAAGCTGTCTCCGTCTTTCTTCTGTGTGATTTCGTCTTCATGGCACAAGCCCATATTTGGCAGCCGAAGAGCGTCATCGATGCCGCAACTTTTGCTAAGAGCAGTCTCCTCTTGTACTTTGGTCCCCGATATTTGGTATGATCCTTACTAGGACAGCCGTTCCCTTTGCTGTATTCTCAACTGCATATTGCAGATGTTGCTCAAAGGTTACCCTTGCATCTATAGCAATGCCAAGGTACTTCAGCTCTGCGACTTCAGCCACGACTATTCTTATAGTCTTCATGATTCACCTGCTGCTTATGAGCATTGCTTCTGTCTTCTCCTCTGCAAGCTGTAGGTCCATGTGTACTAGCCAGTTCCAGCTCCTCAAGGAGTTTGGTCACCATAACGATAGATGTGCTATAGCTTCTACCTTCACGTCGGTCATTGCAGTATCTCGACACATCCGTATTCGACAATCCTAATCTCAAACACATGCTTCGTCAGAACGCTGTTCTTAGCTGTGATCTATTTAGTTTTATAAAGTCCCCTAATTGTTTGCGATTAAACACCGGCCACAAGGTCTTAGACACCCTATGCCTTACTATGGTGTGCAATGTAATATCAGTCATCTTGATGGTTCTATTGGAAATAATTCTCTTAGCCACGTATATTGGTGGTTTCGTGTGGCGAACCCCACAGGCGGATCAGTAAAAATGCGGTGAAGTGGGAGGGTTGTGATCCCTTGTTTTCGGATCATAGCCTCGCTGATAAAAGAAAGAAGAAGAAGATTGGTGGTTTCGTGTCTCCAATTATGTTACTTTGAGGAAGCTCTGCTGCTTCTTTGGCCAACACGTCTCCACTTTCGTTGCCTTTTATATCGCAGTATCCAGGTACCCAACATAATCTGGCACTTTTCTGCGTGCATAATGCTCTGAGCATTGTGCGGTAATTCCTCGCAATTTTGTGACGTAAGACTTTATCGCATTTAGTGCTGCCTCAATGTAGATGACAATATTCTTATCGGATATTGGTCCCATCTCAAGTAATTCCTCAGCGTTTAGTACAACTAGAACCTGCAAGTGTTCGGAAATCTCAGAGCCACCTGTAGGCTAATATCTCTCAAGAATATGCCTGACCCCATTCCCTCACTAGTCTTGGAACCATCTCTGTACATACATGCTATTTCATTGTGAAAAGAGACTTCCTTCCTTTGTTAATCCTTCATAACATTACATCATATGGTGTGTAGAAGTCTAAGTTGCCAAGAGTTTCGTCCGATATTTGAAGGATATCAGGAAATGATTCCCTAAGAATGCAGTTATGCCCCCTCATTAAAAAAAAAAATATTTGGCACAACAGCTCTTCATGTGCCTGGACCTAGCTTCTCGCAACCACTCATGTTATGTGCGTTATAGTTCTTCACACAAATGGAAGGGATCTACCATTTTGTGCCGTATCCGAAGGGCGATTTGAGAAGATTTTTCGTGACACCAATACTCTCGGATGTTTGCCAGACACTCGCGAGAGGTGGGACGGTGAAAAAACTTCTTGGTGTTTTCTGGGATTCGAACATGGAACCTCACGCGCAGTGATCCGACACACTTGCGCCACGGCGCCCCGCATTACTGGTTTTAAAAAGCTGAAGCGCAGCATCGGCCATTTGTAATTTTATTTGTCGGTCCAATGGTAAAAGATACAGAAAAATCTCGAGTGGCGCCCTGGGTGTAGTAGGTAGAGCACCCGTGTTTGCATTGCAGGTGGTTCCTTGTACCATTAGCCAACATATCCCCCGTGCTTTCCTTACTCTCTGTCTTCCACCACCAAGAACCTCATACGTAAGGATCAGTCTGACTATCATGATGTATAACCAGTGCATCATTCAAGCCCCATTTTGTCTCCGCAGTCCTCTTCCAACTGAAGAGAGCATTGTAAGCCTTACAGGATCTTAACACAATACCAAAATATCTTGCGCGGTCCGAAATGGAAAGCTCCACTCCTGCTTACAAGAAGGTGGTTTTGTTCTTTATTGATTTTATTATAAATTATAAAAAAATAGTTTTGAGTGTCGATAATGTGGCGGGTCGACGGCGCTCCAGACGCCTCTTGGCTAACAGTAAATTAAATGCCATTTCACAAATTTTTAAAACACGACTTGCTGCGACCAAATTCTCAGACGACTGAATTAAATTTTAAAACTTTTTTCACATTGAAATTTTGAGAAATGTAGCTGAAGCATAAACAACTGAGCTTTAAGAACCACTACACCAAAATCTTTCTCTTTTTCTTCTATCCATCCTTTCCAACGCCCGCACTGTGTGTAAACATGTTAAAGGTATTCATAACCCTTTGAGTGCGCGCAAATTATAAAAAAAAAAAAAAAAAAAAAGCCACCTCGCTATCAATAATATAAATGCCAGTGCACTGATTAGAATTTAAAAAGTTCATTTATTTGAAAAAAAAGATAAAACGAAAATAATAATTTGTAAAACACGACCTGCTTTGCTCAAATCTTTAGACGACTGAATTAAATTTTCGAAATTTGTCAAATGCCAAAGTACTCCCCCTCGAGTAATGCAATTACGGCAAGACGGATGGCGTTTGCTTTCTGGGTGTGCTAACGATTGTTGCTAGCTGTGGCGTGTTGGGGTCGTGTATGGACTGTGTTTGAGCTTATTGGAGGCGAGCTGAGCCGCCTTGAGTAGTGTTGAGGCCTCGTTGGCTGTGTTGAACATGTTGGAGGCGTGTTGGGCCGCATTGAGTCGTGTTGATCCATATTGAGCAGGTTCCATTTAAGACATATGTATGTAAGTTTCTAGCACTTGAAATACTTCATTTTAAACATCGTGTCGGTTGTGCTAGTCCAAGACAATACTCGTTGCCGACACTAGTTTGGTACAACCCATGGACACAAAATCACAAAGTGGTAGAAAATTTTATTATATCCACAACTCAATTGAACTAATTTTTTTAAATTACTTTAAATACAAATAAATGATTACGAAAACAAAAGCCAAACAACTGTCAAAGTATGATTCACATTTTTATTCACTATAATCTATTTCCCTATCGATTGAGCTACACAATGCCATAGCTAAATCAATCGACAATCGTCGTGACGATCACTGATCGACATTCACAATAAGGGCGGGCCGTTGTTAAGTTGCTTTGGTTTTGTCACTGTTTTGCAAGAAGGTGGTTTTGTTCTTCATTGATTTTCTTAGTATAAAGAAATTATTATTTCAAGAAAGGGTATTTGAAGTTTCAATTTCAATTTATTTAAGTTTGGGTGTACAAATGAGACTTAGTCTTCTATAGTACGAAGTGTCCTTATGTTTTAAAGTTTCAAGTTATACTCACTTCACATAACTTTTTGATCATATGCAAAGTAGAAAGATAGGCAGATTACTGAAAGTTGCTTTTGTTTTGTTACACACTGTATGTGTGACACAGTGGCGAGCAAAAATGAGTACATGTTGCAGAAATTAGAGAGTAATGGATGAATATTATATTATTACCCTTAGGACATTAAAAAAATATATTTGTATTTCAATTAAAACCACTTACTTCACTGTGTAAAATAAAGAAAACAAAACACTTTTAGCAAAAAAGTAAGCAAAAATATAAAAAAACCTTAAAATATGTATGTATTAATTTTTGCACGTTTTTTTCTTGTGACATGTTTCTTTTGATTTTAATACTTCGTCCATAGCCCTTTGTTTTTCATAACATTTTGCATACGATTTGCCATACTTTCCACTAATTTTTCAATACATTCATGGGAAATTTTCGCTCACTCTACTTATACTCGAATCCATAGCTCATTTATATTTTTTGAAGGATTGTCATATTGTGCCAGCCTTCTTTTAACTATAGCCCATAAATTATCGATCGGATTTAGATCCAGGCTCTGAGCTAGCCACTTAAGCGTTTGAAATAATTTCTCTCCAAACCAGTTTTGTACAATTTTCGCAGTGTGTTTTGGTTCGCCGCCTTGTTGAAAAATGATTTCGTTAATAGGATAGGCGCACTCGTCAAAAAATCCTGGTAAATTGGCCCGCAGAATATCAATGCATTGCTCATAATCATAATTCTTCATAATAATAATAATAATATTTGGCGCGACAGCTCTTTAAGTGCCTGGGCCTAGCTTCGCGCAACCACTCATGTTGTGTGCGTTATATTTTTCACAAGAATGGAAAGGACCTACAGTTTAGTGCCGGTTCCAAAAGGCAATTTGTTTTGAGAAGCTTTTCGTGACAACAATACTCTCGGATGTTTGTCAGACGTTCGCGAGAGGTGGGACCGTGAAAAAAACTTTGTTGGTATTTTCTGGGATTCAAACTTGGAACCTCAGGCGCAGTGATCCGACACACTAACCAATTACGCCCACGGTGTCTGTCATATATGTATGTCATCAAAATACGAATGACCTATTGCCGAATTAAGTTTGTTTACATATTCCATGTGAGGTCATTTGCGCATGTTGCAGGTTTAATTGGATTTGTCTACTTCCCAGGCACTCCAACATCTTATTTACATTGCTTTTCTAAACATCTTCAGTTAAGTGTGCATCCATCCATCTTATTCCTGCGTCTCTCCTATGTTACGCCAGTGTACCATCCAGTATATTTGCTTTGCTTTGAGAGTATTTGTGGTAAGCTAGTTATCTCATATTTAAATATAAGGCGTTTTTCTTTTTTCGTTCAGAGCAGAGCTCTGAACAGAGCTCGAGCACATCGAGCGTGCTCTGAACCGAGCGTGCTCAGAGCGCTCTGATTTGTTTATGAAACACACTTGAGCACTCTGATGTCATTTGATTAGCAATTATAGGTTGAGCTGTCAAAATATTAATAGAATATCTATTGATAGTTATTTTTTATGTTATATTTACTTTCTGCACCACATTTATTTTCACTATTTTCACCTCTTCTTCTTCCTATTTCGGCGAGGTTATGACCTGAAAACAAGGGATCATAGCCTTCCCACTTGACCGGATTTTTACTGATCCGCCTGTAGGGTTCGCCTTAACTATTTTCACCTCTTCTTTTTCTTCTTCATATTTCAGCGAGGTTATGATCTGAAAACAAGGGATCATCATAACCTTCACACTTCAGCGGATTTTTACTGATCCGCCTGTGGGGTTCGCCTTAACTATTTTCACCTCTTCTTCATCTTCCTATTTCAGCGAGGTTTTGATCTGCAAACAAGGGATCATAACCTTACCACTTCACCGCATTTTTACTGATCCGCCTGTGGGGTTCACCTTAACTATTTTCACCTCTTCTTCATCTTCTTCCTATTTCAGCGAGGTTATGATCTGAAAACAAGGGATCATAACCTTACCACTTCACCGCATTTTTACTGATCCGCCTGTAGGATTCGCCTTAACTATTTTCACCTCTTATTCACCTTCTTCCTATTTCAGCGAGATTATGATCTGAAAACAAGGGATCATAACCTTACCACTTCACCGCATTTTTACTGATCCGCCTGTAGGATTCCCTTTAACTATTATCACCTCTGCGCCCTTAAAATACCATTTCTTGTCCTTTGCTCTCTTGCCTCCTTTGCTGAATATCATAATTTTTAAATTCTCCAGATTGACTTCGAAGTTGCAAATCCTGCAGTACTCCTCCAACTTTATGATCATGCTTTGTAGCACAGATGTATCTTCTGCCAGTATTATTATATCATCGGCATATATCAGGACCCTAACAACGATGCCATCCAAGGAAAGACCAGGGGCCTCACTCTGTATTGCTACTCGAAAGTCAAATTTTTGCGAAAGTGCTTTGCGATTCTAATCTTAGCCGGCACTCTGTAAGAAAACAGAATCGAATTGAAGTATGTATTGCCAACTGGGTCTATGAAATGTGCGAATCTAGCTTCGAGTATTGAACGCTAAAATGTCAAATTGTGGTTCGAATTGTGCTGTCGAATTGTAGTTACATCAAGATGACACACAAGAAGAAAGAATAGAACGCAGGGGATTTAGAGATAGGTCGAATATAATGGAGCTAAGCGATAAGAAAAAGAACAAAAATATATAATATAGTATATATAAACCAACCACTGGTTCAACTCGAAACTGAGAGTATTAGGTGGAAAATACACGATACAACTGTCGTACTGGGATCGGCATACTGTTGTATGCAGCACACACATACAATTTGCATACGACTTACGTACAACCAGATATTTTATTCAGCTATTTTACACATACACACCATATAATTTCCATACAGTTTGTGTATGTTACAGCGGTTGTACAGTCAAGACCATGCGACCATACGATATCGGTACAACGGTCGGTTATGTGAATACACACGACACAATTATCGAATACAACACCAAAGCTGTGAAACCGTTCGTAGAACAGTTGTATCGTGTATTTCCCACTTTACTTATTCTATCCACTGCTACCTTCAAGAGAAGTTAAGGTGGAGCATTTACATTTGATTTTTGGTGGACTGCCCTCATGTTCTAAAACACATTTTAATCAAGTAATTTCACAAAACTATTTTATGTATATCACTTTCATTGCATTTTAAGTTAAAAATAACATTTTATGTCATAAAATACTTACATTTTAAAAGAAACACAATTGCTTACCTCAACATCCGCAAACCAAATAACAATAGAACAAAATGATGCGAATTCGAGTTACTTTGACAATAGCAATACAGAGTGCCAGATTTGCGATAAGAAATTGACATTGAAGTTGGCAACAAAAGTTTATTCGTTTGTTATAAATTTGCATTTGCGATTCGAATTATAGAGTGACAATTCGTCGAATTCGAATGATTTGACTTTAGAGTAGCAATGCAGAGTGAGGCCCCAGCCTCCAAAAAGTCATGCAGGTCGTTCAACAGCAAAGCAAACAGAAAATGGCTAAGTTAACATCCTTGTTTTACCCCCATCAACAATTTTCCCCAATCACATACTGCAGAAACTGTGTTCGTGTACTGCCTTTTTAGTAGAGCTAAGAACTTAGTTAATATCCCCATATTGCTGAGTTTGTCAAAGAGAGCCCTTCAATCGATGCCATCAAAGTCCGCCCGCTTTAAAATCTACAAAAAATAAAATATAGAGAATAGATTGACAAAGAACAGTACACTCAAAATAAAGCTAACCATCAAATTTTGAGCTTTTATAAAATGATATAAATTTATTTTCTTTATATATAAATCCGTTTAACAAGTGAATATATGTGTATGTATATTTATTTTTATTGCATTAACATCTATTGTTTATTTTTTTATTTTTCTGTAAAATTAATATAATATTGTATATTCATATATTCATTGAAATATCAGACAGAGCAAACATGTAAATTAGAGCATACAAAAATATAAAGTAAATAAAATATTTAGAAAAAAACAAAACAAAAAAAAAAAATAGATAAATGAAAAAAATTATTAAAATATAAGGCTAGTGATAGATAAATTTATATTTTTAATTGTTTCATAGGCAATTTGTTTTAATATGTTTATTCGTTTCTTTTATTATATATTCGTTTTTTATTATATGTAAACATAGCTGTTAACATTTTTTTTATACAAAAAATTTAAGGCAATAAATATATTTTAAGGCAATAAATATAAACTGATTTTTTTTTACAAAATTTATTTTTTTTTTTCGAAAAATTGGAAGATATATATATTTTTTTTTTTTTTGTGAAAATGCTTAGAGCATAAAAAAGATTATTAAATGTATTATATACCAGTCAATTTGAATAGAAGGCACTTCACATATTGCATAAGATACAGAGAATATTCAACAGACAGAACATATAGAAGAAATACTCAGTTACTTTAAGATACTTAGAAATAATAGGTACGGAACAGTACCTAGCGATAAGATGTGTGCAACATTAAAACAAAACATTAAAATAAAATATAATAAAATAGGCAAGGCAGGGAGTGGTTGTGGTAAATTAACATGCATTTTGAAGAATAAAAGCTAGACATCCTAAGCATTAGAGACGGGTACCCACAAGAGTTTCTCTTGTTCTTTATCGACTGAGTCCTTGATTTGTGTGCACATATGTTTAATGCTTACACCTGGTATTACAGCTGTTGTAGAATAAATTGTTTTAGAATTGTTTTACCATAAATGTAGATATTAATTTACCAGATATATACTGTTTGTAGTCAGATTCGAGTTTCAGAGCTCGCTCGTACATCTCTTTTGCGGCTTTAGCCGATATCTTATCTGTGCCGTAGCGCGGATCTTTGATCTCCCGAATTTGTTTTGCCGATTTGAATCGCAATAGCAGCACTATGGGGTATATTTGTAAACGCTGTAGACGTTCAACAGCCGAGATAGATATGTCTAGAATGCAATGACGCCGATCCTGAAATAAATTAGAAAGCACATAATTCATTTTAGATTTTACTGCCAATGTATAAAATATGAAGGGGTTCTGGGAGAGGCAATCGCTCGGCAACACCGTCTCCTGCTAACAGAAATTTTTATGAAAACACCGAAGAAAAGCAAACAAACAAGGGTCTCTGAGCAAATCAAGTGGTACAATCTGGACAAAGTAAAAGGCGAGGCTTTTGTTTTCGTAAAGAAAATCATCAACGGAGCTGAGGATGAAGAGTGCAGAGCACAAAATATGTGGGATTCCCTACAGCGAACTTGCTTAAAGAAGGCCAAATCACTGCTAGGAGCTTCAAAAGGCCACCATCAACACGCCAAAGAAACATGGTGGTGGAGTGATGAAGCTAAGAAGGTGATAAATGAGAAGAAAGCGGCTTTCAAAGCTTGGTCAAAGTGCCCCTCTAATAATAGTGACGAAAAAGCTCGCCTCGAAGTGGAATACAGATGTTGCAAGAAAAAAGCGAAGAAAAAGTGCGCCCAACTTCAAGCAGAGAGTACGGAGGGCCTGTATCGGGAGCTGGAGAAAGTATCTTCCCCGGTTGCTGATGCATACCAGGCTATCTAGGAGCTGCGAAGACACAATATGAACAAGAGCGCAACCATCTTCAAAATAGCCGCCCAAAGAAGGAGGAATGCTCAGGAGATTCGTTCGCCAAAGTTCATTAACAATGCTCATGGCCAGCTTCTTGTGGATGACGACAAAATTCTGCAGAGGTGGCGGCAGTATCGTGAAGAGCTTTTAAATGAACAGTTTCCCCGGCTATACTTTCCAAGAGCCACCCCTAACTTTGAAGACATACCCGAAATTACAGTCGAAGAAGTTAGTGAGGCGGTCAAATACTCCAAAAAACGAAAAGCGGTTGGGCCAGACGAGATGCCCTCTGAGTTCTGGAAAAAGATGGGAGACATCGGGTTTAGATGGCTCAGAATTCTCATCTCCAAATTTGTGAGAGGTGACCCAATGCCGAATCAATAGAGGGAAAGTTACCTTCTCCCTGTATACAAAGAGAAGGGTGATACGCGAAACTGTGATAACTACCGTTCGATCAAACTGATGTCACACACCATTAAGATCGTTGAGCGGGTATTAGGTGGCCGACTGCGAAAAATAATACGGCTATCTGATGATCAGTGCGGGTTTGTCTCGGGTAAATCAACCACAGATGCAATCCAAAGTATAAGGATCATAATGGAAAAACATCGTGATTCATTAAGGGATTTGCATATTGTATTGGTTGACTTTGAAAAGGCATTCGACAGACAACCACGAGATCTGATATGGGTGGCGCTAAGACATCGAGGGGTTCCAGAAACCTATGTACAGATGATCATTGACATGTACGAAGAAGCAAAGATAAGAGTAAGATACCCCGCTGCAGTAACCGAAGAGTTCCCAATTAAAGTCGGGGTGCACCAGGAAAGCATCTTAAGTCCTTTGCTCTTTATTACAGTCCTTGATTATCTGCGTGAAGGTAAAGTGATGGATCCCAAGGTACATCAGTTATTCTTTGCTGACGATGGAGCCATTATAAGTCCTATATCCCTGCAATGAGTACTTGATGTGTGGGTGGACGCTCTGGAGGGAAATGGCTATCGCATTAGTTCAAAAAAGAGTGCTTATGCTGCTCGTTCTCTGATCCAATCAGGCCTATTCCAGACATTTATTTGAATGGAACAGTGCTTCCCAAGTGCGAAAAGTTCAAATATCTAGGATCTATGATCAATAGCAAAGCAACTTCTGATGACGACATCAGTCATCGCGTAAGCGTAGGGTGGATGAAGTGGCGAGAAAATTCCGCTATCTTCTGTGACCGAAATATGCCCCCTAAGTTGAAAGGAAGGCTCTACACCGCAGTTGTGCGTCCAGGGCTCACATATGGTTCACAATGTTGGACGATGTATAAAAGGTATGAGAAAATCAACGGTAGCTTAGATGAAGATGCTTTACATGGCACCAGGAGTGACAAAGCTTGATCGAATAAGAAGTTCAAAGATCCGTGGAAGCCTTCACGTCAAGGAAACCATCTTACGAAAAATAGAGTGCGACCGACTCAGCTGGTATTGCCACGTTCAAAGAAGAGATCATTTAAACCCTGTTAAAAAGGCAATATCAATGAACGTTCCAAAGACATCGCGAAGGAAAGGAAGGCTGCATTTGATTTGCCTCAGTAACAAAGTGATCCAATATTGGGAGACCTGCCGATATTTTCATAAAACAGGTGAACCCCACAGGCGGATCAGTAGAAATGGTGTGAAGTGGGAGGGTTGTGATCGCTTGTGTTCAGATCTTAACCTTGCCGAAATAGGAAGAATAAGAAGAAGAAGAAAATAGGCAGTTCGTTAAGCACTTTTTTTGCTGGTTGGAGAATATTCCTGGAAAGAATTGATATTTAAAAGCTTTGTGTGTTGTTCATTCAGGATGCGTGACAATATACAAAAACCATTGGAGGTAACAAAATATGGCCTATCTGCTATTACAGATTCAAAGAAGAATTACTGAATATACAGTGAAACAGACAGTTCACTGTTAACGAGTGCTTAGAAATCAGATTATATTCAAAAACATTATATCAAACTCTTATAATCAAGGAAAACAAAACTGTGCAACTCCTTTTGTGTTTGAGCGATTATGAATGCCAACAAGAGTGCTCGAAGTAGAACAGCTGAGACATAAACATATGAATGTTTCAACAAGGAATGGATCATATGAAGGATTAGGATCTTTCCAATACGCTAAACGTTAGCATCGCCTCTCAGGCTGAGATAGGGATAATCAAAGAAGCTCTTGATTGGCAGGTATGGGATGTAATATATCACAGTCGGTGCTGAGAATATGGAAAAACTACTTTTGCAGACCGTATAACGGGGACGACTGTCAGGCAGAATGAACCATTCAACATACACTATGATAGTCAAAATTTCCATCCACCTGACCAAAACGAAGTGAGGATAGCAATATTCAAGCTTGAAATCCAACAAGGCTGCTGGACCTGACGGCTTACCGGTCGAACTTTTCAAGGCAAATGGGGATGAATTGGTAGAGTGCATACACCAATTCATCTCTAAGATTTTGTCAGACGAATGTATGCCTGATGAATGGAATCTCAGCATTGTTTGCCCGATCCACAAGAAAGGACCCCTCAATTGCGCCAATTACAGATGCATCAGTCTCCACAAGATCGCACACAAGATCTTTTCTGCGATGTTGTGTGAACTCCTTAGACCTTTCATCAACTGCCTGATTGGCCCCTATCATGCGGTTTCAGGCCAGGAAAATCCACCATCGACCAAATCTTCACACTTCGACAGATCGTCAAGGCCACCTATGACAGCATCTATAGAGAAGAGCTATATAAAGTCATGTCTAGCCAAACTTGTTCATCTGTGCAGGATGACGATGGAGAACGCTCGCTGCTCCATCAAGGTCGCTAATGACCTCACCGAGACATTTAATGTCAAAAAGGCCTTAGACAAGGTGACGCGCTGTCATGTGACAGTACTTGTTCTTCTTTAATATTGTACTTGAACGAATTGTGCGGAACTCACAAGCCAACACCAGAGGTACAATCTATCAAAAGTCCGTACAACTGCTTGCATACGCCGACGATATTGATATTATTGGAAAAACTCAGCGGGCTGTCACCGGTGCGTTAGCGAGTATTGAAGCAGAAGCGCCCAAATGGGTTTAGCGATAAACGAGGATAAAACCAAGTATAATGCTGTCAACAAGTAGGGACAATCATCACCAACGAATTGAACAGAACGTCACTGTGGGCAGCTATAACGTCGAGGTAGTAAGGGACTTTGACTACCTTGACTCTGCTATAAACTCTAAAAACAATATCAGCGCAGAAATCAAGCGAAGAATAACTCTTGCCAATCGCTGTTTTTTGGGCTTATAAAGCAATTCAACAGTAAAGTCCTATCTCAAACAACTAAGGAAACTCTGTATAAGACTGATCATCCCAGTCCTGCTTTACGGCACTGAAACTTGGACTTTATTAAAAGAGGATGAGGATATCCTTGGTCGCTTCGAGAGAAAAATTCTTCGGAAGATATTCGGTCCCGTTTGCGTTGACGGATTTTGGAGGAGCAGATTCAATAACGAACTATACGAGCTGTACAAAGACATCGACCTAGTTAAAAAACTGCATATTGGACGTCTGAGATGGCTAGGACATGTAGAGCAAATGGATACCAACGCTCTGGTCCGCAGAGTCTTCGAATCGAACCCAGAGTATCGACACAGTAGAGGACCTCCTCGTCGTAGGTGGCGCGCACAAGTTCAAAGGGACCTCGACCAACTTGGAGTGTGCAACTGGAGGCAATTAGCTAAAGACCGAGCTAAATTGAGAGGCTTGTTGGTTGAGGCCCAGGTTCACTCCGAACTGTAGCGCCACCTAAGTAAGTAAGTAATTTAATGTCTCCTGGCGATATTAGTAAAAAATAAAATCTCTGGAATCGATATTTTTCCATCGAAAGTCGCTCTTAAATTGCTTTTCGCCTCTTAATGAAGTATTAGATAATTGCAAAAGTTCGTACCCGATTTGAAAATGAAACACAAGCAGCTAAACTTTAAGGAAAACAATTTTAATCGATTATATGAGTATAGTCCCCCTCCTATTCTACAACTATCTCCCAACGTTTCACAAGCTTGCGGATTCCGTTTTCATAGAAACTGCGTGGTTTTCTTTAAAAAAAACGTAACGTTCGACAGCTTCCACGGAACCAAATTTCTTGCCATTCAAACCATTCTGAAATGGATTTAAATCTGAAGGAGCAAGATCTGGAGAATACAGTGTGTGCTGAGAGTTTCCCATTTTAACTCCTTCAGTTTTTGTAGCGTCTGTTGAGCGACATGTGGCTTGGCATTATCATGGTGGAAGATGGCGCCTTTTCGATTGGCCAAAACCGGACGATTTTCTGAACTTTCTCATTTAGCTTAGAGATATGCTCAGTACTTGTTTGCAGTGATTATTTCGCCAGGTGAAAGCAGCTCGATAAAAAGTATTTATTCAACCAAACAGACAGCAACACCTTCTAGCTTTTGCCACGGGTTCTGCACGTTCAACTGATTGTTTCCAGCTCCTTTTTTGTTGCACGTTGTTGTACAGAATCCACGTTTCGTCACCTGTTATGACTCGATCGAAAAAAGGTTCTTTTTCATGGTGTCTAAGCAGAGATATTGCCGCGGATACGCGGCGCAGCTTTTTTGTTTCCGTCAAAGAATGCGGCACCCATGTCTCGAGCTTGTAAGTGACTCCAAGTTTCTTTAAATGGCAAAATGCTGACGAACGTTCAATATTCGGCCTCTCAGCAATCTCCTCAGTTAAAGTTCTGGAGTTATTTTCCACTAAAGCACGCACAATGTCATCATCAATGCCTGAAGGTCGTCCAGTACAGGGATGATCGTCCAAGTTAATATCACCGTTTCAAAATCTACCAAACCACGTTTTAAATGTCTTAAGAGCAGTAGCACGATCCGAATAAACGGTCTGAATGTTTTTTGTTGCAGTTCCAACACTCACCCCTTTTCGAAACTCGTACAGCATTACATTCTCCATTTCAGATTTTTTTTCGCACACAAATTAACTTAACTCAACGGGGTCTAGCGATAAAATGACTTATGATACCACGACCTATCCACTGGTATACAAAAAGTCCATAAAACAAACACTAGGCGCGTCATACAGCTAACTTTGCGCCACGTATGAAGATCGGGCACGACCTTTTGCAATCATCTGATAGATGAGCAATTTAACGTTCACCCTTGCTTATGCGCGCCTAGAATTATTCCAGGGCTGACAATACGAATAGAAAGACCCACTAAGCTAAACATATTCAAATGGCAAAATTACTGTAGTTCGAAATTGGTATCATCTCCCACTCCAGTCGCTGGTAATTTTTAACTGTCGAGTAAGAACTAATTACGGAATCCCAAAGCACGATGTTGGGATTCCGTAATTAGCGTTGATACGAAGAATTTATTAAGCTAAGCAAGCACGGTGAAAAACAGACAAATTAGAACATGAGTTGGAGAGAGCTGAAAGAAGAACCCTAAATATAAAGGCGGGTCGTTGGTGCTGAAACCCGATGCCACGAATGAGGTCACAAGGCATTGGTATACATAAAAATATATTGATAGGTCTAATACTCACATTTTTGCAAGAATTATTGATTGACTCTACAGTTGTGCATTCGAATTTGTTGCCTCTACGTCGATAATCCACGAATATGTTCTCCTGTAGTCCTTCTTCCATGGCTTCTTGTGAGCAATCCATGGTTGTCACTTCACATGACTTGAAGAGATTAACAAAGTCAATTGTCAAACGATCCATGACACATTCCGAGAGTGGACCAATTATCAGTACTGGACGACGAATCGGTGCTGTAATGAGATATGCCGTCAGATAACCTCTCTTTTAATTAACCAGCAACTTACAGTCCAATCGCTCAACACGTTGATAGCTCAAAATCCCACCGTCATCATTCAACATTCCGGAATCAGGAAAGAAACTGAGCTGTGTGTTGCTAAAGCTGGCAATCTCAGTGGAATCTCTGGACGAACTGCGTTGGTGTTTTTTTCGACGAAAGAAAGATCTTCTTGCAGATGTGCTACCACGACGAGTTGTTCCACCATCGCAGTCGACATTCTCACCCGAACGGAGCTCCTCCTCAACCCTGAAATCAGACATATAGTTGATATTATTATATACAAACTATTATTATTATACAAACTGAAATCAAGTCTCCACTTACTTTGATTGGCTTGGAATAATGCCGCACTCTTTGCGATGTCCCTTAGCGTCCAGTTTCCAAGCTCTCCACAGTCCAAATGTCCCACCGAATACTGTGTTGTCCACATAGAGTACCTCGTCCTTCACGAACTTTAGTTCGCCTTCATTTAAATCGCCTGTTCTGTCAAACCCCACCCGAATATAAAAAGAGTCCCCCGACCTGTCCTTGATCTGCTTCAATACTGAAAGAAAAACCAACCATAAAGTCTCTATCATCGCCCATGAAGTTGGGAATCATACTTTGCAACTTATTCTGCACCAGCATAGTCACTGTCTCGGTCAGCTTTGATATTTCATTGGCGGCCTGTTCAGCAGTCACACATCTCAAGTCGACGCCATTGTATTCCAGAATCTGATCGCCCTTGCGGATGCCAGCTCGATCTGATGGAGATCCTGTGGTCACATCGTGGACAAAAATCCCCACCTTGTTACCGCCAAACAGCTTAATTCCGAGGTTTTTTGACTTGTCCATATGCAGTGTCACGTATCGTGCTTCTTCCTCATAGATCGTAGTCGGGATGTCCTGACTACTCACATCCGATTGATTCTCTAGGCTATCGGCGAAACTTTGATCCTTAATCGGTGTGGAGATCAGCGAATTGGACGGAGGCATAATGCTGCTGTTGGTCAGGGCACTCGAGGTGGTTATCGGTGAGGACGCCATCAATGAACGAGCTGGTGGTCGTGGAGAGTTCCGGGGCGTTGGTGAACCAGAATGGTTGACACTTTCCGGTTCGAGATTGTTGCCGCCATCATATTCTGCAGAGAGAAATTCTAGAAAATAAAGATACACACACTCATAAGGACAAACACGAGGACAAAACCAACGCAATACTTACTCTCTGGATTATACTGCACCAGCATTGTGATTGAGTTGCCACATTGGCGCAGCACATTTGCTGCAATATCATTGGTAGCCGAGCGCATGTTCAGTCCGCAAACTTCTAAGAGTTGATCGCCCACCTGAAGACCGGCACGAGTAGCAATGCTCTTCTCGGCTACTGTTGAGACGAAAATCCCGCCACCATTGTTGTTACACTGGATGGTGATTCCCAGGGATTTGTCGCTCTTTTCAATCGTGACTCTTCTCAGGTCTCCAGGGCAAAGAAAATCCGACGGCACATTTGAATTCCGTTTGCTTCCGCCGTGACTTAGCACCTCGACGTGTACCTGTGGCATGGGGGAGCCTCGCTCACTGCCACCGTGATGGTCAATGGAACCCGTGCTGTTCTTGACACCGCTTCCTTTGCTTGCTACACTATGATTCGAAGGGATGCGCAAGCGTTGGTGTTCTTTTTTGCGTGGAAAAGTACCGCCCTCGTACACTTGCGAGTAAACTGATGGCATATCATCATGATCGCGAGTAGGGTGGATATTACGACCACCACGATTGTAGGGATAATCAACTGAAGAGTTATACGCATGATGAGGCAGCGGAAGTGGTGGTGGACTGCCGTAATCCAAATCGAATTTGTCTGCAGATGAGTGAGCCACGTGTTGCGGTTCCATGGAGTGCGGCAGGGTAAGAGGACTAGAGTGACGGATCTTGTGGGGGTGATGAGAATGGGGCAAATGAATGGGATGCATCTGTGAACTGTTCGAAGTGAAAGTGGGAAACAACTGGGTGTGACGATGCTGCGGGGCAATACTGTGTCCATTGCCACTGTTCATTTGATCGCGGTGAAAGAGAATCGCACCACCAGTATTCGATCCAGGATGGTTGGCAACTCCCGAGGCTATACTCTCGCTATCACTTGGGTACTTCGCCACGTTTTTTGATTGCATTCCGGCTGCAGGAGCCGCTGGCCGCTTAGGAAAATTCGCATATTCACTGATTGGCGGGCTTTTCTGTGAGAGAATCGAGTCAATGGAGTTCTGTGACTTGAGCGAAATCATATCGAGAGAATTCTGTTGTGCGCTATTGCGTGCAAAGGCTGTACTACTGGACTGTGGGTGACAGAAAAGCGGCGCCTGTGGTGGTGGACTTTTGATCATTTCGAAAAGTTGCTGCTGCTTTGTGCCAATAGTGATTGCGCCGGGAATCACTTGCTGTTGTGCTGTCTGACCAGTGGTCTTGTACAACATACTATTCTCCAGGGGAGTAAGATTCAAGCTGTATCGATTCTGGTAGTGATTTGCGTGATGCTGCCGCTGATTTGTATGTGTACTGTACTTCCCCATCAAATCGGACGTTTTAATCCGCATGTTTGGTGTAACTAACGGAGGACTACGGATGCCAACCGGCTTTGACTGCTCCAGAATCATCGGTTCAGACTCTAAAGCTGTTCCGTAAACTGAATGACGATAGGGATAACCGTTGGTGGTGGTACTCCCGCTGGACTGAAAAAGACTGGAGGCAGGTATGGGATTCGAGTTACGATTGGGATTGTTCTTCGATGATAGCAGGGTACTAGAGCTACCGGCACCACCCATCTTCTCTGGTTCTTCTTTGTCCACATTGATGGGCGCCGCAGTGAATAGTGAAAGAGGAGCGCGTTCTTTCTTCCTATGCTGCACAATGGTACCTGTGGGGTTCTCTTGTGATGTATTGAGGATATTAGTGCGCGGCCAAGTGCCCATACTCTTCGATGTTTCCTTTTCTTTCTTACTATTCCGCTTGCTTCGTTTGAAGAGGTTCTCCTTGCTCTTCTCCGAGCTCTCACTAAGCACAGAATCCAATGCGGCCAGGGCATCATTTTCCTGACTGAAATCAGCACCTGGTTTCGAGATATGCATCTTCTCCCGGAACTTACTCAACATTTCAGCGATTTTGGAAGGATGCTTTGCGCTGGTTACTTTGTGCATTGAGTCGTTGGAGTCTGTTTGAGCCGATGTAGTTGTCATGCGACGATGTGCTTCGGGATAACTGACATCCTGGACATTTTTTAGAGCGAATATAGTTATCGAATCATTTCGATGATCATTCAACATATTCATCACGTCTTTTACATTCTGGACGCCCTCCATAGATTTATTGTTGATGCTAAGCACACGATCACCCACATCCAGCTCGGGCTCGAAAGCAGCCAATGAATTCTGCTCAATTTTTGAAATGAAGACCCCAGTGTCGAGGTTCAATCCATGATTGTGGTTCTCTTGTAGATTCAAATGAACCGTATAGAAATGACGCTTACTCTGACGAGTTCGCGACACTAACAGAGTACACCTAGGCGCACTAGAACGTATCTCGTCCAACACCATGCGCTTAGTCATCGATTGGCAATCCAGATTGTTCACCTTTACGATGACATCATTAATCTTTAGATGACCAAAGGCGGGTGACGTGTTCGTCACTCCACACACAAGCTGTCGATTGTTAGTGTCATCTAATATAATACCAACATCGCCATCCTGGTGGTAGTTGCATAGTTCAATCTCAATCATATCATCTGCGTCATATGTACTCAGTCTAAAGCTACGCCTTAAATCGTGAGCTTGAGAGCTCTCAATCTGTTCTTTGAGACCCTCGATTTCTCTTTGTGCTTCGTCCTTCTGTTTCTTTATCTTCTCACTGTCGCGAATCGCTGACAACAAATCGCTAATTGCTTTATCGCGCTCCTTTCGTAGATTATCACAGAGTGTCTTCACCGAATCGCGTTCTTGGACGATTTTCTCTCGCTCGGATATGGCCCAGTCGCGATGCCTTTTCGCAATATCCGTCTCTTGAATTGACTTTTCCCTCTCAGAGTGCGCCTTCTCAAGGCATTTCCTTAACTTTTCAATTTCCTTGAAGTCATCTTTGCTATCAGAAAATTCTTTGCTCCATGACGACTCTCTCGACTTGAGAAGCTCTCGCTTCTTTAGCTTCATATTGAGATCCTCTATATTGTGCATAAGTTCAGAGTTCGCCTGCTGAAGAGTCTTTACCTCATTCTTGTCCTTTTTCCTTTGAATTTCTACTTGATCTAGTTCTTTTTTCACCGCCGCCAAATCATCACTCATTTTTTGTGTCTCCTGCAGAACATTGTCTTTCTCAGATAGAATCTGGTTCAATTCTTCTTCTACGCGATTCCTGTGCATAGTGGTCATCAACAACTCATTTGCCTTTGCAGCCAATAAGGCCTTTAACTTCTCCAATTCTTTTTCGAGTTGATCCCGCTGAATACTGAACGTCTCGCGTGTTTCTCTGTAATAATTCCGTTCCTTCTTGACATTGTCCAGCTCGTTTATGACCGAACTCAGATGCTTCTTGAACTTCTCCCTTTCGGCTGAAATTATATTTCGATCCTTTGACAAATCAGCATATCTTTCCTTACAAAGCTGTAATTCTTCGAGAAGCTTCTCAGTCTCCACACAACTGCCTTCACATTTCTTGCTACCCATTCCAGTGTAATGCTCGCAGTAAAACGAACCAGATTGCGGATTCCCATTCTCATTCTCTTTCTGCTTGACCGACTCAATGAACTGAAGAAGTTTCCGTTCGAGAATCATATTCTGTTGAGTTAGACGCGCATTCTCCGTAGCTATATCAGTGAATTTGTTACGATCTTTCGACGAGGATTCTAACTGGTTCATTGCTGCCATATATTGCTCCTGATAGAATGCCAATTGTGAAGCCATTTCCTCACATCGACGAACAGTGTCTTTGTGCTGATGCCGAAGATTGTTCAGTTCCATTTCGTACTGCTGTTTCATCAGATCGAAGGGCTTTTTAGCATTTGGATTGTTGTTGGCAAGATTGGCGGCTGTTGTACTACCGCTACTATTGGAGGAGGGTCGAAGGGTGCGATCATAACCGCCCACATATTCGGGACTCTCTGTAAAATGAAAATATTTATGTAGTGCTTCCAATTTGATTTAGAGTGATCTAATTGAAACTTACCTTCTTGACTGCTATTACTCGTTAAAGAAAGATCTCCAGAAGCCATTTTTCAAATCATTTTCCACGACGATAAAGAAGAATATTAATGTATCTGTAAAACAAGAAGTCAAAATTATACAAACTCTCATATTTAGAGTAAATGATGGACAGGAGCGTGAATCTATAACGTGAACACTTCCACGCAGTTTTAATAATATAAGTAATGTTCAGTCATAGGGTGGCATTTGCTGTCGTACGTAGTGTATTTACTTGTGAATCGATGTTTAAGTCCAGGGGGGGAATAGGAACAAGAACCACCCAAGCATAAATGAGGAACAAATACCATTAAAGTCTCATCAACTAATGCGCCAAAGAAGGTTTTGTGCCTTGTAGTACAATGGTCGTCCACTTATATTATCTTCACGCAATTTAAGGTAAGAATCAGTACAGCTCAAGTAGTGAAGTGAACAGAATTATACAACATGCCTGCAGGAATGATGTATACGATGGCTTGCCAACTACCTAAATGGCCGACAGTCCTTCGTCGAATTCCGCAACTGTAAATCGAAATTGAGGAAAGACAAGCAAGGGGTACCTCAAGGAGGATTCCTTTCCCCGATTCTTTTTAACTGCTATCTGGCGAAACTCCCTACACCACCATCCGGAGTCAAACTGGTATCGTATGCCGACGACTGCACCATTCTCGCCTTAGGAAAGGACATTCACTCAATCTGCCGTAACATCAATGCCTACCTCAATGAATTGGAAGACTTCTTCGCCAGTCGCAATCTCAAGCTGTCCCCAGATAAATCCTCATCCACCCTATTCACCACCTAGACCAAAGAGGTAAACCTACCACTCGACATTGAGATACATGGCAGGGCGATCCCGACAACAAGCCATCCGAAGATTCTGGGAGTCACATTTGACAACCTACTGACTTTCTCTAGTCATTCTAGAAATGTCAGTGAACGAGTCATGTCCAGGAATAAGGTCTTAAAATCTCTGGCCGGTAGCACATTGGGGAAAGACAAAAAAAAAACTCTCCTCACCAAATATCAAGCAATCGGAAGATCGGTTCTCAACTATGCGGCACCAATCTGGACCCCACGCCTCAGTGATACTCAATGGCATAAACTCCAAACAAGACAGAATGCTGCCCTACGCATTATCACAGAAGATTTAAGTGTCTACAGCATTACCCAAAACTTGATCTGGTCCAGTGTCGCAACAACCAAGAACTTTATTCAGAAGACTGCTTAAGCTCAGCATGATACGTCATCCCTACTTACGGACTACAATAGTGTGACAATCTCAGTGTTTGTGGACAAACCAAGCGTAACTTATCAGATATCAGACTTGACCAATCCGAACTCCCAGCCATCATCGAAGACAATTTTAGATCAAGGCTAATAAACATTATGATGGTTTCTATTAACTCTTTAAAAAGTAATTCACGTTGAAGCCACCGGTATGATGGAGCAAACAGACGCTGGATTCAAAACCTTAAGGCTGGTAAATGATTGGTTCTCTAGTTAACGTCCCTGCCATCGTTATTGGACACTGTGCCATTGGTATTCATGCAGAGCGTTTCGGGGTATTTCACAACGACTGTCACAGAAGTTGCAAAGACTGTATTATCATCGTCGGCAGAAGAATGAAGACCCCTGAAGGATCCTTCTAAATCGGCGGTTTTTTCTTCACAGGTTCACAATTAACTCAATTTATGATCTTTGTGAGCAGTAAATAAATCACAAGGCATTTATTTACATTCCTCGTGCTCGTGCTGGTTGCCGGAAATTAGAAGAATAAAGTAACGAAACACTCAACTTCGGCAAGACATGGTCTTGATGACCGCAGTGACAACAATGAAATCGGCAACCGATCCACCTTCCCCGGTGAGTGGAAAATGAGAATGACTGTTAAGATCCCAAAGAAATGCATCCTTAACGCATCAACAGGCAATAATTATCGGGTGTTAGGTCTCCAGCGCATCTGCTTTTTGTTTTTCATTCATTGGTTTTCGAAGAAGCTACGTATTACCGCAAATATTTCAGCTTTAAGGATCAAGACTGTCAAAGCTAGTACTCTCCACCTCAACATCATTGCCAACACCATAGCCTCAATAAAGCCAATTTTAATCAGGAGCATGAGAAGCGCTCGATTGAAGAGATTGAGAGATATTATTATAGAAATGATGTTCGGAAATTTTGTCGAAAGGTAAAAGGTACATCAAGGGGCTTCAAAGCCAGAACAGAAGGCTGCAACGAGGAAAATGATAATAGATTAGTAGAAGCGCAGTCGGTACTGTGGATATGGAAGAAATACTTCTGTAGACTGTTAGGCGACGACGATTACCAATATTCCGTAGTCAGGCCGAAAGAGCCATTCAAAAGTGACGATGACAGTCACGATTCCCGGTAACACGATCAAAATTAAGTAAGGATATCTATATATTGTATATGGCGAAGCAATGCAATCAGTTTGAACACCAAGCTTAGACTGTTCCGCTCCAACGTTGAATCCATGCTGTTATATGGATGCAGCACGCGGAGAGTGAACACTACTATCACCAGAAAGCTGCAAACGTTCGTTAATAGGTGCCTGGGTAATATCTTGGAGATTTTCTGGCCCAATCATATCTCTAACGAACATCTTTACCAGAGGACAGTTCAGGAACCAATAGGCACAATCATCCAACGACGGAAGTGGCAGTGGATTGGGCACACGTTTTGAAAATGTGACAGTTCCATATCGAATGGATATGCTATGCAATGGGACCCTTTTACCCAGGATGGCAGAATACCTGGCGGTTCGAGAAGAACATGGCACAGAACAGAAACAGAAACATTGCCAAAAACCGTAAACGATGGCGCGTAGGCGTAGTAGATGCCATAGGACCCATAAGGAGATACAGGACACAAACCAAATAAGGATAGCTATATCTTAACATAAATCAAACAAAGCTGATGAAGCTAGCGATCTTGCCGCCGAACTTTTCAATGCAGGAAGAGATGAATTGATAAGGAACATGCACCAGCTCATCTTCAATGGAACCTCAGCATCGTTTGACCCATCTTGAAGAAAGGAGACCCTCTGAACTGCGCCAACCACAGAGATATAAGTCTCCTCAACATCGTATATAAGATTTTGTCGTTGTATTATGTTAATGCCTAAAACCGCTTATCAACAGCCTGCTAGGTCCTTATCAGCGCAGTTTCAGACCGGCAAAGTCTACAAATAACTAAATATTTACATTACGGCAGATCAACTATTACCTTTTCACCGATTTCAAAGTTGCCAATAATAGCGTTGATAGAGACGAGTTATACAGAACCATGCCTGGCCTCGGCATCCATGCCAAGCTCCCGCTGCTCCTTCAAAGTCGGTAAAAACATCACCGAACCGTTCGATATCAGAAAAGGTCTTAGACAGGGTGACGTGCTATCTTGCGTTCTCTTCAACATAGCACTTGAGAAAAATTGTACAAAACTCACAAGCCAACACAGGAGGTATAATCTTTTACAAGTCTGTAGAACTACTGGCTTACGCCGATGAGATTGACATAGTCGGAATGACTCAGAGGGGCCTTTATGCATTTGCGAGTATTGAGACAAAAGCAGCAAAAATGGATTAAATAGTCAATGAAAGCAAAACAAAATATATGCTGCCTACTATACGAGAAAGGACAACCAACATTGATATCTTGAACAGAACGCCACAATACACAGATATCATTTTGAGCTAGTAGAGGACTTTGTCTACCTAGGCTCTATAGTGAATAGTGCGAATGACATCAGTGGGGTGATTAAACGATGAATTCCTCTTGCCAATCGCTGTTTCTATATGCTAAGGGGATTGAGTAACAAAGCCATATCTCGAACTACTAAGGTAACTCTGTATTAGACACTAATCAGCCCAGTACTTCTGTATGGTGCAGGAGCATGGACATTGAATGCCCTTGGTTACATTGAGAGAAAACTTCTTAGAGTGATCATTGTTGTTGTTGTTGTAGCTACGGTTCCGCTGTGAACAGGTTTCTAGACTCAGAAATCGACCCAGGTCTATAGGTCGTTTCCAAAGTGCATCAGGGGGCAAGTCGGTTGGCTTTTCTGGGCAGTTGAAAAGTTGATTGGTGTTGTGCGGGCCATTTCCGTAGTCAGGGCATTTGTCTTCTATGGTGGCGTCGAGACGGTTCATGTTTAGTTAGCGGCACCAACCTGAGCATAGCTGAGCTGGGCTGGTCCTTGTTCTCCGTAGCAGACCACGTTCTTCGTCTGCGATGGGTAGTGGGCGGTCTTCGAGGACCGCGTTGGGGCAGAGATTCTCATAGATTCTCCTTCCTTGTAGGTCTGTCTGTCGATCCTGGTACCCTGCGTGTAGACGTTTGTGAATGGAATGGGGTGGTTGTGGTACCGTCGTCAGCAGATGATTAGGGTGATCTTGAAGGTGACATGCTAGAAGGTACTGCTTGGAGAGCATGGTGTTGTAGTCTCTTACTTAAAGCAACTTCGTCTCGGCATACAGGTGATCCACATGCGACATCAGGTGACACCCGGTGATTGTCCTCATGGTCGTATTTTGGTAGGCTTGAAGATAATGCCAGTTTGTGTCACTCAGCTGCGGTGACCAAATGGCGGCCACATTACCGAACTATACAGCCTATACAAGAACATCGACCTATATAAACCAGAAGAATTCACAATAGTGCGAATAAGATGTAGACGACGACCTCGCGACAATTTTCACAGGCAAGTAGAGGGGGACCTCAACCAACTTGACGTGCGCAACTGGATGCAGCTGGCTCGAAATGGGGCTGGTTGAACCACCTCGACGAAAAGAGAAATAACATCAATCAAAAGGTCATCTATCTAGCACTGTTCCGAATGTCTTTTGTGCGCTTTCTACACCAAAGTATACGAAGTTCACAGTAAACTTCTGTCGTTCAGCACGTTCTAAGCCCTCTTATCGCAACTACAACTAAAAGGAAACACCAAACACCTTTTCAAAAATACAAAAACCTACCCAATGCCGCACAAAAACAAGATACGAGTATCAACAGCCACAATAGGTGCGCTACCTAAGCCTTAGATAACTCCCATAGATATCGCACGCAACCCCCTGCCTCCGACAAAACTCTTATCGACTCGTGCGTGATGAGTGTAAATTTTGGCAGCGACAACGACAATCGAATTGATTGCGTTCTGCGATTAACCTAAAAAGAACTTCAAAAACAGTTCAAATCTTATCACAGACGATTACCTCCTAAAAACCCTAACTAAACACAGAACACCGATGACGCTGAAATCAGAGAATCAGACAACCTATCAAAGTATCAAACCGAACTCCCCATTACATCAGCTGATATTTTTAAACCCCAAAAGCGAAAAATTGCCAAAACAATTAACTACCACCCGTCTATCAATGGAGATCGAGCTGCACCACTTTCTTTTGCCAATAAAACCCCACCGAGACGAAAGCAAAAAGAAGTTTCTTCATGTGTTCATGCACCAATTAGCAAATTCAAGTTAATTGAAAGGTGCAGGCAACAATAGTCGTGGTCGTGGCACCAGCCGAGCGGAGTGACAATGGCGAATGACGACGACGAGTGGAGAAGCACGGGAACGGGACGGCGCTCAGGCCAAGTACATATTGAGTTACAATAGGAACTGGTTTTATTTTATTTTTTATTTTTTTTTTTTCGGTGGCAATAGACTTGTTTCTTTCTTAACAAATTTCGAGATGTGAATATAACTTACCAAAGTAATCGCTCGGTGTATGTGTATATAGAACACCGACCGACCAACCGACCGGACCGAGGAACTGCGAAAGATCACACGATTGTCTGCTCTGAAACTGAAACTTGTAGTCCTCCCACGGGACTACGGCGGCGTCTTAACTTCGACCCGGACTCAATTATGGTTTGGAGAATTTCGCAGCACGATTAACATTTAACATTTGCAATCCCGCAGCACAGATGTAGGAGCAGCAGCCAATAAGAAAAATAATCGAGAGAAGAGAAATAGGAGGACGGGAAAAAAAGAAACCAATGACGTTAGCTGCTTTCGCTTTGGATGCGAAATTAAATCACTTTCTGGGGAGAATTTCACTAGAAAAATACACAGATCAGCAATACAGGCACTGGTGTGGTGATTTTGGGTAGATTTACGCAAATTAAACGAGGCAAACAATGTTAAAAATTAAAATTAAAAAACTGCGAAGGAGAAAAGAAATTTTTTTCTCTCGGTGGCACTGCACTTGTGATGTGAGGAAAATTTTCCTCTGACAGATGACGGTTTTGTTTAGCAACATCTTTCAAGTGCTGTGTAGTGACCACTAGCGGAAGATGGAAGCAGCACAGAAGCTTTTTCGAACTGTAAGGGTGGGTTGCTCTCCACCTGGCGATGTTGATTATTAAGCTCTGGTGTTCATTAACTATTATAGCAACATAATAGGTGGTATTAATAATAAGTAACCATTTTTCCATTCATATGATAAAAAACTAACTTTAGCAATTGCTATGCTCGAAAATGGCGTTTGCACAAATTGGTATTAATAAAAGACATAAAACTAGGCATTTACTAAGAAAAGCCAAGTCTGCATTTTGGTTGACTAGAAACGTTTGCTACGTACTTTTGACACATAAATGAACTGAATTCTTGTTTCTTTTTTATTTTCGTGAATTTTCTTTCAAAAAATGATCAAATAATTTTTATTTGAAATGGATTTGTATATCATACCGCTTTTGCCGATTACGGTTGCAATGTACGTATACAAATATGCTTACATTACTTACTTACTTAGATGGCGCTACAGTCCAGGGTGGACCTGGGCCCCAACCAACAAACCTCTCCAGCCAGCGCAGTTACGAGCCAGCTGCCTCTAGTTGCGCACGCCAAGTTGGTTGAGGTCCCCCTCCACTTGTTTGCGCCACCTACCGCGAGGTCGTCCTCTACTGCGTCGTCCATCCGGGGTGGATTCGAAGACTTTCTTAGCGGGAACGTTGGGCTCCATCCGCTCTAAATGAGCCAGCCATCTTAGTCGCTGTAGTGAACTCTTCTGGCTAAGTCGATGTCCTTGTACAGGCCGTACAGTTCGGCATTGTACCTTCTTCTCCACTCACCGTCTATGCAGACGGGACCAAAGATCGCTCGAAGAACTTTTCTCTCAAAATAACCAAGGGCATCCTCATCCGGTTTTTTCAAAGCCCATGCCTCTGAGCCATACAGTAAGACTGGGATGATTAGTGTCTTATAGAGAGTTACCTTAGTAGTTCGAGATAGGGCTTTGCTACTCAATTGCCGTTTTAGCCCATAGAAACAACGATTGGCAAGAGTTGTTCTCCATGTGATCTCCCTACTGATGTCATTTGCGGAGTTCACCATAGAGCCTAGGTAGACAAAATCTTTTACTACCTCAAAATTATATCCGTCTATTGCGGCGTTCTGTCCAAGACGCCGATGTTGGGTGTCCTTTTTTGTAGACAGCATATATTTTGTTTTGCTTTCATTGACCGCTAGACCCATCTTTGCTGCCTCGATCGAATATGCATACATACTGTGTATATATTTGGTGTCCATACACCTCCACTCGGTCATGATTGAATTTTATTCAAAGTGACAACTCATGCCCAACTTCATGGTGGGCATGGATGGTAAGCCATAAATCAAAACAGGTATGTCAGGGCATGCAAACGTGGAGACATAATGCGGTCTCCATAAGACATTTTGAAGACATGCCCGAGCATGAGTCATGAAGACACCTTGTTAATGGAAACCATGCTTTTCTTCTTTTTGCATCCTCCTATCAGAAAAGTTATAACACAACTAGAATCTGTACAACGCAAGGTTGTATATGCGAAAACACACTATACGATTTCCATACAATCTGTCGCATGCAACACAGGTTGTTGTAAAGTTTTTCCCTTCCATTCGTGTGAAAAATATAACGCACACAACATGAGTGGTAGCGAGAAGCTAGGCCCTAACATTTAAAGAGCTGTTGCGCCAAATCTTTATTTATTTATTCATTTTCTACCCGGTGCAGAGACTGGGTGCTGCAGTGCCCCTAACAAATAGCGCTTGTCGTAAAAGTCGACTAAGGGCACAAATCATATCTAGGCAATATAATACCCAAGTGAGCCCAGCGGCAAATACAATACCTTAAAAACTCTCCCAAAAGTGCGCATGTGAGTCCATGGGTTGACACGACTGGAGATCATCGGTATCATAGAAGAAAAATCAAGCAATAATAAAACAGGAGTGTGCAGGTGTCAAAAAAAAAAAAGACGAACCCCACAAGCGGATCAGTTGAAATGCAGTAAAGAGCGTAGGTTATGATCGTTTGTTTTCTGACCATACCCTCGCCAAAATAGGAGGAAGAAAAAGAAGATTTGAGACTAGTAATCGTCATCATTTCATTTCCAATGACCCGGTCATCTTTCATATAGGTCGCGGTGGTATGATACTCTGGTGAACTTTCAATCTAATTTGATAAAAATATGAAATAGGGTAATGCTCTTTTTCTTGAATTAACAATCGTTGTTCAAAAATTTTAACGATGACTTCATCGACCTCTACCATCCAATGACTGAACTGCTATAATCCTCTTTGATATTTCGTCACAACATGAAGAAGCGGGGACACATGAATCGCCGTAAGCCCCAAATATCGAAAGTTTTAGTCAAATCCATGATTCCTATGAAAAGGAAATTTTGTTAATTTATTATACTAAGAATTTTCAAACTGAGAAACTGCACATTAAATAAAACAAAACATTCCTTCTCACATACTGCCATATTTTTCGCTGACTTTAAGACGAGTTATAAACCTAACGTACTTATGTACCTAATCATTGCTGTCTAAGTGGTCCGCGCGCCCACCATGATGTTAACTAGACGACTAAATTCTAGAATGAAAAAAGTCTCAAAAATCAATTTCATAAATCTCGATTGCAAAGTCTCAAATCAAGCAAAATAGAGAATATACAAACATTTCTAAAGTCAAAATTTAGCATAGCGGCACCCTGCCCTCCTACATTTCTGTGTATGAGTCGAAGAATGTTCCATAGTGTGAAATAATTTAATTCGCCAAGCGCGATCAAGTTCTGTTAAGATATAGGCACCTGCTAAACAGCAAACACTTACCCTTAGCGGAGCAACGAAGTTGCGGGAGTGGCTGGACCCTACATTTATTTCTCGCTTGAGATGAAGTTAATTCCCATGTGAAGTATTTTTTTTTTTTTGCGAATATTTTTGATCAGACATCTGTCAGATAATGCCTCATATTTTATTGGGTGTGTATTTCATGTCCGAACATTTCATTGAAGATGGAGCCGTATAACAAGCAACTGTAGTGCATTTCTGCACTCTTTTGCTTTACAGCAAAACAAAGAAAAAAAAATTCAAAGAAAACAGATCCCGGGTGAACTCTTATATTTTCACTTGAGGTCGCGCACCGATGTCGCATATCCTCTCAAAAAATTCATCCACAATGAAGTCGTATACTTATGTCATTTTAACTATCAACTGAATAGAAAATGTGAAAGTTATGGATATAGTTTGGACTTGGACTGGAATTCGCAGAGTAGTTGGAAGAGAAAGCTCCATGATTTACTATCACATTTGGATATATGTATTCGTCGAAAATATTTCGAGGATGCGGAAGCATCGACCCATAGAGAAATATACCTACAGCACTTTAAACTTCAAACTAGGTGCGCTGAACTACTTTATGACAGAAACGTCTTGTAGTGGTTTAACTTTAAGCTTTAATAACCTAAATATAGAAAGTGTAAAGAGCTTAAGTATTCTAGGTCTAATATTTAATATCAAGTACAATTGAAAATATCACTGTATACAATTAAAAAAAAGCCTAGCTGCAAGAGGCAATATAATAAGTTATTTAGCCAGTAAGAAATGTAATACACATATCAACACCCTATGTTCAATTGCAAAATCTATTGTTCTTAGTAAAATTGATTTCGGTCTTCTTATCTACGGAAACTGTCCAAAATCTACAATCAACATCATCAAGGCCCCTTACCATCAAGCCGCACGTAGAAGCATTAATGCTTTTCCCACGAGCACTGTGAAGAACATGTTTGTAGAAGCCGGTTTACGCACAATAGAACATCACATAGAAGTTACCAGAGCTAAGCTGTATATTAAGCTGATGTTTTCAAACGGCTCAATCATTGATAAAGACATCACTTCTGCCATGAATATGAAAACTGCAAAGCGTATTCCTTTAGCTATCTCCCTCTCCCTAATCTGTGCCGAAGAAATTGAGCTTCCGATAAACAAAATGTTTGTACACAGCCCGATTTATCCACCGTGGTGCATACAGCACACATCTTTCATCATGGAATTGGCAAGTTATAACAAAACAAATACCAGCAAAGATGTATTCCATGCATTATTCCTCAGCATTACCTCGCAACTAAGATCCAGTGGTTGGAACTTCTTATTTACAGATGGGTCCAAAAACAATGACAGCACATCCTTCGCAGCTACCTACGAAGACGGCTCTTTGTTCACTATAGGGCTATTACCTTCAAGCGCATCTGTTTTTACGGCCGAAGCTTTAGTTATTCAAAAAACCACAGCAATAGCTACCAATATACGTGGCAAATATATTATATGCTCAGATAGCTTATCAGTACTCAATGCAATCAAAACTTCAAATCACAACCCAGCGATTGTTAACAAAATCAGAGACTGTCTCATAAGAACCCCCAATAAACTGAAGCTAATGTGGGTCCCCAGTCACATAGGGATTCAAGGAAACGAACACGCCGACACCGCTGCCAATATTGCACACCGCGCACCAGTTCACAAATTTGCTATTTACACTATACTGGACATGATACGAACCATCAATCACAAGATAAGAACCAGACAACTTTCGGATTGGCATAACTACCAGCACTATTACTCGCTTATAAACACAGATAGATCCCAGCCAACTTACCTCACCACAACTTCAAAAGTAATGAACACGATCTTCGTGAGGATGCGTTTAGGACACACAGCTTTCACTCACCAACATCTCCTTAAAAAGGAAACCCCACCATCGTGCCAAATTCGTCACTCCCAAATCAACATAAATCATATCCTGGGAATAGGTGAATGTCGTACCTGCCTACCAACAAACCAACTGCATAGCACAAACTTATCACCGTACGAGCTATTAAGAAATCCGAATCATGAAAATATTCTAAAAATTAATAACTTTGTAAATATATCAAATCTGCAAATTTAAGTTAACCTCTATAATTTATACTAATATATTAACCTAGTTCTAATTATATATCATAGAGCCGTAAGCCTCTGCAGCTAGTGCTCTTGCTATGTATTAATATATGTATTTTAATCATATATTAATAAGTTATAATAATAATAATAGTACTTTAATGACAGCAATTGTATAAGTTTTATCTCTGTTATTTTTCACGCAAGAGGTGAGTTGCTGCTATTAAATTTCGTTCCTTACAGAGAGGATCTACCTGTTGTATAATATGTTCCTTATGCATGCTGTCGCAAAGGGAAAACATTGTTCATTTCCTGGGTGTCTGTCCAATATTTAATGTAAGAAGATCCTGCTTTGGGAATGCCACTTTATCAGTTGATGAAGTTCTAGAACAATTGAATGGGTACGACTGGAAAGCACAGTGATTGTACTGCAAAATAGCGTTAGAAAACAGAAAACGGATTGTTGAGGATAGTTTTTAGCAATTTAAAATTATTAACAATAATAATGTATAGTACTAATAGTCAGAATAAAACAAAAAAATTACAGAACTTGGCAGACGGCATCATGGTGTCACATTATAGATATTGTACCCAAACATTACTATTATATATGAATTGAAAATAAAATCTAAATCTATTCAATTTTTCTGTTTGCTACTCCTCCATTGCATACTATTTATCAGCCTCGTCGCCAGACATATGTACATATATTAAAAATTGTCCTACGCATACGACTACGACAGCGACTAATTGTTGTCACTCTTATTCATTATTGTGTATTTTAAATTTTGACAGGACGTAAGAACCCGATTACGACTATGGCAGCGACATCATTCTGTTGCGGTAGTAAAATAGAGAAGGCTGAAAAATATCAGGTTTAATACACTCTAGTTCCATTTTCGAATACAATTGCCTTTTTCGAACCTCGTAGCAACCCTGTGTCTCACGAAAGCTTTCTACGAAATCACCTTCTGACAGCTGTCAACGAGCGGATAAAAGAAACGAGCAAAAAGCCATTCACCAGCAGCATCGCGATCTCTGCCCGCTTGATTGATAACTTTTTTATTTTATTTTTATGCACGAAATAAACACAAATCAATCGGTGAAAACAGTGAAAAATACTAGCGCAAACCATTCACCAACCAGTAGCCACCAATATTCCGCAGCGTTTGCTCAAAATTCCCCCACAATCAAAGAACTGCAGTGAACAGAAAAAGCTGTGATAACTCAAAACCACATCAAAATGGTGAGTAATAATTTCTTCTTCACTTTTTCATTTCTCCTGTCCCCCTTTGGTGGTGTACCTGCGGCGAGAAACTGGAAAAAGTATGTCACACCCAAAAGGAGGAAAAACAAAAACAAAGATGGGACAGAAAAAATGTAATTTTATCGACATATTTGGTAGCGAATTTGTACACGGAGTCGAAAACCTTTGAGTTTATCTTATCGCAAAGCCCCTATGGATTGTGGTGAACTGAATCACACTTGTTTCTCGGAGGTAAACATCCGGAGTAGATGTGTTTGGTTTGGTTTACAGCGATGGTGTTGAGTACTGGAGTGCATTGTTTGCCTTCTTGCTTCCCCCCATATCGGCGCTGAGATAAATAAAGGGGAGACAGCATAAGTTAGTCATACATCGTCGAATTAGCAATTATGTGCGAACTGCTGTGATGGTCAGCAACGGATTTGCTATCAAAATTGAGAAGATTTGTGTGGTGCTGGCTTTTCCAAGTTCATTTAGCTGCCCACACTTGTGACGAAACCTTCCTGTTTCTGTTGGCTCTTGTCCAGATTATGTGTTGTGCCTGCGTAACAATTCTTTTCATAAAATATAGAAAGTTGAAATGACCATCTCCTTTGATATTTGGAAAACCGGTTCACGAACTGCATCGCTCGGGGTACCGCTGACTGAATAAATTTCCATTATCATTTCGTTTGCCTTTTGTTATAGTTTTATGTGTATTATGAGATTTATGAGATCATTCGGCATCGCTCTCTATAGCTCTATTACTCAAACAAGTGTGTTGAGGGAACTTTTCTGAAAAGAATGCTTTCTAACAGTTCTATGAGAAGCTTAGCTTCTTCTTCCTTTTATCAGCGAGGTTATGATCCGAAAAGAAGGGATTACAACCCTCCCACTTCACCGCATTTCTACTGATCCGCCTGTGGGGTTCGCCTTTCTATGAGAAGCTTAGCATTCGCAGAGCGGCCAACACATCTAATATCTCCCATGGGAGTTCTGCTTAATTTTTCGACACCTGAAGAGTGGACTGCTTACTTACTTAGGTGGTGCTACAGTTCGGGGTGAACCTGGGCCTCAAACAACAAGTCTTTCCATTTAGTTCGGTCTTTAGCTAATTGCCTCCAGTTGCCGGAGCGTTGGTGTCTATTCGTTCTACATGTCCTTTACATCTCACACGTTTAATACGTAGTTTTCTAACTAGGTCCATGTCGCTGTACAGCTGACGTAGTTCGTCATTGAATCTTCTCCAAAACTCGTCAATGGGACCGAATATCTTAAGAAGAATTTTTCCTGCGAAGCGACCAAGGACACCTTCGTTCGCCTTCAATAAAGTCCAAGTTAGCACCATAAAGGAAGACTGGGATGATCAGGGTCTTGTATAGAATCTTCTTATTTGTTCGAGATAGGACATCACTGTTGAATTGCCTTATTAGCCCAGAAAAACAACGATTGGCAAGAGTTATTCTTCGCTTGATTTCTGCGCTGGTATTATTGTCGGAATTAATAGCAGAACCAAGGTAGAAAAACTCCCTTACTACCTCGAAGTTGTAGCTGGCCACTGTGACGTTTGTCCAATTCGTCGGTGTTGATTGGCAGGGATTGCAAAACTAGACATGGCTCTATATAGCTCTTCTCTATTAATGCTGTCATAGGCAACCTTAAAATCGATAAAGATATGACGAGTATCGATATGGACTTTTTGAGTTTTCTCTCGAAACTGTCGAAGTGTGAAGATTTGATCGATGGTGGACTTTCCTGGTCTGAAACCGCACTGAAAGGGGCCAATCAGGCTGTTGATAAAAGGTTTCAGGCGTGCACACAATATCGCAGAAAAGATTTTGTATCCGATGTTAAGGAGACTGATGCATCTATAATTGGCGCAGTTGTGGGGGTCTCCTTGTGGATCGGGCAAACGACTGCGTGGACTGCTAAGTTTCTTGCACTAATGTTTACTAATGCTTTGCTAAGTGGGCAAGACGTTGACTGTATCTACATGGACTTCACTTGTGCATTTAATGGTTTAGAACTTGTCCTTTTCTATTGAGAAGCAAATAAACTGATCTGGCACTGCGGTCTCTTAGAAAGACTTATTGTGCCGACCCATTGGATTCTAGAGCTTCTTCTTCTTCTTCCTTTTATCAGCGAGGCCATGATCCGAAAACAAGGGATCACAACCCTCCCACTTCACCGCATTTCTACTGATCCGCATGTGGGGTTCGCCTATTTGACCTCAGAAAATATCGGCAGGCCTGCCGATTTTGGATCACTCGGTTACTGAGGCCAATGAAATGCCGATGTCGTCGCATTTGTCTGATCCAGGCGTTTATAGGCCTGCCTTTCCTACATCGCGATGTCTTTGGAACGTGCATTGATATTGCCTTTTTAACAGGGTTCAAATAATCTCTTCTTTGAACGTGGCAATACCAACTGAGCCGGTCACGCTCTATTTTTTGTACGATGGTTTCCTTGATGTGAAAGCTTCCACGGATCTTCGAACTTCTTATTCGATCAAGCTTTGTCACTCCTGCTGTCATGCGAAGCATCTTCATCTCAGCTGTCGTTAATTTACTCTCATACGTTTTGTACATCGTCCAACATTGTGAACCGTATGTGAGCGCTGGACGTACAACTGCGGTGTATAGCCTTCCTTTCAACTTAGGGGGCATTTTTCTGTCACAGAAGATAGCGGAATTTTCTCGCCACTTCATCCACCCTACGCTTACACGATGATTGATGTCGTCATCACAAGTTGCTTTGCTATTGATCATAGATCCCAGATATTTGAACTTTTCGCACTTGGGAAGCACTGTTCCATTCAAATAAATGTCTGGAATAGGCCTGAGTGGATCAGAGAACGGGCAGCACAAGTACTCTGTCTTTTTTGAACTAATGCGATACCCATTTCCCTCCAAAACGTCCACCCACACATCAAGTGCTCGTTGCAGGGATGTAGGATCCTCACTTATGATGGCTCCATCGTCAGCAAAGAATAACTGATGTACCTTGGGGTCCATCACTTTACCTTCAAGCAGATAATCAAGGACCGTAATAAAGAGCAAAGGACTTAAAACTCTTCCCTGGTGTACCCCGACTTTGATTGGGAACTCTTCGGTTACTCCAGCGGGGCATCTTACTTTTGTCTTTGCTCCTTCGTACATGTCCATAATCATCTGTACATAGGTTTCTGGAACCCCTCGATGTCTTAGCGCCACCCATATCAGATCTCGTGGTTGTCTGTCGAATGCCTTTTCAAAGTCAACCAATACAATATGCAAATCCCTTAATGAATCACGATGTTTTTCCATTATGATCCTTATACTTTGGATTGCATCTGTGGTTGATTTACCCGAGACAAACCCGCACTGATCATCAGATAGCCGTATTATTTTTCGCAGTCGGCCACCTAATACCCGCTCAACGATCTTCATGGTGTGTGACATCAGCTTGATCGAACGGTAGTTATCACAGTTTCGCGTATCACCCTTCCCTTTGTATACAGGGAGAAGGTAACTTTCCCTCCATTCATTCGGCATTGGATCACCTCTCACGAATTTGGAGATGAGAATTCTGAGCCATCTGAACCCGATATCTCCCATCTTTTTCCAGAACTCAGAGGGTATTTCGTCTGGCCCAATCGCTTTTCGTTTTTTGGAGTATTTGACCGCCTCACTAACTTCTTCGACTGTAATGTCGGGTATTTCTTCACAGTTAGGGGTGGCTCTTGGAAAGTATAGCCGGGGAAACTGTTCATTCAAAAGCTCTTCACAATACTGCCGCCACCTCTGCAGAATTTTGTCGTCATCCACAAGAAGCTGGCCATGAGCATTGCTAATGAACTTTGGCGAACGAATCTCCTGAGCATTCTTCCTTCTTTGGGCGGCTATTTTGAAGATAGTGGCACTCTTGTTCATATTGTGTCTTCGCAGCTCCTGGATAGCCTGGTTTGCATCAGCAACCGGGGAAAATATTTTCTCCAGCTCCCGATACAGGCCCTCCGTACTCTCTGCTTGAAGCTGAGCGCACTTCTTCTTCGCTTTTTTCTTGCAGCATCTGTATTCCATTTCGAGGCGAGCTTTTTCGTCACTATTATTAGAGGGGCACTTTGACCAAGCTTTGAAAGCCGCTTTCTTCTCATTTATCACTTTCTTAGCTTCATCACTCCACCACCATGTTTCTTTGGCGTGTTGATGGTGGCCTTTTGAAGCTCCTAGCAGTGATTTGGCCTTCTTTAAGCAAGTTCGCTGTAGGGAATCCCACATATTTTGTGCTCTGCACTCTTCATCCTCAGCTCCGTTGATGGTGTGAGAGAGGTAATTCTTCATTACGAAAACAAAAGCCTCGCCTTTTTCTTTGTCCAGATTGTACCACTTGATTTTCTCAGAGACCCTTGTTTGTTTGCTTTTCTTTGGTGTTTTCATAAAAATTTTCTGTTAGCAGGAGACGGTGTTGTCGAGCGTTGTCGAGCGATTGCCTCTCCCAGGATCACTTTGCAATCTTTTACCCGAGGCTTCATGAAACTGGCTACCAAATGGTAGTCAATCTGAGTTTCATCTCCACCACTGCTGTAAGTGATCAGGTGTCGGCTTTGTTTGATGAACATGGTATTTAACACGATAAGACCGTGTGATTTGCACATGCTTAGGATGTCTTCACCAGGAAGGTTCCTGGTGCCATATCCTAGTCCTCCATGGCAGTCTTCATAGTCTTCGTTTGATTTCCCGACATGTCCATTCAAATCTCCTCCAACAAACAGAAATTCTTCCTTTGGGATGTCCTTAAGGAGATTGTGGAAATCTAGCCAAAATGCATCTTTATCTCTCTGATTGTACCCATCGTGGGGAGCATATGCACTGACAATATTCCACACCTCTCCTTGTATTACTAGTTTGAGAGACATCAAACGGTCGCTGGACTTCGAAATGCTCAAGACGTTTCCAAGTAGCTCTGCCGCAAGGATGATACCGATTCCGTTCCTAGCCTTTTCCGTTCCGTAGTAGAACATCTTGTAATCTTTTGTCCTAACGTCCAAGAAACGCGCCCGATTCCCGGTGTTTTTCCATTTCGTCTCTTGGACACACAAGATGTCCACCCGCCTTCTATTCATCATCTCTTCCAGCTCGTAACTTCGACCGGTCATGCTTCCAACGTTCCAACTCGCGACCCTTAAATTGCGTCCAAACTGTTTCATTATGTTGCTAGCCCCCGGAATCCGTATAGCTCTGACCCGAACATTTCTGCTCGGTCCAGGATCAGTACCATGTACAGCAGTGGTAGTGCCTGGCGGGGTAGTGCCTTTCCTTTTTGCAAGTATTATCATAATGATACAGTTTTGCAATACAATTTTTGCACCATATTGCGATGGTGTTTGTTGTTTGACACGTGCATGCTCCTGTTTTAGTATTGTTTGATCTTTCTTTTATGACACCGGTGATCTCCAGTCGTGTCAACCCACGGACTCGCATGCACACTTGTGGGAGGGTTTTTATGGTAGTATATGTGTCGCTAGGCTCACTTGGGTGTTATATTGCCTAGATCTGATTTGTCCCCTTAGTCGCCTTTTAAGACAAGCGCTAGTTGTTGGGGGGCGCTGCAGTGATATCCTTAACCCGTCCCTGCACAGGTAGCCATTGGATTCTAGAGCATAACGCATTTTGTTCACTTCAGAGCCTATCAGGAAGTTTATTAGCTTCTCCGGATGTATCGCAGCAAGGCAAGTCGACGAAACGAATTTCCTGCGGAGAGGCCGCTTAGATAAGAGCGGGGTATTCCGTGATCACATTGAGAAAGGTTGTTGTTTTTGTTGTAGCAGCTGTGTAGCTGTGGTTGATGATCCTTGGTCGAGGTGGTTTCCTCGAGTTGCTCCAGTGCGTAGAACGGATCGCCGTAGGAACTCGTTGGTGCAGTGATTGGAATAACTTCAATGTTCGTTTTACATTTTATACATGGGTGGCTGATTGATGGTTGCTGTTCACCGCTGGGACTTGAACTTGCTTGCATCGGTTAACGAGCAAACACACTACCAATTTCACCACTCCACTCCTATTGAGAAAGGTTTCCTCGCTATCTAGGCATAGTCAAGAGATAGGATTCAATGCCATATGAGTTTGTGGAGATGCTTCTTTCAGAGGCAGTAGCCAGTGATGGCTCCCGGTTATAATTCTTTAATTTTAGTCAGATTCACTACAAACTTGAATTTCTTGTTTGATAGGACGGGGAAGAAGAACTTAGTATTTCTGGACTGGAGATTGAGTTAGACTTGGTTCGGGTGTAATGTTTAAAAAGACCCTTGCTCACGCCACAGAAGCGTCTATGGCCAGTGGAGGGGGATGCTGTACCGGTCTTGGTCAGACCGTCAGTTATTTCATTACCTTGGCTTTCATGAACGGGGATGTAGTGTAGAATAATCATTTCTTATCTAGTTAATCCTGAAAGCAATTTGGCTGTTTCCAGAACTAGCTTTGATTTCAATGCTGCTGAGTCAAGCAGTGAAGCACCTTTTGACTATCAGAGAACATGAATATGGTCTTGCCACGAATGAGCTTGAACGGTTGTTGAGTATTTGCTAAGGCTTACTGAGAGTTTAGTTAGTTAGTTAGTTAGTTTCAGTTTATTTAGCTAGAGAGCCATTTTTGGATACATTAATAGGTATATACAAACTTAAATAGTGAACAATTTTTTTTTTTTACGTTTCTATACATTCTACTTATACAATATTTCTTTTTGTGTAGTCAGATATTAGTCTTTTAAATTCATTAAGGTTGTTTGATTGTTTTATGTTGGATGGTAGGTTATTAAAAGATTGGAAGCCTAGGTAATACACAGATCGCTGTCCTCTCGTTGTAGCAGCTCGTTGAATGTACAGCTCGTCTCTATTTCGTAGGATCCGCAGTCCATTTTAGAACCGTTCGTATGTCACACTAAATCACTTTCTGATGGAAACGGTTTGCATTTTTCCCAGTCAGTCTTTAGGGGATGACTATGACGTAGTTTATTTTAAAGCAGTACGTAGGAAACCTCCACTTTAAAGAAACAATCTCACGGAAAATAGAACGCGACCGGCTCACCTGGTATTGTCATGTTCAAAGGAGAGATCATATGAATACCCTCACAAAGGTAATATCAGTGAACGTTTAATTGCTATCGCGAAAGGGGGCCAGTCCTAAAAACTGCTGGATTACACAAATGCAAGAACGAACAGCATCGGTAGGCCTGTCGATGTTTCCTGAGGTCAAACAGGCGAAACCCACAGGCGGATCAGTAGAAATGCAGTGAAGTGTGAGGGTTATGATCCCTTGAAGTCAGATCATAGCCTCACCGAAAAAATAAGAAGAAGAAGAAGGCTTAGGAAGCAGTTCGCCAAAGTCCTGACGAATTCATTGCTTTGTTTAAGAGAGTTCAGAAAGAGAAAAAAGACCGTAGCGATGGTGTCCAGAGAGAATATTTTTCATGTGATACCCCCTTGTAGAGTAAGTTAGCGCATCGATCCTGTATTTACTTTTACAATGTGTGTTTGGGGCGAAGACAGCCCGTCAAGCAGACCACAGTCAGATGTTGGGCACGTTCTTGTTTACGCACTGCTGTGATTTCGACAGTCTTAGTCTTACGACACAGGTGTACATTTGTAGCATCATTTTTGGACTTAATCCCGGGTTCTTAGCACAGATTCGGCGACATATTCATAAAGCCTTGTTGGCCTTGTCGATGATACGATTTATATGAGGGTTCCCGGGCTATTTACGGTCTAAGATAATCCCTAGGGAACTTTGCTTCTCTTCTTCTGAAGAGTTGATAGTTTCGTCAGAGATGGTCGAATAAGAAGGTCAAGGTTCCTTCTCTTGGTAAAAGGCACAGCCATTTTCTTTTGGGGTTTACAGAGATCCCTAATTACATCTTCTCTGTTATATATTAAAAGCATTTTTCATGACCTCTGAAACGATGCTTTAAAAACGATAATAGACGGTTTACTATTCGACCCTTGTACTGCCCACTGTGGCGTATTTAAGGCAATCACCTAGGGCATGCCAAAAGCCTAACCTTATGCAGCAACGTGGTAGGAGTCACAGACTACTTAACATCGTCCCTAGACTTCAATATTAAATACAACACAAACATTCCCAGTCGACAGAATTGGGCGGAGAATGTTATCCTAAAAGATTTGGAAATATGTACCGATGGGTCTAAGACAGAGGATGGCGTAGGGTCAGGCATGTTCTTGGCACCCCTGCAAGTATTTTACACTACCAGATTATTGAAGTGTATTCCAAGCGGAGGTTAAGGCTGTTCGTGAAGCGGCTAAATGGCTGTCGATGAGATCGGTGTCGAACACGGACATCGTTATTTACACTGACAACCAGCCAGCTTTAAAGGCACTCGAATCACCAATAATAAGATCTAAATTGGTAAAGCAATGACGCGCATCCCTTAATAGGATATCGGATTATTCCAATCTGACTCTGTGCTGAGTTCCTGGTCATTCGGACTTTTCAGGTTCAGGAGCAGACTAATTAGCCAAAAATGGCACGAAAAAGGAGCTCTCTAATGCGGAAGGGGGGCAAACGACAAGATACAAAATCACTATAGTGGCACCGAATGATGCCAATGAGAGATGTTGCAATCTTGACACATGTAACCATGCGAGACAAACATGACCAGAATTAAATAAAAGAAAAACAAAACACCTGCTACTGATCAGCAGACCACGCATAGGTGTTTCCTGTTGGATTGTTTATTGGTCATTGCGTACTAGGCAGGCACGCCGCGAGGCTTGGAATTCCGGCCAATGACCTTTGTCGCAGCTGTATGGACGAAGAGAGAGGCAATCCCCTTTCACTTGCTCTGCGACTACCCAGCATTATCCTCAGTTAGAAAACAAACTCTGGGGGAATATTTCTTTGAGGAGCTTGCAGATATCGCCGATTCTGATATCAACAAGGTTGCAAGAGTAACAGAAATAACCGGCTCACGTGGTAACACAATGGACCTCATTTGAATCCTAACGATTATGGAGCGTCGTGGCGTTCCAAGTTCGAATCCCAGAAAATACCAAAAAAGTTTTTTCACGGTCCCACATCTCGCGAGCGTCTGACAAACATCCGAGAGTATTGTTGTCATGAAAAAGCTTCTCAAATCGCCGTTCGGATTCGGCATTAAACTGTAGGTCCCTTCCATTCGTGTGAAAAATATAACGCACACAACATGAGTGGTTGCGAGAAGCTAGGCCCTGGTACTTTAAAGAGCTGTTGCGCCAAATATTTGTTTTTGTTTGATTATGGAGAATAGCCACCTAACCTAACCTAAGACAATCACTTAAGCCCATGTTAACAAAGGTCTAATGCTTAGGTTTCAAAAGAATGGACATCCTTTTACGAAATTCATATTGATTCGATGGAGGCTATTCGATGAAATGCTGTTAATTTTACATTAAAATGGTTTCAGTGGGAAGTCCCATTTTACCTTCTCCCTTACGTGCCCGCGTACAACTTACAAATTTTAATTTTATCACAGCGAAAAACAAATCACAGCAATATGTAATGTCAAATAGATGCATTTGATATGCATTTGGATATAATTGTACCTAAGTACACAATTTGGAATTATGCATTACTCACTCTCCGTGCGATAGAAAGAATCATGGCATACACGATCCTATTAGCCACTTGCATTGACCTCTCAACGCCGTACATATCTAGATCTTCTTCTTCTTCCTTTTTATCAGCGAGGTTATGATTCGAAAATAAGGGATCACAACCCTCCCACTTCACCGCATTTCTACTGATCCGCTTGTGGGGTTCGCCTATTTGACCTCAGAAAATATCGGCAGGCCAGCCGATTTTGGATCACTCGATTACTGAGGCCAATGAAATGCCGATGTCGTCGCATTTGTGTGATCCAGGCGTTTATAGGCCTGCCTTTCCTACATCGCGATGTGTTTGGAACGTGCTTTGAACGTGGCAATACCAGCTGAGCCGGTCGCACTCTATTTTGTACGATGGTTTCCTTGATGTGAAAGCTTCCGCGGATCTTCGAACTTCTTATTCGATCAAGCTTTGTCACTCCTGCTGTCATGCGAAGCATCTTCATCTCAGCTGTCGTTAATTTACTCTCATACGTTTTGTACATCGTCCAACATTGTGAACCGTATGTGATCGCTGGTTAGGGGGCAATTTTCGGTCAGAGAAGATAGCGGAATTTTCTCGCCACTTCATCCACCCTACGCTTACGCGATGATTGATGTCGTCGTCACAGGTTTTTTTTGCTATTGATCATAGATCCCAGATATTTGAACTTTTTGCACTTGTGAAGCACTGTTCCATTCAAATAAATGTCTGGAATAGGCCTAAGTGTATCAGAGAACGGGAAGCACAAGTACTCTGTCTTTTTTGAACTAATGCGATACCCATTTCCCTCCAGAACGTCCACCCACGCATCAAGTGCTCGTTGCAGGGATGTAGGATCCTCACTTATGATGGCTCCATTGTCAACAAAGAATAACTGATGTACCTTGGTGTCCATCACTTTACCTTCAAGCAGATAATCAAGGACCGTAATAAAGAGCAAAGGACTTAAAACTCTTCCCTGGTGCACCCCGACTTTGATTGGGAACTCTTCGGTTATTCCAGCGGGGCATCTTACTCTTGTCTTTGCTCCTTCATACATGTCCATGATCATCTGTACATAGGTTTCTGGAACCCCTCGATGTCTTAGCGCCACCCGTATCAGATCTCGTGATTGTCTGTCGAATGCCATTTCAAAGCCAACCAATACAATATGCAAATCATTTAAGGAATCACGATGTTTTTCCATTATGATTCTTATATTTTGGATTGCATCTGTGGTTGATTTACCCGAGACAAACCCGCACTGATCATCAGATAGCCGTATTATTTTTCGCAGTCGGCCACCTAATACCCCCTCAACGATCATCGTGGTGCCATTAGCTTGATCGAACGGTAGTTATCACAGTTTCGTACATATGTAGATCTGATAGTGCTAAAAACAAACATGGTCGTTGTGAAGATCCTAACTCAATATAATTGCGGGATGACAGGGTTGGCTAAATTGTATTATGTCATTATCTTTGTCTTCTATAAATGAACATCTCTAGAAGCAAGACCACTTAAGTTACTCTTATAGGGTCACCTTATATTCTTAAAAATAAAATCGTAATTGTTGGTAATAAACGAAAAATTGAAAAATAATTGCTAATAATGTTTTAATGAACTTCTGATGGACAAAACAATCTGTCTCATAGATTTAATATTGTCGTTGGTGATCATTGTCTTTTAATTGATAATTAATATGGAGGTCCGTTCCCTTACATCACGTATGTTTGTCTCACTAGTTTCAGAAAATTTAGTTTCTCAAAATCAACTTTCGGCAAATTGACTTCTTTGCAAAATCTACTTGCTACCATTTCGAAAGTATAACAAAAGAGGTAAGTTACGTTTAGGTTAGTTCCTGAGTTTATGAATCTATGAATTTTGAAACTCGTACGAACATTTCCACGACAGAATCTCTGATAGCAATTTCAGGGGATGCTTCCAAAACAAGACAAGACGAATAAGAACAAACATTTTATTTCTTTTTCAGACGGAACTACAGATGGACTGTGCCCTAGATCTAATGCGTCGTTTGCCTCCTCAGCAGATTGAGAAGAACCTTATTGATCTAATCGATTTGGCGCCTGATCTCTGCGAAGATCTTCTCTCATCGGTGGATCAGCCCTTGAAGATTGCCAAGGACAAAGAAGTGGGCAAAGATTATCTTTTGTGTGATTACAATCGCGATGGTGATTCTTATCGTTCTCCATGGTCGAACACATATGATCCACCACTTGAAGATGGGCAGATGCCTTCCGAACGACTGCGTAAGTTAGAGATCGAGGCGAACTACGCTTTCGATCAGTATCGCGAAATGTACTACGAAGGTGGCGTATCATCTGTGTATCTATGGGATCTAGATCATGGTTTCGCGGCCGTCATCCTGATCAAAAAAGCCGGTGATGGGAGCAAGAAAATCCGTGGCTGTTGGGACTCCATCCATGTCGTTGAGGTGCAAGAGAAGACCACCGGTCGAACGGCACACTACAAACTGACTTCCACTGCAATGCTATGGTTGCAGACAAACAAACAAGGTTCAGGCACAATGAATCTGGGTGGATCGCTTACCCGCCAACAAGAGCAAGATGCCAATGTAAGCGAATCGTCGCCCCATATCGCCAATATCGGCCGAATGGTCGAAGAAATGGAGAATAAAATTCGTAATACGCTTAATGAAATTTACTTTGGCAAGACAAAAGACATCGTGAATGGACTGCGCAGCACACAGTCCCTGTCCGATCAAAGGGCGCAAACTGCGATGAAGCAGGACCTCGCCGCTGCCATTCTACGTCGTAACGTCAAACCCGAGACGAACTGAGATGAGGACCACGACGACAAATTTGAGGACAAACAGGAGGAGGAGAACTATGACAATTTCTAGACCGCCGCCGCCACCACCGCTACCCTCAGTCGTCCTTCAAACTCACACATCAGTTTCTCCAGCAAAGTCCCCGACAAGAAATCAAATCAAAACTCCGATTAAATAACTGCGAACACAAACGAAACCCATTTTGTTTGAACCTAATCGTAACGCAAGTGAGGTCCATCGAACGACAGAGAGCAAACCTCGCTTATTAATGATGTATTATTATAATTAATATTATTATTATTATTATTATTACTATTACAAAACTTTTTGCATTTATCGAACCTGCTGTTGCTGCTGGCCTTTTGTTGATGCTTCGCAAAACTCTTCCAACTTTTATTTCCCTTTTATATAATTATTTTCTCTTTGTTTAATCATTTACATTATTATTATTTTTTTTACTATTATGTTTAATTTTTATGTGTATATTCAGAGAAAAAGAACAAAAAAAAAAACATGCAGAAAGTCTAACCGCGTTGGGTATTTATTGTGAATGAGTTTTTTTTTTATACATTCAGTTGGAAAAAATAGAAAAATTTCGAAATTAAAAAAGTAAACGATAAATATAAAAAAAACAAAAGATTTACGATGTAAAAGAAGAAAATTTAAATTAAAAAAAAAAATTAAAATTGAAAAGTTTTATAATATTACCAATATTATTATTAACTAAAATAAACAATTTAAGAAATTAAAGTTATTACTAAGTTGGTTTTCATAAAACTGTCTTAATGAAATATTCTGCTATCAAAAAGAGAAGTTATTGGTTTGATAGCCACATCGGTTATTACTACTCCTGTCAACTATATACAGGGTGTCCCAGTTAAGTAATATAATCCTTTCAGGGAAGATGCCTGAAGTTCCGCCAAACAAAAACTTGTAGCCCAGGGGGGGTCTATTCTCACCACATTTCAAGTTACTTACTTACCTATTTAGGTGGCGCTGCAGTTCGGGGTGAACCGGGGCCTCAACCAACAAGCCTCTCCATTTATCTCGGTCTTTAGCTAATTGCCTCCAGTTGCGCACTCAAAGTTGGTCGAGGTCCCCTCGAACTTGTGCGCGCCACCTACGGCGATGATTCCCTCTACTACGTCGTCCCTCGGGGTTAGATTCGAAGACTCTGCGGGCCGGGGCGTTGGTGTCCATTCGCTCTACATGTCCTAGCCATCTCAGACGTCAAATACGCAGTTTTTTGACTAGGTCGATGTAGCTGTACAGCTCGTGTAGTTCCTGATTGAATCTTCTCCTCTAAAACCCGTCAACGCAAACGGGACCGAAAATCTTACGAAGACTTTTTCTCGAAGCAACCAAGGATATCTTCATCCTCTTTTAATAAAGTCCATGTTTCAGCGCCGTAAAGCAGGACTGGGATGATCAGGGTCTTATGCAGAGTCTCCTTAGTTTTTCGAGGTAGGGCTTTACCGTTGAATTGCCTTATTAGCCCAAAAAAAAAACAGCGATTGGCAAGAGTTATTCTTCGCTTGATTTCTGCGCTGATGTCTTTCTCAGAGTTTGTAGCAGAGCCAAGGTAGACAAAGTCTCTTACTACCTCGAAGTTATAGCTGCTCACTGTGACGTTCTGACCAATACGTCGGTGTTGGCTGTCCCTTTTTGTTGACAGCATATACAATACTTGGTTATGCCCTCGTTTATCGCTAAAACCATTTTGGCCGCTTCCGCCTCAATGCTTGCAAACGCACCGGTGACAGCCGGCTGAGTTCTCCCGATAATGTCTATATCGTCGGCGTATGCAAGCAGTTGTACAGACTTGTAATAGATTGTGCCTCTAGTGTTGGCTTGTGAGTTCCGCACAATCCGTTCAAGTACAATGTTAAAGAAGTCACATGACAGCGCGGCACCTTGTCTAAAACCTTTTTTGACATCAAAGGTCTCGGTGAGGTTATTACCGACCTTGGTGGAGCAGCGAGCGTTCTCCATCGTTAGCCTGCACAGACGGACAAGTTTGGCAGGGATGTCAAAACTAGACATGGCTTTATAAAGCTCTTATAGATACTGTCATAGGCGGCCTTGAAAACGATAAAGAGGTGGTGAGCATCGATTTGGAATTCTTGGGTTTTCTCCAGGATCTGCCGAAGTGTGAAGATTTGGTCGATGGTGGACTTTCCTGGCCTGAAACCGCACTGATAGGGTCCAATCAGGCTGTTGATAAAAGGTTTCAGGCGTTCACACAATATCGCAGAAAAGATCTTATATGCGATGTTGAGGAGACTGATGCCTCTATAATTGGCGCAGTTGAGGGGGTCTCCTTTCTTGTGGATCGGGCAAACGATGCTGAGGTTCCATTCATCAGGCATACACTCGTCTGACCAAATCTTAGAGATGAATTGGTGTATGCACTCTACCAATTCATCCCCAGCTGCCTTGAAAAGTTCGACCGGTAAGCCGTCAGGTCCAGCAGCCTTGTTGGATTTTAGCTCTGATACTGCTATCCTCACTTCGTTTTGGTCAGGTGAACGGAAATTTTGACTATTATCGTCTATGTTGAATGGTTCATTCTGCCTGACAGCGGAATGTTGGTCTTCGTCGCCGTTATACAGTCTGCAGAAGTAGTTTTTCCATATTCTCAGCACCGACTGTGATTCTACTACGAGGTTTCCATTTTCATCTCTACAGGTTTCTCTGACACGTTCCTTTTACCTTTTGGTAAAACTTCCGTACATTGTTCCTGGAGTATAAACTCTCGATATTCTCAAACGCGCGCTTCTCATGCTCTTTCTTCTTCTTTTGGAGGAGTCGATGTTCTTCCCGTCTCTTTTGCTCGTAGAGCTCACGAGCAGCTCTCGTCTTCCTTTGCAGCGCCGCTTTGTATGCCTCTTGTTTTGCTGCACGCACTCGCCGGCATTCTTCGTCAAACTAGGGGTTTCGCGGTGGTGGGCGAGCGAGACCCTGCACATCAGTCGCGGCGTTTCTGGTGGCATGTTGGCAGCATTGCCACTGGTCTTCGGCACTTGATGCTGGTGGCTTAGGGGTGATTGAGAGATTTCGGGATAAACGTTCAGCGAAGAGTCTGGCGGTCTCTTGCGATTGTAGCTTTTCGACGTTAAATTTTCTCACAGTGATTCTTCTTTGTTGCTCAGATTGGGATATCCGCATTCGTACCTTGGCTGCAATAAGGTAATGATCCGAGTCTATGTTGGCCGCTGGTAAGGTCCGGATATCCAGAATACTGGAGGCATGCCTTGCGTCGATCGCAATATGATCAATTTGGTTCAGCGTTATATGATCATTGGACCGCCATGTCTGCTTATGAATATCGAGATGAGGAAACCATGTGCTAGCTATGGTGACATTTCGCTCCACAGCGAAATCAATTAGCCTTAGTCCGTTATCAGACGTGGTGTCGTGTAGGCTATGCTTACGACTGCCCTACCAAAGACATCCTCCTTTCCTATTTTAACGTCGTATTTAGGACATTGCTCCTATGTTTTGTCGAGAAGCTCGTAGAAACACTCTTTGGTGGCAGGGTCCTTTTCTTTCGTGAGGGCATGAAAACATATTAGCGAATTTAGCCTTGATCCGGATAGTCATAATACGCTCGCTTACGTGTCGGAAGCTTAAGACTTCTTGCCTAAGTCCGCCGCGTATGACAAATCCGCATCCGAATAAGCGTTGCCTGTTGCCTCTGTAGCAATCACCGTAGTAGATGTCACAGTTTTTCATCCTCTTTTTGCCCGGCCCATCCCATCGCACTTCCTGGATGGCGGTAATATCTGCTTTATAGCAGTCTAGGGCCTCTGCTAGTTGTTCGGCTGCACGTGGTCTGTAAAGGGACAGAACATTCTACGTACAGATCCGAAGGTCGTTGTCCTTATTTCGTTTGCTGGGGTCGTCATTAGTTGAGTCATCCTTATCCGAGGCGTTTGGTTGTTTCGGAACCATAGAGGGCCAACCTGGAGGGCCAGTTCCTTTGTTATTCCCCTAGGACGAGGGGCCGGGTACACCGGTGCCAGTAGTCCACTACGGGAGTATGAGCGCTGCCGTTGGCCCATAAAGGGCTCCTCCGCCACCATCTCTATTCCAATGTCCTGACCAACATTGGAAATTCCTTACCGACCTGTGATCCGAATACGTCGAAGCAGCTCGCGCAAGGTATTCACTAAGTTGAACCTAGCTGGAACTATAGACGCCACCGTTGACTCCGTCTAGGGAATTCGTCCGCTGCCGCCTGGAACAAGAAGAAGTGCTCTAGTGAGAAAGCACTCTTCCCCCCCTCTCTCATCTGCTGCCACCAAGAATCCGCCAAACGGAGTTGGTTACCCACTTCTTGGAATAAGGTACTAGGCACCCGGCTGTCACCGCGTGGAGGTTGAGAGTAGGAGTTGGTAGGCCTCAGCTGAGTGAAAACGCTTGTGTTTTCATATAGGTATGATCGTATGCACTACCGTTTGACCAGCCAACAACAACAATAACAACCACACGTACCTTTCGTTGAACATCTTTTAAGAATCTAAACAACATGATAAGTAGCAGCGAAATGTTTGTTGTTTTATCCAAATTAGAAAATATTCATATTAACATTGCATTTGGTAGCCCAATGATATCATATAACTTTCTTGTTCCTCGTCATCACTGCTTGAACTCAAAAATAATTCAATCGAGGTAAACATTTTGTTGGTCTCTGGACCTAGGTTAGGTTAGGTTGAGTAGAGTTATGAGGTTTTTATAAGACACTAGGCACCAAGGTGGGCCCATCGCGATCCCTCGGGAACCAGCACAACAAAAAGACCTAAATCAATTCTCCTATACACTTGATTTCCCTATGGTTCCGGGACCTTACCTCTTCTAGGCTATCGAAGAAGTATCTTCCAATGTGCTCAAGCCTTATTCTGGCAATTCCTTGGCATTAACAGAGTATATGTGTTATATCCTCAGTAACATGTAGGTCATTGCAGTAGCTGCAATTATCCGTATTTGATAAACCCAGACTCATAGCATACTTCCTTAGAAGACAATAGCCAGAGAGTATTCGCTGTTCTTACCCCTGACCTTCCTAGTTTTATGATCTCCCCAGATTTCCTGCGGTCTAACACAGGCCACAAGGTCTTAGACATTTTATGACCATCTACTGTCTATGTCTATGTCTCTGGACCTAAGACAAATATGGAAAAATAATTCAATTGCATGAAAGTGATGCCTCTTCAGCTGTCACAAGAAAACGATCACTAAAATGTGATTATCGAAACAACTGTCACCTTACATGGAGCACAAACTAAAAATATGACTATCACTTATCCCAAATCACCTTAGCCGATTCCACCCCTGATGTTACAAACAAATTTTCCGTTGAAATACTTGTACTTTTTTATCCTTTGCTTTTAACGCAGATATACTTTTTATTATTCTTTTTTTTTGAAAATGAAATATCCCTTTTCGTCCGAAAAGTGTTGGAAGGACTAGTTATTATATTTAATTTTAAAGATCGCGTACTATGTATTCTTGATACGAATACGATTGAGCATTCCTCCTCTTATGGTTCCTTTACATTCCGGAGGTTGCAAATCATCGATGCAAGTGTTTGTTTATTTCTCACTTCTCTAAATAAGACTACTTTTAAAAGATTGAGCCATATTTTACTGCCAAAGCCATTATTTCTCAGGCGCAACCCAGTGCGAAACATCAAAAGTACTTAATTAAAAAAAATATATTAGTACAAGACAATGGGTAGAAATATAGAATAAAGTGGGCGTGGATGTCACCATTCGTAATAGATAATCACAGAATATAGAGATATATTTAGTATAATCACTACTTGGTACGGTATTTGATTCCAAAGTGCGTATTCTATTTCGTGAAGAAAGAAAAGAAAAAAAAAAACGCCCCAAAAAGTGGGCGTAGCGTAATATAATGTATGGAATATGGATGAATACTTTGTGAGGGCTTTTTCTCAGTATATATGAATAGATTGCCATTTAATTCATTCGATTATATAGGGCCCTACTGCCATTATCGAGTAGAACTGAATCTAGCTTATCGGTCTGCCTGATGTTTCTCCAATTTTAGTTCAACTCGCGAACTCGTAACATAGCGTCTAAGAGTCGAACTTCAATACGGTGTAAGCTTTAATTGCAGAAATTGATGCAGTTCGAATTTAGAGTATTTCATAACAAAATCAAATATGTATATTTACGAAACTGAACAAATCAATAATAATCAGCACAATAATTAAACTTAAACACTAGTAGTTTCAAACAAACTGTTAGACAATATGACACCGGAATCATCCTGCGATATGGCATCTGATGTACGTTTCCTAGACAAGCGCTTCTTCTCCTGTTCAGACGAGGTTGGATTTTTTGGTGTCCAATTAAGTTCATGATGAATCTCAGCAACAACAGTCATCTTTTGGACACAACCAATCTCTGGGCTACTATATGGTGATGGAAAGGCCTTTATACTGAAAATACAAAGTAACTCTTGTAAAAGCATTCAGAGATTAAAACAGTAGTATGCACTTGCGGTATAGATGACCAAAAGAATTCCCCATAACAATTTTATTCTCCGAAGATCTATAAAATTATTTTTCAAATAAGCATGTAAGAATAAAATTAGCATTTTACCCTATCATAGTTGAATTGCAAACATTTCCCGAAACAAATTCTCGTTCACTTTCCTGCAATCAAAGTTATTACTTAATTTCCATTTATCCATTCAAATATTCTACTCTCAATGCGAATTCCATATCTCGATCACTGAATGAAGTCTCATTTATGGACTCATCAACAGCTCCCATCACCTGACGCATTTGATTTAAATCCATGCCCTTTTCGTAGAGCCCAAGATCTGATAATGCAGATAGGATCAGCTTACATAAAATTGTGGATTAAAATTTATTAGGCTACCTGTTAGCTTTGCATGCAACGTTTCAAACTCGGGTGTTTGAGTTTTGCATTTCCTTAGCTCCATTTTTTCCATCATAGGAATTTAAATTTTTCGATATGCGTATTACACATGTGGAATATAATTGACGTATTACATATAACGGTGAATTCTAAACATCCAGTTTGTTCCGACGATCGTGTAGTTCAGAAAGGAAAGCTATCCACAAGTAGACTTTGGATGTAACGTAACGTAAGTACAATAAAAGCTAAACTTGAAAATACAGTTCCGAGAGCTCTCATATGGACGGCGCTAAGATCTAAGAAAAGTACCGGAATATGTACGAAAGTAAAATACACGGCGGGAATAATTGAAGAATTCGAAGTCAGAGTGGAAGTGCATCAAGGCAGTTGCCTTAGTCCGCTTCTTTTCCATGTCGTGAAAGATTTTGCGGTAAGTGGACACTTTGCTGAGACGGAAACGACTTCTTTTCTTTTCGCCGACAATAGCGCTATCGTAAGTTGGGAAGTGAGAGCCTTTAAGAATCCGCGACACGAAAACAGCATTATTGCAGTACATATATTATTTTTACGAACCCGTAAGCTCGATTCCGGATATTCTGTTAGACGGATTTATTGTTCCGAAATGCAATAAATTTAAATATGTACAATACTTCGACCCAATCATAAATGACCAGAGAAATTTTGATGGCAATATTGCACATCAAGTGAGTGTGACGAGGTTAAAATGGCGAGAAAATACCGCAGTTTCTTGTGACTGAAAAATGCAATAAACTCAAATGTTTGCTTTTGCGACAGTCGTTTGGTGTTGAACGATGTGTGAAAAATATAAAGGAAAAACGACAGTGACAGAGATGAAAATGTTACGGCTGTCAGCGGAAGTATTAAAACTAGACCTAATTGAAGAAAGCGTATTCGCGGAAGCTTCCATGTAAAGAAACCGATTGTGGAAAAACTCCAGATTGAAAGCATCAGTTGGTACTGTTATATGCAAAGAAGACCGTCGAAAAATTGCATCCAAAAAGAAATAGCAATTCACGTTTCAGCTGAAGTTTGAATACATATTTGGATCACTCAAATGAAAAAACAACAGTGGCCCTCAGCCACAGTAATTATGTGATCCAAAACAGAGCCGCCGGCCCCTAGAATGACAATAAGGTCCCTAAATCTAGTAAACCCCAGTGGAAGAAATAGTTATGATAAGATGTGTGTACGTGTACGTAAACATTATTTATTTCATGTTACGTATCCCTTACACATAAGTAAGGAAACCGAATATCTGAGTATCAAATCACTGCACCAATCTTTCTCTCTGTCTGTTATTTCCAACGTTCGCACTGTGTAAAACATTTTAAGGATATTCATAGCCCCTTGATTGCGACAAATTAAAGAAAAAGGAAAAGGTACCAAATATGAGCATTTATGCTCGAGATTTTATTTGCCCATACAGTAATCTCTTGATTTACGATGTCTCGGTTTAAGTTGTTACGATTCACATTGCATAAAATTATGTACTTATTTTTGCCTTGTTCAACGACGTCTTATCTCTTGATTTACTTTGTCATATTCGGGAACTTTCATAGCTGTTTAAATTTTAAATTGCTTCATTTAAGCATTTTAAATTTGAAAAGCCTTATCGGGGATTCCCACGGTTTTTTTTCACATTAGTGATGGCAATGGTATAGTAGTAACGTCGTCAATTGCAACGCTAATGGTTCAAATCTTGAAGTCGGCAAGCATTTATTTGTTTCTCCTGAAATATATATGTAAAGTCAGTCCGATCAATTGCGAAAGCTTGTGTGAACACTACTGCAAAGGCATTCCACTGACAGTACCTTGCTCATATGGCTGGAAAAATCGTTCGCTCTATTGGATGATTGATTTGCCTTTGACGTCGGCAATCGCGAAGAAATACAGTGAATCAGAAGCAAAGACAAAAAATAACAAAAATTCCCCAGTTATCTGGACGCCACCCCCGGAGTTTCTCTGAAGCACAGCCTCTGAAGTTCCACAGCTGTTAGATGTCAAAGCAAAGCAAAAGTTCAGCTCATCTCAACTTCTGCCTTGAGTTAGAGTGTCGTTACGTAGCATTACGTTTTTCTTTACGAATGGAAAACGTGAGGTGGAGGTGGAGCGACATTTGTGATAGGATACATTGATTTCCTATAGTTCAACTCATAGACGTCACGCGAAGTCGAGGTCGAGGCGCTATTGTGTTTTATGCATAAGTGCGCCCAAATTATAAAAAAAGGAAGTTGAACACTGATATTTTTCAAGTAATTGGGGATTCACAGAAATTGCGATACAATCAAGGAAATTATTATTTTAAATAAAACCTGCATACCTGTTCCCATGCGACTTTTAACAGCCAATTGTGATCTTCCGATTTACGTCGCGTCATCTCGATTTGCATTTGGTCTGCCGGTTGATACGAATAGGAAATGAGCTCTGTTTTTTTTTTAAGGACTGATAAGTATTCCAATAGAGATATGTTCAGTATTGTTTGACAAATCATCAAAAAAAGAGTTATACCAGAAGAACGCTTCCTTAGTATTCAAACTTATTTTGAAAATCGGTCTTCAACTCGCGAAACGTGTAGAAGATTACGTAATTTTTTTGGTGTCCATATTCGACCAACTGAGATCGCTATTAATCGTGTTGTGGATAAATTTCATACCACATACACTCTATATGACGCCAATAACGTCAACGTAATGCGCGTACAGAAAACACTGTAGCTGCTGAATGAAGGTGTGCTGCAAGTTCCGGAATTGTCAATTCGGTGTCGATCGCAGCAGTTTGGCCTTTATCCATCCTTACTTACTTACAAATGGAAATATTTGGCGCAACAGCTCTTTAAAGTGCCAGAGCCTAGCTTCTCGCAACCACTCATGTTGTGTGCGTTATATTTTTCACACGAATGGAAGGGATCTACAGTTTAATGCCGAGTCGGAACAGCAATTTGAGAAGCTTTTTCGTGACAACAATAAAAAAAAAAAATATTTGGCGCAACAGCTCATTAAGTGCCAGGGCCTAGCTTCTCGCAACCACTCATGTTACTTACTTACTTATGTCCTTTAACCCCTCGGGGGGCATAGGGCGTCAACCACGCCTGCGCGCCATCGTGTTCGGAGTTCTGCAACGCGTTTGAGCTGCCTCCAACTCATTCCTAAAGAGCTCGATTCCTCCTCAACTGTTCTGCGCCACGTTTGCCTAGGGCGTCCCGCTATTCTGCCTGCCTGGGTGAGCGGATTCCACTGCATAGCGTATTTCGCAATAGAGTTGTCTTCGCGCCGTAGGGTGTGTCCAATCCATTGCCACTTTCTTCTTCGTATAGTAATGCTTATAGGTTCTTGGCCCGTTCTCAGATAAAGCTGTTCGTTGGAGATGCGGTTCGGCCAAAAAATCCTCAAGATGATTCTTAAGCATTTGTTTACGAAGACTTGCAGCTTGCGTGTGTTAATGGTGTCCACCTTCCAGGTACTGCACGCATAAAGCAGCACTGATTCTACGTTGGAGCGGAACAGTCGTAGCTTGGTTCTTAAGCTAATAACATTGCTTCTCCAGATTTTGGACAGCATTCCGAACGCAGCTTTAGCCTTCCCGATTCTGCTGCACACATCCAGTTCGGTGCCACCGCGATTAGCCGAGACGACACTTCCTAAATATAGAAAGTTATCAACTTTCTCGACTTGCTTTCCGGCAATGTTAAGTTGAGCGCGGGTATTGGAAGTACTCAGGGCTTTTGTTTTGGCTGTGTTTATTTTTAGCCCCACTTTGTTTGCCTCAGCTTCTAGATTTTGGGCCATCAAATGAAGATCCATTATCCGATGTGAAAGTAGACAAACATCGTCAGCGTAATCTAGGTGTTTAAGGTAAGATGTCATAGTCCAACGAATTCCAGAATTAGCTTCCGTCAATGCTGCACGGAGTACATCGCTGATAACCACCAAGAACAATAGTGGGGACAGTATGCACCCTTGACGTACTCCACTTTGGACTTCAAAGTCCTCCGACACCTTACCATTGTGCACGACGTGACACTTGCCGCCCTCATATGTAGCCTTGATAATAGCTATAAGCTTTTCTGGAATGCCTCTCCTGCGCAAGGCCAGCCAGATAGCATCTCGATTCAAGCTGTCGAAAGCCTTCTCGAAGTCGATAAACAGTAAATGTAGCGGAGACCTATACTCAACGCATTGTTCGATTATGATCCGTAAGGTGTTTATGTGGTCGATGCAGGAGTATCCAGCGCGAAAGCCTGCCTGTTCGACATCGAGAGTTGAATCTAAATGATCTTTAATTCGTTCTAGAATTATTCTAGCTATTATTTTGGCTACAGCTGGAAGAACACATATACCTCTCCAGTTACCGCACTCCATCAAGTTACCCTTCTTTGGAAGCTTAATGATCATCCCCCTTTTCCACTCCTGTGGAAATTGTTCACTATCCCAAGCTCTCCGTATTAGCGGATGCAGCAAATCTGCCGATGTATTTGGCGCCGCTTGAAATAGCTCGGCAGGAATGCCATCAATACCCACCGCTTTGTTTTTCTTGAGGGACTTGATCGCTGTTATTATTTCAGCTTTACTAGGAGGTACGGTGCGAATTCGGGAATTTGTTGCTTCGAACTGCTCATTCGAAATCAAGATCATACCGCCGTCGTCTAAGTGATTTAGCACTGCAGCAAAATGTTCTCTCCATCTAGTGAGCTGATCCTCATCCGAAATCAGAAGGTCACCGTCTAGACTCTTCACTGGATGTTGTTTGGAGTTTCGACCACCAATGAGCTCCTTAGTGATGTTGTAAACAGTCCTACTGTCGCACCTACTCGCTGCTTCTTCAGCCCTTGAGGCCAGTGAGTTGACATGTTGACGCTTGTCACGTCTCACACTACGCTGCACTTCTTTCTTCTTCGCACGGTATTGGGCTTCAAGCTCGGTTCTCTCTACTGCTGAGGCCGCTGCAATCCGAGCCTTGATTGCTGTACGCTCATCGATCCGTCTCCAGGTGTCTGTAGAAAGCCATGTGCGGTGGTGTTTCTGCTTTTTACCGACATAAGTGCGTGCCCCAGTCGCAAAAGCATTTTTCACAGCACTCCAGTGGTCATCCATGTTCTCTATGCTGCTGATTGCTTCTGCTTCTAAGGCAAGATGGTCCCTGAACTGTTGGCGCACTTGGGGAACCTTGAACCTGTCGATATTAAACCTGGTGATGTTAAGCAGGTTTGAGCGGTTGCTGTTGACGGATGCAGTACGAAGGCGTAAATGAGCTACCATAAGATGGTGAACTCGTTCTTGTCCGACGTCAGCTCCACGTCTGTTTCGGACGTCCAGGAGACAATTTCTAAAGCGGCGACTGATCGCAATGTGGTCGATCTGGTTGGATGTTCGTTGCCTATCAGTAGAGACCCAACTGATCTTATGGCAGGTGTTATGCTTAAACAGCGTACCTCCGATGACTAGGCGGTTGGTATTGCAGAAGTCCACAAACCGCTCACCATTGTCATTACGGTCTCCCACGCCGTGAACTCCCATCACGTGCTTAAGCATGGTGTTGTCGCTACCCACCTTGGCATTGAGATCTCCCATTACCATTACGATGTCTCCATTAGGCGTTTGGTTGTAGGCGGCACCTAAAGTGGCTATAAAAATTATCCTTTTCATCCTCAGTCGCGTCTAGAGTCGGAGCATAACACTGTATGATGGTAATTTTTCTAACTCTACTCAGGAACCTAGCCGTCAATATCCGGTCACTATGGGGTTTCCAGGATATGAGGCTACTACGTGATGCTGGAGTTAGCATGAGTCCTACGCCAGAACTCCGTGCACTTCCAGCTGGTTTACCAGAGTAGAGCATGACAGTGCTTTTTGTTGGGGAGATGTATTCCCCAGCATCGTACCATCTTATCTCGCTCAGCCCTAAGATGTCGATTTTATACCGTGCGAATTCGCGCTCCAATTGGAGGAATCTGGCGTTATAAGGCCCTTCCTTGAGTGAGTCCAGGAGGGTCTTAACGTTCCAGAATCCGATCGTTGTCCGTGTCCGATAGCCAAAGGTCGTCAACAAATGATCAGTCCGTATCCGAGGCGTATGTTTCCGTTTCGGAAACTCATGTTGTGTGCGTTATATTTTTCGCACGAATGGAAGGGACCTACAGTTTAGTGCCGTATCCGAACGGCGATTTGAGAAGCTTTTTCGAGACAACAATACTCTCGTATGTTTGTCAGACGCTCGCGAGAGGTGGGACCGTGAAAAAAACTTTTTAGTGCTTTCTGGGATTCGAACTCGGAACCTCATGCGCAGTGATTCGACACACTAACCACTTACGCCATGGCGCCCTTACTTACTTAGGTGGCGCTGCAGTTCGGGGTGAACCTGGGCTTTTACCAACAAGCCTCTCCATTTAGCTCGGTCTTCAGCTATTTGCCTCCAGTTGCGCACTCCAAGTTGGTCGAGGTTTCCCTTAACTTGTGCGCGCCACCTACGGCGAGGAAGTCCTCTATTGCGTCTTCCCTGCGGGTTAGATTCGAAGACTCTGTGGGCCCGAGCGTTGGTGTCCATTCGCTCTACATGTCCTAGCCATCTCAGACGTCAAATACGCAGTTTTTTGACTAGGCCGATGTCGCTGTACAGCTCGTATAGTTCGTGATTGAATCTTCTCCTCCATATCCCGTCAACTTTTTTCTCTCGAAGCGACCAAGGATATCTTCATCCTCTTTTAATAAAGTCCATGTTTCAGCGCCGTAAATCAGGAATTTTGAAATTGAATGGGATGATCCGAGTCTTATACAGAGTCTCATTAGTTGTTCGAGATAGGACATTACTGTTGAATTGCCTTATAACCTAACCTAACCTAGGACATTACTGTTGAATTGCCTTATAAGCCCCAAAAAAACAGCGATTAGCAAGAGATATTCTTCACTTGATTTCTGCGCTGATGGTGTTTTTAGAGTTTATTATAGCTGAGCCAAGGTAGACAAAGTCCCTTACTACCTCGAAGTTATAGCTGCCCACTGTGACGTTCTGACCAATTCGTCGGTGTTGGTTGTCCCTTTTTGTTGACAGCATATACAATACTTGGTTATGCCCTCGTTTATGGCTAAACCCATTTTGGCCGCTTCTGCTTTAATGCTTGCAAACGCACCGGTAATTGCCCGCTGAGTTCCTCCAATAATATCAATATCGTTGACGTATGCAAGCAGTTGTACAGAATTGTGACAGATTGTGCCTCTGGTGTTGGCTTGTGAGTTCCACACAATTCGTCCAAGTACAATATTAAAGAAGTCACATGACAACGGGTCACCTTGTCTAAAACCTTTTTTCCTAACCTAACGTCTGACTAAATTTTAGAGATGAATTGATGTATACACTCTACCAACTCATCACCAGCTGCCTTTAAAAGTTCGGTCGGCAAGCCGTCAGGTCCAGCAGCTTTATTGGATTTCAGCATAGATATTGCTATCCTCGCGTCGTTTTGGTCAGGTGGACGGAAATTTTGACTATCATCTATGTTGAATGGTTCATTCTGCCTGACAGCGGGATGGTGGTCTTCGTCGCCGTTATACATTCTGCAGAAGTAGTTTTTCCATATTCTCAACACCGATTCTATTCATGTGATTCTACTACGAGGTTTCCATTTTCAACTCTACAGGTTTCTGTACGGGTATTGCATTAATTATGTTGTCGACGCTTTCATTTGACATTTGCAAACAAAAAATGGCGTCTCCAGAGAAGAAAGCAAAACATTTTTTATTTCCTAAATTATTGTTTATTAATTGTTTAATTCTTTATAGTTGTTGTGTTTTTCAGCGAAAAAAAAGTGAAAACATGAACACAAGATGTTACTTTTAAGCTGCAGATTGCGATATGAAGCAGGCTCTACCAGCAGGCGCAAAGGGCCATTAGTTTTGTGGCAGAGGGTGCTGCTCTGCTCTGTATAAAATGCGTTCAGAAACGTAAAACTTGTGCAAAGCAAAATCTATGCAATACATGAAGGTAGCATTGCAGATGCGTATCAAAAGAGTAGTGCGCTACGTTTTGAAACTCAGCCTTAATGTCATGAATTATTCTCATAATGAATAAAGATTTTTGATTCAATCTCAATTCCTGCCGTTATTATTTAAAAGAATAAAAAAAATCCTAAAAAAACGCAGCGGCAGCGTCTCAAAAAAATTTCCCATAGCCACTGCCCCATCTACCTGTGAAAAGCTAAACCCTTCAAGAAATATCCCAATCGTCGCCATTTTCCATTGATTTGACAGCAAAATATTTAGAGTCCAATTAGAATTACCCGACAATCAAAACAATAAAATTGTTCAATTGTTTGGAAGAAATTGTTTTATCGAAGCGAAAAGACTGTGTAAAACCCCTTTTCATCTTCATTTCGGTAAAATTGGCCAAAATTAAAGAAAGCACACACCATGTACCCACAAACGAAATTGCAAGCAAATGCGCCCCCAAACAGGGAACCGCTCAATGACGACTCGGACGATGGAGACGACGAAGATAAGAGAACAATCTTTTGCGCTAACATTGATCAGAGAGTAACCGAGGAGATTCTCTATGAAGTCTTCCTACAAGTGAGTGACCGGCACTCGCATATACCGTTAACCCCATTAAATGCAACTCTCTTCCTCTTAGGCTGGACCCATTGAGTCTGTACGCATACCCAAGGACAACGGAGGACGTCAAAAGACTTTCGGCTTTATCACATACATACACCAGTGCAGTGTACCGTTTGCACTGAAGCTCCTAGCCGGGCTCTGTCTGTTTAAGAAGGCGCTGACCATTAAGACAAAGTACGTGCACGTGCCGGGCTTTCCAACTGACTGTGTGCCGCTTCATAGGCGGGGATCGGGCGTAGTGGCCCGAGAACTCGGTCTGCGAACGTATATAGATGAGAATCCTTTTAAGCGTGACATAACGCCACCAAAGCGGGTCGAATGGGGCTCTCAGCAGCAGCAGCAGAGGCGAAGTGACGAATTGAAAAAGCATTCGTCACACAATTCGCGACCACATCAGAACACACCATACTCTCGTGTGGATCCTTCCCGAGACCGCGGTGGTGGAGGCGGCGGTGGCAGTGGTGGCGGGGGCTATCAGAACAGACACAACAACAATAACAGACGATCTGAACAGAGAAACAGACATAGATAGCGAATGCTATGTAAAATTTTTACCAACAGTACACACGGTGCATTACAGCAGTATATCCATCAAATTTCCGTTACGAAAATTGTAAAATTTAATTCATTTATCATTTCATTGGCCTATGTACATAATTCTAAAGATATTGTAATACTTTAAGCGATTGTGTGCGTACATTATGTATCTCATGTATGATGTATCTGTTAAAGGAGCAGCTTATGTTTTTCTACAGTCGCCAGTTGGTTTTATTCTCTAGGTGCAGACGATCTTATTGGGAAATCCGTGAAGGTGACATTCTCGAGCATAGTGGTGGGTAGAATACTCGATGTGACTTGTGTTCTGTTAGAGGGTTCTTAGGGGGCACCCAAAATAAATCAGCTGTAACTGGCGAATTCGGCAAGTGAGGAGATCAAGCGAAGAATTACTCTTCCCAATCGGTGTTCCTATGTGCTAAGAAGGCAATTGAGTAACAAAGCTATCTGGAACTTATAATATTGCTCCGTAGATCTGCAGATCTATGTGATGTGATAAAACCCGAAGTAAGATGTCACTTAAGCCTCATCAGAAGTTCCAACTGGTTCTTCGAATAAGTACAGCAGAAACTCGGAAAGAAAATGATACGGACAAGACTAGAGCAATAGACGGAAGGGGACTCAGGGCTTTGTAACCGACAGTTTGGATTTAGAAAGAACCGAAGCACCAACCATGCAATATGTACAAAATGTGTGCGATATAGCACGTGAAGCAATTGCGCAAAAAAGATGTCTCCGATGGACAAATCAGTACTGTGCTGTCGGGACACGACATCAAGAACGCGTTCAATTTAGCCGACTGGAGCTGTATACTAAAAGCACTGAGTGACCTTCAGGTACCAAACTACCTACTGCGGATAATTGTGAACTACATCGAAGACAGAATTCTCTACTACAACACGGAAGAAGGACCAAAGAGGTACAATACCACGGGAGGAGTTCCACAAGGGTCGGTCCTGATACCAATTCTTAGGAACAGAACAGTACGATGACATTTAATACCACAAAGTACGAATGGAGTAGACATCATCGGTTATGCCGACGATATTGCAGTTGTAGTAGTGAGGAAGTTAGGCAAAACTGCAATCAAACAATCACAAACGTGAAGCTATGGCTATAGACATCAGGTTTAGAACTAGAGGACCACAAAATCGAAGTCGTTCTCATAAGCAGTCGTAAAAAAGTGGATCACCTTACCATACAGGTCGTTGAGCAAATCATCGAGTCGAAGTCATACATCAAGTACCTGGGAGTGTTGCTGGACCACAGGCTCAACTTCAGGGATCACCTAACGTACGCAGGCGAGAAGGCCTCTCAGGCAATAGTGGCAATATGCAATCTAATGCCAAATATTGGGAGACCAAGGCAGCCAACCAGAAATCTTCTTACTTCTGTTTCATGGACTTTTTCCGCGTGCCACTGTAAAAGACGCTTGTATCTTTCGAGCCTAATTTTCTTCAATTGAGCAGTTAAATTCTGTAACAGAACTTATCGCTCAAAGAAGGAGAAATTTTTAGAAGATTCGTTCGCCAAAGTTCATAAACGATGCTTCTTGTGTATGACGAAAAAATCCTGTATAGGTAGGGATAGTATTGTGAAGGACTTTTAAATTAACACCCCTCGGCTATATTTTCGAAGAGTCGCCCTTAACTGTGAAAAAATACCCGACATAGCAGTCAAACAAGTTTGTGAGACGGTCAAATACTCCAAAAAACGAAAAGCGGTTAACGACTTAAGCGGGTTTTTTACTTAAGGCCACAGATATATATGTACATATATGTAAATAGGTGAACGCCATAGGCGGATCAGTAGAAATGCGGTCAAGTGGGAGAGTAATGATCCCTTGTTTTCGGATCATAACCTCGCCGAAATACATAGGAAGAAGAAGTGCTAAAGGCGGTGTGGAAATGTGGAATACAACTGTGGGGTTGTACCAAAATAAGTAATGTCAATAGTTTATAAATTTTTAAAAATAAAGTGCTAAGATCAATAGTTAATGCACCGTGGTTCATTAGGAATACCGATATCCGCAGAGATTTAGGAATTGCAACAGTCGAAGAAGAAATCAAAAACTTCGCGCGTAAGCATAAAGACAGATTACAAGGACACGTTAACAATGAACTCCTTCAAATTAGGGGGTGGCAATGATGTAGTGCATTAATTTGTATATATTTTAAGAGTGTAGTGGTAACGCCGTCAATTGCCACGCTATTTGTTCATGGTTCAATTCCTGATGTCAGCAAGCATTTATTTATTTCTCATGAAATATGTATATAAAATCAGTCCGATCAATTGCGAAAGCTTGTGTGAACACTACTGCGAAGGTATAACACTGGCAGTATCTTGGTGATATGGCTGGAAACATTTTTCGCTCTGTTGATGATGATTTGCCAATGACACCGGTTATCGGGAAAAAAATACTGTGAATCAGAAGCAACGACAAACAAATAACAACAATCTCCCAGTCATCTGCACGCCACCCCCGGAGTTTCTCTGAAGCATAAACCCCTACACCAAATCTTTCTCTATCTATCCTTTCTAACGGCCGCACTGTGTGTAAACATGGTAAGGGTATTCATAACCCCTTGAGTGCGCGCAAATTATATAACAAAAATGTATTATAGCTGAGATGAATCTACTGCGTCGTCTACAAAGGACTAAATATTTCGACTTAACGCGATAACAAAAAACGGCGTCTAATTTGCGGAACGAGGAGGAACTTTCAATGGAAAGGGACCTGCCAAACGATCTCAATACGTGAAGGAAAAAATGCTTGATAAGTAAAAAACTTAGTTGTAGTAAGCAAAAATAAATTTATCGCGAAAGGGGGTTACACCACCAACACAACACATTACACCAACTATAATTCGACAACAGATAGATGAAAAGAGAAAACTCAGAAAACCATGGCAAATCAATAGGCTACCCCAAGACAAATCAAAATACAACAAAGCAGTCGAAGAACTCAAAGCCAAACTTAAGGCAATCCAAAACAATCAATTAAATGACTATTAAAAAAATCTGACCTCAATTTCTGAGACCAACTTTTCGCTTTGGAAAGCTACTAAAAAGTTCAAGAACAAAATAGTACATCAAACTCCTCTACAGAAACCAGACGGATCTTGGGCCAGGACCAATCAAGACAATGCAAATATGGTATTCTGGCGAAGCACTTCGAAGAAGTATTCACAAACGACAAAGGCAATACGGCTGGCCCACCTTCACGCCCAAACACACTCATCACCAATTTAAAAATAAAAAAAGTAACAATAAATGAAATTGAACACTGCATTAAAAAAAGGATTGACCACAAGAAGGCTCCAGGATATGACTCTATTAACGGAAAGATATTAACCCAACTACCCAGACAAGCCATGATATACCATACTTACGAAATCTCTATAATGTGTAGTGACACCCTGTACTCACACTCATACAGATATTTGAAAAATGTAATGGTACTTTTTTCCCAGAAAACCCGTTTTTGTGTTTTTCTATGATTGGACTTTATTGAATGAGCAGATTATCCCTTTTTCAATAAAAACGAAATTTACATTTTTTTTAATATCTCAAAAACTAAGGAAGCTTTTCACATCGGGTTTCCGGTATTTAATTAAGAATTGATAAGAGCATTAAAAAATAAATTTTGAAAAAAATCAACTTGAAAAAAAAAAATTCAAAATATTTTTCAAGAATTTTGACTTCGAAATTTAATTTTACAAAAACTATTGACTGAAACAAATGATTTCAAAAGTAAATAAAAGAACGGAATATTAGCTTTCAAAAAAGCTTTAACACATTATTGTACGTTTTTCCGTTGATTTTTAATAATTTTTTTTTCATTTTAAGTCCATTTTTTACAAAATTGCCCCTCCCGCCTAAACGGGGGGAGATAGATAGCCCCCCCACCCCTACGATTTTTTTTTGTCTCGACTCAACCTATCCGTCCTAGGCTTTTGTCGCATCTTATGCAAATCACCCTGTATACTACATGTAAAAAGACAAAACAGAATATATACATATATACTTTAGTAATTTAAGTTAGAATTAAGCTAGTCAGTAAGTCTATGGATCTACCAACGTGAAGACCTAATAAAACCTAATTTTACCACCGAGTCTAATTCTTCGTTTCTTATTTTTCCTTGTCGTCAAGTACATGCGAATGATTTATGCATGCCCAAGCGGCATAAATGCATTAATTCGACTTAAATATTTTCCAAAAACTTGGAAAGTTGCGCAGATAATTGCAATACTTAAACTTGGTAAAGACGCAAAGACTACTTCATCCTATAGACCAATAAGTTTACTCTCCATATTAGGGAAAATATTCGAAAAATTAATCTATGATCGACTACAGCCAATACTGGCTAATAACAAAATAATACCAGACCATCAATTCGGCTTTCGCAGACAACACTCGACTATCCAACAAATTCACAGGGTAGTTACCAAAATTACAACGGGCAAAACAAAAAGATACTGCATATGGGTGTTTCTTGACGTATCAAAAGCATTCGACAAAGCTTGGCACGAAGGACTACTATATAAATTTCAAAACTTACTTCCACAAGACTTCTATCAAATCATTGAAAGTTACCTAAGAGAACGCCACTTCTTCGTAAAATATAATGACCAACAATTCAAAATACTACAGACAAGAGCTGGAGTACCGCAACGATCTGTATTGGGACCACTACTACATGTCCTCTACACTGCTGACATCCCTCTACCGAGTGGAGCTACAACCATGATGGCAACCTTTGCTGACAATACTATTCTGCTAATATTCGATGAAAACCTGGACATTGTAACCACTCAAGCCCAACGACTTCTGGATAAGACAATGGTTTGCAATGCTTTGACGAATGGAACATACAAATTAACGAAGACAAAACCCAACAAGTAATATTTACCACTAAATTAAACTACTCTCCAATCCCAATAAAAATAAAAGACAAAATTATTCCAATCGATAATGTGGCCAAATATGTTGGTATGCACTTGGACAACAAACTTAACTGGAAATACCACATATAAAAAAAAAAATACCAAATTAAACTAAAATATAATCAACTGTACTGGCTCCTGCGTAAAAATTCTAAACTATCGACAACCAATAAATTACTACTATATAAATTCATTATCAAACCTATATGGACATATGGGATACAACTCTGGGGAACGTCAAAGAAAACAAACATCGCCATAATCCAAAGACAACAATCAAAAATATTACGAACCATCCAATGATCAGGTGCCAGTTGCGACGGTGACATAGGTTCACCAAATCCTGCACAGCCAAGGGCGGAACAGGCTCAGAATCTCCAAGGAAGTAGGCGGAGGCGCCTTAATTTAATTTTGCCTCCAACCACCCAAGGCTCCTGAATGAAACCAAGGGTGATTTTATCCCGGATGAACCGTTGGCTAAAGATGTCCGAGGCACCTTTAGCATGACGTAGGTTGCCCTGCAGCACTTTGATGTCATCTTTCATCATTAGTGCATTATTGTTTTTCGTGGGATGGTTCCTTATTACTGGCAGACGTATTAGTGCCTGTTTTCTTAATTTCACCATCCCAACGAGAGTGGCCAGCAAGCCTATCGCTCACAGCTGTCTTGTCTAAAAGAGTGGGCACAGGTGCCGCACCCGCCATCTGAGCAGCAGATGGTGTCACCGTCGAGACGCTAGCATCGCAAGTCACTGAACCTTGCAATGTGGCCGCACTAGACTCAAGTGTACTACGTGCAACCTCATTGGAGACTTCTGAGGTGGAAGGTGTAGACACAGGTGTACTACGTTCCACTGTGTCCAGCGATGCTGCGCCCCTAGGACGGGTGGCATCATCTGTAACTGCTCTTACGGCAGTTTGTGCGGGCTTCTGCTCACCTGGGACCTTGTCTGAGCTCTTCAGGATCAGCCTAACTCTGCCAAAACAATATGCCACATTGCCTTTCAGCAGCTTTAGGCGATCCATCGAGCAGTCCGTGACACCAAGTATCAGATGAACAAGATCACGCTCTACGGTCCTTTGAACCACCCTCCAGTTCCTAGCGAACAGATCAGTATTCTGAGCATCCAAAAGCGTCAGAATCTTACTAGTGGCAAAGCCGGTACTTTGTGGAAAGAACCCACGGATGATGTGTGGTTTAGCAAATGAATCCTCATCCATAAGCATGATGTTCAAACCACATTTTCCTCTGATTTTATCAAAGTTGACCCTCATCCACTCTGCAGTGGAGGGGTCTGAGCAAATAATAAGGAGCCAGCCTGATTTGTGAAACAAACCATGAAATTGTGGGGCTTAGCGACCTCGTCTACCAACTCAATAATGGTGTCCATTATGCTATTTTGGACGCCGGCCATTTGCTCGGCACTAAAGGGACTGCGCGCCAGATCAGCGGGAACCACACCCAGTTTGACAGTACCTACTTTGTCCCTGTACGAGGTCTTGTCGAGTGTGGTCTCGGTCCTGGCTTTTTTCTTCTGCGGAGCAGAAGGGGTAGACTCCTCGGATCGCATTCGCTTCGCCTCGGTACCCTTTTCAGGCTGAGAGGATTTGGCTATCTCCAGAGCACGTTCTCTGGAAGCGCCGTCTTTTAAGGCGCGATTGAAACGCCTCCTTTCAGCCGAAGTTAGTCGAACGAATCCGCTGGTGTTTAGGGACAATTTCTGGTTACATCAATTATTCAAAATTGGCATTCTGTCAATATTATGACTTCGTCTGGCAAGCCCTTAGCGACATCCAAAACGTCTTGGACCTTCATAATTGTATTCGCGTTGTAATATCCTATGGTTCAGGAAAAATTGGTGCGGTTACATAAATTATTCAAAATTGGAATTTTGTACGCGTTTCTACTACGCCTGGCAGGGCTTTAGCTACACTTAAGACGTCTAGGACACATGTATTTTTACTGAAGGAGTCGTACTCTATAATGTACTAGTACATTCAAGCGGTTACGCCTTTTAATTCTGTTTTAAAATTTGCGGCATTTCCAATATACAGTTATTTCCTTTAGCTGCCATTACGTGTTGCTAAACGAGCATATCTCGAATATTGGACGCCAAGGCAACATATAAACATAGTATTTATGGGTTACCTACCTCTCGCATCTAAAATTAACTCTCGGGCTCTTGCTCTATTAAATACCTAGTGCTCTTCTCTACTAATCTAATCTATGACGGAATCGATCAAATTGATCAACCTAAACTTGTATATGCATACGAATACATATGAGGTTAATTATTCCAAATTATTATTAAAATTATCGCAGAAAGCAATCCTTTTTAACTAGGGGTGCAAATTATAGTTTAGTAGGAGGTTACTTCATTTTTGTATATTTATCGAATCTATATATAACTCGGATCGCGCAGTGTTTTCAACAGTTTGCTTGAACTTGCACTAAAATATTTCTAAAAACGTGTGTTAAACAATTTTTAATTTAAATTAATATTAACATCCTCTATGTTACCTAACCAAGACAACAATACATCTGTGCTATTGAAATTTGAATAATTTTCTAAAATTCAATAAGAAAGGAAAATTTGAACAACGTTAGCGGACATGTTATGGAAAACGCATATACTCGTAGGTTGGTCAGAAAAACAATTGTTACTATGCCAGAAAAATCTACTATTCAATTTCGATTATAGGAATATATGTGTGCTTACAAATTGTAAGCACGTCGCGGCAGGAGGAATATAGTCGAAGTTACAATGTTGATCCAGGTAGAACATATTATACATACTCGCCAAACTATCCGGAAATGTATACAGGGCCAAGCTTTCGCAATAAATATGTGGCCCCACTTGATCATGAAACTTCAATTCAGTGTACAATAGACGTGCCAGAGGTTTGTAAAAATTATAGTTATAGTAAAGACTAGAGGACCCAGCAATGCTTTGCTGTTGTTAAATTTGAGTAGGTATATATAATAGAATACACAAAAACACAAGTAAGGACAATAGAATACACAAAAACACAAATGAGGACAATACAAAAGAGGACAATTCTGTGGCACATCTCTCCGTGCCGGCTTCACAACTTCAACTGTCGAAGCGCTCACAGATCTGTCCATGGACACCTTAGCTTAGGTACATTATCATTAATATAAAACACAAAGGAGGGATGTATCACAAATACGATGTATCACAACCAGAATACAAACAACCGTTAATACGCACACAGTGGCACCACAAACACAGTGGCACACTACTTAACTATTTACAGTGCCTCTTTACGATTAACTGGCTGAACACAATGTATGCCGCGGCCGCGCCGCGGTAGCGTAGTACGTAGAGCTGTCAAATGGTGTGGCGCTGCACTCACAAAATTCGCCCACAATGGTGTAGCGCGTAGTAATGTCAAATAATGCCAGCTGATTAAAATTGTGTTTTTCTTTTTGAGTGTTATTGAGATTTGATTATTTTTGCGAGATTATTGTGCTATAATAATACAATAAAAATAATAAGAAATGAATAAATTTATTTTCCTTTCACTAGCAGAATAAATTTTTCCACGGCGTGCTCTTCCATTTTGACTGTAACGAATATTTCAAATTCATTGCGCTACTGCTGAACTCAGTTCAAGAATCTACCACGAAAACATCGTATAGAAAACCAAAACAGTCTTCAACAGTCGCCAATTTCTCTATCTGTCACTTGTGGGGCTGCACAAGTTAAAAGTAAACCAACTTCGTACTACACCACTGCTACCGCCACGCCGCAGCTACCTCATTGTGTGCGCTCTAGTGAGTTCCCATATATTTTAACTCTGTGACAGGTCGTACTACGCTACCGCGGCGCGGCCGCGGCATGCATTGTGTTCAGCCAGTTAGTATGCTCTAACATATGTATATATCAAAATGAAAGGCAATTTTCAACGAAAACATTCTCTAAGCACTGTTGGCACTAACAACAATCAACTTTAAAATTTTCTGCAAAATCGGTCTGGTAGTTTATGAGTTATAGGACACACACATACGAACATTGCTTTTAAATTATATAGATTTATTTAATGAGCTGCCGACTCATGTAGAGTCTCTGCCTCAGACAGAGCATCCTTCCATCCTGGTTGATCTCCAGCACGCCCCTTTCAGTTACGCAGACCTAGTATTCTGACATCTCCAATCTCCATCTACAGTTGGTCTTTGAAGCAGAGATTCAGTAGTTTTCGTCATTTCAAACATTGTTGTTCATTCGTTCGATATGGCCGAGCCAATGTTGTCGACGTATCTTAGCTTTTTGGACTACATCCACTTCTTGGTACAGCTCAAATAGTTCGCGGTTAAATCTTCTCCTCCATTTGCCCTCTTCGCGAATTTAATTTAATTTAGTCGAGTTAGGACTTTTGAGCCCAGTTGGTTTGCTAAGCCGAAGTAGCAGCAGTTCCCTAGGATCGAATCTCCACGAAGGTGTCGTTTGTGGGACTAATATTTACTCCAAGGTTGGTGAACTCCTTGTCCTTCTCGAAATTAAGGTCATCAACAAAAGCATTCTATCCTGCGTTTCTGACAGATAGATTTTTGTTTGTTGATAACATACTCGTATACTTAGTTCTGTCCTCATTTACTTCAAGACCAATTTGTCTCGCTTGATCTTTAATCGTTCTAGATAGGATACACAATCGCGCGTTAAAACTTATAGTTATAGATGATAGAGAAATTGTAAACTTCATAGCCTCACTTGAGCAACGTAGAAGTGTCTCGTGTCTTGCCCAATTTTATCGCTTTATCGCAGCGAAATAGAGAGTTGCATATCTCCCCTTCGAAAATCCACCCACAATACGCGTCATGCTTCGAATGCACATCAGTTCACTCTCAAGCCCAACTTTGGACGTGCTTTGAAATATAAAGATGATCTACTAGCGTCTGCATTTCCTAATCATTACAACCTTCAAACATTTAAAGCCAATGCAAACGGGCATCTCTTCCCCCACTGCCGTGAGAACCAACATAATGGTATTAATAATCCCTTGCTTACTTACTTAGATAGCGCTACAGTCCGGGGTGGACCTTGGCCTCAATCACCAAACCTCTCCACCCAGCACGGTTACGAGCCAACTGCCTCTAGTTGCGCACGCCAAGTTGGTTGAGGCCCCCCGCCATCTACCACGAGGTCGTCCTGTACTGCGCCGTCCATCCGGGGTGGATTCGAAGACTTTCTTGGTGGGAACGTTGGGCTCCATCCGCTCTAGATGACCCAGCCATCTTAGTCTCTGTATGTGAACTCTTCTGACGAAGTCGATGTCCTTATATAAGCCGTATAGTTCGGCATTGTACCTTCTTCTCCACTCACCGTCTATGCAGACGGGACCAACGATCCCTTGAAGAATTTTTCTCTCAAAATAACCAAGGGCATCCTCATCCGGTTTTGTCAAAGCCCATGCCTCTGCGCCATACAGCAGGACCGGGATGATTAGTGTCTTGTAAAGAGTTACCTTAGTAGTTCGAGATCGGGCTTTGCTACTCAATTGCCTTCTTAGCCCAAAGAAACAACGATTGGCAAGAGTAATTCTTCGTGTGATCTCCCTACTGATGTCATTTGCGGAGTTCACCATAGAGCCTAGGTAGACAAAATCTTTTACTACCTCAAAATTATATCTGTCTGTTGCGGCGTTCTGTCCAAGACGCCGATGTTGGGTGTCCTTTTTTGTAGACAGCATATATTTTGTTTTGTTTTCATTGACCGCTAGAACCATCTTTGCTGCCCTTGATCTCAATACTCGCAAATGCCCCATTGACTGCCCGATGAGTTCTTCCGATTATGTCAATATCATCGACATAAGCGAGTAGTTGTACAGACTTGTAAAAGATTGTACCTCCGGAGTTGGCTTGGGAGTTTCGTACAATTCTCTAAAGTACTATATTAAAGAGCTCGCATGATAGCGCGTCACCTTGTCTAAGACCTTTCCTGACATGGAATGGTTCGGTGATGTTCTTACCGACTTTGATGGAGCAGCGAGAGTTATCCATCGTCATTCTGCACAAACGGACGAGCTTGGCAGTGATTGCCAAGACTAGACATGGCTCTGTATAACTCGTCTCTATACACGCTATCATAGGCAACTTTGAAATCGATGAAAAGGTGGTGCGCATCGGTTTTATATTCATGGGTCTTTTCCAAGATCTACCGTAGTGTGAATATTTGGTCAATGGTGGACTTTCCCGGCCTAAAACCGCACTGATGAGGACCTATCAGGTTGTTAACGATCGGTTTTAGGCGTTCACATAATACGGCAGACAGGATCTTATATGCGATGTTGAGGAGACTGATGCCTCTATAATTAGCGCAGTTCAGAAGGTCTCCTTTCTTCAGGATCGGGCAAACGATGCTGAGGTTCCATTCATCGGGCATACTTTCGTCCGACCATATTTAATAGATCAGCTGGTGCATGCTCCTTACCAACTCATCTCCTCCTGCCGTGAAAAGTTCGGCGGCAAGGTCGTCGCCTCCAGCAACTTTTTTGGATTTAAGTTTAGATATCGCTATTCTCACTTCATTCTGATCGGGTTGATGGGAATCTTGACTGTTATCGTCACTGTTGAATGGCTCATTCTGCCTGACAGCGGAATATTGATCCTCATCGCCGTTTAACAGTCTGCAGAAGTGTTCCTTCCATATCCTCATCGCCGACTGCGATTCTACTACTATACTGCCATTTTTGTTCCTGCAGGGTTCTGTTCTGCCTTTGAAACCCTGGCATATTCTTTTTACCTTTTGGTAAAATTTTCGAACATCATTCCTGCAATAAAGTCTCTCAATCTCCTTGATCGAGCGTTTCTCATGCTCCTTTTTCTTCTCTCTGAGAAGTCGATGTTCCTCTTTTCTCATGCGCAGGTAGAGCTCGTAAGCAGCTCTAGTCCTTCTTTGCAGCGCCGCTTTGTACGCCTCTTGTTTTGCTGCATGCGCTTGCCGGCATTCCTCATCAAACCAGGGGTCTCGTTGTAGTGGCCGAGAGAAACCTAGTACATCTCTGATGGCTTGTTGGCAATGCTGCCACTGGTCTTCCGCATTTGCTGCTAGCGGCATAGGACTTAGATTAAGACTAGAAGAAACTCGATCGGCAAAGGTTCTGACGGTCTTTTTCGATTGTAGCTTTTCGACGTCAAATTTCCTCACAGTATTTCGTTGACTTCGCTCGGTTGTGAATATCCGCATCCATACCTTGGCTAGTGATCCGAGTCCACGTTGGCTCCTCAGAAAGTCCGGACACCCAGAATATTGGAAGAGTGCCTTGCGTCGATCACAATGTGATCGATTTGGTTGACAGTTTTTCGATCAAAGGAGAGCCATGTTCCCTTGTGCATATCGAGACGTGGGAACGGCGTACTAACTACGACAAAGTTTCGTTCCGTCGCAAAGTCGACTAGTCTGAGTCCGTTGTCGGATGTGATGTCGTGCAGGCTGTGCTGTCCTACCACGCTACTAAAGAAGGCCTCTCTTCCTAGCTTTGCGTTAAAATCACCTAGGACAATTTTAACGTCGTGGCTACGGCATTATTCATACGTCTTGTCCAAGAGCTGGTAGAAGTCATCCTTTGTCACGTCGTCCTTCTTCTCGTGGGGCGTGATCTCATAAAAGGCTATTGTTGGCAAATTTAACCTTGATACGGATAGTCACGAGGTGCTCGTTCACATGCCGGAAACTCAAGACTTCTTGCCTAAGTCTGCCTCCAATGACAAATCCGCACCCGAATAGACGCTGTCCTTGTTGTCTGTAGCAATCGCCGTAGTAGATATCGCAGTTTTTCATCCTCCTTATGCCCGGCCATCTCATCGCACTTCTTGGATGGCGGTAATGTCTGCTTTGAGACACTCTAGGGCATCCGTAAGTTGTACGGCTGCACGTGGTGTGTAGAGGGACCTAACATTCCACATGCAGACGCGAAAATCGTTGTCCTTTTTACGTTTGCTTGGGTCGTCAACAGTAAAATTATCCGTATCCGAGGCTGTTGGTTACTTCGTAACCGAAGGTTTTTAACGTGACAGGGAAGTTAACCCGACGGCACAACCGCCAACTTGGAGGACCAGATCCTTTTTTTTTTAACCCTAGGACAAGAGGCTGGATACACCGATGCCAGTAACCCACTTCGGGTATATGAGCGCTGCCGTTGGCCCATTGAGGGTTCATCCGCCACCATCTCTTTTGCAGTACCCTGACTCAGTATTGAAAATCCTTACAGACCTCAGCTCCAAACATGTTGACGTAACTCAGGTAAGGTATAATAATCCCTAGCACGTGCAAATTATAAAAAAAAAAAATGTTGGCGATGACTTGGTGCATACACCCAACTGAGCCAAGGAAATTCTAGGGTATTCCAACTTTTACATATGGTATATGAGTATGTAATGTTAAAACACAGAGGACTCACTGTTGATGAAGGCAGTATTGATAGGAGTCTAGAGGATACTTTAAACTTAAATTTGAAAATAGTCCGACTACGTTAGTCAAATACTAATTATTTCGGTATGAGTGTAACATGAAATATTAAGTGCCCACCTCTATACCTTGATACAGACAAGACCGTACCGTGGGACGCGTCCAGCTTAATAAGAAATATTATCTCCTTAACGTTGTGTAGTCAGAGCTCGGTGCATGGGCAATCGTTTGACTATTCAATGCTGGGAATAAACTATACATCTTCGTCAGTCCTCAGAAATAGCTAGTCAAACCTCAGAATAGACTTGTGTTGTGCTTTGACTGTAACTTTTATACTTTTAGGATAACCAATGTCGTGCTGAAGGATTCTACGTTTCCCGCGAAGGTGATCTGAACCTGACTGGCGCTGAGGTATTCTGCGGATACGGGAGCATAAATCGTGCTTCAATTTTCCGTAGCATAGTAATTGTTTACATAACGACGGTAAAAGCAGGTTTTCAAAACGGATCTCGCTTCCTTTGTGAGGTAACTGCTCAACCAATAGTCCAAAATTGCGAATGTGGATGGTCGCAAACTTCGCGAATTGTAGGAGGTGAAACTGTTCATCACGGAGAATTCCCCTCTATTGTTGGCATTGGGAAAAGAGCTGAAAAACAAATTCTATGTGCTGGAACTATTAGTAAGTGTTTCTGATTCCAGATATTCTGATCTTTGCTTAATAAGACCCCTTTTAGTCGATCATCGATTTGTCGTAACTACAGGCCACTGTGTCGAGGGCATTGATCCAAGGAATTTATTTATTGCAGCAGGACTTACCTATGCCGATCGAGGTGACTCATTAATATTATATTTGAATCATTTTTTTATATAAAAGTTTGGGTTAGGTTCTAAATACACAAAGTTGTATGCTATCGAGGAAATCTATCTTCACCCTAAGTACCGTGGAAATAATAACAATATAGCTCTTGTGAAAACTACTAGAGATATAGAGTGGTCGAGGGAAATTGGACCAGCTTGCTTACCATTCGGTCTGGAGTAAGTAGAGGTACATTTGATTTGGTCAATTTATTCTAAATAAACGTTATCATACTCTAGAAATGATACATTTGTAGATGCAGAAGTTATGTTACTCGGTTGGGGTTTAATCAAAGTACATGACGCAAGACCTGCAGGACTTCAGAAGGTTCAGGTTAAGGTTACATCAAATGCCGAATGTGAGAGCACCTATCCAGATTTAACAGAATCGGAAATATGCACATACGCTCAAGAAAGGGGTTCATGTCAGTTCGATGATGGAGGTCCAGTAATGTATTCTAGTAGTAGGCAGTATTTACTTGCAGTCATCAATGATGGATATTCTTGTGGTGAATATCCAGGTAGAAATACAAGAATTGCGTTGTACTTAGATTGGATTACAAGCGTATCTGGAAATAAATTATGCCATACAAAATTTAATTAAATAAATACGATATTATAAGGACAGAAAAAATAAAAATGGTGTTGGGACTTGTAGCGCAGAGGGTACATATGGGTGTTTCAATTATACCTAGTCCGGGCTTTGAATAACAAAATTTCATAGAAGAAATGTGACGAGCAATGATCCAGATCATAATAGAAGCATGTGACTAAAACTCTTCCTAAGGGGAATGTATGTGGTTGTCATCAATTTAGTGAATTTAGTAGTCCGAAATGCTCGTAATTGCCAATAACCTGCCTCCAACTTATTTGTAATCGACTATTTGTGGAGATCCTTTTCGGTATTTCCTTAACCATTTAAAAGTCGCCAAGTGCATCTATCCTAACCTCAGTTAAAATTAATATTTCTCTACCTTCCTGTGTCATCCCGACTATTGTAAAAACAAGTTAATATTTCCTTTGTCCGGGGCTTATCGAAAAAATTGTAAGGGGATTGCAATAATTCGAACTGTCTGGATATAGCATTGAGCCATTATTCTTTCATCATCGCGGTCTCGTCGTCGATTTACGTAGTGATGTAGCCTACCGAATTCTCCCACAATACGCCCAATGTTCCAATTCGGAATTTAATTTCATTTTTAGGGGGGTTTTCAGCCGTGGATTGCAGTGTAGGAAAAATTCCCAAATAGGAAAAGACTTCCTAATATTACAACTGAGAGGAACTCTCATCCAGTAATTTTTCTCTAATGTCCAATTAACGTTTTGGAGGGGTGAAGCTCATTACCTGACCCCGAAATTAATTTTGTGTGTATCTACTTTAATTTGTTCATTTATAGGTTATAGGTATACCTGTGTATATATATATAATACAGTCATGTTTTATATTTTTTCTATTATAGTTTTCGTTAGAAAATTAAGTCACGCGGCCTTAATCTTTTAAGCCGCCTAATAGTATTGTTGTTTTCTTCCACCATGTATTGTATTTGAGGATTTACATGGTCTTGGAGTTGTTCGTAGTGCCTAATAGCATATTTTTTTACAATTTCACTTACATTTTCACGTCTAGATCCTCGTGTAGGTTGTCATTTCTTATATACCAAGGTGCATTAACGATGCCTCTTAGTACTTTGTTTTGGAATGTGTGTATCATTCTTAGATTCGTCTTTTTGGTACAACCCCAAAGTTGTATCCCATACGTTCATACGGGTCTCAGGACTTGCTTGTACAATAGCAATTTATTTTCAATTGATAGCTGGGAATTTCTTCCCATTAACCAATGTATTTGTCTGAGTCTAATGTTGAGCTCCTCTTTTTTCTTTTTGACATGCTCCTTCCCTCTGAGCTTGGCGTCAAGTGTTATACCCAGATATTTCGCAGTATTTGCGTACGGAATTTCTATTCCATCAATATTAACTCTTACATTATTTATTCTTCTATTAGTAAAGTTAATATGGATAGATTTAGTTTCATGAAGCTTTATTCTCCATTTTTTGTCCAATCACTTACAGATTTAATGGCCTTTTGTAATTTTTTCGCTGCTTCATCAGCATTATCGCCAATAGTCATAATTGCAGTGTCGTCTGCAAAAGTCGCCAAGCTAGCTTCTTCCTGCTGAGGTAGGTCTCTTGTATATAGGATATAAAGGATTGGTCCCAAGACACTTCCTTGTGGAACTCCTGCAGATATTTTCTTTAAATGAGAGTATTCATTCTCATATCTTACTCGAAAGTAACGATTTGCGATATAAGATTTAAGAATTAAGTAAAACTCTTCGGGGAGATCCCTTTGCAGTTTAAATTCTAGTCCGCAATGCCAGACTTTATCAAACGCTTCTGCTACGTCTAGGAATATGGCTGAACAGACTTTTTTATTCTCAAGTGCTTTGTCTACTGTACTTACAATTCTATGCACTTGTTGTACAGTAGAGTGTTTCTCTCTAAACCCAAATTGGTGGGAAGATACAAGACTTCTTTCTTCTATTATTGGCTTGAGTCTTTTCAAAAGCAGTTTTTCAAATAGCTTTGATAATACGGGTAGGAGCGAAATCGGTCTATACGATTTCTTTTCATTTAGCGACTTATCTGGTTTCAGAATCATAATTACCTCTGCCACCATCCATTGCATCGGAACATACTTTAGCCTGAGTGCTGCATTAATTAAATGTAATAGTTTCCGCAAAGCTTTGTCCGGGAACTCCTTAAGTATTTGTCCTGTTATCAAATCGTAGCCCGGTGCTTATTTTGCATTTATGTTAGTTTTAATTTCATATTTTAGTTCCTGAAATGTTATATGCTGTATATTTCTGTGATCATTTCTGGACTGCAGGAAAAGATTTTCGTCTGCAGTTTTCCTAGGAAATGGTTGGAAGGTTTGCTGCAGGTGATCTGCGAAGAGGTTAGCCTTTTCTTTGTCATTTCTTGCCCAAGACCCGTTTTCCTCTTTTATGGGCGGTGCTTGTTTTGTTGTCATTGCACAATGCGTTAAGAATCTTTTTATTCTCAGGTGTTCTGATTCTTTGCCAAGTCTTACGAGCCTTGCGTTTTTTCCAGATTAATTCTTTAACTGCATATGGATAATTTATATCCATATTCCTGTTTTTTTGACCAATAGGGGTGCTTATCCATGCTGCTTGCTGGATATTTGTATTGAATAGCTCAATTTCTTCTTCTAGTTGGAATGAGGTTTTTATCGGAACCTGTAGGTTTATGCTATCTTCTAATGTTTGTCTGAATAGGAGCCAGTTTGCTTTATGATTTATCAGACGTGGTCGACTTTCAGTTTTCAGTATACTACCACTAATCGTCATAAGAACTGGAGAATGATCTGACGACAGATCATCTTTATTTTCTACATGAATGTAGTTATCAGATATTCCTTTTCCTACATAGAAGTCTATTAGGTCTGGGATTTTATTCTGGTCTACCGGCCAGTGTGTTGGCACAGCACTTGAATGAAAATCACAATTTAATGCTCGTCCTGCTGAATATAGCTCTCTACCTTTGGTGTTTGTTAGTCTTGAGCCCCAAAAGGTATTTTTGGCATTAAAGTCACCTCCGACTATAAAATAACTTCCCAGGGTTTGGAAAAATCTAATATAGTCGTCTTTTTTTAGATTATATTTTGGTGGGCAGTATATTGCAGATACATTAATTTTCATTTTGTTTAATATGTGTACATTTATGGTTGTAGCTTGCATTTTTTTTCTATACAATAATAAATATATAATATCTATACAATAATAAAAAATAAATAAATGAAAGACATTGTTTAAAAAAAAGTTATTTGAATTTCTTATTGTAGCACAATTGGCGCGCCACCCTCTATTTCTGCGATTCAGATTGCTACGAATGAGCCAGTGTCCAGAGTTGCCTGCCAATGTCAGTTGATTCTGCGTTTAAATTGTTGCAGATTATTTATTAGTTTCCTGAAAATATTTCGCCTGGGATGCCCTTACGAATTTTCGTAAAATCATGTTCTTATGGCTGCCAGGTTCTTACGGTTGTGTGCGCTAGTGGCCTGCCTGGTAGGACGTTGAAAGGTCGAGTTTCCGGAGATCTTGAGATCTTTTGAACATCTGCCACGGTCGTATCTGTAGAACAGGCATAAATCTGCCACCTGCCTTCGATGAGCCAACGATTGAAGGTTCGACGTAAGTGCTGGATCTTCTCTAAGCCAAACTGATAGCCTCGGGATGCTGTCAGTAGATTCAGATAGTGTTTTGGGTCCTAGCTTCGAAACTGAGAGTAGTACTCAAGTCCCGGTCTTATTTGTGCTTTGTAAAGTCCGTTGGAAGTACTTCTTTGCTCTGAAAAGATAACTCAATTTCACGGAAGCTGATTTTTCTATGTTTGGTATGTGGTTATGCCATGACCACTTACCTGATTATACTTAATCGTGCTCTGTAAGTTAAGTTAGGTTAGCTTGGCACCAGTAAAGGTCCATTGTGATACCACGGATCAACTTTTAGGCCACTCAGGAACTAACAAAACCAACCGGAGGTTTTGATAATGCGATGGATGCTCATAATGCCTAAGGACGCCAGATCACCGAAGTCTTAAGGAAGAGAGCCCCTAGATGGAGCATTCTTTTATGCGACAGTGCTGGACAAGTGCATAGGAGTTGAAGGATGGTTTCCTCCCCCCCCTCGTCCCTACAGCTCCTGCACAAGTTGTTGGAGAAGAGGCCAAGTCTTTTGGCATGTTGGCCTATAAGATAGTGTCTAGTGAGGATACCGACAACGCAGCTGATCTCTGATCGCTTTAGCATGATCAACTTGGCACTACGTTTCTGGTCCAGCTTAGGCCAGATCTGTCTCGAAATGTTACACGTTGAGCCGTTTTCCCATATGTGATTGGTCTTGATAATAGCGTCCAGCTCTAGTAGATGCTTCCATGTAGCGAGGGGCATACCTAGGGTTAGCCTATCTGGCAGAATCCTAACAGTTGTACCCTGTCTGGCGAGCTTGCCCGCCCTGCATTTTCCTGCAATGTTCCTGTGGCCTAGCATCCAGCATAGGTGAATGTTGAACTGCTCTGTCATCTCTATAAGCGGCAAACGGTAATTTCAGGCGGCATTTGAAGTGAAGCAGCACGATTCCAGGGCATTGATAGCCGCTTGACTGTCAGTGAAAATGCTTATATTCCTGACAGATAGCGCATTACATTTCAGGTAAGGCAGAGCTTCCTTAATCGCATTTATTTCCGCCTGAAAAACGCTACAATGATCAGGGAGGCGGAAAGAGATTCTCATGTTGAGCTTTTCGCCTCTATCGTGCTCGGTAACAATAATCTAAATTACTCCGTAATCAGAATATTTTTAGCCAAATTCAATCTATACCAATTCTCCTATGTACTCCCCGAAGCTTTCCTAGCTTTCTCGATAAGAAAACCCATTTATTGTAACAGTAATGTATATTTAATATAATAATAATAATAATATAAACAATAATTCGAAATGAATTAATTTTTGTAATCTAAATCTTGAGTGCGAAACTGTAGAAGAGTCTTAACCTAAAATTCCTACTTTGCTGCTACACCTTACGATTAACGTGAAAACTATTTACAATAATAGAATGTGCGGTGTTAATGAATATTTTTCAGTGTCTTCTCAATATTCCGATAAGTTCTAGTCGGTATCACCTCCAACAGCAGTCGCGAGTAGTTCTGATGAGTCGAAAGCATACGAAACAGCGACTTAGCATAGCTTCTCGTTTCAAGACTTCCTTCGAGCAAAAGATTTGCTCCTGTCAAAATGAACTTATCCCGATTGTCCCGACCCATGGTAAATATCTTCTCGCAGCCCAAACGATCTGCCAATCGATTCAGTAGCTTCGCTGTTGTCGTTCGTACGACAGCATTCTGATGAACGGCACCGCGAGTACTTAAGATATTTAGAACTTTTGGTGGTGTCAAGTTGTCACACATTGATTCCAATCCCCTTGTTGCATCAGCACGAAGGAATCTATTGGTGTCGGCAGTCCGATGAAGCAGTGCACAGACTAAATCATCACACTCTTGTTCGAGGAACTTGCACTTCATCGTAAAGAGCTCCGTTGAGGCTTGACAAGCTGCTCGAGACACCTGTGATCTGAGGTTGCGAACGGATTTTGTCAATTGAATGCACGTCATGTGCATTTGATTATCTAGGGTATCTGGATGGTAACGCATCAAGCGGACCATTGATTTAAGTCCCATAACGACTATTTCCCAGTTGGATGAATCTAGTTGATCAAAGGTTTTATTCAGGGCGTCTCGAGGTTTCTCGAACCGTGTCATGTTCTGTGGAAAGAGTTCGGCTTGGCTCATCTTGATTGACTGCTTTACTGGGGAGATTCGACGATGATTCTTCATAAAGCACGAAGTTTTTGATTTCCTTTGCAGTGGAATGTGCTGGGGTTTTACTGGGATAAAGTCAGTGAGGGTATTGTTGAGCTGGCTTGATTGATAGTCCGAACTGGTCTCTGTGCTATTGTCTATGTCCAGCTTGGATGGCGGTCGATCATAAAGAGATTCACAGCTTTTCGCAAAGGATGACTTGCGGGATAGAGCTTTGATTTCGTCAATTGTTGGAGATCTTGGTGGAGATGGTAGCATGTCGTCAATATTTGGTGTATAAACTTCAGCCACATGGTCAACAGGTAGCTCCTTGACAGGTGAGGATGGTTCATTTGGAGTTTTTGGAACAGTGTTCATATCCTCGACATCACTGAGGTCTTCTAAAACTTCTTGAGTAACTTCGGAGATTCTATCTGGTTCGGCAACTGATGGTTCACAGTCAAGTTCCTCTTCAATTACTTGAGACTTGGTGGACACCACCGATTGTGGACGTGAGGCTGGAGTTATAACTTGAGATTCATAGTCCGGTGTATCAGCGGTGTTCGTAAGTTCAAGCTCTTCAGATTTTGTAGATTGTACATCCGCTTGCATACTCTCAGTTCTGCTAAGTGCACTACTGGGCTTTGATGCTTCTGGTGTCATATCTTTCTCTGGTGTTATAGGCTCTATGACTATTTCACCGTTAGGACTTCCAGGTGCCTCAATATTTGGAAGCCCTACTTCATCAATTTCTGCTTTCTTTAGTTGCTCGACAGAGCTGTTAAGATCAACCCCATTGGGAGAACTCTGCATAGTTGCTACGACTGTGGTTTTGGGAGTGCTATACTGCCTTTCTTTGCCCTGACTGTCGTCCTCCCTGTTCTCCTGTTGTGGTGTAGGTTCCCGTTTTATCTCTCCATTTGACCAACTTTCAACAACATTTCCATTCTGATTATCGGTGTTGCGTTTCGTTTGTGGTTTTGGGGACAAATCCAGTCGTAGTATGGAATGTGGTGTTACAGGTGGTGTTTCGTTTACAGGGTATGGTGTGACTGAATTTCCATTTGATTGTGATTCGAGTGCGGTTTTGTTACTGCAAGTGAAATAAATAAGTTATTAGTGAGGTCAGGTCATTTAACTGATTTTAAATAATTATTTCTTTAACTGAGAGGGAGTCTTACGTTCTCCCTAACCTATGCAATTGAAAAACGTGTAGCAGTCCATGGGAATAACCCCACATGAGGTGCATTTAAAATTCAAGTTCTATTGATTTCAAGTTATAGAGCAGAGAAATTGTTACCCCTAGAGTGGTTTTCCATTCTGAGAAAGTAGAACAGTCGATATTGAAAGAAATGGAAAATAATTAATGACGAAAACTTAAGGCGTTTCCCATTGAAGTGGGTTAACATTTTTAATGAAACAATGACGAAGTCAAACCGTTTAATGGTCAGTTTCTTGTAAACATTGCATGCTGGAAATTATTCGTATATAGGTTGTATTGGCCAGCAAGAATATCAATAATGTCCTAAGAATAAATTGCAGCACGACTTGTACTTAACAACGACAAAGCGTCCAGGATTATTGAACTTGCAGAGATGGTAGACTTCACGATTTAATAGAGGTATTCAAGTGAACTTTGAAACATGAATTGTTGATGAAAAATATAATAGTATCTGGATTTATCTGAAACATTTCGGATAAGGAAGGACCCGCATAAAAAACTTTCACGTAAGTTACAACTTGAGGGCAATCAACCACAGATGCAATCCAAAGTATAATATCATAATGGAAAAACATCGTGATTCCTAAAAGGATTTGCATATTGTATTGATTGATTTTGAAAAGGCTTTCGACAGACAACCACGACATCTGATATGGGTGGCGCTAAGGCATCGAGGGGTTCCAGAAACCTATGTACAGATGATGGCGGACGTGTACGAAGTACCAGACGACCTGCAAAAGATAATGACGGACTATTTCAGAAATAGGATACTGCACTACGATACAGACGATGGAAAGTATAACGTCTCAGGCGGTATGCCCCAAGGCTCCGTACTATGTCCACTACTGTGGAACCTAATGTATGATGACGTCGTTAGACTTAGAATCCCGAGATCTTCGAGAATAATAGGCTTCGCCGAAGACCAGTAGTGTAGTAGTGACCAAACTCCTTGAGGAATTGGAGCATGACTGTAATGAAGCTGGCGGGATGGATCAGGACTGGCTAGTACACATGGGCCTACAATTTGCAGAGGAGAACACAGAATTAGTCCTCATAAGCAGCAGGCGAGTCATGGAGACTATAAGAGTAACCGTGGGCGATTACTTGGTAGTTTCCAAACCAGAGCTAAAGTACCTTGGCATTACTGTAGATGTAAGGGCAACTTTTAAGCAATATCTGCAATATGCAACTGAGAAGGCAGCGAAGGTAAGGGCTGCTCTGGCAAGGATCATGCCTAATATCGGTTGACCAAAGCACAAGAGAAGACTGCTCTTAGTAAGAGTTGCGGTATCGTTAATGCTCTACGACTCCCAAATATGGGCTTGTGCCACGAAGACGATATCATGCAGAAGGAAGACGGAGGCAACTTGCAGAATCAATGGGTTGAGAGTATTCTTAACATATTTCTTGAAAGGATTATGCAAAACTCTCGAGCTATTGTGGCCATTGATATGGCAAAATTAACTTATTGCCTTTACCGTCTTCGGGAAAAGGATGCTTAGGTTAGAAAAATTGTTGGTACTGAAGAAAGTGCTGTTTGTACAAAAATACATACACACAAAGACTAATGCCCATTGTGATATCAATTGATCTAGCACATAATTAGCTACATAAGGACTCATAAAGAGAAGAATTTTTTTTATAAAGCAAAGGATGTTTCTGATGTTGAAGCCAAGGTTATCGATGAGAAGCGCTCCAATATAGAGTACTCTTCTTTTGGATAGGGCTGGACAGGTGCAGTGGAAATAGAGGATACTTTCGCCTCTTTGCCCCTGCAGCTCCTACAGAAATCGTTTGACAAGAGATTCAACCTATGCTTATGAGAACACCAATAGTGGAGCTGACATCTGATCACTTCAGCAAAATCAAATTATTCGAGGACTTCTGATCCAGCCTAGGCCAGCTTTGTCTGAATATTTGGCACGTTGTACGACTGGATATTTAGAATAGTACCATGTGTGACAAGCTCGTCAGCCTAGCAGTTACCTAGAATGCTTCTCTGGCCTGGCACCCAGCATAGGTGAGTTATGAACTGCTGTGCCATACCCGTAAGAGACGAGTTGTAGTCTAAAAAGACATTTGAAGTAAAAGAAAATGACTACAGGGTTTTAATAGCCGTTTGGCTATCTATGCAAAAGCTAATATCCCTGATAGATAGGTTAGGTTAGGTTAGGCAAGGTGGCTGTCCTGACAGAACACACTTAGACCACATGGGTCCATTGTGATACCATGCAGAGTTAGGGCCGGAGGAATCAACGGTTACTGGGGAAGCTTAACCTTTCTTAGGAGGGTACTGGCTGAGAATAGTTGGGCCTGAAGTGGCTAAAAAGGGTGACTGACTCAATCAACCCTAAGTCAAGGTGTACCGGGGAGGTAAAGTGTACAAACAAGTATTGGGGGGTGATTGATTCAATTAAACCCCCTGCACTGTTGTGTAAGTTATACAGGCAGGTATGGGCACAGGTGAACCGTGCAGATGTAGAGGCGCATAAGCGTAATAGACTGACTGATTCACTAGGCAAACTTAACGATATAGATGAGATTCAATAATTTGTACCAGATCTAAATCAGACCACGAATTAAAAAAAAAAAACTCCATTATCTCGACGAAGGAGGGCGCGGCAACTTTTTTTGTGAGATAAGAACCCTTGGCGTGGCAAAATCGCATCATCACCTCCCCGTGGTGCCCGCTGGATAGCTATCTGATAGTGAACTAACGATGATCAGCGTATGCTGAGTCTGGCGATATATGTGTAACTGAACACTCAGACCTGCGTAAGCACATCTGGGCGAACTTCAGCGCGCATATGTTTAATCGGACGAGGCATCTCTTGTTGACCTGATCGGCTGAAATATGCGTCTCAGAAGTCTAGCAAGAGCTCCTCAGAAGGAGGACATGCGGCGGATGAATTCCTTCGATGGAATCAACGGTGGCGTCTACAGACCAGCTGACACCTTACCGGAGCTACTTCGACATATTTGGAGCTGAGGTCTGTAAGGATTTTCAATACTACGTCAGGGTATTGAAAAAGAGATGGTGGCGGATGAACCCTTAATGGGCCAACGGCAGCGCTCATATCCCCGAAGTGGGTTACTGACATCGGTGTATCCGGTCCCTCGTCCTAGGGGTTGCAAAAAAAGGATCTGGTCCTCCAGGTTGGGTGTTGTGCCACCGGGTTAACTTCCCTACCACGTAAAAAACTTTCGGTTACGAAGGAACCAACAGCCTCGGATACGGATGATTTTACTATTGACGACCCAAGCAAACGTAAAAAAGACAATGATTTTCGTGCCTGCACGTGGAATGTTAGGTCCCTCTACAAACCACGTGCAGCCGAACAACTTGCGGAGGCCCTAGAGTGTCTCAAAGCAGACATTACCGCCACACAAGAAGTGCGATGGGATGGGCCGGGCTAAAGGACGATAAAAAACTTCGACATCTACTAGGGCGATTGCTACAGACAACAAGGACAGCGTCTATTCGGGTGCGGATTTGTCATTGGAGTCAGGCTTAGGCAAGAAGTCTTGAGTTTCCGGCATGTGAACGAGCGCCTTATGACTATCCGTATTAAGGCTAAATCTGCCAACATTAGCCTAATATGCGTTCACGCCCCTCATGAGGAGAAGGACGACGCGACAAAGGATGATTTCTACCAGCTCTTGGACAAGATGTATGAGCAATGCCCTAGCCACGACGTTAAAATTATCCTAGGTGATTTTAACGCAAAGCTAGGAAGAGAGGACGTCTTTAGTAGCGTGGTCGGAAAGCACAGCCTGCACGACATCACATCCGGCAAAGGACTCAGGCTAATCGATTTTGCGGCGGGGCGAAACTTTGTCGTAGCTAGTACGCGGTTCCCATGTCTCGACATTCACAAAGGAACATGGCTCTCCTTTGATCGAAAACTGTCAACCAAATCGATCACATTGCGATCGACGCAAGGCACTCTTCCAGTATTCTGGGTGTCCGGACTTTCCGAGGAGCCAACGTGGACTCGGATCACTACCTAGTTGTAGCCAAGGTACGGATGCGGATATTCAGAATGGAGCGAAATCAACGAAATACAGTGAGGAAATTTGACGTCGGGCGGCTACAAGCGTAAGAGACCGCCAGAGCCTATGCTGCCAGTAGCAAATGCAGGAGACCAGTGGCAGCCTTGCCAACAAGCCATCAGAGATGCCGCCTCTGATATACTGGGTTTCTCTTGGCCACCACAACGAAACCCCTGGTTTGATGAGGAATACCGGCAAGCACATGCAGCTAAACAAGAGGCGTACAAAGCGGCGCTGCATAGAAGGACCAGAGCTGCTTACGAGCTCTATGAGCGGAGGAGAAAAGAGGAACATCGACTTCTCAGAAGGAAGAAAAAGGAGCATGAGAAGCGCTCGATCGAGGAGATTGGGAGACTTTATTGCAGGAATGATGTTCGAAAATTTTACCAAAAGGTAAAAAGAATATGCTAGGGTTTCAAAGCCAGAACAGAAGCCTGCAGGGATGAAAATGGCAATATAGTAGTAGAATCGCAGTCGGCGCTGAGGATATGGAAGGAACAGTTCGCAGACTGTTAAACGGCGATGATGATCAATATTCCGCTGTCAGGCAGAATGAGCCATTCAACAGTGATGATAACAGTCAAGATTCCCATCAACCCAATCAGAATGAAGTAGTGATAGCGATATCTAAACTTAAATCCAACAAAGCTGCTGGAGCCGACGACCTTGCCGCTGAACTTTTCAAGGCAGGAGGAGATGAGTTGGTAAGGGGCATGCACCAGCTCATCTGTAAAATCTGGTTTGACGAAAGTATGCTCCCTGCCAAGCTCGTCCGTTTGTGTAGAATGACGATGGAATACTCTCGCTGCTCCATCAAAGTCGGTAAGAACATCACCGAACCATTCGATGTCAGAAAAATTTTAGCCAGAATGGTATGACACCTATACAAGACGCTATAAAAACGGTGGTAGACATCGCTGCTGCAGCCATTGAAGGAATTAGATGGCGGTACAAAGGAGTTTTGTGTCATATATGGTATATAGTTGACATCAAGAACGCTTTTAGTTCAGCAAGTTGGTCATAACAATATAATGGACCCTCTTCAAAGAATAAATACGCTAAGCTATATTCTTATGGTAATATCGAGCTACTTTAGGAATGGAAGCGACAAAGGTACCAAATACTATTATGTGTCGGCAGGCATTTCACAAATATCAGTGCTAGGTCCCCTTCTGTGGAACATCAAGAAGAACGAAAGTCATATGCTTCGCGGACGACATCGTTGTCGTGACCTAATTGGACACAGTAGGCTTGAATTTAGCGGAGCAGAAGAAGAATCAGCATAAGAAAGATTCATCAGTCGCAAAGCGGTCTCACTTAGGAGACCAAGTGATTAAATCTTAACAGGCAATACCTAGGTGTAATGATAGACAATAGGCCCTTAGAGTATGTAGGAAAAAAGGCGTTGATACTACAATCATCGATAGCGACGATACGTCGGTGAACCTTAACATAGTCGTAGAATCCCTATTGTCCAGAATAGTAAGCTCAGCACTACTATACGCATCCCCAGTGTGAGCTGATGCTTTGACAACAAAAGAATCCAGACAGAAACTATCAACTGTCTATAGACTCTCAATGATCCGCGGACAATTCGCGCCTATAGAAGAGTACCCGAAGAAGAGGCGTATGTTGTAGCAGGAATGGTATCTAGCGATATCCTGGCCGACGATATGAAACGAGTGTGCAATATCAAACTCGCGAATCGACAAGATGGAGGAGCTATAAAAGCAGAAGAAACGGTGGCGTCGATGGTAAAATGGAAAAATCGATAGAATAACGCCACTCACCCCCAGCATAAAAATGCGGGTGAAAAGGAAAGTAGGAGAAGTAAACTATAACATCACATAGTTTCTAATTGGCTATGGAGGATACTCCTCGAAAAGTCCGGACACCCAGAATACTAAAAGAGTGCCTTGCGTCGATCGCAATGTGACCGATTTAGTTGACGGTTTTTCGATCAAAAGAGAGCCATGTTCTCTTGTGAATATCGAAACGTGGAAACGGCGTACTAGCTGTAACAACATTTCGTCTCGCTGCAAAGTCGACTAGCTTGAATTCGCTGTCGGATGTGTTGTCTTGTAGGTGGTGTTTTCCGACTACGCTAATAAAGACTTCTTCTTTTCCTAGCTTTGCGTTAAAATCCGCCAAGACAATTTCAACGTCGCTGCTAGGGCATTCCTCATACGTTTTGTCCAAGAGCTGGTAGAAGTCATCCTTTGTCCCGTCGTCCATCTTCTCATGAGGGGCGTGATCGCATATTAGGTTCATAATGGCAAATTTAGCCTTGATACGGATATTTATGAGACGTTCGTTCACATGCCGGAAACTAAAGACTTCTTGCATATGTCTGCCTCTAGTAACAAATCCACACCCAAATAGACCCTGTCCTTGCTGCATGTAGCAATCGCCGTAGTAGATGTCACAGTTTTTCATCGTCCTTTTTGGCCGACCCATTGCATCGCACTTCTTGGATGGTGGTAATGTCCGCTTTGTAGCAGTCTTGGGCCTTCGCAAGTTGTTCGACTGCACGTGGTTTGTAGCGGGACCTAAAATTCTACGTGCAGACACGAAGATCGTTGCCCATTTGATGTTTGTAATGGTCATCAACAGTAAAATTACCATATCCGAGGCTGTTGCTTGCTTCGTAATGGGCGGTTTTCACGTGGTAGGGAAGTTAACCCGACGGCACAAGCCCCAACCTGGAGGCCCAGATACCTTTTATGCTACCCCTAGGACGAGGGGCCGGATCCTAACCAAAAGATACCATTAACCTCAAGATTCGATTCAGTTTTTTTAATTTCTAATAAGTACTAAACTGTTTTAGTTTTTGGACAGGCTTTGCAGTTCTCTGCTTTGAAAGATGAGAATGTATTAAGACCGGAAAAAGTTAAGCAAAAATCATCATTGCATGGAATCATTGAACAGAGCACAGCAAGCATCAGGTTTGATACAAATGCATCAGTGTGGCTACCTTGGTGTGAAGTTTCTGTTGATCCTTCTCGTAAACGAGGAAAAGCTGAGTTTTTGACGCACCGAGAAGCCATTTCCTTTTGTGAGTCTCCGCACTTTCTAGCAATACTTCACAGATTTTCACAGCGCATAGCATCATAAGACAACTGGTTGCATTGTCTTGAACCAGTATGTCTACACTCGGCTTGGATACACTTAACGTATCTTTATATGTATTAAACTAATCTCAAGGAACTGACATAAGTCCAGAGATTCGTTTGCATAGCATCCACTGGTGTCATCAGAAACACCCCGACCGCAGCCCTTGAAACAATCCTCGCACTGAATCCACTAGACCTATACGTTAAGAAATCGGCCAGGATGAGTGCCCTGCGTCTAAAAAAATCCAACTTATGGAGAAAGGGCCACATGGGCCACCGTACTATTGCAAAGTGCACTCATCTTGAAGTCACCACAGACTACCTTCCGCCATTCCTCTGTTTCAGCCTAGACGTCAGAACGGTCATCCCATCAAGGAACTCTTGGCAGACGCTGAGGCCACCAACACGCATAGTATTTCAGTCTTCACTGACGGTTTCAAAACAAACGAAGAAGTGGGTTCGGGTGTCCTCTTAGCAAAACCCGATATTGTAATATCACTAAGGCTTCCGAACCACGACAGTGTGTTCCAAGTGGAAGTCCTAGCGATAGCAGAGGCGGCACGAGAACTATCCTTACTTACTTACTTAGGTGGCGCTACAGTTCGGGGTGAACCTGGGCCTCAACCAGCGTTGCCACTATTGCTACATGTGTAGCAAAACTGCAACATTTTGAAGTGCCATGTTACATACTACATCTTTCTCCCATTATGCTACATTTTTCCAAACAGTCTATTTAATTTTTATTTATGTATGTTTTTTCTTTTTTCCTTTGAATTCATATTATTAACTTTTATACAATATGTTAAACATAATAAAGGACGATTTGAGAAATAGGTTGAGTTCAGATACTGTGGAATTAATTATACTGGCTAAGGAGCTATTGAAAGATGTGGCAATATTTGACCCTTCTGACGAATTGTTAAGGTTTTGAACATGACCATAGATCTGCAAACAGAATGTTCTGGCAGATCGTCCACCGACTCAGAGGAAGAAAGTTGAATATCGTTGAAGGAGTCAAATCAAAAGACGGTACACTTCTTTCCATTGAGGAGGACATCTTACGCAGATGGAGCGAGTACTTTTTAGAATTGCTCAATCCCAAACAGGGCACCGAAGATGACAGACCTAGAGTCGAGAGTACGGCGGAGAATAGTCCTACGGTAGAGGAAGTAATTTTGGCGATCAAACCGCTAAGAGTTGACAAACGTACCGGTGTGGATGAAATACGACCAGAAATGCTCAAGGCTTTAGGTAAAGAGGGAATGCAATGGCTCTCGAGTGTCATTAAAGTGGCCTGGGAATGCGGTAAAATGGCAAATGGGGGTGATTGTCCCTCTTTTTAAAAAAACGGGACAGAAAATATTGCGCCAACTACAGGGGCATATCTCTCTGGAGTCTCCCTGGAAAAGTCTTCGCTAAGTCTCCTCTTCATTGTATATATGGAGTAGATGTTGCAGCGCAGCCTTGGCGGAGAGTGTTTAAAAGTGAGAGACTTCAGGATTAGTCATCTGCTCTTTGCGGATGATTTGGTCATCCTTGGAACTTCAGCACACGCTCGAAAGGTTTGTAGCCATTTGTGATGTTGCTGGAATGAATATTAACGTGAACAAATTGGAAGTAATGGCTGTTTTTAGAATACCCATTCAGTGCACTCTGCATGTTAGGGGATTCCCACTGAAGCAGGTGGATAAGTTTAAGTACCTCGGGGGTTTTTTTACGAGTGGTGGGAAGAGCAATGCCGAGTTATCCTGTAGAATTGGTCAGGCTCGTAGGGATTGAGTGGGCAACACCAGAGTACGCGAGGCGCTCAATGCTGAGCAGCTACTTCTAAGAACGGAACGATCTATGCTTGGATGGTTGGTGATGGTTTCTGCATGTTAGTGGATTCCCACTGAAGCAGGTGGATAAGTTTAAGTACCTCAGGGGTTTTTTCACGAGTAATGGAAAGAGCAATGCCGAGTTATTCTGCAGAATTGGTCAGGCTCGTAGGGATTGAGTGGGCAACACCAGAGTAGGCGAGGGGCTCAATGCTGAGCAGCTACTTCTCCGAACGGAACGATCTATGCTTGGATGGTTTGGTCACGTAGTGCGTATGCCCCCAGACCGGCTTACAAGATGTGCCATGATTGCCATGCCAATAGGTAGGCGACCCCCCGGCAGACTTAGAAATAGTGGTCTTATACCGAGTCTCCTTAGTTGTTCGAGATAGGGCTTTACTGTCGAATTGCCGTATAAGCCCGAAAAATAACAAAAGGAGAACTATCCACGAAACTTGTTACTTTTGGTAACATAGATGATTTACATTTACATACATAGTCAAGCTGTATAAAAGCTATCTCATCCGTGGTAGTAAAGTCGAAGCTAATAAAATTGTGCCACAATGAGCTTAAAACGCTCACCGATAGCCACTATGCTACACTCTGGTAGTTCCCAGGGCACAATGGAATTCCAGGCAATGAAATGCCAGACGAATTGGCAAGAAAGTGGTTGGAACAAGACCTGTTAATGGTCCAAAACTCAGTCCTTCCTATCCTAAAATTTTTTAAATCAAACATACTTATATGTTAGCACTTGACTTCAAACGATAAGCAGACGAAAGCTGAAGACCGCTTCCATCGTGCTGCGTCTCCAGAAGCATCTGGACAAAACATGGCAAGGTGGAAACCAAGCTCATCCTTACTCAGAATAGACAAAACATGGCGCTTTTCACAGGAATCATTATTGGCCCACCGGAAAAGAATGCGGCTAAGTACAGATTAACTTTGCACAGGCTGCAGCAACACAGACGCAGAAGAGGAAACGGACCACTTCGTATACAAATGCCCTAGTCTCTGCATTACCAGAAAAACGGATATCGGAAAGTATTTTTTCAATCAACTGGGCGACCTGTCTGAAAAACCACCAACCGCCGTTCTGAAATTCATAGCTTCTTCAGGATGGTTTTGAGGAGAAGGCTCCAACACCATAGAACTCTAGTAACTTTGTTTCATTTTCTGTCTTTTCAGTGTTTCAGCCAGAAAATTCCACGTCAGGGGAGCGCAGTGGATCCTTTTGAGATCCGAGTGCAAGCTGCACCTATTCTTTACAGCTAACCGCTTAAACCTAATCTAGCCTTTAAAAGAATGAAAATTGAATACAAGTATTGAATCAAAATGAAATACCTGTGACTTTTGGTCAACACAAACGTATGTACAATCTGTGCTACAGTAGTAGAAACTATGAAGGTAGTATGATCCAGATGGTAGTCGTAAAGCCAGAATCTTGGAATGAAAACGCTTTATTTTTACAACTCGCAGCTAACCTGTTTCCGACCACGCAATTCTTATTCGACTTACACGAAAGCCTAACAAAGATTAATGATTCATGTCATACAAGTACTTAGGTACTCCTTGGGTAAATAACTCCTATTGTTTGTTTTAGGAAAATATCTCATCAAATATTGGTACGTCCTTGACACCTGAGCGTGTCTTGACGTTATCGAAAAAGATAACAAAAAGTTTATTAACTTCAGAACTTTCGAGTAGGACCTTCAACTACACTTCAATCAGTGTAAATATAGTAAACATATCTAATAACCCATCGCATGCTACTCATCATGCTTTTTAATTAACAATACTCCTCCTAGTACAAATGCACTTACTATTCTCCAGCTATTGCTATCGGAATAACCGGTGTTTCTTGGCCACTTTTCTGGTTATTTTCTTGTGTTACTCCAATCGATTTACGTCTCCGGTAATAGCAACACATACAACAATACGAACTACACCATCGTGGTACACTCTCGATGGTGGAGCACAGCTTGTCCACCATATAATCCTTTGTTTGGATGAGATTCACTCGAGTCCGCCCGAAACAGTCTTTGGAGAAAATCATTTTCATTTACCATCACAAGTATCACCAGAAATTAATAATCAATTATCAAAATCCAATATCAAATCACAGAGTAATATGGACAAAGGGGAAGATAAAGAAAAAAAAATTCAACAAAACGCGTTTGTCGCGGACTAAATAACATCACAGACTGCTTGGGCCGCGCTGGTCACTATGGTTTAAAAGGACTCATGTCCTGGTTGTGAATGGACTTTGGGGAGGGTAATAGTTGGAGGGGTTGACTGTTGGCGTGGGGGGCTATTTCCACACTACTGGAGTACACAATCGCTGGCTGGTGGATGGGAAAGGTGAAAGAGGCCCATTTACATATGGGTTGCTTTTGCATTTTTTAGATCAACCCCATGGGTGACCGGTGAAGTGGTCAACAGGGTGGTTGATTAATTGGGAAATATATATTTGGTTTTCTTGGTTGTTTCCTTTTATTGCGAGCAGTCTAGCAGGTACGTATATTATTTTTCTTAGAAGTAAGGCAGAGAGTTTGAGATAGTTAACTTCAAGGTGATTCATAAGAATTTCACTGAGAGTATGGGTTTCCGGAAAATTTATTGGTTTTCTTGAACTTAATGGCGGGTGTGGGCAGTTAGTTATTGTTCTTTTATGATTAAGGTAAGTTGCCTATAAAAAATGAGATTTAGTGTAACTTTCGAAGCGTGTTGCTTTTGGCTGTCAACGGTTGTGTCAGGTAAAATTTAATTGCAGTGTGAAATTAAAAACTGACATGCCATGCCATGACATGATCCGATATTACCATCGAAGAAATAAAATCTGAAAAATGGAAAATCAACCGGGACAGACGCAATCCCGTCTGATGAAATGACACAAGAACTTCGACTCCCAAACTAGTCAAGGTTCTGGTGCTGATGTCTTCGTGGAAGACGATTACATTAGACCTCTTTTCTCGTTAGGCCAATGTGAGTCTGTTTTCTAAGTGGAAAGTTATGTAATCCTAATGGCCGTGAACTATGAAGAACAGGTGTAGTAGTATTTGTGTCTGTAGTGACAGTCAGGCTGCGCCTAAGGTCTTGCTTAACACTTAAACCACTTCCAAACCAAAAAACTTTTTGAACTCGGTCGCAAGGTTCAATTCTCTGGCTCTTATCTGAGTTCCAGGTCACACTAGGATCCTGGGGAACGAGATTTCCGACGAGATTGCTAGACCAGGCTCAGATGAGGCTTTCTCAGGTCGAACCCATGTTGGGTCTCTTTGCGTTTTCGGTTAGGGCTTCCATTGACGACTGGGTCTCTCACGAACACCGTTGTGTGTTGTATGAATCTCCGGGATATAGGTTGACTAAATGAATGCTCCTGGATGTCTGTAAGAAATCAGCGGCAGTCTTGCTGTCTCTCAGCAGAAAAGACTGCGGACAACTTATTGGCGTCTTGATAGACCACTTAGCTTTTGCCAAACAGCTTAACATATTCTTACATAGTATAGGCGTTGGAAAGGATAGATAGATAGAGAGAGAAAAAGATTTGGTGTAGTGGTTTGAAGCTCAGCTGTTTATGCTTCAGAGAAACTCCGGCGGTGGCATCCAGATAACTGGGGAGCTTTTTGTTAATTTTTGTCTTTGCTTCTCATTCACAGTAGTTTTTTCCGACCACCGGTGTCAAAGGCATATCAATCATTCAACAGAGTGAATCATTTTTCCAGCCAAGGATCAGCTCTTAGCCCTTTTATTTTTAACATGGTTATGAATTGTTTAACATCAGGTATCCAGAAGCCGATTCCCTGGAACATACCCAACGCGGATGACATAGCATTAATAAGGACGATGCACCGGAACTAGAGCGTAAGCTAAATGAATGGCATCTGGTTTTAAAGAACAATTACCTGGCGAATTAACATTAAAAAAATGCAATATATTTACTACCCCTTTGGGAGCGAAACGTATGGGTTCCATAATACGCTCTGTATGGGTGAGGAGTCACTACCTTACAGTTCAAATATGGTACTTGGGGTCTATGCTTTGTTTTTTGTCAACAGTAGAATAAATGCCAGATGGATGAACTAGATGAGCCATAGTGGGAGGCTCTGCGACAAGAAAATACCTCTGAGGTTAAGGGGTACGGTCTACAAAACAGAAGTGAGACCAGCCATGATGTATGGTTTAAAATACTGGGCAGCACAAAACACACACACGCAAAAGTTACACGTAGCAGAAATGCGTATGCTAAGGTGGTCAGCAGGAGTTACTCTATTGGACAAAGTACGAAACACTTACGTACATATACGTGGGGAAGCATGAAAATAACCCAGATAGCAGAGAAAACTGACCTCGCTGGTAAGGACACGTAATGCGCCGAAATAAAACCCATATCGTGCAAAAATCTATTAATATCCGGGAACCCACAAGAGGAAGAAGACGCCCGCATGCGACATGGTTAGCAATCGGGGCGTGGCAATGGTGTAGTGGTAACGTCGTCATTTGCCACGCTAATGGTTCACGGTTTAAATCCTGATGTCAGCAAGCATTTATTTTTTTCACATGAAATATGTAAAGTCAGTCCGATCATTTGCAAACGCTTATGTGAACACTACTGCGAAGGCATAACACTGGCAGTAGCTTGGTCATGTGGCTGAAAAAATTGTTCGCTCTGTTGATGATGATTTGCCCTTGACATCGGTTATCGGGAAAGAAGTACTGTGAATCAGAAGCAAAGAGAAAAATAACAAAAATCTCCCAAGTTATCTGGACGCCACCCCCGGAGAATAGCTGGAGCATAAACAACTGAGCTTCAAGAACCACTACACCAAAAATCTTTCTCTCTCTCTCTCTCTGTCCATCCTTTCCAACGCCCGCACTGTGTGTAAACATGTTAAAGGTATTCATAACCGTTTGAGTGCGCGCAAATTATAAAAAAAAAAACAAAAATCGTCAAGAAGGACCCATGATAGAAACAGAGTCCAGATAGGGATAGAAAGGGGAGAAGATGCCATGTCAGTTAAGTTACTATGAAATTTTAAAGAAAGCAAATTGTCTATGCATTTTATATTTAAAATTTAAAAAGATGGCAAGATTTTTGAATTGGGATCAGAATGGCCTAAAATCCTTTAACCAAAATCCCGTTTCTCCAAAAATTGCGTCTTAAAATTCTACTTTTCCTGAACTCTGTGTTTCAAAATCCTATAACCATCCTCAAACCAAACAAGGCGGCAAGAGTTGACGGCCTTCCGGTGGAGGTCTATAAAGCTTCGACCATAGTAACTGCGGACCTATTGCTTCCACTGATTTTCACATCGAAACATTCCCTGAAGAATGGAGGAAAGGAATGCTTGTCAATCTCTCAAAGAAAGGTATCCTAACTGATTGCGAAAATGGGTTGGCCACAAACTTCAAATTGTGGCTTAGGTACATACCTTCTTCGCAAAATGGGCCGGCATGTGGCCTGAGGGAAAAGGATAATTCATCACATCTGAGTGCGAAAATTGGAGGGACATTTGCGTGTTTCATGCAGTTGCAAAAATAATAGACAACATAATCCTCGAACGTACTAAAAGACATCTAGAAAGTACTCTCGATAGTGAACAAGTAGGTTTTCTTTCTGGATCCTCCTTTCTTGATCATATTAACACCTTACGGATGATTGTCGAACAATGCTATACCTGCTGGGATTTTCATATTGCATTGGTTGACTTTGAAAAGGCATTGGACAGACAACCACGAGATCTGATATGGGTGGCGCTAAGACACCGAGGGGTTCCAGAAACGTATGTACAGATGATCATTGACATGTACGAAGGAGCAAAGACAAGAGTAAGATGCCCCACTGGAGTAACCGAAGAGTTCCCAATCAAAGTCGGGGTGCACCAGGGAAGCGTCTTAATTACAGTCCTTGATTATCTGCTTGAAGGTAAAGTGATGGACCCCAAGGTACATCAGTTATTCTTTGCTGGCGATGGAGCCACATAAGTGAGGATCCTACATCCCTGCAACGAACACTTGATGTGTGGGTGGACGCTCTGGAGGGAAATGGGTATCGCATTAGTTAAAAAAAGACTGAGTATTTGTGCTGCCCGCGTAAGCGAAGAGTGGATGAAGTGGCGAGAAAATTCCGCTATTTTCTGTGACAGAAAAATGCCACCTAAGTTGAAGGGAAGGCCCTACACCGCAGTTGTGCGTCCAGCGCTCACATACGGCTCACAATGTTGGACAATGTACAAAACGTATGAGAGTAAATTAACGGCAGCTGAGATGAAGATGCTTCGCATGACAGCAGGAGTGACAAAGCTTGATCGAATAAGAAGTTTGAAGATCCGTGGAAGCTTTCACATGAAGGAAACCATCGTACAAAAGATAGAGCGGGCTGGTATTGCCACGTTCAAAGAAGAGATCATTTGAACCCCGTTAAAAAAGCAATATCAATGCACGCTCCAAAGACATTGCGATGTAGGAAAGGCAGGCCTATAGACGCCTGGATCAGACAAATCCGACGACATCGGCATTTCATTGGTCTCAGTAACCGAGTGATCCAAGATTGGCAGGCCTGCCGATATTTTCTCAGGTCAAATAGGCGAACCCCACAGGCGGATCAGTAGAAATGCGGTGAAATGGAGGGTTGTGATCCCTTGTTTTCGGATCATAGCCTCGCTGATAAAGGAAGAAGAAAGAAGAGGTTATACCTGCTGTTTATTGATTTCAACAAAGCGTGCGACAGTGTAAACAGAGAGCGTATATGCCATGCCTTATGTAGGAGGGGCACACCAAACAAATTAGTGGCAATTATAAAAGCAAGTTATAAAGGTGCGAAGTGCCACGTGCTGCATAGGAGTAGGTTGTCAGAAGAATTTTAGACTCGAAGTGGCCTTCGGCAAGGTTGCATACTATCACCACTACTCTCTTTGGTGGTGATCAGCGATTTTTTCGGAAGTGACAAGAAGTGGTGAAATCCAATGGTGCCTTTCAACATATCTCAAACACTTCGATTATGCTGACGATGGTCGATTCTCTGCTGCACAGTCTAAATAGTTCTAACGTCTACACTCGGGCGTACGCGGATGATGTTGCCGTAATTTCTGTTGGCCCACTTTTAGCGACTAAGGCGTAGGTAGCGCTAAACATGATCGATGAATGGTGCACTAGGAGTAGGTGAATCGTCTTAAAACTGAGGTTGTTCCCTTTACAAGAAAGAGAATTCTGACCAGTCTGACGCAATCAGTACTGAATGGTGTAATTATCCGTATTTCCAATGAAGCCAAATATTTCGGAGTGATTATGGATAACAATCTTCTTTGGTCTAAGCATGTCGAGTCGAAAATATCCACGGCGCTCTCAGTTTTCTGGTAATGTAAGGATGCTTTTGGCAAGACATGGGACTCATCAGCGGATAAGGTCCTCTGGTTCTATGGAATAAAACCATTCCTTCGCGTATATACATATGTGACTGCCTTTATTTCCAAACTCCAAAGAACGACTTGTCTCGGCTGCGCGGAAGCTTGGCAGAGTACGCCTGCCTCTGTTCTAAATGCTTTGTTGAACTTACCTCGTCTTCATACTTATATCATGGGCTGTACTGTAGGCGAACCCCACAGGCGGATCAGTAGAAATGCAGTGAAGTGGGAAGGTTAGGATCCCTTATTTTCGGATCATAACCTCGCTGATAAAAGGAAGAAGAAGAATCATGGGCTGTACTATCAAAGCCATCCATCGACTTGTCTTACGACCTATGATCTCGTGGATTGCCATCTGACGCAATGACAGCAGAACGTCGACTTTCTATTGTGTTCAGGTTTGGCTTCAGCCAGAGTCTGAACCAGGAATGGAATGTAGTCGTATTTTCATGGATGGCTCCAAACCCAGTCAAGGGAATAGTGCTTGCGTCTTCGTGGAAGACGACAACATTAGGTTTCACTTCTCGTTAGGCAAATATGCGTCTGTTTTCCAAGCGGAATCTAATGCAATCCTAATAGCCATTAACTAGATTACGATGAGTAGGGCTATGAGGTTATCATAAAACACTAGGCACCAAAGTGGGCCCATCGCGATTGGCTATGTACTATGTTATAAAGGGTCGAACTGGAAGGGTCGAAGCATTTGCGTCGGTAGTGACAGTCAGGATGCGCTTAAGGCCTTCTTTAACGCTCTAACCTCTTCCAAAATAGTTCGTGAATGTAAAACCTTTTTGAACTCGGTTGCATGGCTGTATTCTCCGACCCTTATTCGAGTCCGAGGGCATACTGGGTTCTTGGGAAATGAGATCTCCGACGAGATTGGTATTGCAAGTTTCAGAAGAGATTTTCTTAGGGCCGAAATCTGCGCTGGGTCTTCCTGCGTCCTCGGTTAGGGCTTTCATTAGCGATTGGGTTTCTCACGAACACAATTGTGTGGCATGTATCTCCAGGTTGTAGGTTGACTGAACGAATACTCCCGGACTTCTGTAAGAAATCAGCGGCATTCCTATTGTCTTTCAGCAGAAAAGACTACGGACAACTTATTGGCGACTTGACATACCACTTCACTTTCTCTATGCACCTTAATTTGCTAGTCTTAAGTGACACTACAGCTTACGACAACGCCTATGGACACTGGTTGTACACAGCTTTCATCAAACAAATTTTCACCTTTGTTCCTGTAGTATGCTAGCTAGGCGAACCCCACAGGCGGATCAGTAGATGCGGTGAAGTGGGAGGGTTATGATCCCTTGTTTTCGGATCATGGCCTCGCTGATAAAAGGTAGAAGAAGAAGAAGTTACTGTAGTATTCTAGCCTAGAACGTTGACTAAATTTGCCTTTTACCAAACTGCAAAGTCTGCCTTGAAGTTACTGGCAGATGACGCTTTTAGGGCACTTCTCAACTTTCTACCGTTGAACTTAGCTGTTCAGAAGGAAGGAATGAATGCGATGTGTCAACTCAGGAAAACGGGGTCTTCGCAAGTCATCAGTGCAATGCGCTTTGTTCATGATGCCTATCGATAATCTAAGCCCTGCCGTCATGTTCTTAATCTGAGTAGGAAGGACTGCAGAACTATGGATGGGAACTATGGAACATGGGAATCATTGCAGACCGTACGTGCAAGTCTTGCCTCAAAGGCGAGGATACAACAAAACACTTTTTCTGTCAGTTTTCTGCTGGTGCAAAAACAAGAATACGAATCTTGGATCTCGATGTCATTGGAATGGGTTTAATCCAATCTCTCACCCTAATAAAACCGATTCTTATGTATGGCGTACTGATATGATGGCCCGCCCTGGAGAAGAAGTCCAATCGATCCATATTGGAAAAAACTCCAAACCGGCGCTCCAAATCATGCTTCAGTAGGTGATTAAGATCGTCAATAAACAATTGGCTAACAGCTCAGCAAAAAGACTGAGAGGCTCCAAGCTATTGAGAGAGCAACACACGGGGCACCGAAAATACTTTCGATGCACTGTCATCTCCCCAATTTCACTGACCACCTGCCTACCGAGTATAGCTTCAACAGGGGCTACATACACTCAATACCGGACAAAACTGAGTGGATGCAACGCGATGTCCTATACAACGAATCGCTGTGAATTCTCATGGACGCTGTCAAAGCGAAGAACGGAGTTGGGGAAGGAATTTTTTAGAGGACCTGGATATACACCATGGCAGCGTTGTTCAAGCCGAAGTCACCGCGGTTCGCCCAGCCGCTGACTGGCTAGCGGCTAATACACTATCAACATCGGGAATTGTAATTTATATCGACAGTCAGGTAGCTATCAAATCCCTTGCAGCTAGCACTATGAGCTGAAAGGCAGTGAAAGACTAACGCGTATCCCTTAACGAAGTAGTTGGACAGTATAACCTCACCCTTTGCTGGGTACCAGGTCACTGTGACATACCCGGGAATTGTGCAGCTGACGTACTTGTTCGACAAGGCTCCTCTGGTACAAATAGCATAAGCATTACCGAGATCGCCATCGTCTAGAAGGTGGTCGATTACCAATGGCAACATTTAGGCTAATGTAAGACCACCAGACAATTTTGGCCAACACTTAACAAATCTAGGTCCCTCTTCAAAATAAAAAACGTTCTCACCGGACACTGCGTCATAGACAGACATACCCAACGACTAGGTATCCTCTATAATGACTTTTGCAGAAGCTGTAGGGATGAAGAGGAAAAAGAGACCACTAGTCACCTCCTATACGCTTGTCCTGCGCTCGCCAACATTAGGAAGACCACCCTGGGTGAATATTTTTTCCACGATCTAAATGATCTCGCCAACGTCTGCATGGTTAAAATTAACTCATTCATTCAACGAAGCAAATGGTTCGTTGAGTAAAAGAGTGACCCACCTACCTTACACATTGGCAATACTATAGACCTATTTCTATTCCAAGTACATCCTCATCGAGGTCCGATCCTAACCAACCAACCACCTAACCAAACAACAACGGTGCGGTGATTACTGCAAAGGACATCGAAGAGTCTCAGCTGAAACTGAATCAGGTAATGAGACGAGTACTCGCCTGGATGGAAGCCCATGGCCTTAGTCTCGCCGCAGAAAAAACAGAGATAGTTCTTCTGACTAGGAAATGGATCCCGACCATTGCTGAGTTCCGAGTAGGTCCAGAAGTGATAATCAGCAAACCAGCAGTAAGGTATCTAGGAATCGCCCTGGACTCTAAACTCTCTTTCTGGCAACAGATTAAGTACGCATCTGAGCGAGCTGCGAAGGTCACGTCATCGCTGAGTAAGCTTATGGCAAATATCGGAGGCCCAACAATGAGTAGGCGACGACTCCTCATGTCCATCACCCACGCCATTCTTCTGTATGGGTGTGAGACCTGGGCAGACGCACTTAGACAGGAGAAGTACAGAAAGCAAATTGCCGCAGTAGTATGTATGTATGGAGACTCAGCGGAAGATGACGCTCCACACCTTTTTCGCCTGTAACAGATGGACAGAGCAGAGGAGTAGACTGGAATCGGAAATAGGCGACTTTTCCCCGGAAAATGCTTTAAGCAAGATGACCTCGAGTACCGACACGTGGAATAGAATATCTTCCTTCATCGAGACGGTATTAAGATCCAAAAAGAGAGAGGAAGACGCCAACATTCCCTCACAAATTACATAAAGTAGATAAAAGCCTTACCAGCAAGAATGTATAAACCCGCAGCAGGAGCCGAATATGAAAAAGCCGGTCCCCAGAGGGAAAAGAAAACGACACCACTCTGAAGTAATGCGATAAGCGGTTCCGGAGTGGATGGTGTCAAGTAGAAAGAAGGGGTTAAAGGTGGTTTTTAGTGAGTGGTGAGTCTCACGCTACTAGAAACAGTGCGGGACTATTTCCCGTGCGCATTAGCGTTATTCCACTACCCCCTAGGCAAAAAAAAAAAAAAAACAATAGCAGTGTTGTTTCATACTCGTCTTATATGAGATATCTTATTCCACCTAAGAATTTAAATAACGAAACTTATTTGCTGCATTCTTGTTAATGAAATTCAACGTTAAATTCAAATCAAAGGGACTATTTTCTTGTCTTCTGAAATATTGTTGTCTCATTTGTAATTTAGAAATTCTGATGACCACCCTGTTGAACAAAGTCCATAGTTCAATTGCGCGGTCAATGTGTCAGGGGAGGTGGTAGCGGTAACGAGCTACAAAAAGAAACTCCTGTCAACCCTTGGAAGGGACTAAAATTTCCTCGCCACACGAACAAAAATCATTGGCATCGAAAGAAAGTTTAAGGTGTGAGTAACTCAACTAATCCCCTCATGAAGTTGGGGTTAAGGTGGTAGCCATTCCGTCACCAACATTCAATTGAAAGCACGCAACATAAATAAAAATATTTTAAGTGTCATTTGAGTTTGTTCCTGGGATTTTATTTTTTTTTTTTAGTTTGGTGATCACTCAAAATAATGAGGGTGAGGGTGAGATAGACTGAGGTTCATATTTAGGTCATTTATTAATTTATAACTTTCATGACCCTAACTTAACTTAAATTCTAGTGGTATTCCCAGGGGAAATATGGGTCAGTTATGTTCTACTTTTGGGTTATGTCCTGGTAGCTCCTAAGGAAAAAAAAAAACAAATTATCTTTACATCTATATTTCTGTTGTTGATTATTTGCCGTTGTTGTTGCTTTTTTGTTCGGAAAGGACATGGTGTAAAAGGGGTGGGGGTATGTTGTTGATATTTAGTAAATGAAATCCCTGGAATGTACTCTATTATGCGATTAAAATTTATTCAGATTGAGTCAACTAGATTTTTTAAATATCACGGCTGGGCTCTTCATTGGAAAATACCGTGATTAAGCAAAATTATTTAATTTAGTTAAAGCAAGCAGTATCATTGTGAAAGTGCATATACCTGCGTGTAAGTGTATTTACCAGGAGTAGAAATTTGAAGCTTTCAAGCACTATCAATAAATAAATTTTGATTTAACAAAAGAAACAAAATATCTTGGGGTTACTTTAGACCACAAATTAAACTGGAAACCTCATGTAGATAGAACCATTGAGAAGGACCAAAGCCTTCTGGGCCTGTTCTAAGTTTTTCGGCAAAAAATACAGATTAAATCCAAAAACGATCTACTGGACCTATATCACAATCGTCATTCCGATAAAAACCTATGCTGCGCTAGTAGGGGGGAAAAAGTAAATCAAACCGTAACCGCTCCGCACTCCAGAAGGTGCAAAGACTAGTCTGTGTAGGTATTATGGGCGCAATGCATACCTGCATTGTTCTCTTAAACCTACCACCCGTACACATGAATATTATGAAGACTGCAGCTGCCAGTGCTCTAAAGCTTCACCATTTATGTAACAGCGCAAACTCCAATTTAGTTGGTCACATAAAGATTGTCGAGAAAATTCCACTACTATCTTCTCGAGGAGTATCTTCTTCCTTTTATCAGCGAGGTTATGATCCGAAAATAAGGGATCACAACCCTCCCACGCTGGACGCACAACTGCGGTGTAGAGCCTTCCCCTCAACTTAGGTGGCATTTTTCTGTCACAGAAGATAGCGGGATTTTCTCGCCACTTCATCCACCCTACGCTTACGTGATGATTGATGTCGTCATCACAAGTTGCTTTCCCATTAATCATAGATCCCAGATATTTGAACTTTTCGCACTTGGGAGCACTGTTCCATTCAAATAAATGCCTGGAATAGGCCTGAGTGTATCAGAGAACGGGCAGCACAAGTACTCTTTTCTGTACTAATGCGATACACATTTCCATCCAAAACGTCCACACACTCACCAAGTGCACGTTGCAGGGACGTAGGATCCTCGCTTATGATGGCTACATCATCAGCAAAGAATAATTGATGTACCTTGAGGTCCGTTACTTTACTTTCAAGCAGATAGTCAAAGATTGCAATAAAGAGCAAAGGACTTAAGCCGCTTCCCTCGCGCACCCCGACTTTGATTGGGAACTCTTCGGTTACTCCAGCGGGGCATCTTACTCTTGTCGTTGCTCCTTCGTACATGTCCATGATCAGCTGTACATAGGTTCCTGGAACCCCTCGACGTCTTAGCGCCACCCATATCAGATCTCGTGGTTGTCTGTCGAATGCCTTTTCAAAGTCAACCAATACCATATGCAAATCCCTTAAGGAATCACGATGCTTTTCCATTATGATCCTCATACTTTGGATTGCATCTGTGGTTGATTTACCCGAGACAAACCCGCACTGATCATCAGATAGTCGTATTATTTTTCACAGTCGGCCACCTAATACCCGCTCTACGATCTTCATGGTGTGTGACATCAGCTTGATCGAACGGTAATTATCACAGTTTCGCGTTTCACCCTTTCCTTTGTATACAGGGAGAAGGTAACTTTCCCTCCATTGATTCGGCGTTGGGTCACCTCTCACAAATTTGTAGATCAGAATTCTGAGCCATCTGAATCCGATGTCTCCCATCTTTTTCCAGAAATCAGAGGGCATCTCGTCTGGCCCAACCGCTTTTCGTTTTTTGGAGTATTTGACCACCTCACTAACTTCTTCGACTGTAATGTCGGGTATTTCTTCACAGTTGGGGGTGGCTCTTGGAAAGTATAGCCGGGGAAACTGTTCATTTAAAAGTTCTTCACAATACTGCCGCCAGCTCTGCAGAGTTTTGTCGTCATCCACAAGAAGCTGCCCATCAGCATTGTTAATGAACTTTGGCGAACGAATTTCCTGAGCATTCCTCCATCTTTTTGAAGATGGCTGCGCTCTTGTTCATATTGTGTCTTCGCAGCTCCTGGCTAGCCTGGTTTGCATCAGCAACCGGGGAAGATATTTTCTCCAGCTCCCGATACAGCCCTCCGTACTCTCTGCTTGAAGCTGGGCGCACTTCTTCTTCGCTTTTTTCTTGGAACATCTGTATTCCATTTCGAGGCGAACTTTTTCGTCACTATTATTGGAGAAGCACTTTGCCCAAGCTTTGAAAGCCGTTTTCTTCTCATTTATCACGTTCTTAGCTTCATCACTCCACCACCATGTTTCTTTGGCGTGTTGACGGTGGCCTTTTGAAGCTTCTAGCAGTGATTTAGCCTTCTTTAAGCAAGTTCGCTGTAGGGAAACCCACATATTTTGTGCTCTGCACTCTTCATCCTCAGCTCCGTTGATGGTGTGAGAGGCAATTTTTCCTTACGAAAAATTCGTCTTTTTCTTTGTCCAGATTGTACCACTTGATTTTCTCAGAGATCCTTGTTTGTTTGCTTTTCTTTGGTGTTTTCATAAAAATTTCTGTTAGCAGGAGACGGTGTTGCCGGGCGATTGCCTCTCCCAAGATTACTTTGCAATCTTTTACCCGAGGCTTCATGAAACTGCCTACCAAATGGTAGTCAAACTGAGTTTCATCTGCACCACTGCTGTAAGTGATCAGGTGTCGACTTTGTTTGATGAACATGATATTTAACACGATAAGACCGTGTGATTTGCACATGCTTAGGATGTCTTCACCAGGAAGGTTCCTGGTGCCATATAGTCCTCCTAATCCTCCTAGTCCTCCATGGCAATCTTCATAGTCTTCGTTTGACTTCACGACATGTCCATTCAAATCTCCTCTAACAAACAGAAACTCTTTTTTTGAGATGTTCTTAAGGAAATTGTGGAAATCTACCCAAATGCATCTTTGTCTCTCTGATTGCACCCATTTTGGGGAGCATATGCACTGACAATATTCCACACGTCCCCTTGTATTACTAGTTTGAGAGACATCAAACGGTCGCTGAACTTCGAAATGCTCAAGACGTTACCAAGTAGCTCTGCCACAAGGATGATACCGATTCCGTTCTTAGCCTTTTACGTTCCGTAGTAGAACATCTTGTAATATTTTTTCCATTCTCTTTGACACACAAGATATCCACCCGTCTTCTTTTCATCATCTCTTTCAGCTCGTAACTTCGACCGGTCATGCTTCCAACGTTCCAACTCGCGACCCTAAAATTTCTTCCAAACTGTTTCATTATTTTGCTAGCCCCCGGAATCCGTGTAGCTCTGACCCGAACATTTCTGCTCGGTCCAGGATCAGTACCATGCACAGCAGTGGTAGTGCCTTTCCTTTTAGCAAGTATTACCATAATGATACAGTTTTGCAATATTATCATATTGCGATGGAGTTTTTTTTTTTTTTTTTGTTTGACACGTGCATGCTCCTGTTCTAGTATTGTTTGATCTTTCTTTTATGACACCGATGATCTCCAGTCGTGTCAACCCACGGACTCGCATGCACACTTGTGGGAGGGGTTTTAAGGTAGTACCTATATATGTGTCCCTAGGCTCACTTGGGTGTTATATTGCCTAGATCTGATTTGTCCCCTTAGTCGCCTTTTACGACAAGCGCTGGTTGTTGGGGGGCGCTGCAGTGATATTCTTAACCCGTCCCTGCACGGGGAATCTTCTCGAGGAGTATGCATTTCAGAATTCATGCTAAAAAGGATGCATCTCAACCGCGTGGTGAATGGGTCACAGTGCCCATCCCGTACCACAGCTATAGAAATTATCCCCAGATCCCTCAAACAACACCCCAACCCAATCGTTACACTGCATTCAAAATCGCCAAATGGGGTAGGAGCTGGTATTTTTGGCCCCAGCTACGAACTCTTTACACCACTAGGTCAATCCACAACTATCATCCAAGCAGAGGTTTATGCTATCGAACTCTGTGCCAGAGAATGCATCAGAAGAAGCTTCCGAAGATCACATATTAATGTAATGTCAGATAGCCAAGCAGAAATAGCTCTCATGTCGTTCGAGTCAAAGCTGGTTTGGAACTGTCTCCAGAGTCACTTGGAGTTTGCTGCACACAATAAAATCACGCTAATATGGGTCTCTGGGCACAAAGACACCCGTGGTAATGAAACGGCTGATGAACTTGCTAGACTAGATGCCCAATCTGTGCAGACGAAATAGACGATTAAATTTTTCCAAGTGATACCCTTCGATATATTTAGCAAACAAATGGCAGACAATGCAGCCGTTGGCCTTACGCTGGTCACGAAAAGAACTTGCCCACAGTTCCATTCTGAATAAATTCAAAATCTGTCCCGAAAATACGGACTACGCCATCGCACGTCTAAATTTTGACAAGAACTTCCTCGTCACTATCCCTTCCAGATCACTCTGTAATGACGATGCATTTTTAGAAGATGAGTCAATTCACTTCTATACTGACGGCTCAAAAGCCAAGGACGGAGTTGGTGGAAATGTTTCCTCTGACAGGCTTAACCTTAAGCTTTCCTTCCGTCTACCAAATCATTGTAGCGTGTTCCAGGCGGAAGTAATGGCGATTAAAGAAGTCGTATCTTGGGTTAAGAAAAACGTGATATCCGTTAGAGATATCCGCATCTTTTCAGACAGACAAGCAGCAATCAAATCCTAAGAATCTTACTTACTTAGGTGGCGCTTTAAATCGGGGTGAACCTGGGCCTCAACCAACACCAACCCAAATCCTTAGAATCGACATTATTCAATTTTTTAGTAGCTCTAGACTGCCAATCATCTCTCGCGGAGATGGCTTAGGTTCAATATTAACCTGTGTCGGGTGCCGGGGCATAGGAACATTCCAGGGAATTGTAAGGCCGATGAACTCACCAGAATAGGAACAACTATACCCATCCTGCTAGACAAAGCCACCTTAGGTATACCAAGGGCTACTCGCAAACTCAAATTTAAGCTGGATGCTATCGAGAGTACAAATCTTAGGTGGAGCCTCCTACGCTGCATAAGAAGTTTAAAACGGTTTAACGAGTAGGTAGAGAGAAACTTCCCTCTATGATCCACGTGGTATCGCAATGGACCTATTCTTGGTTTAAGCGTGTTGGCAATTCTTAGCTGGCAGACACTTCAACCTAGCCTAACCGAAAGTCAGTATACAAATTATACTACCTATATATGAGGCGCAAGCAAACCAAGTGCGTCAGAGTACGGTTCAGCCATCGGTTAGACCAAAATATGGAATCTAAGCAATTCGGTCAAAAGCTTGGTTTATGCGCTTACATTTATATCTGCTTTTAGGTTTATAAATGAAGTATTTCAGGCTTCTGTATCCTGTCTGTGATAGTTGTACCACAAGATGGAATATTTAGATTAAAAGAATGATGCTGGAATCATATGTTGTTAATGAATATCCTACATTGGTTACAATAGTTTATTTTCAGTTTATGGTTCTGCTTTTTCAATAAGGTCTGGATGTTTGGACTTTTGAAGAACAAATTAGAAAATGTTCAAAGCTAAGCGGTGTTATCTCACCTCTACCATAGACTTATAGCCATGAAAAAAATTCTTTTAACATTAGACAGAGAAAGAATCAAGGTAGACGGATATGCAGACGACATGGTGATATTAGTGTCAGGCAAGTGCTAAGTAAAACCATGGAAAATGCTCTGAGTAAGGTAAGCACTTGGGCCAAAAAGTGTGGTATTGGTGTCAACTGGAGTAAAACTGAACTAATGCTATTGACCACTAAGACCAAAATACCTAACTTCGCTCTTACTCGGCTAAATGGCTAACCGCTCTTCCTTTTATCCAGTGCTAGGAATTTATGAGTTATCCTAGATACTTAACTCAAGTGGAAGCTAAAAATGCGCTCTAGGGTCAACCCTGACTGATGCTCTAATAGTCTTTCTGCATCTTCTACCTTTAGATCTACACGTAACAGACATCATAGAAAATAGTGGGGTCAGATACAGGGACTTTCTGAACTCATTTCACCCACAACAGATTACATACATACATACATACATTTTCAATGGTTCGTTAATCGTTCATGAGGGTTGCGGGAGTAGAATGCTCAGGTGGACCCTCCATCCTTCTCGATCCTCCGCCATGGAATCCCTAGACGACTCCAGGACAGATGTCGGACATATAAATAAATAAATTTCATAAAGCGTTTTGACGCTCAATTCTTCACAAGATTGAAGAATGACAAGATGGGCAGGTGATTAAGGATTCCGACGTACCAATTTACACAAACGGTTCAAAGATGGACTATGGAGGGCTGTGTTGTCTGTATCCCTAAGCAGTTCAAAATCATATAGAGTTCCGGGCTTTGCCAATGTGTTTCAGGCATAATTACTCGCTGTCCGGAAAGCCTGTTACTAGATCAAATTGCACACAAACATAACGCCAAGGCAAAAGATTGCCATATTCATGGATAGCAAAGCTGGTATCAAGGCCATTGCTTCGGTTGCTATATTTTCAAAACTAGTACAAGAATGCCGAAGTGAGCTAGTCTCGCTAGATGGTGAATTCTAGGTAACCCTGATTTGGGTCCCAGGGCACAGTAACGTTTATGGAAATGAACAGCCTGACGAAGTAGCTAGGCAAGACTCAGCCATCAACTGTTCATTAGCAGAATAAGTTCACATTCCGCTGGTAGCAGTTAAGGCAAGAATCCCCTGGCCAGGCTGCGAAACTGTGTCATATCTAGAGAGATGTGGATAAAATATAAGAAGGCAACAACAAACGACTTCCTAAACAGAACGCTTTAATCCATCGCTAGAATAGCAGCGATCACCACGGGATACTGGCTCACACAACACACACTGGAGCATTTGCAATGTCATAACCGAAAAAGAAACCATTACCCACTATACAAGTATATGCGCCTGTCCGGCACTAGCTAGGGCTAAACAACGAGCTTTAGGTAAATCTTTCTTCTCGCTTTCGGAAGTCCGAGGGAAAAATATTAAAGAAATAATAAGTTTCAAAGGTTGGATATAGGGACTTCTCATCAACGCCCCTTAACAGACATGTTGAATGTGTTGTGGTATTAAGTGCAAATAATGCAATAACGACAGCTGTCCAGAAGAGACTAGACATTTTCAAAGCAATAATGAAAAAGTGTCTGGAAGAAGGAGTTTTCCCTAAGCTATGGAAATTGCAACACCTGGTATTACTGTCTAAAGAAAATAAGCCACCCGGAGAACCGTCCTTATATCGCCCAATATGCCTCCTGGATACAATGGGAAAAATCCTGAAGTGCATCATCTACGAGAAACTTCTTGCGGTAGCAGAAGAAAAAGATGCACTGTCCGATCTTCAGTGCTCTCGCTCAGCGGTAAACACTATTAAGATGGTAGTTGACATCGCAGCAGAAGCGATACAAGATGGTGTTTTGGAACTAAGGAATACTGTGCGGTAGTAAAATTGGACATAAAGAATGCGTTCAACTCGGCAGACTGGTCGTTTATAAGGAGAACATTAGTCAGAATGGACACGCCATACTACCTGCGAAAAATATTGCCAAAAAATATCTGACTAATAGAAAGTATGAAACCGACGAGGGCTGGAAATACTACAACGTGACTACGGGAGTTCCACAAGGTTCCGTACTCAGCCCTCTTCTGTGGAACATCATGTACGATGGGAGTTTTGCCCCTATCTCTGCGGCAAGGTGTAAAAATTATTGGATTCGCTGATGATATCGCTGTGGCTGCCGTTGCGAAATATACCCACGAAATAAAGACAGTCACGAATGAATCAATATGCCGCAAATATGACAGCTGGTCTGAAACTGGCTGACCATAAAATGGAAGCCGTCCTTATAACTAGTCGAAAAGTTCCAGAATAAGTCAACATTTAGGTTGGAACCAGCATAATAAAGTCCAAATACGCCATCAAATACCTTGGTGTGATGCTAAACAAACGGCTGAACTTTAAGTGCCATGTAAAATCCTTGAGTAAAAAGGCCTCGGGAATCCAGGCGGCGCTCTGCAGGATCCTCCCAAATATTGGGGGTCCCGGTTACGCTAAACGAAATCTACTCTCAAGAATAGTCAGCTCGGTTCTCCTTTATGCGGCCATGGTATGGCGAAGGGATTGACAACAAAGGCAATACGACACAAACTCACTTTGGTATACAGACTTTGTGCTCTAAGAACCATAAGTGGATTTAGAACAATCTCGGATGAAGCAGCATTTGTTATAGCTGGAATGGTCCCCATCGACATTCTCGCGGATGAGATGCTACGATTCTATATTAAAGAAGAAGAAAGGTCAACACAACTAGCCAGCTGGCATAACAGATAAGACAGCGCCACAAAAGATAGATGAAACTACAAACTAATACGAATAATCGATGTTTTGACAAGTCGCGTACACGAAGACTATAATATCATCTTATACAGTTCTTATCCGGTTATGGAGGATATCGCAAGTACTTGTACGGATTTGAACACGATACCTTACCGCTTTGCCCTGAATGTCCAGAAAAAGAAGAAACAACGGAGCACGCAATATTAAACTGCAGACGGTTCTCACATTGAAGAACAGCATTACATAGCCCATCGTCTATAATCAATCACATGCTGTTATCAGAAGAGAGGTGGACAGGAATCGGCACATACATACATAGTGAATGCGAAAATTGAGCTGTGAAGAATCGAGAAAATTCGCAAAGCAGCAGAAGCAGAAGAAGCAGCAGCAGCTTATGCAAGACGAATAGCATGATGTCTGTATACCTACCATTTGAAATATCATACCATATTACTGAATTTCTATTTCGACAGGAGCACTCAGACGCAACTGGTTTATTGCACTACCAGAGAGCAAACCCTGGTTAACACTTTTTAATCTAATTTCCTTGTCTTTCTAAGAAAGCCAAGCAAGCACTTCAGTGATGAGGAGCTTACAGCACCAGCTCTCACAACGTCAGCACAGAACATCTGTCGCCAAATACGAGCAAAGGCAGAACACTCGCAGAGAAAATGTTCCTCAGTGTCGCCCGCTTGTCGAAAGGCACCGTAGACTGTAGTTCCACTTAAGCCTAGGCCTGTCAAGACGCCAATAAGTTGTCTGCAGTCTTTTCGGCTGAGAGACAGCAGGAATGCCGGTGAGATTTTACAGACTTCCGAGAGCATTCGTTTAGTCAACCTACAACATGGAGAGTCATACCACGTACAATTGTGTTTGTAGCAAATCCAATCGTCAATGGAAGCCCTCAGCGAGAACGTAGGGTTCGGAAAGTGAGAAAATTGCACTCAGCAATCTTATCGGAGATCTCGTTTCTCAAGATCCCAGTGTGACCTGGGTCTCAGATAAGTGTCGAAGAATTTAGCTATGCGACGGAATTCAAAAAAGTTTTTATATTCACGAACTATTTTGGGAGGTGTTAGAGCATTAAACAAGGCATTAAGCGCAGCCTGACTGTCACTACGGACGCAAATACTTCGAGCCATCTACCTGTTCTCCACAACATAGTTTCTGGCCAATAGGATTACTTAAGTTTCCGCTTGAAAAACAGACGCATATTTGAATGAGAAGTGAAACCTAACGTGAAAATACGACCACATTCCATTCCTGATTCAGTTCCTCAACACAAGGAAAGTCGGCGTTCTGGTATCATTGCATCAAACGGCATATCCATGAGACCGGAGTCGTAATAAAAGTGCCGCCCAAAGTCATCAACTTCAAAAACCACCGCCTAGGACGATGAATGGCTTTGATAGTACAGCCCGTTGTATAAGTACGAAGTGGAGCAAAGTTCAATAAAGCATTTAGAGCAGAGCGAGGCGTACTCCGGAAAGCTTTCAGCAAATATCTATCGCCCTCTACGCATTGAGATTTAGTTATGCAGCTTCATCACAGACCGGAATAAAACATTCTTCGCTCAACTAAACTCAAGAGTTTATGAAGAGCTTTGGATTTATACGTCAACAATTGAGGTAGGAACTGAATCCTGGAGATCATCTTTGTGTGCCGTGAATGTTACGGACTTGTGGTTTCAATAAATCTGTGCGACAGGTCACACAGCAGGCGATAAAATGACTTTTCTGACAACGTTTCGGACTAGTTAGGACTATCTCTGGATTTGGTCCTAACAATTGGCCGCCAAGATCTTGTGATTTGACATGAATGCACTTCTATGTGTAAAGCTACGTGAGAGTAAGGTCCATTCCAATAGTCCTGTGAGTATTTTCAATGCAACTATCCAGAGAAGGGTGTGCAGAGGAACCCCCCAAGGCGGAGTCTTGTCCCTCTAATATAGCTTCTTGTAGTGGGTGAGACCTTGGTAATACTGAAGGAACACGGCTTCAACACGACGGCCTACGCCGACGATGTGGTTATCCGGGTTTTGGGGAAATTTCCTCCGGTCTTAAGTGAAAGGCTCAATTTTGCATTACAACTAGTGGATAACTGGGTCAGTAGCAAAGGGCTGGGAGTAAACGCCTCAAAGACGGAAGTATTTCTTTTCACTAAGAAGAGATCGATCCCTAGCCTCAGACCCCCAAATATCGTTGGTATTGAACTAAGTATCTCAAGTTAAGCTCGATATCTGTGCGTTATTCTAGATTCCAAACTAAAATGGAAGGACAACATTGCCGAACGCATCATAAAAGCAAGCGTAGCTTAGTTAGTTCGCTTGTACAAGGTGGCGCAAAACTAATCACCCTATCGGAAGATTACCCTTTTTGCAAATGGCGTCGTAGATCAATCATATTTGACATTTGTGACCTAGACAGCTGCAGTATACAAACAGACAAGCAATGGAGTGTTATACTCCGGAAATAAAGATTTCCATCACTCAAAATCATTTTATTTTTATTTAGTAAAAAAGTAATTCAAAAACAAAATTGGGTGATCAATTTAGCACCACTTTGTATATACTGTAGCAGTCTGGCTGTCAAAACCGCTGTAAGACTGAGAGATGGCCGATTGTGGTCATCAAGCTTTTACGGCCATCCATTTTGTACCGATGGGGAACTACCAGCGGATCGACTGACATTGATCACATAACCCGATGCTAGCATTTGAAAGGAGATTTGCTGCAAGATATTCCGACGGAATTTACTGGAAAAACCGAAGAACCATGGAGAAAAACGAACTGCCTTTCTATACTGACGGTTCTAAGATGGACGTTGGCACGGGAGCCGGAGTTTATTGTGAGATCCTAGGAATAAACCACTCCTCTAAAATAAGCGATGACTGCAGTGTCTTTCAGGCCGAAGTCACAGCCAACATACAGGCTGCTGAAATTATACGCGAGAGTAGAATCGTTAGTAAAACGATCACTGTCTATATAGATGGCCAGGCATCCGTCAATGCTCTGAACTCTGCTGTAATTAGGTCGAGGCTTGTGAGGACCTGCAAGTCACTATTAAAGGAGATATCTAGAGGTCTATGGCCGGCCTTTAGCAAGAAGAGATCAACCTCTTTGGTGAAACTTAGTCACCATAACGCACAGATCATTTCCGGCATAATCACTGGTCAGTCTGCCCTTGGCATTCACGCGGAACGCCTAGGTGTATTGCATGACGACTATTGTATTGTAGAAGTTGCAGGAACGAAGAAGAAATTGAATCTGTTCGTTACATGCAGTGTGATTGTCCGGCCCTATCCGTCAGTAGAATGATGGCTCTTGGTAGTTACTCTTCACGGAGCTGGAGGACTTAGGTAATGTTGAGCTAATGAACTTTCTGAGATTCATATTATTATCTGGGTGGTTCTAACAGCGGACGATCTTTACAGCTTTTCCAGGGATAAATAATTGGGCAAAATGGACCCGAACTGTTGGTCTAAGTAAGCAGTGAATCTCTGGGTCTAAAGACACACATCTACCTAACCTAAACTAACTATGAATGTCGACCATAGCCCTACCAATTGGCTCTGCAATATAGTTGGCACTATAAACATTAACTCCACTATCCGAAATAGTTTAATAAGAAAATCTGTTACCAGGAGGACCCCCAGGGAGGCATTATCTCACCTATCCTCTAATACTAAAAGAACTAAGCAACACCGGCATAAGCGTCACTGTTTAGGCGGACGAAGTGGTGACTTTAGTCCAGTGCAAATTCCTGAACACATTAAGTGAAATGATGGAATCAGCACTTAATAGTCTCCAAAAATGGGCTAGAGGGTGTGGACCTCACGTCAGCCCAGATAAAAGAGAATTGGTACTCTTCAGTAGAAAATAAAAGACAAAACCGCCTAAGCTAGACAGGAAACTAAATTGGAAACTTAATATACAGGAAAGAGTCCGCAAGGCTTATAATGGTCTTTTCATCTGTAAGACGACTGCGGGGAAAAATTGGGGTCTGAAGCGTGGAATGATGCACTGGCTATATATCATAAAAGTCAGATCTATCCTTACGTATGGGGCTTTTGAGTGGCGGAAGGCAACGAATTCGAAAAACACACGGGATATGTTGGCCATGGTACAAAGAACAGCCTGCATTGCTATCACGGGTGCTCTACGCACAACACCTATAGCTGCACTCGAGATCTTTCTGTATCTTTTACCACAAATTACAAATCAGATTTCAAGCGGGTAACAGTGCGCTTCGGCGAACCCCACTGGCGGATCAGTAGAAATGCGGTGAAGTGGGAACGTTATGATCCCTTGTTTTGGGATCATAACCTCCCCGAAATAGGAAGAAGAACAGTGTGCTTCGGCTCACTAACGTAGATCTCTTCAAGACTAGTAACGTGGGACATAGCTCCATTCTCAGGGATGAATCGGACGATATCCTTGGTACGTTAGACCTCGTCACATCATTCGAAGTAATGTATCCTATTAGAGAGGATTGGCAAAGGGAGACAGTCTCTGTCCAGAACGAGACTGCAATATACACAGATAGTTCTAAGACCATAGGGGGCACGGGGTAAGTTATACACTCGAGAGATATTAACCTACAGGTGGCCCTGTGACTTCCGGACACATGCAGAGTGTTCCAAACAGAGGTTCTAGCTATACTTAAAGCTGCGGATTTACTTGACATGGGAATATCCGACAAGAATTTCGCTATCTACATTGACAGTCAAGCTGTGCTAAATGCGCTTGAGTCTTACGACTATCTGAGATGCTTAAAACATTTTGTATGCAGAACCGAGTTAGATTTTGTTAGGTATCTGGACACTGCGATATTGAAGGCAACGAGAAATCGTTGCGCTGGCCAAAAGAGAAGCGGAGCGCCCACATGGTGACATAATTGGTAGTATTAAACAACCAAGGTGCGTGGCTAAGGGAATTATTCGGGATAGAATCATCGACATGGCTAATCAAGATTGTCAAACTTAGATGGTCATAAGGTGTCCAAGGTCTTGTGGCCTGTGTTAGGCCGCAGGAAATCTGAGGAGATCATAAAACTAGAAAGATCATGGCTAAGAACAACGATAGGAATCCTCGCTGGCTACGGTCTCCTAAGGAAGCATGCTATGAGACTAGGATTATCTAACACGGATGTTTGTAGGTACTGCAGTGACCTACATGTCTCAGAGGACATAACACATATACTCTGTGAGTGGCTAAAAAGAGTTTTGATATACTAATGTTATCTCATTTCAGCTCCGGCGACTTGACAGTGGTAATCGTGAGAGGGATGAATGGAAACCGCACGGTGGCGTCTGCGTACCTACCTTACGATGACGGCATCAACGTCCCCTCGGAAAATCTGAGGTCGCTCACCTCAGCGCCTCAAAAAGGTGAGAAAAACCTAGTCTTGGGATGTGATGCCAACGCCCACCATACTCTGTGGGGTAGCGCCGACATCAGTGCTAGAGGCGACATTTTGTTTAATCATATTCTTGAAACCAATCTTATTATTTGTAATAGAGGCAATGACCCACCTTTGTGACGTCTAATAGAAGGGAAGTCTTGGATATAACTTTTATTTCTGACCAGAGCTCTGTTGAAGTTGTTAACTGGAGAGTCTCCAACAAGGCGTCACTATCTGATCACTGTTGGATACTCTTCAAGCTACAACTTTCTGCTCATGGGAGGGGGACTTTTAGAAATCCGCGTAGGGCTAACTGGTCAAAATTCAAGAGAGAACTGAGGAAATGGTTCCCTTACGCGATCCTTCGAGAAGTCCTACCCGGTTAATAGACTTAGCGGTAAAAGGCGTCCACCATGGTGGAACGATAAAATAGCGGAACTCATTCGTATTTCAAGAGTAGGGTGGAACCTCGTCCACCTATAAAGAAAGCGTGAAGCTCCTCAAGAAAGAGATTAGGTTCGCAAAGAGGAACTCTTGGAGGTCCTTTTGCGCATCTTTAGAATCAACAAACGAAGCGTCCCGCCTTAGGAAGGTCCTGGCCAAGACACCAACGCCGGAATCCAATATTAGGAAAAGCGATGGCACCTGGGCAGAATCACACGAGGAAACGCTGGACATGCTACTGAGTACTCACTTTCCCGGATGTACATCAATCTCCGGAGATGATCTAACCATTCCAGAGACGACATCGGGAATAAGCGCGGAAGAGGTGGGTTATATATTGTAATAGATGATGAACAGATGGCTTATGCAATTAAATTATTTGCTCCATATAAGGCACCAGAAATGGATAACATTCGACCTGTGATGCTGCAAGAGTCAGTGGATATTGCTATTCCATGGCTCAAGCGTATCTTCACAGGATGCCTTAAGCTAGGTTATGTTCCTAAAGCATGGCGAGAGGTGCGCGTTGTTTTCATTCTCAAAACAGGGAAAGCGAGCCATACAAACGCAAAAGACCTGAGACCTATCAGTCTATCGTCCTTTTTGCTGAAAACTTTGGAACGTTTAATAAATGTATATATAAGAGGTGTGATCGGCGATGATTACCTATCTAATCACAACATGCATACATCTGCGGCAGATCGGTAGACTCGGCCCTCCACCGGGTCGTATCGAGCATAGAAAGATCCCTCCACTTCAAGGAGTTCACTCTTGGGGCAATCCTGGACATTGAAGGAGCGTTTAACAACGTAAGCTTTAACGCGATCCTGAACAGTCTGCACAGAGCACATCTCAACACCGGCCTTTGCAACTGGAGATGTAACCATCCGGAGAAGGGTCTGCAGAGGAACACCCCAAGGTGGAGTCTTGTCCCCGCTAATATGGTTCCTTGGGGTGGATGAGATCTTGGCAATACTGAAGGAAAACGGCTTCAACGTGACGGCCTATGCGGACGATGTCGTTATCCTGTTTTCGGGAAAATTTCCCCCAGTCCTAAGTGAATGGCTCAATTTCGCGCTACAACTAGTGGATAACTGGGTCAATAGCAAAGGGCTGGGAGTGAATCCTTCAAAGACGGAGGTAGTTCTCTTCACTAAGAGGAGATCAATCCCTGCCTTCAGACCACCAAATATTGGTGGCACTGAACTAAGTATCTCAAGTTCAGCTCGGTATCTGGGCGTAGTTCTAGATTCCAAACTTAACTGGAAGGAAAATATTGCCGAATGCGTTAAAAAAGCCAGCGCAGTTTTCTACTCCTGCAAAAAGGCTTTCCGTAATACATGGGGCTTCAAACCGGCTGTGGTGTACTGGATATACACGGCGGTAGTTATACCCATTCTCACAATATTGTGAGAAATCTAGAGGGCGGCGTACATCGGCGTACATCGGAGTCATGGGGTCAATGAGAACAACACCAACAGCGGCAATGGAAACCATGCTTAGTTTCATTCCGCTTGACATATACTGCAGCAGAGAGACTAAGAGAAAGCCGGTTGTGGTCATCAATCCTTTACGGCCATGCCTCCATTCTGTCCCGATGGGGGATCACCAGCGGATTGACGGGAACTGATCACATGAACCCGATGTTAGCATTCGAAAGGAGATTCACTACAAGAACTCCCGATAGAATATACTGGAAGAATCGAAGAACCATGAAGAAAAAGGAGTTGGCTTTCTATACCGACGGTTCTAAGATGGACGTTGGCATGGGAGCCGGAGTTTATTGTGAGGCCCTAGGAATAAACCGCTCCTTTAGAATAAACGACGACTGCAGCGTCTTCCAGGCCGAGGTCGCAGCCATTATACAGGCTTCTGAAACTATACGCGAGAGTAATATCGTTAGTAAAACGATCACTGTCTATATAGACAGCCAGGCAGCTGTTAAGGCTTTGGACTCTGCCGTAGTTAGGTCAAGGTTCGCGAGAAGCTGTAAATCACTCTTGAACGAGATATCTAGAGCCAATGCGGTGACCCTCTGCTGGGTACCAGGGCATATGGATATCGAAGATAACGAAAGGGCTGACGAGCTTGCTAGGAAAGGGTCGGCGCTGCACTTATCGCGGGCCCTCCCCTCTGTAGCAACTCCAATCAGTTCCTTGCGGAAAAAAATAGAGGATGAAGCCGCCGGTCGAGCAAACAGACTCTGGGCTCATCTGGAAACATGCGCAACGGCCAGGGCGCTATGGCCGGCCTACAGCAAGAAGAGATCAACCTCTCTGGTAAAACTAAGTCGTTTAAGGCATGAGCCATTTCTGGCATAATTACCGGACATTGTGCCATTGGCGTTACCGCGGACTAATGACTATTGCAGAAGTTGCAGGGACGAAGAGGAAATCGAATCTGTTCGTCACCTGTTGTGTGACTATCCTGCCCTATCCGTCAGAAGAATGAGGACTCTTGGTAGTTACTTCTTCTCGGAGCTGGAGGACTTTGGTAGTGTTGAGCTAGCGGACCTCCTGAGATTCATATCACTTTCTGGGTGGTTTTAACGGCGGATTTTCTTTACAGCCTTTCCAGGGTTAAATGATTGGACACAATGGACCAGTACTGTTGATCTGAGTGAGCAGTGGCTCTTTGTCACAAGGCACCCATCTACCTAACCTAACCTACTATGTGAGTGCCAAGGAATTGCCAGGACAAGGTTAAATCACCTTGGTAAATACTTCTTCGATAATCTATAAGAGGTGAGGTAATTGAACCACAAAAAGGACCTCTTCAAATTCTGTAGCGAGGTTAATTGTTTGGGAGACTTGGTTTAGGTCTCTTGCCGTGAAGGTTCCCTAGGGATCGCGATGAGCCCACTTTGGTGCGTAGTGTTGTATGATAACTTCATAACCCTACCTTACCTAACCTAACCTTACCCGAAGTATCGCTGACTGAAATCGCGCAAATCAACCTTATGAAACGCAGTGCTGAGTGATTTCTGATAAATTGATGACAGCGATTAGTGGGGGCATATACACCCCCAGTTTAAATTTACCCACATGCACGTTATGGTAGATGCATGCGTGTGCTAAATGACATGCATTGCTCTTTTTCACCACCACGAGTAACACGCTAAGGCATAGTGATAATGTGTATCAGGAGAGAATATTTAGTTCAGAGGCAGAAACCGAACCTGGGATAGTTATGGTTTAAGCCACTAACGAGCTACTTATTGAGCTATCCCTGGGAAGGTAGTTAATATGAACATTTTAAACGGTTATTAGGATGGCTATAAGCCAACAATCCTTATTCTCACATATGTGTTTTAAGTTTTGTCGTGTCAAAATTCAATGAGGACAGTGTAATTTGCTGCTAACAACAATGTGGCTAGGTCTTTGAACTGTATGTCGCTTCGTCATAAAAAAAAACCCACTCACACTTGAATCAACAAGCTTCATGTAGAGTTCAATGCACCTAACTCACATTTAAACTTCTCAACTATACAACAATGCTTCCCATAAGTACACCTGTAATCATTTCTACCAAACTTTGTTAATTACCTTTGTATAAACTTTTCCACATTCACGAACCGCCTACTGCTGTTCGCAGTTCCGTGATTACTGTGATGATTCTGCTCTACTGTTGCACCAATGCTGCCTCCTCCAGCATAGGTTGTTGCGAATCCATTGCATTCCTCGCCGAATGAACTTTCGTCGAAAGTATCTGCAAACAAATATGGTTTTCAAGAAAAAAAAAAAAAACTTCTAATTCACAAGTTCATTGCACAGCACTAACCTTGAGGTGTGTAGTAAGTTCGATTGCTTCTTGCAGCGTGCTTGCGTTGTTGCACCGTGTAATTCACCTTTGGATATGTTGAATTGAAGTGCACTTGATTGCGTGGCACATATGCCATGGAGGAGTAGGAATTTTTGTACGGCTGTTTAGGTAAATAGTTTCCAGTCATGTCGATTCGTTCCATCGTTGGGAATCTGGAAAAGATAACTGATTAGTGGTAGATATTTGACAGATACACGCTGTAGCTCACCTCGAATTGACAGATTGTCTCGCAAATCGTCCATTTAGGCCAATTCCACCGTTGCCACTACTGCTAGTGTATGTGCTATCAGAACTTCTTCCATCTACGGAAGAATCTGAGCACGACTTTGTGGCTATTCTCTTTCCGTTAATACCAATTATTTCGCCTGCAAGAGATGTCATTACCTTTAGGATCTCGATAACAGAGAAAAAATGGTGAACACAATTCCGTTGTCATATGAACCACCCTCGCATATGCACGGTGGCTCTACAGAATTTGTTTACCCTTCGACTATGATACCAAAACAAAAGACTAAAATGTTTGCTTACCGCCGCCGGTGGTAGTGCCGCCTCCACCACCATTCCTTATCGATTTCATTGACGTGTATTGCAGTGGAACTGTTTTTCCCAGGACATACTGTATGTTGTTGTTGGCCATAGAATGATTGTCGTCCTGTGCAAAAGGACGAACAGAAAAATGCAATGTTAGGCTTTATTTTTCTTTGAAATTCCGAAATTGAATTCGATTACCAAATTCACATGAATCACCGGGACACATCCAATGAGACGATATGCCAAAAATAGCTGAACCATGTTTAAACCTTTGATCCTACTGTACTTGTATGGTTTATTTAAAAAAATGGTTTTGTATGTCCGCTCTTTTCCTTACTCACCAAAAGTTCTAGACCAACTGGAGGTAAGCGTCGCAATTGCATGCAATCAGGGTGCCAAGTAAAATAGGACGCCGGCCCATTGGTGTGCTATTTCAAAGGGGTTGCCCATTTCTAAAGCACAACCTCTAACCTGTGTTTTGAATGAATATTGTCGAGTATAATTGTAGAGAAATTATATTATTATTACGTGACTGGGTGACAAAATCGATATTTATGCGAAAATGCATGCGATAGTGGTCAATCTGAGCGGAGGGAGGCCGGGCGGGTGTTGTGGCTGATGACGAACGTCTTGGACATTTTTCATATTTGTCGCCGCAACTGACGGTAAATTTGTCAGATTAATTAGAATATAGCTGGCTTTCTGCGCATGATAATAAAAATGTGCGTGTGGCATTTAAGTTTGAAAACAAGGATGTAGAGTGACTTTTTGGATTTATTAGTATTTTTAATCTCAGATTATAGCGGTTTTGAAGCCTGAATTTGCTTAAGACATCATGGATATTTAGATGTTTTGACGTGAACGCACGCTACGTTCTGACCAATAAATCAGAATCGCTGACAAGGATAATGTGCAATATACATTTTAACTATCAGAGAAAACAGCGACTAGATAGACAATATCTAGAATCTATCAATATCTAGTACCTAGTTTTGTTCGTCATTGGTTTTTGGTTGGACTGAGATAGGTTGGAGGGAAGTGCACCTAAGAGCTTATCACGAGGGCCATGCGGTCCATTGTGTTCCCTTTTGTTGCGTGGAACCCGTATTTAAAAGATTTGTCCTGCGGTCGGTTTTGTTGCAAACCACCCTGCGCTCTTTAGCATATCATGTTCCTTAGGGGAACATGTACGAGATCCCCTAGTTCGTCAAAAAGACTGTTCCCAATATGGCGGAGGTGACGGGCAATCACATAGCAAGCGCTTGATGGTTTCAATTTCATCTATACCTTGACAGCTCCTGCTGGGTCGGGTAAGTTGATGCCTAGTCTACCAGCCATTTCACCTTCTTCTTCTTCCTTTTATCAGCGAGGTTATGATCCGAAAACTAGGGATCACAACCCTCCCACTTCACCGCATTTCTACTGATCCACCTGTGGGGTTCGCCTGCCATTTCACCTATTGCGCTGTATCCTATTAGTGAGCCCATCAAGATCGAATTTCTTTTCTGTTCATTGCCAATAGGCTTTTGGTTCTATTTCATCCAGTGTCGGCCATAAGCTGTGAGATAAGACACCGCTTCTGGCGGACCTTGCGGAATTAATCAGTTCACTTGCTTTTAGGTCTATTTTTTTTCTTAGTACACCAATTGGGGCTTCTTCTGATATCCGAGTATGTTGAAAGTCCAGTGCTGATCCTTTTTTAGCTAGTTAATCTGCTATCTCGTTATCTTCTATATTTCTATATCCAGGGACCCACTAGATAGTTATCTAATAAGTGTTGCATATTCTGTTCAACGTATATCGGCATCGGGAAACTGTTTTTGATCTAACTTCCTCGCTGTCTTGTGCTTTGATTGCCGCTTGACTATCCACAAAAATTGTAATCTTGGAAGGATTTAGTCTCTTACTATTACATAGTCTGTGCAGCCTTATCAATGGCGAAAATCTCAGCTTGATAGATGCTAGAGTCATCCGGAAGTTTGTATGAGTCGTTGAATTTAAGTGACTCACAGAAAACTCTAGAGCCAGTTCCGATATCAATTTAAGACCCGTCAGTATAGAGTTGTGGGCGCCGTGGCGTAAGTGGTTAGTGTGTCGGATCACCACGCATGAGGTTCCAAGTTCGAATCCCAGAAAGTTTTTTCACGGTCCCACCTCTCGCGAGCGTCTGACAAACATCCGATAGTATTTTTGTCACGAAAAAGCTTCTCAAATCGCCGTTCGGATTCGGAATTAAAACTTCTAGGTCCCTTCCATTCGTGTGAAAAATATAACGCACACACATGAGTGGTTGCGGATATAGAGTTGAATATCCGTTTCCATTCTTCAGCTGCCTTGACGTAGCGAAAGGCCTAAAGAGCCAATGACCCTAAGGATCTGAAACGGTCCCAGGTGAGACATCGAACTAAAGGTTGAAAACGTCTTGACTGTGACGTAAAACGAGTTATACAGTATGATGGAGAAAAGAAATGAGATGTCCACTACAGAGTCAGCTGAAGGCGCAAGCGCCGAAAGCAGTCATTCTTTAATAGCGACAGGAATGAGTCCTAGGTCGGCAGAAAGTACTCCAACCGAAGCCAATCAATCCCTCAGACCCAACGCTGACTCCTTTTCAGTTGGTTCGAACAGGTCCAATCTGACGAAGCAAGTTTCGCCTGTTTTCCTTGGTGGTAACGCGTGCGCATTTGATGCGCGCTCTTCTGCTGGGCACACTTTTACCGGTGGCGTTATCTGCGCACAAAATCTGGTGGATGCTGGTCCTGTTACCCCTAAAGGTCCCAGCACTAGCGGACAGAAAATGACTGACGCAGGCAAAGCTACGGGTAGGGGCGCTCGTCTCAGCGGAAGAGTTGGCTCATCTGGTGTGCGCTCTTCTACTAATAAAACACCAACTATATCTTCGATATGTTGGCAGATAAACCTCCATCACTCAAAGGCTGCTACCGCTTTCTTAAGTAGTAGACTTTCCGTGGTGCGTACAAAACCCAACATAACATGTATCCAGGAGCCATACGTGCGGAACAAGCGCATATGTGGTTTTGGAGGTGTTCTTGGAGTGATGATGCTATGTGACGAGCGATCTGAAAAACCGAGAGCTTGTCTAATTGTGCCGAATTTCCTCTCAGTAACCAAGCTTGGACAATTCTGTGGACAAGACCTGGTTGCTGCGGCTTTAAGCTAAGAAACGACAGGAAGTTGGAAAACCTTCGTCGTTGCGTCGGTTTACTTCCCTTATGATTCGGTAATGCCTCCTCCACCGAAGGCGGTTGCTGAACTCATAAAGTACTGTGACACTCGGGAGATGGGACTAGTCATGTGTTGCGACGCTAATGCTCAGAATACAGTCTGGGGCAGCAGCAAATGTAGCATACTCGTACGAGGAAACGATCTCCTAGACTTTATACTATCATCTGGGATGGTAATTAACAATGTTGGCTCCCAGCCAACTTTTGTTACAGCAAGGAGGTAATTGATTTGACTTTATCTAATAGGTATTTCAAGTCAATTACTAACTGGAGGGTACTGCCGGAGGTGTCCTTATCAGACCATAGATACATCGCTTTCCAAATCGAATGAGAGGCCATAACTTTGCAGGAGAGGAGGAATCCGAGGAAAACCAACTGGGTGCGGTTTAGGGAAGAGCTAGACAGATCTGTCAAAACTCCAACTAAACTCAGAACGAAACGAAAGGTTGAGGATGCTGTTCAAAACCTGACTAGCGTCCTTCCCGGTTGTTTTGACAAAAACCCCCTGCAGAACTCCGGTTGCCTGGTGGAGCCCAGAACTGCAGCGACTTAGAAAACTTCTAAATAGGTCACTCAAGACAAATTTAGAAGGTGACTGGGATCTTTTTAGATCGCAGCAAAAAGACTATAAGAAGTTAATTCGGTTGTCGAAAAATGCTTCTTATAGAGATTTTTGTGAACAGATAGAGACACTCGGTGAAACTAGCAGGTTGGTTAAGGTCCTCAAAAGGGGCAAGCCGACCAAACCGGAGTCACTGAGAAAGTCTTATGGCAAGTTTACTGGGATGAAAGCGAAAACTTTTAGTCTTCTGCTGGAGACTCACTCCACTATCGGAGATGCAGCATGCCTATCAGAGTGGGAAATCCTGCGAGACCGCACTTCAAAATTTAGTGGCCAGAATTGAATGCGCGCTTGATAGGAAAGAAAACGCGATGGGTATCTTCATCGACATTGAGGGTGCTTTTGACAATTTGACTTTTGACTGCGTGTGCGACTCGGCCAGACAACACGGGGTAGAAGAAACATTAGTGTTGTGAATTAAAGCAATGCTAATGAATAGAACTTTGGTAGTGGATGGATGGCCGATATGTTATGACAGGGGTAAACAGGGGCTATCCGCAAGGTGGTGTTCTGTCTCCATTGTTATGGCGCATAGTGGTCGACTCTCTGTTGAAAACTGTAAATAGTTCTAACGTCTACGTTCAGGCATATGCGGATGATGTCGCCGTACTTTCTGTCGGGCCATGCCTGGCGACGGTCTGTGCTAACACACAGGCGGCGCTGGACATGATCGACGAATGCTGTACTAGGAGTGGGCTTCCGGTGAATCCTCTTAAAACTGAGGTTGTTCTTTTTACGAGAAGGAGGATTTTGACCGGTCTGACTCAGCCAGTACTAAAAGGCGTCACCATTCGCATTTCCAATGAAGCAAAATACCTGGGAGTGATTTTAGATACGAAAATTCATTGATCTAAACACGTCGAGTCGAAAACATCCAAGGCGCTTTCAATCTTTTGGCAGTGTGAGGGTGTTTTTGCCAAGACTTGGGGCTTATCACCGAATAAGGTTCTCTGGATCTACACGGCTATGATAAGACCATTCCTCGCATATGCGTCAGTTGTTGGTGGAAGGGGCTCTCGCGTAAATATGCGGTTACCTTTTGCGCGAAACTCCAGAGAACGGCTTGTCTCGGCTGCACGGAAGCTTTTCCGAGTACGCCTGGCTCTACTCTAGATGCTTTGCTGAACTTACCTCCCCTCGATACTTATATCATGGGTTGCACTATCAAAGCTATCCAACGTCTTAGGCGGGGTGGTTTTTGGTCTCCACACTGGAATTTTGATGAACTTGCGGGACACTTACCTTACGACTCCTGTCTTATGGATATGCAGTCTGATGCAATGGCACCAGAACTCCAGCTGATGTGCAAATTCAGAGTCGACTTTCCTTGTGCTCAGGACTGGTTTCGGCCAGAGTCTGAGCAGGGAATGGAATGTAGTCGTATTTTCACGGATGGTTCTAAAACCAGTCAAGGGTCTGGCGCTGGTGTCTTCGTGGAAGTCGACAACATTAGAATTCTTTTCTCATTAGGCAAATATGCGTCTGTTTTCCAAGCGGAAACTTATGCAATCCTAATGGCCATGAACTATGTTGTGAAGAACAGGTGGAAGGGACGTAGCATTTGTGTCTGTAGTGACAGTCAGGCTGCGCTTAAGGCCTTGCTTAACCCTTTAACCACTTCCAAAATAGTTCGTGAAACCAAAAACTCTTTGAACTCGGTCGCAAGGCTGAATTCTCTGTCTCTTATCTGGGTCCCAGGTCACACTGGGATCTTGGGGAACGAGATCTCCGATGAGATTGCTAGATATGGCTCAGAGGAGGGTTTTCCGGTCCCGAACCCGCGATGGGTCTACCTGCGTCCTCGGTTAGGGCTTCCATTGACGATTGGGTCTCTCACGAGCACAATTGTGTATGGCATGACTCTCCAGGATGCAGGTTGACTAAACGTATGCTCCCGGACGTCTGTAAGAAATCAGCGGCATTCTTGCTGTCTCTCAGCAGAAAAGACTGTAGACAACTTATTGGCGTCTTGACAGGCCACTTTGCTTTTGCCAAGCACCTTGACGTGTTGGGCTTAAGTGACACTACAATCTGCGACGCGTTTGGAGAGACCGACGACACCGCGGAACATTATTTCTGTGAGTGTCCGGCCTTTGCTCGTATCAGGTGGCAGATCCTCGGTGCGGATGTGGTGAGTGCTGGTACTGTAACCTCCTTATCACTGAAGTGCTTGCTTGGCTTTCTTAGAAAGACAAGGATGTTCCACTAAAATGGGTAAATCAGGGTTTGCTCTCTGGTAGTACAATGGACCAGTTACGTCTGAGTGCTCCAGTCGAGCATTTCTATCCCGACAAAAAAAAAAACAAAAGAATAGAGAGAGAATAGAGTTCAATATCCTGTTTATTAATTAATGTGTTAGAGTCCCACTCTTGTCTTTTGGGAATAAAGTAGGAGTGGAGTAGTTCTCATCGGAATCTATGTACAGTATGATATAATCTGTTGTTCTATCCAGATCGCGTATACTATACCTGCTGAGTATAGATCCATGTCCATAGGAGCTTTGCTTCCATGTGCCCGATTGTTTGAGACTAATCGCACTTTTGGCAGCTGCGCATCGTATGTACTCATCTAGGGGAGGGAGATTTAGCATCACCTCTAGACCCGCTTGTGGTGTTCATCTCTGTGCTCCTCTTATACTAATGCATACTAATCTTTTTACCTTTGTGAGTATTTCTAGATAACTGGTTTTGTCGGTTGCATTCCACCACACAATAATTCCATAGGTAAGAATGGGTCTGACGATCCCTGTGTACATCCAGTTGATCATGGATGGACGCAGACCCCATTGTTTATCAAAAGTTTTCTTGCACACATAGAATACGCGAATTACTTTCTTCATTCTTTCTTCTCTGTTCTTCTTCCAGGCAAGCTTCGAAACAAGGATGGTTCTTAAATATTTAGTTGAGGAGAGTATTCCATTCAGTTTAGGAGGATCAGATTCATGTATTTTCCTTCTTTTGATAAACATAGGTAGTTCGGTTTTGTTGGATATATGCTTAGACCGTTTTGTGGAGGACAATTCTTTTGGTGCAGATTCCATGAGATTGCTTATGGTAGGTAAATGCCTCCCACTAACCATGATTATTATGTCGTCTGCATATGAAACTGTTTTAATTCCTTCGAGAATCTTCAGAATTTTGTTAACGACAATGAGCGAGAGCAAAAGGGTTATTACTCCTTCTTCCGGGGTTCCTCTTGTAACTGTTTTCTTAATGATACTCTCATGTAGTTCTAAGCTGATTATTCTGCTATTAAGCAGTTCATCCATCCAAGTGATTATCTCTGCTTGTACTCTTAGTTCAACTAGCGCTGCGTTTATCCATGTTATGTTCACATTATTAAACGCAAATTCGATGTCTAAAAATGCAGTTAGAATATATTTTTTATAAAAAAAACTTGCCCCGATACAATAAACTAAAATTGTGGTGGGTACGGCGCCATGTAGACAAAACCGCAGATCTCCTAGCTAGAAAAGGCTCGTCCTAGTTGTTCACTGGAACTGAACCCTTTTGCGGAATATCTGATTCTGCTTTTTAATATACACTAAACAGTTTAGAACGCAACTCACTTGACAACTCGCAAGATATTAGACAAAGTGCTGTCCAACGCTTCCAAAAAAAGGCAGTTGATATCCTAAAATAAAGCAGGAACGACATTAAAAGGCTGGTGAGCCTCCTTACCGGTCACTGTCAATTACAATACCACTTCAACAAAATAAGAATCACCTCGCAGAACACATACTATGGGAGTGTGCAGTTCTGTGCAGAATTAGGAGAAGCTTTTTTCCTAAGGAGATCTTATCATCTCCAACAGACTTAAAGGACGCCTTCGCGGACGCAGCCGTTGCCAGAAATTTTCCCACCAGAGTAGAGTGTTAAATGCAGGCGGTTTCACAAGGTTCGAGAACAAGACAAAGCGAAAAAAAGCACCGAGTATTTCTTGTCGTTCTATTTGGGTAAGCGAAGTCCTTTACATAGCTAGTTTGGCATCGAAATTTTCTTCGCACCATAAGGTGCAAAAGATTGTTGCCTACGAATGACAATAGAGCACATCTTCTACGTACGTACATATACTACTTCCATACAGCAATACTGACTTGACATTGGTGCGGAACATTTGCAGTCCAAATTTGGGAATCATTTGATGCAGATGCACTATTTTGTATGAGAGCAAAGTTGGTGTTTCAGATAAGATGTTATTGTCCAATATTCGTCGTCAAGAAATAACAGTGATGAAAGTATGTAGTCTTGTTGTACCTCTCTTGAACGTATAAGTCACTACGGTTATTCATGACGTGACATAACACGTGATAACAGCTATGAATTTCCCAGGAATGCCTCACCTTCATAAGCCTCACTAGAGAAGCTCCCAATTTATACAGTTGAAGGCCTGATCCCGAGTGAGTCTTTTAGAGGATCGCAGAGATTTCTCAAGCTAAGCCAATAATATCAGCACTCTTAATGCAACTAACTAGCTTGGAAAAGCGAAAGCTTCCTAGAGGAGTGGAAAAGTGCAATGATCAAACAATTTTCAAAGAAGGCATACTTAACAGAGTGCGGAAACTGGAGAATTATTTACGTTTCCCGGTGGTTTCCACAAAAATAGCTAAAGTAATATTGGGTCGACATTAATATCGTAGTTGAATGGATTGTGCGAAACTCACAAGCCAATACCAGAGGCACAATCAAAAGTCTGTACAACCGCTTACATAGGCCGATGATATTGACGCATGTAATTGGAAGAACTCAGCGGGCTGTCGACGGTGCGTTTGCGAGCATTGAAGCAGAAGCGGCCAAAATGGGTTGGGCGATAAACGAGAGTAAAACCAAGTACATGCTGTCAACAAGAAGGAACAATCAACACCGGCGAATTTGACCCAAATGTCAAAGTGGGCAACTACAACTTTGAGGTAGTAAGGGACTTTGTCTACTTTGGCTCTGCTATTAATTCTGAAAACGACACTAGTGCAGAAATCAAGCGAAAAATAACTCTTGCCAATCACTGTTTTTTGGGGTAATAACTTAATTACAGTAAAGCCCTATCTCGAACTACTAAGAAGACCCTATTAAAGACTCCGCTCATCCCAGTCCTGCTTAACGGCGCTGAAGCATGGACTTTATTGAAAGCTGATGAAGATATCATTGGTCGCTTCGAGAGCAAAATTCTTCGTAAGATATTCGATCCCGTTTGCGTTGATAGGTTTTGAAGGAGAAGATTCAATCACGAACTATATGAGCTGTACAGCGAATGGACACCAGCGCTCCGGCCCACAGAGTCTTCGTATCTAACCTCAATGTAGCAAGCAAAGACTTCTCGTCTGGCTGTAGATGGGTCCGTAGAGCAGTAGAGCGAGCGGACGTGTGATTCCAATACCCCTCTTTTGGTGCAATGAAAGACCTTGTTTTATTTTATTATTATTGTGACTTTATTTTGTTCACCAATTTAAACTTTTAGCGAGTGAATATGTACAAATAAATAGTCAGCCAAGGGGCAAACGTCAACCAAGGAGCAAAATAAAAACAAAACCCGGAGCGTAAGGATAGTCGGTGTGATGTGATTCCCAGAAGACAGTAGTATACCGTCGAAATGGTACTCACATCTAACTCGGTTATGGCGCGCAAAAATGGGGGGTGCTTCTCAAAAGACAGTAGTGTACCATCGTAATGTCAGCCAAGGGGTAAAATGTAAGGAATAACCGTAGCGCAAAGGAAGGCCGGTGTGAAGCGATTTCCAGAAGACAGTAGTATACCGTCGAAATGGCAGTCACCTCAAACTCGGTTATCGCGCAAGAAGTGTGGGATGCTTCTCGAAAGACAGTAGTATACCGTCGAGTCAATTACCGCCCAAAGCTGGAATATAACGCCCACATCTGGCCTGGTGCACCCAAGACCGTTCTGCACATTCTAGATAGGTTATAGAATCGCGCGTTAAAACTTATACGTTATAGAGACATTATAAACTCCATAGTCTCACTCGAACATCGTAGAAATGTCTCGTGTCTCTCTCGCTTTTTTATAAAAAATGCTCCATCGAAATAGCCAGTTGCATTCCTTCCCTCCAAAACTTCACCCGCAACACGCGTCATGCTTCGAATGCACATCAGTTCACCCTCAAGCCCAACTTCGGACGTACTGTCATATATAGGCATTTGTTTATAAGCCGAACAAGACGTTTGTGGAACGATCTACCAGGCTCTGTATTTCCTAATCATTACCGGCATCTCATCCGTTCTTCTCTCCCGTAACCTGAGCATCAGTGGTATTAATAATCCCTTCAGCGCGGGCGAATTATAAAAAAAAAAAAAACAAACGATATGAGAAAAAATAAATCTCCGATCCTTTCCCTATTCCCTTGGTTGGGTGAGAATGAATGTTAAAGGAAAATTAAGTGAGTAAACAGACATAAAAAAAGCTTATCTGATCGCGTTTTAAGCAAAAGCTTTTTATCGGTTAGTTGTTGTCGGTTGGTATAGAAAATTAGCTCACATTTTTGTATGGGCATGCGACATCTGTATGCTTATTATCTGTGGTTATATGCTAGAGTGAGCTTTTCGAGCAATTCGCTGGTAGCAAATTTGAAAAATTCATATGTGATACGATCTTCACCTGGAGCTTTATTCAGATTGCACCTGTGCAATACCCTGCAGACATCCTGAAACGTGATCGTTCGGTTTAATTGAGCCGCTGTTGTGTAAGGCATTGCATAACTCATCTGGATTGCACTAAAACTCGGGTTCAATAAATGTTCAAAATGATCGGCGAGAACCGAGGTTTCAACGTGGATGCTTCGTGCAAACTTCGTACCGTTGAGGAATATTGCCAGTTTCCAAAAGGAGCGACTATCGTTAATATCCCCTAGGGTCCTCATCAGCTGACGTGTATGCCTTATTTGCTTGTCCTTACATATTTTTTTTATAAAACTTGTTGGCCTCTTGGTACATATTTTTTGTTTCCCTAACTAGACGTAGTAATGCGAATAATTTTGTCCTAGCTGCTACACACTCCCAGTGCTTGTTATAACTGAATAATATAATTTTTTATGAACTAAGGTCGGATACTTTTTGAACACACCCCGTATATGCTACTTGGCTCGTTTTATAATCAAGTAATGTCCGGGTGATTCTTTTTGGCTTTCACGCTGATTTAATATAAATATAATGCACTTAATGTGAATAAATAATGAACTTCAACTTACACATGTCGCATAATCGCTGCTCACATCTTTCACTCCAACTCCAAGTGCAAGCATTTCGTGTGGCGCGCGATATCTTTTCGAATCCTCATGACTGTGTAATAAATAAAAACAAAAAGAAAGAAACAACGAAAGCTGTAAATAGCAAATAAAATACTTTAAATCTAGATACAGCCCTTTGCGAATTGGAAGCAGCCCAACAATAAAGCGCCACCAACTTCAAAAATACCTCACAAAGTTCAGCACAATGAATAGCACCGCATGCGACGACACAACCCTCCACATGAGTAGGGTGTGCAAAATCGATTAACTCCAAAGGAGAAACCTTCGCGAAGGACCACTCCAGGTTACCTTCAACGAGGTTACTTTCCTTTTGGAAAAATAAGCAAAAATAGATTAAAAAACTTGAAAATCGATGCCGACTTGTCGTGGACATGTCACTCATGTTGGCGTTTAATTGATGGGCGTCCAACTCTAATTCACATGCAAATGGCGCACTATTTGGTCTGTCTGTCAATTGTTTACCTGTTCATGGAGTAACTGAAAGATTGGCAACTATTTTGCTGATTGCGGTATTTGTGGGCACGTCGCTTCAGCGATGTTGGCGAGACTGACCCCACACCCGAAGCTATCCACTCCAAGTCGGAACCCATGTTCGCCATCGATGCTCTGTCATGGCTTTGAGGAGATGGAACTCTCAAGGTGTACTGAACCGTTCCATCTGGGCTTACAATTGGTAGTTGTTTGCGTGATAGTCTCGCTTTAACCGCTGCAAAGAGCTGATTTCCATTCTCCCGTGACGCAGCGATATTTTGCACCACTTCCAGAACGACTCGAGGCGACGTAACTTGTCCCAGAATTGCAAGAACATCCAACGCTGCTTGGCGCACCCGCTTCTTACGATCCAGGGCAGCCAGAGTTGCACTTGTTACACAGGTGTTGGTATCGAAACAGGTACTGGGGAAGGTCATCAAAGCGTACATCACCATTTGCAGTGCGTTCTCACGAAACTACAAGAAGACAGAGAGAGAGAAAGTGGGGGTGAGTGAAACAATGACTAATTAAAACGATTTGCGCGAGGAACAATAAATGAGGGGATGTTAAGAAAATGAAGGGTGAAAACACCCCTCATTTATGCAAGTGGAGCAGCAGCGAAAAGGAACCGCACTCGCTTGACCTACCCTTGAGCTCTTTGCATGTAAAAAATCGTCCGATATCAGTTTGAGGACAATCACTGCCGGTGGTAGGCGTTGCATTAACGCCTTCGAAGCACGATTCGCACCCGGCCCACCCTGTCGACAGAGGCCAGTGATGATTTGTACGGTTCGATCTTCGAGATTGTCCAGCGGAAGTCGAGATATCAGGTTCATTAATACACGTCGTTTATCTTCTGATACCTCAGGATTTTTCTCTGACGAAAGTAGAGTCCGTAAGAGGGAGTCCAGGCAGGGTTGTACGAGTGCTAAATTTTCGGAAGAACGCAGTGCATCTTCTAGGGCATAGATTCCATTCGAACGTTGGCGCCAATCCTGCAAGCAAAAATAATGATAAAGCTCAATAGTCGTAAATATTATTGAAATGTCCTTCGGTTGAGTTTCAATAACGCTACAACTGTGCGGAAGTGAAACTTTAAAAGTGTCGTTAAAATGGTTAAAACTGTTGTTCAAGGTATTTTCTATACGATGTTGCGGTTCACGGTATGCTAGGGATATGTCCGGAACTCCAGCAAATATGAAAGTTAATCGGTTATTGACCGAGTAACCTTTGTCAAGTATAAAGCGTTGACTGGATCGATTTTTGTTATTTTTAGGGAGGGAAGTGTTCGGAGCGAAAGAAGTAATAATTTTGGTAACACGTTGCGGGAATATCAAATTACTTAATTCTTTGTACTAATTCGAATAAAGGGTTTACTTCTTCGTATATATTATAGATTCCAGATTTTTTGAGGTATGTGGTTGAAATGACTGAACCGACTTTCATAAATGTTTTTTATTCCATTGAACGCTTTTGTAGGAAGGTCCAGAATATGAGATAAAAAGGAAGAAAAGGTTCAGTTCAAGAGATAACTCTAATCGTTTGTTGTCTAAGCAGGAAGCTTAGAGTTTATTTGTAATTGTAATTTTTTGAACAAAAAGGAAAAAAAAACTTAAAAATCCTTGGGTACGGGAAAAACCAAGGGGAAATAATAGTCGGGCAATAAATTTAAAAGCATTTTAAATGGATACCCGGTCTGTATTAATAAGAGGCTTTAAAATAAAAAGAATAAGGCCAACAAGCGTTTTAGGAAAGAGAGATCTAATATGGAACTAAGATCTTGGTACCTGCTTTGTCAAAGGGAATTTGACGTTCTCAACAAATTTTGTTGGAACTTTATTAATTCCAAAAGATAGATAGATAGATATACTTTATTTCGCAATATAATTTACATTTGCTACCGCACATTTTACAATTATTCAGAGATATGATACATTTTATCTTTCTACTGAAACATTATTTAAACAATTTTAAAAGTCATTTATAAATATACAATTTTTGGAGGAAAATGCAAAAAAACCTCCAATTTAAGAGAGAAAAAAAAAAAAAAAGAAGTAGTTATAATAATGTAATACCAAAGAGATATTTGGGCTGGTCAAACGGTAGTGCAGGCGATCATATGAAAACACAAGCGTTTTCACTCAGCTGGGGCCTACCAACTCCTACTCTCAACCTCCACGCGGTGACAGCCGGGTGCCTAGTACCTTAATCCAAGAAATGGGTAACCAACCCCGTCGGCGGATTCTTGGTGGCAGCAGATGAGAGAGGGGGGAAGAGTGCTTTCCCACTAGAGCACTTCTTCCTGTTCCAGGCGGCAGCGGACGAATTCCTCAGACGGAGTCAACGGTGGCGTCTATAGTTCCAGTTAGGTTTGAACTTAGTGAATACCTTGCGCGAGCTGCTTCGACGTATTCGGATCACAGGTCGGTAAGGAATTTCCAATGTTGGTCAGGACATTGGAATAGAGATGGAGGCGGAGGAGCCCTTAATGGGCCAACGGCAGCGCTCATACTCCCGTAGTGGACTACTGGCACCGGTGTACCCGGCCCCTCGTTATAGGGGAATAATTAAGGATCTGGCCCTCCAGGTTGGGGGTTGTGCCGTCGGGATAACTTCCCTACCACGTAAAAACCGCATGGTTCAGAAACAACCAAAAGCCTCGGATAAGGATGACTCAACTAATGACGACCCCAGCAAACGAAATAAGGACAACGACCTTCGGATCTGTACGTGGAATGTTCTGTCCCTTTACAGACCACGTGCAGCCGAACAACTAGCAGAGGCCCTAGACTGCTATAAAGCAGATATTACCCCCATCCAGGAAGTGCGATGGGATGGGCCAGGCAAAAAGAGGATGAAAAACTGTGACATCTACTACGGTGATTGCTACAGAGGCAACAGGCAACGCTTATTCGGATGCGGATTTGTCATACGCGGCAGACTTAGGCAAGAAGTCTTAAGCTTCCGACACGTGAGCGAGCGTATTATGACGATCCGGATCAAGGCTAAATTCGCTAACATAAGCCTAATATGTGTTCATGCCCCCACGGAAGAAAAGGACCCTGCCACCAAAGAGTGTTTCTACGAGCTCCTCGACAAAACATACGAGCAATGTCCTAAATACGACGTTAAAATCGTATTGGGCGATTTTAACGCCAAAATAGGAAAGGAGGACGTCTTTGGTAGGGCAGTCGGTAAGCATAGCCTACACGACACCACGTCTGATAACGGACTAAGGCTAATTGATTTCGCTGTGGAGCGGAATGTCACCATAGCAAGCACATGGTTTCCTCATCTCGATATTCATAAGCAGACATGGCGGTCCAATGATCATGTAACGATCAACCAAATTGATCATATTGCGATCGACGCAAGGCATGCTTCCAGTATTCTGGATGTCCGGACCTTCCGAGCGGCCAACATAGACTCGGATCATTACCTTGTTGTAGCCAAGGTACGAATGCGGATATCCCAATCTGAGCAACAAAGTAGAATTACTGTGAGAAAATTTAACGTCGAAAAGCTACAATCGCAAGAGACCGCCAGACTCTTCGCTGAACGCGTATACCGAAATCTCTCAATCACCCCTTTGCCGCCAGCATAAAGTACCGAAGACCAGTGGCAACGCTGCCAACATGCCATCAGAAACGCCGCGACTGATGTGCTGGGTCTCGCTCGACCACCACCGCGAAACCCCTGGTTTGACGAAGAATGCCGGCGAGTGCAAAACAAGAGGCATACAAAGCGGCGCTGCAAAGGAAGACGAGAGCTGCTCGTGAGCTCTACGAGCAAAAGAGACGGGAAGAACATCGGCTTCTCCAAAAGAAGAAGAAAGAGCATGAGAAGCGCGCGTTTGAGAATATCGAGAGTCTATACTCCAGGAACAATGTACGGAAGTTTTACCAAGAGGTAAAAAGAACGTGTCAGGGAAGTAATACCCGTACAGAAACCTGTAGAGATGAAAATGGAAACCTCGTAGTAGAATCACAGTCGGTGCTGAGAATATGGAAAAACTACTTCTGCAGACTGTATAACGGCGACGAAGACCAACATCCCGCTGTCAGGCAGAATGAACCATTCAACATGGACGATGATAGTCAAAATTTCCGCCCACCTGACCAAAACGAAGTGAGGATAGCAATATCCAAGCTAAAATCCAACAAGGCTGCTGGACCTGACGGCTTACCGGCCGAACTTTTCAAGGCAGCTGGGGATGAATTGGTAGAGTGCATACACCAACTCATTTCTAATATTTGGTCAGACGAGTGTATGCCTGATGAATGGAATCTCAGCATCGTTTGCCCGATCCACAAGAAAGGAGACCCCCTCAACTGCGCCAATTATAGAGGCATCAGTCTCCTCAACATCGCATATAAGATCTTTTCTGCGATATTGTGTGAACGCCTGAAACCCTTTATCAACAGCCTGATTGGACCCTGTCAGTGTGGTTTCAGGCCAGGAAAGTCCACCATCGATCAAATTTTCACACTTCGGCAGATCCTGGAGAAAACCCAAGAATTCCAAATCGATACTCACCACCTCTTTATCGATTTCAAGGCCGCCTATGACAGCATCTATAGAGAAGAGCTTTATAGAGCCATGTCTGGTTTTGACATCCCTGCCAAACTTGTCCGTCTGTGCAGGCTGACGATGGAGAACGCTCGCTGCTCCATCAAGGTCGGTAATGACCTCACCGAGACCTTTGATGTCAAAAAAGGCTTTAGACAAGGTGACGCGCTGTCATGTGACTTCTTCAATATTGTGCTTGAACGGATTGTGCAGAACTCACAAGCCAACACCGGAGGCACAATCTATTACAAGTCTGTACAACTGCTTGCATACGCCGACGATATAGACATTATCGGAAGATCTCAGCGGGCTGTCACCGGTGCGTTTGCAAGCATTGAGGCGGAAGCGGCCAAAATGGGTTTAGCGATAAACGAGGGCAAAACCAAGTATATGCTGTCAACTAGAAGGGAAAACCAACATCGACGAATTGGACAAAACGTCACAGTGGGCAGCTATAACTTCGAGGTAGTAAGGGACTTTGTCTACCTTGGCTCTGCTATAAATTCTTCTAACAAAATCAGCGTGGAAATCAATCGAAGAATAACTCTTGCCAATCGCTGTTTTTTTGGGCTTATAAGGCAATTCAACAGTAAAGCCCTATCTCGAACAACTAAGGAGACTCTATATAAGACCTTGATCATCCCAGTCCTGCTTTACGGCGCTGAAACATGGACTTTATTAAAAGAGGATGAAGATACCCTTGGTCGCTTCGAGAGAAAAATTCTTCGTAAGATTTTCGGTCCCGTTTGTGTTGACGGGTTTTGGAGGAGAAGATTCAATCACGAACTATACGAGCTGTACAGCGACATCGACCTAGTCAAAAAACTGCGTATTGGACGTCTGAGATGGCTAGGACATGTAGAGCGAATGGACACCAACGCTCCGGCCCGCAGAGTCTTCGAATCTAACCCGGAGGGACGACGCAGTAGAGGGAATCATCGCCGTAGGTGGCGCGCACAAGTTCAAGGGGACCTCGACCAACTTGGAGTGCGCAACTGGAGGCAATTAGCTAAAGACCGAGGTAAATGGAGAGGCTTATTGGTTGAGGCCCAGGTTCACCCCGAACTGTAGCGCCACCTAAGTAAGTAAGTAAAGAGATATTTGTTTTCAATTTAAAACGTAATATTATCACAGAAAAAAAAAAAAAAAAAAAAAGAAGTAATAATAATAAAATAATAAATAAATAAATCCAAAACAGTTAGTAGATGAATAATAAATAAATAAATTAATCAGTAAATAAATGAATAAATAAATAAATAAATATATAAATAAATAAATAAATAAATAAATGAATAAATAAATAAATAAATAAATAAATAATAATATAATAGAAACAAGTACATAAATATATATGAATAAATAAATAAGTATATAAATAAATAAATGAAATAAATAAATAATTATATAAATATATAATTAAATAAATAATAAATAAATATGCATACAAATAAATAAATAAACATAGAATAAATAAATATACAAAACAAATGAGGAATTTCATATAAATAAATATATATTAGATAGATACCAGGAAACATAGTTATACATACATAGATACAAATGTTAAATAAATAAAAGAATAATTTACTGAAAAATTAAAAAAGTAACGAAACAAGGTAATAGAATTAAAGTGAAGAATCTAAACATTTAATTGATTAACAAGAGGATTATCTGAAAGATTACAATTAATTAAAAATGTGTTTGAAAGCTCTTGGATTCTGTCTGCAATCATTTCAACATTCGCTCTATTGTGCAAATCTGAAGTGGAGTAATGCCAAGGAAGATTTAGCATCATTTTTAGCAATTTATTTTGACATATTTGAAGCTTGCTAATGTGACATTTTGCACAAGTGCCCCAAACTTGGCAACCATATAGAAGAATGGCTTGAAAAATGACCTTATGAATTATTATTTTATTATCATTAGACAAAGAAGATTTTTTGTTATAAACGGGTATAACATTTTTATAACAATATTGATTTTCTTCAGGGTTTGTTTGGTATGTACTTGGAAGGTTAACTTGGTATCCAGATGTATACCCAAGTATTTAACAAAAGGTGCCCATACTATATCAGCTCCGTTAAATCTTATTACATTGCTAGGCAGATTGCAAAGCTTTCTTTTTCTTGTGAAATAGATAGCTTGCATCTTGGCCGCAATCAATTTAATTTTCCACTTCGTGTAATACCTTTCCAATATTTCCATCGCATTCTTTAAATTCGTCTCGATGTTGAGACTAAATTCATGTGATGAAAAAAATGGCAGTATCATCAGCATAAATGGCTACTTCACAATCAGGTAAATGTGGAAAATCAGCTGTATATAAATTATATAGTATGGGTCCAAGAACGGACCCCTGTGGCACACCTGCTTGAAAATACACTAAGTCGGACGCGGTATTATTAACGTAGACACTAAAACAACGGTTTGACAAGAAACTTTGAATTATTTTACATAGATATGGGGGGAAATTATAGTTAACGGAGTCAAAAGCTTTTTCTATATCTAGTAATAGCATTCCGGTGGATTTTCCTAATTCCCGGTTGGCTTTAATTTTATTGCAGATCCTGAGTACCTGGGCTACCAAATCTCATTTATTTTTAGGTCTCGCCAGCTGATGATTTTAAATTGATTTGTGATTACTTTGCCGACTATTTTAATTCGGTTCATAGCACTAATGACAGACCTGACTCTTTTTCTAACTTGGAGTCTATGATAAACCTTGGCGGTTTGCAATTTGATAGACTAGATATCTAAAACCTCTTACTGACCTTAAGGATATACAAAGTGAAGGTCTTGATGGTGTTTCTCCTATCTTACTAAAAAGTTGTGCAACTTCTTTATATTTTCCACTTCTCTTATCTTATACAAAACAATCGCGTCTGGAAGTTTTTTTTTAGATATTTGGAAAATATCTCACATTGTTCCAATCCATTAATCCGGTCCTAAAAAAAAATGTTACCAGTTACCATCCTATTTGCAAAATCCCTTCTATTCCAAAACTGTTTCAAAGTTAATTACTAGCACGATGCGTAGTAAAAATTTGTATTTCTGTTCAACTTACTTACTTACTTAGGTGGCGCTACAGTTCCGGATGATCCTGAGCCTTAACCAACAAGCCTCTCCATTTAGCTAGGTCTTTAGCAAATTGCCTCTAGTTGCGCACTCCAAGTTGGTCGAGGTCCCCTTGAACTTGTGCATGCCACCTACGGCGAGAAGGACCTCTACTGCGTCGCCACGCAGGAAAAATTTTCACTCGAAACGACCAAGGATATCTTCATCATCTTTTAATAAAGTCCATGCTTCAAGACCGTAAAGCAGGACTGGGATAATCAGGGTCTTATACAGAGTCTCCTTACTTGTTCGATATAGGGCTTTACTGTTGAATTGCCTTTTAAGCCCAAAAAAACAGCGATTGGCAAGAGTTATTCTTCGATTGATTTCAGCGCTGATCTTGTTTGTAAAATTTATAGCAGAGAAAAGGTAGATAAAGTCCCTTACTGCTTCGAAGTTATAGCTGCCCACTGTGACGTTCTGTCCAATTCGTCGGTGTTGGCTGTCCCTTCTTGTTGACAGCATATACTTGGTTTTGCCCTCATTTATAGGTAAACCCATTTTGGGCGCTTCCGCTTCAATGCTTGCAAACGCACCCGTGACAGTCCGCTGAGTTCTTCCAATAATGTCGATATCGTCGGCGTATACAAGCAGTTGTACAGACTTGTGATAGATTGTGCTTCCGGTGTTGGTTTGTGAGTTCCGCACAATCCGTTCAAGTACAATATTAAAGAAGTCACATGACAGCGCGTCACCTTGTTTAAAACCAATTCTGACATCAAAGGTCTTGGTGAGGTCATTACCGACCTTGATGGAGCAGCGACCGTTCTCCATCGTCATCCTGCACAGACGAACAAGTTTGGCAGGGATGTCAAAACTAGACATGGCACTATAAAGCTCTCCTCTATAGATGCCGTCATAGGCAGCCTTGAAGTCGATAAGGAGATGGTGAGTATCGATTTGGAATTCTTGGGTTTTCTCCAGGATCTGCCGAAGTGTGAAGATTTGATCGATTGTGGACTTTCCTGGCCTGAAATCGCACTGATAGGGTCCAATCAGGCTGTTGATAAAAGGTTTCAGGAGTTCACACAATATCGCAGAAAAGATCTTATATGCGATGTTGAAGGGACTGATGCCTCTATAGCTGGCGCAGTTGAGGGGGTCCCCTTTCTTGTGGATGGAGCAAACGATACTGAGATTCCATTCATCAGGCATACACTCGTCTGACCAAATCTTAGAGATGAGTTGGTATATGAATTCTACTAATTCATCCCCAGCTGCCTTAAAAAGTTCGGCCGGTAAGTCGTCAGGTCCAGCAGCTTTGTTGGATTTTAGCTTGGATAATGCTATCCTCACTTCGTTTTGATCAGGTGGACGGAAATTTTGACTATCATCGTCTATGTTGAATGGTTCATTCTGCCTGACAGTTATACAGTCTGCAGAAGTAGTTTTTCCATATTCTCAGCACCGACTGTGATTCTACTACGAGGTTTCCATTTTCATCTCTACAGGTTTCTGTACGGGTATTGCTTCTCTGACACGTTCCTTTTACCTTTTGGTAAAACTTCCGTACATTGTTCCTGGAGTATAAACTCTCGATATTCTCAAACGCGCGCTTCTCATGCTCTTTCTTCTTCTTTTGGAGAAACCGATGTTCTTCCCGTCTCTTTTGCTCGTAGAGCTCACGAGCAGCTCTCGTCTTCCTTTGCAGCGCCGCTTTGTATACCTCTTGTTTTGCTGCATGCACTCGCCGGCATTCTTCGTCAAACCAGGGGTTTCGCGGTGGTGGGCGAGCGAGACCCAGCACATCAGTCGCGGCGTTTCTGATGCCATGTTGGCAACATTGCCACTGGTTTTCGGCACTTGATGCCGGCGACATAAGGGTGATTGAGAGATTTCGGGATAAACGTTCAGCGAAGAGTCTGGCGGTCTCTTGCGATTGTAGCTTTTCGACGTTACATTTTCTCACAGCGATTCTTCTTTGTTGGTCAAATTGCGATATCCGCATTTGTACCTTGGCTACAACAAGGTAATGATCCGAGTCTATGTTTGCCGCTCGGAAGGTCCGGACATCGAGAATACTGTAGACATGCCTTGCGTCGATCGCAATTTGATCAATTTGGTTGATCGTTACATGATCATTAGACCGCCATGTCTGCTTATGAATATCGAGATGAGGAAACCATGTGCTTGCTGTGGTGACATTTCGCTCCACAGTGAAATCAGTTAGCCTTAGTCCGTTTTCGGACATCGTTTCGTGTAGGCTATGCTTACCGACTGCCCTACCAAAGGTGTCCTCTTTTCCTATTTTGGCGTTAAAATCTCCCAATACGATTTTAACGTCGTATTTAGGACATTGCTCGTATGTTTTGTCGAGGAGCTCGTAGAAACACTCTTTGGGGGAAAGTCCTTTTCTTCTGTGGGGGCATGAACACATATTGCGAATTATGTTAGCGAATTTAGCCTTGATCCAGATAGTCATAATACCTTCGCTAAGGTGTCGAAAGCTTAAGACTTCTTGCTTACGAGTAAGTCTGCCGCGTATGACAAATCCGCATCCAAATAAGCGTTGCCTGTTGCCTCTGTAGCAATCACCGTAGTAGATGTTACAGTTTTTCATCCTCTTTTTACCCTGTCGATCCCATCTCACTTCCTGGATGGCGGTAATATCTGCTTTATAGCAGTCTAGGGCCTCTGCTAGTTGTTCGGCTGCACGTGGTCTGTAAAGGGACAGAACATTCCACGTTTAGATCCGAAAGGTCGTTGTCCTTATTTTGTTGGCTGGGGTCGTCATTAGTTGAGTCATCCTTATCCGAGGTTTTTTGTTGTTTCGGAACCATCGATTTTTTACGTGATAGAGAAGTTACCCCGACGGCACAACCCCCAACCTGGAGGGCCAGTTCCCTAATTGTGCCAGCCCGGTGTTTAGTCGAGAACTGGTCTAAGGCTCCTGATAAACCTCAACAAAGCTCCACGTTCAATATTCCAAAAGTCAGATGGGCTCAATAAAGCTCTTCCGAGGTGAAGAAGTCTTTTTCTTGCGACCATGGGGCATTCACAAAGAATATGTTCTGCCGTCTCTTTTTGCTCTCGACATAGTCGGCATACGTCTATATCTGCTACGCCTATTTTGTGCAGATGGTACCTGAGTTGGTAATGACCTATCAAGTAACCTGTTAACGACCTTAAGTCTACAAACGACGGTTGAGGTTGATGCATTTTTTTGCTTGTCTTAGGCCCTTGTATTTGGCCTAGTTCTCTGCATGGTGCTCAGTTTCCTATTGTTTTATTTTGAGGTTAGAGCTACTCCGTGTAACTGCAAAGCAGGGTTTAGGACCGATTTGTCTAGCGTCTCCTCTCGCTAAGCAGTCCACCCGTTCATTGCCCTGAAAGCCTTCATGGCCTGGTTTCCAGGCCACAGTGATGTTGTTTTTCGATGCGAGATCTTCGAGCAGATTCAGACAGTCCCATACAAGTTTGGATCCTACTGTGTAGGATTTCAGTGCTACATAAGTGCTGCCTGGCTGTCCGTGAGGATGTAAATACGGATGCCTTCAACCCTTCTTCACAGACATTCTCCTACATAGACTTCGATTCCATGGACTTCCACCTGAAATACAGTTGGTGCTTTCCCAAGCGCTGCTGCACGTTGGAACCTGAGTCCATAAGCCCATGCACCAGTGCTACCGTTTTCAAATTTGGAACCAGCTATGTACCAAGTTTGAGAGTTAGGTAAGACTATAAGACCTTGATTTCTTCACGTATGGCGGTCACCTATAACCACATTGAATCTTCTGAAGAACCGATATTTCTTGAGCATGGTATCTGGGATCTTAGGAATACGACCATTTTGGATGTACCCTAGAATCTTCAGATGGCCTGCGAAGCTGCCGATTCTGAAGTCCGAAATCTTGGGCAGCCTAAGAGCACTCAGCATAGCTTCTTTTTGTACACCAAGGTGTAGCGATGTGAGGCTAAGTATTGCTCCCATTGCTGGCCGTGGGCCACGTTTTCATTGCCCTGTAATACCCATGCAGGCTAAATGATAGATTTTATTCAACTGTTCCTGAGTATTGACCTGTAAGGTTTTTGGCGACCAAGCCAACGATATACATATAAGTGATCATGGGTTTGATAATGGCACTGTACGTCCAATATTGCGTTTCAGTCCCCAAGTTTTACCGTATAGGCGCTGGCACATAAACATTGATCTTGTCGATTTCTCGGTAAACTTTTTCAGGTGTGAAAATAGGTGAACGTCTTGTCAAGGATAACACTCAGGTATTTCGAAAAACTGCCCTTAGGACCAGTCTTCGTCTTTCTATCACCACTTCTTTGCACATCTCTCCTTTTAAGCTTTTAAGATCGTATTTTTTTTAACCTAGTACAAGCAACAAAAAAAAAAAGGTTTAAGCTTAGCGCTTTAAGTTAGGTTAAGTGCTTGCGCGTGTACTAAGCAATATATAAATAAATAATGAGAATTCTAATATAATAGGACTACAGCTAATTTAAAAATTAATTTGTAAGATTGCACTCCTTCAGCCGTCAACATGCCGATTACCCGCTCTGCATGTCACATCTACATACTCGTCCATAAGCTACAAATTTACAATTGACCTTTTCACCATTTCGAGTATGAAATGCATTTGCCTGGCATATCGAACTCGAAAATCCATTTTCACAAAAGCACTGTCACTACTTCAACAACTATTCCATCTTCAACTTGCCTCTAGAAATAGGTCTTCGTCTCCTTTGCAACGACTGCTGGGAAAGTCAATTATAGAAAGTGCTTTCTTGCCCCATACTTTGGTGGAGAACCTACACTAAAACAGAAGACGACGAAAAGAAAAAATAGAAATGCAACGCTCGAAATTGATTTTTAATAATTCAATAAAAGTGGATGAAGGTAATCCAGGGGTTGTTTTGTTTTTCTTTCACTTTCCCCAACTCAAGATGGACTCCCTTGGCGTAGGCTATAGTTGTGAGGAATAGGCTCACCATGGAGTACTACTCAATTAAAATAGTATTCGTACGAGTATGTATGTATCTCCTAACGGCAGTTGTTAACAATTGTAACCTTGTGAGCTCGACTGGACAATGGCTTTGTTATAGTGTCCTTAAATCACCCCTCAGTGGGGTAGTCTCTCATTTCATATCGACAAACCTGCTGTGAGTGTTTTCTTTTCCGTGCCACTGTCGCATGAGAGATACCAATTCGAACACCAAATCGATTTCGAGTGATTTTGTAAAGTTTGATGTCCAAATTTATTCCGAATTGTCAGATATCGTGCTAAGTGAGGAGTCGTTTACATTTCGAGGTTAGTTAACTTAATGGTTTCCCTGTTGACTTAACGAGGCTTTTAATTTGTTAAAGTGGGAAATTAAAGAAGATATTCGGGTGGAATTGCTTTATTAGCTGAAGTTCGAAGGGTTTTGGATGGATGACGAAACAATAGGAAATGAATAATTAACAAATTGTATAACTTAACCTTTTAATAGAGTCAACTGTACAGATGCCTTATAAAAGCATTTTACTTCCTTGTTTAGGAATTTTTAATGAATTGTTTGATATTTTTCAAAAGACCTATATTGGACGCCACATATTATATACTTTACTTATATATAAATGGCCCAGATGGGACTCTAAATGTGGGTTGGGGGTTAAGCCTCATAAAACAGAACTTGTTTCCTTCACGAGGAAATATAAAGTTCCCCTTATAGACGCTCCTACGATATACGTATGGCACCAGTCTCACCTTCAATGAAAATGCAAAGAATTATACTTGAGTCTTATTTTGGAAAGAAAACTAAACTGGAAAGCTAATTTGCTAGAAGGAAAGCTAATGTACTCGTAGCTCTCTATGCCTGTTAGAAGGCAATAAATAGGAGCTGGGGTAAGAAACCTTAAATCTCACGCTGGCTGTGCGTCCGTTATTAGGCCTTTACTACTCTATGGGCTGCTCTTGATAGGGCTGTCCAATTCACTCAACTAGCTAAGGTGCAACGATCTGCATGCATGTGTATCAGAAGTGCACTGAGAACTACTCCCTCTGCGGCATTGGACATTTTGTTCCATCTGCCGCCCTTAGATATTTTTGGCAAACAGATTGCTGCCAGTGCGTCCCTCCATCTAAAAGGCTCTTCTCAGTGGTCCAGCTATCACATTGACTACTCCTCGATCCTTGATCTTCTTGACTTCACCCATGAAAATACAGACTACATCTCACCGAAACAGAGATTTGAGTGAAACTTTCATAGGAGTGTCCCTAAACGGGATGAATGAGGCAACTCTCCCCTTGTAGATGGCAGGTTAGGTTAGGTTGGCTGTCCACACTTAGGCGAGTGAAAGTTCTTTTATGATAAAAAGGACCTGTAGATGGTAGTTCGGTTCACTTTTACAGATGGCTCTAAGACCGAGTGCAGAGTAGTTTGTGGTGTTTTTTTCCGACAAACTCAACCTGAGCATATCTTTCAGCCTCCCATATGATTGAAGTGTTTTTCAGGCGAAAATCATGGTAATTATAGAAGCTCTGTCCTGCCTAAAATGTAATGTATTATCTGTCAGAGATATTAGCATTTTCACTGACAATCAAGCGCTAATCAAGTTCCTGAAATAGTGCTCCTTCACTTCAAGGGGTGCCTTAAATTGTCGTTTGTCTCTTACGGAGATGACAGAGCAGCTCAACATTCACCTACTCTGGGTGCCCGGCTCGGGAAACTACAGGGCGGATGAGCTTGCCAGACAGGGTATAACTCCAAGGACTCTGCCTAGAAGGAAAACCCTGGGTATACCCCTCGATACATGTAAGCATCTACTAAAGGTAGACGCTATTAGCAAGACGAACCACGTATGGGAGGACGGCTCAACGTGTCATATTTCGAGACAGATTTGGCCTAAGCTGGACCAGAAACGTGGTGCCGAGTTGGTTAAGCTAAAGCGATCACAGATCAGCTGCATTATCGGTGTCCTCACTGGACACTGTCTTATAGGCTAACATTCCAAAAAACTTGGCCTCTTCTCTAATGACTTCTGTAGGTGCTGTAGGGATGAAGAGGAGGATAAAATCATCGTTCACCTTCTGTGCACATGTCCAGCCCTATCGCGATGCTCAATCTAGGGGCCCATTTCTTTGATGACCTCGGCGTTCTTAGGCGTTATGAGCATCCATTGCTCTATCAAAAGCTCCGGTTGGTTTTAATTAGTCCCTGAGTGGTCTAAAGGTAGATCCATGGCATCACACTAGAGCTTTACATGACAGCTAACCTAACCTAACCTAAATGCAAGTGTTTTGAAATAAGTTCTCTCATCTTGTATCCATTTAGATCTTCTGCAGAGTGCTCGGAACTAAAAGCTGAGTTTTAAATTAGCGCCTTACACTCCCAAATTCCTTTCCGAATTGTGATCCGAATATGTCGAAGCAGCTCTCGCAAGGTGTTTAGCTTGTTCAACCTTACTGTAACTGTAAACGCCACCGTTGATTCCATCTAGAGAATTCGTCCGCTGCCTTCTGGAACAAGAAGAAGTGCTCTAGTGAGAGAGAGCATTCTCCCCCCTCTCTCATCTGCTGCCTCCAAAAATCCTCCAAAAATCCTCCAAACGGGGTTAGTTACCCATTTTTTGGATCAAAGAACTAGGCACCCAGCGGTCACCATGTGAAGGTTGAGAGTTGGCGACTTAAAGTCTTACCTGTCGGACAAATGGAACCAATGCATCCATCAACATGCCCCAAGTTATAGAGTTTCAGTGACAGTGAATGTCCATCAAACTTTACTCTGCAGCAAGAGTTTCGTCCGAAACCTGAATATAACTCACATGTTTGGGCGGGAACTTATGCCACGTGCTTGAGTATGCTAAATTGTGCTCAGCTTACAAATTGATAGGTGATTAGTTATCTGCTTATCTGTAAGCATACCCTACACGACACCACGTCTGATAACGGACTAAGGCTAATTGATTTCGCTGTGGAGCGAAATGTCACAATAGCAAGCACATGGTTTCCTCATCTCGATATTCATAAGCAGACATGGCGGTCCAATGATCATGTAACGATAAACCAAATTGATCATATTGCGATCGACGCAAGGCATGCCTCCAGTATTCTGGATGTCCGGACCTTCCGAGCGGCCAACATAGACTCGGATCATTACCTTGTTGTAGCCAAGGTACGAATGCGGATATCCCAAACTGGATATCGAAAACCTACAATTGCAAGAGACCGCCAAACTCTTCGCTGAACTCGTCTCCCGAAATCTCTCATCAACCCTTTGCCGACAGCATCAAGTGCCGAAGACCAGTGGCAATGCTGTCAACATGCCATCAGAAACGCCGCGACTGATGTGCTGGGTCTCGCTCGCCCACCACCGCGAAATCCTTGGTTTGACGAAGAATGCCGGCGAGTGCATGCAGCAAAACAAGAGGTATACAAAGCGGCGCTGCAAAGGAAGACGAGAGCTGCTCGTGAGCTCTACGAGCAAAAGAGACGGGAAGAACATCGGTTTCTCCAAAAGAAGAAGAAAGAGCATGAGAAGCGCGCGTTCGAGAATATCGAGAGTTTATATTCCAATAACAATGTACGGAAGTTTTACCAAAAGTTTTACAGAAACCTGTAGAGATGAAAATGGAAACCTCTTAGTAGAATCACAGTCGGTGCTGAGAATATGGAAAAACTACTTCTGCGGACTGTATAACGGCGACGAAGACCAACATCCCGCTGTCAGGCAGAATGAACCATTCAACATGGACGATTTTAGTCAAAATTGTCCACCTGGTCCACCTGACCAAAACGAAGTGAGGATAGCAATATCCAAGCTGAAATTCAACAAGGCTGCTGGACCTGACGGCTTACCGGCCGAACTTTTCAAAGCAGCTGGGGATGATTTGGTAGAGTGCATACACCAACTCATCTCTAAGATTTGGTCAGACGAGTGTATGCCTGATGAATGGAATCTCAGCATCGTTTGCCCGATTTACAAGAAAGGAGACCCACTCAACTGCGCCAATTATAGAGGGGTCAGTCTCCTCAACATCGCATACAAGATCTTTTATGCGATATTGTATGAACGCCTGTAGCCTTTTATCAACAGCCTGGTTGGACCCTATCAGTGCGGTTCCAGGCCAGGAAAGTCCACCATCGATCAAATCTTCACACTTCGGCAGATCCTGGAGAAAACCCAAGAATTCCAAATTGATACTCACCACCTCTTTATCGATTTCAAGGCCGCCTATGACAGCATCCATAGAGAACAGCTTTATAGAGCCATGTCTAGTTTTGACACCGCTGCCAAACTTGTCCGTCTGTGCAGGCTGACGATGGAGAACGCTCGCTGCTCCATCAAGGTCGGTAATGACCTTTGATGTCAAAAAAGGTTTTAGACAAGGTGACGCGCTGTCATGTGACTTCTTTAATATTGTACTTGAACGGATTGTGCGGAACTCACAAGCCAACACCGGAGGCACAATCTATCACAAGTCTGTACAACTGCTTGCATACGCCGACGATATCGACATTATCAGAAGAACTCAGCGGGCTGTCACCGGTGCGTTTGCAAGCATTGAGGCGGAAGCGGCCAAAATGGGTTTACCTATAAACGAGGGCAAAACCAAGTATATGCTGTCAACAAGAAGGGAAAATCAACACCAATAAATTGGACAGAACGTCACAGTGGGCAGCTATAACTTCGAGGTAGTAAGGGACTTTGTCTACCTTGGCTCTGCTATAAATTTTACAAACAAGATCAGCGCAGAAATCAAGCGAAGAATAACTCATGCCAATCGCTGTTGTTTGGGCTTATAATTTAATTCAATAGTAAAGCCCTATCTCGAACAACTAAGAAGACTCTGTATAAGACCCTGATCATCCCAGTCCTGCTTTACGGCGCTGAAAAATGGACTTTATTAAAAGAGAATGAAGATATCCTTGGTCGCTTCGAGAGAAAAATTCTTCGTAAGATTTTCGTTCCCGTTTGCGTTGACGGGTTTTGGAGGAGAAGATTCAATCACGAACTATACGAGCTGTACAGTGACATCGACGTAGTTCAAATGAAACTGCGTATTGGACGTCTGAGATGGCTAGGACATGTAGAGCGAATGGAAACCAACGCTCCGGCCCGCAGAGTCTTCGAATCTAACCCCGATGGACGACGCAATAGAGGGAATCATCGGCGTAGGTGGCACGCACAAGTTCAAGGGGACCTCGACAAACTTGAAGTGCGCAACTGGAGGCAATTACCTAAAGACGGAGCTAAATGGAGAGGCTTGTTGGTTGAGGCCCAGGTTCACCCCGAACTGTAGCGCCACCTAAGTAAGTAAGTAAGTAAGTACAGGGTGTGCATTAGTACGAAGACGCATTCCTGGCAACGATTTTTCGGGTTTGCGAATCGTGAATGCTTGCATCCTGGGCTACTAGTATCTTGGGAAGATTACCACAACCCTTGGCACAACCAAAAAAAAAACGCACATCCATATATTCTTAAACCTGCTTTCGGCCAAATAGTGAGAATATAGAAGATCCTTTTAAAATCGCTCCACGCGAATGTGGAATAAAATGCCTTCCCCAGTGTTTCCTGACACCTCAAATTTAACGCACATCGTCAGCTCAATCTTTTTCCTTCCCTATCTAATCTTTAATTCTCCGCTATACCCTTTCTTTTCACTCCATCACTGGGTTTCTAACTTTAATAGACATAGTCTTAAGTGATGCAGAACATTTAAAAAAAAAAGAAGAAGATACGAGTATTATCAACTGTGGAATCATTTTGCCCCGATCAGCAAATCATTTTCAAATTTTCGTCTACAAAGATTGTCTACGCCATCTAGAGCTTAGTAGAATTAATTGCATTGCAATGTAACCTTAATAAGTCAACCAACTTCACTCTTTAATTGTAGCTCGGAAGAGACATGTACTCCATTTTTTATATAATTTCCTGTGGTCGCAATAAAGCTGTCGATCGAAGAAGGTGGTCTTTTATTTTACGCGTACAAAATCCGACGGCATCCTAAGTAAGGAATTGGAACATCCTATTGCCATAGGTGCTTGGCAATAGGCGCGAACATAAATGGTCCTTCGGCCGGATAGTTTTGGAATAATTACGAAATTCTTCGTAATAAACTGGGTTCACGGGCGAGTTTTCGCCCACAAGGAATTAGAGGTTACATTGGACTCCTTGGGAGCAACTTAACCGTAGCAAGCGAGTCAAGGATTGGAGGTGGAGCGGGAAATAGTGGTCCTGTAACAGTATATGCAGGTGGAGCAATCAGACACAGGAGGTTGGTGCACACACACAAAAGGGAACAGCGGAGGTTAAGTGGTGTCGTCGGAAGCAACAAAATATACGCAGGAACTCATCAATCAAGTCATCGAGAGCTGGAAGGTCGCAGTGAGTAGAATCATAATTTTATGCACATACCCATATATACCTACTCGTAAATATATATTGAACACCATGGAATCATTACGAAAAAGGCGGGGAATAGTAAAGGGTTGCCTTACGCGGTTAGAAAAGATGATTGCTGAGGTCACTGAGGAAAGCGTGTCGGCGATAGATGCTCAAATAAGGTTAGATAAGTTAGAAGATCTTATGAAGGCTTTCGAACAAGTACAAATGGAAATTGAGATGCTTTTACCGGATGAAGATATCGCAAATGAATCTAGGTGCAGGGAAGAGTTTGAATCTAAATACTATCACATACGATTATAGGGAATGGACCACCTTCAAGGATTTATTTAAAACCATTGTTCACGATTCTACTTCTCTGTCGGGTGCTCAAAAGTTGCAATTTTTGAAACTATCGTTAAGGGATGATGCCGCGTCCTTACTCAAGCATACGAAGATCTCGGACGCGAATTATGAACAAGTCTGGAAGGACCTGAACAAGATGTATGACAAGAAAAAGATAATTATCGAGTCCCATATCAAGACCATTATGGAACAACCCGAGATGAGCCCCCAACCTACTGCTGCTGGTATTAGGAAGATTTACAGCACTTCGAATGAGTCAGTTTCTGCGTTGAAATCTTTAGGTGTAACAGTAGATCATTGGGATGCTTGGCTCCTTTATGTCGTCTCATCAAAATTAGATCCAGAATCAAAAAAGTTATGGGCTCGGGCTTCGGCAGCAAAGGAAAACCCAGAGTTTAAGGATATCCTGGAATTTCTTTCAAGCAGGCAGTTTGAATTAGAGGCAGTGCCATGCAGTCAGGTTCCTCTAACATCAGGATATAGGTCGAATCGTCGTACAGTTTGCACCGTGGTCTCTCATTCCTGTTCGATGTGTAAGGGAACTCACTTTTTGTCTGCTTGTCCTCGGTTTTGTGATCTCGACCTCAGTGGGAGGCGAGAGTTTATAGCACAAAAGGGTCTATGCTACAATTGTCTTAATACTGGTCATTCCGTGAAGACCTGTAAATCAGGGACTTGTAGAATATGCAAGGCACGACACCACACGCTGATTCATGAGGAAGGTAGGGTGAAGTCCGGCGGTACAACACGCTCGACATCCAATGTGGCAGTAGGTAATTGTGCGCAAGAGCCAGGGTTCAAGGAAGGAGCATCTCTAGCGACATTGGCGGCGAGGAACGATGCGCCAAGTCAAAGAAGCAAGGGGTATAATTTATTGCCTACAGCTGTTGTTTTGGTGAGAAACAGATGGGGGGAATTTAAGCCCTGCAGAGCTCTTCTGGATTCGGGTTCCCAAGTTACGTTGATCACTGAATCTTGTGTACAGTTTTTGGCATTGCCTCGAGAAAAATGCACCTTGGCGATAGATACAGTGGGTGATGCTGAATCTAGGGCTCGGGGATTGGTTTCATTGGACATTAAATCCAGAATAACAGGATTTGGGGTTTCGTCGCAAGCTGTGGTGCTGAGAAGTATCACCAAGCAAATACCTCAGCGCAAGGTATATTATAACGTACCTTCTCAGTTGAATCAAAAAAACTTAGCGGATCCGTCCTTCGATGAATCAGGACCCATCGATATTTTGTTGAAGGCCGGTATACTCTTTAGGGCATTAAAGGGGGGCAAGATCTACGATAACGAAAGTAATATAATTGGAATGGACACTGAGTTCGGATGGGTGTTAGCCAGTGAGGATGGGGAAACGCCAGATACCCGACTACGAGCCTTTCACGCAGCGGATAACTTGGAAGATATGCTACAACGCTTTTGGGAGGTGGAGGAGCCTGCGCCTACATCACGCACGCTTGCACGATGACCACCCATGTGAGACTCACTTTAAAACTCATTACAAGAGGGACGCTCAAGGCCGTTTTGTAGTAAGGCTTCCATTCAAGAATTCACCTGAACTGAAGGGCGATTCTCGGAAAATGGCGGAACAAAGGCTCAAGTCGATGGAAAGGCGGTTTGAAAAAGATCCAGACCTACACAGGCAGTACAAGGAATTAATGAAGGAATATGAGGATTTAGGACATATGGTGGAGATAGGAATGGATAAGGAGCTTGATGGGGAATCGGGCTACTACTTACCACATCATGCGGTTATCAAACCTGACAGTACAACAACCCGCTTGAGAGTGGTATTTGATGCTACTTGTACTCCACCTGGCGGAAACTCCTTAAATTCTCAGCTACTCACCGGACCTGTTCTTCAAAATGATTTAATAACAATTTTACTTCAATTCACGATGAATCCAATCGCCTTAAGCGCCGATATAGCCAAAATGTATAGGCAAATCTTGATCCACCCCGACGAAAGACGATTCCAGCAAATTTTGTGGAGAAACTCACCAAGTGAAACAATTAGAACATTTCAGTTAACCACAGTCACCTACGGGACAGCGCCTGCTTCATTCTTGGCAACGAGATCTCTAATCCAGTTGGCCGAAGATGGTCGGGAGAAGTTCCCTGAAGGTGCTGCTATGATAACCCACCATTTTTATATGGATGATTTCGTCGCTAGCAGTAGTAACGTGGAGGAGGCTAAAAGGATCGTTACTCAATTGTGCCGGTTACTTCAAGGAGCTGAGTTTAACCTAAGAAAGTGGGCATCGAACTCGAAGGATCTGCTTGAGGAGATTCCACTGGAAAGGAGGGATGCCAATTGGAATTGGTCCATGGAGGTAAATCAGCCTGTTAAGACGTTAGGCTTGCGATGGCATCCTGTGACGGATTGTTTTAGCTTCAATGTCGGGATCGAGGAAGTTTCATGTTACACTAAACGCAACCTTCTGTCTGAAGCTGCACGCATTTTTGACCCTTTGGGATTTTTGGCACCGTTTTTGATAAATTACAGGATCTTACTACAGCACTTATGGCGAAGGAAAATAGACTGGGATGATCAGATTCCGTTGATGCTAGGTGCCCTTAAACTTCCAAGGTATGCACCGCATAACAAGGTAACTTTGGAAATGCATGGTTTCTGCGATGCGTCCGAGGAAGCTTATGCGGCTGTCGTTTACTTGCGCAGCGTTCTGGATTCTGGGAAGGTGGTAACGAGTTTCGTAGCGGCAAAGACTAAAGTTGCACCTCTAACTCCTGTTCTTGTTATAGCTCGTCTAGAACTGTGTGCTGCTACTCTCTTAACTAAGTTAGTGGGAAGAATACTTGAGGCGGAAGGGTACAAGGACATTCCCATCTATGGTTGGACTGATTCAAGTATAGTTCTACATTGGCTTAATGGACATCCTCGGAAGTTTGCAAATTTCGTCGCTAATCGGATATCGGCAATAACAAGCGTAATTCCAGCAAAGCAATGGCGTCACGTTAAGGGAGACTTGAACCCGGCCGACTGCGCGTCGAGGGGAATCGGACCTGATGAGTTAGTCAATCATGCCTTATGGTGGAATGGACCGAAGATAATACTTAGTGAGCCAACCTCATTTAACTCTCTGCCTCCTTACAGAGGTGATCAGCATAACTTGGAGGAGCGGAGGGTGGCACTGACAGCAAGTATTGATGAAGCGGGAGGGTCATTCGATCTATTGCAGAGGTTTTCGAATTTAACCAAGTTGTTAAGGGTTACTGCTTGGATTCTACGGTTTCTGCATAACTGTAGAAATGTCAAGGATAAGCAAATGATGGGGTGTTTGAAGACAGAAGAACTTAATGAAGCAATGACTACATTGGTCAGGGTAGTAGTGCAGCGTGATCACTTCGGGGAGGAGATAGTCCGTTTGCAGGATGGCCTGTCGATAAAAACAGGTCAGCTTATATAACTCAATCCAGTATTAGACACGGAAAGGATCCTGCGAGTTGGTGGGCGGTTGGAGGCCGCACAGTTAGGTTGCAAAAGAAGGCACCCACTCATTCTTCCGAAGTCTTCAGCGTTTACAAAACTGGTTGTCTGGAATGTTCACCACAAGTATTTACATGCTGGTCCTCAGCTGCTGTTAGCCTTGATTAGGCAGAAGTTTTGGATCCTGGGAGCTCGAAACTTGGTGAGGGCCATAACAAGGAACTGCGTTGTTTGCCAACGATACAGTGGTAGAGCGTTAACTCAGTTAATGGGGAACCTTCCGGCGCCAAGGGTCCAAGGAGAAAAGGCCTTTTTGAATACTGGTGTGGATTACGCGGGACCAGTGTTGGCTACGCCATGGCGGAAAAGGGGATGCAGAGGGCAGAAGGTGTACATAGCTGTATTCATTTGATTATCAACAAAGGCCATACACCTAGAGATGGTCTCAAGTTTGTCGACTGATGCGTTTGTTTCAGCTTTAAAGCGTTTTATTTCGAGAAGGGGGAGGTGCTCTAATTTGTACAGCGACAATGGTACAAACTTCGTGGGAGCAAGGAATCTTCTGGATGAACTCGGCAGGTTTTTGAGGTCCAGAGATTCCCAGGTGCATTTGCAGGATCACGCCAGCAAGGAGGCAATTAACTGGCATTTTATACCGCCGTCGGCGCCAACTTTCGGAGGACTCTGGGAAGCCGCAGTTAAGTCCACCAAGTTTCATTTGCGGAGAGTAATCGGGTGTACCCTCCTTTCGTTTGAAGAACTTCAGACCTTACTATGTGAAATCGAGACCTGTTTAAATTCAAGGCCATTAGTTGCAATGTCTGACAGCTTCGAGGATTTTGAGCCCCTTACACCTGCCCATTTCTTAGTAGGAAGCGCGTCTTATTTCCTGCCTGAACCTAACTATCTGTCCACGAATATTAACCGCCTTTATAGATTTCAGATCATTAACCGACTTCAACAAGCGTTTTGGAAGCGGTGGCAGTTAGAGTATGTTACCACTCTTCAGCAAAGAAGTAAATGGAAGCACCAGGCAAAAAACTTAACTCTAAACTCTTTAGTATTGATTCGCGACGATAACCAGCCCCCTGGAAAATGGTCCTTGGGGCGAGTGAAGGAAGTGCACTGCGGAGCTGATGGTTTGGTACGAGTAGCCACCCTTATGACAAAGAATGGTTTGGTCAAGCGACCGCTTTCGAAGATTTGTTTGCTGAATTTAACAGATTCGTAGATTGTATTAAACTTAAAAATTGTATAAGCGTATATAGTGAGTTGGCCTTATAATATGAATTGTATAACTTAGATTTGCTACTTACTTATACCTATTGAATTGAAATTAACTTAATATTGAAATCATCTTCATTATTTCAAGGTGGGCGGCGTGTCTACGCCATCTAGAGCTTAGTAGAATTAATTGCATTGCAATGTAACCTTAATAAGTCAACCAACTTCACTCTTTAATTGTAGCTCGGAAGAGACATGTACTCCATTTTTTATATAATTTCCTGTGGTCGCAATAAAGCTGTCGATCGAAGAAGGTGGTCTTTTATTTTACGGGTACAAAATCCGACGGCATCCTAAGTAAGGAATTGGAACATCCTATTGCTATAGGTGCTTGGCAATAGGCGCGAACAAAGATAGTCGGTAGGAAGTTAGTCTGAAGAGTTGGATTACAACGTCTAAGAAAGCTGGGGTATGTAGAGCGCCACAGAATACCAGGTTGGAATGAATAAGAAACAAAGTGAACTTAGCTGTGTAGAATATACTCGGACGACCATTGACACATAATTTAACCTAATCTGAGTTTGTTTTATGCGGAGCTAAATATACTCGTAATTTGCCTTCCAAAAATAAACATAGATTGGTACTTGATTCTGAATTATGTGTTACTGCATAAAATTTAGGGCACAATACCTTCAGCACGAAGTCCAATCTTTACGGAGCATTAATACTCATTTGTATTCAAGCACAATGCCCTAACAAATCAGAGATTAAATTATTTGAATGTGCAGATTGAGTGACTTTCAACATAAAAAAAAAAAAAATGTGTAAGTGTGACACAACATTTCTAAACGATCTTGTACCATGCATATATACAGAGGTAGATTCGTTTCGTTCTGAAAATGAAACATTTCGGCTCACGAAAGTTAAATTTCACCCCACTGTAAGGGAGATTAAAATGTTGATTCGTTTAACAACTCCCGCATTGTGATTATGCCAATTGTAACGGGGTGGTGATACTATAAGTCAACTCAATTCCCCTTACCATACTTTCACGATGACCTCAATTCTGGACATCGGAACGCTACAAGAAGTACGCACAATTGCTGTACGCAATCCGTACACACATAATATTTTAGAATGACACAGTACAAGCGTTTTTAGCAACAAAATACGCCACAATAATGGGGTTAATACTACAAAAGCACGAAACTGCCAAAATCGTCCACTCTTCGTCCGCATTACGACAGCAATAGGTTTCGTTAGCCAAAAATATATACATAAATGCAATCATAAAAGTTGAAATAACGCAAATAAATTCTACGGCGGGATAAATTATTGTGAAACCTGACAGCGGAATTGGACACACGTCTGGTATGAGGTGGGGGTAGTTCATAAAACATGCATGACCCACATAGTGCTCTCGGCACCTTAATCACAAAAATCAACCTCATGGTAAACATACAAGAATGGTGGTGGTGGCGGTGGAGCGGGCCCCACGTGCAAATTGCTCGCAGTTATTTTTCCGCAAGTGGTTTATTTGCTTGTAAACGAATTTCAAAACGCAACAGATTTCCATAGCCTAGATAGTTTTTTTTTTAGGGGAAAATTAAGAGTATGAGTACGATGAAGCGTGTTTCCTTTTGAAGCAAAAATTGGAAGCAAGCTCTATAGGAACTATTCATGCTTTAAAGCAGTTTTATACTCAGGAAGATGCGGAACATGTATTCTTTTTCTGTCCGCGATTCGAAATCAAGAGTTAAACGGTGAGAAGATAGATAGATATATAGATATATTGTTGTGAGGTGCAAGTGCATTGCGATCTTTAGCAGATCTATTGTGCCCCTCAAACTAAGGTTTAAGTCGATGATATGCTCGGTCTAGAGCACTTCCTCCAGTCCAGCTGCTGCTATGAACCGGAGTATCTTGAGTGGATCCAATTCTGATAGGAGGTATGCGCCTAAGCGGTTTATTCTTTTGTGGATCAGGGCTTCGCATTCCATAAGAAGGTGCGCTGGTGTTTCTGCAATATCTCTGCAGAACCTGCAGTGTCCGTCTCGCTCTATTCCCAGTTTCCTAAGGTGCTCCTTGAGTCTCTAGTGACCCGTCAACATGCCCGTTAAGATGCGAAGTCGGTTCTTGTTAACTCTTAGGTAGGTTATACTTATTTTCTGATTGTATTTCCCAAAAAGTTCTTTTGCCTGTCTTATTTGGGGGATATCGTCCCAATGTTTGGCCCATTTGTTCTCCTCCTCTTTCCTTAAGTCTTCCCGTATTTTGTGGGGTCCTATCATACAAAAGGGTTCTGGTCCAAGGACACACTTAGACCAGTAAAGGTCCATTGTGATGGCAAGGATCTACCATTAGACCACTCAGGGGCTAATAAAACCAAGCAGATCTTTTGATGAAGCGATGGATGCTCATGACGCCTAAGGAGTTCGTCAAGGAAGGGAGCCCCTACATGGAGCATTCTTTTATGTGATAGAGCAGGACATACGCATAGGAGGTGAAGGATGGTTTCCTCCTCCTCCTCGTCCCTACAGCTCTCGCAGAAGTCATTGGAAAAGGGGCCATGTCTTTTGGCATGTTAGCCTATTAGACAGTGTCCAGTGATGACACCGATAACGCAGCTGATCTGTAATTACTTTAGTTTAACCATCTCGGCACTACGTTTCTGGTCCAGCTTAGGCCAGATTTGCCTTGAAATGTGACACATTTATGCCAATTTCCCACCTATGGTTCGCCTTGCTAATAGCGTTCAGCTTTAGTAGATGCTTACATGTAGCAAGAGACATACAAAGGACTTGCCTATCTGGCAGAATCCTTAGAGTAGTACTCTCTCTGGTGAGCTCATCTGCCCTACAGTTTCCTGGAATGTCTCTGTGACCTGGCACCCGCCATAGGTGAATCTTGAACTGCTATGTCATCTCCGTAAGAGACAAACGGAAGTCTAAGGTGGCCTTTGGAGTGAAAGACTGAGCTTCACTACACCAAAGAAATCTTCCTCTCTCTCTCTATCTATCCTTTCCAACGGCCGCAATATGTGTAAACATGTTAAAGGTATTCATAACCCTTTGAGTGCGCGCAAATTATAAAAAAAAAGAGCACGGTTCCAGGGACTTTATTACTGATACTGGCGAATATTCCCAGTGATTCAGAGTATCTGGTCCTGGGCCCGTACACCCTTGCTCTAGTGCCTGTAGATAGAACCGTCCGTGTTCCATTTAGTTGTGTGTTGTTTGAACTGGTACTTATCGGACTCACTGCTCCAATCTCTTTGGAAGTATTTCTTGACCATATCGTCTCTGGTCCAGTCCAGAAGCGGCACCGATTTGGATAGGGTTACAAGCTGTTTGTTTGCGATGCATGTTCCTTTCCTGATGCCCTCTTTGCTTATTTTCAATATGGTGTCCTTGGCGATTGGCTCTAGCACTATGTGTAGCGGAGGTATACATACGATAACCTCTAGTGCTGCTGTGGAACAGGTTCGCATGTCTCATGTTACACAATACATACGCAGGCTAATTTTTCCACCTTGCTGGGGGATGTCCTCGTCGTAGTTAACCTTATTCGGTTAACCCATGTCACTGCCCCGTATGTGATGATTGGTCTTACTCTCATCATGTATATCCCCTCAGTGTGGCTGGGCTGCAGCCCCATTTCTTTGTTGAAATGTAAACCATAAGTGCTCTGGTGGCTTTGATTACCACATCTTCAACATGTTCTTTCCAAAAGAGTTTGCTGTCAAGTGTTAAATCTAAATAATTGACCTGTTTCTGTGTGTCGACCCTGATCCCATCCAATAGCATAGGTTGCATACGCTTTAGCTGTCTTATCTTGGGGAAGGGTAACACAGTTGTTTTGGTAGGATTTACTCTAAGTCCTACCATTTCGCACCATTTCTGTGAGATTCTTAAACCCCTCCGAATGATTTCGCATAGCGTTTCTTAAAATTTTCCTCTTGTAACAATGACTATATCGTCGGCAATTTATGCAGTAGTTCATCAAATACTAGGCTCCACATCAATGGTGATAATACCCCTCCTTGTGGGCAGCCTCTAGTTGTGTTTGATGTGATGTTTTTTTGACCAACTTCTGCCTCAGCCGGGATAGTTCTCAGCATCTCACCCATCCATTTACTTGTGGTGTGATTCACTACTTTTATTTCGACAGAAAGATCCATCGAAACCGCGCTTTACCAGCTGACGAGGCTGGTCAAACGGTAGTGCAGGCGATCATATGAAAACACAAGCGTTTTCACTCAGCTGGGGCCTACCAACTCCTACTCTCAACCTCCACGCGGTGACAGCCGGGTGCCTAGTACCTTAATCCAAGAAATGGGTAACCAACCCCGTCGGCGGATTCTTGGTGGCAGCAGATGAGAGAGGGGGGAAGAGTGCTTTCCCACTAGAGCACTTATTCCTGTTCCAGGCGGCAGCGGACGAATTCCTCAGACGGAGTCAACGGTGGCGTCTATAGTTCCAGCTAGGTTCAACTTAGTGAATACCTTGCGCGAGCTGCTTCGACGTATTCGGATCACAGGTCGGTAAGGAATTTCCAATGTTGGTCAGGACATTGGAATAGAGATGGTGGCGGAGGAGCCCTTAATGGGCCAACGGCAGCGCTCATACTCCCATAGTGGAATACTGGCACCGGTGTACCCGGCCCCTCGTCCTAGGGGAATAATTAAGGAACTGGTCCTTCAGGTTGGGGGTTGTGCCGTCGGGGTAACTTCTTTACCACGTAAAAAATCGGTGGTTCCGAAACAACCAAAAGCTTCGAATAAAGATGACTCAACTAATGACGACCCCAGCAAACGAAATAAGGACAACGACCTTCGGATCTGTACGTGGAATGTTCTGTCCCTTTACAGACCACGTGCAGCCGAACAACTAGCAGAGGCCCTAGACTGCTATAAATCAGATATTACCGCCATCCAGGAAGTGCGATGGGATGGGCCGGGCAAAAAGAGGATGAAAAACTGTGACATCTACTACGGTGATTGCTACAGAGGCAACAGGCAACGCTTATTCGGATGCGGATTTGTCATACGCGGCAGACTTAGGCAAGAAGTCTTAAGCTTCCGACACGTGAGCGAGCGTATTATGACTATCCGGATCAAGGCTAAATTCGCTAACATAAGCCTAATATGTGTTCATGCCCCCACAGAAGAAAAGGACCCTGCCACCAAAGAGTGTTTCTACGAGCTCCTCGACAAAACATACGAGCAATGTCCTAAATACGACGTTAAAATCGTATTGGGCGATTTTAACGCCAAGCTAGGAAAGGAGGACGCAATCAGTAAGCATAGCCTACACGACACGACGTCTGATAACGGACTAAGGCTAATTGATTTCGCTGTGGAGCGAAATGTCATCATAGCAAGCACATGGTTTCCTCATCTCGATATTCATAAGCAGATATGACGGTCCAATGATCATGTAACGATCAACCAAATTGATCATATTGCGATCGACGCAAGGCATGCCTCCAGTATTCTGGATGTCCGGACCTTCCGAGCGGCCAACATACACTCAGATCATTACCTTGTTGTAGCCAAGGTACGAATGCGGATATCCAAATCTGAGCAACAAAGAAGAATCACTGTGGGAAAATTTAACGTCGAAAACCTACAATTGCAAGAGACCGGCAGACTCTTCGCTGAACGCGTATCCCGAAATCTTTCAATCACCCCTATGCCGCCGGTATCAAGTGCCGAAGACCAGTGGCAACGCTGCCAACATGCCATCAGAAACGCCGCGACTGATGTGCTGGGTCTCGCCCGCCCACCACCGCGAAACCCCTGGTTTGACGAAGAATGCCGGCGAGTGCATGCAGCAAAACAAGTGGCATACAAAGCGGCGCTGCAAAGGAAGACGAGAGCTGCTCGTGAGCTCTACGAGCAAAAGAGACGGGAAGAACATTGGCTTCTCCAAAAGAAGAAGAAAGAGCATGAGAAGCGCGCGTTTGAGGATATCGAGAGTTTATACTCCAGGAACAATGCACGGAAATTTTACCAAAAAGTAAAAAGAACGTGTCAGAGAAGCAATACCCGTACAGACACCTGTAGAGATGAAAATGGAAACCTCGTAGTAGAATCACAGTCGGTGCTGAGAATATGGAAAAACTACTTCTGCAGACTGTATAACGGCGACGAAGGCCAACATCCCGCTGTCAGGCAGAATGAACCATTCAACCACCTGACCAAAACGAAGTGAGGATAGCAATATCCAAGCGAAAATCCAACAAAGCTGCTGCACCTGACGGCTTACCGGCCGAAATTTTCAAGGCAGCTAGGGATGAATTGGAAGAGTGCATACACCAACTCATCTCTAAGATTTGGTCAGACGAGTGTATGCCTGATGAATGGAATCTCAGCATCGTTTGCCCGATTTACAAGAAAGGAGACCCACTCAACTGCACCAATTATAGAGGCATCAGTCTCCTCAACATCGCATACAAGATCTTTTCTGCGATATTATGTGAACGCCTGAAGCCTTTTATGAACAGCCTGATTGGACCCTATCAGTGCGGTTTCAGGCCAGGAAAGTCCACCATCGATCAGATCTTCACACTTCGGCAGAACCTAGAGAAAACCTAAGAATTCCAAATCGATACTCACCACCTCTTTATCGATTTCAAGGCCGCCTATGACAGCATCTATAGAGAAGAGCTTTATAGAGCCATGTCTAGTTTTGACATCCCTGCCAAACTTGTCCGTCTGTGCAGGCTGACGATGGAGAACTCTCGCTGCTCCATCAAGGTCGGTAATGACCTTTGATGCCAAAAAAGGTTTTAGACAAGGTGACGCGCTGTTATGTGACTTTTTTAATATTGTACTTGAACGGATTGTGCGGAACTCACAAACCGACACCGGAGGCACAATCTATTACAAGTCTGTACAACTGCTTGCATACGCCGACGATATAGACATTATCGGGAGAACTCAGCCGGCTGTCACCGGTGCGTTTGCAAGCATTAAGGCGGAAGCGGCTAAAATGGATTTACCGATAAACGAGGGCAAAACCAAGTATATGCTGTCAACAAGAAGGGACAGCTTACACCGACGAATTGGACGGAACGTCATCGTGGGCAGCTATAACTTCGAGGTAGTAAGGGACTTTGTCTACCTTGGCTCTGCTGTCAAACTAGGGCAGAAATCAATCGAAGAATAACTCTTTCCAATCGCTGTTTTTTTGGGCTTATAAGGCAATTCAACAGTAAAGCCCTATCTCGAACAACTAAGGAGACTCTATATAAGGCCTTGATCATCCCAGTCCTGCTTTACGGCGCTGAAACATGGACTTTATTGAAGGAGGATGAAAATATCCTTGGTCGCTTGGAGAGAAAAATTCTTCGTAAGACTTTCCGTCCCGTTTGCGGTGACGGGTTTTGGAGGAGAAGATTCAATCACGAACTATACGAGCTGTACAGCGATATCGACCTAGTCAAAAAACTGCTTTTGGACGTCTGAGATGGCTAGGACATGTAGAGCAAATGGACACCAACGCTCCGGCCCGCAGAGTCTTCGAATCGAATCCCGAGGGACGACGCAGCAGAGGGAATTATCGCCGTAGGTGGCGCGCACAAGTTCAAGAGGACCTCAACCAACTTGGAGTGCGCAACTGGAGGCAATTAGCTAAAGACCGAGCTAAATGGAGAGGCTTGTTGGTTGAGGCCCAGGTTCACCCAGAACTGTAGCGCCACCTAAGTAAGTAAGTAGAGTACATAAAAAATAAATAAATAAATATTTGGCGCAACAGCTCTTGAAAGTGCCAGGGCCTAGCTTCTCGCAACCACTCATGTTGTGTGCGTTATATTTTTCACACGAATGGAAGGGACCTACAGTTTAGTGCCGTATCCGAACGGCGATTTGAGAAGCTCTTTCATGACAGAAATACTCTCGGATGTTTGTCAGACGCTCGCGAGAGGTGGGACCGTGAAAAAACTTTTTGGTGTTTTCTGGGATTCGAACTTGGAACCTCATGCGTAGTGATCCGACACACTAACCACTTACGCCACGGCGCGTAGTATGTAGAGTACATGTTGCAGAGGCTGCGACAACATAGACGCAGAAGAGGATACGGACCACTTCCTTTGTACATGCCCTAGTCTCTGGATTACCAGAAAAACAGCCCTTGGGGAGTACATATAGAGAAAAGCCGCCAACTGCCATTCTAAAATTCATAGCTTTTTCAGGATGGTTACGAAGAAGCCGCTCCAACACCATAGAGCTCTAGCAACTTTGTTTCATTTGCTGTCTTTTCAGTGTTCCAGCCAGGAAATTCCACCTCAGCGGAGTACAATGGATACTTTTCAGATCCGAGTGCAGGTTGCACCTATTCGTTGCAGCTAACCTCTTAAACCTAAACTTAAAATGATATTTTCAGAACATGAGCAATATTTATTAAATAATTAAACAGCACATCTACCAATTGACCATCATTTCGAAAACCTTCTAGAAATTGCAAAGTTTCTTAACTAGCAATCGATTAGTATTCCTATAAATGGGCGATGCCCATTTGACATGTTTACCCTTCTAGTGCAATCACTTTCCTCTGTCCTTCAAGCCCGAGCTGGTATTTCTTGAAGCATTCTCATTTGCATAAAAAAGAAAAGTAAAGTCCTTCTAATAATGCCTTATGAGGCTAATTGCGATTTTTCAATTTATTTCCATCACGCGATTTCCACTGCACTTACTCAGCCGCGAAGTGCAGTATTAAATGTCACACTGGCCAATTCGATGAGCTGACCAAACAAGGAGAGAAAAACGTCAATCCTGAGGAACAATGCCAAGCCCCCTTTGCCAAGAACTCCATGTTTCTACACGAACACGTAAGTATAATACCTCGGATGTGGATAAACATTTTTTCTGAAAACATACAAAAAGCCAATCCCAATCCCCTTAAATCACAATTTAGTACTATTCTGATGGACGGAACCATTAAGACTCATGGCAGCGTCAGGTGAGGGCTATATATCGAACGATTCCCACCCACTTCACAAGTACTCCACCTACAATATGCTGAGTAAATTTAATTGCTTTTCGAAGAATAAAAAAAAAATAAAAATTATAATAACTGCATAGGGAAAGGGAGAACCAAATTACTGGCCAACTAATTCGGAGAATCTATTGACTGACATTTACGATACCTAAGCCTTAGCTAGTGTAATAGTTTGGAAAGGAAGAGCTGCGTTTCTGCTACAAATACTGCGAGGAGATACATCAATGTCACATGACTGTGCCGGCGCAACTTCCAAGAGTGATGGCACAGGCGATGCGGAAGAAGAGTATTAAAAAATTCTTTACGAAATGAAGAAATTTACGAGCATGTGCCGAGAAGTACTATTCGTGTAATCAATCATCGAAGAGAACGAATACTATGTGAAATGTCCTAGAAATTCGTGGTAATAGTCGACCTAGTTCTTGCAGCGCAACAGTCGCATGGTATGGTTTGTTATCTAGTAAATCCTAATTTCTTTGTATCCCACTTACAATCGAGAAGCATTACATGCATTTGGCCTTTTGTGTGTGAAGGGTATAATTTCCATATCATATCAGTCATGATAACATCAATTAATTTAGGAATGAATGTTGACCCAGATGAACGAATGCCTTGGATGAAGGAAAATTATGGAAATCAAGCTAATGCCTTCGTTTCGATTTCATACAAACAAATTAGGAGCAAAATGGAAGTGTAATTTGTATGTTTTGGAAATACATCTACTTCGAAAAAGATAAAACGAAAATGATTTCGTTGCTTATTCGTTACCAAAAAAGAATTTACGCCTTAGGTGCTATCAAATGCAGGGTTTTGTCTACCTAGTACTCAACTAAATGAAAGCTTTCACGCTTATCAGACATCCCCTGTTGCTGTTTCATTATCGGGTATTACCCGTACTTGCTCTCTACCGTGCAGCAACTCCCTGGTTATAGTAACTACAGAAAAGATCGGCTGGGCCATGCGCAGCTTCAAGCCCTTCAAGTCCCCAGGACCTGACGGCATTATTCCTGCTGAATTTCAAAAATGTGAGGACATTGTGCTTCCATAGCTCAAGGTCATATTATCGAGCTGTCTTAATCTGGTCTACATCCCCAAGACGTGGACCGAGGTTGAAGTTGTTTTCATTCCTAAGGCAGGTAAGAGCTCGCATGTGGAACCAAAGGAGCTCTGACCTATCAGTCTATCGTCCTTTCTACTGAAAACGCTGGAAAGGCTGATTGATATTCACCTCCGTCAGAGCATTAGCTCGTCTTTGCTCTCGCCGTCCCAACATGCATACTGCAAAGGCAAGTCCGTTGAGACAGACTTACACTCGCTTGTGCGCATCATTGAAAAATCTCTGAGCATTAAAGGATATATCATGGTGGCTTTCCTTGACATTGAGGGAGCTTTTAACAATGTCAAATCAAAGGCAATCACAGACGCACTTGCAATTCTGAAAGTGGATACTTCGCTCGGAGTGTTGATCAATCAATTGCTGACACGCAGGATTATCAACACACAGCTGGGTGGAGCATCGGCCAGAAGACTTGCCTGTTGCGGAACACCCCAAGGTGGAGTTTTGTCCCCCCTCCTGTGGAATCGTGTATTGAATGAGCTACTAGTGGACCTGGACAGGTCAGTCTGTAGAATGATTGCCTATGCTGATGACATTGCGATTGCTGCGCCTGTCAAGCACCCAGACACTCTCAAGGAAATCCTCCAGTATGCTCTCTCTCGGATCACTAGGTGGGCCTCCAATTGTAGATTGGGGGTTAACCCACATAAAACAGAACTTGTTCTCTTCACAAGGAAATATAAAGTTCCCCTCGTAGACCCTCCTATGATTAATGGCACCAGTCTCACCTTCACTGTTAATGCAAAATGCCTGGGTCTTATTCTGGACAGAAAACTGAACTGGAAAGCCAATCTACCAGAACGCGTAAGGAAAGCCAATGTACTTATCTATTCCTGTAAAAAGGCTATAGGCAGGAGCTGGGGTATGAAACCTGAAATCACTCGCTGGCTTTACGTGTCTGTTGTCAGGCGTATACTACTCTATGGGGTGATTGTTTGGTGGCCTGCTCTTGACAGGGTTGTTCACCCCTCTCAGGTAGCTAAAGTGCAAAGATCCGCTTGTATGTTCATCAGTGGTGCACTAAGAACTACCCCCTCTGCGGCACTAAACATTATGTTCAACCTGTTACCCCTGGATATCCTCGGCAGACAGACTGCTGCCAGTGCGGCTATTCGTCTTAAAGCCTCCTCTCAGGGGTCTAGTTATCACATTGGCCACCCCTTGATCCTTGATCTTCTCAACTTCACACATAAAAACATGGACTACACCCCACCGATACTGAGATTTGACCGACACTTCCGTACGAGTATCTCTGAACGGGATGCGTGGGATGGCTCTCTCCCTGATGATGGAAATTCGGTGCACTTCTACACAGATGGCTCTAAGACCGAATGTTGGGTGGGCTGTAGTGTTTCTCCGATAAGCTCAACCTGAGCATCTCGTTCCGCCTCCCTGATCAATGTAGCGTTTTTTAGGCGGAAATCATGGCGATAAAGGAAGCCCTGTCTTAGCTGAAATGTAATGCATTATCTGTCAGCGATATTAGCACTTTCACTGACAGCCAAGCGGCTATCAAGTCCCTGGAATCGTGCTCTTTTACATCAAAGACCGTCTTAGACTGCCGTTTGTCTCAGATGACAGAGCAGTTCAACATTGACCTATGCTGGGTGGCAGGTCACAGAGACATTCCAGGAAGCTGTAGGGCGGACGAACTCGCTAGACAGGGTACTACTCTAATTATTCTGCCAGATAGGCAAGCCCTTGGTATGCCCCTCGCTACATGTAAGCATCTACTGAAGATGAACGCTATTGGCGAGACCAACCTTAGGTGGGATATTGGCTTTACGTGTCACATTTGGAGGCAGATCTGGCCTAAGCTGAACCAGAAACGTAGTGCCGAGTTGGTTAAACTAAAGCGATTACAGATCAGCTGCGTTATCGGTGTCATCACCGCACACTGTCTAATCGGCCAATATGCCAAAAGACTTGGCCTCTTTTCCAATGACTTCTGCAGAAGCTGTAGGGACGAGGAGGAGGAGGAGGAAACCATTCTTCACTTCCTATGCACATGTCCTGCTCTATCGCGCAAAAGAATGCTCCATCTAGGAGCTCCCTTCCTTGACGACCTCAGCGATTTGGCGTCCTTAGACGTCATGAACATCCATCGCTTCATCAAAAGCTCCGGTTGGTTTTATTAGTCCCTGAGTGGTCTAATGGTAGATCCTTGGCATCATAATGGACCTTTACTGGTCTAAGTGTGTCTGCAGCGTGGTGCAGACAGCCAATCTAGCCTAACCTATCAGATATCAGACACACTAAACAAATGCCGGATAAACCTCAGTTCTGTATGGCATCTGATCACGGAGATTTCATACTATTCATCTGCTATCGTACACACGAGATATTATACATATACACATTTTCAATGGTCCTCTTATTCTTCATGAGGGTTGCGGGGATTCTCTATCCTTTTCGATCCTCCGATTTTGACTCCAACCCATCAGGAGGAATCCTTAGACTGCTCCAGTAGAAATGTCAGACTTGGTCCAACCATCGATTTCTATACCCACTACATGGTCGCTTACCTGATTGAATGGCAATTATGACACGTCTTGGAAGTCGGTTTGGGGACATACGTGACCAAACGATTGAATCATAGATCATTCCGTTCGGAGAAGTAGCTGCTCAACATCGAAAGCCTCGCGTACTCTGGTAACTCGTTTCCTACAAGTTATAAAAACAACACTGCGAACCGATAGTTTAGCTGGAACACTTACTTTGGTCTTTCTTAAAACAGACCCTCTCTCAAAACTGATCCAGCCTGATTAATTCTACAGTATAATTCGGCATTGCTTTTTCCATCACTCGTAAATAGAAGCTTTGGCATCAGACACGCCAAGGTCAAGCTCTTCAGATCAAAAGGCCCGAGCGACGACTTATATGATGTCAAGGACACCAACAAGTTGATGGAGGACATGAGGATCGAGACCACCTTACCCACCATTTCGACAACTCAAGACCATACCAATGCTCATCTTATAGATATTATATCAATATGTGAACACGAAACTTATCGTACGTTCTGTCTGGCAACGCCGAAAGTTTCTTTTCCTTTCCGTTTATGATATCCGGCCGATTAAGAGCGGGTAGTCATTATTGTTGACTGGCCGAGATAAGATCGTGTTACAGTGTGTCTCATTGTGTTTCTTTATAATTTCTTTAATTAAGTCATCCTTGCACTCTGATCTTAAAGCTCACTAAATATGCCTGATTTGGTGATGAACTCCACTAGAATTTTGAGTGAGCTTGCAGATAGGTCATCTGCTTCAACGTAAAATTTACCTAAGTAACAATGACGTGGACAAAAATGGCACTATGGTAGTATAGTAGTAGAATCGCAGTTCGTGTTGAGGATATGGAAGGAACACTTCTGCAGACTGTTAAACGGCGATTATGATCAATATTCCGCTATCAGGCAGAATGAGCCATTCATCAGTGACGATGATAGTCAAAAAGACTCCCGTCAACCCGATCAAAATTAAGTGAGGATAGCGATATCTAAACTTAAATGCAACAAAGCTGCTGGAGCCGACGGCCTTCCCGCTGAGCTTTTCAAGGCAGGAGCATGCACCAGCTCATCTGTAAAATCTGGTCGGACGAAAGTATGCCCGACAAATGGAAATTCAATGTCGTTTGCCTGATCCTGAAGAAAGAAGACCCGATTAACTACGCCAACTACAGAGGTATAAGTCTCCGCAACATCGCATACAAGATCCTATCTGCCGTATTATGTGAACACCTAAATGCGATCGTCAACAGCCTGATAGGTCCTTATCAAAGTCGGTAAGAACATCACCGAACTGTTCGATGTCAGGAAAGGTCTTAGAAAAGGTGACGCGCTATCATGTGATCTCCTTAACATAGGACTTGAGAGAATTGTACGAAACTCAAAAGCCAACACCGGAGGTACAATCTTTCACAAGTCTGTACAACTACTCGCTTATGCCGATGACATTGACATAATCGGAAGAACTCAGTGAGCAGTCAATGGGGCATTTACGAGTATTGAGATCAAGGCAGCAGGACACCCAACATTGGCGTCTTGGACAGAACTCCGCAATAGATAAATATAATTTTGAGGTAGTAAATGATTTTGTCTACCTAGGCTCTCCGCAAATGATATCAGTAGGGAGATCACACGAAGAATTACTCTTGCCAAACGTTGTTTCTATGGGCTAAGACGGCAATTGAGTAGCAAAGTCCTATCTCGAACTACTAAGGTAACTCTTTATAAGACACTAATCATCCCGGTCCTGCTGTATGGCGCAGAGGTATGGGCTTTGACAAAACCGGATGAGGATGATCTTGGCTATTTTGAGAGAAAAGTTCTTCGAGCGATCTTTGGTCCCTTCTGCATAGACGGTGAGTGGAGGAGAAGGTACAATGCCGAACTATATGGCCTATATAAGGATATCGACTTAGCCAGAAGAGTTCACATACAGCGACTAAGATGCCTGGGTCATTTAAGGCAGATGGAGCCCAACGCTCCCATCAAGAAAGTCTTCGAATCTACCCCGGATGGACGGCGCAGTAGAGAACCAACTCGCGGTCGGTGGCGCAAACAAGTGGAGGGGGACCTCAACCAACTTGGCGTGCGCAACTGGAGGCAGCTGGCTCGTAACCGTGCTGGCTGGAGAGGTTTGTTGGTTGAAGCCCAGGCCCATCCCGGACTGTAGCGCCACCTAAGTAAGTAAGTAACGATGACGTGTTATGATTAGATAGTTACAAAGGCATAAGATGTGTTCTGCTTATTCTTCTTCTTGGATGCACATTCGGCAGATGCTGTCTTGTGCTATTCCCGTAGCCATGAGATGTTGTTTCACTCCACAGTGGCCATCAAGGATACCTGTGGCTATTCGAATCTGACTTCTATTAACTTAGTTGTAGAAGTTTTTTCGTACTTCCGAGGGAAGTGTTCGGCAGAAAGATCTTGGCTTGTCTGTTACCTTCAGTTTTCATCCAGTTTTCTTTTAGTCAATTTTTGGTACAGCTTTCTGCCGTACTCACAGGTAATCCTCAGAATGGTCTTGGCATCATAAAGTTAACACAGCTCCTGTTCTGGCTAGCATGTCAGCCTTTTCATTTCTTTTATATCTGCTGCACCCAAATGAGATGAACTCTGTTTGTGCCCTCTAATGATATGAGTAATTGAAGGCAGTCCCATACTAGTTTGGATTTTATTTTGTAAACCTTGATTGCCGCCCTGCTATCTGAAAGAATATAAATGTTCTTGTTGGTTATAGATCTGTTTATATTTTCTCTGATGCATAGTTCTGTAGCCAATACGGAGTTACTTTTTCCCATACATGAGTGAATGAAGGTTTTCGTAGTAGCGCCGTATACTCCAGCCCCAACTCCTTCATCTGTCTTGGATCCGTCTGTGTACCATATATGAGAGTTATTGGCAAATGTAGGTTTGTTCTGTACCCTGTTATTGTGATCTGGGAATGAAACCTTCTGTTGTGGCTGAAGTTGAATCTTGGCAGACATTTGTCCGTAATTGTTATTCCTGGTAGTTCTTTGTTGTTGAGTTCATGCGCAATATCCGAGTGAACTAGTTTGGAATTTAAGTAAAGGCGTAAGACATAGCTTCTTTCCTTATATGAAGATGTAGAGATGATGAGTTTGGAATAACCTTCAGCGCTGCAGTAGGAGCAGTTCTCACACAGGCTAGTCTTTATAGCCTATTGAGCCAGTCCTGTGTAAACCTTTATTTTGTTTTTTGCCACCATACTGGTGCTGACAATTGTCCTTGCTATTGCCGTGTAGAGCCATAGCACCATTTTGGGATTTAGGCCCCAAATTTTACCAATGAGACCTTTGCTGGTCCATAACGAGATCCTGGATTTGTCTATGTCTTTGGCTAGGTAAGAATTTCAGGTAAGTTTGTCATCTACTGTTAGACCAAGGTATTTGAACTCCTTAGAGGATTCTATTCCATCACCAAAGGGTGTGGATGCTTTTAATCTTTCTCGCTTTCTTTTTTTCGTGAATATAACTATGGTGCTCTTTTTTAGGTTGAGGTTAAGGCCGATTTCTTGGCACCAGTCAGCAACTAGATTCAAGGCCATCTGGAGGAGATCCGAGATTGTTTCTTCGAATTCTCCTCTGATTAATATCGCAATATCATCTGCGTAGCACTGGACATAAAATCCTTCGTTGCTGAGTGTTTTCAGCAGTTAATTAACTACGATAGACTACAATAAGGGTCTCCCCCTTCTTTGGGGCATCCTTCGCAGCAGTGACTGTGAGTTTATTGCTGCCTAGTGAGATGTTAATTTTTCTGTCCTCTAGCATACATTTTATCCAGTTACATGTTGTATTATCTACTCCTGTGTACTGGATGCATCTGTATATTTGGCCGTATTCGGTGTTATCAAAAGCTCCTTCGATGTCGAGGCAGCGAAATTCTTTGTCTCTAAATGATTTTTCAATCTGAGTTGTGAGTTCCTGAAGAGTATGGGTCGTTGATTTTCCTGGTTGATAGGCATGTTGGTTTTTATGCAGATTTATGTTGAGAGCTCTATCCCTGATAGGTCTATCAATTCTCTTCTCCATAGCTTTTAAGAACAAAGAGGTAAGGCTTATGGGTCGGTATGATTTCGGTAATTCTGTTGGTCTACGGCCCGCCTTAGAGATGAACTTAACCGAGACTTCTTTCCAACTTTTTGGTATTAACCCCACGCAAAACTCGTTCTAAATATCATACGTTAACTAGTAGCGGTGTTAGATGTTGGATGCCTTTTTGAAGGAGAGCAGGCAATATTCCGTCTTCTTCCTGGGCTTTAAATGGAAGAAAGCAATATATGGCCCAAATTATTTATTATTATTTTTCGTAGAAGATTTCATGAAATTTGGGTAGTGACCGAAAGATCGCGTATACAAGCTCCCGAAATGAGGTTCCTTTGCGGTGTTGCTAGAATAACTCGTAGGGATCAAGTGCGCAACACCAGAGTACGCGAAGCCCTCAATGTTGAGCAGCTACTTCTCCGAACGGAACGATCTATGCTTCGATGGTTTGGTCACGTAGTGCGTATGCCCCCAGACCGGCTTCCAAGACGTGCCATGGTGACCGTGGCATCAGGTAGGCGACCCCGCCGTAGGCCTAGAAATAGATGGTTCGACCAAGTCCGGCATCTCTCCTGGAGCCGTCTAGGGATTCCTCCTGATGAGTTGGAGTCAATGGCGGAGGATCGAGAAGGATGGAGGGTTCACCTGAGCATCCTAACCCCTGCGACCCTCATGAAGGATTAGCGGGCCATTGAAAATGTATGGATGTATGTATGTAGAAGATTTCCTTTGATCTCTGACAGTCCTCTCTGGTTGGTCTTACGATCCTGCTCTGGGGAGGAAAGGCTGGAGAAATGGGAGCGATGATGGAGTCTGGGAAGTGTGTTTCGGCTAGGAGTTGTAGCGCCTGTAGACCGTTTTCCGCATAAGTGCCATCTGGCTTTTTCATTAACCCGATTTGATTAGTGTGCTGTTTTAAGAAGAAGAAGTCTGTCTGATGCAGGCATCGTTGGGAATATCAGAAAGCCCCTAGTAGAAATTTGTCTAAGATTCTCTTTTAGATCTTCTAATCTCGAGGTTATATATTTTGTTAGAGCCTCAGAGTATGAGGTCTAATCATTGTTTCGCTTCGCCTTATTGAACAATTTTCTAGTTTCTTTTCTTAGATTGGCGAGCTTTTTATTCCACCAAGGCGTGAGGTGATTGCCTGATTTTTTTTTCTCCGGGCAGGCCTGTTGGTAGGTTGATTTTATTGTTAGATTTAGATTCTCACAACCAAGCCCTATGTCTGTAATATTCTTCTTGTATTGCCTTCAGTGGTAGAGGCATTAACGAATCATAAGGGAAGTAAGCCGACGCAACGACGGAGGTTTTTTAACTTCCGTTCGTTACGTAGCTTACAGCTGCAGCAACCAAGTCCTGTTCACAAAATTGTCCAAGCTTTGTTACTGAGAGGAAATTCGGCACAATTAGATAAGCTCTCGGTCTTTCAGATCACTCGTCGTAGTAGTAGTAGTAGTAGTAGTAGTAGTAGCGCTTCTTATTTCATTATCAGCTTGAAAAAATTGAATCGAAACCTGTTGCTTCAAACTTAATGTTTAAATTATTGATCAAGATATGTAAAGTATACTTTCATGCAGCATTTCACCCTAATTTCAGTCTTCAATTAACCCAGTTACTCGAAATGTATGCTAATTCCCATAATATCCCATCCACTCTGACAGCCAAAAACCGTCTGGGAAAAATAAAGAAAGAAAGCATTACCACCCAACAATACACAACAATTTGGCCAGCCATACACTTTCCTCTTGTACGCCATGCATGCGGTTGCGGTGGACTCTCTAAAAAGCGATATATACAATTACCGGGGACTTCCTATGAGTGTGTTACTTTTAATAATCCTTTTGGCTTTTTCGAAGGACATTCGTGCGGTTTGTTAGCCGGGCCGGACCGGAGACCGTCTCTCTTACAACGAATGGTCGTCATATTTCTTTTATTGTTATATTTGGCCTAGATTTTCTTCTATTTCCCAATTCCTGACAAACGTTATCCTGCAGGAAATCTAAAGGAAAAAAAAAACATACATAATAGCTAAGGTGTTTTATCGCAACGTAAATGGCAATCGCGTGGCAATATGTAGTCCCGTCCGTCCGTGCGGGTAGTTTTAATTCTTCCTGAAGCCGTTTAACAGGAAAAAGGGACATAAGTGTGAAAGTACCCGCTTAATTGTGAGAGGCTCTTGTAGTGCGTTTACACTTTAATTGACGTTGCAATGCATTTTTATTTTTATGACGTAAATTACGCTTAAATGGGGGTTTGTTGGAAGTTTCTGGTTTTTTTTATTCTCGAAGCATTTTGTACTACATTGCTGTGTAACATGATAAGGACGAAACAGGCAAATTATGAAAAACGTACGTACACAGACTATGCTGCTACAGTTTTTCCTTTCCTTAATAAACTTGGTCATTGGACGAATAAGTACTTTAAATAACGACTTAGGTGTTGGGAAAGTTTAGAAATATTAATAAAAATTAAATATTTATAGCTGGGTTTTCCAAAGAAAGATATAGGCCAGGCAGGTAATATTGGATCCTTTTTTGAAATTGTATGAGCTCTGTTGATAAAGAAGACTTTTATTAGTTCTTGTTCCGAAGGGCTTCAGAAGAAAATAATAGAATGCATGTACGGGAAACTGGTACTGTATAGACGATCTATAAGAAGGGAGACCCCCTCAATTGCGCCAATTATATAGGCATCAGCCCTCTGAATATCTCTTTTTGCGGTATTGTGTGAAAAACCTTTTATCCACAGCCTGATTGGCCCCTATCAGTGTGGTTTCGGGCCAGGAAAGTCCACTATCGATCGAATCTTTACACTTCAAAGAATGGAGAAAACCCAAGAAGTCCAAATCGATACTCACCATCTCTTTATCAATTTCAAGACTGCCTATGGTGCCATCAGGGAACTTATCCGAATATTGTGAACGGAAGAGGACAAATGGCGAGCCTCCTGAGCTAAAAGACAGGATAAGTGTCGGTTGGTCTGTGGCCGAGCGAGCCGCAACCGTAAAAAACTCAATTGCTCCGAAACAGAATACAGCTTCTCGGCCTTTATCTATTGTACGTGGACAGCGATGGGTTTCTGGAATGTCAGGACCCTCCTCGACTCATTCCAGGAAGGGCCTCAAAACGCCAGATTCTTCCAATTAGAGCGCGAGTTCACGGGATATAAGATAGACATCTTGGAGCTGAGTGAAATAAGATGGTACAATGCTGGGGAATACCACTCCCTAAGAAAAAACACTGTCATGCTCTATTCTGGTAGACCAGCTGGAAGAGGAGTGAGGCCCGGAGTTGGACTGATGCTTATTTCAGCAGTACGAAGGAGACTTAAATCTTGGAAACCTCACAGTGATCGGATTTTTACGGCTTCAAGGGTAGAGTAAGAAAACTTACCATCAAACAGTGTAATCGAAGACGCATGATATGGATATGTATCTACGTATGATAAGGACAATTTTTATAACTATTTAGGCTTCTTCTACAACCAAAAGGCGTAATGGTGACATCGTAATGGTGACGGGGGATTTCAGCACCAAGGTAGGAAGCAAACATCCTGCCAGATCGTTCACATTGCGATCAGCCGCCGCTTCAGAAATTTTCTTGCCGACGCGACGCTACAAAACAGACGTAGAGCCGTCAACGGACAAGAACGTGATCACCATCTTATGTTAGCTATTATACGCCTTCGGACTGCATCCCTTAACGGCAATCCGTCAAACTTGTTCAACACTATCAGGTTCAATACTACTTAGGGATCCGCAAGTGCACCAACAATTCAGCGACCATCTTGCCTTAGAAGCAGAAACAATCAGCAGCACAATACAGGAATGCGTAGATGATTACTGGTAAAAGGCAGACACCTGGAACGGATCGATGAGCGTGAAGCAATCAAAGCTTGGAGCTAGAAGCCCAATATCGCGTTGGGCATCTGCATTGCTTTTGATTGGGAAACTACTGATTGCTCAAAACTTGGGTTGGGCCAGTACCGCAACAATCAAGTTCGTGATGAAGTGCTTGCTTTACCGCCTAATGATGGTCTCCGGGCAAATATAGGTATAAACCCTTATACGTGTAGGCTAAAATTACAAGTGCGGATTGTCAGGGCCTTAATTTTGACTAGGTAACGTGAGCCAGTAACCTGCGTTACTGAAAACCAACCGCTATAGACACCGACACTATGCCTCGGATAAGGAATGATCACATGTTGACGACCTTTGGCTATTGTACCTGGACAAAGATAGGTTTCTGGAATGTAAAGACGCTCCTCGACTCGGGAAGCGAAGGTCCTTAAAATGCCAGATTCCTTCAATTGGAAAAAGAATTCATGCTGTATAGACTGGCTATTTTGAGGGTAAGTGAAATAAGATTTTTAGAAATGGGAGAGTACCACTCCCCAACGCGTAACACTGTACTACTCTATTCTGGAAAACCATCCGGAAGTCCGCGAGAATATGGAGTCGGACTACTGCTAACAACAACACCACGCAAGGGCCTAATTTCCTGGCAGCCTCATGATGATAGGACTTTGACGGCCAGATTCCGGACTAGAGTACGACGCGTCACCATCATACAGTGTTACGCCCCAACGAAAAGTTCGTCTGAGGACGAAAAGGAGAGCTTCTACAATCTCTTAAGTGCCGTCTTCAGCACAACACCAAATGGAGACATTGTCATAGTGATAAGGGACTTGCATGTCAAGGTAGGCAACGACAACGAAGGGCTCAAACATGTAATCGGGAAGCATGGACTAGGCAACCGCAATGACAACGGCGAAAGGTTTGTGGATTTCCGCAATGCCAACCACTTTGTGATAGGTGGCACCATGTTTAAGCACAAGACCTGCCAAAAAGTCAGGTGGGTTTCCAATGACAGGCAAGCAACCTCCAAACAAATTTACCATTTTGTCATCAGCCGCACCCAAATACGCACTGCAGTAGTTCGAAGATCCCACAACAAAACAAGAATGCCTAGGTTCAACATCAATCAACTTTGTGATCCCTTAGTGCGCCAACAATTAAGGAGCACTTTTCGCAAGGTGTGGAAGCAATCAGCAGCTCAATGCCCGCAACCATCCAAGACCATTGGTGTGCTGTGAAAAATGTTTTTACATCAGGTGCTGAAAGAATTGTCGGTCGATCGCAGGGAAGACATAGGGCGTGGCTTTCCGAGGATACCTGGAGACGGCTTGACAAACGAAAACAGCTGAAAGCTTGCATTGCAGCTACTCTAGCGGCAGGGAGAAGCGAGCTAGAGTCCCTATATCGCATGAAGATGAGAGATGTTCAGCGTAGCCGGCCATGTGATAAGTGCAACTACATCAACGCACTGGCTACAGAAGCAGAAGAAGCTGCACGGAAGTGCGACAGCAGGACCGTCTGCAGAATCACCAAAGAGCTGACAGGTGGTCGCAGCTCCAGCCAACACCCAGTGAAAAGCCTAGATGGCTCCTTTCTCATTTCGGATGAGGACCAGCTCAAGAGATGGAAAGAGCATTTTGCTACGGTTTTGAACCGCGTATTCGCTGGCAATATGCTCCCAAATCAGACTGTGGTGCATCACTACTCCCAGTAATAATGAGATCACTACCGCGATCAAGGCACTCAAAAACAATAAGGCGGTAGGACTTGACGGTATTCCCGCAGAGCTCTACAACAACATGGGCTGAGTTTCTGCTTCCACTTTTAGAGAGAGCTTTGGAAGCTGAAAGTTTTAATGGAAGAAGGAAATGATCGTCAAGCTTCCTAAGAAAGGAAATTTAATGGAGTGCGGAAACTTTAGGGGTATCTGCCTGCTGACTGCTCTAGCTAAGTTAATAGCTAAAATCATCCTGGAGCGTATCAAACAACATCTCAAAGACGCACTCGATGCCGAATAAACAGGTTTCCGCTCTGGATAAATAAATAAATAAATATTTGGCGCAACAGCTCTTTACGTGCCAGGGCCTAGCTTCTCGAAACCACTCATGTTGTGTGCGTTATATTTTTCACACGAATTTCCGCTCTGGATCCTCCTATGTCCACCACATCAACACGCTGCGGATTATCATCGAACAGTGCGTGGAATATCGATCGCCACTGCACCTGCTGTTTATCGATTTTGAGAAGGTTCGATAGTGTCAACAAGGAGTTTATTTGGCGTGCCTTACGTAGGGGAGGTATATAATTGCTATTATCAAAGCTACATATGAACGCTTCAATATCACGTTCTGCATAGAAGAAGGTTGTCTGAGGAATTTGAGATCCAAAGTGGGGTAAGACAAGGCTGTATCCTTTCACCAATATTATTCCTATTGGTGATTAGCGATGTGCTTCGTGCAGCTTTTTCGACGGGAAATGGAGGAATTCGATGAACCCATACATCTCAACTGAAACATCTTTACTACGCTGACAATGTATGCTTACTCTCTCACAGAACTATGGACCTCCTGACAACAGATCTGGAGTGGGGGGCAGGTGTCGTCGGGCTGAAAATTAATACGACAAAAACTAAAATGATCACCCTTGGAACAAAATCATCGCCTCAAATATGCATTGCTGGACAACCGGTAGAGAGAGTAGAGGATTTCCAGTATCTTGGGAGTATTGTCTCGACCGATGGTGGAACCGAACTGGATATAGCCAACAGGATCGCCAAAGCAAAGTCCGCGTTTGGGATGTTGACACCAAGTTAAGACTGTTTCGCTCTAACGTTGAATCCGTGCTGTTATATGTTTGCACCACGTGTAGAGTGATTACTACTATCACCAGAAAGCTGCAAATGTTCGTTAATAGGTGCCTGCGCAATATCTTAAGAATTTTCTGGCCCAATCTATCTCTAACGAACATCTCTACCAGACGACAGGTCAGAAGCCAATAGGCACAATCATCCAACGACGGAACTCGCAGTGGATTGGTCACACGTTCCGAAAGGGTGACAGTTCCATAGCGAACCATGCTATGCAAAGAACTCTTTAACTCAGGATGGCAGAAGATCTGACGGTCCGAGGAGAACATGGCGTAGAACAGTCGAGAAGGAGGTACGGCAGTTGGGGAGAGCTCAGACACATTGCCAAAAACCGTACACGATGGCGCGTAGGCGCAGTAGAGGCCCTAGGACCCACAAGGGGAAGCCGGACATAATGAAAATAAATGAATGTAGATATTTATTTCGTTTATTTAGTTAATTTATATAATTTATAACATTTTTCACATTAGACCTGGGGCCCATTTAGAGTAAAAGTTAAGTTGATTTAAGTTAAGTTAACGAAGTTAAACATGAAACAAAATTGAGAAAAATAATGATAGGTCGAGCAAAAAACAAAGAAAATAATAAAGATTTATATATTTACATATGTACATTAAGAGAAAAAATAAATAAAAATAAATAGATAAAAAATATTATAAAAGTTAAGAATTGTTAACTAGATATCTGAATAAAACTCTTTCAAAGTGTTTGGTACCGCGATGTATTCTTATGTTTTGGGGTAAGGCATTCAACTGTCTGACAACAAAAACAAGAAATTGGCGTTCGGAATTAGTGCAGGTTAATCTTGGCTGTACAAATATAAACGATCTTGATAAGGTAGCAAATCTAATTTTTTCATGAAGGTACGAAGGTTCTTTATTAATCAAGATATTATTTAAAGTCTTAAGAGCGCAATATTTAAAATACGTGAATAAGTTACATCCAAATATATTTTTTGTGTACCCTGATACATGATCAAAGCGTTTTAGATTATATATGTATCGGACTACATTATTGAATGCTACATTTAAACTTCTTTATGTTTCGGAATTTAGACAACAGAAAATTTCACACCCGTAAATTATAAGTGGCATAATTATTGATCTAGCGATTCGTATTTTTTATGTGTTCATATGTGAAATGCTTGGATAAAGATAAGTTCCGCAGATGGCCATAGATCGTACCTTTAGACAACCGTATGTGATAGTCCCAGCTAAGCGTGGAGTCAAACCAAATGCCCAAGTTCTTTGCTTTCTCAGTACCATATATTGAATCATTGTTGTACCTAAGTATATTTTCGGAAAATAGCTTAAGTCAAGTTTATTTTTGTAAATTATTAAACACTTGAACTTTTTTGGATTTAGTTGCAAGCTGTTCTTATCTGACCATTCGATTATACTATTAAGATCACTGTTTAATTTATTAGCCCCATCTTCAACCAATCCAAGTTTGCATCTTAAGTAAATTTGCACATCATCAGCGTACATGTGCAGGGAATAATTTTTAACCGTAAGCGCTAGATCATTGATGAACATCGTGAACAACAATGGGCCTAATATAGAACCCTGAGGCACACCGGAGGAGAGTTCTAAAAAATTTGATGCATTTCCACCTATTACAACTGATTGTGTCCTATTTGTTAGATATGAAAACATCAGTTTGGCGGCCGAGTTGGAAAACCGAAAGAATTTCCTCAATTTGGAGACGAGTATTTGATGGTTTACAGAATCAAACGCTTTAGAAAAATCCAGAAAAAACAGATCTTTGTCTATAGAACAACTTGGGTCATCAGTGACTTTAAGTACAGCTGAAACGCAACTATGTTTTACCCTGAAACCGGATTGAAATCTACTTAAGAGTTTGTTATCGTTAACAAAAGCCGATATTTGTTTATGTAACATTTTTTCCAAAACTTTTGAGAGATATGGAAGTACAGAAATTGGCCTATATTCGGCTTTCACATGTCGAGTAGGAGCTTTCTTTAGGATTGGTATAACTTTGGCTCTGTTCCATATGTGTGGAACAGAATTTGTTAAAAGAATTGTAGTAAATACATGTGTTATAGCAGGGAGTATGTGTGGCAGAATTATTCTTACAAAAAGTGGATGTATGTATTTCATCAATACCCATAGCCTTTGATTTTATATCGAGAACAGCCCTTACAACTTCATGTTCTTCTATTCTTTTGAAATAAAAGCAGTTCTCAGCAGTATTATCGTAAGAAGATGTATCTGAAATGTAGGCATCTTGTGGGCATTGAATTTTCGCAAACTGAATATTAAGCAAGTCCGGAATTACGTCTGCGGGATATTCATCTTTTTCCCGACCAACACCTAATACTCTAATGCGTTTCCAGAGAGTTCTAGAAGGCAAATTTGGGTCGAGTCGGTTGGAATAGAAACGGCTCTTGGCTTCCCTTATTTTAATTTTCACTTTATTTCACCCCCTTCGGGTAGGGGTTAGAATATACCCGAGGCAGGCATGCCTGTTGTAAGAGGCGACTAAAATCCACCCTCCGTATACCGAGCGTAGTGTATACCATAGTACACAAAATGCAATGAACAAAACAAAACGATTGATTACCCCAGGTGGCAGCCCAGGTTCACTGGAAAATCCACCCTCTTCGGAGGTCGGCTCTACGGATTCTGGGGAGAGCCAGTTATTGCAACTAATAAATCCCATCTTAAAAAGTGCAAGGGTATGTCGATCTCCTCCACCAAGATCGAATAACTCCGGGAAAAGAAGTCCACCGGAAGCGCCAGCGCGCGAAATACAAAAGTCTTGAGGAAGAAAATAAAACACTCCGAATCAAGCTTAACGAAATGGATCTACTCTATCAAGATCTTAAGAAAGAGATAGACTTATTAAAAGAAGAAAACAAGGTCCTAAAGAACACGCATTTCGAGAAAGACCGCGAATGTACTCCAGCACGCTTAGCTAGTCGGGAATATCACACAGACGAAGAAGAGCTAGCACGCGAAACGTATCGGGTCCCAAAGAAAAGACCTAGTATGAAACGGAGAGCCGGTTCATCGCCCGAAGTCGAGCCCGTGAAAGAAGAAAATCACAAAAACCACAAGAAAAGCAACTTCGAACGCAATTTCATATACCCCCACCAATAAACATCATCGGGATAAAGCCTCCTTAACGGAATAATAACATCCAAGTATAAGGTTACATCTTTGAGGGATAATGCGTGGAAAATCAACGTCGATGACTACAATGACTACCGAGCTGTGTCCCAAAAGCTAAATACCGAAAAGATTCAGTGGTATACTTTCGAAATCAAGTCAGAAAGGCCACATTGTGTCGTTGCAAGGGGACTCCACCCTCATGCAACAAAGAAGAGGTTATAACTGACCTTCAAGCCAAAGGCTTTAAAATTCTTGATGCCGTTAATATCATCAAGAAGGAGAAGCAACAAACGGAAATAGATAAAGACGTCTTGGTAAGGCTCGGACTTCCGCTTTTTATGCTTACCTTCGATAAGTGGGCGCCGTGGCGTAAGTGGTTAGTGTGTCGGATCACTACGCATGAGGTTCCAAGTACGATTCCCAGAAAACACCAAAAAGTTTTTTCACAGTCCCACCTCTCGCGAGCGTCTGACAAACATCCGAGAGTATTGTTGTCACGAAAAAGCTTCTCAAATCGCCGTTCGGATTCGGCATTAAACTGTAGGTCCCTTTCATTCGTGTGAAAAAATATAACGCACACAACATGAGTGGTTGCGAGAAGCTAGGCCCTGGCACTTTAAAGAGCTGCTGCGCCAAATATTTATTTATTTTCGATAAGTCGGATAATATCGACGATATCTACCGAATTAGAGCTATACTAAATATCGTGGTCAAAATCGAGCCCATGCGTAGAAATTTAAGGAGGATTCCGCAGTGCAAACGTTGCCAAGGATTTAACCATACACAAATGTACTGCAAAAAAGAACCGCGATGTGTGAAATGCGCCGGAAATCACCTCTCCCAAGTCTGTGGAGTAAATAAATAAACCTCTGCAACATGTGCTAATTGTAAGGAAAAGCACCCGGCAAATTATAGAGGCTGTGAAGTAGCTAAGGAGTTGCAAAAACGGAGAGATGTGCTCCTTAAACCCCTAAATGCAAAATCTAAGCTGCAAACTAAGCCAAAGCATAAGAATGCACAGATGAAACTAGCTAAACTAAAACTACCGGGTTCAGAGCGCAAAAAGGTGAGGGAAAGAGTGACAACAGAAAAGTCCTCGACCTCAGTTTTTAAAAGAAACGGTACTGAAAAGCTAACATCGAAAAAGCCGCCAGGTAATGACCCTCGGACAGTAGGAGTGCAGACTTACGCTCAGGCCGCGGCTTCCGAAAAACCAAAAAAACGTTGAAATTTCGACGGACCCTGTCTCTCATGTTTTGTCGGTTATTCTCGAGAAAATTGAAGAACAAAGCAAAATAAATAAAATTATTTCGATAGGCTGGTTAAGCTTGAAAATAATTCTCAGAAAACGCGTACTTCAACTAGAATATGAATGACAAACGAATGTTAAAAATATGTACTTGGAATTCAAACGGACTTTTGCAAAAACTCGGCGAATTGGAAATATTCATGCGTGAAAAAGATATTGATATTTGCTTGATTTCTGAAACCCACGTAAAAAAGGAATCGCATTTAAGAATAAAAGGCTATAATGATTACCACGCTTGTCACCCTTCGGGAAAAGCGAGAGGCGGATCATCCTTGTTTATTAAAGACTGCATCGCACAATCCGAAGACCTAAAGATAGATCTTGAAACTTTGCAACTGTGCACGATTCGAGTTAAAAATAGTCAGTGTACTCTTAAAATCTCATCTATCTACTGTCCACCGCGTTCCGCGCTTGAAAAATCTGATTTTACTAACTTATTTGAATCGCTGAAACCTAATTTTATCATTGGCGGCGACTTTAATGCGAAACATACGTTCTGGGGCTCAAGATACAGCTCGAAAAAAGGCAGGGTGCTCTATGGGGCAGGTATGGAGTACAATTGTGATTTCCATTCGACGGGTAAACCGACTTACTGGCCAACTGATACAACGAAAATACCTGACCTGATCGATTTTTTCGTTGTGAAAGGATTATCTACCAACCACATACAAGTCAAAGAGAGCTTTGACCTGTCGTCTGGGAAGGCTTTAGGAATTAAATTAAAGATAATGTTGAACTGAGCGTTCTACTTACGACACCCTATGAACTTGAGGTTGAAGTTGATCGCTTCGTTGAGGTCGTACTGCTCGCCTCTTGGAATAATACTCGCAATCCAAGGAAAACGCTGGACAAATACGGTTTTTTTTTTTTTTTCCATAATTTGCGCGCACTCAAAGGGTTATGAATAGCTTTAACATGTTTACACACAGTGCGGGCGTTGGAAGATAGAGAGAGGGAGAGAAAGATTTTTGGTGTAGTGGTTCATGAAGCTCAGTTGTTTATGCTTCGGCTATTCTCCGGGGGTGGCGTCCAGATAACTGGGGAGATTTTTTGTTATTATTGTCATTTCTTCTGATTCACAGTACTTTTTTCCCGACAATCGATGTCAAGGGCAAATCATCATCAACAGAGCGAACAATTTTTCCAGCCACATGACCAAGCTACTGCCAGTGTTATGTCTTCGCAGTAGTGTTCACAGAAGCTTTTGCAAATGATCGGACTGACTTTATATATTTCATGAGAAATAAATAAATGCTTGCTGACATCAGGATTTGAACCATGAACCATTATCGGTTTACTATATCCTCCGGAAATAAAAGAATTGGTCAAGGAAAAAAGAAAAGCGCGTAAAAGTTGGCAACAGAGTCGTGCTCCGCAGCATAAAGTACACTTAAATCGTCTGTGCAATTTGTTGAAGACGACTATTAATGATTTTAAGAATCGTGCAATAGGCTCTTACCTTGAAAGTTTAACAGCGAAAAAAGATTCCAATTATTCACTTTGGAAAGCTGTAAAAGGCACCTAAAGGACCAAAGTCCCCGCGCCGCCAATTAAATTAAATCAAAATGAATGGGCGAGGGAAGATAAAGAAAAAGCGGACGTCTTTGCGGCGCACCTGGAAGAAACCTTTAAACCGTACGATGGTCAAGAGGTTTACGACAGCCGCAATAGGCTGGATTTACCATCTGACGATTTGACGCTCACAAGTGCAACGCTAAGGGAACTCACACATGAGATCGAGAATCTAAAACCTAAGAAATCTCCTGGTTATGATTTGATTACCGGAAAAATTCTCAAAGTTTTACCTAGAAAATCATTGATTAAGCTTCTCCATATTGTAAATGCTGCACTCAGATTAAAACACGTGCCGAGCCAATGGAAAGTTGCGGAAGTCATAATGGCTTTAAAACCAGAAAAGCCGCCAAATGAGGTAAAATCGTATAGACCAATTTCGCTTCTTCCAATCATATCGAAAGGCGTCTCCAACCGGTTATAGAAGAAAATAATCTTATCCCTGACCACGAGTTTGAGTCCAGAAGTAAGCATTCATTCGACGATTGATCAGGTGCATAGCATTACTGACGTAATCGAGAAAGCACTTGAAGAAAAAAAGATTTGCTCAAGCGTATTTCTTGACGTCTGGCAAGCCTTTGACAAGGTGTGGCATGATGGCTTGAAATGCAAACTACGACAAGTTCTCCCAGTATGCTTACACGATATTTTAGAATCATATCTCGGGAATAGACTCTTTCGTGTTAAACATGGAGTCGAATACTCCAAGGTCAAAGAAATTTCGGCCGGCGTACCGCAAGGAAGCGTTCTTGGGCCGCTTCTCTATTTGCTATATAATCGTGATATACCGAACGAAGATGGCACTATCCTTGCTACGTTTGCCGATGACACCGCTATCCTAGCAGTAGGTAAAACAATCGAAAAAACAACAGCAAAACTGCAAAACGCACTGAATAATGTAAATGAATGGACGAAGGACTGGTGGATCGCCCTCAATGAATCTAAATCTGTTCACGTGAATTTCACTTACAAGAAAACTAATAACTTGCCAATTTTTCTAAACTCGGCTTGAATACCCTTTGCAAACGAGTCCAAATACCTGGGAATGACACTCGACGTGGACCTACGGTATACAACTTCGGGGTTGTACCAAGAAAACAAATGCAACTATTTTACAAGCTTTTCAAAATAAAGTGCTAAAAGAAATTGTCCAAGCACCGTGGTATAGTAGAAACGACGATATCCACATGGATCTCCAAATTCCGACAATCGAAGCTGAAATTAGAAGCTTCGCGAGAAGGCATAGAAACCGACTAATCGGACATGTCAACAATACAGTCCTACAAATTTTGGCTGAGAGCAATTTATTGCGCCGACTACAAAGGACGAAACCTTTCGACTTGGCGAGATAAAGATTAACCGCTTCTAGATTGCGGAATATGCAGGTTCCTTCAGTGGGAAGTAACCTGCCAAACGTTTTTATTTCGTGATAGAAAAATTGCTTGATAAGTTAATACTTAGTTGCGATATCTAACAAATTTATATCGAAGGGTGGTTTTTTAGTCAGTAAGAATCTGACACTACTATGAGCACGCGCTTGCTATTCTCATAGTGTCTATGGAAGATTTTTCACCCCTCGAAAAAAAAAAAAAAAAAACTTTATTTTTAAGACTTCGAAAAATATTGTAATATTCCGGGAGCCTATATCTTTTCCATTGCCTATAAGCACAATCTCTCCCTTTTATTACTTCAAGTATTTCTCCCCAATCTCTCCTATTCTCCATTCCATTCTAATTAAATATTTACCCCTACCAAGTTGCACCTAATGTCACCTTAATAGTCCCTGTGCTTGTACATACGCTTTCCGCAGAGAACGTCTCCCATTCCAATTGTCTGACCAAATAAATCAGAGCTTTTCTATTTGTTTTGGTTTAATTCATGAACATTTTTTTTTGTTTTACATATTCCGCACGTGGGTGTCCTAGCTGTCATTAGTCCGTCATACTTACAACGGAAAAAGATTGTTTTCTCGTGTTTTGCAACCTTGACGTTGCCTTGAGTTTTTACTAACTACGCAGCCGGAAACAACTACATTTGGTCATCGTTAAAAAAATGATATTTGGCATTTTATGCCAAGGACTCCTCCCACCCTCTTAATAGATTTGTATGGATTCCTACTCACGCATTACAGACCATTAGAAACATAATTAACGACACAAATCTGACACACTCCACCTATGATTAGTTTAAGTGCACTCAACTCACCCCTGATCTTAGGTCCATTAAAACTTCATCGTCAACAATGTCTAGTTCCTCCCAGGACTTTGGTGGTTTTGGTGGTGCCTTTGGCCGTTCATTTCTGTCGACTTTCTCCACAAAGTCTTCATCGTCCATACGGATACTAGCTCGTCGTGCCCTCACTGGTGATGGTTCCCTCTGCAAATTGTGAAGCACTTCGATTTCCTTGTGTGGAGCTTTTGGGCTGATTATGTTGTCCACTGAACTGATACTGAGTCGTTTAAATGGAGATCTAGGTGATGTATCCTTGGGTTGACTATCGGGATCCTTCTTTCTTGGTGATGCTGGTGAAGTAGCTGCAGATGCAGTACTATCACTGGAGTCAACCTTTTGTAACTGAGCCGATTTTGGACGGCTTGGGGAAGTTGGAGAAATTGGTTTGGTGTTGTCGTTAGGGATTTCCAGGCTCAGGATATTCATTTTGTCACTTTCTGGTTTTACCTCCTCATTTGTCACTGTGGCGTCACTATCCGGAGTACGCATTTTAACTACTTCGCCTCCAAAAGTAACCCGTTTTGGTGTCCTTGGTGTAGCTGGTGCCACGTAGTAGTCAACGCTGACCCTTCGATTGATTTCCTCCACCTCACTGTCAGAGAGTACGTGAATGATTCCTGTAGTCTCTATCGGTGGACCGCTAATAACTTCGTCCTCAACACTGCTGGGATAGGTGTCCGGAGCTTCCGAATCGTCTTTTTCTTCCAGAATTCTCATGGTCAATGTGTCATCATTAATCTTGATCTCGGTCTCCAGAATAACCTTCTCTTTCGGTGAGTTGCATGACATTGTGGCACTTGAAAATTCCAACATTTTTTCCTCGTCCGAAGACCTCCAACAGCCATCGGTTTGATTTACTGAGAATGTGTCTGCTTCGGATTCCAAAGTAGGCATCATACGCCAGGATTTGGTGCTTGAGTTCAACTCCTTACTCTCACCCACACCATAGACACTGCACAACAACTCGAACTCTCTGTAGGCCCCATGGGACATGTACTCCGCAAACTCTCGGTTCCCAATCAACTCTCGAATCTTGGTTAGCACTTTCAATGTGATTTCCTGATGAGTCACTTGACCCATTTTGTTGACCAGCATGTCTATGGTGGTTCTTATAATGTAATTCCTTTTGGTTGTGTGTAAGGTGGACTGAACCAGCGCTGGTAAGGATAGCATAACACCGCAGGTTAGGCGTCCACCAAATGGTTCATTTGTGATTTTCTGATTCAGACCAATGTCGAGAATTTGAAGAAGAATGGTCTCTGGCATGGCTGTCTCGGCGAGGTACACTCTCAGGCAGTCCAATGCTCCTTTTCGGACGGTAGGAGCTTGATGCCCTAAATTTTCCACAAGCTGGGGAATTAATGGATCCATGTATGCATCTGCCTTTGGACCGAGAACGACCAAAACATCCACCAGTACTCGTAGAGCGTGTTGTCGCACTTGCCACTCGGCATCGCGTAGACGTTCAAGGAACTCGGCAAACATTTCCATAGGACAGACACTGTCGGGTAAAGTGCGTGTCCTTAGTATGTGCTCCCAGAGCGGAGTCAATTGTAGAACTGAACCGGGTCGCTGTGAGCCGGCTGATGAAAGGTGTTGTCGATGGTACTTCCTTGCCGAACGGGGAGTAGATGTGAGTACATGACGTTGCTGCTGCTGTGGTACTGCTGATGAGCCTGAGCAACTGCTGTCATCCATTGAATTCGTATCCTTGCGCGTGAACATTCGACGAAAGAACATTTTATTGCGATTTAATTGCGAATTATGCAACGGCCGACGGCATGTGTAAGGATTGGAAGGAGTGCACTACGACCGAACCGGATTAGGTAAAACTCATGACTGAGTTGATGGTGAGGAGTTCCAAGCTTTTTGTAGCCAATGCATGTCCAGCGTGAATCGGTAATCGGTGGTTGGCAGAGCTTTTTCCATCAAGTGGACACTCGAGGAGCGATTATGCGCAGGTCCTTTGGCTCACATGTGAGTCCGATGTTACTACCCTGTTGAATGGTGTGTGCTCGTTGTGGTTGTATTGTGGTTGCTCTGGTCTACTCGGCATTTATGTATGCGCTTTCCAGATGACCTGGTTTGGCTGATAACAGAGTTATGAATTTCAATGTTCCCGGCTGGCGAAAGTTGTTGAAGTGAAAGTAAGTCTTCTAGAAAGGTGTGCAGCACGTCGTCGTTTCCAAGTAAATTTCCTTCGTCGTGTGGTAATTTTCATGTTTCATGTGGCTTGGTCGCCAATGCCGGGCTATGTGTGGGGGCGGAGTAGGATGTTGGGCAGACTAGCTATCGGTGAAAGTAAGCAATTTTCGGTTAATGATCGGAGAGATTAGAGTAAGGATAAGATTTGTGGTGCCTTGCGTTTATTGTTTGTGAATTTTATTTTCTGTTAATGAATTGAGTCTAGAATAGGTTTCGGGTAAACTTTTATGGATGCCACTAAATCATTTTGATGTATTTCCGCAATTGGGTTTCCGGGTTTTACGTATTGAATAGTGTGCGTTTGATTTGGAACAATATTCTGTGGAAATGATATAAAAAAATTACAATACGCTCTAATGACAGGCGTAAGATCTTTATATAAATCACAAGGCCTTTCGCCTTCAATTTCAAAAGACCGGTAGTTTTAAGTATCAGCGTGTGAATAGGTACCCCCAGTACCCCCAGTGAGTCAACTGTAATATAACGTGTGTTTCCGTATGTGTGGTTTTTCGACATCGATGTCTCTGAAAATACCTTTGAAGTATTGTAGTATGGGGAACGACTTAGAAACATTATTTGAAAAGTCATGACAGTGACGTTATCAACTAAAACAATAAGAGTAGTTTCAATAGATTAACATATACCAGGAACCACTAATATAAATTAGTCTCGTCTTCAGGCTGTACGGGGTGAAAAGACTGTCAGTTTCCGAGCACCACGGTTGCTAGATGCTTAGGTCTCGCAACCTGGCCCGATTCTGAGACTTACCAGCTATAGCCTGAGAAATTATTCCACCATTCAACCTTTGCCAACATTTTCTTATGTTGGTACTTTGACGCATCCGGTTGGCCACATTATTTTATCGAAAAGGTTTTTAGTCAGAATCTTTTGATGTCTAAAATTACAATCGAGCTAGGTTCTATTGGTCCTCTATATTCAGTTGTGTATTGTTTTGTCATATTACGTGGAGGAAATGCAGGTAAAAAATATGACCTACCATTGAGTAAATAACTTCTATAATCTGATAGAGGAGCACAGATTGACATTTTAATGTTAGCATTTACACTAGTAAAAAATGTCAGGATTTTCATAGTTTTCCAAACATACTTACATACTTAAAGAGCTCTCGACCGTTGAAGAGTCTCTGCCTGAGACACGGCTGCCCTCCTCCCATATGGGACCTAATATCCGACGAAGTATTTTTCACTCAAAGGTACCCAATATTTCTCCTGCTTTCTTACTTATCGTCCAGCACTCGGTGCCATAAAGCAAGACTGGTAAGTTGAGCGTTCTATAGAGCATTGATTTGGTCCGTCGAGTTAGGAGTTTTGAACCCAGTTGTTTTGCCAAACTGAAGTAGCAGCGGTTTTCTAAGGTTATTCTTCGCCGGATTTGCACGAAGGTGTCATTTGCAGGATTTATGTTTGCTCCAAGGTAGGTATACTCCTTAACTACCTCGAAGTTATAGTCAACAGTGACGTTCTGTCTAATGATTTGAGCAGATCATTTTTTGTTTGTTGACAAAATGTAGTTAGTCCTGCCCTTATTTCCTTCAAGACCTACTCGTTTCGCCTGCTCATCAATTGCCGCAAATGCCTCTATAGGGACTTGCTCGGATCTTCCGATGATGTCAATATCGTTCGCGTATACTAGCAGTTGGATTGATTTGTGAAAGATAGTGCGTAGGGCAGGTGTAAACAGCAACACCAACGGTGGCGTCTATAGTTCCAATTAGGTTGAACTTAGTGAATACCTTGCGCGAGCTGCTTCGACGTATTCGGTTCACAGGTCGGTAAGGAATTTCCAATGTTGGTCAGGACATTGGAATAGAGATGGTGGCGGAGGAACCCTTAATGGGCCAACGGCAGCCCTCATACTCCCGTAGTGGACTACTGACACCGGTGTACCCGGCCCCTCGTCCTAGGGGAATAATTAAGGAACTGGCCCTCCAGGTTGGGGGTTGTGCCGTCGGGGTAACTTCCCTACCACCTAAAAAAACTCATGGTTCCGAAACAACCAAAAGCCTCGGATAAGGATGACTCAACTAATGACGACCCCAGCAAACGAAATAAGGACAACGACCTTCGGATCTGTACGTGGAATGTTCTGTCCCTTTACAGACCACGTGCAGCCGAACAACTAGCAGAGGCCCTAGACTGCTATAAAGCAGATATTACCGCCATCCAGGAAGTGCGATGGGATGGGCCGGGCAAAAAGAGGATGAAAAACTGTGACATCTACTACGGTGATTGCTACAGAGGCAACAGGCAACGCTTATTCGGATGCGGATTTGTCATACGCGGCGGACTTAGGCAAGAAGTCTTAAGCTTCCGACACGTAAGCGAGCGTATTATGACTATCCGGATCAAGGCTAAATTCGCTAATATGTTTTCATGCCCTCACGAAAGAAAAGGACCCTGCCACCAAAGAGTGTTTCTACGAGCTCCTCGACAAAACATACGAGCAATGTCCTAAATACGACGTTAAAACCGTATTGGGTTATTTTAACACCAAAATAGGAAAGGAGGACATCTTTGGTAGGGCAATCGGTAAGCATAGTCTACACGACACCACATGTGATAACGGACTAAGGCTAATTGATTTCGCTGTGTAGCGAAATGTCTCCCCCGGCAAGCACATGGTTTCCTCATCTCGATATTCATAAGCAGACATAGCGGTCCAATGATCATGTAACGATCAACCAAATTGATCATATTGCGATCGACGCAAGGCATGCCTCCAGTATTCTGTATGTCCGGACCTTCCGAGCGGCCAACGTAGACTCGGATCATTACCTTGTTGTAGCCAAGGTACGAATGCGGATATCCCAGTCTGAGCAACAAAGAAGAATCACTGTGAGAAAATTTAACGTCGAAAAGCTACAATCGCAAGAGACCGCCAGACTCTTCGCTGAACGTATGTCCCGAAATATCTCAATCACCCCTATGCCACCAGCATCAAGTGCCGAAGACCAGTGGCAACGCTGCCAACGTGCCATCAGAAACGCCGCGACTGATGATCTCGCTCGCCCACCACCGCGAAACCCCTAGTTTGACCCCATATGTGAGAATTGGTCGTATCACGGCTATGCACATTAATAGGGTCAATTTTGGCTGCAGTCCCCTTTTTTTTCCAAAGGATTTGCTGCAAGCATAGAAAGCTATACATGCCTTCTTTACTCGTTGTTCTATGTTTAGCTTCCAGTTAAGTTTAGGATCTAGGATAACTCCTAAATACCTAGCACTGGACAAAAAGAAGAGCGGTTGGCCATTTAGCCGAGGAAGTGCGAAGTCAGGTAGAGTGGTTTTAGTGGTGAAGAGCATCAATTAAGTTTTGCTCGAGTTGACACCGAGACCAGACTTTTTAGCTCAAGCGCTTACTTTACTCAGAGCATTTTCCGTGACTTCGCTTATAACGGAGAAAAACTTTCCTGACACTAGTATCACCATATCGTCTGCGTACCCGACTACCTTGATTCTTTCTCTGTCTAATTGTAAGACGATTTTATTCATGACTGTCAGCCATAGTAGAGGTGAGATAACACCGCCCTGGGGTGTTCCCCTACCTGCAAATTTGGTTATATTGCTATTGCCTAGTGTTGCCTGAATAATTCTAGTGCTAAGCTAAGCTAAGTGCTAAGCTTAGCACTCCAGAGCGGAAATCTGCTTTTTCGGCATAGAGTGTGTCTTCGAGATATTGTTTGATTCGCTCCAGGGTGATTTTAGCTATTATCTTAGTGCCTGCGCAATATCTTAAGGATTTTCTGGCCCAATCGTATCCCTAACGAACATCTTTACCAGAGAACGCAGTGGCAGTGGATTGGTCACACGTTCTGAAAGGGTGACAGTTCCATAGCGAACCATGCTATGCAATGGAACCCTCTAACTCAGGATGGCAGAAGACCTGGCGGTCCGAGGAGAACATGGCGCAGAACAGTCGAGAAGGAGGCACGGCAGTTAGGGAAAAGTTGGGGAGAACTCAGACACATTGCCAGAAATCGTACACGATGGCGCGTAGGCGTAGTAGAGGCCCTAGGACCCACAGGGGATACAGGACATAAGTAAGTAAGCTTAGCACTCCATTTTCATATACAAGGGGGCGCAAAGTTAATCATCCAATTTTGTTTCTGAATTACCTTTTTACTGAATAAAAAAAAATTATTTTGAGTGACGGAGATCTTTACTTGGACCTTTACAATTTTTTTTTTGTTGAGTGGAAAAGATGATATCCGCCAAGCGGCTGTCGCCAGTGTTGATACACATTTGTGCCCGCTTGTTGGCATAAACCCGCGACTTCGAGTAGCCCCAAAGAAAGAAGTCTGGGCTGGTTAAATCGGGCGATCTTGCTGGCCATGCCAAATCGCCAAAACGGGAGATTACGCGACCATGAAACGCTTCCTTCACAATATCCATTGTGGCTCGTGCTGTGTGTGCGATTGCACCGTCTTGTTGAAACCGCATGTTCACCAACCCCCTCCATGCAATTCCGGCAGTAAGAAGTCGTTTATCATGCCCCTGTAGCGTTCGCCAGTAACAGTGACCGCATTGCCGATGGCGTCCTCAAAAAAATACGGCCCAATCACTCCGCCCGCGTGAACGCCGCACCACACAGTCGCTTTGAGTGAATGTAACGGCTCTTCGTGCATCGCACGCGGATTTTCAGTGCCCCAGAAATGAAGATTTTGCTTATTGACGTAACCGCTTAAGTGGAAATGCGCCTCGTCGCTCATGATGATTTTCGACACAAAATCGTCCTCTTCGTTGTTGAGATTGAGGATGGATTGACAGTAATTCACACGCGACTGACGGTCAGGAGGCATTAACCGATACACTGTTTGCACTTTGTAGGGGAACATGTGTAAGTCTTTCACTAAAATTCGCTGTAGGGTCCCTCTGGTGATGCCCAATTGCGTGGCCCGTCGACTGGTTGATGTTTCTTCATTCTCAGCGACATCGGCAGCCACAGCCGCGATATTCTCGGCCGAACGACCAGTCCGGTGGCGGCCACGCCCTGCATGGTCTCCTGTGGTTCCAGTCTGTTCGAATCGAGTAGCTAAGCGTCGGAATATTTGCACAACTGGCGCGACACGATTAGGAAATCGACGTCGAAATTCATGCTGCGCTAACACCACCGACCGATTATTGGTCAAAAAAATCTACACAATTATTCCAGGCTCTTGCAGAGTATAGCGCTGAATTGCTTATCTGCTTATATACTGCAGCTGTCTAGTTCACAAACGTCAAATATGATTGACGTACGACGCCAATTGCAAAAATTATAATATCTTCCGATAGGGTGATTCATTTTACGCACCTTATAATACCGATTTTTTTGGCACTGTTTGGTCTATACTATCTAAAACAGAAGAAGTAAAGGAAACGACACTGTGATCTATTTGAAATTGATCGACTTTTCAGGATCAACTTCAGGAATTTTTTTTTTTTTTGCCGAGAGTAGGTGAGTAGATTTTTACTCACTAAAAAAACACCTCTCTTCAAAAGTAATACTACAACTAAGCCGACGCTTATCCAGCAGTTTTATTTTCTCTTACGATACACGTGATTTTTGGGGAAAAAAAAAAAATGTTCGTACGAAGTTAAAAGAAATGTAGAACTTTAGGCAGGTTAAATTCCAATGATAGTTCCTGCCTTTTTCGCGACCGGTATATACTATGACGCAAGGTCAAAAGGTTTTATCCTTTGCAGACGACGAATTGAATTATTCGCGTCAAGTAGTTGAATGACGGTACGGTTACAATGGCCGTGAACACGATCTTTGTGTTTACGCGCAAATTTTGTTATCTCTTCGACGACGCTGGGAATTCCCAGATCTCGATGAATATCTTCGTTACGTACATACCACGGTGCGTTGACGATCGTTCTAAGAACTTTATTTTCAAAAGTTTGTATGATGTTTCTATTGCTTTTCTTGGTACAACCCCATAGTTGTATACCATACGTCCAAACTGGCTTTAGCACTTGCTTATAGATAAGCAGTTTGTTATGTAGGCTCAACTTCGAATGTTTTCCGAGTAGCCAGTACATTTGTCGGTATTTGTTTTGAAGTTCGTCGCGTTTCTTTTTCACGTGTGATTTCCATTTGAGCTTGACATCTAGAGTCATTCCTAGATATTTTGCTTCGTTTGCGTACGGTATTTGAGCCGAGTTTAGATATACAGGCAATCTATCTACTTTTTTGTAGGTAAAGTTGACGTGAGTAGATTTGCTTTCGTTCAGCAGAATACGCCAAGAATTCGTGCAAGCGTGGACTTTATTAATAGCATGTTGCAGCTTTCCAGTTGCTGCTTCAATAGTTTCGCCCGTGGTCAATATCGCCGTATCGTCCGCAAATGTGGCGACGACGCAGTTTCTTTCCTGCGGGATATCACGCGTGTAGAGTACATATAGAAGTGGGCCAAGGACACTTCCTTGTGGAACTCCGGCCGCAATCTCCTTGAAGTCAGAGTAATCATTTCCATGCTTAACACGAAAGAGTGAGATACGATAGTAGGATTAGAAAGAGTTGCCGTGGCAGTAGTCGTTGCAATTTATACTCCAAGCCTTCGTGCCAAACCTTATCGAAGCTTGTGAGACGTCAAGAAATACACCACAACAAATCTTTTTTTCTTCCAGAGCTTTCTCAATCACGTCAGTTATTTTATGGACTTGGTCAAATGTAGAATGTTTAATTCTAAATCCAAACTGATGGTCAGGAATGAGACGTCTTTCGTCGATTACGGGCTGTAGGCGTTTGGAAAGCAGTTTTTCAAATATTTTTGAGATAACCGGTAATAGGGAAATAGGCCGATATGATTTCGTCTCATTTAGCGGTTTGCCTGGTTTCGGGACCATTATAATCTCGGGGATTTTCCATTGCCTCGGAACATAAAGCAATCTGAACGAAGCCTTGATCAAATAGAGCAGTTTGATAATAGCTTTATTCGGCAATTCTTTGACTACCTGCGCCGTTATCAAGTCGTACTTACTTACTTACTTAGATGGCGCTACAGTCCGGGGGGACCTGGGCCTCAACCAACAAACCTCTCCAGCCAGCACGGTTACGAGCCAGCTGCCTCCAGTTGCGCACGCCAAGTTGGTTGAGGTCCCCCTCCACTTGTTTGCGCCACCTACCGCGAGGTCATCCTCTACTGCGTCGTCCATTCGGGGTGGATTCGAAAACTTTCTTAGCGGGAACGTTGAGCTCGAACTTTTTTTACTTTAAAGTTGTCAGATGTCGTGACTGGGGAGTCGGGCGTTAACGAACGGCTTAAACGTTTCTTCTAAGTGCAAAGCAAAAAGTTCTGCCTTTTCTTTGTCGCTATTGGCCTAGTTTCCATCGATTTTCCGAATTGGTGGTGCTTGTATTTGAGGTTTCCGGATGGCTTTTAGCGCTTTCCAAAGCGAATAATTTGATTCTCTTTCACCGCATAGATTTTCATCTCTAAGGCGATTGCATAGTCGGTTAAGGACCGTTTTATGCTGCGGTGCACGAGTGATTTGCCACTTCTTTTGAGCTTTTCGTTTCTCCCTCACCAGTTCAATGATTTTTCTGGGATACTTTTCGTTGCGGTTGATCTTATAGCTTCTAGAAGGAGTGTTTCTCCATGCCGCTCTTTGCATTGCTTCCACGAAACGATCAATTTCGTCCTCTAGTTCACAAGGTGTTTTAAGTGATACATTTAAGGCGATATTTGTTTCGCAATCATTTCTAAAGCCCTCCCAGTTTGTTCTATTGATAGTGAGTCTTGGAGGTCCTTTTTTCTCGATCAGCGCTTCTCCAAGTAATAAAATTACCCGCGAGTGGTCAGAAGAGAGATCAAAACATTCTTTGACTGTAATAAACTTCTCGTAAATGCCGTTTGTAACAAAAAAATCGATAAGATCGGGAATTTTTTGTGAGTCAGTTGGATAATAGGTCGGTTTTCCTGTCGAATAAAAATAACAACCGAAGTCATATGCCACTTCGTAGAGAATTTTTCCTTTAGAAGATGTACATCTTGAACCCCAGAAGGTGTGCTTCGCGTTGAAATCTCCACCAATAAGGAAATTTGAACCAAGGTCATTGAAGACACGAAAGTAGTCATCTTTTTCTAGTAAGCATCGCGGCGGACAGTAAACAGATGTTATATTGTAGCTCAGGTGTTTATTTTTAACCCTTGCCGCGCACAACTGCAGTTTTTCCAGCTCTATGCTTATATCGGCCGAATGTTCGATGTTAGTTTTAATGAATAAGGCCGAAGCGCCCCGCGCTCTATCAGAAGGATGGTAGGCGTGATAACCAGCGTAACTTCTTATCTTTATTTGCGACTCCCTTGTTAGATAGGTTTCGGAGGTAAAACATATGTCGATATTTTCTCTTATTGGAAACATTTCTAATTCGTTAGATTTTTGTAAGAGTCCATTTGCTATTTTAAGCAAAGCGTCCATATTTACTTAGATTTAGATATAAGGTTAGCCATACAAAAGCTTTCGACGTTACTAAGACGTTCGAGAATCCGTTTGTTAACTTCACATTGTTCCTCGAACTTAGCGTAGATGCTGTTTAGAATTTCATTCAACGGATCAGAGGGTGGTCCGTCATTTCGTTTGGTTGCTTTGACTGCAGCCTGAGAATAGGTCAGACGTACGGGGTTCGCTGGCTTATCCGAGGTTATTGTTCGTTCAGCCTTTTTAGTGGACGACTTTGACGTACGTTTAATCGGCTCAGAAGGCTGGTTGACTGTTGTAAGAGTCTGCCCTGCTGATTCAAGCGTCCTTTCAGTCGGCTTAGTAGTTTGAACATTTGTTTTACGAGCCCGCTCAGTCTGCTTAGCAATACGTTCTATCGACTTAGGAGCCCGATCGACTGATTTTGTTCCCCGTACGATCGGCGTTGTAGATTTTTTCCGTCGCATCTGTAGTTCCTTAGCGACTGTCTTCCTTTGCAGTTAACGCAAGTTGCTTTTTCATTTTTGCTCAAACTGCAATTTTCCGAAGAGTGTTTTCCAGCGCATTTAACGCAGCGCGGCTCTTTCCGACAATACGCCTGTGTATGGTTAAACTCTTGGCAACGCTTACATTGAGGGATGGTCTTCGTGCTGACACGTAGCGGCTTGATTTTAACAACCATACTCATGATTGTAGGAATGTTATATATCTTTTCCTGGCTTTCCGTTTTATCGAATGACAGCACAAAAAGCGGAAGTTTACGTTTCACTATAGGTTCTTCTCCACGCTCGGGTCGTTTTCTCTCCTTTTTTAAAAGGTTCACGGTGTCCAGAATGTTATAATCTCTATCGCGTAAATCATCTATAACGTCTTCTTTAGCGCATGATGGATGAAGTCCCTTAGCTACGACCCTCAAGGGTCTCTCAGACTTGTTTTCGTAAGTATGCCATTGAATTGTTTCGTTGTTAAGCTTTTGAGATACAGCCCGATAGCCCTCAGCGTCATTAACCTTGATTTTCCATGCATCGTTTCGCAAGGAAGTTATTTCAAATTCTGTAGCGATCGTTGTTTTTAAAATTTTCTTCAAAGAATTGTAGTCCGCAACGCCTGTAATATTTATTGGTGGAGGTGCGCGTTTGCTTTCAAGTTTCTTATCAGATTTTGGCTGCGCTTTCCGATTAGGTTCGTGTTGTCTAACAACACTTCAGGAATATGACGTAATTTTTCACGAATGAGAGCTTTATATCTTACCCAGTTAGTATTTCTAAAATCAAAAACTAAATTACGATTTTGGACAGGTGATAACAAGACATTACGTTTCACAGGCAAATGGTCTGAACTTAGATCGTGGATTACCATAGGTTGGCTAAATAGTTCTGACATGACATTAGATACCTAATTACTCACACATAGACGTTACCAGGAAAAAATCTGAAAATACCATCTTAAACAACAACAAAAAAAACACCTTTCAATTATTTTTCGTATAAAAACATTTATTTCCTAATAATTTTCTTTTATTACATCTAAAGTTAAAAATATCCTTAAGAATACTTACTGTATACAAATTTAGATTTTTACAAAAATCATTTCGTTCCTTAAATATAAAAACTTTAAGACTCAGGCTTTAGGATTATACACTTCTCGTTATGTATAATAAAAGTTATAAGAAAGTAAGTTCTGTTTTCTTTTTTTTTTTTTAATTTTATAGTCAACTACTTACAAAACTAAACAATTAGTTTCTACATATATATCCTTAAAGTAGGTTATTACTTAAGTTTTTGTTCGCTGAATTCAGACAATATATTTTGCATCTCAAATAAAAATTTCATTCAGTAAATCTTATGGCAAGATTTGTTTATTTTTATTTTTTTAATTTTATAGTTAATATAGCACACGGGAAAATTTAGTCTGATACAAAAATTTAACTTAAACACTAAATTCAATGAGGTTTTAGCTAGTTTTTGAAAAAAAAAAAACAAAAGAAAATGTCACTTTACTGGAGAAAGTTACAGGGAAATACAAACTTAGCAGATACACAAACCTTCACGTGTGTTTTATATGGATTATTGTATTTAGGATTTGAACCTTGATACAAGGTGATTCACATTTACTTTTCTATAAACTATGAAATGGATGTGTGTAGACATCATAGAACAGTTAATTAGGATGCGTTACTTTGTTTTTTTGTTTTGTTTTTCTGTGTATTTTGGATTTGACGTTGGACGCCCAAAAGAAAAAAAAAAGGAAAAATTACAACAAAATCTACTTAAAACTTAAAGAAAGGTAAAAGTTGAAGCTTAACTAAGTCGAACTGGTTCTAGTCTAGAATAATACAAAGAGTCTAAATAGCTAATCCTCCCTAGAGCTACATATATACAGACGGTGTGAAGTGGCAACATCTACACATATTCCTCGGAGGCTTTTTGTACACTGGCTGGTATCCTAAGCGATGGCGGGTGATGTTCTCCCACGGAGTCGGGAAGCTCAGCGATGTCCTTGAATACACCCATCAGACTTTCGAAATTTGGTCCCCAGTTGAGGAGGTAGTCCCATCCCAGAGTTGTGGTGGATGGTGATGCAGCACCGTTTGGTTGGCGATAGATACCACCCATATGCGTGGATAGATCATCGTCAGAGGCGACTAGAGTGCTGAGGGAGCCTCGGAACGAAGAATCAAAGCCATCATACGAGGGCGGTGGCATTGGTGGTGCTTTGTTAGACTTCGTGACACTTTCATTGCCACGACGATCCTCCTCACCGCCACTCTTTGTGTATTTGTCTCCACTGATGCTGTTGTTGTCGTATTCGATTTCAGAGCAAGTGAAGCTATCGTTACCACTCTCATCAGTTGATGTAGAGCTATGCGCATCGACATCGGCCGAATGATGAACGCCTAGTGAAAGGTGATGACCACCACCAGGCACCCGTGGCGCTTCACTACTGCTGGATACTGCGTCCAGTGTTGAGACGAGGCTGGATGTTCGTGGCCTAACGTTGAGACGTTCGATTTCCTCTGCAGTGAGGCCCATCGGAGCCTGTGGGGTTGATTGAGTCGGCACAACGGGCTTTTGCCTGCTAGCACTGGAACTCTGTCCAGATAGCTGTGACATCACTGGACTATTGAGACTTCGCTCGCTATTGCTGTGAAGAGCGTCTTTACCTACCCCCCCTGAGCTGGAGGTAGTTGCCAGCAGAGCACTTTGGAGGGGTTTCCCAGATATATCATGCAACGTGAGGATGCGTGGCTGCTGGGAACTTAATTCAGAGCTTGGCGATAGCCTAGCAAGTGGGGTACTCTGATGAGGACGTGGTGTGCTTGATGGCGGTGGTTGACTAGCTTGTGGCGGAACCCTGGGTGCGTATGGCCCTCCATGATGAGGAGAATGCCTATGCTGTTGCTGCGCTGGCGATGCTTGATGCTTATGATGCGTATAGGAGGCAACGGGTGGCGGAGTAGCCTTGTATTTTCGAACTCCACCAGCTTCTCGATAGCCCTTGTAGTGGTAAACAATGTCGATGTCAGATGGAGCGATAGAGCTTGCGTTTTCTAGATCATAGTGCTCTGGGAACTCCGACAAATCTACAGATCCAGGATGGTCATGGGGATGATGTGATTGACTTGGTGGTGGAATTGGCGGATGGTGCTCGTCTCGCAGTGGCGGACTTTTGCTTACGACTTCTCTTTCTATGATATCAGGTCTCTGTGGTCGTTGATGTTCACCAGGACCAATCTCTCGTTCTTTGTATTTCTTTGAAATCAGCTCAGGTCCGACTATATGATGACCTCCTACACCACGGATTAAGTCTCCGTTATCTCCAAGGTATCCCACGCTCGGGTCATTGGAATGTAAGCCCCTCGCCATGACACAGTCCCCATTATTACCACCGATTCCTGAGCTACCAAGCATCGTTGATCCTCCATTTTGTTTGCTTTGCAAGCCCGGTGCTCCACCGGGACCACCACTCTTCTCCTTCTGCTGTTTTCGGAAACGAAACACCACAAATGACACGAGTATTGCCACCAAGAGGATCACGAAGAACACAATAACCAGTGTAATGCCAATGCTGAGAGGATCAGCTACCTGTGCCGCTCCAATGCCCAATACTCCAACGCATCCTTGGAACACTTTTCCTCGGGTTAACACCTCACTAAATACACTGCCGGAACCATTGAATGGCTGAACCTCATTGTTGATAGTAAAATTGGCCAAACAACCCTCGAAACTCACGGGCATTGTCTCTTGCTGAAGGTATTCTCGACGAACTCCACCCACTGAGAGAACGGTCAGGTAGGGATCCAGGAAGTCGTGAACACCTGCTGAATCCAATTCGTCACCAACTTTCCGTCCATCGACTAGAATTCTCAACACCCGGTTAGATGCATGTAAGGTCAAGTTGTGCCACTTGCCATCAGACAGACTGTCGGGATCATTGACTGTCATGTTGACAGATGTACCCTGCCGTGAGCTGTACATGAGTTTTCCAGACCTCAGCTCGACCGACGTGAAATGTTTGTTAGTCGCGGCAAAGAGAACAATTCCATTCGTCTGGACTGTTCTGAATAGTAGACTCAGTGTCTTTGGTGGGTCTTCAATCTGGGCCATTGAGGTGATGTTATCATTGTTTATGGTAAAGCGACGCCTTCGAGACTCCACATCATAGGTCCAAACGTTGTTTCCTCCATAGAGGTTATCCAACAGCTGCATCCGTCGGTGCTTCTCAGAGATCTTAAACTCCACGAAGCCACCGTCACTAATGGAGATAGGTTCCAGCGAGCTGTAACAATCGGGTGATAGTAAACTACCGCCGCACTGACACATAGCTGTATGCCATCGATCCATGCAGATTCCAAATGAGCCACAGAGTGAGAGAGCTGGGTCTGATGGTAGTCCTTGTTGACATGGACCACCATTGTTGCTGCGATTGCAAGTGGACGTTACTCCTCGTTGTTTCAATGGACTGCTCATGTTCAATGGACGCCCGTTGATAGAAACGCTATGGACACATCCTACTAAGTCATCAGTGTGGATTTGTCCTGGTCTTTCAAGAACCGGATCTGCTGTAGAGAGACCACCAATCAGAAGAGGCTGTTTGTTGAAGTTGAGGGTTCTGTAGGGAAAGAAAAGAGAGTTAGGATGGTGCACCTGCATCCATTTTTAGTATAACTTACCCCGTAGGACCGACATCGTCCGCATAACATGTGGCATCTCCGGGTCTGCAGTCTTCACAAACATCTCCGTTCTCTGTGCATTTAGCGACACTTAGAGACATAACTCGTCCGTTCCGCGTTGCTGTCACTTTATGCCACTTTCCATTGGCTAGGGTGTTCTTGGTTCCGCTACCTACTACCACAGTTGTAATGGCAGTTCGGGCTCCTCCAAACGAGAATAGAGCCTTCCCTTTGACCACCTCTATGGCAACGAAGTCCGAACGACCTCCACTCTGAATGCCATAATTATACAGGAGCAGTGCATCAGGCTTGGTTGTAGCAAAGATGATTGAGATGTCATTTGTAGCCGCGTCCAAAGGTGGGAATGCCATGAAAGAAAGTTCCTCAAAGCCAAAGGTTGTCTTCTCACAGTGTCTTCCATATCGCCCACCCACACAACTGCACTTGTATCCAGGCTTGAGTGCCACACAAAGTCCACCATGGAGGCAAGGATTTGGTCGGCATGAGTCCGCAATATGCTCGCATTGGTTGCCTCGATAGCCTGGTCTGCATAGACAGAAGAATGACGAGCCATCGGGGCTCTCTCGACATGATCCTCCATTGCGACATGGACTTCCTGAACAGACATCTCCTCTTTCCAATTGACAGAACTTGCCCTCTCTATGTGGAGGACATGTACACTGGAAGTCATATCCCTGCCTCCTGCACAGGCCATTAGCATTGCATGGATTGGGAGAGCAAGGATCTTGCCGTTTCTCACATTGGCGTCCAGTGTAGCCATCTGGACATTTACAGATGAAGTCATGAGTTACCAAGGGCGCAGTGAAGATTAACGTTTGACTGTCGACTATATTTAGTGGACCCTCATCATGAACTCGGAAATCTTCGCTGCAAACTCCGCCATTGTCGCAGGTGTTTGTACTTGAGCAGGGTGTGAACCCAATTATCACTCGTGAAGGGGATTGAAGAAGTCTCTCGATTGTCTCAAGCTTCTTGTTAAGACGCTCAACGATATACCTCGGCGATCGGTAACTTTGACTTGACGTTTGTAGACCGAGAGCTACTTGAAACCCAGTTTGATTCAAGTTGTTCCGAATACTGTATAAATTATATTCGTCTCCATGGTCAGTGCTGGCCTTGAGAATGTCCAAGAAGCTGCGGTAATAGTTCGCAAGGAATACCTCCGCTGTCATATTGTCGACATTGATGGTGATCGAGTTTGCAACGGTGGTGTTGTCAAAGCCTCTGAATTCTACAGTGACCGTTGATTGGACGTCACTGTGCTTACCATCATTACCAGACACAGAGTAGGAGTACCCATGAGTAGAAGTCTTCTGGGTGGTGTGAAGATCGCATTTGTTGGGGATCGTTAGAATACCCAAAGGACTGCTCTGCGAATCTGGTTTAATGCGACATTTGTAGTCTCCAGTGGTGTCCGGATCATTTGGATGTACATCAGCGATCTTACCAATTGGGATTTCATTGTTAAATATATTAAGGAGAACATGTACCATCCTAGGAGTTGACGGACTATCATTCTGATCGAGAATGTTCACAGTGATTGTGTGTTGTGATCGCATCTTTGGTTTTCCATTATCTTCGACTTCCACGATCACCTCTAGAGTAGGAGTGACCTCACGATCTATACTTCTCGTAGTCTTCATTAGCCCTGAGTGCTTGTCAATACTAACCATTGTCTTGTGTTTGCCTCCGACGAGGTAATAAGTAAATGGTCCTCCATTTGGTGGTAGGTCGGGATCACTAGCCGAGAGAGTCATTATGGACGTTCCTGGTGGCTCGTTCTCCGAGACATATCCAATCACACCATTCGCATCGAAGATCGGTCCATTGTCATTTACATCCAAGAGTTCTATTTTCACGGTTGCTGTTCCGGTTTGCGGCGGAAGGCCTGTATCGATAGCACCAACGATGAGGTTGTATGTCGGAATCGTCTCCCGATCGAGCATCTTTGCAGTCTCGATCTGCCCACTTTGGGGATCAACCTTAAAAGCTTGATTAATATTTCCGTTTATAATTGAGTAACTGAACTGGTTGTTCTGAGGACGAACGTCCTTATCCACCGCCTTGACAATAGCAACTTTGGTTCCAATAGATGATCCCTCGGATATACTAGATTCGTAGAGATGATTAAGGAACTCAGGAGGATCATTACCATCCTGAATCGATATGATCACTTGAGCTTCGTCAGTATCATTGCCTCGTATTCCACCGAAATTCTTTGCCATGACTGTGAGAACGACACGACTCTGAGTCTCACGATCGAGGTTTCTGGATACAAACATCACGCCTGTTTCTGCATTGATCGCGAAACCCTTGTCATTGCTAGAGCCTACTAGAAGGTAGTAAACTTTTCCATCCTCGCCAGCATCCTTATCTGTAGCTTGTATAGATCCAATAGTTGTTCCAACCTCTGCGGATTCCGAAACATCGAAATGGAAAACAGGCTGCAGGAATTGTGGATAAAACTCATTCACTCCTGTAATGTGAACCACAACTTTAGCCATTCCCTGCATTGTAGAGTCAGGATTCACAGCTAGGACCTGCAATATGTACTCCTTCTTTTCTTCGTAGTCGAAACTGGCTGTAGAGTTGATCATACCATTGCTTGTATTAATCTTGAATAGATCACGACCAGATCCACCAGTGATCGAGTACCGGATAATAGCATTCTTCGGTGAATCCTTGTCTGTCGCATGGGCGCGGAATACGAACGTGTTTTGAGGTTGATTCTCTGCGAGATAGGCATGGTATTCAGACTGATTGAACTCCGGAGCATTATCATTGATATCGGTGAGAATGACAGTCAACATAGCAACGGCCATCTTTGATTTGAAACCCAAGTCCTCAGCGGTTATATTCAAATGGTACTCCTGAATTAGGTCGTAGTCTAGCGGCTGCAAGATCGTTACTGATCCCGTCACTGCATTTACAGCGAACTCCTTTCGTTCATTACCTCCAGAGATTGAGTAGCGAATCATTCCATTTGGCCCATCATCGCGATCTGAAGCGCTGACGGTGAGGATCGTCGAACCTATTGGTTCATTTTCTGGAACGATCACTTGGTAGCTTAGCGCTGTAAACTCAGGCGTGTAACGATTGTCGCCTGTGACTATGATCGTGGCTGTCACTTCATCAGTTTGCGGTGGTACTCCACGATCGATTGCTTTGATCTTTAGAGCAAAGGCTGTATTTGGTCGGACTCCAAGTGGTTTCGATACAGATACCCAACCATCTTGCTTATTGATAACAAATTGCGATGTTCCATTCCCCCCGACAATCGAGTAATCTATCTCTGCATTTACTCCATAGTCCAGTTCATCCTTGGCCATGACTTGAACGATTTTCTGTCCGGCCTTAGCATCTTCCGGAACCGGCGATAGATAGCTACGCGATTCAAATCGCGGTGGATTGTTATTCGCGTCCACTACGTTGATGTTCACTAGACATTCGGAGTACATTGGAGGTTTTCCATTATCCGTGGCAAGGACCGTCATTGAGTACATATTTTCTGGTGATGCCTCAATCTGGGAGTGTTTATACCTAATCGTGCGCTTGCTGAAAATCTCACCAGTAGCCGGATCGATGGTAAATAGATCAGACGGGTGCTGCAGGGAATATGAGATCACCGAGTTGGGTCCCTGCTTATCTCGATCAGTGGCGATCACTTGTCCAACAAACGCCACAGATCGCTGTAGCTCTGGGAAGTTGAAACTATAGTAACTGTGTTCAAATTCTGGAGCATTATCGTTTTGATCTTGGATGGTGATCGTGAGTGGGGTCTCCGATCGCCATGCTCCATCAAAGGCTGCCACTTTCAAAAGATACTCATCTTGCTGTTCACGATCTAGATGTGCGACTACGGTGACATTTCCACTAATTGGATCGATGGTGAATTTCTCGCCTGGGTTCTCAGTGAAGCTATAGGTGGCATTAGCGTTTGCTCCTACATCGAGATCAGATGAAGTTAGCTTGATCACAAAACTTCCAATTTCAGCATTCTCGGTGACATTGACACTGAAAAGGCGGGTGAATCTAGGAGGATTGTCATTTTTATCCAACACGGTTATGATCACACTGGCACTTCCCGTCATTTGAGGCATTCCTTGATCTACAGCTTCCACGATCAGTTCATAGGATGCTATGTCCTCACGATCCAATCGCATAGTTGTGTACACTTCTCCACTATCTGCGTCCATTTCAAATGTTCCATCGAAATCGTTGGCTAGCCGATAAGTGATCTCACCATTAACACTAGCATCACGATCCTTGGCACTCACCTTTACAATAAACTGTGGTGGGGTTTCCTCTTCGAGGATCTCTGCATTGTAGATCAGTTTTTCCATAACCGGAGCATTATCATTTGCATCCGTAACATTGATCGTGAGTAGCATCACACTCCGAAGACTCGGTCGATCAGAATCCGCTGCCTCGATCCAGATCTCGTATTGATGGGCAGTTTCATAGTCAAGACCATCTTTACCAATCGATGCAACCCCAGTACCAGGGTCGATTCGCACTGCTTCTCCAATATTTCCACCGGCGATAGAGAATTTGATATTCCCCGCTGCACCTTTCTTTGGAGACGTTGCCAGAATCTTGGTGATCATTTTACCCTCGACCACGTCTTCTGGGAGCATAAACTGTGTATTGGCCATGTACGAGAATGTCGGAAATAGGTGTGCTGGTCTAAGTAAGATAGTTAAATCTGCACTAGCACTTTGGGGATCAGGTCCTTGATCAGTGGCATGCATCACGATCGAGTAAACCATGTCGAAGCCGCCTCCATTGGATGATAACTCAACTTTAGTCTTTATAACTCCAGACATCTCATTGATGTCAAACTTATCCATGTCCTTTCCGCTAATCGAATAGATGATCATGGCATTAGCGCCATCATCACTATCGATAGCACGAGCTCCAAAGATGAATTCCCCGCTCTTGATGCGGTCTGGTACATTGACGTTGAAGCTTGAACTCTCAAACGCCGGTGAATTGTCGTTCACATCGAGAATGGTAACAGTCAAATTGACAGTAGAAGCACGTGGTTCTGTTGCTGAGCTATCCTGTGCCATCAGAGTGAGGTAATAAACAGCAGTGTCCTCCCTATCTAGACTGGCAGCGGTAGTTATTTCACCAGTGTCCGCATTCACATGGAATTTGTCCATCTTCTCACCAAGTAGGCTGAATCGAATCTTCGCATTCAAGCCGGTGTCCTTGTCTGTCGCGATAGGATGAAGGACTTTTGTGCCAATTGGAAGATTCTCCTGAACCATTGCGTGGTATGATTGACGCGCAAACTCTGGCCGATGGTCATTCATATCCTGAACGATAACTCGAACGATTCCCGTACCAGTCAATGGTGGAGATCCTAGAAAGAGAAGAAAGAAAATGATAAGTTGTGGTTTTGATGGTTCATTGTCCTAACTTAGAAATTCCATTCAACATCTTGATAAGACGCCTCTTCCATTTCAAGACACAATTGTGTGCTCCCTTTGTGCACACATAATAAATTGCATCAAGAACCAATAAACCACAAAACAGTTCGAACAGCAGATGCTGTCCAGCAGATATGACTGGCTTCCACCTCTTCTGCCACACTTACTCAGTGTAGTGTTCCTGATCTAATTTAACGAGCAAATTGAATAATTCCCTTAAAAGGAGCCCAATGCATAGCAAAGGCACATACACACTATGGAACCCATGTGCACTTTTCCGAATCCGAATCCGAATCCCTATCGAGGATCTTGGTTCATTTTCTTTCGATTCAAGGCACATTTCGGTTGAATTACTGTAGGCTGTAGGTTCTGAAATTGGTGCCGTACTGTATTCCAAATAAGTTGTGTGTATGTGTAGTTATTCATATTTGTGTTTGTGATCTTTTTTTTTTTTTGTGGTGCGCAAATTGAGTGTGGTTGGTAATGGGGCACTAGAGAGAATGATGCTGCCTAGAGAGTGGTACGCACAGAAGGTCGTGGATTGTGGTAATATGATTGGTTACGGTTTGAAGATAGAATCCAGGTGTCGCCTTTTTGGGGTCGATGTGCAATTAATTGGAATTAAGTGGAGTTCCCTCCTTAAGTTGCTGCAGGAGACTTTCCAATTACAATGCAATTATATGGACAATTAAGCGGAATAGAGAAATGGGAAGACAATCCTTATTAACTCTACAAATGTGGGTATTATGAGGAAAAGAGATTGGGACGTCGGCATTCATGGAAAAACTCCACAAGGTTGAATACTATCAGCACCGTCTTTTCTGTTATCCAACAAATAGGGAAGCTGTTGGATGTAACCCAGATTCATCAAAATATGATTTGTGGTCTAGGTTGTGTCAATATCGAGTGTAATGCTTAAAAATGTCGTCATAGACCGATTGTACCAGAGGACGGTCTGAAAAATCTATATATTTTTATAGTATATATGACTCTTCCCCGTTTTGTAATGGAAGATAGACTCAGAATGAACAGTAGAGGGCCTTAGAAGTATTTTAACCTGCATATGGGGCCCGCGTTGGGCGCCAGTTTCGTTTCGTATCTGCAATATCCCAATACGAGTATACACATACTTTGAGTTTAACTTTTACAAGCGAATGCATGCGACAGTAGGACTGTCTGCAGCATCACTAAGAGGCTCATAGGTGGTCAGAGTTCTAAACAACACCAAGCGAAGAGTTTATGTAGTAGAATGCTGATTTCGGACGAGTCTCAGCTCAAGAAGTGTAGAGAACATTTCGTAGCAGTGCCAAACTACTTAGACGGCAGCGTTGTGAACTTGGATTGAAATGAGCCTTCCGAAGCAACATATTCCTGAGTTATTTCGTCCAATATCCTGATGTCAAGGTACCCAACTCAATCTGGCACGGCTTTATATACATACTGCCTTGAGCATTGTGTGGCAACTCCAAGCTGTTTCAGATTTAATGACAGAGGATTGCACCATCTTGTGGGAAGTCTGACTATCAATGTCAATGGTGATCTTTTTTTTAACAGGTATGTAGCCAGACCCAAATGGCGTGTAGGAACTGCGACCAGAAAGATACATTGTGCCAGAGGCTACATTTTAAGGCAGCGGTACTTCACTTTTCTTATGAAATCTATAATTACTGCTGCAGAGGAGGACCTTATGTCTATTAGAGATATGATGTCCTTAAGGAAAAGGCTTCACCTAATTCTACACAGAGCTACACAATCACATAGACGGTGTTCTGAAGTTACGTCCTCTTCTAGGTAGATGTGGTAGGTGATTTCCTCCGTAATTCTCATTTTATTAAGGTGGTGAAGTAATTATTAGTGACCGGCAAGGAAGCTCACAAGCTTTCTTATGTCGTTTCTGCCATATTTAAGGATATCAACTGCCATTTTTTGGCAAAGTTGGACACCTCTTTTAGTTGTCTGAGACCTTGGGCGTTATTTCAGTGGGAGATGCATATTTTGCATTCACTACTGTTTAGGGTCAGTTTAAAGGCAGAATCAGATATTCAGGAGGCAGCTGACCACATATTTAACATCGCAAAATCAGCTTCAAAGAAGTTAAGTTATCTTTTCAGAGCAACCTCCTCTTATATGCAAAGCACAAGGAAGACCGGGGATTGAGTACTGCTCTCAATCGCACTACCTAGATCTACGTGACAGCATCCAGAGGCGAGAAGTTCGCTTAATAGAAGATCCACACACTACAACTTTCAATCGTTGGCTCATCGAAGGCAGGTGGTAGATTTATGCCTGTTTTACAGATATTACCATGGCGGATGTTCGGAAAACCTCAACAGAATGATCACTAGAAACTTGAACTTTCAACGTCATCAGGCAGGCCACTAGAGCACACAATTTTCATGTTCACCTGGTAACCATAAGGACAACTATACTGGAAAACTACAATCAGAAATAATTTAAACGCAAAATTAATAGGTATCGGCTGGCACCTCGGGACGCTGGCTCGGCGTTAAAAGTTCGCCTTTTCCGAGGGAAGTTTATAAAAAATAAATTTCAAAATTTACGAAAGAGCCCGAGTCTTCTGACCAGATGCTTGTTTTTTTAAATACAGGGTGGCGTACGAATCGTGCTACAAAAACAAAACGTAATAACTTTTTTTCTGTGTGAGTAATCGGATTATTATTTTTTTTTATTTGGCAGAGAGGAAAAGAGGATTTGGATAGTGCAGCGGTACCATGCTTTGCAGTCCTTCATTTCCGTCCAATGGGACTTTGGGCGGGAGTTTGGCGGCAATCCCCCGAGTAGATGGACCATTATGAGGCTGGTAAACATGTTTGCCGAACCTGGAAGCATCGCACGAAGACCGTACCATCGAGATCCCTATGTTCGAGTTCAAGACACAATCGCGACTGTAGCATCGTCAATTCAGGCAAATCCAAGCGTTTCAATTCGAAACTTATCGGCGCAAACTGGAGTTAGCAGATGGTCATTACAACGGATAATTCATGATGACTTAAACTTACTTCCGTACAAAGTCCAAATTACAAGCAAGCTAAACCCTCTAGATTTGCCTATTCGCCTGGAATTTTGCCAAAAAATGATTGAAGTGGCCAAAGAAGACAACAGCTTGATAAATTGCTTGTTTATGACTGATGAGGCCCATTTTGATCTAAACGGCAATGTAAACAAGCAAAATTGCCGTATATGGAGTGAATCTAATCCAGAAATACTCCATGAGACGGAACTGCACCCAGAATGCGTCATTGTGTGGCGCGCAGTTTCATCAAGGTGCACTGAGGGACCATATTTCTTTGAAGAAAACGGTGTAAGAGTAACTGTCAATGGGGACCGTTATTAAAAGATGTTGAAGGAGTTTTTTTTACCCAGAACTGCGCCGAAGACGTATCCGTTTCAACAGCAATTGGTTCCAGCAAGATGGAGCAACTGCACACATAGCCACACCAGTTATGGCGGAGCTCCAACAAAAATTCCCAAACAAATTAATATCCAGAAACTACACTTTCCGCTGGCCCCCAAGGTCACCTGATCTGACTGCACTAGACTTTTTTTATGGGGTTATATCAAGCAATAGGTGTATAAAACGAAACCAAGGAATTTGACTCCATTAAACAATAATTGAGTCGATCCCGACTTCAACCCTTCAGGCCGCAATGAATAATTTTCTGATCAGGTGTCGCATATGTGCGGATGAGCATGGAGGTCATTTATGGTCTATCATCTTCAAAAACAATTAGTTATATAAAATAAAATTGAATTTTATATACAATAAAAAAAAAGTAAATGAAATACATTGATCTGAATTTCTTATTGTAGCACAATTGGTGCGCCACCCTGTACTTCGTGCACATAGAAGTTGGAAAACATGTACTATATTCGATAAAAAAGAAAAGCGATGTGCAGCGTACCATATTTGAAAAATTGAAAAGTTCCATCCGTTGCCTTTATTTCTATTTTAGGCCAAAAAGTTTCGTATTTGGAGGGTGATGTTGGTCATTTGAATTGAACTTAAATAAATGTGGTTTGCGAATAAATTATAATATGTAAGTGGGTAAGTACAAGTTTAGAGTTTCCTCTCGATATATCAAACACATTGCTTAACGCCTTTCGTTTTAGATTCGACAATCTGTAGTCTTCCCATGTTGATTCATCTTCATCAGGAAATAGCTTTCCCTACACGCCAACACGAGCACACATTCAATATTATTAAATTTCAATTTCATAACCACGATCGGATTGGGAAAAATTTCACAAGAAACTAATCGCCAACATTGAACTGTTATAGTACAAAAGTTCAAAGTAATATTTTCCGTAATATCAATTGGGTCTGCAGCCACTATGACCATAATTCTTCCCATTGTCTCCATATCGTAGAAGTCTCTCCAGAGACTCTCCATATGCTGCCTTCGGCTTGTCTACTGGCAACCCGAAAAGTAAGATGAATATGTATCCGCGATAGATCAAACTGTTCTTTCTATAAATCTACAATCGTTTCGGGATTAAAATCCACATCTCTCAACGTAACCGCCACCATCATCATCATCACCACCACACCACACCGTACATACACTATAACCACAAAAGGCGCGAAGCAGTCGATATGAAAAATTGCTTTTTAAATATTTTTCAATTACACTCTCTCATGGGCATGAGTTTGGTCTGGAATAGCATAGTACTGCTGGTGCCCAGGGAACCACACTATGCCATACCATAGGACTGGTAGCTGCAATAACAGGCAATTTCGATTTTGGCCAAACTCTATCACAATTGGAAGACGAGAATAATTCGTTTGCTGAATCCACCTGGTGAAGTTGGGTGAGTCCCTCCAGGTGAATCGGCCATGGACCAAATATACTTCTCCAAAGTGTTACATGTTTGTTGAGTGGTGGCGGCGGCGGTGGCGGCAGCGATGGTGGCCCCCTGGTGACTTAAGTCGAAGTATCTGGCTCACATTCCTTTTGTGTGTTGGCTTAGTCTCAAGGAAAAGAAAGTTTTTCGCCACAAAGCAGTAAGTTATTGATATTTCATTTTGTTGTACCCTCTGGTGCTGGAAGACCAGCAAAGCATAAAGCGATTACGGTTGCATTTAGAAACAAAGTCTCAGGCGAAATCACTTTTCGCTCCATGTCCTAGAGGATGAAATTAAAATGTTGCCCACACTTGGCAGTGCAAAAGCTAGGTGATGGACATTGGAAGCCATTGGCCTGGTAAGTGGATTCATACTTTGTTTCAAAGGTTTTATTTTATAAAAAAAAAAAAAGTATACAAAGCGGGGACGATGGAAGATTCCCTTCTTCCGTGTCCGAGGAACGACATTCGAACATAAATCGTTCGAGGATGATGATGGTAGTTTATGCTGTGAGCCCACAGTGGAATCTTCGGCCCACAATAGCATAATCTTCGTCTCGGAGTTTGGTGAAGGTATGCGCGCACGCTCTCAGTTGGTAGAATGGTTATTTAAGTGGCCCCATGGTACTTGAAGTACATGGAATTGTTCGGTGCTATGGGTGTTATGTATTTTTTACGAGCCTTACAAGCGAGTGTCATAAATCATCTAAAGCGATTTAATTTGATTGATTTTCTTAAAAGGTGGGTAGGTGATGGTGGTAATATGCGTAGTGATAGTGATGGTGAATTTTTAGGGAAGTGGTATTTTGTTGAAAGTACTTCAGCAAGTCTTCTGCTTTGTGGATTTGTGTCCAAACTCTTCAGGGGTCGCATTCATGAATAGATCAAAGTCCAGTGGAAAAAGCTTCTGGGATAAATCTAGCTAATATGTTGTACAACCATTACTGCTTGATATGAGAACAGAGTTCCTTTCACCAAGTTCGTAGCACGCGACAACAAGGAATCTATGAAGCTTTCCAGCTAAAGTGCTGTAGGCTTGAACTCATATAAAAACTTCCACATATTATTGAGCTGACACTTTTAAAGTAGATTTTTTTTTTTATATTTGGCGCAACAGCTCATTAAGTGCCAGGGCCTAGCTTCTCGCAACCACTCATGTTGTGTGCGTTATATTTTTCGTACGAATGGAAGGGACCTACAGTTTAGTGCCGTATCCGAACGGCGATTTGAGAAGCTTTTTCGAGACAACAATACTCTCGGATGTTTGTCAGACGCTCGCGAGAGGTGGGACCGTGAAAAAACTTTTTGGTGTTTTGTAGGATTCGAACTTGGAACCTCACGCGTAGTGATCCGACACACTAACCACTTACGCCACGGCGCCCACTTTAAAGTAGATTGTGTAAGGTTTTATACCCTTATTCGATTAGTTAAGTTGGAAAGGTTCATATTAATTCATGTTCTGCTCTTAAACGCTTTTAAAATTAACCAATAGGCTTGCCAGCCTTCGACTCGTCCGCTAAAAAATCGATGACTATTCTGTAAATCTACACACAGCTCTCGAACTGATGAAGGACAAACTTGTTATTATTTTTTGCAGTAGAAACGTAAGAGTTTGTTATCTGGCTAAACCGTAAAAAACAGTGGGAGCTACTGAAACCAAAGTTATGCAACCCATACAGCTGGCATGTGACGCCTCGATGCCACGAGTGAGCGGGTCCAATAGAAACAGGAAACCGGTGTACTGGTGGAGCGCCGAGATAGCTGCGCTTCGAAGAAGATGCCTACATCTCAGTCGCAAAATCACCAGGGGTAGGAGGAGACAAGTTGAACCTATGGAAGACATTCTAGCAGAATTTAGAAGCATGAGATCCGAGCTCACTAAAAAGCAGAAGTGTGAGGATCTCCTCCGGGATGTCAACAGCAACTCCTGGGGGCCAGGCCTAAAAGTCGTAATGCGAAAACTGAGAATACAGATGGTTAGCTTTATCCTCGGGGAAGAAACGATGGAGTTTATAGTGAACACACTCTCCCCAACGCATTGTGTTTGGCCCCCCGACACCTCTCCGGTCCAATGACCAGAAACGCCGATGTTCAGTGAAGAAGAGTTGATCCTCGCGTCGAAACAAAAACTCTACAAAACCGAAAGGCCCCTGGACCCGACGGAATACCAGCGGAGGTGCTCAAGATGATTGCCCAGACATGTCCTCAGCTGCTGCTGAACATGTACAACAGTTGTCTCCAGGAAGGAGTTTTACATCTGGTGCTGAAAGAATTGTCGGTCGATCGCAGGGAAGACATAGGGCGTGGCTTTCCGGGGATACCTGGAGACGGATTGACGAACGAAAACAGCTGAAAGCTCGCGTTGCAGCTAACCCAGCAGCAAGGAGAAGCGAGCTAGAGTCCCTATATCGCATGAAGATGAGAGAAGTTCAGCATAGCGTGCGACGTGACAAGCGCAACTACATCAACGCGATGGCTACAGAAGCAGAAGAAGCAGCACGGAGGTGCGACAGCAGGATTGTCTGCAGAATCACGAAAGAGCTGACAGGTGGTCGCAGTTCCAGCCAACACCCAGTGAAAAGCTCTAGTTCAGCAAGTTCCTTGCTCATTTCGGATGAGGACCAGCTCAAGAGATGAAAAGAGCATTTTGCTATGGTTTTAAACCGTGTATTCGCTAGCGATATGCTCCCAAAACAAACTGAGATGCCCGAGGTGAGAAGTTCCCGAATACGCACCACGACTCCCAGTAAAGATGAGATTATTACCGCGATCAAGGCACTCAAAACCAACAAGGCGGTAGGACCGCAGAGCTCTTACGAGCAGCGCCAACAACATCGGCTGAGCTTCTGCTTCCACTTATAGAGAGAGCTTTGGAAGCTGAGAGCTTTCCTAACGAGTGGAAAAAGGGAATGATCGTCAAGCTTCCTTAGAAAGGAAATTTAATGGAGTGCGGAAACTGGAAGGGTATCTGCGTGCTGCCTGCTGTAGTTAAGATAATAGCTAGAATCATCCTGGAGCGAATGAAACAACATCTCGAAGACACACTCGATGCCGAACAAGCAGGTTTCCGTTCTGGATCCTCCTGTGCCGACCACATCAACACCCTTTGGATTATCATTGAACAGTGTGTTGAATATCGATCGCCACTGCACCTGCTGTTCATCAATTTTGAGAAGGCGTTCGATAGTGTCAACAGGGAGTTTATTTGGCGTGCCTTACGCAGGGGAGGTATATAATTGCTATTATCAAAGCTACATATGAACGCTCCAAATGTCACGTTCTGCATAGAGGAAGGCTGTCTGAGGAATTTGAGACCCAAAGTGGGGTAAGACAAGGCTGTATCTTTTCACCAATACTATTCCTATTGGTGATTAGCGATGTGCTTCATGCAGCTTTGTAGACGGGAAACGGAGGAATTCGATGGACTCTTACATCTCAATTGAAACATCTTGACTACGCTGACGATGTATGCTTACTCGCCCACAGAATTATGGACCTCCACCAAATGACAGCAGATGTGGAGAGGGAAGCAGGCGTCGTCGGGCTTAAAATTAATGCGGCAAAAACTAAAATTATCAGCCTTGGAACAAACTCATCGGCTCAAATATGCATTGCTGGACAACCGGTAGAGAGAGTAGAAGATTTCCAGTATCTTGGGAGTATTGTCTCGACCGATGGTGGAACCGAATTGGATATAGCCAACAGGATCGCCAAAGCAAAGTACGCGTTCGGGATGTTGTCCAAAATATGGCGAAGCAATGCAATCAGTTTAGCACCAAAATAAGACTGTTCCGCTCCAACGTTGAAACCGTGTTGTTATATGGTTGCAGCACGTGGAAAGTGACCACTACTATCACCAGAAAGCTGCAAACGTTTGTTAAGAGGTGCCTGCGCAATATCTTAAGGATTTTCTGGCCCTATCGTATCTCTAACGAACACCTTTACGAGAAAACGGGTCAGGAACCAATAGGCACAACCATTCAACGACGGAAGTGGCAGTGGATTGGTCACACAAAAATCAAATTTTAAAGCGACAAAAGTATCTCAATAATAATTGGGATGGTCTCGAAATATTCTTCAGCAAATTGGCTTTTTCACATTATTCAAAATGACCCTAATGAGTAGTGCACATACCCTGTCTTATGCTGTAACCAGTCATAATCTTCAATTATAATTAGCTATCAAAAAAATGCAGGAAAAAAAAAAAAAAAAACGGTTATGAAGCCCGAAGGAAAGAAGGAAGGAAAGAGTTATGCATCACTTTACGGCTGTAGGAAACTATTATCCAGAAATTCCGATATAGTAGTTGATTGAAGGCGTTTCGCCACATTTTACTAACGTCCGATACAAAGAAAACCCATCCGCTTGTGTTTGTTCTTACACTGTTTTGTACAGACTCAAATGTTAATCAAATTGGCGTCACCACCCAATCTGTACTCAGAAGATTTGATTTAAAACTGCCACAAGCTCAAAGAAACATAACTTTCACTACAGCAACATTCGGTAGCTCATCAGAAAATGCAAGGTATGTTACGTTATTCTCCGGAATGCATATGCACTTCCTGGTAATCAATTTTCTAGGCGTCAGTCCACTAAGCATCTACACACTTTCGCCGTATCTCTGCTGAATTTCTCTCAAATATAATAACCAATTTCCTTCCTAGTACGCAATTAACCACAAACATGGAATTTAATTACATGTCAACGGAAAAAAAAGTACTTCATCTTCTATCCTTTCAATGAAGTGTGTTTGTAGATTTTGCCAATCGGGAGGTAAAACAAAAGAGTTGAGCAGCGAACTGCATCCAGTGTGTGTATGGGCTCAGCATATACACATTACTGCGTTGCAGCAAAAATTCCTCTTTCACTTTAATGAGTGTAACGACAACATTTTCCTGCAGTTCTTTTTTTTTTTTCCGTACATACTCCCACAAAATTTCTCCCATAACTAAACGTGCATGGGACAATAATTTAAAAATTTCCCACACAATATTCGACAAAAAATGTGTGGCCACCGTCCAACATGTAACAAAAAAGTATGCAGGTAATGGTAAGTAAAGGAAGCTATAGATCGCGACCTGGATAACTGTCGAAGAAAAGAGGCAGAAGCCAACCATAGAACCCCAAGATGATCATTAAAATAATCCCGGGAAAACATATGTTTCCCTACTGCAAATGGCTACCGAAATATGTGTTTGTCGCACACCCATACTCATCCATTGCATGTATCTATTGCTGCAAAACGATGTGTTAAAAGTAACACGATACAAATATTACAACTAGTAAGATTTGTTGTAGACAATTCCGCACCGCAAACGACAACGTCAAGCCAGAGCTTGCCTTTAACGAGCCAAACGGAAGCCAATACCAAATCCGCGCAAAGTCGAAGTTGAAGCCAAAGCCGAACCCCATCCTCATACGCAGCACACAATTCTTTCTTTGTCGATTATTTTCGATTATATGCGTTTTAGATTGTTCATGGCTAGAGAAAGAATCGCTGGATGGTCGTCTTATACACTGACGATGGCTATATGCTGGCTGTGCGAACTTCCTTCAATCTGCGCCAGAGATAACGTATTGGTCAAGCACACAGAAAGAGTGCGGCGGAGAGTGTCCTTTTGTTTGCCCTCACCCCAAACAGCATACAATATGGTGTATGGGTTTTATGAAATCACTTCCTTATCTCAGAAATGGCATCTGACTGGTGACTGCGCGCATATAATACAACACTGGCAACGAAGATGATGATGCGACCGCGATGGTGCCACAATAGATGCTGGTTAAATCATGTAACATGGCTGGTAAATCCGTTGTCCACATATGTGTATCTATGTATGTCCGAACCAAGATGATATCCATGATGATGATGATGATAATGATGATGATGATGACGATGCCAGACGGCCACGACTGTGACGGCAAAGATTTAGAATGATGCGAAGCCGAACGGATAGTACAGTTCACTGTATGGAGGCCGAGATTGACAACACAAATACTCTCCTTCAGTCGTACAACATTATTGGCGAAGGTGATACGACAACGACGACGACAATGTTCACATATAAGTGACATCGTCAACAACTGTTAGCAACTATGTATCTTCACAGAGACTTGCATGCCGGACCACTTCATTGACAATGTAGAATCTATCAATTAAAGGTCCCCCTATGATAGCAAAATTTATGAAACAAGCCCTTCACCATTCCAATTAGCAACACACCGTGCTGTGCTGGCCAATTAATTTATCCTCCCCATAGGCTACATTTTCACTTGATACACATATGTTATCTTAGGTACATGCCTGCGGAAGTACATATGTTTCCTTTTTTGCCACAAAAAATACGACCAATTACAAGATAAGCTTCAACTGACCCTTATATCAATCCCAATTCCATTTCCTCCTCGAAGCATCGTCGTAATCGCGAGGAAGATCTTTGTTCCAGGCAACCAACAAGTATACCACTATGTGTGTCCAATAATTTGTGGAAAATTCAAGCCTCAGCCCCAGCCCCATCCTTCAAGGTTAGATAAGGCGCACAAAAACGAAACATCATCCCGAAAGCATACGTCACTCTGTCGGACATGTGTACAGAGACATACACAGATCCATGGTCCAGTGAAGTGCCATAACTAAGGTGGAACAAGCCTGCGATATGTCCATCGGATGGCGTACCACTACACACCACTCACCTTGGCCTTGCGCCGGCCAGCCGTGTGTTTTTTTTTTTTCTTGGTTGTAACTCTCGGCTCTTAAGAAATGTTAACTTGAATTGGAGGCCTGTCGCGTTAGGCTACAAAAGAAGAAACGTATGCTTCATGGTGGAGTCATAGCTTATTTCTTTATCTGTGATTTCGGTGGAATAGATGTGTGAGACTGTGCATGTATATATGTACCATGGACGCAAAACACTAATAATAACAAACAATAAACTTTGCACTATCTTTGTGAGCCTTGTGTGTGTCTAACAAGCATTTTCCATGTTTCAATCACGATTAGCGCGAGGAGAGGGTTTTTTTTTACTTTTTTTTTTGTTCAACAAAAATAAGAGAGTAATGAAAATTAAGGGGATATGCGCCTGTGTGCGCAGTGGCAAATGAGGGGCAAGGAATTTCCTTGGACTGCATACGATGATTATGTTTTATAAGCCATGTGCTATGGAACAAGATAGTGGTTGCTAATTATATCTCAGGAAATATGAAAGGCATTCTAGAAATAAAATAAAGATGTCAGGTCCTCACTTAATTGTCAGCAATTTTATTTCTTTCGCATGAGTGGCTGTGGAAGGTTTGTAGAAATTCCTGATTTTATTGCACTCCTGGTGTGCTTGCAATTAATAGAAAATTTGCACGTGCTACCTGGCATGTTGTAATTTAAATGCTTAGAGTTGCCTTTGAGAGAGAGAGAGAGGATCTGGTTATCACCATCTATTATTCAAAATTGATCCTTGCTTTATATGTAAAACGAGTTGTCGCCAGTGTGGAATTAAGTGGTTTCAGTCATCGTCTCTCCCTAATGGTGTCTGCATCGAACGGTTTGTTTAGCAACGACAAAGTGGACTGACGATTCTCTTGTGGTATGTCTCTTGTCATTTCTAGCACCTGATTTGCATTTCTCATCAACGTGATTTATAATTTATGGAGCTTCTTAGTTTTAATAGCTAAAGATTGTCTACTCAGAGGACGCAAACTGAAAACTTTAATCAAAGTGACAAACGGAACAGTTGTGATTTTTTCCTTCTCCAGGAAGCCAGCATTGCTGATTGCAAACAAAACCTTTTTTTTTGTCGGGATAGGGAAAAAAATCAACTGAAGCACTCAGATGCAATTGGTTCATTGTAGTACCAGACGGCAAAACCCTGGTGTACCCGTTTTATTGGAATTTCCTTGAATTTCTAAGAAACCTAGATGAGGAGCTCAGCACTCACCATATTGACACCAAAAATCTGCCAGCTGATTCGAACAAAGGTAGGGCACTCGCAGAAAAAAATGCTCCACAGTATCGTCGCCCTCTCCACGAGCATCGTAGACTATAATGTCGCTTAAGCTTAGCACATTAAGATGCTTGGTGAAAACGAAATGGCCTATCAAGACATAAATAAAATGTCTGTAATCTTTTCTGCCGAGAGACAGCAGGAACGCCGCTGATTTCTTACAGACATCCTCGGAAAAAATCCCGAGGTCTTTGAAAATAATAGGCTTTGCCGACGACATAGCAATCGTTGTAGTGACCAAACTCTTTGAGGAATTAGAGCATAACTGTAATGTAGCTATCGGAATGTTTTAAGACTGGCTAGTACGCATGGGTCTTCAACTTGCAGAGGAAAAGACAGAAGTAGTGCTCATAATCAGCAGGCGAGTCATGGAGAGTATCAAAGTAACCGCGAACGACCGCATGGTAGTCTCCAAACCAAAGCTGAAGTATCTTGACCTGACCCAGATACTTACTGGCAATGGTTGCTTTAGAGTCTACCTCAACAGGTTTGGATTAGACGACAACCGGTGTTGCACAACGTACACGGAAGCAGTCGAGGAAGCGGAACACATCATGCTCCATTGTCCTCGATACTATGAAGAACCACAGCTGCTGGCGAAAAAACTGGGTGAGGACCTAACCCTAGATAGTACCACCAGACCGATGGTGAACAGGGAAGATGCCTGGGAAGTAGTTAGCGACAGTGTAGCAACCATTATGAAGGAGCAGCGAAGACAGGAGCGACATCGAACGATCGAGCCGATGTATTGACTGACAGCAGTACGGGCTTAGTTGTATCTTTATAAGGTCTTTCCCACCTTCCGACGCAAAAAAAAAAAACAACAAGCTGGAGCATTCGTTTAGTCAGTCTACATCCTGTAGAGTTATAAAAAATACATATATATGACACAACAGCTCTTTAAAGTGTCAGGGCCTAGCTCTCGCAACCACTCATGTTGTGTGCGTTATATTTTTCACACGAATGGAAGGGACCTACAGTTTAATGCCGGATTCGAACGGCGATTTGAGAAGCTTTTTCGTGACAACAATACTCGCGGATGTTTGCCAGACGTTCGCGAGAGGTGGGACCGTGAAAAAACTTATTGGTGCTTTCTGGGTTTCGAGCTTGGACACCTCATGCGTAGTGATCCAACACACTAACCACTGACGCCACTTCTGTGTTATGCTACACAGAATTATGATCGTGAGAAAACCGTCAAAGGAAACCTTAACCGAGCACGCAGAGAAGCCCAATGCAGGCTTGGGTCCTAGAAAAAAAACCTTGTCTGAACCTTGCCTAGCAACCTCATCGGAGATGTCGTTCCCCAAAATCACAGTGTGACCGGGGCCCAGATAAGAGACAAGGCATTCAGCCTTGCGACTCCGTTCAAATAGTGGTTACATTCATGAACTATTTTGGAATTGATTTAACGGTCAAGCAAGGCCTTAAGTGCAGTCTGACTGTCACAAGAGACTAAAATACTTCGACCCTTTCACATGTTCTTCGCAGCATAGTTCATGGCCATAAAGATTGCTGCAGTTTCCGTGAAACCTTATGTTACCGCTTAGCACCAAATCCTTGACTGGTTTTGGAATAATCAGTGAAAATACGAGTACATTGCTTTCCTGGCTTAGACTCTGGCCGAAGCTAGTCTTGAAGACAACGAAAGTCGACCTTAAATTTGCCCAACAGCTGAATTTCTGAAGTCATTGCGTCAGACGACATATCCATGACACAGGAGTCGTAGAATAAATGTGGCGCAAGATCATCAAAACTCCAATGTGGATTATATCAAAAAGCATGCGACCAAAGTCGATGGATAGCTTTGATAGTGGAACCCATGATATCACTATCAATAAGAGGTAAGTTGACCAAGGTATCTAGGGAAAAGCTCCCGTGCAGCCTATGCATAACCATGATCAAGTTGACAATATTTATTATCTGCTCTAAAGCATGGGCTGTACTTAATGTGTTCTTTAAACCACTCACCATTTTAGGGTTGGGAAATACTGCTGAGAGCGGAAGATATTTGCTTTTACCAAGCTGATCTTATGAACTAAAAACTGTGAGCTAAATGCTAGTCCTCTCCTTAGCATTACACCTCCAAATGTAAGAGGCTTCTAGAATTTCTCTAGCAATCTCGGGCTTAGAGCACATAGAAAGTTTACATGAGAAGAAAATGTTGCTGAATATGCAAAAAATATGCATATTGGTCCATACTTGTTTAGCAAGGCTATGAGGGCTGCAACCATAGACGTTTATTCATCTCGGTAATAAAACCGTCTCTCATCTTCGTTGGGTTAGAAAGGAAATATGTAGCAAATGCTATACTAAACCTGCAAATGCGTCTAGTATCATAAACGAAAATCGCCATTCATATCAAGAGTTAGGCAGCTGTTAAACTCTTCGTCGCCCAACCGCTAATCTCCTAACGCAAAACTTAAAATTTGTTGCCCTACCACTGGTGAACTTCTGGCAAATATTCTGGAGAATATTTCGAGAATATTTGGAGAATATTTGAAGAATATTTGGACGACGTTCTTCTATTCGCACAGCATGAATGCTTGTAAGAAGTTAGCTTCTGTCTATCTACAAAGGCCCGCTATGTTGATGTCTCCCGGTACAGGCTGCTTTCCCTCCACTTGTCACAATCAGTGCTCCTGATGATCCATAAGCCTTGTCCTGGCATTGCCTTGGTACTCACAGAGTATAATATATATTTTGTCCTCTGAGACATGTGTAGGTCACTGCAGTAGCATCAAACATTCGTGTTAGATAATCCTAGTCTCAAAGCATGCTTCCTTAGGAGACTGTGGGTAGAGAGTATTCCTAACGCTGTTCTTAGCCGTGATCTTTCTAATTTGATGACCTCCTCAGATTTTCTGCGGTCTAACACAGGTCACAAGGCCTTAAACACCCTTTGACAATCTAAGTTTGACCATTTTAGATTAGCCATGTCAATGACTCTACTATGAATAATTCCCTTTTTTTGTCGAGATAGGAAACGCTTAACTGGAGCACGCAAACGTAACTGGTCCATTGTACTAGCAGAGAGCAAACCCTGATTTACCCATTTTATTGGAATTTCCTTGTCTTTCTAAGAAAGCCAAGCAAGCACTTCGGCGATGAGGAGCTTACAGTACCAGCACTCACAACATCCGCACCGAGGATCTGCCACCTGATACGAGCAAGGCCGGACACTCACAGAGATAATGATCCGCGGTGTCGTCGCTCTCTCCACAAGCTTCGCAGATTGTAGTGTCACTTAAGCCCAACACGTTAAGGTGCTTGGCAAAAGCAAAGTGGCCTGTCAAGACGCCAATAAGTTGTCTACAATCTTTTCTGCTGAGAGACAGCAAGAATGCCGCTGATTTCTTACAGACATCCGGGAGCATCCTGGAGAGTCATGCCACACACAATTGTGCTCCTGAGAGACCCAATCATCAACGACAGCCCTAACCGAGGACGCAGGGAGAACCAACGCGGGTTCGGGACCTGAGAAACCCTCCTCTCAGCGTTGTCTAGCAATCTCATCAGAGATTTCGTTCCCCAAGATCCCAGTGGGACCTGGGACCCAGATAAGGGACAGAGAATTCAGCCTTGCGACCGAGTTGAAAGAGTTTTTGGTTTCACGAACTATTTTGGAAGCGGTTAAAGGGTTAAGCAAGGCCTTAAACGCAGCCTGGCTTTCACTGCAGACACAAAGGCTACGTCCCTTCCACCTGTTCTTCACAACATAGTTCATGGCCATTAGGATTGCTTGGAAAACAGACGCATATTTGCCTAACGAAAAGTGAAGTCTAATGTTGTCGACTTCCACCAAGACACTAGCGCCAGACCCTTGACTAGTTTTGGAACCATCCGTGAAAATACGACTACATTCCATTCCCGGCTCAGACTCTGGCCGAAGCCAGTCCTGGACACAAGGAAAGTCGACTCTGAATTTGCGCATCAGCTGGAGTTCTGGTGTCATTGCATCAGACGGCATATCCATAAGACAGGAGTCGTAAGATAAGGGTTGCACAAGTTCACCAAAATTCCAGTGTGGAGTGTACTAAAAACCGCCCCACCTAAGACAATGGATGGCTTTGATAGTGCAACCCATGATATAAGTATTGAGGGGAGGTAAGTTCAGCAAAGCGTCTAGAGCAGAGCCAGGCGTACTCGGGAATGCTCCCGTGCAGCCGAGACAAGCCGTTCTTAAGAGTTTCGTGCAAAAGGCAACCACATATTTACGCGAGAGCCCCTTCTACCAAACAACCGACGCATATGCGAGGAATGGTCTTATCATAGCCGTGTAGATCCAGAGAAACTTCCGCAGCTTTAAGTATAGCTAGAACCTCTGCTTGGAACACACTGCATGTGCCCCAAAGTCTCAAGGCGACCTGTACATATGTTCACATCTCTCGAGTAATACCTAACCCGGTGCCCTTTCTGGTTTTAGAACCATCTGTGTATATTCCAATCTCGTTATGGACATAGACTGTTTCCCTTTGTCAATCATCTCTAATAGGATACATATACATTATTTCGTATGGTGTGACGAAGTCTAAGGTGCCAAAGATATCGTCCAATTCGGCAGGGATATCGGGAAATGATTTCCTAAGCTATGTCCCACGTAACTAGTTTTGAAGAGACCTACGTTAATGAGTCGAAGTGCACTGTTGACCGCTTGAAGTTTGATTTGTAGGTCTGGTGGTAAAAGATACAGAAAGATCTCGAATGCAGCCGTAGGTGTTGTGCGTAGAGCAAACGTGATGGTAATGCAGGCTGTTCTTTGATCCATGACCAACATATATTTTCCGTATTTGTTGCCTTCGCCATACCAGGGCCCCATAAGTAAGAATAGGTTTGACTATCATGATGTTTAGTCAGTTGCAAACTTCAGGACCCATTTTGTTGCCACTGTCCTCGTACAGATGAAGAAAGCGTTATATGTCTTGCGGACTCTTTCCTGTAAGCTAAGTTTCCAACTTAGTTTCCTGTCTAAGAATACCAAGTTATCTAGCGCTACCCGAAAAGAAAAGCTGCAGCCTTGTATTTTCTGCTGAAGAGTACCAATTTTGTTTTATTCAAGTTGATGTGCAGGCCACACCCCCAAGTTTATTTTCTCAGATTTCAAAGGGTTTAGTTCTTTGTAGTAGTCCACCAGCTGTTCGCCGGACTAGTTCTCGACCTGATCTCAACATTAAAATTTTTAACAGAATTTACTGTGGAGCCCGTTCAGACAAATGCATTTACCATCACAAAGTTATAACTAGCTTTCCATCAAAAATTTGCAAATAGTGGTGGATGTGTTGGACTGTGAATTTTTAAATTCCATTTCTCAATTTATGGCACCCAAACTACAATTTGATTCAAGATGGTCTAGTCTTAACCCAACTTTCCCATACTTCCCACGACAAATCCACTTCAATTAATTTCGCACAAAGTATATGTACATACACATTTATGTTAGAGGTATCCAATACTAGTCGCAATCAAGGGGTCCTCTGGAATATAAATCCTCTTAAGCATGCAAGAGTACGTGCTGGTAATGTAATTTATTTCACTGGAATTTGACATTTATTGCTCACGTCTATGAAACGAGTTGTAAACAGAGTTTGACCAAGAGGGTGGGTGGACAAATAGACGGTTTTCGCCCCCAAACGATGAGAATCACTTTTTAAGTGCTTCGTGCACTCTTATCCCCATGTACATGGCGCGATTTAACAATTATTATTATCCTCTTGGCTCTGCCTTGGCCATGAATTTCCAAGACGCTCATCTCTAAAGTGAATGCCAAATAACATGTCTTTTTCATGTTTAATATGTTAAGAAGGAAGAGTGTTCAAGAATTACATAGATGTAGAAAAAAAAAAAAGAACAGATTTATGATCAATGTCTCTAGCGACGGTGGATTACCTTCCACACCCCCTCCGAACCAATTGACACGACTCTCGAGCTCTCATTTTTGACGGCGGCGTCCAACAATCTCATTTGACGATTTAATGAAGTAAACAAAATCATCATCGAATATTATTAGTTTCCGGTGTTCACAGTAATTGCGCAGATTATAACTGAAATCATCCCGAAAATCCCATTCATAAGGATTTACATGGAGCAATAAAGATGGAATGCAAAAAGGAAAAACCAACCGACCGACAACAACACCGCCACAAGGCTAATAAAATTGTTATCGGAATTTTTAATATTTTTTCCCAACAACAACGAACCAGAAAAAAATGTATCTACTCCGAAAAAAAAGGAGGAAAATCTGTAATGCAAGAGGTCGAAACTTAAAACAGGTACTAGTGAGATTCCCTGAGGGATCTCATGGCGTCACGATTTCATAAAAGCCTGAGCAGCAGCTCCCAATGAACATGACGCTGATGATGATGATGAAACTGATGTTCAAGAAGGCTTTCTCACTTCTTTTGTTTCTCAGCGCGGGTTCTCTGGATATAGTAAAAAAAATCCTAATATTTTCTTGTTTCTTTGTTGTATAGGGAATTGTGATGTGGTCACACAGAGATATATGTACGAGAGTCCTATTCCCCAGCTATTAATAAAAGCAAAGGAGTAGTTAGTGTGGTAAGCACCTTTATCCAGAAGAAGTAGAAGCAGAAGGTGGAGACAACGGGTGATTGGCGAAGCACAATTATTAGATTATATGGAGTGCTTATGGTTCTCCATTCGGGAACACAGTACATAGATAGATAGGCAGTAAGATGGTGTATAGTTTAAAGAGATGAGATGCGGAGTTATACGCCCTCACTGGATTCTTTTCTAGACGAACACGAGTAAGGAATTGCGGGTATTTTTTTTTTTTTTGTCTTAAAACAATAGACTCAGTTAATGAAAAAGTGTATTGAGATCAGCGATGGAGTGGCCTTTTTGGATATCTGTATCTGCTATGGTTTGGCATGAGGGAAATCGTTGGTTCATATTGCTAAATTGTCACGACTTTCAGAGGACTTTTCTTCGTTTTTGTTTTAAAGAATGTAGGCATTAATGAGTCCAAATACAAAAAAAACTTGTGGAAGGGTTTATCGAAGACTCTGTATAATTACTTGGTAGGTGTGAGAAAGGATTATAAATATTACAGGACAAGATAGGGAACTGAGAGCTAAACAACACAGAACTATTTTTGTATCATATTAGTGCGTTAAGAAGAAGTTCACCTACCTTGGAGTGAATATTAATCCCACAAACGACTCCTTCGTGGAGATTTGACGAAGAATAGTCCTGGAAAACCGTTGCTACTTCGGTTAAGCCAAACAACTGGGCTCAAGACTTGTAACTCCAAAGGCTAAATTAATAAATTCAAAACGGTAATTTCACCAGTCCTGCTATATGGCGCCGATTGTTAGACGATAAGTAAGAAAGCCGATTCCGTTTTCATCAGGAATGAACGCTGGTTCAGCGCTGCTCAATTTCGTTCGTTTTAATTGAATATCTCGACTGCTTAAATATGGCTGCTGCTGCCAAGGATATCTAAAAGTCTCAAGGAAATTATCCATCTGTGCGCCGTATTCACATTAGCTTGACTTGGAAACAGGTCTTCTGAACTTTTCCAAACAAGCATCGGGTTCCGACAAGGAGATGCGCTATCATGTGACTTCTTCAATATTGTGCTGGAGCAGATAGTGCGTTGGGCAAGTGTAAACACGGAAGGCACTATTTTTCACAAGTCCATCCAACTGCTGGAATACGCGGACGATATTGACATCATCGGAAGATCCCAGCAAGCGATTGTAGAGGAATTTACGGCAATTGAAGAGCATGCAAAACGAGTAGGGCTTGAAGTAAATGAGGACACGACATAGTGCATGTTGTCAACAAACAAAAAATTATCTGCTCAAAACCTGTGGATGACTACAACTTCGAGGCAGTTAAGGCGTTTATCTACCTCGGAGCAAACATAAATCCCATAAATGACACCTTTATGGAGATCCGACGAAGAATAACCTTAGCAAACCGCTGCTACTTTGGTTTGGCAAAAAAACTTGGTTCAAAACTAATAACTCGACGGACCAATTTAATGCTCTGTAGAACGCTCATCTTACCAGTCTTGCTTTATGGCGCCGAGTGCTGGACGATAAGTTAGAAAGCAGGAGAAATACTGGGTACCTTTGAGCGAAAAAATACTTTATCGGATATTAGGTCCCATATGGGGGGAGGGCGAATGGAGGAGAAGATACAACCACGAACTCTATGAGTTGTACCATGATGTGGATGTAGTACAAAAAACCAAGACACATCGATTACATTGGCTCGGCCACACCGAGCGAATGGACAGCAACGCTCCAGAGGATGGAAGGCAGCCGTGTCTCAGGCAGAGACTCTCCAAAGGTCAGGAGCCCTTTAAGTAAGTAACTACATGCGCAAGGACTAGAACCTTACGATCGGTCTATGAAAACAGAAACTCCATTTCTCTGGTTAGCGCTACGCACACGGGTCATCTGTGCTATAATTATTGGCCATCATGCCACGGGCATCAATGCAGAGCATTTCGGGATGGTTTACAATGAATATTGCAGAAGTTGTAGGGACCATTACTAGCTGATATTTATATTACTCTCTCTGGGGTTCTAGGTAGGTAGGTAGGTGGAAGTGGCGGTTCTGTATAAACAGAGACCCAATTAGCACAGTTGTGCTAATACCACCACTCATGCGACCTTGGATGTTGATGTGTGTTGGTGAGGACAATCTAGAGCCAGTCTGTGGAGTTTAAGAAGAGGGTTAGCTCATTTATGTTTTTACCCGAGATTGTAGAAGGGTTTGCCTAATGCTTGATGTCTAGCCCTAGCTAGTGCTGGACAAGTGCACATGTAGTGGATAAGTGTTTCCTTTTCGGTGGCTATATTGCAACTACGGCAGTGTGTATTATATGGGATACCTAGTTTGGCTGCGTGCTCTCCTACCGGCCAGTGTCCCGCGATTATCGCGATTATACGGGCAATATCTTTGCGCGTTCTATTCAATAGGTCGGTTGTTTTGGTCTTGTTTTAGTTAGGCCACATCTTTCTGGATATGACGCAGTTCGTTAATCTGGACCATTTAAGGTTAGCTTTTCTAAGAAAGATTGAGGAGATGTTTGCCTTAATTGCTCCGAGCGGGGTGTGGACAGGTTCCGCATGTGAGCAGTGGAGGGCTGAGCCTCGCCTGGCCAGTTCGTCAGCATGTTCGTTGCCATCAACGTTGCTGTGGCCTGGAACCCAGACTAGGGTCACCATGCATTGGCCATCTAGGGAGGCCATCTCCTGTCGGCATTATAGTACTAATTTTGAGGAAATGGTTTCCGAGGCAATGGATTTGATAGCAGCTTGGCTATCAATTAAAATAGCGATTCTTTGCCTTGGTAGTGTATTTGTGTGTGACTTGATTTGGCGACAGGCTTCGCGAATGGCGAGTAATTCCGCTTGGAAGACGTTGGCAGCGTCCGGGAGTCTATAAGATCTTGCGATGTTCAGGGACTCCGAGAAAACACCCGCACCAACCCCACAGTCCATTTTTGACCCATCGGTGTAGACTGTTAGATCGAAACCACTGGTCGCCTGTCCATCTTGCCAATCTTCTCTTGTAGGGAATTGTACATCGAAACGCTTTTTGAAGTTCAATGTGGGGATGATGTAGTCTGTTGGAGTCGATACGAGTTCTCCTAGTAGAGAATCTAGGATATTGCTGTGTCCATAGGGTTTCGCAGTCCAGCACTTGGACTCTCTGAGTCTGATTGCGCTGTGCGCTGAGATGTCTGTGATATGTAGACATAGGGGTAAAAGGTGTAGCAGGACTGTTAAAGCGTCTGACGGAGTTGACCGTAGGGTGCCTGTGGTGCCTATGCATGCTGCTCTCAGCACCTTATTTAATTTGGTTATGTTATAGGCTTTTTTAAGGGCCGGCCACCATACTATCGACCCGTAGGTAAGGATTGGGTGTACTACGGCTGTGTACATCCACAGGGTCAATTTTGGTTGCGTTCGTCTATGTTTGGTATCCCGTTAAGTTTAGGATCTAGAATAACTCCTAGGTAATTAGCACTGGGAGATAAGGAGAGTATCTGACCGTTTAGTCGAGGAAGATTGAATTCGGGTATTTTGGTTTTTGTGGTGAAAAGCATCAGTTCAGTTTTATTTGGGTTGACTCCAAGTCCACACTTTCCTGCCCATGTGGTGACTTTACTTAGAGCACTCTCCATGATCTCACATATCACGGGAGGGAAAAGTCCCGACAGTAAAATCACCATGTCGTCCGTATACCCAACTACTTTAATTCTTTCTCTGTCTGAGCATAAAAGGATTTTATTCATAACTATTAGCCATAGTAGAGGTGAGATGACTCCACCTTGGGGCGTTCCTCTACTGGCAAATTTGGTTATGGTGCTGTTTCCTAGAGATGCCTGAATGGTTCTAGTGCTGAGCATAGAGACTATGCATTGGCTTAGGTAGGTTTCTATGCCCAGCTCCGTGAGGGACTCTAGAATTACATCAGTGCGTACATTGTTAAAAGCTCCTTCTATGTCTAGAAAGGTAGCTAGAGTGTATTCCTTGTATCCCTTGACTGAAGGGATTTTTTAATTGTTCGCACTACTTCATGAAGAGCTGTTTCTGTAGATCTTCCTTCGAGGTATGCGTGCTAGGATTTGGAAAGAGATGACTCGATTGTATCTCACAGATGGTTGTCTAGAACGCGCTCGAGGGTCTTCAAAACGAAGGAGGTCAGACTGATTGGTCTGAAATCTTTCGCGTTCTCATGTCCGCGCCTCCCAACCTTCGGAATAAAAACTACTCTCACCCGTCTTCATGAGTGGGGTACATGGTTATTTAGGATACAGCTCCTGAAAATCGGTACGTGCCATGGGATTGCTGGGGTTCTAAATCAGTCGGTTTTATTTTTTCTTTATAGAATCCCAGGGTAAACAAAAAAGACACAGTGAACCCGACTGTTGGTTTAAGCATGCGGCGACCTTGCCACAAAGCGCTTTTGCCTACCTACCTTACCTATGAGCTACAAAAGTGAAATGAGTTAATGAACTAATATAGCTAGCATCAAGGCGCCAACATTTTATGCTAAGTACCTTATCCAAATCTACGCGGAGAAGGTGGCCAATCACTAATGGTAGCATCTAGGCCAGTGTAAGACCGCCAGACAACTTTGGAAAAAACTTAACAAATCTACGTCCATCAGACTCCAAAATAGCAAATATTCTCACCGGAAACTGATTCATAGAAAGACATGCCAAGGCATCCCCTTTAGTGACTTCTGCAAACAGTAGAGATGAAGAGGAAGAAGAGACCATTAGTCACCTCCTATATGCTTGTCCTGCGGTCGCCAGCATTAGGAAGACCGTCCTGGATGAGTACTCTTTCAGTGATCTAAATGATCTCGGCAACGTCCACACGGCTAAAATCAGCCTCTTGTACAACGAATCAAATAGTTCCTAGAGTAATAAGGTGATCCACTCACCTTACACATCGGCAGTACAATAGACTTATCTCTGGATTAAGTGCTTCTTCCGAGTGTCGATTTTAACCAACCAACCAACCAATATACTCGTAGCTAGCGCTTGAGAAGCATATAGTTCATCTGGTTTACCTGATAGAGCGCTCTTTTGAACTAGTGTGTCTATGAACTACGCAAACCTCTCGGAATGTGGCTATCTGCATATACAACACTTGTGGAAATACAAACTACCATTCAAAAAGGGTCAGAAGCACTCCAACAAATTTAAGAACGATCGGAAAAGGCCGGTATTTGAAAAGTCTGGTGATGGCTTTTTCGTTTTGGAAAGGCTCAGTTTGGTACTAATATAGCGCAGCGAATAATGCAATCTAATTATTTTCTTTACAAAAACATACATCCCTGAATAATAAGAAATCGCATTTCACAAATACATTCCAAAGTAAGCCATCGCCTACCAAAGCATTTACTCAACACTTACTTGCAATCACTTCTTGCATGATCACCATTAAACAGCGAGAAAGTTCCACTCAGTATTAATAGATTCATATGTGGGAATTTAATGTACGAGTAGTTATGCCTTCTTCGAAGGTAACTGTGCATGTTGCACAGTTCTAAGATTGCTCACAATATTGTACCATGTGCATGTGTAACTACCTCCTTTCGCCGAACTGACCATCATCGTATTGGGATATTGGTTCTGAAACCAATGTAAGAAAGTGCGCTGCAACAATTGTCTATGAGGAACAGTCCGACAATAGTTCTTGGCCAAACACATGGCACATGAAATCATCCTACTCAAACTAAAAGCAAAAAAAAAAAATCCTCTCTCAGCTGTACCACCATCGAACAAGGAAGATCTTTTAAGGGGCAAATAAATAGTGGTCATATCTTTGGACAGTGTGCAGCATGGCAGCAAAATCCATAGATACTTCCTTCGACTAAACATCATCGCGCGCAGATACCTCAACAGCCACCAACAACACCAACTGTAAATGCCATTCGTGTAGTATGTGTTTGTGTTGTGTTGAAGGAAAAACCAAGAGCAGCAAAAATAGGGAAAACTCTTATGGAATTATCCGCTCGTTGGTCTTGTTTTATGACAACGATTTGTTGTGGTTGGGCTTCCTCCATTGGAATGCTCCTCATTCACCTGAGTTCGAGTTTTATTGGTTTTTTGATTCTTTATAGCCTCAGCAGTAGTAACACAGAGCAGCACAGTACAGCGGTACGGAACTACGGAAAGAGACTTAAATTTAAGAAAAAATCTCGATGAATCGACGAAATTCCAGGGAAAGGCTAACCTAAGAGCCCAACAACAATTTGAGCAAACGAGTAGTTTATTAGATTTACTCTTGCAGCGGTGTGTCTCCTTCCTCTGTGCTGTGCTTGCAAGAAGAAAGTGCAGAGAGACGGTGGTCTATTGTCGGTGGTGGATGCAGCATGGACCATAGACCATGTTACGAGCATTGTTTTATAATTTGTGATGATAACAATTTTTTGGTTTCTATTCTTACCGAAAGCAGAGAAGATATTCCATAGAAAACCCTGAATATGGTAGATACAAATTTGCTATTATGAATATTGTTGCTATTGTTAATAAACAGGGGGACTCTGTCGATGGCTGGTATGGCAAACATGTGCGCACGATTTATTGATCCCATTTGGTATCAGTTTTTGTTTTTAAGCATGGAAGGGAATTCCTTGGAATCTTGCGAGAGGTGAAGTATCTAATTAGAATAGCGTCTGGGAGTAGGGATTTTAAAGGAAATGCTCTTTGAAAATTTAAAGATGTCTTGAAAACTGTTAACCATTTCATGTGTATTTTAAGCCTTCACTGTCAATAATTATTTGCACAGTACTCTATGGCCATCGATTATGCATTCGTTGCATCCACGATTGCTTCTTCCTCAAAAGCGAAGTTCAGTACGACTCCTTATCACAAACTCTGGCATAAGCGAGTATTGAGATCGAAGCAGCAACGATAGGCACAGCAGTCAATGGAAGCAAACAAAATATTTGTTGTTCACGAAAAAGGATACCCAACATCAGCGTCTTCGACAGATATAATTTTGAAGTAGTAAAGGACTTTGTCTACTCAGGCTCTATGGCGAGCTCCACAAATGACACAAGTGGGGAGATCAAATGAAGAACTACTCTTGCCAATCGGTGTTTTTCTGAGCCATGATGGCAATTGAGTAACAAAGCCCTATCTCGAGCTACTAAGGTAACTCTTGAGATGCTGGTGCACCAATCCCTATGGTCACAACAGTATCCTGAATCTGCTACCGCAGGATTTGGTAGCAAATCTGACCGACTATATAACTCCCACAGTGAACTTTAGAAATGACGTCACGGTCAGATTCCCTACAAGGGCGGAATGGGAAACTGGCGTACTGACAATTGAGTTCGAAACAACAATCTTCACCGACGGTTTAAAAATGGACTGCGGGGTAGGGGCGGGGATATTCTCTGATTCCCTCAATATTTCCAGGTCTTACCAGCTTCCTGATTCGTGCAGTGTCTTCCAGGCGGAAGTCTTTGCTGTACGTGAGGCCTGCCGCCTACTTAAGCAAACCTCTACATCCCTAAATACCATTGCCATCCTCATTGACAACCGGGCGGCTATCAAGGCTATAGTATCTGCTACTACATCCTCAAGGAAAGTAGAAAAGTGCAAAAAAAAATTCGCCTCGCTTGGTCATCGGTTAAGGATCTATCTCCTTTGGGTTCCGGGTCACAGCATCATTGAGGGGAATGAGCGAGCTGATGAACTCGCGAGGCAAGGATCTGCCCTTGATGCTTCCCTGGCAAAGGCTGTGAACGTCCCGTTGGGGGTCCTTAAGGGAGGCATCTTCGCGCACTATCTGCTAAAGGCTGATAGCAGATGGCAGGGGGTGTGGAACTGTGTCATCTCCAGGCAGATGTGGCCCAAATACTCCCAGGAAAGAACGCAAGATCTACTAAACAGAAACCGCGCAGATATCGCAAGAGTTCTGGCAGTTAGTACTGGCCACTGGCCCATCGGGGTTCATGCGGCCAGAATAGGCATTGCATTTAATGCACACTGTCGTAGCTGCAATTCTGTTGACGAGATAGAAACAATCTAACACTTCCTCTGCAAGTGTCCGGCTTTAGGCAAGGCCAGACAGCGCACCTTAGGCAAACCTTTTTTCGACAACCTAATAGAGCTAGCGGAAAGTGGATAGCGCAGTCTGCCAGGAGACGGAGACTTTTTGGAAAACGAGGCGCATCGCAGTTTTTTTACTTGTAACATCCTGGAATAGTCTGGAGTCGGAGATAGACAACTTTTCACCAGAAAATGCCATAAACAAAATGGTCTCGAGTATCAACGTGTGAAATAAGATATCTTTATTCATTGAGAGGCTACTCAGATTGAAAAAGTGAGAGGGGGAAGTGAACATACCCTCAGCAAGCTTACCAAATTGATGAAAGCCTTACCGGCAAGGAGATAAATGAAAAACCCGGTCCCCAGAGGGGAAGAAAAACGACAGCACTCTGAAGTAATATTAAAGCGGTCCCGGAGTGGATGGTGTCAGGTTGAAATGCGGTTAAAGATTAATTTTTAGTGAATAGGAGTGCAAGTTTCACACTTCTTGAAACAGAGCGGGCCTGTTTCTCGTGTGCATTAGTCCTAGGTAACACAGGTGAGTCGAGGAGGAATCAATCTCTTTGGGAATAAGTTGGAGACAACTTAAACGCATTGTACAACTTCGAACGAAATGGCAAAAGTAAGTAAAGTAAGTAAGACTGTGAAAGACTATAAAGACCAGGGCATATGGATATCGAAGGAAACGAAATGGTTGATGAGCTTGCTAGGAAAAGTTCGGCGCTGCATATATCGTGGACTCTCCCTTTGCAGTTACCCTAATTAGTTCCTTACAGAAGAAAATAGAAGATAAAGTCACCGGTCGAGCAAACAGATGCTGGGCTCATCTGGACACATGCGCAACGGCCGACCTTTAGCAAGAAGAGATCAACCTCTGCCGTGAAACTTATTCGTCATACCGCACAGGTCATTTCCGGCATAAGTACTGGTCACTGTGCGATTGGCACTCATGCGGAACGACTTGGTGTACTGCACAACGACTATTGTAGAAGTTGTAGAGACGAAGAAGTTATTGAATCCATTCGTTGCCTGCTGTGACCTACCCTATCTGTCAGAAGAATGAGGACTCTTGGCAGTTACTTCTTCTCGAAGCTGGAGGACTTAGGTAATATTGAGCTGATGGATCTCCTGAGATTAATATCATTATCTGCGTGGTTCATACATCGGACCATTTCTACAGTGTTTCTATGGTTAAATATTGCCCAATGGACCCAAACTTTTAGTTTTAGTGAGCAGTGAATCTTTTGCCACAAGGCACCCATGGACCCAAACTTTTGGTCTTAGTGAGCAGTGAATCTTTTGCCACAAGGCACCCATGCACCTAACCTAACCTAAGACTGTGAAATATCCATTTGAATTGAAATATCGTTCATCCGCTGACTTTGACTATTCATAGTCTGTTTCTAACAAAAGTCGCAGTCCCAGTTGACTTTATTCGAATCAGAAAACAAATTATTGAAAGACCATATTTAAACCAAACATTACTCTGTACAGATTCACTTTTTGGCACAACAACTTTCATTTACATGATTATTATTTGGAAAAAGTAACTTTCTGGCTTTTGGACGCACGAATTCCATTGAACCGGTAAAAATGTCAAATTGCAATTCTTCGTTTTCACAATTTCCTTTTCCAAATCGATAAATTTCTCATTTGTACATAATGCAACGCTAATATCTCCGCTTATTACGAAACGCCATAATTTACATAAAATTATTACCACAGAAGCTCCCATGATGCTGACTAATCCTGTGCACCTCCTCGGTAACCAGTAGTGCGCAACCGAAAACAAAAAAAAAAAAAAAAAACGAACTCTACAACAATCTTTGCATTCTTCGGTGGAACAGAAAAAAAAAACCATTTGATTGTGAAATCTCTATTCAACTCCATTTAGACGCGCCGACACTCAATGCACAATTCACAGCATCCTGCTGCGATTATTTATACTATGCCAGTTTCTACAGCTATCTATCTACTATATGTGTGGATGCAGACTTTCTCAGTTGAATTTGAATTATTTGCGAATGGAAATTTATTGATTAGAAAACTTTGATTTTTATTGATATTACTGTTCATCTCCATAGATACACTATATTTACAGGCAAACTGATAGAAACTTTAACATTTGCTATCTATCCTTATAGTGGACGAAAACGAAAACCATTTCCATTTGTGCAGCGGTAAATTTTCAAATAGAATCTCGTTTTTTTGTCAGGCCAAACCAATTTAATAGGTGTACATACATGGATAGATTTGCCAAAAAAAAGGAAGAAAAATGCTGCTATTTCGAAATTTTTCCATTTGGTGTTAACTAGAGAGTTCAGGCCACAAATCACCCGTGGGTACGTTGTTGAATCCAGGCAACACACACAGGCTTTTCTGCCGAAAATTTATGGGGTATTTATAGATATTTTGTTTGGTTTGTCTTTCCTTCAGGTCTATCTATTAATGTGCAGTCGATTTCCTTTGTTTAGCTAAAGTCATGCTTTGATGATGCAATGAGGTTATTACTAAAAAAAAAACAGAAATACCATCTGTCTTCATGTGGAGTGGCGGCTTCTAATACATAAGTATCGACACCTGGCGTTTCAATAGGCATACTTTAAATTGGAATCACATCACAAGTCAGAACTAATGTGGCAATAAATCTTAAAATCATAATGTGAGACCACAAAGTGGATCCTGTTTAATCCGTCAAACTGAATCTGCCCCGATTTTAATGATTGCCTTCTGGAATGAGACTGTAATTCGCTTTTCCGAATCGCAGAATAAGACTTCCAATGCAAAGACAGTTGTTGAGAAACCAAACTTTCCGAGGTTTTAGCAAAGGATGAGAAAGATATACAAACACGGAAAATAATTTAGCTCCATAAGTATGGCCTATTTTCTCCTGTACGTGCTTCTTTTTCTTCTTCTTCCTTTTATCACGAGGTTTGGATCCGCAAATAAGGGATCACAACCCTTCCACTTCACTGCATTTCTACTGATCCGCCTGTGGGGATCGCCTATTTGACCTCAGAAAATATCGGCAGGTACGCCGATTTTGGATCACTCGGTTACTGAGACCAATGAAATGCCGATGTCGTCGCATTTGTGTCAAACGGTAGTGCATGCGATCATATGAAAACACAAGCGTTTTCACTCAGCTGAGGCCTACCAACTCCTACTCTCAACCTCCACGCGGTGACAGCCTGGTGACTAGTACTTTAATTCAAGAAGTGGGTAACCAACCCCGTTTTGCGGATTCTTGGTGGCAGCAGATGAGAGAGGGGGGGAAGGGTGCTTTCCCACTAGAGCACTTATATCGAGGCGGCAGCGGACGAATTCCCCAGACGGAGTCAACGGTGGCGTCTATAGTTCCAGTTAGGTTTGAACTTAGTGAATACCTTGTGCGAGCTGCTTCGACGTATTCGGTTCACAGGTCGGTAAGGAATTTGCAATGTTGGTCAGGACATTGGAATAGAGATGGTGCCGGAGGAGCCCTTAATGGGCCAACGGCAGCGCTCATACTCCCGAAGTGGACTACGGGAATAACTAAGGAACTGGCCCTACAGGTTGGGGGTTATGCCGTTGGAGTAACTTCCCTACCACCTAAAAAATCGATGGTTCCAAAACAACCAAAAGCCTTGGATAAGGATGACTCAACTAATGACGACCCCAGCAAACGAAATAAGGACAACGACCTTCGGGTCTGTACGTGGAATGTTCTGTCCCTTTACAGACCACGTGCAGCCGAACAACTAGCAGAGGCCCTAGACTGCTATAAAGCAGATATTACTGCCATCCAAGAAGTGTGATGAGATGGGCCGGGCAAAAAGAGGATGAAAAACTATGACATCTACTACGGTGATTGCTACAGAGGCAACAAGCAACGCTTATTCGGATGCGGATTTGTCATACGCGGCAGACTCAGGTAAGAAGTCTTAAGCTTCCGACACGTAAGCGAGCGTATTATGAATATCCGGATCAAGGCTAAATTCGCTAGCATAAGCCTAATATGTGTTCAAGCCCCCACGGAAGAAAAGGACCTTGCCACCAAAGAGGGTTTCTACGAGCTCCTCGACAAAATATACGAGCAATGTCCTAAATACGAGGTTAAATTCGTATTGGGCGATTTTAACGCCAAAATAGGAAAGGAGGACGTCTTTGGTAGGGCAGTCGGTAAGCATAGCCTACACGACACCACGTCTGATAACGGACTAAGGCTAATTGATTTCGCTGTGGAGCAAAATGTTACCATAGCAAGCACATGGTTTCCTCATCTCGATATTCATAAGGAGACATGGCGGCCCAATGAACATGTAACGCTGAACCAAGTTGATCATATTGCGATCGACGCAAGGCATGCCTCCAGTATTCTGTATGTCCGAACCTTCCGAGTGGCCAACATAGACTCGGATCATTACATTGTTGTAGCCAAGGTACGAATGCGAATATCCCAATCTGAGCAACAAAGAAGAATCACTGTGAGAAAATTTAACGCCGAAAAGCTACAATTGCAAGAGACCGCCAGACTCTTCGCTGAACGCGTATCCCGAAATCTCTCAATCACCCCTATGCCGCCAGCATCAAGTGCCGAAGACCAGTGGCAACGATGCCAACATGCCATCAGAAACGTCGCGACTGATGTGCTGGGTCTCGCTCGCCCACCACCGCGAAACCCTTGGTTTGACGAAGAATGCCGGCGAGTGCATGCAGCAAAACAAGAGGCATACAAAGCGGCGCTGCAAGGGATGACGACAGCTGCTCGTGAGCTCTACGAGCAAAAGAGACGGGAGAACATCGGCTTCTCCAAAAGAAGAAGAAAGAGCATGAGAAGCTCGTGATCAAGAATATTGGGAGCTTATAATCCAGGAACAATGCACGGAAATTTTACCAAAAGGTAAAAAGAACGTGTCAGAGGAGCAATACCCGTACAGAAACGTGTAGAGACGAAAAATGGAAACCTCGTAGTAGAATCACAGTCGGTGCTGAGAATATGGAAAAACTACTTCTGCAGACTGTATAACGGCGACAAAGGCCAACATCCCGCTGCCAGGCAGAATGAACCATTCAACATAGACGATGATAGTCAAAATTTCCGTCCACCTGACCAAAACGAAGCGAGGATAGCAATATCCAAGCTTAAATCCAACAAGGCTGCTGGATCTGACGGCTTACCGGCCGAACTTTTCAAGGCAGCTGGGGATGAATTGGTAGAGTGCATACACAAACTCATCTCTAAGATTTGGTCAGACGAGTGTATGCCTGATGAATGGAACCTCAGCATCGTTTGCCTGACCCACAAGAAAGGAAACCCCCTCAACTGCGCCAATTATAGAGGCATCAGTCTCCTCAACATCGCATACAAGATTTTTTCTGCGATATTGTGTGAACGCCTGAAACCTTTTATGAACAGCCTGATTGGCCCCTATCAGTGCGATTTCAGGCCAGGAAAGTCCACCATCGATCAAATCTTCACACTTCGGCAGATCCTGGAGAAAACCCAAGAATTCCAAATCGATACTCACCACCTCTTTATCGATTTCAAGGCCGCGTATGACAGCATCTATAGAGAAGAGCTTTATAGAGTCATGTCTGGTTTTGACATCCCTGCCAAACTTGTCCGTCTCTGCAGGCTGACGATGGATAACGCTCGCTGCTCCATCTAGGTCGGTAATGACCTCACCGAGACCTTTGATGTCAAAAAGGGTTTTAGGCAAGGTGCCGTGCTATCATGTGACTTCTTTAATATTGTACTTGAACGGATTGTGCGGAACTCACAAGCCAACACCGGAGGCACAATCTATTACAAGTCTGTACATCTGCTTGCATACGCCGACGATATAGACATTATCGGAAGAACTCAGCGGGCTGTCACCGGTGCGTTTGCAAGTATTGAGGCGGAAGCGGACAAAATGGGTTAAGCGGTAAACGGTGGCAAAACCAAGTATATGCTGTCAACAAGAAGGGACAACCAGAACCGACGAATTGACCAAAACGTCACCGTGGCCAGCTATAACTTCGAGGTAGTAAGGGACTTTGTCTACCTCGGCTCTGCTATAAACTCGAAAAACAAGATCAGCGCAGAAATCAAGCGAAGAATAACTCTTGCCAATTCGACAGTAAGTCCGTATCTCGAACAACTAAGGAGACTCTGTATAAGACCCTGAGCATTCCAGTCCTGCTTTATAGTGCTGAAAAATGGACTTTAATAAAAGTGGATGAAGATATACTTGGTCGCTTCGAGAGAAAAATTCTTCGTAAGATTTTCGGTCCCGTTTGCATTGACGGGTTTTGGAAGAGAAGATTCAATCACGAACTATACGGCCTGTACAGCGACATCGACCTAGTCAAAAAACTGCGCATTGGACGTCTGAGATGGCTAGGACATGAAGAGCGAATGGACACCAACGCTCCGGCCCGCAGAGTCTTCGAATCTAATCCCGAGGGACGACGCAGTAGAGGGAATCATCGCCGTAGGTGGCGCGCACAAGTTCGAGGGGACCTCGACCATCTTGGAGTGCGCAACTGGAGGTAATTAGACTTGGCGCAGTTGAGGAAGAATCTCGGTAATTAGGGGGGAGTTGGCTAGGGTTGAGGTACCTTGTCATGAATCTCTCTTTATTCCTTCCAACGCCCGCACTGAGTGCGCGCAAATTATAAAAAGAGAACATCCACAGGAACTCCAACAGTTTAGGACATATTCCTAGTTTGATCTTGCAGAAGTTGATGGTCAAAATGTTCAAAAGCAAGTATGAAAGCAGACTTGACATACATTCGGAGTTAATTCTTGACCACCAATAGTTAGGAGAAGGTTTTCTGTTTGAGTAGTTATTGTTTAGTATAACTTCATTAAGCTTGCATACTAGGCAACTGCTTACTAACTCCCTTGAGTGACCATTTTAAGTCAACATTTTCTTTCGCTGATGAACTCTACTCCCGCACAATCACAATATCTAAACAATCCTTTTGTCACTGTTGCAGTTGCTTGATTTAGGACTACGTTGTCACCTAAATTGCCTTCCGCTAACAACAAAGTAGCCATATACTAAACCTAAATCAGTCCGATCCTATTTCCTATTTTTGGACATTTCTAATTGACCCTTTTCCCGTATGCTCGACGAAGGTGGATCCCATCGCCATCATCATCATCATCATCGTGTTGTACTGCATGGCAAGTCAACGCGATATGTTGTCGATTCCATTGTGCAAAATATGCAGATCTCAAGTCAGCGATAGTAGGTCAAACATAACAACAAATCTTTAACGAGCCCCTCACAGAGAGTTCAGATTCAACACACACACACACACACACGTCTAGCCAATTTACATTCTACACAATGCAAACTAGGACTAACTTGCATACTGTGCATATATCTTCATATTTTTTCCATCCCCATGAACACCAGAATCGAAAACACAAAATTCCGTTCGGTTTGTTAGCCTAGGTTACATACTTTTGCTCCAATTTTATCCACAAGACGACAACAACGATCGATCCGACCGACCGAAGACAGTGTTGTTCTCGCTGCATTCTCCAATCATAAACGACAATCGAACGCTACCACGAGAACAAAAGAAATCCGGGAACGCAATGCGAATCCTATCTATCTCTAGCCCGCCAGTGTGTACACTGGGAACAATGATTCTATAGAGATGACAAAACAAAAAAAATAAAAAGAAGAAGAGTAGCTGCGATCTCGATCATTTCTTAATTCTATAAAAGGTTCCTCTAACTGGAGGACGATGCCTCGGCCAGAAGGAATTAAGGCTCTACGCACGACTTCTCTCATGAAAAAATCTCACTAGATTTCTATTGAGAAGCCTTCTCCTTAGCCGATTTGAGGACAGAGGGAAAATTATTTGTGAAATTCTCGTGTGTATCTTGTGCGTGTCAATATCAACCAGGGGGAGCCTTCACCACTGGTGACCAATATAATAGGCCCATTGGAGGAGTCTAACATTTGAATGTAATGCTCGAATTTACATTGTAAGCCCGGTGTAATGCGGTAGCTTAAGGGGGCCTTTAAAACGGAATATCAACGTGCAGTGGCACTGTGTGTTGCTCCTGTGGAGTTCATGTAACACACCAAACCAAGTGGCTGGGGCAACCAAAGACAGTGAGCATTTTTTAGTGCTGATTAATGTCCTCCACTATACAGAGTGTGTCTTGTTGGTGTTCTTGGTTTTTTTTTTTTTTTTTTCTACTATGCTTAGATGATGTACACAACTAGGCTGCGATCTGAGATGTTTGTAAGTAGCGCTTCTTATTATGAAATTGAAAGAGCCGTGCAAAGTGAGTAGAACATGGGTGACCGCCCATTAGAATGACGGAAATATTTTGAATAGCATGTCGCGCGATGGCCACAGGACTTTGTGTGTTATGTTGGAGTGGAGATGTGTTTTATTTTTGTTTGTACCGTTTTTATTTTACGGAACGAAGAACTAAATTAGAATTTATGGGGAATTTTCGTAATGATAGCCTGGGAAAAGGTTCTGGCTGGAGAGATGGCAGCATCCAGGAAGGTAAAATGTTGAGAATATTGACTGTAAGTGCGGTACTTTGTATGTAATGTACAGGCGAAGTAAGTTGGAAATTCTTGAGGCTTCCATATACATACACATACAGATCTAAATTGATATATTAAAAGTGCCAGACTTGAGACAGGAGTAGGCATCGACAATAGTAACGACCAGTTGTTACGGCTAGATTAGAACTACCTATTTTGTGGTTCAGGATAGTTATGTTTAATTCTTTGGCCCACTCTGTTCCGAAGGACAAATGGCCTGAGCTCTTCTTAGAAAATTAAGGTGGATGACTTAAAAGTCGGCGAAAAATCTCAACATAATGCTTCATGGAGTCAAGGCGCTTCTGCATTTAATACAAAGTTGGCTGCCAGCATCTTATCGCCGTCACTGTTACTGTCGTAAATAAGGTGGTAAAGAGCACCTCCTTCAGCAACGCTGCTACCAATTCCTAAGCCCTCTCCTGAAAGTAGAAGAAACTATCTCTACAATACACGACGACGTACCCGACTAACTACACCCTCTAACAATACCGCGACTGCTCTTGCAATGATGATGCACGGCTTGTCCGGTACCACCATCGCCCAACCATTCACGTTGGGCGATGGTTTTGGCATTGTCGCTACTAGGTCGGGTACCTAACGACAGGTAAAGTGAGAAATGTATACCGGGCTTTGATTCGGTATAAGGAAAATTCGCTCACCCTACAGATCTCCAGAAATACCAGAAAATCTGGACAAAATATGTCAAATAATCAAAACCGCTGAGCATAGAGAATTTGTTGTTGAGGGAGTCCATATGGGTTTTACAGCTGTGGATGTGACAAAAGTGGGTGCGTGATAAATGAATGCTGGAGATTGATTACAAAGAAAGCCACTACAAGGAGGTCGACGGGAAGCATTTTTTTTCAAGACTGGCTCAAATTTTTCAAATAAAATGTTCACCTTCTCGGGAACCAAACCAGTTGTTTGGACTTTTATTTTCATCTACGAGTAATCTTAACCTAGAGTTCTTGAGGTACAATATTCAAGAACTAGCTTCTGTCTAAAAACTGCCGCTCCCATATTGAGGCTGTAGAGCTTAATGTGCCTCTTACCTCGCCTGCAGATTGGGTTATAATCGCTTTTGAAGGTCATTGATGGTGGATAGTGACAGGGAGAGAGGGAAAGAATATCTCCTCAATAAATTGTTGCAGGTTCCAAATTGGAGCGGATGAATTTCCTAGATAGTTCTATTCAGACTGAACATAATGTTCACCATATTAGGAGTTTACGTTCTCAAAGATTTCTACGACTGAGTCAGGGTTGGCTTGTGTGCGTGATTATGAGAGAGGTAACAGCCTCAGATAGGTTCAGTTAGGTTAGGTGGCTATCCATTGTAAACATTACGATTCACTTAGACCAAATGAAGTTCATTGTGTTACCACGTGAGTCGGTTACTTCCGTTACTCTTGGAACCATTTTGATTTTTGGATTAATTTCCAGATGCTATTGATATCCGAGTCGGCGTTATTGTAAGTTCCTCAAAGAAGTGTTCCCCAAAAGTTTGTTTTCTAACTGAGGATAATGCTGGGTAGCCGCTGAGCAAGTGAAATGCGGATTCTTCGTCTTCTTCGTTCATACAGCTGCGACAAAAGTCATTGGCCGGAGTTTCATGCTTCGCTGCATGCCTGCCTAGTACGCAATGGCAATCCAACTAGGATACCCATGCGCGGTCTGTTGATCAGTAGCAGGCGCTTTATTTTTCTTTTATTTAATTGTGGCCATGTTTGTCTTGCATGGTTACATGTGTCAAGATCGCGTCATCTCTTATTGGCTTGATTCATTGCCGGTATAGAGATTTTTTATCTTGCCGTTTCTATAGGTAGATGCAGGCCCCTTCCGCAGTAGAAGGCTCCTGTTTCGTACCAGCCTCAGGTAAAAGCAGATGTCCTCAAATGAAAACACGGCACTCTACATCCCAGGGCAAGGACTAGAACGTAAGACTATTCACTCGTACGCATCTTGTGGGTTCCATAAAACATGCTCCTTGAAGACGATAGGAGATTTAATGGATTGTACCGGAAATGGTAAAGGAATAAACGAAGTATTTCTCATAAAGCTGTGAGACAAACCTGTGTACATTATGTTATGAAGGCTTCGTGAAAAATTGGTTGCGGTCTGCAGTTACTGATTTTCAGGCATTTACATGCCTGTACGCACTGCTTAAATATTAAGAAAGAAGTATATGACAACCAGGAAGAGCTCCGGGAGTCGGCAGTGAGGACATGCAAGGAACACTTCTGCAGACTGCTAAATGGCGACGATTATCTATGTATATTCCGCTCTTAGGCAGAACGAACCATATACAGTGACGATGACAGTCAAGATTCCCGTCCATCCGATCAAAATGAAGTGAGGATAGTGATATCTAAACTTAAATCCAACAAAGCTGCTGGAGCCGAAGGCCTTGCCGCCGAACTTTTCGTTGTAAGGAAAGGCAGCCGACTTAGGCAGAAGAATTCACAAGCTACTAAGAGGACTCGGTCATGTAGAGCAGATGGGGCCCAACTTTCCAGCCCACAAAATCTTCGAATCCAGGCCGATGGATGACGTAGTAGAGGATGATCTCGTGGCAGGTGGAGGGGGACTTCATTCAACTTGGAGTGCGCGACTGGAGGCAGCAGATGTTTGTTGGTTGAGGCCCAAGTCTACCCCAAACTGAAGTGTCAATGCTTTTTTTTATAATTTGCTCGCCAAACGGAATATTAATATCCTTATACTGCTTCTCGGGGCACGGGCGGATGGGAAAAGGTGGGTAAGAGACGGAGGAGATGCCGGTTTGTGTTGGCTTTAAATGTTTGAAGGTTGTAATGATTCGGAATTACAGAGGATGGGAGATCATTCCACAAACGTATTGTTCGGCTTATGAACGAATCCCCATATGTTATTTGACAGTAGAGCCGAAGTTGGGCTTGAGGGTCACAATGTCACTATCAGCTGTAAGTCTTAACGCGAGATTTGGTACCCTATCCAGAATGTGCAGAACGATTTTGGAAGCATCAGATCAAATATGGGCGTTATATCCCAGCTTTGGGCGGATTAATGCCTTATAGATGGAGGCCAGATCAGAGGGGGTGAAGTATTTCTTGCACCGTTTAAGCAATCCTAGACATTTTGCAGCATTCTTGAGACATGAGTTGGACAAGGAATATGAAAAACTGAAAGCACTGTCATCAGCGAAGGATTGGATTGAAAATAGAAGTTGTAGATAAGAAGTCATTTAAAAAATGAGAAAGAGAATCGGAGACATAACGGATCCCTGGGCATTTATATGGTTAATTGCAGACTCCAATCTGTCCAAAACACCTTGTATTGAACGACCGAAAAGGTAGTTAATAATCCAAGGAAGAAGAAACTCATCGATGCCATATGCGCGCAGTTTCGACAAAAGAGCCAGATGCCAAACTCTGTCAAATGGCGTAGAAATATCGAGCGCTTTCATCTTTATTTCACCTAAGTAATGGAGAGATTGGCTTCACGCTAAAATCGATAACAAAAATCTTTGGTAGGTCCAACAAAAAAAGCACAGTATCCATAATATGACAACGGCTTCTAACTTATATACCATTTAATACTTATACATCTGAACTGCTTATTCATAGTCGTACCCAAATCCAGAAAATAACGAGAAGGAACAGCAAATAAACCGAAAAATTACAATCTGAACGTTGCATGCTTTACTATACTGCAGCTAGCTAAGTATGTAGTGGATGCAGAGATTGCCAAGCGATAAACTTATCCAGAATGCTGCCAAAATACATAAGACGTCATAAACGGACGTAACCAAAAACACTACACCGTAGCAAAAAAGAAAATTGTGGTTTGATGAAGAATACGATAATAAGAAACGAAAATGAAATCCTGATCGAAGAATAGCCCACTTGTATTCTTGCAAATTTTATCTGCAGATTTGAGAAATCAGGATAGAGTGTCATGACCTGTCTTTTGATATCACCAATACTAACTATATTAACTCTAACATCATTTGAGTAAAAATTGTATGAGTACTCTAGTTAGAATTTGTCAACGTGCACAATGGTATGGTATGGCAAATGCACCTTAGGGGGTGCTTGCACAAGCGGCTTTTGTTCCATTGCTAATTCCCATAAATGTTGGTACCATTTCTTATTTGGTTGCCTGTCTATTAATCAAACCAACCTGTTAGTTTAGGTTAGGTAGATGGGGGGCTTTTAACAAAGAGTCACTGCTCACTCAGATCAACAGTTCGTGTTCATTGTGCCCAATCATTTTACCCTAGAAACGCTGTAAAGAAAGACCGCTGTTAGAGCCATTCAGAAAGTGATATGAATCTCAGGAGGTCCATCAGCACAAAATTACCCATGTCTTCCAGCTCCAAGAAGAACTAACTACCAAGAGTCCTTATTCCTCTGACGGATACGTCAGGATAATAACACAACAGGTGACGAACAGATTTAATTTCATCTTCGTCGCTGCAACTTCTGCAATAGTCGTTATGCAGCACACTGAGTCGCTCCGCGTGAACGCCGGTGGCATAATGTCCAGTAATTATGCCAGAAATAACCCGTGCGTTATAACGACTAAGTTTTACAAGAGAGGTTGATCTCTTCTTGCTGTAGGCTGGCCATAGCGCCCTGACCATTGCGCATGTTTCCACATGAACCCTGCCTCTGTTTGCTCTATCGGTGGCTTCATTCTCTATTTTCTTCCATAAGAAACTGATTGGGATTGATACAGAGGGGAGGTCCCGCAATAAGTGCAGCGCCAACTCTTTCCCAGCAAGCTCGTCAGCCCTTTCGTGACCTTCGATATCAATATGCCTTGATACCCAGCAGAGGGTCATTGCATTGGCTCTAGATATCTCGTTTAAGAGTGATTTGCAGCTTCTCACAAGCCTCGACCTAAGCACAGTACAGTCCAGAGCCTTAACGGCTACCTGGCTGTCTATATAGACAATGATCGTTTTGCTAACGATATTACTCTCGCATATAATTTAGCAGCCTGTATAATGGCTGTGACATCGGCCTAAAAGACGCTGCAGTCGTCATTTATTCCAAGGCAGTGGTTTATTCCAACCAGTACTCCTGACGAAACATATTATGTTTCCGAGTGGAAGTTTCGTCAGTTCTTCAAAAAGTCTGTTTTCCATATAGCGGAGGCGATGAGTTTGAAAATTGGGGCAATCACACAGCAAGTATTTGATAGCTTCGATTTCTTTTGTAAGATGACAGCTCCTACAGCAATTAGGAGTCTTGATGCCCAGTCTGGCAGCCATTGCACCTATCGGGCAATGTCCAGTTAGTACACCTGCCATAACGCCGGTTTCTTTTTTAATTATTAACAAAAGGCTTTTAGTCCTTTTTTTGTTCAGAGTTGGCCATAAGCTACGCGGTATGACACAGTCGATTCTGCCGGCCCAGGAGGTGTTGATCTGTTCTCTTGCTTTCAGGCCTATTTTCCTTTTCAATACACCAATAGGGATAGGTGCGGATGCAAGGATGAATTCCTCCTCTGATGCTGACCTTTTTCATGCTAGTTCATCCGGGAACACAACAGAGAGTGACGTCATGGGTGTTGCATATTCTGTTTGCATTTTGTCGGTATGCAGAGACTGTTTCCGATCTGATTAGCACACAGTGCCTTAAGTGCAGCTCTAGCTTGTGTAGCCTGACTATTCATCGATAGTCGTTGATGCTAAGTGATTCACAGAAAACTCCAGCGCCGGTTTCAATGTCCATTTCATACCCATCAGTGTAGAGTTGAAAGTATTGTGCACTGGTTAATGCATTGGATTTTCACTCCTGTCTACTGGGAAAGTGAATGGAGTATTTCTCGTAAAAGTCTATGTAAGATATGATGATGCAAAAGGACAGATGGAGTTTTGTTTGAAGCCATGTTTGAGTTAATATTTTCCTTTGGTTACATGCACCACAATTAGCTTCCCTGCTTAGGTAGTTATCCAAAGATTACTTTACCTTCTATCTATGCTTCAAGAGACCATCACATGTTAAGTAAATGTTTCATATTTAGGAAAACACTGAAAATGTGTGAATCCAAAATCAAATCAACCTCACAATCAGCACGGCTAAATGCTGTTCATCATTTTCAAACTCCTCCCGTTCTGTATCAGTAACAACTGTAACCGAAACTGGTAATTCAATTTAATATCGCGCTGATTTGATGAGATCAGCAACCTTTTACACCCTTCAACTTCAATTCTCAATGTGATTTCTCATCTCCACAATATCAATCTTTTGTTTGTCGGCAGCAGGATAAATCCGACTGGCACAGTTCTACCTGCTGCCAACCTACTCATCAGACACATTTCATCTCATCAAGCATTTAGGCAATTAACTCCGAAAGCAAACTCTCTACAAATGTATGTATATCGCTACTTCTTGTTTCTTTTAAATTAAAAACAAAATGCCAATTTAAATTAATAAAACTAAAAACGCCGATTTTTTTTGGGCCAAACAAACGAGGAGATGTATGGGACAGAGAACAGAGAAACGCCAGCTTCATCATGAGAAATGAACATACGCGCCCTTTTTTCGTAGCTAATTACTATGCGCCCAGCCCACTACCACCACCACTATAACCATTTGCCTGCACAATGACACATTCGTTTGGGGGCACTCAACTCGAGTTGGTCCCCGAAAAGCCAACACCACGAATCACTGCAAGTATTCGATCATCTTCAAGGTAACATCAACAGCAGCAACAGTAAGAGCATCAAAGTCTGAGAGTTGGCCCATACGACCGCAGCGCAGTGCAGCGCTGAGACTGACGAAGAGTAATTATCAGTGTGAGCCTGGTGCTTGATGGTGTGCTCCTTGTGAGAGAATTCCTCAAACTCCAGCCATCCATCCATCTATCCGAACCATCGAAGGGCAGCATGCATGAGAGGAACATTTTTGGAGATTCTCCTCATGACGATGTGTAATTTTACTTTTTGCATCTCTGATTGGTCTTCCATGCTCACATGGAGTTTTTTTTTTTTTTTTTTTGTTTTTTGGTTTTGTCCATAGAAATTCCATGGTTGACTCCGGCTGGCATAACTCTTCATAATTTTCCAGAATCCCTACTGGAGATGAGGTGGCTGGCTGATGGGGGCATGTGTTTATCTGAAATTCATTACCTTGTTGTATGGCTTGTAATGAGGCTCACTCTGGGGAGAGAGAAAGATGCTTGTTTTGTGCTGAGTTCCACGATTTTCCTCCATCACCAGACGACTGTCAAACGGCCCGGGTCCAGGACACGGGACTGACATGAGTGTTGGCGTGGTGTGCTTTTGGAAACTTGAAATTATCCAGCGGAATAAAATTAATTGCTCGTTTAGTTAATTTATCATGGATGTGTGCGCTCCACGCCGCCGTGCTAAGGTTTATTTCGTTTTGCATTGCAACAAGGTTCAGGCGAGCATGGTGCAGATGGGGAAAGCCTCATTGGGTGAAATGGGCATTAGCATTGTCACGGATAGGTAATTTTGTTAGATTTTCTAAACCAGAGTACTGTGTAAAATGTTTTCGTCCTCATTGTAAAAAGTGTGAAATCGGAGCTGGGTAAGCTGATAATTTATTGCAGGACTATGGAATGTGTGATGCTAATGGAAGACTGGGGAGCGTTATTGACGTTGTACTACTTTTACTAGACTATTAGTGTGTGTAAGCCGGAGGAAAGAAAAAGCTTGCAGATATCGGCGTACTCAGATTCGCGATAGTTGAATTTAATAAATTCATTTTCAACACCAGCGTTGCGTTGTTCCAACAAAGTTATGCAAGAGTTTGACTTTTTTTTTTAAACGAGAAATACACTACAAACCAACCAAACTTCACGAAACTTTCGAAATTGGATTAACGGTGTCAAATAAATTGTTTCTCAAGTCATAGGTATTATTTTAGATCTTACACTATGTGTTGTACTCACTCGGATCTCTAAGGATCCAATTTGCTCTCCAATGCAGGATACCTAAAATAATGAGAACAAAGACGTCTGTGCTAATTCCGATTATTTGATGACAACCTTCCTGAACTATTCCCGTAATAAAAATTGGGACGAATATATTGACTAAATTCAACATAGAGTTGAGGAAATCCGAGAGAATAGAATGGAGAAAGAACTGCAAAAGCATTGAATCCCTTCCAGTGGCAGCCTGTCTCCAAAAGGCTCTCTCAAAGGATCTTTCCAACGGAGTGGGATTGCTCACTAAATCTGATGGCACCTATACATCCGGTCGAATGGAAACCCTGGAAACACTGCTCGACAATTTTAAGTGATCACACACTTATTGCTCCTGAAGCCACCACATGCGGCACCTTTAGAAGAGTCAACAGATTTTCTGAAAATCTGTTCAGTCAAGATAAATTTAAATGGGCAATCGGCTGATTTAAACCTTTTAAGACACTTGACAGTGATGGTGCTTTTCCAGTTCTTATTCAGAAAGGTTTAGATTACATCCTGCCCGCCTTGGTAGCTCTATTTAGAACATGTTTCAACCTGGGATACATTCCACTAACTTGACGGAAGCTAAATGTGGTGTTTATCCCTAAGCTAGGTATCAAACCCAGAGAGCTACCCAAATCCTACAGTCCAATCAGCTTGGCATCGTTTTTCTTGAAAACCATGGAAATACTGCTAGACTCACATATGAGATGCATGCTTGAAAAGACTATACCCCTGCACTCTACTCAATATGCATACAGAAAAGGTCGATCTACGGAATGTGCTCTTCATTATCTCCTCACAGAGATTAAATAAGGCCTTTGTTCATTCCTTGACATAGAAGGTGCTTTTGGTAATACTGGTTATGAATACATCACTAGTGCCATGAGACGCAGGGGAATAGATGCACCTAGTACCATATGGGTTAAGACTACGCTTGATAGCCGCATAATAACTTCTACATCAGCAGACGTCTCTGTGATCGCCGCCGCAGCTTAAGGCTGCCAACAAGATGGCATCCTCTCGCCTGTCTTATGGTCTCTCGTGGTGGATGTCTTACTGAACAGATTTAATAGTGTAGGCTTCATAACTATAGGCTATGTAGATGTTATCACCATGAAGATAATATGTGTCAACTCATGCAAGATGCACTCCTTGTAGTTTCGGACTGGTGTGTTGGGGGGGGCTATCGACTAACTCTAGCAAGGCAGTCGTTGTACCGTTCACAAGAAGTGACTCTAAATGGCACAACCATCAATTTTTCCGACGAAGTAAAATATCTAGGAATTCTCCTGGACAAGTAACTTAACTGGAACTCCCACGTCAAGTATAAAATTGCCAATGTGGCCACTACAATGTGGACCTTTCTGCGTATATACCACGGTGGTTAGACGAAAACCAAGGACGTCACAACCATCAACAAACTCAGCAAACTTCATCATCAGCAAGATTAGCTTGCTTCGGTATCACAGGTACTATGTCCCACAACAGCCGTAGAGGCCTTAATCGGACTCACTCTGTTACATATATTAATAAAAAAAAGTATCAATTCGCAGTGCAGTTAGTCTTCGAAAGTCGGATGTTAATATAATAGTATATGGGATCATGCGGATCTCATGGATTTATTAAACGACTTCCCCGAGCTAGATATGTTCAGCATGGTTTCTGATTTTACACCGAAATCACTCTACTTTGGTAGAAGGAATAATGGTGGACCGCTGCTTGATCCAAAAGGAATCGTGTGGCTTACCGACGGATAAAAAATGGATTCAGGAGTTGGTGCGGGGTGTATGCACTCAACGGTTTTGAAACCATTAGGAAAGAGTCTCAGTGTTTTCTAGGCCGAGGTTTACGCTATCGAGACTTGCGATAGTAGAAACTTGCACTCAGGCATCAAATGTGCCGCTATACACATAGTCACCGATAGCCAAGTGGCTCTGTCTCCTACTTGATCAGTTCAAAATTAGTTCTAAGCTGCTTCGACAGTTTACAAAACTTGGTCCGATTCAATAAATATAAATTGTGGTGGGTAACGGGTCATATACGCATTGATGGCAATGAAACTTCAGATCTGCTCGCCAGAAAAGATTCCTCTGAGTAGTTCACTGGACCTGAACCCCTATGCAGAATATCTAATTCTGCCTTTAAACTGACCCTAAACAATTGGGAATAACTCTCAAGGTCTCAGACAAGCCAATAGAGCTGTCCAATCCTTCAAAAAGCAGTTGATGTCCTAAGATACAACAGAAGTGACATAAGAAGACTTGTGAGCTCCTGTATCGGTCACTGTCAATTACTTTACCACGTTAATAAAATGAGAATCTCGGAGGATACCATCTGCCGTCTCTACCTAAAACAGGACGAAACCGCAGAATATCTATAATATTATGTGAAGAATTTGGAGAAGCTTTTTCATTAAAGAGATCATATCTCCAACAGACCTAAGAAACTTCTCCGCAACCATAATTATTGCTTTCATAAGGAAACTAGAAATACTGCTGCCCTAAAAAGTGGCCTTTGGCACAATAAATCTGTCTGGTCGCAGTTCCTACACGCTATTTGGGCGTGGCCACATACCTGTTTAAAAAAAAATAACGAATCCCGAGTTCAATGTAAAATTGACTATGGCCTTTGGTGGCTTTTCTGATAACTTGTCTAAATCTTTCGAGAAGTGTTATCCAAGGACTGCCTTTCTGGTTTTGTTAAAGCTTTGGAATTCTTAGCGGAGGTGATTCCCATCTTATTTTTTATTTACGTCACTGCACCATCTGCATGGTTCTGCAGTACTTTCTATTGTATTGGTTCTGTTGTTCCCTTTTTAGTGGCGGAATTGAATACATATGCCGTCTACTAAGTTTAACGAAAGTTCATTGTTTAGTACTTCTTTCGTTTTGTCCAAAGCAGTATTGAAGTGCATCATGTTGTAAGTGGGCTCCAACTCTCATTTGCGGGTCTTAAAAAATCTAAGGCGAGGACTGAATTGTCGGCATGCATTGACTCAATTCTGAGCCCATCATAGGTCTTCTTACTTCCGTGTATGCCTCTGTGACCCGGAATATATCAGACAAAGTCTGACGTCGTTGTTTGAGCTGAGAAATTTACTCGTAAGTTCATTGTGGCAATCTTCTACTATTTTAGATATCATCACCATGCATGTGATGATTGCTTGACTGTGTATGTAGATCTAGATTTGTTTGTCTTTGGGGTACCTATCTAATGAAGCAATTCTTGGGATGCATCGAAAATTACTAAATCTCTCGTGGCTCGGAAACCTGACTAACCGGGCGGAGGCTAATTCTAGCAAATAGATTCCGGAGATCACACCCACAACCGATGTCGACCTATCTGTTCAAATGGATATATCATTTTAGTTTTTTACCCTTTATACTGTCTAGCTCTCTTGAGGGGAATTGAATTTGGAGGTTGGAGCTAAATTCGAGGATTGAAGACAAACAGTTTGTATTCGTTTTCATTTTCAGCCATCTAATCATGGGGCGGTGGCGCATCTGGCCCCTGTTCCAGAGGTTGCATTGTTTGAAGCGACTGACACTCTTTGTGGATATTTTCTTTGTGTATATGTAGACAGATATTAGCACAAGTATAGCTTCGGGGGATGCAGTTGCGTTGTTTTGATTGTACTTTTGGTTTCAGCTAGGTTTTGAATTTTGGGGTATGGCGTGATAATATTTTCGAAATCTTCATGAACAGTATTGTTAGCTAATTTCCACTTATAGAGTTCTGAAACTTTTAGTATTATACGCTACTTTTTCTATATGCTGGGGCTGACATGAAACTAACATAGGACACTACACACCAAATTCCTCTCGAATGGTATTGAAAGAGTTTCACCTTAACTTAAAAAGTTCTGATACCCCAGTCTTTTACTTAAATATGCGATGTAAAAATAAAATTGAATTTTGTAAGTAAGAACCATACGAATACGGAGGGACTAACAAAAGTTCGCTTAGTTGGTACCAGTTTAGTAGTTTTTGAAAAAAGTATTTCCTTAGCTTATAATCTAACAATATTTATTTCCAAATTTCAGAACAATAAGTAAAAATGGAGACGAGAAAGAGAAAAATTAGTGACGTAAGCACTGTTGAAGTTCCACCGCCAACACAGGAAGAAATTCGGATTGCCATTCTCTTTGAATTTCGACGTCAACTCACGCCAGTCAAAATTCTGCACGAATGCCAAAAAGCATACGGAATAAATGCACCATCTCTTGTTACTATTTCAAAGTGGTTTCGAAGATTCCAGACTGGTAATTTTTTTTGTGGAGGACAAATCTCGTGAAGGTCGACCCAAATTTACAAAATTATTATGGTTAACGTATTGGTAGACATAACACGAGTCTATGACAAAGGCTATGTCTCACTTCTTTGCTTGCTTGACTTCTCTAAGGCCTTTGACAAAGTCAATCATAAAATTCTCTGCTGGAAGTTACAACATTTTTTCGGTTTCAGTGAGAGAGCAGTAAAGTCATTAAATAGTTTTCTTTCCAACTGGTCACAAAGAGTTGTTGTGGGTGAAAATTCGTCGGCGCTAAGACCTATTCAGCAAGGTGTCCCTCAGGGATCAATTCTTGGACCAATTTTCTTTTGTATATTTATCAATGACTTGCCGTCCGTATGCCAAACATTGTTCCATACACCTATATGCGGACGATGTTAAGCTATACCTAGCCCGTTCTCTGAGTAGTACGGCAGAATTTGCTTCTTTACTGAACGAGGACTTGTCTAAGGTATGTACATACTTGGTCACTGGTAAATGGGTTGCTTTTAAATTCTGCAAAATGTCAATTTATACCCAATTTTAACAAAACTTTTAACCTTGGTCTTGTGCCCGACGCATGGCTATCTCACAGTAAACTCAAACTTGCAGAATCTGTTACTAGCCCCGGATTTAGAATAAATCGGAACTTATCGGGATGTGACCATATCAATAGTGTTATTGGTCGTGTCTATGGATGTCTATGCAAACTTTGGTTGAGTGCTGGTTTTACCCCAACTAAGACAAGGCGAAGGCTTATTAAAACTCTGGTCTTACCAATCATAACCTATGTTGAAGTTGTGTACGGTAACCTTGATTCATTGTCTCAGCACAAACTGCAAGTTGCTTACAACGATGCGGTACGATATGTTTATGGCATTCGTAGGGATGACCACATTTCTGAACAACCTAGAGACTTCCTGGGTTGCACCCTGAAGCAGTACATCAACGCTAGAAACTGCATATTTTTACACAGAATAATTAATAGTAAATCTCCATCATATCTGTTTGACAAACTATAATTCGCCCGTTCAGCCAGAGCCTTAACCTTAATTCAACCGTTTTCTAAATATTTAAGCTCCTCTCGTCGATTTGTCGTTCACGTCACTAGATTATAATTCACTGCCCTCCCAGTTAAGGGGTATTTCAAATGCAGCAAACTTTAAAAACGCAATTCTCCTATATTTTTCAATGCAATCTTGAACCTACAGTGAAGAAAATCTTCACATCTTATGAGGAGAGCAGTCAATGTCAAAGTCGAAAAGCTGCAAAAAGAGGATTTTGAAAGCTCTTTTGAAAGATGGATCTATCGGCTGAAGAAATGTATTGAAATGAAGGGAAATTATGTGGAGAAATTAAAAAAAGATAAAGATTAAATATCTAAAATTAAAATTTTGTTTGTGTATTATTATTCAATGAACTAAGCAAACTCTTGTTAGTCCCTACGTATATGGATGGATTGGATGGATTGATGTCAATATGTGTCATTAAACATACCTTTCAAAGGACCGGTTTAAATTAATCCCTTGTCTTTGTGCACAAAGGAAAAAAAAAGAGGGAAAATACAAATATCAGGGCATCTTAGCTGAATTCCTTCCACCATCTCATTTGGTATGCAAATGAGAGACTTTAACCACCACCATGTTCAGATAAAATCTGCACAAAAGACCTTTATAGTCATCATTTAGTTTGAACATTATTTTTATATCCGAAACGACATCATTCATAATTTTTGTCAGATGAATTACAAGACTAACAACAGTAACAACTGCGTCCCCCTTCATATAAAGTACAAATACACACATACGGCGGTGAAGGTTGAAAGATGAAACAACTCAAATTGAAGCTCAACCCAGAAGAATGGCTGCGAGGAGCAAATTATGGTAGTTGGAAAATTTTTATACTCGAACTTGATATATCCGTATCTCGCCCCAGAGTACACACACTCGGTGTGTGCGCACCAAGGTGGTGGTTGCGTTTCATATTTTTAACTCCGCCCTAATGGTTGAGTTTAAGCCGCCTTGCAAATGTAGAATTTTCAAAGGATCCCATCAAAGGGGCAACCCGGAATGCATAATCACTCAGAGGGGAGCGGAACATACATATACATCTCTTTTTTATTTATTATATTCTCTGTAACCATACCATACAGAGAAAAAAAAAAGACACATTTCAAAAAAGCTCCTGGCAATACGCAAATATCACATCGCGTACTGAACAGCGCAACATATTATCTGTGATCTGCAGCAAAAATCAGGGGCGAACCAAAGGTAAAGATACACAGCATGTGAATGAATCTCGTGCGCGAGCGCGCGCGCATGTGAGAGGGACTTCAGAATCGTGATTCCTCGCATCTTCTTTTGGCTGAATTTTGTGGCCTTAAGATAATACGTTCGGGTAATTACAGTAATTTGTAAATGTGCAATGTATGTGCATTATGCACTGGAGTAGTATGAGTGGTTTTACACTGAATAGGTAACAAATTCATGGTTATGAACTGGAAATACGAAATTCTCCTGGTTTAGATTTCATCCCTTGGGGGTCGAATTGTAAAAAATTTGCGTATCGTGTGCAATTGCACTTCTTAGTTGTACTTGAAACTTACCGGTATCCATGGCGACCAGGGTTAGTGTGTATTCGGCTTGCATCTCACGGTCGAGAGCGCGCAACAAGGATATCTCTCCGGTTGATGCATTAATGCGAAACAAATCGGCATCGCCTTCCTTGAGGAAATAACGAACTTGCGAGTTAAATGGTGGTGTATCGGCATCGTACGCTTTCACTGTGATAACATAACCTCCATTTGGTGGAATAACATTCTCCATAACGTAGGCCAAGTAAGGTGAATCCAAGAATGTCGGTGGATTATCGTTGATATCAGTGATGACTATAGTCAGCTCAGCGGTATCATATTTTGTTTCGACGGCTGTACCAGCAACATCAGCTGCACAATCTTCGGCACGTACTGTGAGTACATATCGGGATTTTCTTTCGTAATTTAGATTCTTTGCAACCCTCACGACACCGGAATCTTCACTGATACTGAAATCACGATTATTGTCACCGGCTGCGATGGAAAACCGCACCCTTCCATTGGAACCTTCATCGATATCGGTTGCGGAGACTTGTAGTACCATTGCTCCGATACTGGCGTTCTCAGCTACGGATGCGCTGTATTGCTTAGGGTCGAACACAGGGCTGTTGTCGTTTTCATCGAGAATTTTCACAGCGATTTGAGTTTGTGTCGAACGTGGTGGTTCACCACGGTCTCGTGCCGTTACACTCAGCAAGTAGCTTGAACGTATTTCTCGATCCAATCGCCCGGAAACTCTTAGTAGACCATCAACTGGTCCTAACGTGAAGGGAACTGATTGTTCGGAGGCAAGGATGTATTCGATGTAACCATTACGACCTTCATCGCGATCGACTGCTTTTACAGCCATCACAACGGTGTTGACGGCGATGTTTTCCATAATTGATGTTTCGTTGGATGATGTAAAGACGGGCGATTCGTCGTTGACGTCTTTAAGGACAACCGTGACCTGCAAAGAAGAAGATAGAATATTAAGAAAGTTATCAACAAATTAGGTTTATCGTCGCAATGCTTTTAACGCAGAGCAATTGAGGAGGAATCGAGCTCTTTAGGAATAAGCTGGAGGTAGCTCAAACGCATTGCAGAACTTCGAAGAAGATGGCGTGCAGACGTTGGTGACACACTGTGCCTCCAGAAGGGTAAAACGAATTAAGTAAGTATACAATGCCTGGAAATAAAAGAGTTGACGTGGGAACTGGAGTTTTAGAGTATGTGAGGAATTTTCCGAGAAATCTTTGTTGTGCGAGTTTGATGTGGAAAGGTATTATTAGAAATATATGCTGTAAACGGCATTCCTAGTAAGATTTGGTTCACGTGAACGATTGAATGTCAGACAACAGGCAGCTACTGATGTATAATGATGCTGAATGGGTAAAAAGTTGGCGTAACCCAACCGCACACAAATGGGTTGCAACGAATACCCTTCGTTGACAAATAAGGTGCCGCCAGAAAAGGCATTTTTTATAAGCCCTCTGTTTCGGGGCTAAGTAGACTTGTAAACACTGAGAAAATGCTTCCCATGAAAACGGTGTTCGAGAGAATGAGTAATGGTGTTTCACCAAAAGTGACGACGTAGTAGAGTACCTCCTCGAAGTAGGTGGCGCGCACAAGTTCAAGGAGACTTCAATCAATTTGGAGTGCGTAACTGGAGGCAATAAGCTAACGACCGAGCTAAATGGAAAGGCCAGTTGGTTGAGGTCGAGATTCACCACGAACTGTAGTGCCACCTAAGTAAGTAAGTAATACGAAAGTGAACGAGACATAGAAGTACAAGAGATCGACTAGTCACTGTTTGCGAAAGCCAGGCAAGCAACAAGCACTATGAATTCCCTTAGAATAGGGCATTTTCTTCTTCCTAATTCGGCAAGGTTATGATCCTAAAACAAGGGGTCATAACCGTCTCGCTTTATCGCATTTCTACTGATCCACCTATGGGGTTTGTCAAGTACAAGAGATCAACTAGTCACTGTTTGCGGAAGCCAGGCAAACATCAAGCACTATATTAATACTACATCAGCCAAGGCAATTTAACTGGGAAGTTTCTTAAGCATCTGCTTCTTACTGCCGTAATCAAGTGAAAGCTAAGATAAATGAGACTAGGAAATATCACGTTGGTACGTACTATGACCTACGGAGACTAAGTATTTCGCCCGAGTTTCAGTGATAAAGAATGAGTTGGTTTTGTCCCTTAGTAATTTCGATCAGGTGATACTACAATCAGGGGTGGTACTTAGTCTGAATCGACAAACAAATTTTTATTTTTTGTTTTTGCCTAAGGGGTGGTGGGAAACACTACTACTAACGAGAAACAGGCCCGCTCTGTTTCAAGTAGTGTGGGACTTGGTACTCATTAAAAAACCACCTTTAACCCTTTTATTCTAGTTGACACCATTTACTCTGGAACCGCTTTTGCATTACTTCAGAGTGGTGTGGTTGTCTTTCCCCTTTCGGGGCCAGAGTTTTCATATTCGTCTTCTCTTTCGGGTTAATTCTTTCCCGCTGGTAAAGCTTACATCAGGCTTACATAGATCTCATGAGGGTGATTATTGGGTTTTCCTTTCTCTTTTTTGATTTAAGCACGTTTTCTGTGGGCGCCGTGGCGTAAGTGGTTAGTGTTTCGGATCAGTACGCATGAGGTTTCAAGTTCGAATCCCAGAAAACACCAAAAAGTTTTTTCACGGTCCCACCTCTCACGAGGGTCTGACAAACATCCGAGAGTATTGTTGTCACAAAAAAGCTTCTCAAATCGCCGTTTGGATACGGCACTAAACTGTAGGTCCCTTCCATTCGTGTGAAAAATATTACGCACACAACATGGCACTTAAAGAACTGTTGCGCCAAATATTTATTTATTTATTTACGTTTTCTGTAAAGGAACGAACTTGATTCCAGCTCTGGTCACTCATTGACATTTTTGTCACTATCTTCTCCGGGGTCATGACGCCGATTAGAGGTTTTAGCGCCTTTCTTTCAGTTTCCCATCTAATCCACTGGAAAAACGTGTGATAGCTCTGAGTCGTCATATTAGCAAGACGAGCTCCCTGTTTTGCCCATTCTGTGGATGTAGGCATTGAAATAACCGTGAACGGTAAGAAATTGGGTGACGTAATGATTTACTTCCATTCAGTGATGTTGCTGATCGTCCTCTGCTTTCTGAGCTCCATCTCTTCTGCCATTTCTATTCGGTGAGCTCCTTCGCCTTCTCGGTTGGCGCTTCCACAACAATTTCCGCCTTTTTGTCGTAGACGTACTTCCTCTCTGGCGCAAGGAGATCAATAGGGGTCACTCCCACGATTATGAGGACGGTTGGTTCCGACAACGTTCGGTACCAACTTGCAACCCATAGTGCCGCGGGCTTTTGTACGGCCGCCATTTGTTTCATGTATTTCTCTTGTCGTAGTGCGTCGTCCTATATCTCACACCCATATAGCAAAATGGCGTGGGTGGCTGTCAACAGGAGCTTTCTCTTGCTAGCTGTTGGCCCTCCAATGTTTGCCAATAATTTGCTCAGTGACATTGTGACCTTCTCAGCTCCTTCCGAAGCAGATCTTATTTGATGCCAGAAAGTAAGCTTCGTGTTTAGGGCCATCCCTAGGTAGTTCACTGCTTCCTTGCTGATTATTACCTCAGACCCGACTTGGAGTCGACAATAGTTGGAATCCTCTTCTTTGTCAAAATGACTATCTCCGTCTTTTCTGTGGCCAGAGGTGCACCCGCCTCATCAGCTAGTTGAGTTTTCTTTGCGCGTTCTCGGTGTCTCTGCCGTAATCACCGAGGCGATATCATCTACATACCCTACCAGAAAGGTGTCTTCGGGCATTTCCAAACGGTGTATCCAGAGACAGCGGGCACGCTCTGGTATCAACTGCCTTATCTGCATAATGCGGGGCTCTGTGCAGACTGACCACCCTTTCCCTAGCTACTCGTGGGACCAAAATTTCTAACACATACAAAAAACCAGACCTTGACCGGACCTCAACAAAAAAACCCGGAAACAGCCGACATCGTCGGCAGCTCTAAAAGCACTACACGTGTGGAAGAGCATCTGCAGAATCTCTGCATTGACGATTCCGTCAGCGAGTGCTCCGTGCTGTCGGACGAGCTGAATAGCGCTACACCCACGTGCAGTTCAGCTCCTCCACCTCTTCCCAAGCTCACTGACCAAGAAAGGAAATCGCTAAGTCGTGAGACTAAAGCGGCTTTCCGCATCCTTGACCGACTAGGCAAAAAGACGGAAAACAAGTGGAGTCAGCAGGAGCGGGAATCCCACGTCTGGGCAACTGACATTGCCCGACAGTTCAGCGAGCTAATGAAGCTAAAGCCTCTGCGGCACTTCGCTACCCGTGGGCAACGCCACCCAACCACCCGTGGCACACGCCACCCTTCCACCCGTGGCTCACGCCAGTCCTCCACCCGGGGCACTCGCCAACCCACGAATCAGAGAGTGAATCCCTCTCCTCGAAAGTATCGCTCCCACGCTAACGACACACCGAGTCGATCTGGTTTACCAAACCAAGCTGGGGGCCAGTCCGTAGTCGCGATAGACTCTGCGCCCAAGAGACGCAGGTCCGTAGACGAGGAGTCCAACGCCTCGAAGAAGACAAAGAGCTCAGTGAGCTCCAAACCCTTCTCCGAGACGGTCAAGGACAGCCTCGTCGTCGCGATAGTGGACCTGTCTGACGAAGAGCGGAGGATCTCCTACGATAAGTGGAGGCTCATTGAAGGCAGAGTGATGAACTGCCTTTACGAGCGTATAATAACTCATCCCAACTCTCCACCCACCTTTCAAGACGCTGGCTGGCATCAAGGCTTCGCGGTGGAACGGAGCCAAATCCCCCACAGGCCGAAAGCAAGGATCTGGGTTCCACTCGAACCGCCCGAGCCAGCAAAAGTTCTTAGCCTGATTGCCTACCAAAATCCGGACCTACCAGTCAAAGACTGGAAGGCATTTGAGGAGCCACCGAGCTCTAAAAAAACGGATAATGACACCAAGAGATCTGGCCGCTCGCTAGTCATCTCTCTAACTGCCGAATCAATACCTCTACTCCGCGCGAAGGAGTTTAAGATCCGTTGTGGTCTGAAGGTAATTGATGTAAGGCTTTTCACGGCGAACCGTAATAGCATCGCAGGTCCCTCTAACTCGGCGACTCCCGCCCTCCCCCGCGTTGTAATCCATGATGATGAACCATCATCCCCCGATGACCTAAACGCTACCGTCGTGGAGAGGTCCGTATCAGCTCATAATGATGCTAAAACTGATACAGATTAATCTCCACCATTCTTCCTTAGCATCCGCTAACCTGTTACTTCGCCTCAGTGAACGAGGCTTTGACATCGCCCTGATCCAAGAACCTTGGATAAGAGATGACACCGTCATAGGATTAAGGGCCCCAGGATATACGCTATACCACGCGAAGAATGAAGGTAGAACACGAGCTTGCATTCTTGCTAAAACCTCCTTAAACCTAACTTTTCTTCCCCACCATAGCACAAGAGACCTAGCAGTAACGCTGCTTAAATCAAAAAACACCATCATCTGGCTGGCGTCAGGATACCTACCCTATGAAGACCCCGAGTCTGCTCCATCCAAGGAAGTGGAAGAAGTGGTAGATGAAGCAAGGAGGAGAAGAGAAGCCATCTTATTGGGGTGCGACACCAACGCGCACCATGATCTATGGGGAAGTACCGACACTAACCCTCGAGGTAGGTCTATTTTCGAGTATTTAGTAGGCACCGACCTAGTAGTTTGTAACAGAGGAAATAGTCCTACTTTTATTACCAAGACCCGGCAAGAGGTGCTTGACGTCACCTTTGCTTCCCAAAATATCTATCCTGCAATTTCCAACTGGACTGTATCTGACAGTCATTCGTTTTCCGATCACCGCTATCTGGAGTACAAGCTGGAAATCTGTCACAGTACCGCACCCTTGGTCTTCCGCAATCGACGGAAAACCGACTGGTGCTTACACAATAAATCCCTCTCTGCTAAACTATCCAATCAAGTGTACACTACACCAACTACACAATTGGAATTAGACAAGCTAAACACCGTTCTAACTTCTGCACTTAATACAGCTTTCATCGAATCCTGTCCGACCACAAGAAGAAAGGTGGGCAATCGTCCCCCATGGTGGAATGCAGAACTCAACAGCCTTCGCTGCACAAGCAGGAAGCAGTTCAATAAAGCCAAACGAACAAGGCTACCACTGGACTGGGAGATCTACAAAGAAAGTCTGAAGAACTTCAAAATAGAGGTTCGGAAAGCTAGACGCAGATCCTGGCGCGGTTTTTGTCAGAATATTGACAACACGTCTCAATCCTCTAGACTGCAAAAAGTCCTCTCCAAAACACCAACTATACCTAGTGTCCTCATGAATCCCAATGGATCCTGGGCTGAATCGGACGAAGCATCGCTCAACCTGCTCTTGGACACTCACTTCCCCGGCTGCACGCCTACCCCCAACGATGATCGCGCCCTGGTAATTGCTGCACGCCCACAGGCACATCCTCATCTTATCAGCGAAGATAAGCTGAAATGGGCAGTAAACAGTTTCGAACCATTCAAATCCCCGGGACCGGATAGTGTTTTTCCGGCCCAGATTCAGACGGCCTTCAATATAGTATGGCAGTATCTCTCCTGCATTCTGAAGGCTTGTCTTGAGCTCGGAACAACACCAACTGCCTGGACCGAGGTAAGAGTGGTCTTTATACCCAAAGCAGGCAAGACATCGCACACCCTCCCAAAGGACCTAAGACCTATTAGTCTAACGTCCTTGCTTCTCAAGATTCTGGAAAGAATCCTGGACCTACACATCAAGGCCACTATTGATAGCACCCTACTATCCATGTCACAGCATGCCTACCAAAAAGGCAAGTCTGTGGAAACGGCTTTGCACTCCATCATCCACCCTATCGAAAAATCACTCTCAACCAAAGAGTTCACCCTAGTGTCATTTCTAGACATAGAGGGAGCTTCCAACAACGTTGAAACAAATTCGATTACCAGTGCCTTACGTAGGCTCAACATCTGCGAACCCATCTGTTGTTTCGTAGAACACATTCTAAAGAACAGGGTGATAACAGCATCCTTCGGAAGTAGTACTGTCAAGCGACATGTACATCGAGGCACCCCTCAAGGGGGTGTACTGTCTCCACTATTGTGGAATTTGGTGCTCAACGAGGCCCTTCTAAAGATCGAAAAAACTGGATGCAATGTTATTGCCTATGCAGATGATGTCGCCATTCTAACAACAGGCAAATACCCGCAGACGCTGGCCGATGTCATGCAGTCTGCTCTCAATGAACTGCTCAGATGGACCGATAAATGCGACCTCTCCGTTAACTCGACGAAGACCGAGCTAGTTCTATTCACAAGAAAACACAAGCTACCTGACTTCACTCCGCCCAAGATAAGGGGATCCACCCTCAAGCTTTCAAATAGTGCTAGCTATTTAGGCCTAAAGCTTGACCGCAAGCTAATTTGGAAGGAGAATGTCGTCGAACGGGCCGGGAAATCGCTGGCCGCTCTATACATCTGCAAGAAAGCAGTAGGCTCCACCTGGGGCCTTAAACCAAGCATCATGCAGTGGCTATACACGTCGGTCATTAAACCGATCCTCATGTATGGAGTATTGGTATGGTGGCCCGCCTTGGAGAAGAAATCCAACCTATCCATAATGGAAAAAACTCAGCGAGTTGCATGTCTCAGTATTACCGGTGCACTGAGAACTTCTCCCACAGCGGCGCTCCAAACCATGCTCCATCTGACAGAAGTGAGTGGACGCAACGCAATGTCCTTTACAACGAATCGCTGTTAATCTTCACGGACGGGTCCAAAACCAAGGACGGAGTCGGTGCCGGAATTTTCTCCGAAGATCTGGACATACACCTCTCCTTTAACCTTCCAGACTACTGCAGCGTTTTTCAAGCCGAAATCACCGCAGTTCGCAAAGCCGCTGACTGGCTGGCGGCTAGCACACTATCAACACCTAATATTGTTATTTATGTCGACAGTCAGGCAGCCATCAAATCCCTCGCATCCAGCACTACGAGATCTAAGGCAGTGAAAGACTGTCGCATATCTCTTAACGAGATAGCTGGTCAGTACAACCTCACCCTTTGCTGGGTACCAGGTCACTGTGACATACCGGGGAATTGTGCAGCCGACGAACTTGCACGACAAGGCTCCTCTGGTACAGATAGCATAAGCATCACCGACATCGAAGCGCCAGCGTCTTATGTTAAGTACCTTATTCAAATTGATGCCGAGAAAGTAGCCAATCATCGATGGCAACATCTAGACCAATGTAATACCGCCAGACAGCTCTGGCCGATACTCAATAAATCCAGGTCCATCGGACTCCTGAAGCACAAGAGAGGAACCCTCTCAAAAATAACAAATGTCCTCACCGGACACTGCGTCATAGGAAGACATGCCCAGAGATTAGGTATCCCTCACAACGACTTCTGCAGAAGCTGCAGAGATGAAGAGGAAGAAGAGACTATCAGTCATCTCCTGTGCGCCTGTCCTGCGCTCGCCAACATCAGGAAGGCCACTCTGGGTGAATACTTCTACAATGATCTTAATGATCTCGGCAACGCCTGCACGGCTAAAATTCTCGACTTCATTCGACGAAGCAAATGGTTCCAAGAGTAAGAGGGTGATCCACCCGCCTTACACATCGGCAGTACAATAGACCTACTTCTTGGTCTAAGTACATCCTCATCGAGGGCCGATCCTAACCTAACCTAACCTAACCATTTCCATACGATGGATGCCATCGTAGGAGATGTTCCAGAGATCGGGTCCCAGGATTGAGCTCTGCCCTGCTCCAGCAGTAATCTCCTTTATTCGAGGTCCTTCTGCGGTCCTTCCGGTCCTTGAGATAGTCCTTCACCATCCGCAAGAGATATTCGCGAATATCAAAAATGCTTTCGAGGGCGTTAAGCATATTGCTCCATCTGGCTGAATTGAATGCATATGCACGTCCAGAGTTGTTAGCAATACGATTTTCCTTGAATAGTGGTTGCCCTGTTGGGCCAATTGGGTGGTCCTTACCACTTCTTTAATTGCTCCAATCGTAAAGTGGCCCTTTCTGAATCCGTGCTGTGTTTCGGACAAATCTCCTGCTTTTTGCACGGCTGCTGTAATCCTTGGTTTTAACAACTTTTCCAGGAGTTTCCCTGCAGTGTCCAGCATATACAGAGGCCTGTACGCTAATGGGGAATCCGGGTCTTCTTTTCCTTTGCTGATCAGTACCAAGCGCTGTAACTTCCAGCTCCTAGGGAAAACTCCTTCCTGGAAATAACTATTGTACATGTTCAGCAGCAGCTGAGGATATGTTTGGGCAATCGTCTTGGGCACCTCCGCTGGTATTCCGTCAGGTCCAGGGGCCTTACGCTTTTGTAGGGTTTTCAACGCGAGGATCAACTCTTCTTCACTGAACATCGGGGTTTCTGGTCGGAGAGGTGTCGGGAGGTCGAAAACGATGCTTTGGGAAGAGTGTGTTCACTATAAACTCCATCGTTCTTCGCCAAGAACAGGGCTAGTCTTCTGTGTTCCAAGTTTTCGTATTACGACTATGAAGCTTAGCCTCCAAGGGTTGCTGTTGACATCCCGGCGGAGATCCTCCCACTTCAGTTTTTTTGGTCGAATTGATGGTCCCCTTGAGCTCGGATCTCTTGCTTCTAAATTCTGCTAGAATATCTTCCGTGGGTTCAGCTTGTCTTCTCCTACCCCTGGTGACTTTGCGCCTGAGATGTAGGCATCTTCTCGAAGCGCAGCTATCTCGTCGCTCCACCAGTACACCGGTTTCCTATTTCCATTGGAGCCGCTTACTCAGGGCATCGAGGCATCACATGCCAGCCATATGAGTTGCATCGTCGGAAAGCCAATACAGCTAACAAATTCTCTAGCCGGCTTTTATCAGTTTCCCAGTTGTGCTGAGATCTCTTTCACTTGCTGTGTGGGAATCTTATTTGCCTAGGTCGAACTTTGAATTTTTTTTGAAGAACACTTTTATTCGCTATTGTTGCTCTGCATTAAAGTATGTACGTAGCTTGCTGTGTTGGAGTAAGTTTCAATATTTAGTTGCCCTCTTAGCTCCAAAAAGATCATTTACTCAGAAATAGTAGGGTAGGATGAGTGGTGACCTCTTCTACAGGTCTTCTTCAAACCACATATTGAGCGGCAAGCTTAGCGCTGAGACTTAGGGAGATACAGCAATAACAAAATCAATATATCAGGCATGCTAGAATCCCATCGATTATGGTGTAATCTTCAGAGCGTAAAGACTCCCAAGCGGATCTGATTTTAGATTTTAACTTGTGTTACAAACAGAAGGTTGTGATGTCTACAAGTTCTTGACCAATTCCATTCATACTGAGCGCAACCCAGTCTGTTCAGCATCATGAATCTGTTGAATCTGAATATTCTTTGGTTCGGTTCAGAAATATTTGTTGAGTTATGTGCAGCCTGAAGGCCCATCGCACTGTAATACCTCCATTGCTCACTCCCTGTATCCGATTTGTGAAGTTGCAAACTCAAGTTTTAAACTACAGGTTAGGTTAGGTTGGCTGTCCACATGAGAGTGCAGACACACTTCGGCCAGTGAAGGTCCTTTGTGATACCACGGATCAACCATTAGCCCACATTGGGCCATTTTTCCATCTGAGGTTGGTCGTGCTAATAGCGTTCAGGTTTAGTAGATACTTACAAGTAGCGAGGGGCATACCCAGGGCTTGCCTGTCAGGCAGAATTCTTAGAGTGGTACCCAGTCCGGCGAGTTCGTCAGCCCTGCAGTTTCCTGGAACGTCCCTGTGACTCGGCACCCAGGATAGGTGAATGTTGAACTGCTCTTTCATCTCCATAAGAGATAAACGACAGTTTAAGGTGACCTTTGAAGTGAAGGAGAACGATTCCAGGGACTTGATTGCCGCTTGGCTGTCAGTGAAAATGCGAATATCCCTCACAGATAGTACATTACATTTCAGCCAGGACAGGGCTTCCTTAATCGCCATGATTTCCGCCTGGAAAACACTACAATGGTCAGAGAGGAGGAAAAGGATGCTCAGATTGAGCTTTTCGGAGAAAACATCACAACCCACCCCACCCTCCGACTTAGAGCCATCTGAAAAGAAGTGAACCGAACTACCATCGACAGGGGGGGAAGTGTCCCATTCATCCCGATTAGAGATGATCGTACGGAAGTTACGGTCAAATCTCAGTATCGGAGGGGTGTAGTCCGTGTTTTCGTGTTTTCGTGTTTGAAGTTAAGAAGATCAAGGATCGAGGAGCGGCCAAAGGGATAGTTAGACCGTTGAGAGGAGGCTTTTAGGCGAACGGCTGCACAAGCAGCCATCTGTTTGCCGAAAATATCTAAAGGTAGCAGGTTGAATAAAATATTCAGTGCCGCGGAGGGAGAATGCACCACTGATGCAAATGCATGCTGATCTTTGCACCTTAGCTAGTTGAGTGAGGTGGATCGCCCTGTCAAGAGCAGGCCACCATACGATCACGCCATAGATTAGTATAGGCCTGATAACGGACACGTATGGCCACGAGTGATTTGAGATTTAATACCCCAGCTCCTTCATATAGCCTTTTTACTGAAATAGAGAGCTACATTAGCTTGACGCGCTCTAGTAGATTGGCCTTCCAGTTTAGTTTCCTATCCAAAATAAGACCCAGATATTTTGCATTTTCAGAGAAGGTGAGACTGGTGCCTTTATCATAGGAGGGTCTATGAGGGGAACTTTATATTTCCTCGTGAAGAGAACGAGTTCCGTTTTATGAGGATTAACCCCCAGTCTACATTTGAAGGCCCATCTGGTGAGCCGAAGGAGAGCATGGCAAGAAGGTTAATACTAATGGAAATTCAGTTTCGTTCGAGAAACTTTTAATGTATACGCCATCAAGGAATCATAACATTTATCACATAGCCAAATTTGACTTATTTTTATATGGGCATCCTATTTGGTAGGTTTCTACTCCATAGTTGGCATCTTGTACATTAATCTCCCATCTCGCTTATCGACTCACAGCCTATCTTATCTGATGAAATTCTGTCGGAAATTCTTTCAAAATTCTACTTCCGCCTTTTCATTTTAATAGTCAATACCAGCTGCCTACCTTAAAATTAATTATACCTTTCAACTTCTCCGACTAGTTTTAGCTGGAAATGTTCAATATGCCCACGCTGAAATCTTCAGTGCATAGAATTTGCATTTGGCTGTATCTCCAAAACCCGAACGCCTATCCATCTGTCTGCTTATCTATCCATTTTATTCTCTTTCTTTTTGCCAAATTTAATTAAATTAAATGATATCCCCCATAGAACTACTAAAAGTCCTAACATGCACTTAAGAACCTTACATTTAGAATCCCAATTATACTATCAATTCCCATTTATTATGCGAGGCTCTCGCTCCGCTTAAAAGGTACAACACAACCGGTCAAGCGTTTTCTTTTATCGAATTAAAATTCAACGCATGAAATCACTTCCATTAATTAGAAAAGAATAAAACAACAACAAACAAATCCAATTCCATATCCTTATATTTCTGTTTCGTTTCGAATCGCCCCCTCGCCAGCAAATGATAAATCTTAAACATCACCTCAAAGATTAGCAGTGATTCCTATTCAATTTAACTTTGTAGATATTCCCGCCGCGTGCTAGTAAGAGATATCTTTCTTAGGCTGGCTCTTCTGAATGAGTTAAATCCACTTAGATTTAATTTTATATCGCTGCAGAATCTCAAATGCAAACGCAATAAACAAATGAAACAAAAACAAAAAAAAAAAGCACCGCAGCCGCTTTATACCACTAAAGAGGCTCTGCGGCACTGCAGCTTCACCCAACAACATGTTTATACCAAACAACTTCATTAATAATCGCAACATGTATCTGTGACTGTGAAAGATTATCTGCCACTAACTTGTGAGAGCGAGATATCTAGAGATGCTCTTATCCATATGAAAACACCCCTTTTCTTCAGCTACCTTACGCTGGGCTATAAAATAATTCGAACCGAATTTATACATCTGCATGCATGCATTTCTTTTGTTTTTTGGTTTTCGGCCTTTTTTTGCTCTACATTCACAGGGTGATTCAATGGTTAATAGCTAAGCGATAGTTTAAAATTATGGACTTGATGGATGCGATTTCGTGAGGATTTGGGTAAGCTATGACTTATCCTGCAGACATTGACATGGTAACATTGTTGAAGGTAATGTAGGAGTACTTGCTACCACTCAAGAAAAACAAGTTACACACGAATAAGTAAAATAACCTTTGTTACTAAGACGGATGTCTGCAGAATCCAGAGATCTGCAGAATTCTAGAAAAGACTTCAGAAGTCCCGTTTCCAAAAGCAGTCTTGCCCTTGGCAGGACAGGTAAGATAGTAAACTTAAAATAAAATATACTCGTAGTAGAACAAATGAGTGGGATTGCAATGCAGCCCAGAATGTCGGAAGCTGTGAGGTCAGAGTGGGAAGGATAGAAGTATTAGGTTGTCCAGAAAGTTACTGCGGTTTTGAAGTACACGTCTTGCTCCATATTGTAAAGAAAAAGTCGAGTTCATGTAAATGATGGACCTAAAGTAAATTTGGATCATTTTCTTTCATTTGGTCCAGGTAGGTTCAGCTTATGAGCGCATGTTGCAGTTGAGGTTTTGAAATTTTCATGGTTGTGATGAAAGCCTTAAAGATGAAGAACGTACGCGACGGTCATTGACGACGACCACTTGAAGGCATTGTTTAAAGAAAATCCACGTAAAATGATTTGAGAGCTTGCAAGAGATCTGGGTATAAGTAAATCAGCTTTTTCTGATCACCTTGTATGACTTGGAAAAGAAAAACAGCTCTACAAACGGCTGCTATATGAGTTGAATAATTTCCAAAATTGTCTATACGAGACGGCTTCTGCGCAGTTATTGCATATTCGAAGCGAACCATTTCTCCATCGAATGAATGAAAATGGATTTTGTATTTCAACTGATGCCATTCTGCGTAGTGATTAGATCAAGATGAACTGCCAAAGCAACACACTAAGCAGAAGCTTCACGAAAAGAAGACAATGGTGACTGTTTAGTCGTCATCAGCCGGATTATCTCAGGGGTTTTAAAAAAAAACAAATAAAACTCGCGTTTGCTTATTCATGTTTCTGTACCAGATCTCTCGCCTCTGGCACGCTCCATCTTGGCGATGCGAGCCTAACTCTTTGATCCCAAGATACCGCTTGCCCAGTGTTTCCTGATTTCATAATGGCGATCGTTGCAGTTAACCTTGACCGCTTGAAGATTTTGCTTAAGTTAGCCTTGTTAGTGGCCTCGACACCGTCAGGGCGAGTGTGGTGCAGGCTTTGTGATGGACCAGCAGTCTTAAGCGGGTTTTGCCCTTAATAAGTATGGGACATCAATCTTGCTCCACAACGCTGGAAGCAACAGCACCTACCCCAGAGGATCGACGTTATGGGGAATCACGACCAGCTGGGTTTCTTCTGCTCCACCAATTTGGTGAGAGTATTGGTGTCTGACCTCATGAACGTTAGCTTCTTCTTAGGCTGGACGTCCTTACCCTTGGTCTTGACTTCGGGGAGCTTCTTCAAACGCTGCTTCTTGACCAGAGCCGACTCAGGCACCGTCTTGACAGCAGTGGTCTTGTCCAAGATCTGGGTGAACTGCTAGATTGATGGTGACACCCTCAAACGTCTCTGGAGAACATCCTTTTGGCGCTGGATGCCGACGTACTTGGGCCATCGGAATCAATGGGATAAATCGCGCTTGGGCTAATTATTTTGACTGATGCAAAAGTTCTTAGGCCTCTTCTTAAAGAGCTGGTTGACAGTTTTCTTTACGATTGGCTTCTTGCCGGCCAATGGGACATCCATTGCCGGAATAATCCACTTTAGTTATCTAAATCCAGATGAAACCATCACGACAGAGAAGCATTATCAAGAAATTGATATAACACATCAGGAATGATCACGTCTACGTCCAGATTGGTCAACAGGAAATGTTCAATCTTCCATAACAATGCTCGTTACCACCTCTTCAGACATCTCGACCAGCTATTGCAGGGTAAAACCTTCCACAATCAAGTCGATATTCATGACACCTTCGAAGAGTTTGCCGCTTCCAGAAAACCGCAGCTTATGCTACCGGAATAAATAAACTTATTTCTCGTTGGCGAAAAGATGTAGATTGCAGCGGTTCTTGTTTCGACTAGCAAAGCTAATTCTAACCTGAGATGGGAGCAATTGAATTTCAAAGTAAAAAGCCGTCATAACTATCTGTACAACCTTATACCAACGATAATGACGCTGGAAATGATAAAAAGTGCGATCGTTTCGTCATTTCCTTTCAAAACAGCAGGAATGGTTGGCATATTTGCCATATGATGCTGGAAGTGGTGAAAAGTGCGATAATTTCGTTATTTCTTTTATAACAGCTGGAATGGTTGGCATATTTGCAGCTCTGATGCAATGGATCCGGGAACTGTATTGCCTTAATCAAGGATATCATATATAACATAATTTTGCTAATAACATGGCTTACGAGTATGAATCTTCCTGTTCTAATGCTATTTGCACCGGAGTGCGCTCACGAAGTGCACACGGACGCCTCATCGCTGGGCCTATGCGGAATTCTGTTGCAGCAGGAGAAGTACGGTAAAGTGTTATGACCTCTACAGCCACAAATTATCTGAAGATGAGTGAAAACACCATTCATATGAGCTCGATTTGCTGGTAGTAGCGGAATGCCGAAGTTGCTCCAGATTCTACCTTCTGGGGTGAAGATTTACGGTCATGACGGACTGTGAAGTAGTTGTTGCGATGAGCACAAAGGCAAAGCTGATTCTACGGGTGCGCCGGTGGTGGCTCAAGCTACAGGAGTTCGAGTATGACACCGTCCACAAACCTGGCAAGAAAGCAGAATACAGTGACGCTCTGAGCAGACAACTAGTCGAAAGCGAACAGAAGGTAGAGGAAGCCTTTTCGATGGTCCTCAACATTAACATCACAGACAAGGACTGCGTAGCAACAATGTAATGGCAGGACCCGAAGCTGAGGGCTATAATTGTTGCCTTAAACACATCAAGTTCGTCGATGAAAAATAAATCAACTGCAGCAAGAATACAGCGTGAAATAAAATCAACTATTGCGAAAGGTGGGCGAATTTGAGAGATGGGCTGTCCTGAACTCTATAAGGTGAAGAATTCCAAAATTCTGTCACGATAGCGTTGGATACCCAGCAGAAGAGCAAACGCTGGAAAGGGTCAGAAAGACATTCCGGGTTCCAAGGGGATGGTCGTTCACTCGAAGTAATCTACGAACATGCATAGACTGTGATAATGGGAAAAAGAAGTGGGGAAAACTGAAAGAGAACTCCACAGCATGGAGCACTCTCCTCTTCTATTCAATACAGACCACATTGATCACCTTGATCACTTACAAGGCGAAGAGGTGGAACCAGGTTTGTCCTTACATTAGTTGACAATTTTATTATATATTCAGTTCTAAAAGCTGTAAAGACCACAAACAGCAAGGGGGTTTTGACAGTTCTGGGAGAAGTGTCCAACTACTTCGGGTTGCCGAGGAGAATCATAAGCGATAGAGGGACGGCATTTATATCACGATCATTGCGGATATAATTATTACTAATATTAGGACAGGAATATTAGCGAACTCACTTTGAAATGTGGTACAATCTTTAAAGAGGTACTAGTGTCAAAGATATTAATGCTAAGCCATAACCGCTCCTATTAAAGCCATTTTTGGAATACCTTTTTTTAAACAAGTCTGTGGCTACGCCAACTTTTAGGACAGCAGTACTTCTACTCTTCTTATGAAAACGATAATTACGGCTGCGGGAGGAGTTCCTTAGGTCTGTTGGATATATGATCTCCTTAAGGAAAAGGCTTCTCCTAATTCACGCAGAGCTGTACACTCACATAGTATGTGTTTTGCAGTTTCGTCCTCTTCTAGGTAGAAGCGGCAGATGAAAGTCTCCGAGATTCTCATTTTGTTGAGGTACTAGAGTGACCGGTAAGGAAGTTCACAGTCGTTTCTGCTCCATTTAAGGATATCAACTGTTTTTTTTTTTTGGAAGGGTTGGACAGCTCTTTCAGCTTGTCTGAGACCTTGGGTGTTATTCCAGTGAGAAATGCATATGTTGCGTTCTCAACTGTTTAGGGTGTACTTAAAAGCAGAATCAGATATTCCACAAAAGGGTTCAGATCCAATGAACAACTCAGAGGAGCCTTTTCTGCTTAGTAGGTTTGCAGTTTCGTTGCCGTCAGCGAAACTACATGACCCGGTACCCACCACTTTATTGTATCGGACCAAGTTTTTAAAACTCTCGATGCAGCTTAAAACTGATTTTAAACTGATCAAGTAAGAGATTAGTACTTCCAGCGCCGCTTGGCTGTCGATGAGTATGTGGATAGAGGCACCTTTGATGCCTGAGTGCAAGTTTATACTAGCGTAAGTCTCGATAGCATAAAGCTCGGCCTGGAAAGCACTGTGGCTCTTTCCTAGTGGTTTTGAAACTTTATGGTTGGGTTCATATACTCCGGCGCCAACTCCTGAATCCATTTTTGATTCATCGATATACCACACGATCCCTTTTGGGCCAAGCAACGGTCTGCCATTATTCCATGTATCACGGATTGGGATGCCAATCTAAAACGTTTTACCAAAGTAGAGTGATTTAGGCGTAAAGTCAGAAACTATGCTGAGCATAACTAGCCTGGGGAAGCCAGCAAATAAAATATAAAATATAAATTATAAAATACGGCAACAGGCCCACATTGCAGTGGTCGCTTTGACAATTTTATGCTTAATATAGGAGTTCTAGCTAAATTCGTTATCTAGGACAATTCCTAGATATTTTACCTCTTCGGAAAAACCATTTAGAGTCAATGAACCAAGGTTTGGTGTTGTTCTTCTTATGAACGGTACTACCTTGCTGGGATTTATCGATGGGCCCTCCACAACACCCTAGTCCAAACCCAAAAGGAGTGCATCTTACATGAGTTGACACACGTTGTTTTCATGTTTGCCTTTGATGGTGATCACAAGATCATCTGCAAAGCCTATAGTTCTGAATGTATAATTTGTTTATAATTTTACGGTAAAAAAATATCACTTTGGCTTGGTACACCACTTTGTACATTCACTTCTCCCGCTCTAGGTGCAGTAGTTCGGACACGATCTGCCATCGTGGTTATGTACGTGAGTTGTGCGTGGCGAGGACAGATTCCATTCGCACTAAACCTTCTGCATGGAAACACAGCGCCAAAAGTTGATTTCAACAACCTCACCAGCTGTGAGATCTAGTAGTTCCGTGAATGGAAAATACATGGGAAACCACGAGAGCACAGGAGTGTGAGTCGGTGGGTATATACTCAATATTATGTCCTTGCAGAGAACGGTATCGAAATAACCAGCGATCTCATTTAGAACACAATCCTGAGTAACGTCAAAGGTGAGCGACTTGCAACTAGTGTTGTCAATCATTTCGCCCCTATTCGGATGATGGATCTCGAAGAGCAGCTGCGGCATGCCAATGTGATAGACGTTCTCGAGTAAAACGACAAACCCACTCCCGGCATGATTGTTGTACGTGGTGAGCTTGTCGCGTGCAAAAGTCTTATGGCTAACTATTGAAGGTACTGAGTTGTACAGCTTCGAGGACATCAGTGGGTTTATGTATGAAGTTGACTTGCTTGGTATACTGATTTCATCGTCTTTGAGTAGGGTCTGGGCATTTGAGATGAGAGATTTGAACATCTTTTCCACTCCACAGTTTCCTTGTGATAGCTGTGAGGGTACGCACAGCATTTGGATTCTTTTCAATAATGTACACAAGAATTTTTCGTTTAGTATTTTCGGCCGCGTTAAGGGCAGAAAGAACAAGTGAACCTTCACTAGCTCCGAGAACGATCACAGTAGTCATTTTCTCTTCAGTTTCCTCCTCTGGGACTCTGTCAATAAGGCCTGCCTCAATTGCGCCCTTATATAGTTTGTATTTCATTGGATCGTTCTTGAATATCTCATAGGTATAGCAATCTAAATTGTCTATAAAGGTTGAAGAGGTATCTCCAATACGCCTTCGAAAGATTGTAATTCATGCGTGTCTTTTCTCTTAAATTGTTCAAAAACTCAGCGTAGTGCTTGAGACTATTATTGTTCTGATCGGCGCTAACAATAATGTTAATGTGGCTCTTGACAAACAGGGCAATCAACTCCTGCCACGCCTTCGACAAAGCTGGAAATTATGGCGATTCCTTATGAACAGAGAAGCTGGAATGGTTAAAGTTTCGAGTGGTTCACCCAACCACCGTCGAACGGCTTCTTTGACGGACGATCGTCGCCCAACTCCAGGACTACACCCACTTTCGGGTTGAAGTCTTTGAACTAAAACAACACCTTTGATTTCTCTGGTTGCCACTCGGTCTAAGTTGTTGTTGTTAGCTGACTTCAAACGAATCATTGTATATCCGCCATAATGCAGATGCTTGGTCCATGATAGATCCTTGCGGAGGATCTCCTCGCTGTTTCGCCGAACCTTCGGGTTCTTTGAGTCACAGTTAATGCCGTCGATGTTATTATGCGGCTATCGAGCATAGTCTTAACCCATCTGGTAGTAGGTTGGTCTATTCCACGGCGTCTCATGACACTAGTGACAGAGTAATAACCAGTGTCATCTAAAGCACTTTCTATGTCAGGCGATTGCTCACTGTAACTTCTTCTTCGTCTTGAGGTTGGCTACCGGACTTTATGTATATTTTCAGAATCTACGAAAATCTACCACCATCTGCGCTTGTCTTTAATTAACTTTGTAACTTAAGAGACGTTTTTACTTTCAAAATTAAAAAAAAAAAAAAAACCATTGAAACAGAATTACTGGTACTAGGCGTATATTTTGCGAGACACCCTGTACTTTTTTGACCCCATACTTGACGCAATAGTCTACCGTTCACTCCTGTCTAAGGTATTTCCTTCACATCCAGTAAATTGCAAACCAAAACACCAGAGCATACCTGCTGTTTCCACCAACCTAGCAACAGCCAGTTCTGACGATGACAAAAGCCTGTGCAGTGATTCACACACAACAAAAGCGCACAGGTACAGCTTGCCCAGAGAATGTGTTACCATTTGACTTTGGCAGACAGTTTTATTCACGTTAAATTAATTACCCTATAAATTCAATAAATTATTTCTCTATACGCACACAATTTCACGGATCGCGCGCCCCATTTGCATTCGATTCAATTCGAACGACGACGACGGCGATGGAGGAAATTTCAAAGTTGCATTAAGGATAAGATAAGCCAACCAGTGGTGCTTACTTTAGAACTGCCATCCATTCTGCTGCCGCCAATAGCCACACCATCACCTCTGCTGCAAATGCTACTATCACACAAAGCACGTTAGTGGTGAGAGAGAGCACAGCTCAAGAAATGGCAATTTCTATTCACCAGGTTTAGGTAAAACCAACATCGGTGCTTACCGCAAGACACACTCCCTTGATAGTAATGATGATCATCAGTGGCAGCAGCAGTAGTAGTGCAAGAGTTTGTCCAGCCAAACGACCGAAATCTAAGAAATTAATAGAAGAGGAAGACTCACTCGGCCCGGGAGTCTCTGTGTAACGAAAATAAAATATATTTCGCGAATTTTATTTTATAAGATGTTTAATCCTTTTTTTGCTCCTCTATGACTATCAGTCGCTGTATTCTGCAACAGGAAGTGTTTGAGTGCTACAGAAGTCCAACGATGGTAATGGTGGAGGAGGACGAGGAAGACAAGGCAAAGCTAGAGGATTAATATGCACATTGATGCCGACGTCAACCAGTTGTTGACCAGGTTTAATAGTAAAGCGGGTCCATTTATTTCTGTGATATCTTCATTATTTTTCGTAAGGATATCTTGTTATTATTCTTGTTCTTCTTTCGTGGTGATTTTTGTGTTATTTGCACATGCTTTGGCTGCACTTTGAGGTGCACTCCTGCGAGTGGAAGAGAGCAGAGGGAGGGAACTATTTCTGGTTTCTATGGCAGTAGATGATTACTTTGTTGGAGGATTTGTGAAGTGTTGCGCACCACAAATGCGATAGTGAGTGTCGCCATTATAGAGATTTGATGAAACTTAAGTGACTTGTCCTAATGGAGTTTTTCGCTTTTCCCCCCCAATTAACTGCTATTGGCACAGATATAACTTAAGTATATCAGTACACACTTTTAATGGAATTGTTGCATTAGTCCAGCGTGAGATTTGTGGCGTTGAATTAAATTAACAAAAATAGTGCTGGAGTTTCATCGAATGAATAAGCAAACAGTACATAATTTTGTTATTAGAAAGTAGGTCATGGATATATTTGACTGAAACTGTGTATCTTGGGGTAAAATTGAGATTCTTTCTCCTGGCAGCACGAAGCTAAATACCAAATGCTTTGCATTCGTACTTAGAGCGTCTTAAAAAAACCAATCATACATGGAACTCTAGATTTAGACAGGATCGGTGATGTGGTAATAGTGGTCGGATTGGGAGATTATGAAAGGAAGGACTTCAATATCTCTCCTGTCCCTGAAACACACTTTCGAAAAAGGAGTAGACGTATACATTGCCCGCTAGGGAGGAGGGAACTGTTGCTGAGACATTGGAAGTATTGCAACTTGACTCTGTCAACACTTAGACGCAACTGGTCCATTATAAATACTATCAGAGGTTAAACCCTGGCTTACTCATTTTATTGGAATTTCCTTGTCTTTCCAAGAAAGTCAAGCAAGCACTTCAGTGAGGAGAAGCTTACAGTACCAGCACTCACCACATCAGCACCGAGAATCTGCCACCTGATACGAGCAAAGCCCGGACACTCGCAGAGATAATCTTCCGCAGTGTCGTCGCTCTCTCTTCAAGCGTCGCAGATTGTGGTGTCGCTTAAGCTCACCACGTTGAGGTGCTTAGCAAATACGAAGTGATCTATCAACACACCAACAAGTTGTTTGCGGTCATTTCTACTGATAGACCACAAAAATGCCACTGATTTCGGACAGACGTTCGGGAGGATTCGTTTAGTTAACCTACATCCTGGAGACCCATGCCACACATTTGGTTCATGAGAGACCCAATCGTTTATAGAAGCTCTAACCGAAGATGAAGGGAGACCCAACGTGAGTTCGGGACCTGATAAAGTCTCCTCTGTGCTTTGTCTAGCAATCTCATCAGAGATCTCGTTCCCCAAGATCCCAGTGTGACCTGGGACTCAGATAAGGGTAAGAGAATTTAGCCATACAACCGAGTTCGGAAAGCTTTTACATTCACGAATTACTTCGAAAGTACTTAGAGCGTTATACCAAGCCTTAGCGTAGCCTGACTGTTCCTACAGACGTAAATACTTCGACCCTTCCACTTATTCTTTACAATATAGTTCATGGACATTGGGATTGCATAAGTTTCTGCTTTGAAAACAGACGCCTATTCGCATGAGAAGTGAAACCTAACGTTGCCGTCTTCAACGAAGACATCACCGCCACCCCCTTGAATGCTTCTGGAGCTGTCCGTGAAAATACGGCTGCATTCCATTCCTGGCTCAGAGTCAGGCCGAAACCAGTCCAGGAAAGTTGGCTCTGAATTTGCGTATCAGCTAAAGTTCTGGTGTCATTGCATCAGATGGCATATCCATGAGACGAGGGTCTTAAGATAAGTGTCGTGCAAGTTCATCAAAATTCTAGTGTGGCGTATACCAAAAACAGTCGGGCCAAGGATGATGAATGGCTCTGATAGTGAAGCCCATGATATAAGCATCAAGAGGAGGTAAGTTCAGCAAAGCATCTAGAGCAGAGCCAGATTTACTCGGGGAAGCTCCCATGTAGCCGGTCTTTACACCGGGAAGTCGGTGTAGACATAGTGGTCTTAACTGAACCGCATTAGCGATGTGATGCTGCAGACTTGTGCCAAGCGGCGGTTCTTGTTGATATGAGTTTAACGAAGGCTAATTGCAATTTTTTTTTTTTAAATTTTGCTTCCCCTCAGAAATGTAGTTTTTTGTTCATTCATTAACTTTTCGAAAATCTGCAAGGCAGCTGCCGTAGGCTTATACGATAAACAGACCAGTTTAACATTCTGACCAATCGAGATATGCTAGCAGACAACCTCATTGCAGCCGATGGTGAAGTTGAATAGTTTGCCATGGTCGCCGACGAATCGAACTTGGTGCCTTCGTCTAAAATTCCGTTGTAGCAGACCACAACAAATTGGCCATATTTATGATAAGTATTTCCTTCGTCATGGGGTTGTTCAATAACGAGCATGGGGGAGCTGGAGCTAGAAATCTGCCCTAGTGAACTTTTGAACAATTTTGTTGTGATCTACTATTCAAAATTGTAGCGAACTATCCTCGCACTTTGTTCAAGTGTCAGATCATCTAGGCGGCCTAGGCTCCGATGATTAAGAAATTTGGAAAAGCTAAGGCTTGAGCCCTACACAGACCAAATTCAGTCTACATTCACCACTTCGGTTGCCATATTGGATATGTAGTGTAGACTTGCATTTATATTCACAGGCTGAGGTCTATTTTCTCACCAGACGGTGCTCAGAACACATTCGGTTGTGTTAGGTTTTACTCTCTCTTGTCACAGACGACGTCAGTTCTGAATTATTGCACAATTGACGAAGTCAATGACTACGCAAATGCAGGGGATATCATAAGGTTTGGTTGGGTCACTAAATGGATCATATTGCCATTGTCGTGGTTTCAAAAGTACCAAGAGCGGTGATCAGCACCTTCGTACAATGTCACTGGAGCAATGATGTCAATAGAAGTTCACATAAGCAAAAAGGCTTCAACGTACCAGAAGAGTGAGCACGAGGTTAAAATATTGTAGTTCCCGATGATAAGTAGAGCAACAGTAGTGATAGAATTTGTCATCTCTTCATACCGATGGTCCTATCCCTAGCATTTTAATTCGGACAAGGCGTAGTCTTAATATAAAGCTAAAACCTCTTAATTCCACTCTTGAATTGCTGGAATTAAAAGCTTACGGAATTATCCCCTGAAAGTGAATTCTAAAGCTTTCGAGATCTTAAAGAATTTTTATGAAGAGGTGGTCGTAATGTTGTTAAATTAATGTAGAGGTATTGTGTCCTAATGGTTTGCCTGGTTAAAAGTCCAGATGTCGTATATAAGCACACTATTAAATTCCATCGAATACCTGCTCTTATACTGTCTGATTCTGCGTAGTATTAAACAGGAATATTATATCCGTTATTTAAAAAAGGAGATGTCAATGACCCAGCGAATTACGGAGGAATTTCCTAGACCGTTTGACGGATTGGGTGCGATGAAATGATCCTCTAAGCGAATTTCGAGCGGGGTTTAGAAAAGGCTACTCAACAGTAGACAACATTTTCACCTTGACAAGTATCGCCCGATCATAGCTCGATAAAGGCAAAAAAATGTATACGTTCTTTGCTGATTTTAAGGCAGCCTTCGACACTATTGACAGAAATGCGCTGTTCTATAAGCTGAGTAACTTAGCGGTGCCTTTGAAGGTGCTAAGGGTCATACAAAGTCTTTATGAAGATAGTAAACCAACTGCCTTTGATGGACATAACCTGTTCAGCTGGTTTAAGTCTCAAATGAGAGTGAAGCGAGGATATCTGATGAGTCAACTTCTTTTTGCAATATTTCTGAATGATCTCGTAACCTTTTTAACTGATGGAATTGTGTTCGGCCCACACCAAATAAAGTTGGTTTTATACACAGATGATATCGTCATTTTATCAGAAACCCCATTGGTGTTGCAGATGATGATTAATAAACTCCAAAATTACTGCAATTTATTGAAACTGAAAGTGAACACTGTCAAGTCCAAAGTAATGATTTTCAGAAACCAGTTTGGACGATACTCAAGACAAGAAGGATAGACTTGGAAAAACCAGGAACTTGAAGTAATTATATCTTCAGTATCCTTCAAGGCTCATCTGGGAGACAAATTAAAGGAGACGAAAAAAGGCAGCAAATTGCAGTTGGCGGGGCAACTTGGTAGGGAAAACGTTCCATCGAGCAGCAAATTTTAGGTTTTCGGAGTGGCTTCGAGGTCAATCATGTGATATGCAAAACTGGTTTGGGGTACATCCGAGTACGAAGAGGTTGAACAACTTTTAAGATATTTATCTAAAAAAATGTTCAGATTACCTGAAAACACGCCGACATACATGTTGCATCTTGAAACTGGTTTATCACCTCTCTACATCTTCAAATTAAGATTACATTTTCTCTACATACTGAAAGTATTGGAACTCCCAAACTACCGCCTTCCACACATCGTCGCAAAATATTTGGTACAGCAAAAGCCGCAATTCTTCAACGAATGGTCCAAGCTAAGCAGCGAACATAATATGCAGCTAACGAAGTATAATACAGAATCTTGGCGACGTTCTCTGAACGAGCTGTTATCCGATATTGAAGAGTCTATCCGTTCGAAGTTTAGATTGAAAGCGCAGCAAAGTGAGATCAGGTGTACGTATCCCTTGCTCAACCATGATCTGGCTCCGAAAAATTATTTCCACGGTTGGTTCAGCGTGAATGTATTCTCTAATGTCTTTAAGGACAGATGGAAATACTTCGGCTGAACTTCAGACCTTATCTAAGCGACGGTAATGAGGAATGCAGCCAATGCAACCTTCGAACAAAAGAAGACCTTTTCCTTTTTATCGGAGCTTGGCTTATATTGAAGGAGATCAGACGAGCTTACTGGGGTAAAGAGGTGCTATCAATGGCTGAACTCATCAGAAGTCTAGAAGGCGAGGACTAGAGTGATCTGGCTAGCTATCGTAAAGCTGCAATAAAATACCGGCAGCAAATAATGAAATAAGTTTTCTAAACTCAGGGCTCTCTAGTGAAAGAAGTCTCCTTCGAGATTTACGAATCAAGCGAGCTACGAGAGGTAGATTTGGTCCTTCGAAAATAACAAACCAAGCGAACAACGAGAAGAAGATTACAACGTGACTGAGAAGCTGAAACAGCGAAGACGAGCTACGAGGGGAAGATTACTACGTGATGAAGAAGCTAAGATGAGTTGTAACAGCGAAGACAAGCTACGATTACTACGCGACGGAGGAGCTGAAACAGCGAAGACGAGGTACGTGAGGAAGATTACTGCGTAACGAAAAAACGAAGACGAGTGCAAGCAGGTATGGTATGTTCCGCATTCGAAAAAGGCACAAGAACATGCCTTTTTTTTTTTGATAATTTGCGCGTGCCAAAGGGATTATTAATACCCTTATACTGGTTCTCGGGGCACGGGCGGACGGGAAAAGGGGCGAGAGGAACAGAGGTGATGCCGGTTTGCGTTGGTTTTAAATGCTTGAAGGTTGTAATGATTCCCAAATACAGAGGCTGGTAGTTCGTTCCACAACGTGTTGTTCGGTTTATAAACGAATCCCTATATTTGACAGTACGTCCGAAGTTGGACTTGAGGGTGAACTGATGTGCATTTGAAGCATGACGCGTATTGCGGGTGAAGTTTTGAAGGGAAGGAATGCAACTGGCTATTTCACTGGAACATTTTTTATAAAAAAAGCTCCATCACTTATAAGTTTTAACGAGCGATTCTGCACCCTATTTAGAATGTCCAGAACGGTCTTGGGTGCACCAGACCAGATGTGGGCGTTATATTCCAGCTTTGGGCGAATGAATACCTTATAGATGGAGGCCAGATCAGACGGAGTAAAATATTTCTTGCAACGCTTAAGGAACCCTATACATTTTGCAGCATTTTTGGCGACTTCGAATATGAGATCGTCTATTGATGCACATGCCGAGGATGGCAAGTTTTTCGGATTCAGCGATACAAGTACCATTCATGGATAATGGTTGCGGGTCTTGGTTTCGCTTGAGAGACAGAAGACAGCATTGAGTTTTGGATGCATTAAATTCCACCCATTTGGTTATGCTGTCCAGGTCGGAATTTATTGTGTTTAACATACGTTGTCATTCATGTGTTGTCGCCTTCTGCTAAGTAGACTAATGGCAAACAGAAGAGGTCCCGCGGCAAGCAAAAGAAGACTCCTGATGTCATTTACGCACTCAATATCATTGTATGGCTCCGAGATCTGGGCTGACGAGCTCAAAAATGAGATATACAGGAAGAAAATGGCCGCGGTGTAACGTATAGGACCCTTCGGATAACGAGTTTATAAAAAAACGTGAGAGTGACGCCCATTGATTGATTGATTCATGGCAAGAAGATGAAAGTAGGTGCGGCAGAAGCGAAGCAACTCTCGAAACAGAAGTGGCAGCATAGATGGAACGCCGCAACGAGGGGAAAATGGACCTACCGGTTGATCAGAGACGTTGCTGCATGGACGAAGCGGTAGCACGGTGAAGTGAGTTAATATACCACCTTGTTGCTTTCCTTTAAACGGTGCCGGCACAAGATGGGAAAAGTAGAGAGCGCAGTCTGCCAATACGGAGACACATTGGAAGACGATGCGTATCACACATTTTCTATTTGTAATAGGGTGGGCAGCAGAAAGAAATAGCCTGGAGTCGGAGATAGGCAACTTCTTCCCCAGAAAATGCTGGTTTCGAGTATCGACGTGTGGAATAAGATATCTTTATTCATTGAGAAGTAACTCAGGTCGAAAAAGGGAGAGAAGGAAGTAAACATACCCTCAGTAAGTTTATCAAATTGATGGAAACCTTACCGGCAAGTTACTATACCATAAGCCCGCATTAGGAGATAAATGAAAACGTCGGTCCCCAGAGGGGAAAGAAACCGACACCACTCCGAAGTATTGCTAAAGCGGTTCCGGAGTAGATGATGTCAGGTTGAAAAAGGGTTAAAGGTGTTTTTTTTTTAAGAGAGTAGAAGTGCAAGTCTCACACTACTTGAAACAAAATGGTCCTGCTTGTCGAGCGCATTAGCGTTTTTCGCTACCCGCTATGTAAAAAAAAAACCTTTGTGTTACTTATCAATGTTGATCATGACGTCAAGACAATACAAATCGACTTTTCTTCGCATTGAATGAAATTTAACTAACTATCACTGGAAAATCTGCATTTAATGTCTGGAAGTGTTCCTATTCATGGGCATGATGTTTTTGAAAACTCCTACAAGTCGGACTGCCTCTATACTAAAATAAATAAATATTTGGCGCAACAGCTCTTTAAAATGCCAGGGCCTAGCTTCCCGCAACCACTCATGTTGTGTGCGATATATTTTTCACACGAATGAAAGGGACCTACAGTTTGATGCCGAATCCGAACGGAGATTTAAGAAGCTTTTTCGTGGCAACAATACTCTCGGATGTTTACCAGACGCTCGCGAGAGGCGGGACCGTGAAAAAACTTTTTGGTGTTTTCTGGGATTCGAAGTTGGAACCTCATGCGTAGTGATCCGACACACTAACCACTTACGCCACGGCGCTCGCCTCTATACTGCCGAGTACATAATTCTCATTATCTGTGGACCACTACGATTATATTTCAAAAAAAAAAAACAAATATTTGGCGCAACAGCTCTTTAAAGTGCCAGGGCCCAGCTTCTCGCAACCACTCATGTTGTGTGCGTTATATTTTTCACACGAATGGAAGGGACCTACAGTTTAATGCCGAATCCGAACGGCGATTTGAGAAGCTTTTTCGTGACAACAATACTCTCGGATGTTTGTCAAACGCTCGCGAGAGGTGGGACCGTGAACATTTTTTTTGGTTTTTTCTGGGATTCGAACTTGGAACCTCATGCGTAGTGATCCGACACACTAACCACTTACGCCACGGCGCCCATATATTTCTTTCCTTATCCAAATTTCCTTGTTTCAAATCTTACAACTGAGACACTATTAGTAAGGAAATCACAAAATAACATCATTTCAAAATAAGTGCATGCAATAGGAAAATTGTGATGTAATGCAGTAAGATTGATATCCAGATGATTTATTCGGTTTCTTGATAGAGATACTTATTTATCCCCTCACTCCGCGGCACCAGTTCAATTCTCTAAATACTTTACTTAAAGGTTAACCCTTTATCGATGAAATTCACAACTCATAACCCGACTAATTTTATCAATCTCAAATCGAAGCCGAAGCCAAGTCACGATATTTTTCTGTTCACCATCCGAAATGGCATACCTGCTGAAATTCAGCAGTACCTAGTTTCAGATGCGCAATTATTAACTGTTCACCGTGAAAAAAAAGCAGAAAGGACGAAGTACTTGTGCCTCCGATAGCGCGGATCATGATGATCATAAAATTAATATCTTTATTCGTGTAAACATTAAAATCTCTCTGCTGCAATAAATTATCAAGCGATACAAAAATAAGTAAAAAAAAAAAAGATAAAATCGTCTTCTTCTTACCTGTACCGTCGAGGATAACTTCCGTTGTTCAGGCTCCTTGGCGCAATCTCTTGCGGTCACAACTAAGTTATACGAGTTCTTTGCTTCACGATCGAGTTCACGTTTCGTACGAATTGTACCGTTTTGTGCAATTTCAAAATCATCATTATCGTCACCCGCTGTTATGCTGTACTCAATCCGACCGTTATCGCCTAAAAAAAAGAAAAAAAAAAGAAAATTTAAAGTCAATCTGTTGAATTCTTTGTCCGAAAAGATGTGTAACAATCAATTGAGTTAAACTTAATTCCTATCAATTGGTAGACATTTAAATGTGAATGCTCAACACCCGCACCAAATTGTATTTTAAAAAAGAAATAAGCGTTTGCTGTTCATATATTAAATAAAAATAAATTGTTGGTATTTTCCTCTTAGGCAGCCCACCCCCTTGGTAAGTGAGTGGAAACCCACAGCATGCGCCGCTGTGCGAACTATCCATCTAATGATGACCACATTGAGTGCTGTTGTTTCGCCGTGCGATGATGGCTCTTGGATAACATCACTGAAGTTGATGATGATGATTATGATGGATTGCTGTGATTTTGTGAAAAATAATCATTGAAAAATAGAAAACACATTTTCTGTACGTGTATAAAGATCCGTGAATGTACACTTTCGTGTTGCATTTCTCTGTCTCTTGTTGCGGCGGCGGTGGTGGTGGTGGTTGCGGGTCACTGCAGGTGAGGTATGGAAATTATGAGCTTGCGAAAGTCAACACCATTATTTTGTGGTAATAATATGTATTTTTTGTCCATTTGTTTGCGAGGTAAACTTAAATGTTTGTTTTTGTAACAAAAAAAAAGCGAATACAAACCAAAAAAGGAAAAAATGAAAAATTTAATCGAAAGAGCTGAGCAGCGAACTTTTCTTTAACAGTGTACAGGGCAGACAGTCTATTTCGCAAAGCATGACAGATGTTTATGGTGGGTAATTATCGGTTTCGTAGTTCCCTATTGAACGGTTACTAAGCTAATTTCTTGTGTAATTAAGGTAAAAAGCTGTATGTGAAGGAATGCAGGTGCAAAAATTGACACGTTTGATTAATGATCTCATGGAAAACATTGTTTGCTTGTGGTCTAGCTTAGAGAAATGACCAAAAATTTGTGAAATTTATATATTGTAGATTACGGTAAAATCAGAAGAATGGGAATAGTCATCAGTCGTTAGGATGGCAATTGGGAATGGGTTTGAAAAGTTATACATGCGGTAAATTCTTCTTATATGAAGTTATTATCATATTCTGAAAAGCTCAACCCAGATTGCTCTAGAGTTTTTCAGGCGGAACGCATGGCGGTCAAGTAGCAATCAAGTCCCTGTAATCATGCTCCTTCCCTTCAAAAGCCTTAAACTGCCGTTTATCTCTTACCGAGATGATAGCTCAACATTCACCTATGCTGAGTGTCAGGCCACAAGGTCATTCCAGGAAACTGAACTGCATGGTAGACACCAGACAGTGTACAACTCTAAGAATCCTGCCTCATAGCAGGATCTACTAAAGCTGAACGCTATTAGCAAAACCACAGATGTGAGAACGGCTAAGCATGTCACATTTCGTGACAGATCTGGCCTAAGCTGGATAGATAAAGTAGTACCAAGTTGGTCAAGCTAATCAATCATAGATCAGCTGCGTTGTCGGTGTCCTCACTGGACACTGTCTTATAGACCAACATACCAAAAGACTTGGCCGCTCTCGAATAAATTCTGCTGGAGCTGTAGGGACGAGGAGGGGGAGGAAACCACCCTTCACCTCTTACGCGCTTGTGCAGTCCTGTCGCATAAGAGAATGCTCCAACTAAAGGCTCCCTTCCTTGACGATCTCGGCGATCTAATGTCCTTAGGCGTTATGAGCATCCATCGCTTTATCAAAAGCTCCTGTGGGTTTTTGTTAGTCTCTGAGTACCCTAATGGTTTATCCATGGTGTTACAAACGACCTTTACTGGTCTAAGTGTGTCTGCATGAGAGCCAACCTAACCTGACCATGTTTTATTTTTTACAAATCTAAGAAGCAACCTAAAGATTGTGAGAATTGGAGCAGAATGTAGGACAGTTTAATGAGATACAAACAAAATTGCTGACCAACAAGTTGCTATAACGATATATAAATGTAATCCAAATGAGTTACCCAGTCAGATAGGACTTGGGGTGGTAGAGACCATATACGGCTGGTCTTCTAAAATTAGTAAAATAGGAAGTTATGCCAAAAGACATACTTGATACACTGAATATACATCAAATCCCTGGAGAAGAAGGTTTAAGATCATTTTCGTTTCAAATATTGTCGGAAAAATTGGAGAGGTGTAGAGTCTCGGATGCTGAGAGCACGTAAAGCCTTGGCAAAATGTGATAGAACTGGTATATTCCAAGGTAGCTGAGAATAGTCAATTACCATTAAAGTTACAGGACGTACCATCTGCTATTAAAGACAGTAAACTTCGATAATTAAGATAAGTCCTACGGGTTTATATGCTTCTTAAACTGTAAAAACATATTTTATAAAGAGTTAGAGAAATATATTGTAAAATCATGCAGGAAAGTATTTATGGTGGAATGATATGCCTCTAGGTTTTCTATTAGAGCAAATGTAAACAACTTTTCCAGCAATGGAATGCAATTCATTTGAAGCCGATCCTATTGTCGGAAACTCAAGTCTTTTACGGAAAGAAAATAAAAACTTAAAAACGCCACATATTCCAGCTTTTCTACAATCAGGATCACTTAGAACTGAGTGCCAATCGGAGACGGTACAATTGTGATTGTGGATTCATTTGAAAAACATAAGCTGCTACAACAAAGGACTTCATCCACAAACACGGCTTTGAATAATGGTGAGCTTTTTGTGCATTTTTGCAATGTCCAAAGCCTTGTCATAGGATCATCTGTGCATCAGCTGACGGACTAGCACCGCCTAAGCAAATTGATCATTTTGAAATCAATCGACGCTTGAGACGTTGTTATTTGGACATCCAGAGCGGACGGGGAGACAGTATAGGGATTGTATAAAATCAGCATCTTATGGTAGCTACAATGCGTCTATATATTGTTCGAAGAATCTGCGAGAGCATCAGAAAGATTAAACTCATCAGAAACCTCAGTCCGCCCGCAATTAAAGGATTACTTTTCGCTTGGAGTAGAAGCCATCAGATATTCTTTATTGCAGTAGTTCAAGACCACTGATGTCTATGAGACAGAAGGCATCGCCAATAGAGCTCAGAGAAGGCACAGTAAGTGGTTTAAGAAATACTCGTATATCTGGAGGCAGATCGATGAAAGTAACAAATTCAAAGCTTGTATTTCACTTACCCCGGGGGTATGAAGGGGAAACTAGATTTCCAATAACGCATGGAAATGGAAGACATAAAGGGTGACCAGATAGCAATGATACTTTTTTCCAATTGTTATGTTTCAGCAGCTGTCAAAGTTACCAATGACATCCAGCTGTCAAGAAATTCAGTTAGGTTTGCCATTTTATCATGCATCGTTTCACGCTTGTCGAACGTGCAGAAATTAATAAAAAAAAGGTTATTGAAATTCCGGCTCAGTTGTGAATACGCAACGTGAATTTTGTCGTCAGGTTGGTCGTTATCAAAGCATCAGTGTGCAGGAAATTCGTCGCACCGTGGAAAAGTTTGAGTATGAGTACACTCTTTGGACCTTAAGCCACTAACCAGATAGAGATTGGTGCGAAATGAAGAAAACATAGGCGCCGTAGCGGCCTGTATCGAAGAAAACCCAGAAATGTCGATTCAGTGCCGATCAGCTGAATTGGGCATCGCCAGAGAGTCAACCCGGCTTATTATGCGGTTAGATTTAGACCAGAACTTGAGAACATTGATATATCCAAGCTGTGGTTCCAATAGAGTGGCGCTCCATGCCATACAAGCGACGAAACGCTCAAAGTTGTGAAGGAGAAATTTGGCGACTGGGTCATCTTACTGCGAGCGTTCACCAATTGGCCGCCGCTATCATGCGACCTGACACCACTCAATTATTTTCTCTAGGGCTACGTCAAGTCCTTAGTCTACGCTAACAAGCCAATCACTTTGGACGAGCTGGAGGCCAACATTCGAGACGCTATTGCCAGAATAATGCCGTACGTATTAGACCGAGTTATCAAAAATTGGACTAACCGCTTAAAGCACTACCAGCGAAGCCGAGGCAGCCATTTAAATAAAGTGCTATTCCACACATAATTGCATGAATATATCTTCAAAATAAAGCCAGAATCAATTTTATATCTCACACCGTTGTTGTTTTATTTCAAATGTTTTCCTATCGTTCTTATCTGGTCACCATGTACAACGTAGTATGCGACTTGGCACGTGTATATCATATATACATATAAATTCTGGTCCTTTTTTACCCGAATGTATCGAGGTTCAGTCTCGGTTTCCGTCGTTCTCTCCTTCACAAATTTTCTCCACTTCTACCTGTCTCTAGCTGCTTCCTTTGCTAAGTTCCGGCTTTCTGTGGCACCCTTAAGAATTTTCTTTATCACGTTGTTCCATGTCATTTTCGGACTTCCTCTTCGGTTTTTCCTTCCATTCTGGCTTCCCATATTTTCTTAAATCGTCTGTTATCATCTATTCTCACTAGGTGTCCAAACCATCTAAGTTTCTTATCTTCCGTGGCTTCCTTCACTGATTCTACATTTAGCTCCTTTCGGATGTCTTATTTCCTTTTTCTATCAGTTCTTCTTGCTCCTGTCACTCTTCGAAGATACTTCATTTCCATGGCATATACAGGTTTTTTTGTTCAGCTTTCACCCCCATGCAGCGGTACTGGTAGGTGGGAGTTCATAGACTTTACGATTGATACTTAAGTGGTTCGAGTTATTTCTTTATGATCTAGGATTTTTTTTTCCAACACTGCATACAGCTTATTTGTAGCTTGAAACCTTGCCTTCAAAACACAGTCTGAGTTCCCCTTGTTATTGATGTCGCTTCCTAGATACTTATAACTTTCTACTTGCTCAAAAGTTTCTCCATCCATGCTCTTACTAGCCCTTTTCCATTCTTTACCACCATCACCTTGGTTTTTTTGACATTGAGCTATCGATTTTGAGATGCCAAGACGTTTCTCCACACTTTTAGGTTTTTCTCTAGCTTCTTCTCAGAGTTTGCAAAGAGCACAATATCAACGACAAAAGAGATGAGTTCCAAACGTCTATATCCCACTTTAAAGCTTTCAATTTTTTCCTGACACTATTTAATTGCGTCGTTCATGGCACAGATGAATAAAAGTGGACTAAGAATACTCTCTTGTCTGACTCCTTCCGATGTCTTAAATTCGTCTGAGATTCTGTTACAAGTTCGAACTACATTGTAGGTCTCTTCCTGTATACTTTTGATTGCATTTATAAGGTCTACTTCGACCCCGTTATTTCTGAGACTCATTCAGATTTTCCTTCTACTTACTGTATCGAATGCCTTCTTCATATCTATGAAACCGATGTAGACATTTTTATTTTTTGCTGGTATCTTTCTCTAGTACTTTCTGCACTGTAAAAGTGTGGTCTTGGATACTATAGGCTAGTCAAAATCCGCTTTGCACATCCGAAAGTTGTCTTTCCACAGTCCTTCTTGGTAAATCGTCTCGTATACTTTGAGACTAGCGGCAAGCAATATGATGCCTCTGTAGTTCCCACAATCCTTTGCGTCTCCTTTCTAATATGTAAGCAGAATCACTCCATATTTCCATTCCTTCGGAATTTTTTGAATCGTCGACATCAAGTTCAGGATCTTTCTCAGTTCCTTCTCCTTCTTCTTCGAGGTACCTAATATACTCAGGTGTAATTTCACCTATTCCTAGTGCCTTTGCCAGTTTAATTCTTTGGAATATAGGCGTTAACTCTTCCTTAGATATGGGGCTTTCTTGGTTTGACTGTTTTTCGTGTGTTACACCTGTTTCCAATTTTCCTTCTGTATTCGCGCCTTCGACCATCTCATCTGCTTTCAAAAGTTCCTTGAAGTGTTCCTTCCATCTGCTCACAATTGCTTGTTCTTCTGCCAACACCCTTCCGTCTTTAGATTTAATTCTTTGTAATCTGAAGTCCTTTTCATTTTTTAGTAACTTGATCATCCTATAGATATAGAACATCTTTGAGTTTTCCTTGCTGTTTTCTTCAATGCGTTTTGCAAAGTTTTCCCATGATTTTTGCTTAGCTTCTATCACTTTTTTCTCAACTTCGTTTCTCTGTCTTTTGTAGGCTTCATACTTGACGATGCTTTTATTCTGTAGGTAGCCTTTCCATAGCTTTTTCTTCATTTTTTCCCCTCTTTACATTTATAGTCAACCTTGCAGTCCTCTTTTTATTGGTGCTTATTCTGCTTTGCCCTCAAACTTCTTTTACAACTTTCAAAATTGTTTCCATCTATTCCATCTCGTGTCGAAAAATATCTGTGTTCCCGATATAAACTGGATACCTCCTGCGTTAATTCGTGCATATCAAAGCTAGGGAAATTAAAGCAGAAGAAGCAGCGAGTTAGTCTGATAGCCGGACCGTTTAAAGATTCACCAAGTAGCTGGCAAGGTGATCATATCTCAAGTCAATGTCCGGTGAAAGGCTTAGATAATACTCTACTTATTTCTGATGACGACAAGCTCATATGCTCTGAGGACCACTTTCCTTCAGTTCTGTTAGGCCTATTTGCGTGTTACTCTTATCTTAGTAAGCAAATAGGACGAAAATAAAGTAAAAATGCTAATTATGCTGTGATTGGGAGTTTTTTAGTTTAAATATGTCTGTCCTGACATCAGACTATGTTTAATCACGATCGAAAATATTGTTTCACTATTCCTATTGATCCGCATTCCAAATTAGCAGAAGAAGCAATGAGTTGAATACCATACCACGTATTATAGAGTTGGAAGACATATCTGCCTTTCGTTACTTTCTCTATGATCTATGCGGCTTTAATGCACATGACTCTTAAAATGCTCTTCCCCCGATCCACAAGGAATGGTTTTGGTGACTTTCGGTCCACTTTTTAAAATATTCTGCTATAAACTGAATATTACCATCATTCGACAGCGTTCTACTTTCTGGTTTGCTTCCATTCTTGCTGCAGCTTTAATAGGCGCTACTTAAGTGGACTCAAAAATTTCCCATAATGTGATTAGTTCTCACGCTTATGTTTCAAACAACCGACGAATAATCAAAAAATTATTCGCATTTCGTTCACATTTATGACGAAGATATCAAAGGCATGCCTAAGAGACTTCCGTCACCAAAATGAATATTTATCGGACCGTATCTCTGAAGGGTTAAGTGAATCGTTTCATTTATTGACGTAGCCCCTTCCTCATTTATAGGTCTGTCTCAATACTCCACTTTGAAACTTCCCTTTTATTGGTTCTTTGATAAATTTTTAAAGGGTCTTCTTCAAATTATGTTTTATGTGCTATAAATATTCTTTTTGTCTATTTAAACACTCACCCGAATCAATATCTGTGGCACTGACTGTCACCACTGGTGTACCAATCGAAACGTTCTCAAAGATCTCATTTGAATAGCTCATGGGGTCAAATACCGGCGCGTTATCATTCAAATCAAGCACATTGCAGTAAACCGTTAATGTGGTCGATAAACTCGGATGGCCATTATCCTGTGCTTGCACAACCAGAATATAGTGTTGCACCTGAAATAAATAAATAAATTTTAGTTGCAATTAAGAGAATCAAATAAAAAGCAATCGAGCCACAACACAACTGTCATCGGACCATAACAGTTGTTGTGCGGAATTTTTTTAATCGTTTCCCCGAAACATACAAACGCATACACACAGACCACAGGAGATCAAATAAAACAGAAATGAATGCTTGTTCGCTTACCTCCTCATAATCGAGACGAGCTGTCAGCGTAAAGACACCAGTTTGCGGATTCAGACTGAACACATCATTAGCCCAATCGGAGATTACCGTGTACGAGACCATTGCATTACTACCCAAATCTGGATCCGTCGCTGAGATAACACCGACCTGATAGCCTCGTGGTGCATTCTCCGGTATGTCAAATGAGTACACAGCTTCCGAGAATACCGGCGGATTGTCGTTTGTATCCGTAACCTGTAATCAAAAAAAAAAAAAAAATAAAAATTTGTAAATTCTCAAAGAAAAAGAAGAACGCAAGAGCCATAGTGCTCATTGCAAATTCATGTCACAGTTGATGATGACGATGACGAAATTCAACCAAAAGTCAGATTCCGGCTGGCCACGGCCATCCTACAAGAAAAAAAAAAAAAACAAAAACCCCTTCGCCAATTGGTGAATAATGACCATAAGGCGATAATTTCAGACTGAAGCGCAGATGAAGATCGGGAATTTTCACTTCTGGAATTGCGGCGGGCTCTGGCTGGCTGGCTGGCTCACTGACTGGTGATCGAATCAATCGATGCTGGTAGCTGGTAGGCCCAGGCTACAGGACGACAACAACGAATAAAAATTTAACTGCAACTCATTTACAATTCAGAACAACAAACATTTGTCTGCGGTCTTTAGAGGTGAATGGTGATGGTGGTGCTGAAGACTCGTCGCCAGGTTTTTGTGCAACAACTGTTTTGTGTTGGCTTCAATCAAATTTCACCGCACTCTCTGTGTGTACGCACGACGACAGCCAGAGCCTGATGCAGTGAATAATTTAGAAAATGCGTTTTTGTGCGCAAATGCCAGTGAAATATCTTTGTTTGAGTTTTATATGAAAGCGAACATCAAATAATGCCATACTTTGGATTCCAATTGATATCTCATTTGAAGGTATCTTTGCTTGGTTTGTCTGTGTGCTTCTTTGGCATTAGTTTGGACCACTGAGGTTTGGGGTTTTTGTGCCAAAATGGAGTTTTGTCTTATGTCGTACCGACATTTTTGACATGCACATGTTTTGGTTTCTCGTCTATACTGTGTGCGATTGCTGGGATAAGATAAGAACTTGAAAGCAGTGCATAAACAGAAGTTAAGGATGTTAAGCATTTCACTAGAAGCAGTTGGAGTAAATTAAATTCTTCAGATGATTGCTAATTCGAAAGGGATTTTAAGTCAAACGCCAGGACTTTGGTAAACGAATTTTACCGTCGAATGCTACCATCTATAAGTAAGCTCAGACGCGATTCTGAATAGTCTACACAGAGCTCAACTTAACATCGGTCTCTGCAACAGAATTACACAGATGCTTCCATTTAGAATCATATATTCAACGCAAGAGATCTAATCATCCGGAGAAGGGTCTGCAAAGGAATCTCCCAAGGTGAGGTCCAGTCTCCTCTAATATGACTTCTTGTAGTGGATGAGATCTTGGTAATACGGGGGGAAAACCGTTTCAACGCGGCGACCTATGCCGACGATGTGGTTATCCTGGTTTCGGGGAAATTTCCTCCGGTCCTAACTGAAAGGCCCAACGCTGGGAGTGAACCTCTCAAAGAAGTAGGTAGTTCTTTTCACTAAGAAGAGATCGACCCCTACCCTCAGACCCAAAATATCAAGTTCAGCTCGATACCTCTCCTGCGCAACACCAAATGGCGGCTTAGCGAGGAATATACACATAGCGACCACCAGGCGATATTAATTGATATTACGGAAACTCATCCAATCTTCCAACGCCCTAAATTAACAGGCCCAAAGTGGAAGGACGAACTCTTCGATAAAGACACCTTCGAGGAAATGATGAGCACCGATACCATAACTCGCAGCCGAACAGCGGAGACTCTCTCGCTCCAGCTCACCCACACTATCACAACAGCGTGCGATGCAGCAATGCCCAGACGAACAGTTAGTAGAAGAGGTGCACCATGCTACTGGTGGACCGAGGAGATAAAAACACTTAGGGCAAGGTATCTAAAAGCCCGACGCAGAGTCCAACGATCGAGGGGAAGAATCGATTTTCAGGAGCACATTTAAACTGGCGAGACGCGACTTAAAAAAGGCGATCAAAGAGAGTATAACAATATGTTTTAGACAACTTTGTAACGAAGTAGACATAAACCCTTGGGGTATGGCGTACAGGATGGCGATGACAAAGCTGAAAGGTCATAGGTCCCCACAAATAACTTGCCCAGCTATGTTAAGATCCATAATAGAGCACCTATTCCCCCATAGACCATCTACTCTGTGTGATATAATCAGAGAGACCAATGCAGAGTACATCCCTGCTATCAGACGGGAGGAGCTATTCGAAGCATGCAGGAAGATAGGAAGCAGCAAAGCACCTGGACCAGATGGCATCCCCAATAAGGCAGTGAAAGTGGCTGTCCAAAAGAGGCCGGACATTTTTATAGCCAAAAGTGTATGGAAGCAGGAGTTTTTCCTGGGCCATGGAAGCTTCAACATCTAGTACTGCTACCAAAAGGAAACAAACCACCTGGAGAACCATCGTCATATCGCCCAATATGTTTACTCGACACTTTGGGAAAGATACTTGAACGAATAATATACAACAGACTGCCCGTGGTAGCAGAAGAGAAAGGAACACTATCAGACCATCAGTTCGGATTTAGAAAATCGCGTTCTACCGTTGATGCCATAAAAGTGGTAGTTGACACAGCAGCCGGAGCAATCCAATGAGAAAGATGGGGGAAGCGGGGGAACAAAGAAATACTGTGCAGTAGTGACTCTGGACATCAAAAATGCCTTTAACTCGGCAAATTGGACATTCATAAGGAGATCGGTAGCCAGAATGGATACTCCATACTACCTAGTGAGGATAGTTACAAGCTACTTCACCAACAGGAAGTTGAGGTGCCAAACCGACGAGGGGGTAAAGTACTACAACGTCACGGCAGGAGTCCCACAAGGATCGGTACTAGGCCCTCTCTTGTGGAATATTATGTACGACGGAGTCCTGCGACTAGCACTTCCACAAGGAGTTAAGATAATCGGGTTCGCTGACGACATCGCCGTGGTCACCGTGGCTAAACACATCCACGAAATAGAATCAGCGACAAACGAAGCAATCGGAAGAATCAAAGACTGGCTACGATCCGCCGGCTTAGAATTAGCAGACCACAAAACTGAAGCTGTTCTTATAACAAATCGAAAAGCTGTTGAATATGCGAATATTCAAGTCGGAACTCAGACTAAGGAAGCAGTTAAATACTTAGGAATAATGCTCGACAACAGGTTAAGTTTTAAAACACACGTGGAATACTCGAGCAAGAAGGCTTCACTACTGCAGGCAGCCTTTTCTCGAATATTCCCAAACATCGGTGGCCCTGGATATGCTAGACGGATTCTACTATCCAGAGTGGTTAGCTCGGTTCTCCTATATTCTGCACCGGTTTGGGCGGCGGCCTTAGCGACGATAGAAATACCGAGAAAACTATAGTCAACACACAGGCTATGCGCGATAAGAACAATCAGCGGTTTTCGAACAATATCGGACGAAGCAGCCTGTGTCACAGCCGGTTGCTTTCAAGCCTCACCAAAATCCAGAGGGCAGCGTGCATTAGACTAATGAGATCAATGAGAACAACACCAACAGAGACAATGGAAACCATGCTTAGTTTCATTCCGCTTGATATATATGGCAGCAGTCTGAGCAAAACCGCTGTAAGACTGAGAGATAGCCGATTATGGTCATGCCTCGATTTTGTCCCAATGGGAGACACCTAGCGAATCGATGGAAACTGATCACATGAATCAGATGGTAGCATTTGAAAAGATATTTGCTACAAGAATCCCTGACGTTGCCAACTGTCGCACAGAATCTGGATCTGCACCAAATGACTGCTGGTTTGATGGTAGAGGCAAACTTGGTAGGCTTGAGGATTAACTTCACCAAAACTAAAATCCTAAGTAGAAAACTTCCATTACCGTGGAAGTGTAGATTGGTGGTGGTACCAAATTAGACGTTGGTAGCCGAATATCTAAGGCTGCTTTCGATATGTTGTCTAAAATATGGAGAAGCAGTGCAACCAGAAAGGTAGAACACTTGAAAGGGAATCTCGGCAGCTGGGAAACAGCTGGCTGGAGCTAAAATACATCGTCAGGAACCTAACACGATGACGTGGTTGATGTCCTAAGACCCATAAGGGTGGAGATATGGTGGAGATATAATCTCATTAAGGAAAAAGCTTCTCCTAATTATACACAGAGCTGCACACTCACTTAGTACGAGTATATGTTCTGCAGTTTCGTCCTCTTCTAGGCAGAGGCGGCAGATGATATCCTCCAAGATTCTCATTGTTGCGGATGTAGAGTACTTGGTAGTGACCGGTAAGCAAGCTCACAAGCCTTCTTAAGTCGTTTCTGATGCATTTAAGGATATCAACTGCCTTTTTGTGGAAGGGCTGGGCAGCTCTTTTAGCTTGTCTGGGATCTTGGAAATTATTCCAGTGAGAAATGCACATATTGCGTTCCCAACTGTTTAGGGTGTATTTAAAGAAGAATCAGATATTGCGCAAATGAGTTCAGTTCCAGTGAACAACTCAGAGGAGGCTTTTTGCCACGATTTGTTTTGGATCAAGCAACGGTTCGCCATTATACACAGAGCTGGGATTTCAATCTCAAACCTTTTACGGAAGTAGGCACAAAGTCAGATACTATACTGAGCGTATCTAGCTCGAAGAAGTTGGTTTATAACTTTATGAGTGGAATATAACCGGAATGTGACCTTTCTGGACCCCAGGCTTTGCCGTACATACAGCGACAGGCCCACATTACAGGGGTCGCTTTGGCAATTTTATGCTTCAGAACATTATTTGCACAGCCTATAGTTCCGAAGCCTAAACTATTAAGTCTATTCCACAAGACGAGAGGACGCCGTGTTGGGGGCAGCCTTTAGTTGCGGAGACTGTCACAGAGACCTCTCCTGTCGTCGATGTTATTATGCGGCTATCAAGATTAGTCCTAACTCATCTGGTAGTAGGTTGGTCGTTTCCCCTGTTTCTCATGGCACTAGTGATGGAGTCATAACCAGTGTCATCGAAAGCACCTTCTATGTCAAGGAATGCACACAGGGCGATTTGGTCAAAGGTTGGTCAAACGGTAGCGCATGCGATCATATGAAAACACAAGCGTTTTCACTTAGCTGAGTCCTATCAACTCCTACTCTCAACCTCCACGCGGTGATAGCTGGGTGCCTAGTACCTTAATCAGAGAAATGGGTAACCAACCCCGTTTGCAGGGTTTTTGGCGGCAGCAGATCAGACAGGGGGGAAGAGTGCTTTCTCACTAAAGCACTTCTTCCTGTTCTAGGCGGCAGGGGGCGAATACCCTAGACGTAGTCAATGGTGGCGTCTATAGTTCCAGTTAGGTTGAACTTAGTGAATATCTCACGCGAGCTGCTTCGACGTATTCGGATCACATGTCGGTAAAGAATTTCCAATGTTGGTCAGGACATTGGAATAGAGATGGTGGCGGAGGAGCCCTTAATGGGCCAACAGCAGCGCTCGTACTCCCGTAGTAGACTGCTAGCACCGGTGTACCCGGTCCCTCCTCCTAGGGGAATAACTAAAGGAACTGGCCCTCCAGGTTGGGGGTTGTGCCGTCGAGGTAACTTCCCTACCACGTAAAAAAAACGAATGGTTCCGAAACAACCAAAAGCCTCGGATAAGGATGACTCAACTGATAACGACCTCAGCAAACGAAATAAGGACAACGACCTTCGGATCTGTACGTGGAATGTTCTGTTCCTTTACAGACCACGTGCAGCCGAGCAACTAGCAGAAGCCCTAGACTGCTATAAAGCAGATATTACCGCCATCCAGGAAGAGCGATAGGATCTGCCGGGCACAAGATAATGGTGATTGCTACAGAGGCAACAGGAAACGCTTAGTCGGATGCGGATTTGTAATACGCGGCAGACTTAGGCAAGAAGTCTTAAGCCTCTGACGTGTGAACGAGCCTATTATGACAATCCGGATCAAGACTAAATTCGCTAACATAAGCCTAATATGTGTTCATGCCCCCACGGAAGAAAAAAACCCTGCCACCAAAGAGTGTTTCTACGAGCTCCTCGACAAAACATATGAGCAATGTCCTGAATACGACGTTAAAATCGTATTTGGAGATACGATAGGAAAGGAGGACGTCTTTGCTAGGGCAGTCGGTAAGCATAGCCTACACGAAACGACGTCCGATAACCGACTAAGGCTAATTGATTTCGCTGTGGAGCGAAATGTCACCATAGCAAGCACATGGTTTCCTCATCTCGATATTCATAAGCAGACATGGCGGTCCAATGATCATTTAACGATCAACCAAATTGATCATATTGCGATCGACGCAAGGCATGCCTCCAGTATTCTGGATGTCCGGACCTTCCGAGCGGCCAACATAGACTCGGATCATTACCTTGTTGTAGCCAAGGTACGAATGTGGATATTCCAAACTAGATATCGAAAAGCTACAATCGCAAGAGACCGCCAAACTTTTCGCTGAACACGTCTCCCGAAATCCCTCAATCATCCCTTTGCCGACAGCATCAAGTGCCGAAGACCAGTGGCAATGCTGCCAACATGCCATCATAAACGCCGCGACTGATGTGCTGGGTCTCGCTCGCCCACCATTGTGAATACCCTGGTTTGAGGAAGAATGCCGGCGAGTGCATACACCAACTCATCTCTTAAGTTTGGTCAGACGAGTGTATGCCTGATGAATGGAATTTCAGCATCATTTGCCCGATCCACTAGAAAGGAGATCCCCTCAACTGCGCCAACTATAAAGGCATCAGTCTCCACAACATCGCATATAATATCTTTTCTGCGATATTGTGTGAACGCTTGAAATCTTTTATCAACAGCCTGATTGGACCCTATCAGTGCAGTTAAGTCCACCATTGATCAAATCTTCACACATCGGCAGATCCTGGAGAAAACCCAAGAAGTCCAAATCGATACTCACCATCTCTTTATCGATTTCAAGGCCACATATGACAGCTTCTATAGAGAAGAGCTTTATAGAGCCATGTCTAGTTTTGACACCGCTGCCAAACTTGTCCGTCTGTGCAGGCTGACGATGGAGAACGCTCGCTGCTGAGAATATGGAAAAGCTACTTCTGCAGACTATATAACGGCGACGAAGACCAACATCCCGCTGTCAGGCAGAATGAACCATTCAACATGGACGATGATAGTCAAAATTTCCGACCACCTGACCAAAACGAAGTGAGGATAGCAATATCCAAGCTAAAATCCAACAAGGCTGCTGGACCTGACGGCTTACCGGCCTAACTTTTCAAGGCAGCTGGGGATGAATTGGTAGAGTGCATACACCAACTCATCTCTAATATTTGGTCAGACGAGTGTATGCCTGATGAATGGAATCACAGCATCGTTTGCCCGATCCACAAGAAAGGAGACCCCCTCAACTGCGCCAATTATAGAGGCATCAGTCTCCTCAACATCGCATACAAGATCTTTTCTGCGATATTGTGTGAACGGCTGAAACCTTTTATGAACAGCCTGATTGGACCGTATCAGTGCGGTTTCAGGCCAGGAAAGTCCACCATCGATCAAATCTTCACACTTCGGCAGATCCTGGGGAAAACCCAACAATTCCAAATCGATACTCACCACCTCTTTATCGATTTCAAGGGCGCCTATGATAGCATCTATAGAGAAGAGCTTAATAGAGCCATGTCTGGTTTTGACATCCCTGCCAAACTTTTTCGTGTATGCAGGATGGCGATGGAGAACGCTCGCTGCTCCATCAAGGTCGGTAATGACTTCACCGACACCTTTGATGTGAAAAAAGGTTTTAGACAAGGTGACGCGCTGTCATGTGACTTCTTTAATATTGTACTTGAACGGATTGTGCGGAACTCACAAGCCAACACCGGAGGCACAATCTATCACAAGTCTGTACAACTGCTTGCATGCGTCGACGGTATTGATATTATCGTGAGAACTCAGCGGGCTGTCACCAGTGCGTTTGCAAAAAATTGAGGCGGAAGCGAAATGAGGGTATATGCTGTCAACAAGAAGGGAAAGCCAACACTGACGAATTGGACAAAACGTCACAGTGGTCACCTATAACTTCGAGATAGTAAAGGACTTTGTCTACCTTGGCTCTGCTACAAACTCAAAGAATAACATCAGCGCAGAAATCAAGCGAAGAATAACTCTTGCCAATCGCTGTTTTGTTGGGGTCCTCGACCAACTTGGAGTGCGCAACTGGAGGCAATTAGCTAAAGATCGAGCTAGATGGAGAGGCTTGTTGGTTGAGGCCCAGTTTCACCCCAACTGTAGCGCCACCTAAGTAAGTAAGCAAGGTAGGCCGCTTTTGTCTTACTCGAGATAGTGCAGGGTGCTTCCGTGGATCGAACTTTCCTGTTTGCATACTGACTAGAATGCAGAGGTATAGTCTTTCCAAGAATGCCTCTAATATGTTAGCTAGCAGTCTATCCATGGTTTTCAAGAAAAATTATGTCAAGCTGATGGAACGGTAGGATTTGGGTAGCTCTCTGGGTTTATTGCCTAGCTTAGGGATAAACACCACATTTACCTCCCCACCACGTTTGTGGAGTGTATCCCAATGTATCCCAGGTTGAAACTTCTTCTAAATATAAGACATACTTCTACTCTTATAGAATTCATTATTTAAATGGAAGCCATTTCCAAGGTTCTATACCAAGGGCTTTGCTAAATTCGTAAAAGAACATATAAAGCTGGAAAAATATTTCTTTAAGTATTTCATATAGTGCTGGACTAGAATGACGATTAATTTGAATTTGGGCATTGGAATGCAGTGTAGAACCATAGTACAAATTATTCCTCTGGGTCTTTTAATGACCTCCATGCATACCTACTCCAAACAGTCTCAGTAAACAATGCACATTCTCGTAAAACTTGAAGTATTGCCATTTAGCAGCGGCACCAAGTAACACAAGACCACGTAAGTAATAAATGTCACCTTCATTCAGAAGTGTTTAAAATGACATTTTCTTTCCGGGAGTTCACGTAAATTTAATTTACTTATATATCTTCACATACTCGTTCGTATATCTCCGATTGGGAATCAAGAAAGGGATACAAAAACTGCAAAAAATAACTGTCGCCTTGAGCTAAACTTGTTGTTCTTCATTGTCGTTTTCGTTCCATCTTTTCGGCTGATTTTTCGATCTTTTTAGCGCCCAGATAAATCTACATATCTCCACACACATTCACCCAGAGATGGCAACTTTAGCTTGTAATCCATATTCATACATTAAACATATTTTTTATCGCTCACTTAAAATCAAAATGCGAGCTCGAGTCCGAGGAGCAGAGCAGGAACTGCATCAGCACACACCGGCCAACACATGTACATAACTCCAGTACAAAAGAGGTGCAAAAAAGGTTGAAACCGAAAAACCATTGAGGCGGTTTTTTAACACGCGGAGCATCAAATTACCAAAACCGGCAAAGAAATTAATAAAAATTCAAACAAAAAGAAGAAAAAGGAAGAGCGCCCATCGCAGATAAAAAAGGGTAAGAATAACAAAATCAGTTTCCTTAAACGAACGCAGTAGCACCATATGTGTAGTGCTGGTTGGCCTTAAAGGTTACTTTTCCACCATCACCACGCATACCAGCGCTGCTGCTGCTCCCTGCTTCTGACAGGAAAGAAGTACGAAAAAAAAAGAAAACAAATTTTTAATGAAAACGGAAAACGGCTACAAAAACAAAAAACAATAACAACAACAACGTCATCGAAATAAAGGACCTTCAGTTCGGTTTGGCACTCACCTGTACGGTAACAGTGGTTTCTGTATGCTGTACACCATCGGTGACACGTATAATCAGGTGATAAACATCTTTGGTTTCACGATCCAGAGCGTCTTTTAGGCGCAGTTTACCCGTGTCCGGTTCGAGTAAGAATTTACCATCGTCACCATTGATCATGGTATAGGTCAGAGTTCCCAGTGTGTCTGGATCGGTGGCACGAATTGTTGCAACTGCATGACCAGCGCCAAGGTCTTCGCTAACTCTGAACGTTAGAGGAATATCCCGGAACACTGGTGGGCTGTCATTCTTATCCAATACAGTCACTTTCACCTGAAAAGAACAACAATAACAATTTGAGGACATGAGTAATGTGTATTTAAATTTTTATTGATAATTAAATTGGTTAAGGTAATCACTCAATCGAGATGATAGTTCTTAGGTTTGTACCTAAATTTTTACTTTTTTGAGAAGTTTAACGAGAAACAGTGGGGAAGTTACAGGGATGTAGGTTAGGTTAGGTCAATGGGTTAACAGGTGCCTGTGCAACATCTTAAGGATTTTCGCAAACGCTTTTACCAAAGAATGGGTCAGGAACTAATAGGTACAACCATCCAGCGATTAGTCATACCATGGAACCTTTGATATGAAGAACGCCTTCAACATCGCAAACTGGAGAAATATCCTGCGAGCACTTACCGCAAAGAGAGTACCAGACTACCTACAGAAGATTATGACGGACTTTTTGAGAAATAGGATACTGTACTACGACACCGACGATTGAACGAGGCAGTATAACGTCACAGACGGTTCAAGCCCAAGTGTGGAACAGCAATCATCAGCTACCCGAGTATAAAGGAAAACGAATTACATCGAAGTTTTTCAAACTACTGCACCAAAAAATGTTCCTGCCTGGCAGTACAATGGACCGGAGAGTCTGAGTGCTCTGGGATTTGGGTTTCCTTTTCTGAAAGAAAAAAAAAAAAACGTCACAGGCGGTGGTCTCCAGGGCTCATACTAGGTCCGCTACTGAGATCCTAATACTTAATGACGTCCTCAGACCTAGAATCCATATGTCTTCGAAAAAATCGTTGAAGTAACCAAACTCCTAGAGTGTGCAAAGCTACTGAGTAGACGTGTTCCTTTTGGCGGCAGTTTCATTTGAGTCTTACAAACCATAAACAAATTCAAAATCGCTTTTAAATAGTGTCGAAAGATTAAGATCTGTGACTCTCACTTAAAAAAATAAACAGTGAAAGTGATCCGCCTCGAGAATTAAATTAAAACTAATAATTCATTTTCACTTAAGTGGCAAAATTTTTAATTTTTTCGGTAAATGTCGAATAAAGTTCCGAAACCAACGTTAAGCACACACACACTTGTAAATATGTCCGGTAGTGGTAAGCGAACCAGAGCGAACTCCTCTCTGGAAACTGAGATAAAGTCACCTCAAACTCCTGCTCAGAGAATCGCCGTGCCAATGGACGACAGCAAAATGTGGGAGAAAATGGACGAAAGACTGGCAAAACAGAGTGAGTTCATTATTTCCTTACTTACTACCCAAATAAGGGAATCAGAGCACAAACTATTTACGAATATCGAAGCTCAAATCGCCGAAGTAAACACAAACATAAAAGACATAAACAAACGCGTCACACAGCTCGAAACCGAAAATGTAGCAACCAACCTGGACGTAGACACACTAAAATCTGATGTCAACTATCTAAAATCGTCGGTGGCTGTAATAAACACAGAACTCACGGTGACGAAAAGTAAATTGTTAAACGTCACAACAGAACTAGACGATGTCAAATCCGAACTCGCGGGTGCCACAACACAAATTCGCGCAATGGAAATAGCACAGGAGTCACAAAACAACAAATTCATTGCATCTGATGCTGTTCTCTATGGAATACCGCACACTCAAGACGAGAATTTAAAATCTTGTTTTAACCACCTGTGCCACACTCTTGATATTAGACCTCCAACGCTGAAGGGCATTTTTCGCACTCGCCCGGTAAACAAAAACACTAACAGCTCCGCCATACTCATCAAATTTCAATCGCCGTACGACAAAAACTACGTCTTGAAATCGATAGCTAAATACCGCACCGAGTCGAACAAAAAACAGCTGTGTCTACGCGACGTGGGATTAGCTCAGCTACAGGATCACGAAACTCCAATTTTTCTTCGCGAGTGTTTGACAAAGAAAAATCATCTGTTGCTACAGAATGCACTTCGTCTAAAAAAATCTAAACAATTGTCATCAGTCTATACGAAGCGCGGATTTGTTTACATAAAACGTCATTCAGATGAAGATGCCCAAATGATCGAAACTGTCGAAGACTTGAATGGAGTTGCCATGCCTACGCACACGTCAGCTAAATAATAAAGCGCTTCTCAAACTTTAATAATATTTTAAAATTCAGTTTTCTTCTCTTTTTTTGTTTTTTCTTTTTTCATTTGTCCTTTTTTCTTTTTTCATTTGTCCTTTTTCTTTTATTTTATTATTATACATAATCACTTGTTTGCATTTTAAATTGAGTTTATAACATAGATATCTTGTTCTGGGTAAAAAATAAAAATTGTTAATAGTAATGAATACAGAACTTTTAAATGGTGGTACCATTAACGAGTTTAGTGTCGAGATTCTGCGTTCAATGGTTAATGTTTTAGCTACACAAAGAAACGGTCTTAAAATGTGTCACATAAATGCACAAAGTTTGTTTCCAAAAATTGATGAGTTCAGGTGTATATTTGTGGGATCCAAGGTCGATGTAATTTGTGTTTCTGAAACGTGGTTGAACAATAGTCATAATGACGAATCATGTAGGCTGGGGGGATATAGGCTTTTCCGTGGAGATAGACAAGGTCGTATTGGTGGCGGTGTGGCTATGTATATACGTGAAGGTATTACATGCAAACTTAAAAACGTATCTGGTGCAGGTAGCGCAATGGAGTATTTGTTTGTGGATCTTGTGTGTGGTGAAGATAAATTACTTATCGGAACGGTATATAGACCAAAGAAAAGCATCAGTCTGTCTCCATTTTTTCAATTTATGGAGGAAATATCCGTTCAATCATCTAAAATTGTTATAAGCGGAGACTTCAATAGTAATCTTCTAGTCGAAAGAAATTTAGTTGACGGTATGAGAACTTTCAACATGTTCCCTGTAAACACAACTGTTCCAACTCATTTTTCTGAAGATTCGAGGACCCTTTTGGATGTCTTTTTCGTAAGCGATGTTAGTAAGGTACTTTTCACAGATCAGCTTTCAGTGCCAGGCTTCTCGAAGCATGACCTTATTTACATGACATTCGACTTTGATATTCAATGTTCAGATATTTCTTTCAAATATAGAGATTTTAAGCGAATCGACTACTTTGCCTTAGAAGAACATGTCCGAAACATCGATTGGAACAATGTTTATTACATGCCTTCCTCGAGTGATCAAATCAGTTTTATAAACTCTCATATATTATCACTTTTTAACACTCACGTTCCTCTACGTACAAAAACATGTAGACATAACCAACCCTCATGGTTCACTCCTGAAATTCGTCAACTTATTTATCAACGCGATCGAGTATTTCATTACTGGAAACGTTATAGACTGGATGAATTTCAACGAAGCTATCGAAGCCTACGTAACCTAGTTGTCAGCAAAATACGTTCTGCAAAAAAAACTTTTTATACTAACCACTTGAGCTTATCCTTGCATGGCAGGCAATTGTGGAATAATCTACGTGAGATGGGAGTCGTAAAGAAAAAGAGCTTATCAAGTTCGGATGATGTAGATGGTAACGCACTTAATCAGAAATTTGTCACCCTTCCTTTCCCTCTGCTCTCTGATACGTCCCCATGTCGAAATTATGATGACTCTGACTCTGATTCTCAACATGACTTGGAAAACCCGTTTTGCTTCTCTAGGATAGAGAGCACAGATGTCGTGGAAAGTATTTTGGCAATAAAATCAAATGCAGTCGGAACTGATGGCTTGCACCCTATGTTCATCAAGGCCATCTTACCTATTTTATTGCCATATATAACCCACATCTTTAATACGATTCTGACGACTAGTGTTTTCCCCGATCAGTGGAAAATGGCTAAGGTAATACCAATTGCAAAAAGTCCACGTAGTAATGAATTCAGACCCATTTCAATATTACCTTTCTTATCAAAGGTATTTGAAAAAATTGTTCAAAAGCAGGTCAACTATTTCCTTCGAAGATATAATATTTTATCTCCGAAGCAATCTGGTTTTAGGGAAAAACATAGTTGCTCTACAGCACTTATAAACGTCATTGAAGATATAAGAGGGGCCTTAGATGACAGAAATATTACATTTCTGGTACTGTTGGACTTTTCCAAAGCATTCGACACGGTTGACCATGCAAATCTTTGTAAAAAGCTTTTAAGGTTATATAATTTTTCATATTCTGCCGTCCAACTAATAAATTCATACCTTATCGGCAGAAAGCAAGCTGTAATGGTGAATGGCAATCTTTCCAATTTCCTTCCTACCTTAAGAGGGGTTCCACAAGGCTCAATTCTTGGTCCTCTTTTATTTTCCCTGTACATAAATGAACTTCCGCAATCCGTAGCTGAATGTTCTATTCAAATGTATGCAGATGACGTCCAAATGTACAAAAGTTGCCCTCTTGGACTAATCGAAGATTGCGTCTGTGTTATTAATGAGGACTTAGAGAAAATCGTTTCTTTCTCTGAAAGAAATGGTCTCTTTTTGAACCCAAGTAAGTCGAAATGTCTTATTATTTCCAAAAAACCAGTAAATTCTTCAAACTTTCCACAAATTAAACTTAACGGTGCTGCGATAGAGTATGTTGAAACTGCAAAAAACTTAGGAATGATTTTTAATCGGACCTTAACCTGGGACACGCATATTAACGTAGCTATAGGGAAAACTTATGGAGTGCTCCGTTCGTTGTGGCCCACGCAATATTATACTCCTCTTAAAACCAGATTAATGCTTGCCAAAACACTCATAATACCAATATTGATTTATAGCTGTGAGGTATATTGCAATTGCGACTATAATAGCAGGAGAAAGCTGAACGTAGCATACAACAGTATTGCTAGATATATATACGGTCTGAAAAGATATGATCGGATATCATCTTTCTCAAAAGCCATTTATAATCTTTCCTTTGACAACCTCATTCGATATAGAACTTTAGTCTTATTGTTTACGATAATGCATACGCATCAGCCTTGTTATCTCTTTGCCAGACTGCAAATGTCCTCATCAATTAGATCACAACAGCTTATACATTTTCGGTCCTCGTGCTTAACCTCTGAACGTCAGTTTTTCGTCAATGCCACTCAGTTATGGAACTGTTTACCGCGCAATATTAGGCGAATTGGAGACCTCCGGTGTTTTAGGACGGAATTAAGGACATATTTGTCCTTGCACTAGTAGTCTTTTTACTCTATCCTCTATTCTTTTTTTTCTTGTTTTTTACTTTTCTCTCCTTTCTTCATTTTTTGAATAACCGTCATTTTAACCAGAACAGAATATAAATTTAAAACAAATGTAATATAATGTAAATGCACGTCAAATGAATGGCAAATGAATTTTAATCAAACCTCACCTAAGGTAATTAATTTTATATATTATGTATTTGATTAGCTTATTATGCATTATGTAAATGTTTATCCAAAGTTAGCTTAAAATGAATTTATAAATGAAGCTTGTATTAGTCTATAAGATATTGTATCTTAAAATGCAAGCATACAAATAAAATAAAAATACAAAATTGGAGCATGGCTGCAGTGAAGCTATCGGAATGGTTCAGGACTGGCTTGTTTGCATGGGCGCACAACTTGCAGAGGAAAAGGTGGAAGTAATACTTATCAGCAGCAGGCGATCATGTACCGATGAAGTACCCTGACATTACTATAGATGCAAGGGTAACCTTTAAGTAATATCTACAATATGCAGCTGAGAAGACAGGAAAGGCAATGGCTGCCCTGGCAAGGATCATGGCAAATATCGGCGGACCCAAGCACAGGAGGACTGCTCTTAACAAGAGTTGCCGCATCGGTAATCCTCTATGACTCTCATATGGGCTTGTTCCATAAAGACCAAGTCATACAGAAGGAAGACGAAGAAGGCTTATAGAACCAACGAGTTGGGAGTATGCAGCGCCTTCCGAATAAGCTCTTTCGATGCGGGGTGTGTAGTGGCTGGTATGATACCAATAGACATTTTGGCTAAAAAAGGTCAATGGAAATACCATGCCAACAGGACAGTAGCCTTAACAGAGTCGAAGTGTTACTGTGGTATCACCAAGGATAAGTTTGGAAGAATGGCAAGAGAGATGTAATCACTCCGATAAGGGCAGCTGGACGCAGAGATTGATGCCCAATATAGAAGCTTGGATCAATAGGAAGCATTGAATTTCTACCTGATCCAGATGCTTACTGGCCACGGTTGCTTCAGAGTATACCTCCACAGGCTTGGATTCGACGACAATCGACGAAGCAATCGAGGATGCGAAACACCTCATGTTCCACTGTCCACGATACAATGAAGAACAACACCTCCTTGGTGAACAAACTGGGTGAGGACTTAACCCCTGACAATATCATCAGACAGATGATGAGCAGGGTAGATGCCTGAGAAGCAATTGACGACACTGTAGCGACTATTATGCAGGAGAATCGAAGACAGGAGCGAAAGCGAAACGTTGTGCAATAGGCTGTTAGTGCGAATGAGCCGAGTACCCGAGGCTGAAATTCCCCCGCGAGATGAAATGGTTGGCGGCAGAGCAGCAAGGACCAGGTGTAGGAGAGGAGGTCGATTTAGTGAAAAAAAAAATTCGTACTTTCTGACGCAAAAGAAAAAAATAAAAACGGTTCACTCAGACCACATGGAGTCCATTGTGCTCAATTTGTTTAATAAACTTTGGGAACCAAACATTTTCGACGGTTAACTAAATCCTCGAAATGTATATAGACAGTTTTTCGTAGCTCATTTAGCTCTGAAAAGAAGTAACTGCAAAGAGTAATACTTAAGGGTCATTGCAAGACAATCACTCAGCAGATGGCACATATAATAGGTTCTATTGTATTTCTCCTTCGTCACTGCAGCTTCTGCAATAGTCATTGTAGAATAGACCTAGCTACCTTGCATGTTTGGCTAATACGTAGCGTTCAGTCCAGACGCCGACAGAGTTGGGATGTCTTTACGGCTAAGTTTTAGTAGATTGAAAGATCTTTTTTTATAGTAGACCGGGCATATCGATCTTGTTGTGGTACATGTATCTAATCGACACCAGTATTTATAAGCCTTCTCGGAAGACTTTGTGTCTATTTGCCTGTATAATGTACTGCGCAGCGTGGTAGTCAGAACTAGGGCATGTGAAGCGTTCATGTTCATTACTCCTTTTGCCAGCTCATCCGATTTTTCATTTCTAGAAAGGGCCATGTATCCCAGTTCCCAACAGATGCTCCCCATGTCGATACCTCATCTAGTTTTGTTTTACAGAGTTTTACGAGGTTGGAGCTTAACGATGTTAATCGCTAAACCTTAATGGCTGCTTGACTGTTAATATCTATGCTGATTATTCCTGAAATATTGTCCATAACATGGTTTAAAAGACGCGACAATCATCCCTTAGTCTAAAAGAGGGCTATCTTGAGACTTATAGTAGACGTCTCCTCCGAACCATTTGCGAATGAATGATAAGGGCTTGATCTAGACATTAGCCGCTTTGGAACACTATAAAGGGTGATCAACTGCGGATGAATACAGACAAGTCCATATGGCACTAGAAATGTCAGAAGGCTCTACCAAAAGAAATGTTCCAAGTATGGAGCGAAAAGGCGAACCCCACAGGCGGATCAGTAGAAATGCGGTGAAGTGGGAGGGTTATGATTCCTTATTGTCGGATCATAATCTCGCTGATAAAAGGAAGAAGAAGAAGGAAAAGATGGAGCGAAAAGCATTAATTCTAGTAGCGCCGGTCACAAGATAAAGCAATTTTGGATACGAAAAAGATGGGTTTTCTGGAAGGAAATATTTACAGATATATCTACAGGTATCAAGAAGACACGGAGGTAGCAGTACACATTCCTTGCTCCAGGACTAGCTTGTAGGAGAAGAAGGATATACCGCTTTATCAATCCGAAGTAAATTAGCGGATTACACAGATCCTTCAAGTAATTATGGGAAACTGAACGACAGCATGGTCTGCCTTCTTGTCTAATGGAACCCCTCCGTGCGCGAACATATACTTATTTGCAAACTCATGTACTGTCTCAATTTGTTCTTCCAAAAGCCTCTATTATGGCCCTTTCCCGAATGCAGTGACTCCTCGTTGAAGATTCTGTCACATGTTCTTGATCGAATCACAGTTCGGCCATCCTGGGTTAACATGTTCTATTGTATTGCATTGCTACGAGTAGCTATGACACTGTTCTCCTTTCATATTATGAATTCACTGCCACCATTGTTGGATGATTGTGCCTATTTTTTCTGACCCGTTCTCCGATAAAAATGTTGGCTACCAATGGGCTAGAACATCTCTAGTATGTAACAAATGTTTGCACGTACGTCTATCTATCTTGTGATAGTTGATACAATAGACCTTTCAGGTCGCAGTGTCGTTGCCACGCGGGCATGGGTTGTACAAGTATTACAAGAATAAAAAAAATTGTAGTGGTTATTTCGTAAGTGCTGCATGCATATAAACTGATTGAAGAGCTTTGTTAAGTCCTATGGTCTTGCTGCTTTTTAATACGCTGACCACAGCATTGATCTCATCCTTACTGCAGCGTTATGGTGGGTATTTTCGCATTTTTTACGTCGGGCATGTCACTCCGACTGGGGTGCATATTGTTAATAGACTCAAAACCTCGACAAAGTGCTCCCTCCATTTCTTGAGCTGCAATGCGAGCTTTAAGCTGTTTTCGTCGGTCCGTCTCAGTTATCCTTACCCAAGAATATTTCGAAAGATGGTCCCTTAATTGTTAGTGGATCCTGAGTTATTCAAACTGCCCCAGTGAGTAGTTTTTTTATTTATGCGTCGGGTCAAAGTGAATCTTTTAAGGATGAAACTGAGCCCGTACTCAGTAACAGTTTGGGATTTCCACCTACTAAACCAACATTCCCTTCTAACCCTGGTCCTCGCGGCACTATCGTCAATCATTTCATTGCGAGGCGGGCCTTCAGCCTTAGGTACTCTGTTCGTTCGTATTGGCTGCCTCATGCGCTGTGATTCGTTGTCGCTCTTGTCTTCGGTGCTCCTTCATAATAGTTGCTACAGTGTCGCTAATTGCTTCCCAGGCAACTTCCCTACTCATCATCTATCTGGTGATGTTGTCTGTGGTTAAGTCCTCGCCCAGTTTGTTTACTAGCAGGTTGCGTTCTTCATAGTATCGTGGGCAATGGAATATGAGGTGTTCCGCTTCCTCCACTGCTTCTGAGCACGTTGGGCAATAGGGCTTGTCGTCGAGTCCAAACCTGTGGAGGTGGCTCTGAAGCAACCATGGCCAGTAAGCATCTGGGTCAGCTAGAAATTTAGCTCCGTATGCTTCCTATTGATCCAAGTGTTTATATTGGGGATTAAGATCTGCGCCCACCTGCCTTTATCAGAGTGATCACATCTCTCCTGCCTTTCATCCAGACTTGTCCTTGGTGGTGCCTCAGTGACACTTCGACTCGTCACAGTTGTTACCGCTGTCTTGCGTAGTTGGACACTACTCCTCGTAGCTATCATAAGATGATGATCTCATAGCATTCCCATATCTTCTCCTCGTTTGTTGCGGGTGTTCAGAAGACTAAAGCTAGTATGAAATTTTTTTTAAATATATTCAGATATCAGGCCTGCGTAAGTCGCTTAAAGGTATTGAACGTGGATCGCTGCTGATATAATCCTTTTTTTGTTTTTTTTTTTTGGTTGCGCCACGCATGTATAATCTTCACAGATATCAATAGCCCAAGTGCTACTAGCATGCACGATTCGCAAATCCGAGTAATAGATTCCAGGAATACCCCTACGTACTATACACACACCTTACGCACTTCAACCACTCTCCCCGCGGGACTGCCGTGAGGTATTTCTTCACGGGGCTGGTTAGCAATTACGCTCTAGTCTCCGATGCCGCCTCTTGGGCTCTTCTTTGGGCTTCTGGTCTTCGCAGCGCGTTCTGCACACACACTATGAATGAGCTCCATCCACTCGCCCTCTTATCGCGTCATGTGACTTACGAGATTTTCTGGGCTTGGCAGGTTTGCTCCATCTTCTGCAAAGCCTGTGCAGTGCATGCTCCGCGTCCTCCTCCTCGTTTGGACATTCTGGACGCCGGGGCGAACTATCGTATCCAAATCGATGGATGTATTTCCGGTAGCCGCCGTGTCCGGACAAAAACTGTGTTACAGTTCCCCCTCGCTTTCTCTGTCCATGATTTTATAGTGGGAGTGAGCTTGAGGGTCTACCTGGCTTTTGTAGAGCTGTTGATGTAAAGCCTGATGTTAAACATGTGAATGTTGCATACGTACACGGATACATGTCGTCGGTACACTCATACCCAACGTAGAAAAGGAGAGTAGAAGAGGTGAACTATAACATGACAGAATTCCTAACTGATCATAGAGGATACAGAAAGTACATGCATAGATTCGGAGAAGACAGCTCTTCACTTTATCCGTGCTGTTATAATCACTGCATGTGCTTTATACCAAGAGATCTAAACTTCACGGCCCCTGACAGCTCATTGGAGATATGCTACAGTCGGAAGAGACCTAGAAATTGTGTTGAATTTTCGCGCATCCGGCATTCAATGGCAAATAGAACTGTGGTTTGTTAGGCAGAAAAAACGCCGAGTATGCGGCATTTATGTCATATGTCCGATGCCTGATAACAGACAATGCTCCCATTGAATTCTACACACTTCGAGCCGGATACACGATGTCGCTATCCAATGGCAGATATCAGAGAAACTGGTCGTAGACTTATCAGCTGAACTCTATAGAAATCTATCCAAGCCACACATACCTTCAATCCGTCAATAGTAAGCCACCACACTTACATTTCCAAATAAATCTACATGAACCAACAACTCCTTGGGCGCGCATCAATTCCAGACGCCGAACTTAATAAAAAAAAATGCAAACTCCTATTTGGCTATTTATCATTTAGATACATCATTTATCTTTAACAAAAAAGAATGCTTCCTGCCCCTAGACACAGCCAGAGAACAAAACCTGATGAGAATTCACCGGTTGTCTGACTGCGCGCGGTTGTCTGACTCACTTCACATTTGCTCGGTGGAGAATCGCGAATTGAAAAATGACTGATAATGATGAATGAGGACGACGCTAGCGGAGGACGTTCTCAAAAACAAACACGTTGCAAGCATTTAATGTATCTATGCTGTGCAGTGCAGGCTCTTCATCTTCAAACCTAATGCCTTGAACTCGAAGTGATTTCAAAATCGAATGCGCGTGCACCGCTTACAATTGCCGCATGCATGCGCGCACTTCAAATCCATCGACTGTGCGAGTCAAGTTGGTTTAGTTAGTCAATGCGTCTGTCTGTCCGTCCGCATGTCTGTCTATCTGTCCAGATGTCACTTTTGAAAAATTAATGCAAACTCTGTTGTTGTTGTGCAAGTGCACACAGCCACACACACACCAGATTCATTCCTGGATTACACTTAATGTAAATGATTTTCTGTTTCGGGGCCAAGATAGATACGTACGAGTATGCAGTGTATCTTTGGTAAGAGACGCCAACTTAAGAATTGGCCTTTTAAGATTAAGCAGATAATTGAATGGCAGCAGCACCGGCAGCACCATCGGCAGTTCGGTAGGTGGAACCAGAGAGGTGCAAACGGATTACTACAGCGAGGAGGAGAAAGCCTTTTGTGCGTAAGTGAGTGTATGCTTGAACTCGCCAAGAGTTGGAAGCCCGCTCTGCACTGTTCTGAGTGGTAGCTGCAGATCAACGTTATTAATCAAAGTGTGTTGCTTTGGTAGAAATCGATTTTTTGCTTTGTTTTCTTCTCTTGGGTTTTCGTAGAAATGAGAAATCTATCTCTGGAGGCGCTACTTAAATGTAACGTTGTTGTGGCCGTGGTGAGTTGTTGAAATAAAAAAAAAAATAAAAATATTTACAACATGGGCAACTTGCGTGAGCATAATTCTATTCAAGAGGTCATGACGGTGCTAGTAATTTGTATGGGAATAAGTTGGCGGAATTGTGAATCTATTTTCATGTCACATTGAAAATTCGATCGTAAGCTGTTGATTGGATCAATGTTTTAGAGAAATTGGTTCTCAGGGTGATGATTGAAGAGCAGTGGCCTTAGCTTTAGGTTAACTATGTTATTATGCGGCAGTAGGCATCATAATGGGTCAATCGTGATCCATGCATTACTTGAAAAAAAGCACGTCAACCTAAAAGATTCTTCCTCGAAGGAGTTGGTTAACTCTACTTTCCCAAGTGTTTTATGTATTTTTTTTAAATATCAACTGACAATGACATATTACTTTGACATCCACTGTCATACATGTGTATGGTGTTACAGTTCTACATCCCTCCCAGACTTTAAGTGTTACTTTTCTGGTATTCTACTTTAGAAGATAGTGTCCAGGCAGAATTTCTATTGCAGCTCTTAATTGGGGCCTTTCGAGTTTAAGGATTACTTGCGATCCAGTACAGACCATACAGCCTTAAATACCTTGCGTTTTCTTTATTACGAAACGACGGTTTGTGGTAAGCAGTTTCGGTCGTACTGCATATGACGTTTTCCATGAAGCGGTTTGACGCTCAATATGGTTCTTCGTAATTCCTTTCCATAACTTTCGAGTACATAATGAGCATTGTGTGACATTTTAAGTGTATCTTCGGATCTGAATCATAGCTACTTCTAGTGGGAGTTGTTACTAAATACTTCCCATGGCACCAGAGTTCTTTTCAACCATACAAATGCACATATACCCCAGCGCACACGTACGTATTTTTTTTTTTTTGATTCCGCCAAGGGCAATCTTTGAAAGATACCAGTAGCCCGGGCTACTAGCATGCATGATTTGCAAGTTCGAATAATGGATGCCAGGAGTACGCCTACGTACTAATGTACACCCTGCACACTTCTACCACTCTCCCTGCGGGACTGCCGTTATATATTACTTCGTGGGTAATATGCTATGCTTTTTGTGTCAGCTGCTTCCGCTGTTTCTGTTGCTCTTCTTAGCTTTTCTATTCTCCGCAGCTCTTTTTGAAGAGTTGTTACCAAGGAACATATTGCCATCCAGTTCTCTTCGACCGTAACATATGGTCGAGGAGTAACGACGGACTGGGCAGAGAAATTCTCCATGCCGTAAAGCGTGTGCAATAAAATACTGCGTGCTTCGTATTTTCATCTCCATCTGGGCATTCCGGGGAGAATAGTGAGCTGATGTGTTCAATTCGATGGAGATACTTGCGGTAACCACCGTGAGTAGACAGGAACTGCGTAAATTGGTAGTTGCAACCTCCATGCTTTCGACTTATCCAGTCTTTGATTGTCGGTATCAATTTGTATGACCATCTGTCTTTTGTTGAATTAGCCTAACGAGCTTTCCACATAGCTGCTGACTCTGTTATTTCTTCAATCTTCATCTTTTTGATACCAGTGGCGTTGTATTGGCTCAATGCACTTCTGTTATAACATATATCCTGAGCATTTCATCTGCGAGGATGTCGATGGAGACCATTCCAGCTATAACAAATGCAGCTTCGTCAGAAATTCGCTGATTATCCATAACGCGTTGAGGTTGTATGTTGACGATATTCTCCGTTTGATCTCCTTCGTTCTTAGTGCCTCCTCCCAAACTAGGGTGGCATATAACAGAACTCAGGTGATATCTCTTGAGAGTAGGCTCCTTCTAGCGTATCCAGGTCCACCGGTGTTATGCAGTATATACGAGAAAGCTTCCTGCATTTGCGATGCTTTTTTTGGTTACGTAATCTATTTTGAACTGCAGTTTGTTGCACAGGTAAATAATCGCCTCTTTGGACCTGAAGGTTTGGTTACCAACCTGAAATTTGGCAAATTCAACGGTTTTCCGGCTGGTTATAAGGACAGCTTCTATTTTATGGTCAGCTAGTTCTCGCTCGGTGGATACTAGCCAATTCTTTATCCGGACAATTCCTTCATTTATAGCTGATTCTACTACACGGATCGGTTCAGCTACTGTCACGACGGCAATGTCATCGGCGAGTCCAATTATCTTTACTCCGCCAGGTGCGTTAATCAAATGACTCCATCGTAGACGACATTGCATAAAAGCGGCCCTAAGACCGATCCATATGGAACTCCTCAGCTTCCTGTTGTGGAAATAGTAAGTATATTTCTGACGACCATTGTACGACAACGCATTGTTTCTAGCTTCGGGAACAACCATTTTATGAAGACGCTAAGCTTTCCTAATAATTGTATGTGGCTTAAATTCTAGTTGAGTTTTTCGTCTAGAAATATTCCAATTAATAAGAATTCATGAGATCTGAGGTAAATAACTCAAGCCCGTCCAATAGTTTCAAAGCTTGCAAGTTTGAAAGGTGATAGTTTGTGTTTCTTTTCGTTTCATTTTCCTTAGCCCATTCATTGAAGGTGGTCGAAGTACCTTCCATGGCTTCTATGTCGCAGAGTGTTGCACAGATGGACAACTCTGGTAAATTCTTCTGATTACTGGTTTTCTTTTGATTTTTCTATTGAAACTTGCTCGTTATTTCTATACTATATCCCTTAAACCAGTTTCTACTCTCTTAAGTCGTAGGTACACTGCCAAGTGATACGCTTTCCCACTTTTAGTATTAATCACTACGATGCTTGTCAGCTTAAGTCATGCATTTAAAAATGTCATTTGGTCTGCTTCCGGCCTTTCGTAACTAAATTGGAAAACATTCGGGGGTTTTGTATGATACAAATGACCAAAGGATACATCGCAGTGTCTACCAACTGCCTATTACTATCAATATCTCACAGGAAATTCGAGAGATCAGTTTCGACCAGAGTCTCCAAGACTTTTAACTGACGCGCTATCACTTTCTTCATGTAGCTAGCAGTTCTAGTTTTTTTTTAGGACGTTGCAAAGTTCGGCATTTAAACCGTTCGCCCGGCCTGTTGTATAATTTCTTTATATCACGTCTTTTGTTGTTTATTTCGGTATTTCAATATTAAAGATTATGTTGACATTCCTGCTTAGAAGTCAACAATGTCTTACTGTAGCCAAATATTGGGATTTCGGCAAGATAGTCAGATTGAAAATATTCCACGTTTCTTTGTAAAGCGATGTCTTTTCTATTAGAAAAAGACTATGTTAGACTGGATTTCTAAAAGTTTTATGAAATGCCATGCTAAGGCTACACTTTGACTGGACTGGACTGCGGTGAGAACGACACCTACAGCAGGACTCGAGACCATTCTCAATCTGCTTTCGCTGGACATCTTCATACAAGAATCGGCGGTTCTTAGTACCGTAAGATTAAGCCAAACAGATAGCTGGAGACCAAATGCAATGGGTCATACCACGATCCTGCAGAGATATCTAGGCAATGTATCTGGTATCACGAGACCATTTTTAAGCACCTATCTGAGCAGGGTAGAATGGAAAATTGACAGAACGCCTAACGAGCGATCCTTAGCCATGTACACCGATGAATTCAACTGGAAATAGGTGTAGGTGCAGGCATCTTCTCTTAAACGCTTGGTTTCTCCATGTCAGCTCGGGTACCGGACTATAGCAGCGTTTTCCAGGCAGAGGTCCTAGCAGTGACAAAGCAGCCCATGAGACTGCAATGAGGGCAATACCATGGGAGGATATCACCTTTTTCATCAACAGCCAGGCAGCGATAAAAGCAATATCTGCTATAAAAATAAAATCGAAGCTGGTGAAGTATTGTAGGCAAGAGTTCAAGGTTCTTTTAACACAGTACGAGGTAAAGCTCTGCTGGGTCCCTGGTCATGAAGGCATACCAGGGAATGAGAAAGTTGACGAACTGGCTAGAGGAGGCTCAGCACTAAACTCGGACCAATCCGACCCCTCAGTGCACATCCTGCCTTGCGCACTCAAACTTGAGGCAGAAAACAAAGCCCTTACGGAGCCAACAACTAGTGGACCTCTTTAGATACTCGTGTCACCACGAGGAAGCTGTGGCCTATATTCGACAGAGTTAGAACCAATAGACTCATACAGATGGATAGAAAAACAAGTGTTATTACGGGGCATAACAGCATGCGGTACCACATGAAAGAACTACGTGTGACGATCGAAGACCTTTGTAGAGGCTGCGGTGACGAGGAGGTTTAGGAGAACACCACTCACTTTCTTTGCTGCTATCCAGGCCTCTATCATTTGAGAAATAAGTTCCTTGAACAACACTTGTTTAAGAATTTAGAAGAGTTGTCCAACAGACCGATAAATGGCATCGCAAACTTCATCAAATCCTCTGGTAGTTTCTATCTCGGGCATAGTAGGTACTAAATGCTTTCTTTAGGATAGGAAGCGATTTTCTAATCTATCTCCTTTTCCCCCATGGGTATCACATTGGGTCTATATTAACGTGAGTGTGGTGTGGAGGTTTTCTATCCCCTACACCAGCCAACATACCTAACCTTATCTAAGGCTACACTTTACATATTTTTGAAAAGTTATTTCGCTCCCACATTTAAGGGTGTTTCTTATCTTGCTAGAAGCCGTTATATGAAAAGGTATATTCTGGACCAAGGAATGACTAGATCTCTTCATTGACGTTGCAATATACGAGTAGCTGCGATCTGTTGAGATCCAGGTGGTAGAGTGTGCATGGTACACTTTTAGCACAACTCAATCTAAGACACTGGAATGACTTTAGTAGCCAAGCACTTTATTTACAGTTTCAAGATGAGTACTGAAGTCTCTCCTACGTGGGTTTTTATGCTTTTTTTTTTTAATTGAATGTGACCGTGTCTGCCTGTACAGTTCCTTGGTTCTCAACGCCTGCCAACTGCCTTCTGAATAATTTTTCGAATGAAAAGTCTCACAATCACTTTCCAAACGGCGAACTGTATTCGACTTTAAAAAACCGGCAGCACTCAAAAAACAAAAAAAAAAAGATCGGTCTTCGTTTGTATAAAGTTCAATTCTATTTGCCATGTTACCTTCAGAGTTTTCCATAGAAACCACCATCACTCTCAATCAGATCCTTATGAGCTACACATGTTAACAGTACTAGTGTTAACATTAGCGAAATCTCAATGAACCATAACCGTATGCAAACAGCTTTTGTCGGCCCCACGAGCGCCAGCATCAGCAACACCTGGTTGGCAGCGGATCCCCATGGTACCTCCACTTAACATTCATAAGGCACCAATGACTCTTTGATATTCCATCATTATCAGCGGTGAATATCACATGTATCCACATTTATTCGAATAATGTGACTTTTATTGACCACCGCTGATTTTCACCTCGCGGCGCAGTGCGGGCCTCAACCGGTCAATTCAAAGAGTGGACGACTTGCTATTTTGTGCTTAAAACAGGAAAGGTGACACGATGCTCTGCATGTTTGCTGGTGTTAGTGTGCTTTTATATAGATTTCACCAAATCAACTCCATTCGATTTGCAGTTAAGATAGATCTATTAAATTTAATGAACCGACGCTCATTAAAGTGTTTTCTGATTAGATTCTGCAATTTGATTCAATTAATAAAACCAACGAACTTATCGAGGTGCTTGGCCAGCATCAAGTTGTTGTCCAACACATACAAGTGGTTAGCATCGGCCGCCAGCTGGGGCCAACTTGAAGCTCAACTCGAGATGGATATAATGAGATAAATGCTAAATGGTGACAAGAAGCACTCCTAGTCGAGGTGTACATGCGAAGAGGTGTGAAAGTTTCGTGTTTTTCAATTGGGAGAGTATACTCTAGGAGCGATCCCATCATTGTTGTTGTAGGCCGGGTTATGTTCATTACAAATGAGATGAGTATAGTATGCTATAGCTGTGTACTGAAGATGACATTTAGACGTTTAGACAAGAACGTGATTAGGATTGAGATGGTGCGGTGGAAGTGATGTTAATGAAGTGTGTCTGTGCCTTCGATAAGCGCTAGTTCGTGTTGTACAAGAATGAAGTATTTTCAGGTGTTTGCGTTTCCTCCATTGCTATAGTCTGGTGCAATGTACATCCAGTGCTCTGCCAACAGATAAATAGTTAATAATTAATAATTCCCTTGAAGGATATTTGTGTCCAAAAAGTCGACTACTTGATGCGATGGAATGAAGGACAATTACTTAAAAAAAAAAACTGCGCAGTGTCATTACCCACTGCACAAGCATCGCAGGCAGTACTCCGGCCCGGTAGGTTAGGTTATGTTAGAGTGGCCGACTGCAAAAGTAGCCTCACTTATTCCAGACTAGGCCCATTGTGATACCACATGGATCCATTATCTTCAGAGAGAACTACAGCTGGAACCATTTGGAGCTTATTGTGAAGCGCTTGAGGCTGCCGATGCTGACGTTAGCTAGCTCGCCTAAGTTGTCGAAGACGTAGGCTCTCAAGTGTAGTCTACGAACGGAGAGGGCCTGCCAAATATATAGAAGGTGTAGTATGGTCTCCTCCTCCTCGTCGTCCATGCAACTTCTACAGAAATCATTTGCTAAAATGCCTAGCCTGATTGCATGCCTACCGATGACGTAGTGCCCCGTAATGTCACATAGTGTAGTCGCGATGAGCGACCTTGTCAGCCCGATAAAGCGGTTGAAGCGTTTCTGATTCAGCTTAGGCTAGATCTATTTAGTAATGAGGCACGCAGTGCCGCTAGCTCACCTGCGATTAGTTGCACTAACAGTGTTGAGCTTAAGTAGTAGCTTCACTGTAGCGAGATGTATGCCGTGATTCGCCTTGCTCAATGAGATAAGTAGACAAGTTCTTGGCTAGTTCGTCAACCAAGTAGTTCCCTGGAATGTCCTTGTGCCTCGGTGAATGTTGAACTTCTTGGCCATCTCGTTAAGAAACAAGCGACAATTTAGGGCTATTTTTGAGTTGAAGGTAACATATTTCAAGGACTTGATCGCAGCTTGACTGTCAGTAAAGATAGTAATATCCCGTCTGGATATCACATTGTACTTCAGCCATGACAAGGCTTCTTTTATTGCCATGATGTCCACCTTAAATATGCTACAGTGATAAGGGAGGCAAAAAGAGATGCTGATGTTCCCGGCAGGTTAACAATAAACAAAATTGTTCATATTGAGGTAAGTCCTCGAAAAGGCTAACGAATTTCCAATTTAAACTGGAGATAGAGACCTTGAGGTGGTGGAAGACACCATTCACTTCTTGTGCCTAGTCTGGCCTAAGCAGATTTTGTTGATTCATTCTCTGGGAGTACTTCTTACGGAAAATTACCTGACATACCTCACATAACCATCCTGAAGTTCTGTGCCATATCAAAATGAACAAAATGCCAACTCAAAGGTCACCATAAGCATATGTATGCAAGCTGAAATTGCAATTGCTTCGGCAGCTTTTCAAACTTAAGCTCTTGCCTTTAGTCGAATTTAACGTGACATATGACAGCATTCAACGCCCCGAGCTCTACATGATAATGGCTGAACTTGGGATAGGGAACATATGAACTTTAGCAAACATTCTGTTATGTGCTTCTTTTCATTACGGGAAGGTTGTGGACATGGAACTTTATCCAGGTCTGTCTAGCTTCTTGGATATGCAGACGATAACGACACTATCGAACGCTTTAAGCTTGTATTCACAGATGGGTACATGGCAATAGAAAACCAAGCAAAATAAGCTGGTCTTGCAGTGAATGGAAACAAAAGCAAGTGGGTATACGTTGTCAACAAACATAGCAGTATGTGTCCACCATCATAGGCAAAGCGTCCTATGTGAAGTGAAGTGAAGATCTGGCGAAGCAAATGGATTCAAAACAACTTCATATCTCGACGGACAAAATGTGTGCTCGTTAGAACGTTGAGCTCACCAGTCCTATTGTATATCATCGAGCGCTGGAAGGAAATTAGAGCAGATATTGAACTTTGTAGAGTTTTTTGGGGTCGTGAGCAAGGAAAACGAATGGATGAGAAGATACAACCGTGAACTCTATTAGCTACAGATATCAAGATGTGTATTTATTTTTAAAAGTTTAGGAAATACTTTAGCCAAGAGTGTCTTTGAATCCCAAGCGTGAGGCTTAAAAAGATCATTAACTAAGACTGATTCTTCCTTATAAGGACCAATCAGCTTGCCTGGATTTGACGAGTGTGGCAGGATTTAGTACCTCACACATAGGTTCTTCAAATGTAAGTAAAAGTATGCACACCAAAAAGTTGTCTGCGGCTTTTTCGATAAGGAACCGTAGGATTCCCGTGAGGTTCTTACAAACGTAAATCTTGGAAAACACCTGTTCTACTTGCAAGCATTCAGAAGAGTTGTACAACCCTTAGATGCATTTAAAAAAGATGCAAGCGTCAATGGAAGTTTCAATCGAAGAGGAAGTCCACATTTAAATGGGTAAATGGAAATTCCTCAACTGCCCTCAACTTTATCCAGCCTATTACAGATCTTGTTATTAAGGATTTCCTTGTGTTGTCCAAGCGAGGTTTGACAAATTCAATCTTTTACCAGCTTTTTCTTGCTCCTTAAAATTTGTGTCTTAAAAGTTTGTCTTTAAGGCAAGAAGGCTAACAAAAAGGGCTTTGAAACCGCCTAATTGGTCCAGAACCCCCTTTCCAGTAATATTTCCCACGTCCTGCGAAAAGCGCCCCTATACTGCTAAAAACACTACTTCCCTAAAGGCTCTGTATTGAGTCCACCACTGTGAAAGCTTATGTACGATGATGTTCTTAGACTTTCAGGTTCACAGTCTAAGAACATCATCATCATCAATCAAAAATGATTGGTTTTGGTGCCGTCAAAGTCATCGTTGTAGTAATAAAACACATAGAAGAAGTGAAGCACGACTGCAATGAAGCTATAAGGACCGTCGGAGACTGGCTAACAAGCATGGGTCTTAGGCTTGCGGAGGAAAAGACGGAATTAGTACTAGTAAGCAGCAGAAAAGGCATGGGGACTGTAACTGTCGGTGACTACGTCGTGGTTTCAAAGCCAGAACTAAAGTACCTTAGCATGGTCAGGGATGAACAGCTTACCTTCAAACAGCACTCAGCTAAAAAGGCAGCAAAGACAACCGCTGCCCTGGAAAGGATGATACTTATTGGTGGGCCGCGATATAGGAAATAGCTGCTGTTAGCAACATCGATAATGCTGTATGGGTCCCAAATATGGGCCAGTGCTTTGGAAACAAAAACATACAGAAGAACAATGGGGGCGGCGCGGCGTACCGAATCAGTGCTCTGAGGGTAAGTAGTTCTTTCTGAATGATGTCCTATGAAGCAGCGTTAGTTGTGGCTGGTATGGTGCTAATAGACCTACTAGCACAAGAATCGCTAGAGAAGTATCTCACCAGAAAACAAATGGCAACATAAGCAATGCCCACTGATAGCCAGACTAGATCAGAGATAAAAAGTTTACGGATATAGCAACTTAGATGGGACTGCTCTGAAAAACGACGCTAGATGCATAAGATTACACTCAACATCGAAGTGTGGATCAGCAGAAAGCGTGGAGATTTATACTTCTACCCGACGCAAGTTCTAACAGGACACATATGTTTTAGAACATATCTTCACAAGTTTGGAGACGACGATAACCTAGATTGTGAAACCTACCCGTGAGTAGCTGCAGACGCTGAACATATCATGTTCCATTGTCTGCGATACGAGACAGAACGACACGTAGTGGTAAAGAGACTGGGGGAAGTCTTTACCCCTGGAAACATGACTAAGCACATGATCAGCTCGGAAGATGGTTGGAACGTTGTTAGTTATGTTGAAGCAGCTGCAGGAGGAGCGACAACGGATTGCAGTGCAGGAGGCTGAAACTGCAAATATAAACGTAACGAAGTAACGAAGTACAGCTTCAGAGCTAACCAGACCCGCGAAGTAATATCTAACGGTGGTTCCGCGGCAAGAGTGGTCGACTTGTCCAGGGCGTGGGTTAGTAACTAGGCGTATTCCTGACATCGATTATTTCGATTATTCAGGCTTGCGAATCATGCATGCTAGTAGCCCGGGTTACTAGAATCTTTCGAATATCATCCTTTGGCGCACCAGAAAAAAAAAAAAAAAAACCAAGTGCGCGGGATACTTTAAACTTGTCCTGTTTGGACTAAATAAGTTTTCAAAGAAGTATCTTCTTACGTAGTCCATTTTTCCCAACTATATTTTGGGATAGGAGTATTGGAGTTCGGAAAGAGGATGCAACCTTTATCAGCTTTGCGAGCAGTCAGCTAGCGTAGTCTTTCCTTAATGTACAGCTAAGTTTGCTCTGAAGTCGCCAAAGAGTTGGTACGCATGCCAGTGCTCAACAACTAATGAAGTCAAATCCTCTGCAGAGTTGTGAGGGTATTTTTCGTCGAAGACACAGGTGGGCTCGCCGGCTCCAGTGTCAACCCAAAGAAATACCCAAAATTTTTGAAAAGAGGTACTTTATTTATAAAACGAAGCGATTCGATACAAAGTTTCTTCGTTAACAATTCAAATGGTCGTCCTGCGGCTGGTACTGTTACGGGTTGGGGACTCAGGGGTTGTTACACGGCTCGGCTCGGTGCGGTAGTATGTTGGCTTGAAGAGTTCCAGTCCGTGCAAGGGCAGGCTTACAAGGATCCAGTCTGCGGAAGGGGCAGTCTTGAAAGAGGCAGTACGCTATGGTCAGTAGCAGGCCCGTATTTAATCGCCCAATCACCGAAGTGAAGGCGTCAAAAATAGAGTAAAGGGGTCGAAAATCGATTCCCAGGAGAGGTTGTCAAGAGTACACGAGATTGGTACTTTCACCACTTGAGCAGACTCTCCTGACCACATCTCTCAATCTCCCCCTTATGCAAATTTCTGCAAAAAGCAAAATTCACTTTTGCAAACAACTTGGCCAATGGATTGAGAGAAGTGACCATGTTTGGGTGGCGTGATTATCGCCAGATGTTGTTGTTTGTGCTGAACCAACTGTACACAGCAGCGGCCGTCAACATGGAACAGAGTGAAGGCAATATAATTACAACACTTTGTTACAGAGTTGAAAGAAATTGGTTTATATGTATATTATTGCGCCAGGGTTGACTTTAAAGTTAGGCTTTTGAATAATTGATCAGTCCCACCACTAATGCTTCATATAGTTGTTTGACTTAGCTAACTCATAATATCGTTTGCCAGTTGATTGTTATCAAATTACCTGTGATACAGGTATTATCTGTTTTTGTGTTAAGTGCCATATACTACTAGATTCAAAGATGCGCCTATTTAGCCTGGATTGTGGTTATATAAAGGTATTGTACATCAGGGTGGCAAATGTTGGAACAACACTGTATTATATATGAATAGTTATCCAAGTTAAAAGTGACATTGTATGCATAGGTACAGAGTGGTTCTCCATGTTAAATATTGGTTGTCATCTTTCTGCATTTCACCCATCCATTCAAATAATACTGCACCATACCACAAAGCGAGACAGTGCTTAAAACCAATATTTTCTGCTGAAAATTGTTGGTTAGTCTTGGCATCATACATTGTATTTAACCCAAACTTAAGCCAATGTAAGGCCGACTTCATGACTTATCATAAAAATAAAGCAGGACTGACAACGAAAAAGAAACCCGTAACCTTACACCAAACACCACAAATTCTTGCTCCCATTTCAACCGATGATTCATATGAAGAAGGGAAATGTAACAAAAATAAGGAAACTCCATTGATCATGTTGTTATCCTTGTTAGCTTATCAGGCCATGAAATATGAGCAAATTCTTGATTTATGCGATGCACGGTAAGAAAAAGAACAGAATCTCCATCGTATGCCGATAGTTTCAGATATTCTTTCAAAAAATCCATCCAAACCAAGAAGTCGCAGAGGAAAGAAGTAAAGAGAGACGACCACTCATGGAGCAATTGCTCAACAAAAGATAAATGTTTGCCTTTTGGGATTTGTTTCGGGATATTTACCTTCATGCAATTTTCTACTCACATCTTTTCGGTGCAAAAATGTATCCGTACAATGAAGGCCACCGAAAGGATACACGTGGTGTATAGATACTCTTATTCACTTTTTTTTTTTATTTTCTTTTCCATTAGCTTACCTTTGCCCGTCGCAATCCCCTATTCCAGTGGTTTACATTCGGTTCCCATTGAAAAAAAAAAAAAAAGTGTATCCGAAGTAGGTACAGAAAAGATACATAAACTCGAAGATCGAAAATCCTTTCGGCTTTGTTCATGATTTTATTATTATTTTTATTTTATATCAGAACTGAAGACGACCAAGCTATATCCATAGCTTTGTATGGTGAGGTAGTAAGAGAGAATTTTCTTGACCCCCATAGGGTTCAATTTTGAGCACTCGATCGATCGATTTTTCGATCGTGTTCGGTCTTACATCGTGAATTTTGTCGAAAAAGAAAAAAGAAAAGAGCCAGGTCCTTTCCCTCCTCTCTGATTTTTGTAACGTCACAAATGTCCTCGTAAACATTATTATTTATATCGAGTCATTTAGAACTTCTGGTGCAGCGCTATGCCGCTCGTTTGTTAATATCTATGCAAAAGAAAACCTTACGTTTAACGGGCAGAAGTACTTGTAGTGCTTTTTGTAGTCAAAAATTAAATTAAGCGGAAGTGGTTAAGGTATAGATATTTAAATACTTCCTCTCCTCTCCTGTGAACAACTCAACACTTAACACGTATCTAGAAGAAAGTCAAGAGCACTGATCTCTTCGGGGAAGTTGACAACATTAGGCTTCATTTCTCCCAGTTTCCAAGAAGAAACTTATGCAAAGCGTACATTACGTATTACGCTTGCAGTCGAATTTTTGACAAAAAATGGGGACTCAAACCTGCCATCATCCACTGGATGTACACCGCCATAGTCGAACTCATTCTAACACACGGGTGTATTGTCTGGCGGCCAATAGCAGAAAAAGTCACACTTCTCAATGAACTGACAAAAATCCAGAGAGATACTTGCATAGCATTTCCGGCCGCCATCAGAACCACTCCGACCGTAGTCCTTGAAACAATCCTCCACTAGACCTATTCGTTAAAAAATTAGCCGCAGTGAGTGACCACCGCACTATTGCAAGGTGAGCTTGCCTAAACGCCACCCCCGACTAACTTCCGCCATCCCCCGACATCAGCCTAAATGTCAGAACGTTCATCCTTTCAAGGGAATACCGCATAGTATTTCAGTATTCACTGACGGGTCGAAAATAAACGAAGGAGTGGGTTTGGCCATCAACTTAGTGATATTGCAATATCGGGTTCTACTAAGACTTCCGAACCACGGCAGCGTGTTTCCTAGAAGAATATTTCTTCAATCATCTAGGCGGCCTATCTGAAAAACTACCAACCGCCATTCTGATATTCATAGCTTCTTCACGATGGTTTCGAGGAGGCAGCTCCTTTACCACAGAACTCTAGTCTATCTTTTCAGTGTTTCATCCAGAAAATTCCACGTCATCACGGGAGCTTAATGAATTCTCTTGAGTTCCGAGTGCAGACTGCACCCATTCAAAGCAGCTAACCCCTTTAACCTAACCTGACCTAACCTACGCAATTCGAATGGTCATGAACTATATCGTAAGAAATAGGTAGAAGGGTCCGTGTATATGTATGTTCTGACAGTGTGGCTACTCTCAAGACCTTGCTTAGTTCCTTAACCACTCCTAACGAGGTATAAGCCTAATAAACATTGCGCATGAAATCCTATTTAGTATGAACCCTAAGCGCTTAAAAGCCTAGATGTCGATGAACTGATTGATCACTATCAGTGCGGTGTTAAGCCTGAAATATGAACAATTGACTAAATTTTTACTTTATGCTATATCTTGGAAAGGCTCTAGGGTACAAAATTGATACTCATTGCCTATACATAGATTTCAAGGCCACATATGATAGTACGAGCATCTTGCTCGTTGTTCCATCAGGGCTAGCCAAGCCGATTTACTATAACCTTCAACCTCTTCAACCTCCCACTTGAGATAGTGCAGAATTTTCAAGCCAACACATCTGGCACTATCTTCTACAAGTTAGTCGGTGAAACTACTTGGCTGTGTGGACGACATTGACAATATCGGTAGAACGAAGTGAGCAGTTATCCACTTCTTACAGCTGAACCAGAAGCAGCTTCTTATTATCAGCGAGAATCAAACTAATATTAAAATGGTGTTCTGTGATACTCATGCCTGGATAGGAATGTTCGTAGCTTACAAGGTCTAGATGAAGCGGCTTAAATATCAACTATTGAGCTAAACTTAGAGTTAAAGAAATAATGATAATAACGATTTATTTGATCAATTAAAATCGTTGAGTGCAGTGAAGTTGGCAATGCAAATAGCCGGAGCGCTTCACATAATTATTCGTAATTAGCCCATGTTACTAAGTTATTACGTAATACTTGTATAAGTATAAGAACATCTATTGTAAACCATTGTGAGGAGTCTCATGTAACCTCTTTTATTGCAGAGGAAGGGAATACTTTCGTTTTCATTTCGGTTGAGGTTTTTATTCCAAACTTTCATCTCCAATATGCCAAGTTACTCTAATTAAAAGGAACAGACTTGCTTTGGCGTGGCAAAATCGCATCATCACTTCCTAGTGGTGCCGCTGGATAGCTATCTGATAGTGTCACGACGTTAAAATTGTTCTGGGCTGTTTTAATGCAAAGTTAGGAAAAGAGGACGTCTTTAGTAGCGTGATCGCAAAGCACAGCCTGCACTACACCACATCGGACAACGGATTCAAGCTAGTCGACTTTGGGACGGGACGAAACGTTCTCGTAGCTAATACGCGGTTCCCACGTCTTGATATTCACAAGGGGACACTGCTCTCTTTTGATGGAAAAACCTTGAACCAAATCGATTACATTGCGATTGCCGCATGTCACTCTTAAAGTTTTCTGGGTATCCGAACTTTCCGAGGAGCCAACGTGGACTCGAATCACTACCTAGTTGTAGCTAAAGTAAGGATATCCAAACAGGATCAAAAGTAACGAAATACTGGGAAGAAGTTTGACGTCGGACGGCTACAATCGCGAGAGACCGCTAGAGCCCTTGCCGATCGTGTCTCTTTTAATCTCAATTTAAGTCCTATGTACCCAGCAGCAAATACAGAAGACCACTGGCAGCGTTGCCAACAAGCCAAGAGAGATGTCGTCTCTAATGTACTGGGTTTCTCTCGGAAGCAGCTCTAGTTCTTCTATGCAGCGTTGCCTTGTACGGCATTAGGTGGGCCGGTCAGCCCACCCATAACGTCTTGCGACGTAAACCAAATGCTATCTCTCTGGCCGGATTTCTGCAAGAGATAGCCTCTCAAAGCACTTTCCGATCACTGCCCCAAGTTTCTAAGTAAGTCTGTCGTCACGTCATGTTGTCAGCGTTCGTGATTCTCCCATTATGCCAGTGTCCGTCCACAGAAGGACGGCAGGACCTGTCATCCACCTATCACTAGCAAAAGGGCCAAATCGATGACATTACGATTGACGCAAGGCACTCTTAAAGTATTCTGGGTGTCCGAAGGACTTTTCGAGGAGTCAACGTGGATGCGGATATCCAGAATGGAGCGAAGGTAATGATATACTATTAGGAAGCTTAACGTCGAACGGCTACAATTGTGAAGGACCGCCAGTGCTTTTGCCGATCGTGTTTCCTTTAGACTCAATTTAAGTCTTATCATGCCAGCAGCAAATACGGGAGACAACTGGCAGTGTGCCAACAAGCCAAGAGAGATGCCGCTTCTGATGTACCGGGTTTCTCTCGGCCACCACAACGAAAGCCCTGGTTTGGAGAGAAATGCCGGCAAGCACATGCAACCAAACAAGAGGCATACAAAACGGCGCTGCATAGAAGGACTAGAGCTGCTCGCGAACTCTACGACCGGAGGAGAAAATAGTAACATCGACTTCTTAGAAAGAAGAAAAAGGAGCATGAGAAGCGGTGGATCGAGGAGATAGAAAGACTTTATTGCATGACGTTAGAAAATGTTACCGAAAGAAAAAATGAAGATGGTAGGGTTTCAAAGCCTGCAGCGAAGAAAATGATAAAATAGGTGCAGAATCGCAGTCGATGCTGAGGATATGGAAGGAACACTTTTACAAACTGCTAAACGGCGACGATGACCAATATTCCACTGTCAGGCAGAACGAGTCATTCAACAATGATGATGATAGTCAAGATTCCCGTCAACCCGATCAAAATGAACTGAGGATAGCGATATCTAAACTTAAGTCACACAAAGCTGCTGCAGCAGACGGCATTGCCGCTGAACTTTTCAAGGCAGGAGGAGATGAGTTGGTAAAGAGCATGCACCAGCTCATCTGTAAAATCTGATATGACGAAAGTATGCCTGATGAATAGAATTTCAGCATCGTTTGCCCGATCCTGAAGAAAGGAGACCCTCTGAACTGTGTCAACTACAGAGGTATGAGTTTTCTCAACATCGCATATAAGATCTTGTCTGCCGTATTATGTTAACGCCTGAAACCGATCGTCAACAACCTGATAGGTCCTCATTAGTGCAGTTTCAGGCCGGAAAAGTCCACCATTGACCAAATCTTCACACTACGGTAGATCTTGTTAAAAACCCACGAATATAAAATCCATACGCATCACCTTTTCATCAATTTCAAAGTTATCTATGATAGCGTGTATAGAGACGAGTTATACAGAGCCATGTCTAGTCTTGGCATCCCTGGCTAGCTCATCCGTTTGTACAGGATCAAAGTCGGAAAGACCACCGACGAACCGTTCGATATCCGGTAAGGTCTTAGACAAGGTGACGCGCTATCATGCGATCCCTTTAGGGCGCACGACCGGACTCGTGGCCGGACTGGCTTGAGAGGTTTATTGGTTGAGGCTCAGTGCCACCTTTGTAAATAAGTAAGACTTGCTTCGTGAAGAGTGTTTGACTTGTACGAGTAGCAATCTTTTCGGTGACAAAATTCATCATATTCTCAAAATGTCTTCAGAGACAAGTATTACATTTTTCTTGCATCTACCTCCTAATTATTTATGAATATGTAAATATTCATTGCAAGTCGAATCACATGTACATATCCACATGGATCAAGTTCATTATTCTGTTAGCACGTTTGACACCCTTTTGCCGTACCATGCGAGCTACCTCAGTCACACCTCATTTACGGATTAACTTTAGTCTCGACTGGTCTTATTTCTTAATCACCTATCCATCTGTAATGTCAACTTAATTAAAAATATTTTTAAACACAAATACCTTGACTCAATCATTGCATTTTGATTGATTGCAGCTGAAGGTGTGAGTCTATCTGTGTGTGGTAACCTATCGAATTGCCCAATTCTGATTCCTCCAACTTAATTAAGAAACAATAGAATTGATTTCCCTTTCACATAAATTCTTTACAAACGTACCACAAACTGAAATCGTGATTTGATGTCACTCATAGTGCTGCCGTGAATTCTAACACCATTGCTATGCCAGCTTATGATGATACTGAGCGCGTTCAGATGTCAAACTTCGAATAGATTGACTGATGGATGAATCCTGCAGAAACAGATTTATGCCACGACTTGGTTATTTTTTTCATCTCCCTCGGCTAACAAGTTACCTTTCTGTTGTTTGTGCCAAAGCAAGAGGAAAATGGACTGCGCTCCAATAAGCCTGGGAATACCAAAATATTCATTCAGATTTCTATCTTAAAGTTATAAGATTAAAGAAAATCAGTGCTTATAGCCAAAAACCTGCATTTTGCTGACCAAATTGTTTCGCACTTTTCCTACGGTTTCCATGGGTTTCCAAGGAGACACCGATTATGCTATGCATTCTGCACACAAGTTTGAAGATAATCATCTTTTGAGTAGGTAACGTATCGCATTGTTTTATCTTGTTTTTCCCACTGAATAGATTATTAGATAGAGTTGGATACCAAATGCAGAAAAATAGTGGTTTGACAATCCTGGTAAATCATAATCGGCTCTCAGTTGGGATATGTGTAGATAGATACATGTGTCGCAATGGTACATTTGGCGACCAGCCAGCATCTATTTTCTCTCTCTTGGACCGCTCTTGTAAGTAACGCTGCTCTACAACTTCAACTTAGCGGTGCATAAAGAAAAATCTTAGATCATCAGATGTGATTGGACTGATCAGTGTGCCTATTTTCTTTTCCAACAATCAAACTCTTTTTCGTTTCTTCACTTTTGAGCACTTAACTGTTGTGGTTGTTTTCCTTTGGCGCTATGATTTATAACACCGATTAAGAGTGTATCATCTGCAGAGAGCGCTTAAGATGGGTTAAGGTTGTAGCAGCCAGCAACGATGATTTTGATGGCAAAGAGATGATGCTGCCTGTTGACGGTAGCCACAGAATAATGGTGGCCTTTGAGGTGTATCTTCCACAAGCATGTGCAGATTATGGTAGAGATTCGGTAAAGAAAATACAATTTCTCTAAGAAATATCTATGTAGATGCATGTAAAGATATATTTTTCTTCGCTAGATATTAGATGAGGGAAAGTTGTTAGTTGTGATCAGAGATATTCCATTTTTGGGGGAAACTGGCCAACAGGATGAGATGATGTTGATGATAATGATGATTATGCACTCGAAGAGGAAGTGATTGTGTGGGCGATACATTTTTATTTATTTTTACACTAAGGTTGTAAGAGGTTCATGCCAATGTTTGCTCGAATGCGGTTTGGCGATATTGAGTAATATAACTGCAAAGGCATGGAAATAAGTCGGAAAAAAAGAAGAATCAAAGGTGATTGGCTTCAAATCGGTCATGAACCGTATTTTCGACGAGTAGAGTGGTAGCTGATTAGGGAGTACATAACAAACAAATTATTATTTTGACTGCTCTTTCGGTAAATAAGATAATATTTTATAGTTCAGGAGGTAATTCTAGAAGGCTTTAATATGGAAGAGACTGGAAGTAATATCGTTGGCTGCCTGTCAACGAAGGGAGCTCCTAGAAGAATGGTTACCTCTTCCTCCTCGTCCCTACAGCTCCTGCAGAAGCCATTGAAAAGGAGGCCAAGTCTTTTGGCATGCTAGCCGATAAGACAGTGTCCGGTGATGACACCGATAACGCAGCTGATCTGTAATCGCTTTAGTTTAACCAATTCGGCACTACGTTTATGGTCCAGCTTAGGCCAGATCTGCCTCGAATTGTGACACGTAGAGCCAATATCCCACCTACGGTTGGTCTTGCTAATAGCGTTCAGCTTCAGTAGATGCGTACCTGTAGCGAGGGGCATACCAAGGGATTGCTTACCTGGCAGAATCCTTAAAGTAGTACCCTGTCTAGCGAGTTCGTCCACCCTACAGTTTCCTGGAATGTCTCTGTGACCTGGCACCCAGCATAGGTAAATGTTGAACTGCTCTGTCATCTCTGTCAGAGACAAACGGCAGTCGAAGATGGTCTTTGAAGTTAAAGAGCACGATTCCAGGGACTTGATAGCCGCTTGACTGTCAGTGAAAATGCTAATATCGCTGACAGATAATACATTACATTTCAGCCAAGACAGGGCTTCCTTAATCGCCATAATTTCCACCTGAAAAACGCTACAATGATCAGGGAGGCGGAACGAGATGCTAAGATTGAGCTTATCGGAGAAAACACCACAGCCCACCCCACCTTCGGTCTTAGAGCCATCTATGTAGAAGTGCACCGAATTTCCATCATCAGGGGGAGAGCCATCCCACTCATCCCGTTCAGGGATACTCGTACGGAAGTGTCGGTCAAATCTGAGTTGAGAAGTTGAGAAGATCAAGGATCAAGGAGCGGCCAATGTGATAACTAGACCACTGAGAGGAGGCTTTAAGACGAATAGTCGCACTGGTAGTAGTCTGTCTGCCGAGGATATCCAGGGGCAAGAGGTTGAACATAATGTTCAGTGCCGCAGAACGGCTAGTTCTTAGTGCACCACTGATGCAAATGCAAGCGGATCTTTGCACTTTAGCTACCTGAGAGAGATGAAGAGCCCTGTTAAGAGCAGGCCACCAAACGATCACCCCATAGAGTAGTATAGGCCTGACAACAGACACGTAAAGCCAGCGAGTGATTTCAGGTTTCATACCCCAGCTCCTACCTATATCGTTTTTACAAGAATATAGAGCTACGATGGCTTTCCTTAGGCATTCTAGTAGTCTGGCTTTCTAGTTTAAATTTCTGTTCAGAATAAGACCCAGGTATTTTGCATTAACAGTGAAGGTGAGACTGGTGCCATTAATCACAGGAGGGTCTACGAGGGGAACTTTATATTTCCTTGTGAAGAAAACAAGTTCTGTTTTATGTGGGTTAACCCCCAATCCACACTTGGAGGCCCACCTAGTGGGTCAGCCTACAGGCTGACCTGTCCTGGTCCACTAGTAGCTCATTCACTACAAGATTCCACAGGAGGGGGACAAAACTCCACCTTGGGGTGTTCTGCAAGAGGCAAGTCTTCTGGCCGATGCTTCACTCAGCTGTGTGTTGATAATCCTGCGTGTTAGCAATTGATTGATCAACACTCCGAGCGAAGTATCCACTTTCAGAATTGCAGGTGCGTCTGTGATTGCCTTTGGTTTAACATTGTTAAAAGCTCCCTCAATGTCAAGGAAAGCCACCATGCTAATGCTCAGAGATTTTTCAATGATGCGCACAAGCGAGTGTAAGTCTGTCTCAACGGATTTGCCTTTACAGTTCGCATGTTGGGACGGCGAGATCAAAGACGGGCTAATGCTCTGACGGAGGTGAATATCAATCAGCATTTCCAGCGTTTTCAGTAGAAAGGACGATAAACTGATGGGTCGGAGATCCTTTGGTTCCACATGCTAGCTCTTACCTGCCTTAGGAATGAAGACAACTTCAACCTCGGTCCACGTCTTGGGAATGTAGACCAGATTAAGACAGCTCGATAATATGACCTTGAGCCATGGAAGCACAATGTCCTCACATTTTTGAAATTCAGCAGGAATCATGCCGTCAGGTCATGGGGACTTGAAGGGCTTGAAGCTGCCCACCAATTACGATAGGCAAAAGAACTTCTGAGGAAATACAACCAGAAAAGAAGTAAAACCTGCCTAAAAGTTAGCAAGAATCGACTTCGTATCTTGCGGACATATTAACTGGTCACTGCAGACTAAAGGAGCTCTATAGGAAACTGGGAATAGAGGAAAACGGACACAGGAGATTTTGCTGGAACTTCGGAGAAACACCAGCGCACCTTCTTATGGAATGCGAAGCACTGATCTACAATAGAAGAAATCACCTAGGTGCCTATCTCCTACCAGAAATAGATCTACCTTCGCTGGACCCGTTCAAGATACTCCGGTTGGCTGCAGCAGCTGGACTGGAGGAAGTGTTCTAGACCGAGTATATCATCGACTTAAGCTTTAGCTTGGAGGGCACATTATTCTGTTAAAGGCCGCAGTGCATTTGTACCTCATTACAAATGTATCTGTATCGGTTTTTCTTTCTTCTTCCTATTTAGGCGAGGTTATGATCCGAAAGCAAGACATCATAAGCCTCTGCACTGCATTTTTACTGATCCGCCTGTGGGGTTCGGATATGTGCCTGTATCCGTTACATACATATAAGTGATATATCATGGGAAAAGCTGTTTTAAACAGAATCCAAAAATCGTCTTGACCTTAACAAAGTTGAGGAAAAATATTGTTCGGTTAAAGTATTAAAAGTCTGGTAAGGGATCTTCATATGTTATTTATATTCAATGGTTAACATTTCCGGGTACTTGATGAGAAAACCAAATGAGGTTAATAGGAGTAACATTTTATTATATTATACAGCATATACAAATGATATGAATGAAAAAAAGGGCCAAAATCTGCCCGTAGGCGCCGGCGAATGAAAGAAACTGGAAGAAATTTAGAAGCGAATAAAAGTTAATACATCATTAGATGCGACTCGCATATATCAAATCACAATCCGTTCCAGACAGTGAAAATGTTAATATCACTCTAATAACCCAAAAACAGTTACAGTTATCGATTAATTTGTTTAAACAACCATTTAATTTAAATATTCATTTTGTATTTTATTTAAATGAATAAACGACTCAATTGGCGGAGAATGTGGGAACTTGCGGTTTACCTTTACCTTGTGGTCTTTTGTTTTAACAATAACGGAGTCAATTCATTTTTGCGGCTGACATTGGATATTGAATGTATCAAAAGATATTAAATTTCCCAGAAAATCTTTTAATGATTCGCGAACTAAACGTATTGTTCGCATTCGGTTTGCTCTTTTGATGGATAACGTAAGACGAAATTCGATTTGTTTAAGTCGCCTCGACTAGTTTTGAGTCTTCTTAAATACGATTTATTATAGCGTTGAGTTTCGCCTTCTGGATTTTATTTATGTTTTATCGGTGTATCTGATTAATTAAAACTAATTCATAAGTAAAATGATATGCGAAGCTTGGTGTGTGGTCTACTTCATATAAGATTCTTTGACAGAAGAAGAAGAAGAAGGTAGACCATTGCGTCTGAAGTTTCTAATGGGTAGCAACAAGTTATGAAAGTTTTTCATTATAAAGAGAAAACAGTGCCACTTTGCATTGTCATTAGCGGCAAGACAAAATCGAACTATCGTGAAATTCTGCTTGGAATATGCTCGTACATGCCTGCCTCAATCCCTGTACATGTTTGCGAACCATGTTTGTTTAAATTGATGCTTATCATACTCACCGCTCCAATCCCTTTTATTGCTTAAAGCAGTATTTCGTTTCTGAGTCAGTTCAGAAGTGGTATAAATGTAGATAGGGCCTTATGCTCTATGTTTGCGATGCATTTTCCTCCCCCGACGCCCTCTTTGATTACTCTCAATATGGTCTCCTTGAAGATTCTTTCCAGCACCATGTTTAGCAGAGGTATTCCTAGGATAACCTCTATTACCGCTGTGGGACAGGCACGCATGGCTCCTATTATACAGATGTAGCCTAGTCTTTCTACGCCACTGTACCATATGAGACGATGGGTCTAACTATCATCATGTATGACCAGTGACCACCTCAGTGAGGTTGGGCTGCACTTCAGATGTTTTTTTTTTTTAATATTTTTAAAGGAAACCCAAATGCCCGAGCACTCAGACTCTCTGGTCCATTGTACTGTACATTGTACAGTGGTTCGAAAAACTTCGATGTAATTCGTTTTCCTTTATATTCGAGTGGCTGATGATTGCTGTTCCCCGCTGGGGCTTGAACCACTTGAGATGTTCCTGCACAACATAAGTACCCTTTTGGTTTTGATTATCACAGCTTCTACATGTTCCTTTCAGAGGAGCTTGCTATCTAGTGTTATGCCTACTGTGCTTGTTTTTAGGAGTCAACTCTAATACCTTCGAGTAGGGTGTGTTGCATACGCCTCCACTGTCTTTTCTTTGTGGCTTTGATTGTGTTGACTCTTAGCTCTACCATTTCATACCCTTTCGGTGTGATTCTTAAACTCCTTTAAATAATTTCGCAAAGCATTCCTTCGACTTTCCTCTTATAATAATATCCTTGGGATTAAATGCCATCATCTATCACTCTTTGCAGTAGCTCACCCACTACCAGGCTCCTCCGGAAATGATGGCGATTAAGGAAGTCCTGTCCTGGCTAATCTGTAATGTACTATCTGTGAGGGATATAAGCATTTTCATTACTAATCAAGTCCCTGGATTCGTGTGCTTTCACATCAAAGGCTACCTTAAATAGCCGTTTGTCTCTTAAGGAGATATGAGAGCACTTCAACATTCACCTATGTTGGGTATCAGGCCTGCCGATTTTGGATCACTCGGTTACTGAGGCCAATGAAATGCCAATTTCGTCGCATTTGTCTGATCCAGGCGTTTATAGACCTGCCTTTCCTACATCGCGATTAACAAGAAGTTGTTAATCAACATTTTTACTTATCAAAGCAAGGAATAAATTGTAGGTCATAGGGATAGTAAATTGGGCAATGAGCTCATGTGATGCATAAATCACTGGATTGGTAAGCACTTTCCCTCACAATCTTATGTAGTTGTTTGCGAAAAAATTGCAGATCTCTGCCATCAGTTGAGATGATTATATTATTAATCTGAATCCAATGAACATTTTGAAATTTCAACTACTTTTCGTATTTTTCAGTGACATAGCCTTATTCTTCACTTAGCTGTTTTGTCAAGACATTCATTTTAAAGGCGAGGTATTGAGAATTTCTCATTCCAAAATCTGAACAAATTTCCACTGCTCCTTGGCTATAACATCGATTTTGATTACAGACACATCCAAATTTGTATATATTTAGTTGACTCACTCGATTCATTTTAGTTCTTTATTTCTTATCTGCAATCTGTAGAACATGTTATATGTGCATAATAATTGTAAGACATGACGTCCAATATGCCTGAATCCAATGGCAGGAGAAACTAAATGAAACCATTGCCAAGTTCGTGCGTCAACTCTTCTGTCTTGTATACAAATTCCTTCATATTCTGAAGCAAAAAACTCGTTCATCGTTTTTTTTTTTTCGTTGATTACACAAAAATTAATTAATCAAAACTGCATCCACGATATTTCGTTTAACAAGCAATCAAATTGTTTACCCTTCGCAAATAAGTACTTCCACGCTTCATAAGAAATGTAACTGCGGCAATTTGCATGCGCCTCCGTATTGCCATCCCTTTTTATTTTTTATTTAATTCTACCTTCATCTTTAAGTTGAAAGTTTCCCTAACAAGCACAATATGAACCTGCTCTTCATCGTGGCATAAAAACTGCTACAAGGCAATGGAACTCAAGTCAAAAAGTTGATTATCAGTTGCTAACGAGGATGATTCTTTCGGAATAATAAAAAAAAAAAAAATCATATCCATTAATCATAGATCTTATAAACAAAGCCAAAGAGGAACATTCTATTTTCGCGATAATGAGTTATGTTATAATAGAAATAAAAATAAAAATGGAATTATAACTTTTCCGTTAATCAAACTCTTCTTGGGTTAAATTAAGTCAATCGCCCGCAGGTGATACGAGGATTACCTGCCTTTTCTTAATTTTCGTATTCTCTCTTCCGTCTTCATCTCCAACGAATTGTGTGCTAAATGTTCCAATCAAAACATGTATATATATGGAACGCATCATTGTGTTATTGAATGTTTCCCATATAAAATTGACCATCATCTGATGATGATTGTTTTGCCGCTGACCGACCGTATGGTTGGCGTCATCGACATCATTCATTCAACAGTGGATTGTTTATAGAGGATTGTGTGTTTACCATTTGGGTAAACGCATGTACAAAACAATCCTTTGATCGAGGGGGGAGAGAGTTCAATTACAGAGATTTTGTGCGGCGGACACACACACGAGGCTTTTAATAAATTATCGTTTCTGCAATTACGAACGAGTTTAATATGTTTGCCGATGTTATATTGGGAACCAATGATATAGTCAGGATGAAGTTGAAATAAAATCCCAATCGGAAGTTAATTGTGATCAATGTGATGCAGGAGCTGCAGAAAAGAATGCCAGAGTTGGTTTAATTGGTGGATGCGTGTAATTCATTTTTATGATTATAAAAAAGAGGTCAAGAAACACGAGCAAACGATAACTCCACAACGGTGGGATGAATAAGTATAACTGCTCATCTTTGCTTATGGGTTAATAATAAAAATTAGTCTGGTCTTACACGCACGGTTTAAGGTTTTGACATTGACATCTTGGAGTACGTATGCTGATTAAAAATAAATGGATTTGCTTTTTTTCGAGTATGTCTTGCGTTCTACACTTAGATATGATTGGATTCTCTTTAAGTAAGTCAGGACCAATACAGGAGCCAAAATCTGATTTGTAATGGAAGAGACTCTGCCAAGTACAACTAATTTTAGTAAGTTTGGTCGTCGACTTATGTTGCAAGTCCAGTTTTCAATAACCACCTCATAGTAAACCAAAATACTTTTAGAATTGGTAGTGCTTCGAAAAATATTATCAGTGTTTTCTTTTTTATTGCGATATCACAATTTATTCTTCTTCTCAAAATGTAGCTATTACTTGTCAGAACGGAGCCGAGTTGTTGAGCATATACACGGTTACATTTATCATTCGCCTTTTGCGACCTTTACCGTACTCAGTCCTGTTCAATTAGAGTTGAATGTCTTGCATGACCGTCAATGAACTTCTTAAGTGGGTTCAATAAAATCAAAATGGAGTGTGTCCCAAGTAGAAGTGTCTAGTGTCCTTGAAGGGATTTAAACACAAACATTCGATTCGTTTTCATATGCATTTCTGCCGTCAGACATATTGTAGTTGACAACTGTATACTGCCATCGATAAGAAATCTTTACAAGACATTTGATGACATAGTAAAAACCTACAGCTATTTCCCAGAACTTGATTTTAATAGAAAAAAGATTTCGCTATAGGTTGACATATTCTAATTCCTCGACATAACTCACCGGAGTAATCACTGGATATTATACCATTAGAGCTATATGCTCCTAATGACAAATTGGCAATAGAGTTAAGTCTCCTCTTCCATTCGCCCTCCTCGCACACGGGACCTAGATTGTAGATTATTGAAGAGGTGGGATTAGGTTGCCTTATCACTGTGGTCACAATGGGCCTATTGTGATTTCCTCTGATGTCAAAGCTCACTCAATGTGCCCGATTTGCTGATGAACTCTAATGCACTTTTGAGTGAGCTTGCAGATATGCAGGTCTTCTGCTTCAAGGAAGAATTTACCTAAATAACGATAACGTGTTCTGATTCGACAGTTACAGTGACATAAGATATATTTTGCTGACTCTTCGTCTTCGTTGCACAATTTGCAGATGCTGTCTTGTGCTATTCCTAGCCATGCGATGTTTTTTTCAGTCGACAGTGGCCTATAAGGAAACCTGCGCCTATTCGAATTTGACTCCTAGTTAATTGTAGGAGTTGTTTCGTTCTTTTAAGGGAAGTATTCGGCAGAAAGATCTTGTCTTGTCTGTCACGTTCAGTTTCCATCCAGTAATGATGCGCTTTTTCTTTTAGCCAATTTTTGATACAGCGTTTTGCCGTACTCACTGGCAATCCACAGAATGGTCTTGGCATCATATAGTTTGACGCAGCTCCTGTTCTGACTAGTAGGTCAGTTTTTTCATTGCCGCTGTGTCCTGGCATCCAAATGAGATAAACTCTGTTTGTGCTGGCTAGTGATATGAGTAGTTGAAGGCTATCCCATACTAGTTTGGATGTTATTTAATAAGCCTTAATTGCCAGTACAGCAGCCTTATTATCTGATAGAAAACAAATGTTCTTGTTGGTTATACATATATCTATTTATATTTTCTCTGATGCACACTAGACTTAATATCCGAAGAAGTATTTTTCTCTCAGAAGAGTTAGATATTAGCTCAAGACAAGCGTTAATTTAGTCCATCGAGTCAAGAGTTTTGAGCCCAGTTGTTTTGCTAAACCATAGTTGCAGCGGTTTCCTGGTGCTATTCTTCGTCAAATCTTTACGAATGTGTCGCTTTTAGGATTAATATTTACACCAAGGTAGATGAACTCTGTGGGCGCTGTGGCGTAAGTGGTTAGTGTGTCAGATCACTACGCATGAGGTTCCAAGTTCGAATCCCAGAAAAAACCAAAAAGTTTTTCCACGGTCCCACCTCTCGCGAGCGTCTAACAAACATCCGAGAGTATTGTTGTTACAAAAAGTTTCTCAAATCGCCGTTCGGATTCGGCATTAAAACTGTAGGTCCCTTCGTCTTGCTTGATCTTTAATTGCAGTAAATACATCTATGATTGCAAGTTGTGATCTTTGGATGATGTCAATCTCATCTGCGCACCCCAGCAACTGGACGGCTTTGTGCAAGATAATACCTTCCGTGTTAATGTCTGCTCTGCACACTATTTGTTTCAGCATTAAATTGAAGAAATCACATGATAGCGTATCCTTGTCGAAATTTGGTGCAAGTTCGAAATAGGTCAGATGAGCGGTTTCCAAATTGCATAGAGCACTATGTAGTTCACAGTGTTATGCGACACAGCTGGGTCAGTTTTGATGGGATTCCTAATTTAGCAATAGCATTGTCGAGTTCAAGACGATGAAAGTTATCACATGTGGCCTTAAAGTGGATAAACAGGTGGTGAGTTTCGACTTGAAATTCATTGACATTTCTCAGAATTTGCGTAGGTCTGAAAATTTGGTCTGTCGTCGATCTACCGGGCTGCTGGAAGCCACATTAGTACGTGCCGATTATTGTGTTGCAGAAGAGATGAAGCCGTTCACACAGTACGTTGGATAGCATCTCGTATCCGACATTTAGCACGGGTATTCCTTGGCAGTCCTTGCAAGACATAGCATCGCCTTTTTCGAAGACGAGGCAAAAGACCTGATACTGCTGTTACCGAGCAAGATTTCGCCCACCCGTAGTTGGACGATGACTTTGTGCATACACCAAACGAAGGCAGCTCCTCCATATTTAAAAATCCCATGGGCGCACACACAAGGTCGATATTCAACTCAATAGGTAGAAAACGCCAAAGAAAACCCTTCTTGCGTTTGCAATGAGTTAGTGGGGTATACACCCTTCGTATTTTCGAGTATGCTAAATAAACTCAAACAAGTTTTCGTTGAGATGTGAGATCAGATCCTTTAAATATCACTAATCTGACTTAAAGGAGCTGACTGTGAACCAAAATAAGACGATGAGGAAATACAAAATAGTAAGTCTCTATGAAATTGCATCAGATATGTTTCGAAAATATCAATACAGAGTCATCAGATGTGAATGGTATCGTAGGAGTAGACAGTCTGGCAAATTAAAATGCACTTGTCATCTTCGCATTATTGAGCCCTCGACTGGAGCACTTAGATGCAACTGGGCCCTGATATACCCATTTTATTGGAATTTCCTTATCTTTCTTAGAAAGCCAAGCAAGCACTTCAATGATGAGGAGCTTACAGTACCAGCACTCACCAGACCAGCACCGAGGATCTGACACTTGATACGAGCAAAGGCCGAACACTTGCAGAGATAATGTTCCTCAGTGTTGTCGCTTTTTCCACAAGCGTCGCAGATTATAGTGTCACTTAAACCCAGCACATTAAGGTGCTTGGAGAAAGCAAAGTAGACTGTCAAGACGACAATAAGTTGCCTGCAGTCTTTTTGCTGAGAGACAGCAAGAATACGAAGATCCGTGAAAGCCTTCACATCAAGGAAACCATCTTACGAAAAATAAAGCGCGACCGGCTCAGTTGATATTACCAAGTTCAAAGAAGAGATCAAAGAGACAATATCAGGGGACGTTCCAAAGACATCGTGAGGCAGGAGTGGCAGGCCTATAATTGCCTAGATTACACAAATGTAACGACACCAGCCTCAGTAACAAAGTGATCCAAAATCAGGAGGCCTGCCGATATGTTTTGAGGTCAAACAGGCAAACCCCACGGGGGGATCAGTAGAAATGCTGTGAAGTGGGAGGGTTATGATACTTTCCATTCGGATCGTAATCTCGCCAAAATAGGAAGAAGAAGAAAATAACAAGAATCCCGCTGATTTCTTACAGACGCCCGGGAACATTCGTTTAGTCAACCTACATCCTGGATAGTTATGTCACACACAATTGACTTCCTAAGGGACCCAATCGTCAATGGAAGCCCTAACCGAGGGCACAGGTAAACCCAACGTGGGACCTTAGAATCTCTCCTCTGAGCCTTGTCTAGCAACCTCACCGGAGATTACGTTTCCCAAGGCTACAGTGTGACCTGCGACCCAGATAAGAGACAGAGAATTCAGCCTTGCGACCGAGTTCAAAGAGTTTTTGGTTTCACGAACTATTTTGAAAATGGTTAAAGGGTTAAGGAGGACCTTAAGCGCAGCCTGAGTATCACTATAGATACGTACTTAGAACCATTCTAAAGGATACAATGCATTCGAAAAACAGGCGAACCTCACAGGCGGATCAGTAGAAATGCGGTGAAGTGGGAGGGTTGTGATCCCTTGTTTTCGGATGATAACCTCGCTGATCAAATGAAGAAGGAGAAGACAATGCATTCGAAAAACGATACAAGTTTGGGACAAACAAACCAGCCAATGCACTTTATGAAAACAGAAGTAGTATACAAATGCTTCCAGGCTATCATCACAAAACTTATGAAATTCTACAGAGCTTTGGACAAGATTCCTTTTAAGACTGACTATGGAGCACACTAAGTGAATACCCTCCCTAGAGAGCTAGGATTCTTTTGAAAAATATCCAGAACTCCCGTCACAAATGCTATAAAGGGAATTTAATTAGACCGACACCTTCCGCACGCTTTCTCATTACCATTACTCTTATGAACAATATAATTTCCCTCATTCCTCATAAACATGCATTTTCGAATGTTTAACCGTTTTACAAAAGTCATTTGCTGTCTTATTTTCTTAATTTTTGTTTTGTTTTGGTTCCCCACACACGAAAAACAGACAAAAACAAAAACCATTCCAACAGCAATGTTCGCCCCAAACGACCGGTAATTAATTCTGCAATTTCTGATCTCGTTCGGCAACATTGTAGTCTCAGAGTTCATAATATGTTTGTAGTCGCACCATATTTGAGACACCAGGGCAGACAGACACACACGAAGCGACAGGTAGCACCAATGAGTATCTCCAACGGCCACATATTCCAGAATTTCTATTCTCCACCACTGACGATATCGGTTAGTCCAACCGATCAGAGGATTTCTGCTGATGAACTGAGAGATCGACCAAAAGGTGGGGGGAGAGAGACCCTCTTTGTTTGACTTTTAATTTCCTTGTTGGTCTTACTGATTTTTGTTCTTTCTTTTTTTTTTGTTCCGGTTTTTGCAAAAGAAAAATAACGAGAACGAAAAATAATCCCTAAGGAGAGAAGTCATCCTCTGAGTTTGTCCCTTCTTTAGAAGATTGGATAAGATTGTCTGCTCTTGAAGGCGCGCTTATGAATGGTGTGACTATGTCAAATCGGTGTGAAACATCTTATACGTGACTACTAACGACAATGAGGTGTACTTTGGTAATAGACAGACAGAAAGGGCTTGCTTTGACCGCTAAGTATTGTACTATGCATACATACTCGAACAGCAAGGCAGCCAGTTAAGTCTATTCAATGAAAGGAGTCGGTGACTTCATTGAGGATGATACAAATAAAAATCAATGTTTATGAATTCTTATGTAGAAAGAAACACCTTAATGCTATATCAACAGTTAAACATCTTAATTTGCTACAAGTGTTTGTGGAATGTAATAAGAACCTGTAAGATGTCGTAAGACAGTTGTTATAATATTTTATTACTGTTGCACCCCCACTGTGTTATTTCCTTAATTGCTTTGGAACCATTGTCCCGGTTATAAAGATTTAAATTTTATTACAGGCAACAAAGAACAGAGGATGACGCTCGGAGAAGTGTTTAATTACAACCTCCGAGTGACATTACTAAAGCTAAGACAAGGGTTAATAACGGCTTCACGTTCCTTGTTTTTCTTAATAAGAAAGGATTAAGTTAATTAGAAATTCACCACACATTTCCTTATTGAACTGTTGCATACCTGGAATGAAAAAAAAAGAAAAATATTAATGTTAAGCACAATCAATTGTTAGTAGTCAAATATATGTATAATTCTTTTAATAACAAAATTGTGTGAGAGGAAGGGAGAATTAGTATTTATTGAACTGAGTAAGGTCTAGTAACCTACGTGTGATTATAGCTTATGAGAAAGATGAACATCGGGACACAACTTATACAATTTTAATAAGGGTGCATCTCTCCTGCTTTTGGGGATCTGCATTGCCGTTGATCGGCAAACTACTGTCTGCTCAAAACTTGGCTTGGGACAGTAGTGCAACAATCAAATTCCTGATGAAATGCTTGCTTTATCTCCTAGAGGCGGTGCCCGGCAACTATAGAAACGTATAAGCCCTTATGCGTGTAGGTCGAAATTGTAAGTGCGGTTTATCTAGGGCTTTGATTCTGGACTAAGTAGCATGGGCTAGTAACCTGCGTTACTGAAAATTGCCCGCTACAGAAACCGACACTATGCCTTGGATAAAGAACGAACACATATTGACGACCTTTGGCTATTGCACACTGACAGAGATAGGCTTCTGGTATGTAAAGACGCTCCTCGACTAAGGAAGCAAAGGTCCTTACAATGCCAGATTCCTTCAATTGGAAAATGAATTCATGCGATATCGACTGGACATTTTGGGGTTAAGTGAAAGGAGATGGCTAGAAGCGGGCGAGTACCAGTCACCAACGCGTAACACTGTATGTTACTACTCTATTCTGGAAGACCATCCGGAAGTCCGCGGGAATATGGAGTCGGACTGCTGCTTACAACAACAGCACGCAAGGGCCTAATTTCCTGGCAGCCTCATGGTGATAGGATTAGGATGACCAGATTCCGGACTAGATTACAACGCGTCACCATTATACAGTATTATGTCCCAATGAATCCCTCGCCTAGGGATGAGAAGGAGAGCTTCTACAATCTTTTAAGTGCCGTCTTCAAGGAACACAAAATGGAGACATTGTCTTAGTGATGGGGGATTTGAATGCCAAGGCAGGCAACGACAACGAAGGGCTCAAACATGTAATCGGGAATCATGGACTAGACAACCGCAATGACAACGGCGAAAGGTTTGCAGATTTCCACAATGCCAACCGCCTTGTGATAGTTGGTACCATGTTTGAGCACAGACCTGCCACAAAGTCAGCTGGATTTCCAATGACAGGGAAACAACTCCCAATCAAATTGTCTATTTTGCCATCAATCGCCGCTGAATAAGTAGACTCCTGGACGTATAAAACAGGCGAGGAGCAGATGTGGGTATAATAGCCACTCTCCAACTACGCTGCAGTTCGAAGATCCCACGACAACACAAAAATGTTCAGGTTCAACGTCGACAGAATAAGTAATCCATCAGTACGCCAACAATTAAGGGACCATATTTCGCAAGGTGTGGAAGCAATCAGCACGCCACTGCCCGCAACCATCCCAGATCATTTGTGTGCTGTGAAAAATGTTTTAATATCTGGTGCTGAAAGAATTGTCGTTCGATCGCAGGGAAGGCACATAGGGCGTGACTTTCCGCAGGTACCTGGAGACGGATTGATGAACGAAGACAGCTGAAGCTCGCATTGCAGTTACCCCAGCAGCAGATAGAAGCGGTCTATAACCCCTATATCGCATGAATATGGGAGAAGTTCAGCATAGCGTGCGACATGACAGGCGCAACTTTATCAATGCGCTGGTTATAGAAGCAGAAGAAGCTGCACGGAGGTTGCAACAACAGAGCCGTCTACAGCCTACGTCTATCACCAAAGCTATTAGGTAGTCGTAGCTAGACGGCTCCTTTCTCATTTCGGATGAAGACCAGCTCAAGAGATGGAAATAGCATTTTGCTACGGTCTTGAACCGCGTATTCGCTAGCGATATGCTCCCAAATCAGATTGAGGTGCCCGAGGTGAGAAAAACCCGAATACGCACCACGAAAGCTAAGGGCTTTAGGCAGTAGGACTTGACGGTATTCCAGCAGAGCTCTTACAAGTAGCGCCAACAACATCGGCTGAGCTTCCGCTTCCACTTATAGAGAGAGGTTGTGAAGCTGAAAACTTTCCCAACGAGTGGAAAAAGGGAATGATCGTCAAGCTCCCTAAGAAAGGAAATTTAATAGAGTGCTGAAATTGGAGGGGTATCTGCGTGCTGCCTGCTGTGGCTAAGATAACAGCTAAATTCGTCCTAAAGCGAATCAAACAAGATCCAAAGACGCACTCGATGCTGAACAAGCAGGTTTCCGCGTTGAATCGTCCTGTGTCGACCATATCAACACCTTTCGGATTATCATCGAACAGTGCGTTGAATAACGATCGCCACTTCACCTGCTGTTCATCGATTTTGAAAAGGTGTTTGACAGTGCCAACAGGTAGTTTATCTGGATTGCCTTACGCAGGAGAAGTATTCCCGATAAATTAATTGCTATTATCAAAGCAGCATATGAAGGCTCCAAATATCACATTCTGCATAGGGGAAGGTTGTCTGAGGAATTTGAGATCCAAAGTGTATTCTTTCACCAATACTATTCCTATTGGTGATTACCGATGTGCTTCGTGCAGATTTGTCAGCAGGAAACGGAGGAATTTTATGGACTCTTACATCAAAACTGAAACATCTTGACTACACTGATGATGTATGCTTACTCTCTCACAGAATTATGGACATCCAGTAAATCACAGCAGATGTGGAGAGGGAGGCAGCCGTCGTCGTACGGCAAAAACTAAAATTATCAATCAGCCTTGGAACAAACTCATCGGCTTAAGTACGCATTGCTGGAAAACTGGTAGAGAGAGTAGAGGATTTCCAGTATCTTGCGAGTTTTGTCTCGACCGATGATGGAACCGATATACCCAACAGGATCGTAAAAGCAAAGTCCGGTTTCGGGATGTTGTCCAAAATATGGCGAAGTAATGCAATCAGTTTGAACACCAAGCTGAAACTGTTTCGCCCAGACGTTGAATCCCTGCTGTTATTTGGATGCAGTACATGAAACGTGACCATTGCTATGGGTACCTGCGCAATATGCTTAGGATTGTCTGCTCCAGTCGTATTTCTAATGAACATCTCTACCAGAGAGCACATTAGGAGACAATAGGCATAAACATCCAATGGCGGAAGTGGCAGGGGTTGCGAAAGATGACATTTTCACAGTTAACCATGTTATGCAATGCAACTCTTTAACCCGGGATGGCGGAATACCTGGCGGTCGGAGGAGAACATGACTCAGAACAGTCGAGAAGGAGGCACGGCAGTTGGAGAAAAGTTGGGGAGAACTCAGACACATTGCCAGAAACCATACATCAATGCAAGTAAGTTTAGTCGAGAACCTACGACCCACAAGGGGATATAGGACATACGTAAGTAGGTATTCGAAGAACTTCTTAGTGAAGCTCTTAATCTAAATGAAATATTGAGACGATTAATTTCAATTAAAATACTCAAGTATCAAGGTATATACTTTCACGAATAAAATTTTGTAAGGGCACAGCGGATTGCAAATTTCCATTCAGCGAAAGACCATGAACCCCTAATATGGTTCACTGACATAAATATCACCTTATTTGTCAATGGCTGTGTGTAAGCTACAAGATATTCCCTCAAATTCAAGCATCCAATAGATACAAATCATTACTTAATTTTTTACCAGCTCGTGTACCAAAGACTTACAATTATGGGCAAAAAAAGCAACCAACGGCGTATAAATGATTTAATTATTCCAGCTTCCACGTTTGATTTGTATCTTTATTATTATAAAATCCAAATTCTACTTAAGCTGAATATATGCTTTTGCTACAAAATACTAATTTATTCATATTTCTTCGTGTGTGACAGGTTTTCGGAATATTCGCATAAACAACAAATATGAATAGATAATACCCCCCGGCCGCCTTGTAGGTTGTCATTTAAATCCGACCATTTCCATATTTTTGATTAGTTTATTGATTTCTTGTCACGCTATTAGAAACATTCTTGTGGGGTTATGCCTTTTAAAAAGCCATCGTCATTATAATGAGAAAAAATATTAAAAAAATTTTATTATTAAGCCTATGGGGGGAAAAATCAATAAAGACGAAAAGATTTTCTCACCTCCTGCATGGAAGGCTAACAAGTTGGCTTACTTTGTTATGGCTATGGCTGGGGAGTCGTTTTATGGGAAACTCTTTCGAAAAGGACAAAATCCAACAGCTGCGACAGAGGACGACAAATTCTTGGACGGACATAATAATTTTGAAATTTTTATTACAAATTGCAAATTCCACACCATCGACATCGTGAGGCCGGTTTAATTGGTATCTTTTTACGATTGTGAGAGTGAGATTATTGCAGTAAAGTGAGAGAGTTTATTGGTGAAGAATTATGGTTGACATCTTGGATAAGGATGCAAGTGTGAGTTTGTATGTAGGTAATGCAATTTTATTTCACTGTGGTGCAAGGAGGGATAAATGGTTTTGTAGAAGTATTATAGTTGCACCACTTTGTTGGAATAAATGGGATGACGCATTAATTGACTCAGTTCCGTGAAAAGTAATTATATTTTGTAGCTCTAACTGCAGAATATTCGAAAGTGGAACCACTGATGAACTGGTAAAGAAGTGAAGGTCCACTATTCGTTGAGGTGGTTATGTTAAAATAGCCTTTGTGGGCAAACAAGTTATACTAAGGATGGCATCACGGGAGAGTCGACTAATAACATTTCACTATAAGACGACTAAGGAGTATCTTAATCCTTTTGGCATGTTTTTGGCATTCAAAGAACTAGAATAGTCCTTAAACTAAGCAGAAAACAGTTTCAATACTAAATCTGTTGCAAATAATACGAATAAATAGTGCAGGCGCATGAAGATGGTCCAAAAATATCTGCTTTGTTAGTGGTATCACTGCAATGTGAATAAATGTAAAGAAACTAACATAGAATTTGCAAATGAGTCTATAGTTGCATAGGCAGACACATCCGTGTACGATGTCATTATATTTGAGATAGAAGAGCAAACACTGTTCCAATGCAGCAACCTGCCTCGAAATCTACCAAAGCTGGGCTAGAAAACGGGCGACTTAGACTTTGATATGCTCGGGTACATGCTAAGTAGCATCGAAATAACGAGTGGCACAGCAGAGGAGCAAGCAGAAGAATTGACATCATCGCTGACCAGCGGGTGTGATGCAGCCATGCCGCGAAAGGGAAAATGAAACGGAATAACGCCGGTATACTGGTAGAACGACGACATCGCCGAGCTTCGAGCCGACTGCCATAGAATGCAGAGGCGTCAGGAAAGGACAAGAGGCAGAGACTCAGAGAATTATGAAGAACTTCGAGTAGAATTCCAGATGAAGGAAATGCAACTCCATAAGATGATTAAAAAGAGCAAAAGCGAATCATTCCAGGTACACCGGGAGGAACTACAACACAACCTATGGGGAATCGCATACAAAATCGTCATGAGTAGACTGAAAAGTGCCGGTAGCTGCACCTATATGCCCACACGTCACTAACTCAATTGTCAGCATCCTATTCCCGAGGTAAGATGGATTCACACTCCCACGAGTAACAACTGAGAAAGTCGTAAAAGCTGTGGTAGCTATCAAAAGCGACATGTCGTTAGGTAGGGACGGGATCTCGAACTTTGTTTTGAAGTAGGCGACCAAAACCAGACTTCATGTTTTCATACACCTCTGCTCAGCATACCTAATGGTACGTCCATCGTGGTCACAAAACGCCAGTAGCCAGCTTTCAAGCGTGTTCTGTGTGTTTTCTTTCGAGAAGAATTCTATTCGGAAGGAGGTTACAACTAAAACCGGCGGCATCGGCGCGATGTTCATTATGATCATCAACTGCTGGAATCGGGTTGCCTCTAAGTACCGACGTGAATCTCGCCTGAAAGCTGATAAGCGCTAAAGCGAGAACTGGTTCACTATGGACGTATTCTCACAGATGGAAAATTCCCGTCTCAGTGTAAACGGCAACAACTAGTCTTGATACTGCAGAGCTACGAGGCACCTGAACAATAATCGTCGTACTGGCCGTTGTTCCCGCTAGATACGTTGGGCGAAGGTATTCGAGAAAATTATACGGACATAACTAGAGCAATATACGCAAAGGACCCGAAGCTTTGTAACCGACAGTTCAGATGTATAAAGTAAAGAAACACCAACTATGCAATACAAGCTGTGTGTGACATGACACGTGAAGCAATTGCACTAGAAAGATGACTCTAAGGAAAAAAAAAACAGTACTGTGCTGTCGTAACACTTGAAGTTAAGAACACGTTCAACTCAACCGACTGGAGTTTTATACTAAGAGCACTAACTAACTACCTACTGCGGATAAGTCAACCACTTCGAAGACAAAGCCCGCCTCTAAGAGGTAGAAGAGGGACCGAAGAGGTTCATGGAGGTTCACCGAAGAGGTCATGGAAGGAGTTCCACAACAGTCGGTTCTGGGACCAATTCTATGAAACATAATGTAAATGGCATGCTAAGAATACAAATGCCGATGATATTGCAGTTGCAGTAGTGTCCAAATGATTAGAAGAAGTCATGCAAAACTACAATCAAACAATCACAAACGTGAAGCTATGGATACCGACATCATGTTTGGAATCAGCGAACCACTAAACCGAAGCCGTTCTCATACTACTTACTTAGATGGCGCTACGGTCCGGGGTGGACCTGGGCCTCAACCAACAAACCTCTCCAGCTAGCACGATTACGAGCCAGCTGCCTCCAGTTGCGCACGCCAAGTTGGTTGAGGTCCCCCTCCACTTGTTTGCGCCACCTACCGCGAGGTCGTTCTCTACTGCGTCGTCCATCCGGGGTGGATTCGAAAACTTTCTTAGCGGGAACATTGGGCTCCATCCGCTCTAAATGACCCAGCCATCTTAGTCGCTGTATGTGAACTTCTCTGGCTAAGTAGATGTCCTTGTACATGCCGTATAGCTCGGCATTGTACCTTCTCCTCCACTCACCGTCTATGCAGACGTTCTTATAAGCAGTCGTAAAAAAGTGGAACAGATACATACAGGTCGATGAGCACCGAGTCGAAGCCTTACATTAAGTACCAGGGGGTGTTGCTGGACCACAGACTCAGTTCAGGGACCACCTAAGGTGCGCAGGTCTCTCGGGGATGTCAAATATTAGGGGACCAATGCAGCCAACTAGAGACCTTTTAACGATCGTGAGCAAGTTAATATTCTTGAAAGCGACACCAATGGTGGCATCTTCGACGCATCGTAAGTCGTACATTAGATGGATGAACTTGGTACATAGAATCGTATCCTTTAGGGTATGCAGTGCCTTTAGAACTGTGTCAACGGAGGCGATAAGTGTAATTTCAGGTCGACCACACCTCGCTCTATAGCATATTACCGAAAGCATTACCGCTTTGTAGGCTTTCACCTTGTTTGTAAGCAGAGTGTGGTGCAAGGAGGGATAAATGGCTTTGTAGAAGTAGTTGCACCACTTTGCAGGGATAAATGGGATGACGCATCAATTGACTTACTTCCGCGAAAAGTAATTATTTCTTCTAACTCTAACTGCAGAATATTCGAAAGTGGAATTTCTGATGAACGGGTAAAGAATTGAGGAAGCTTAGGTTAGTTAAGCGTGGCAGCCTCACTTAGACTAGGAAAGCTCCACTGTGGCACATGGATCTATGATCCCTCGAAAAAACTACCCTTAGAACCAATTGGAGCTTGTTATGAAGCTCTAGAAGCTGCTGATGTTGGGGTTAGCCAATTCACGTAGATTGTCGAAGAAGTAGGCTCATAAACGCTATCTTTTACAAGCGGAGAGAACCTGACAGGCATAAAGGAGTGTTTTCTCTTCTTTCTCATCTATACAGCTTCTACAGAAGTCGTTAGCGAGGAGGCCTAGCCTGATGGTATGCCTTCCAATGATGGAGTGTCGTGTAATGCAACCTATTGTCATTTTAATGGGCGCTCTCTATAAGACAATTCGAGCGTTCTTGATCCATTTTAGGCTAGATCTGTCTAGTAATTCGGCACGTTGTGCCATTTGCCCATCTGCGGTTGGTTACGTTGATAATTTTGAGCTTAAGCCATAGTTTCATTATAGAGGCATGCCGATGTTCCCCTTGTACGGTGAAATCGATTACTTTGTACCCTACTTGGTGAGTTTGTTGGCCTTACAATTACTTGGAATGTCTCTCTATACTGGCACCCAGATGAGGTGAATATTGAGTTGTTCTCGTTAAGAGACAGGCGAAAATTTAGGGCAGTTTTGGAATTGAATGTTACAGATTCCAAGGATTTGATCGCAGAGTATGTAGGTGGTGTATTGCGAAGGAATTCTTACTTACTTACTTAGGTGGCGCTACAGTTCGGGGTGAACCTGGGCCTCAACCAACAAGCCTCTCCATTTAGCTCGGTCTTTAGCTAATTGCCTCCAGTTGCGCACTCCAAGTTGGTCGAGGTCCCCTTGAACTTGTGCGCGCCACCTACGGTGATAATTCCCTCTACTGCGTCGTCCCTCGGGGTTAGATTCGAAGACTCTGCGGGCCGGAGCGTTGGTGTCCATTCGCTCTACATGTCCTAGCCATCTCAGACGTCCAATACGCAGTTTTTTGACTAGGTCGATGTCGCTGTACAGCTCGTATAGTTCGTGATTGAATCTTCCCCTCCAAAACCCGTCAACACAAACGAGACCGAAAATCTTACGAAGAATTTTTCTCTCGAAGCGACCAAGGGTATCTTCATCCTCTTTTAATAAAGTCCATGTTTCAGCGCCGTAAAGCAGGACTGGGATGATCAAGGTCTTATATAGGGTCTCCTTAGTTGTTCGAGATAGGGCTTTACTATTGAATTGCCTTATAAGCCTAAAGAAACAGCGATTGGCAAGAGTTATTCTTCGATTGATTTCTGCGCTGATTTTGTTTGCTGAATTTATAGCAGAGCCAAGGTAGACAAAGTCCCTTACTACCTCGAAGTTATAGCTGCCCACGGTGACGTTTTTTCCAATTCGCCGATGTTGGTTTTCCCTTCTAGTTGACAGCATATACTTGGTTTTGCCCTCGTTTATCGCTAAACCCATTTTGGCCGCTTCCGCCTCAATGCTTGCAAAAGCACCGGTGACAGCCCGCTGAGATCTTCTGATAATGTCTATATCGTCGGCGTATGCAAGCAGTTGTACAGACTTGTAATAGATTGTGCCTCCGGTGTTGGCTTGTGAGTTCCGCACAATCCGTTCAAGTACAATATTGAAGAAGTCACATGACAGCGCGTCACCTTGTCTAAAGCCTTTTTTGACATCAAAGGTTTCGGTGAGGTCATTACCGACCTTGATGGAGCAGCGAGCGTTCTCCATCGTCAGCCTGCACAGGCGGACAAGTTTGGCAGGGATGTCAAAACTAGACATGGCTCTATAAAGCTCTTCTCTATAGATGCTGTCATAGGCGGCCTTGAAATCGATAAAGAGGTGGTGAGTATCGATTTGGAATTCTTGGGTTTTCTCCAGGATCTGTCGAAGTGTGAAGATTTGATCGATGGTGGACTTTCCTGGCCTGAAACCGCACTGATAGGGTCCAATCAGGCTGTTGATAAAAGGTTTCAGGCGTTCACACAATATCGCAGAAAAGATCTTGTACGCGATGTTGAGGAGACTGATGCCTCTATAATTGGCGCAGTTGAGGGGGTCTCCTTTCTTGTGGATCGGGCAAACGATGCTGAGGTTCCATTCATCAGGCATACACTCGTCTGACCAAATATTAGAAATGAGTTGGTGTATGCACTCTACCAATTCATCCCCAGCTGCCTTGAAAAGTTCGGCCGGTAAACCGTCAGGTCCAGCAGCCTTGTTCGATTTTAGCTTGGATATTGCTATCCTCACTTCGTTTTGGTCAGGTGGACGGAAATTTTGACTATCATCGTCCATGTTGAATGGTTCATTCTGCCTGACAGCGGGATGTTGGTCTTCGTCGCCGTTATACAGTCTGCAGAAGTAGTTTTTCCATATTCTCAGCACCGACTGTGATTCTACTACGAGGTTTCCATTCTCATCTCTACAGGTTTCTGTACGGGTATTACTTCTCTGACACGTACTTTTTACCTTTTGGTAAAACTTCCGTACATTGTTCCTGGAGTATAGACTCTCGATATTCTCAAACGCGCGCTTCTCATGCTCTTTCTTCTTCTTCTTTTGGAGAAGCCGATGTTCTTCCCGTCTCTTTTGCTCGTAGAGCTCACGAGCAGCTCTCGTCTTCCTTTGCAGCGCCGCTTTGTATGCCTCTTGCTTTGCTGCATGCACTCGCCGGCATTCTTCGTCAAACCAGGGGTTTCGCGGTGGTGGGCGAGCGAGACCCAGCACATCAGTCGCGGCGTTTCTGATGGCATGTTGGCAGCGTTGCCACTGGTCTTCGGCACTTGATGCTGGTGGTATAGGGGTGATTGAGAGATTTCGGGATACGCGTTCAGCGAAGAGTCTGGCGGTCTCTTGCGATTGTAGCTTTTCGACGTTAAATTTTCTCACAGTAATTCTTCTTTGTTGCTCAGATTGGGATATCCGCATTCGTACCTTGGCTACAACAATGGTCCAATGCTCGGAAGGTCCGGACATCCAGAATACTGGAGGCATGCCTTGCGTCGATCGCAATATGATCAATTTGGTTGATCGTGACATGATCATTGGACCGCCATGTCTGCTTATGAATATCGAGATGAGGAAACCATGTGCTTGCTATGGTGACATTTCGCTCCACAGCGAAATCAATTAGCCTTAGTCCGTTATCAGACGTGGTGTCGTGTAGGCTATGCTTACCGACTGCTCTACCGAAGACGTCCTCCTTTCCTATTTTGGCGTTAAAATCGCCCAATACGATCTTAACGTCGTATTTAGGACATTGCTCGTATGTTTTGTCGAGGAGCTCGTAGAAACACGCGAAGGAATTCGCGATCGTTTAAAATAGAGGAGTGTCCGGTACTTAGACTTAGACTTAGACTTAGATTTAGACTTAGACTTAGACTTAGACTTAGACTTAGACTTAGACTTAGACTGAGCGATAGCCTTCATTCGAGCGGCTCTATGAGCTGCCACTTGTTTGCTATAGATATCCAAGGCTGGTAAGTGAAACAGAATATCTAGAGCCATTGTTGATGTGGTTCTTAGGTAAGGTTAGGTTAAAGGGGTTAACTGTAACGAATGAGTATCACCTGCACTCGGATCTCAAACAGATCCATGGTGCTCCCCTGACGTGGAGTTTCCTGGCTGGAGAACTTAAAAGAGAGAAAAAACGAAATGGCTGGAGTTCTGTGTTAATAAAACGGCCTCATCTGGTGGTTAGCCATCACCCAGATGGTTGAAGAAATACTCTCCAAGGGCCGCCTTCCTAGTACTGCAGAGACTGGGGCATTTGGGAAGGAAGTAAGACACGAAATTCTCCTCTAAGTCTGTGTTGCCACATCCTCTGCACAGTTCATCTGTACTTAGCCACATTCTCTTCCGGTGGATCGCGAATAGGTTGTAGCCGGTAATGATACCTATGAGAAGCACCAAGTTTTGTCTATTTTGAGTAAGGATGAGATTGGTTTTTACCTTGTCCTGTTTTATCTAAATGCCCCTGGAGACACGGCATGATTGGAGCGCTCTCCATATTTCTACTGCTTGTCGTTTAAAGTCAAGACTTATGTTTGGTTTAACAAGTTTTAGGGGAGAAAGGACTGAGCTTTGGACCATTGACAGGTCTTGTTCTTATCCATTTCTCGCCATCTCGTTCCCTGGAATTCCTTTGTGGCCTGGGACCTGGTGTGGCTTTAGTGCTCCAATGATACATAGGCAAGCCGACCTTTGCACACTGCTAAGATATTTTGAGTGAACACTTTTCTCTAATGGTGTTCACTAGACGACAACGCCATACGTCAGTATGGGCCTGATAAACAAATACCCTTGTAAGAGCCAGTATGTACTTCGTGGCTGCATTCCCCATCTATTTCTTATTGATTACTGCAGAAGTATAGAGCTGTAGTGGCTTTCCTAACGCGCTCCACTATATTGGGTTCCCAGCTAAGTTCTGGCAAAGAATGAGACTCAAATATTTGGCTTTTTCTACGAGTGTCAGACTGGTGGCACATAGTTTGGGAGTATCAATATGTGGTATTTCGTATTTCCTTATAAAGAAGACCAGTTCTGTCTTTTGTGGATTTAACACCAAGGGCACGTCCTTTAGTTTTGCAAAAGACCTCTGATCGTATTGAAGTGTTTTCCCGAAAAAGAGATAGCTATTAAATTGCAGCCTTCCTCTTTTAGAATTAGAAGCAGTTCATTCACCGCTAGCTTCCAAGGAAGGCAAGAAAGCACTCTACGTTTCTTAGTTCTTCTGCTCACAAATAGTGATATTGATAACTCTGTGAATAAGTGGTTAATCAAGGTGTCAATGGTCACTGCATCTCCAAGGTTTGTGAATACTAGTATAGTTGCCCTAGGTTCAATATTGTTGAAAGCTCCCTTGACATTCTTTGCAATCCAGAGTTTTTCCAATGATGCTATCCGATAAATAGTTATGTAGTTAAAGAGTTACAAACAAACAAACACAAATACCTTTGAGTGCCAAGCTATTTAGTCGAAGCTTAGCAAATTGTTATGACCATCACCTATCATGATTTATCTCGTGTTTGAGTATCTCTTCACGAATCTATTTTATGACTTCAACCAGTAAATTCTCCCACAATAACGCCGCGATATAATTGAATATTCTCCCCTGAAAATCTGCCACCACAGATCACCGTCGTTGACCTGCCCTCATTGAAATTGTATTAATTGTGAACTTTAAACAATCCAAAAACGAAAACAAAACCAGAAAAAAGAACCTCAAAATAAAAATCATGCTTTGGCAATTCGTTTTTCTTTCAATGTTATTGATTTATTACTAATATAGCGTGCAGATTCGTCCTATTGAGTGCGCGCCAGTACAAAGGGTTGTATGCATCGTATACACAGCCACATTTTGCGCGCGGTCCTCTAAGGTCTAACACAAAGTGCACTGCTGTGTGCTGTGCATTTATTGAAAAATTCATTTTACAATAAATCACGATTTCCGATAAAAGAAAAGAAATACCAGGGCATCAAAGTTTCAACTCACAAAAAGTTAAGCAAAAGAAAAAAAATCCATTAATCTCGTTTGTGAATAATTTTCTTTTGTTTCGGAGCACTTGCTGAGCGAGGAGAGACAACAAGCGGAAGGTCTTTGTCCGGAACGAATAATCTTTGGGATTCAATGCACTTCATGGTATTACCATTTACCATGACAATGCGGACTTTGATTCTTCTTTAATGAAATGAATTATTAAATTGATCGCATGCGATACTCACGATGATTGGGTTAAAGATAGCTTTTGACTTCCGATCGAGCTACGGAGATTCGTCAGTCGTTTGAGCTGATAAAAGTTATGTCAAACATTAGGAAAATATTGAGGGTTTCTAAGTCATAACATATGAGCAATTGAAACGTATACATCCTCTTTTACTTGCTACCTATACGGGAGAGTATTCGCGTCGCCGAAATATTCCATATTGATAAGGAGTATCAGCCAGCGTAACAACATCCGGAATTTTTACCGAAAAGCCAAGCAGCTGGCAACTGGCTTTAAACACAGGCTCTTTAAAACAGTGAAGGCAACCTAGTCACCGAAACACAGGGAATTGTTGATGTATTTAAGTAACACTTCCAGCAGTTGCTTAACGGGTAGCAAACAGAGAGAGTGATAGCATAAGAAGAGAACCCGCTCCCAGTCAATGACGAACCAATGCTACTACCCAGTATTGAAGAAGTTAGCGTAGCCATCAAACGTTGGAAAACACGCGATGGTCTGTGCTACTTGGAAACTGCTCTTCCGAACTCTTCCAAACATGCACTGGATTCCGGCAGGAAGATGCGCTGTCATGTGACTTCTTCAACATTGTTCTGGAGCAGATAATGCGTAGGCGAGGTGTAAACACGGAAGGCACTGTCTTTCACAAATCCATCCAACTGCTATGATACGCGGACGATATTGACATCACCGAAAGATCCCCGCAAGCCATTGTAGAGCCATTTACGGCATTTGAAGACCAGACAAAACGAGTACGTTTTCAAGTAAGTAAGGACAAGACCAAGTGCATATATGATGTCAACAAACAAGAAATTATCTGCTCAAAACATTGGACAGAACATCACTGTTGATGACTACAATCTCAAGATAGTTGAGGAGTTTACCTATCTTGGAGCAAACACAAGCCCCACAAATGGCACCTTTGTGGAGATCAGACGCAGAATAACCCTAGCAAACTGCTGCTACTTCGATTTGGCAAAACAACTAGCTTCAAAACTCTTCACTCGACTGACCAAATTAATGCTCTATAGAACCCTCATCTTACCAGTCAGCAGAGCAAATATTGGGTGCCTTTGAACGCAAAATACTTCGTCGGATATTAGGCGCCATATGCGAGGAGGGCGAATGAAGGATAAGATACAAGCACGAACTCTATGAATTGTACCAAGATGTGGATGTAGTCCAAAAAGCCAAGACACGCCGACTACATTGTTTCGGCCACATTGAGCGAATGGACAACAAGTCTTCAGCCAAGAGAATCCTCGAATCTCACCCCCCAGGTTTGAGATGCCAAAAAATGTCGAACCTCCAGTATAAAGACTAAGCTGTCGCCGATGCCAGAAAACTTTCTCTTCACAACTGGAAGCATCATGCCCGGGATCACAGAGGAATGAAGGTAGCCAAGGATCGGGAGCCCTTTAATTGAATTCAAAACGCACAGAGAATGCTTTTCTCTATCTGATATAACACTAGTGTAATGCCGGATCCGTGCCAGCAAATATTATATTTATCGATTCCTTTGAACCTTCACATTAGATCAAAAGAAATAAGAAAACAATAATAAAGCCTTTTTGCTTAAAAGTTCAGCCTTTAGTAGGAGCAAATTCCTATCCTATCTTACCTGATATTCAGGGAGTTCAGAAGCTATAAATCTGTTCGGATAGTTAAGTCCCCCTTATATGGGGGTTTAGCTTACGGTGGTAACTTTGCATTATTATACAGATCATGAACCTGAAAGGAAATTGGGACGCTAAATCAAATAGGCGGCCGAGAATACACAGCACTTTTTACATACCTTTGGACGACGCATTCCTTGCTATTTCTGAAGAGCTGAGAAGAATATACCCGAGAAGTGGACAAGAGAGTAAAATTAGTCACTGCAAGATGGGTGGCAATGTTGAAATACGTTGTTCAAGGCACGATTACTTTTCTAATTGCCCGTACCCCACAGACATTGTAGAAGACTGGGGAAATACTGAGAGAAGAACTCACAATGTATACTAGAAATACTGAATAGAAATAGTCCCCAGATGCGAGAGGTGATTTAAGTGGGTAGAAATTTCATACTATAAGGATTCAGTAGAATTTTTCGGAGACTTCCATCTTTCAAGGTAAGCATAGCAGCTTGGAGTTGAGAAATGATAACTGTGGTTTATTAACATCCTGTTAAGTAAGTCTGATTTAAGTACGCCTCACGGAGGGGTAATCTTTCCGCTATTATGGAACCCAGTAGTCAATGAGTGGGGTCAGAGTCACTGCTTACACAGACGATGTTGTATTACTAGCAGCAGGAAAATTTCTCTCAACTATAAGTGAACTATAAGGAAAGTCATTGAAAAGACTAACTGACTGGGCTAAGGAATGTAGTCTAAGTATCAACCTAAAAACGACGGAGTTAGTGCTTTTCACCCGGCATTCGAACTACCTTCCATTAAGGGAACATCCCTCAAGATCTCAGACAGGGCGAAATATCTAAAGCTGTGAAATAGTAAAAAATGCCTCGATTGTTTTTTACACTTGGACCGCATGTTCGGTAGAAATTCGGGTCCAGACCCCAAAATCATGATTTGGATGTACACAGTGATCGTTAGACCCGTAGTCACATATGGTAATTTGGTCTTTTGGCAAGCCTCCAGTAAAGCAATCAACCTCAATTCTGTGATAAAAATAGACTTGGATGCATTAGCACAAGTGGCGCAATGAGAATAATCCCAACAGCGGGATTGGAAACAATAGGCCTGTATATGCAAGGGTCTGCGGCAAAAATGTGTTCAGAATTAGCCAGTGGAATAGTTGGAAATCAAGTCCAATGTGACATGTTCAGATCCTGAGTAAATTCGCAATAACGAATGTCAGTAGCGCCGTGGCGTAAGTGGTTAGTGTGTCGGATCACTACGCACGAGGTTCCAAGTTCGAATCCCAGAAAATACCAAAAAGTTGTTTCACGGTCCCACCTCTCGCGAGCGTCTCAAACATCCGAGAGTATTGTTGTCACGAAAAAGCTTCTCAAATCGCCGTTCGGATTCGGCTTTAAACTGTAGGTCCCTTCCATTCGTGTGAAAAATATAACGCACACAACATGAGTGGTTGCGAGAAGCTAGGCCCTGGCACTTTAAAGAGCTGTTGCGCCAAATATTTGTATTTGTAATGTCAGTAGCGACCATCTGCTATCTTACCTTGACTTCATTAAACACTTCTCATGCATCTTTCCATACAGAGAAGAATGGGATACAGAAAAATTATTAGAAACCAATTCCGTTGTCCATTTATACAGATGGTTCGAAAGTGGACATATGCATAGATGCATGCGTCTTCTCGGAAACGTTTAATATTTGCAGCTCGATCAGACTCCCTGACCACAGCAGTCTTTTCCAATCGGAGATTCTAGCAGTGATGACAGCTGCCAATTTAGTTTCAATGACGCCAATATCACGAGCAGATATTACCATCCTCATTGTTAGCCAGCAGCTATACAAGTAATACCTGCTATAGATATAAAATCGAAACTTGTTTAGAGCTGCCGCGAAGAGCTCAAAGTTCCTGACTCGGTTTGAGCCGGGTCAACGGCCACAAGGCCGCCGCGGCTATTGAAATAGCGGACGACTTGGCAAAAAAAAGGGCTATACGCTGGAGCTTCAACGAGGTGACAAGTCAGTCAAGACTTCACTTTGTAACCTCAGAGGTATAGTATGTAGAATGACAGATTCTAAAGGCAGCAAACACCAGATGTGTACTACTTCCCTGTGCCTGTTAAATATCTCGTAGACTGTGACCAAGGTACAGGTAAAATAGGCGAACCCCATAGGCGGATCAGTAGAAATGCGGTGAAGTGGGAGGGTTGTGATCCCTTGTTTTCGGATCACGGCCTCGTGAAAAAAAGGAAGAAGAAGAAGAAGAAGAAGAAGAAGACTGTGACCAAGATACGATAAAAACAGAACCAAGAAACTGCTACAAAGGAGAGGGAATTCTTCTCCTTACTAATAAACATACCCACTGGTTACAATCTTCTAAGAAGTTAAAAATGAAACTAACTGATGACGATTTGTGCAGAGGGTGTAGCGACGAAGAACTTCATGAAGACACTTTTACTTTCTGTAAACCTGCCCGAGCCTCTGTTACCTAAGAAGAATTCTAGAAAGATACAAGACATTGAAGAGCTATCTGATGTTTCACTATCTAATCTTTACAGCTTTAAGGACATCAGACTGGCTAAGACCAATCAACAGGGATCCACAAGTGTAGGAAGGAAGAAACTCTATACCAAGATCACTGGAACATAACTTCAATGGGCACCACAATGGGTCCACATAGACCTGAGTGTGATGAAGAAGAATTAACTTCTCCATCAACCCACTTACCTAAGCTGATCTAAGTCTGGTTTTAGTAACTGATCACCATAACATATACCGCAATCGGCTCGACGTGGAGGAGATGCTTCGCCACCAAAAATATTGCTCACATTCTGCACTTTGTTGGCAGGTGTCTAATCCTGAAAGAAATAAGGAGGAGTTTCTTCGGCAGCGATACTCTTGCAGATACCCAAACCATGGCCCTGCTTAATGAGGTAGTAGTTTCCAAGCTGTACAACTATTCTAGTAGTAATCATGCATTAGATTACTGAGGAAGGATAATTGATGAAACTAAAAAATAAACAAATATTTGGCGCAACAGCTCTTGAAAGTGTCAGGGCCTAGCTTCTCGCCACCACTCATGTTGTGTGCGTTATATTTTTCACACGAATGGAAGGGACCTGCAGTTTAATGCCGAATCCGAACGGCGATTTGAGAAGCTTTTTCGCGACAACAATACTCTCGGATGTTTGTCAGACGCTCGCGAGAGGTGGGACCGTGAAAAAACTTTTTGGTGTTTTCTGGGATTCGAACTTGGAACCTCATGCGTAGTAATCCGACACACTAACCACTTACGCCACGGCGCCCACTCTTAAGTTCATTTATCTGGTTATTTTGTATGATTCTTTTAACGAATCTTTTACTGCAAACTTCCAAAAAAATAATTGTTAACCAGGCAGACGGCATTGCCATGCTTTTTGATTTTCTTGTTAAAAATATGTATAAACTGAAAATTGAAGCAAATAAAATCTAATCTAATCTAAAAATCGAATCCTATGTTAATATTTAAATTAATGCAATATTTAGAATAATGCAAAAGAATACAATACAACGTAGTCACTCAAAAAGGTTTTTATTTTCCTTCCCCTAAGCTTAAGTAGAGCTCACCAATTCTAAGCAACTTTCGTAAAGTAAGATATGATATGGATTTTATTTAAGATTGAAATTTCAAGCATCGTAAAGTATATATTATACAGAAATGCGGTTAAATCAGACGAATGCTAGTCTGAATCTGAGCTTCATCAGTTTTAAAATCCTAAGTCCCACTCTTAAATTCAAACACCAGACACTAAACTAGAAAAACGTAACACTATTCGCTCTATTGTAGTAAAGTGTTATCGTCAGATCAAAGATATAAGAAGGAAATTAACAATTAAATATTGCATACACTATCATCAAGTTCGCTGGCCAACTCTTTTGTTTTTCTTAATTATGCGTAGATTTCAAAATGAAGTCAACTATCCCCACGATTGGTCAATAAATGCAACTCCCTCCTATTACGGCTAATTAACTTTACCCTTTGTTTTCTTTTCATAATCAAGGCCTATGCAATGGGCACTTTTTTGCATCCACGACATGAAGAATCCAACACATGACGGAATAAACTTAATATGCAACCGCCATCACAGAAAAGAAGGAAGAAATAAGAAATAAAATAATATTCACCATCTCTCTACCAATGATATACAAGGACAACCTTCTTCAAGCAAACTCTTACTTTGTATAATGAGTACACATACATATACAAACGCATAGCAAAGTTCAAGCGTTTCATGTCATCATACCATCAGTGCCATGGTCTCCGTGTAATATCATACAATTATAGTTGCATTTTGCATCTTTAGTTACAAAAAGGATGTAGCAATGTGTGGGAATAATAACATGGCGCATACAATGCCCTATGTAATTGAATCTTTTGTTCTTGATGATGGATTTAAGTATAATTGTAAGACGAGTAGGCTATTTTTTTTAGGAAATTAATAAAGAAGAAGAGTTTAGCCACATTTTAGAAAGCTGCAAATTATCACTCACTATGGTGTCATAACTGCAACCATCACTCATGACTGTCCCTAATGAATCCATTTAAAAAAAGACGTGTCTATAGGATTGACCTCATTAAACAATCTCTCTCCACGTTGGTGCACAGCCTATTACCACTGTAAAACTATCTCTTTAATGAACTGCAATCAAGTCGCCTTAGGGGATTACATCTCATGGCAAGCAAATTGTATCTTTTGCTTCTAGGACATAACTCAGAGTTTGGTAATACTTGCGCCCAATTCGTCTTTCTAGTTTATAATACTCCTTGTAGTTCACCAAAGCTTAATAAATTTATATACACATGCACGTAGTTGTATTTAAACATGTGGCCAGTTACCTCTTGCTCATGGTAACTCGCTCTTTGGCTATAGCGCTCTTGTTCGATTATGAAGTAGAAAAATTTGTACCCCACATAGAACGACATGTTTACGTGCGAAAAATGCACGGCATGCAATGTCACGACAAAATTATGTTAAAATGGTTCTACATTAAAATAATACCATGTTCGTATCTAAAAATGTTGCTGGAAAGATGAAATGCCCGTTCCGTAGTTATAGAGTCTTGGGCGACCGTACCCTACAGATGCATAGAGATAGTAATAGTAACATGCTATGCTTTGGGTACTATTTAAGTTTTTTTTTATATTTTCAAGATGCGGGAAGTTCAAGATGATTCAGCATACTAAGATGATGAGATGGTCTTTGTAGTTTTTTTTTGTAGTGCAACTTTTTGTCTCTGCTTGCGACATGGAGCGAAGCTAAAGGATGCACATGTGCGCTTGCTATTTGAAGTCCCGGCAGAAAAAGAAAGACACACAAAAATATTTCATGACCAATAAGAATTATTATGGAGTAAATAGTTTATGTGGTAGGACATAATTTTTCCTAAACAATGTTGCAAGTGAGGACTCAGTAAGGTTATTTCTTGTGACTATAAATTACTAAACTCTCTTGGTTGGCTTATGCATTTCTTTTTGTAGTGATATATTGATGGTACCTTTTGAAGTTCAACAAAGCTTTATCCAAGCTATTAATCATATTTCTGATGTAAGCTGCTGGTACTCGTATGTTGGAAATTACTTTATTCATTGCAATACCCTGAGTAATTAGAATTATTATATTAGATGTTAGGAGTATCAGTGATGGACAGCCATCGCACGGAGGTGTTTAGATATGACAACATCCTTGATGTAGTACTATATAATACGCAGGATGAAGAGAATATCTCGTTTTACCCAATAATAGCTTAAGTTAAGGCATCAAGTATGTACTGGATGTTTTTACTTTTCTTTTTAAAACAGCGATGGCGTTTTCTTAGTTCGCGAACTCAGAAATGATCTACAACCTGTTAAACGAATGACATGCATGGGGTTCCAAAAAGAGGTACGGTGCGTCAGGTTAGAGGACCACGAGCTAGTAATATCAATTATAATCTATAATTTACAATCAGTCTCATAAATATAATTCCGCTGTGCGCTGAAAATTAGTATAAGGGTTTTAAAAATCCCTTCGGCGCGAATTATAATAAAAAAAAGTATCATACTATGTTAAAGAAATCGCATGATAGCTAGTCATCTTGTCTAAGATCTTTCCTGACATCGACCGGTTCGGTGATGTCCTTACCGACTTTGATGGAGCAGCGAGAGTTCTCCATCGTCATTCTGCACAAACGGATGAGCTTGGCAGGGATGCCAAGACTTCACATGGCTCTGTATACCTCGTCTATATACACGCTGTCATAGGCAACTTTGAAGTCGATGAAGAGGTGGTGCGTATCGATTTTATATTCATGGGTTTTTTCCAAGATCTGCCGTAGTGTGAATATTTGGTCAATGGTGGACTTTCCCGGCCTGAAACCGCATTGATAAGGACCTATCAGGTTATTGACAATCGGTTTTAGGCGTTCACATAATACGGCAGACAGGATCTTATATGCGATGTTGAGGAGGCTTATACTTCTGTAGTTGGCGCAGTTCAGAGGGTTTCCTTTCTTCGGGATCGGGAAAACGATGCTAAGGTTCCATTCATCGGGCATACTTTCGTCCGATCAGATTTTACAGATGAGCCGGTGCTCCTCACCAGCTCATCTCTTCCTGCCTTGAAAAGTTCAGCTTTATTGGATCTAAGTTCAGATATCGCTATCCTCACTTCATTCTGATCGAGTTGACGGGAGTCTTGACGGTCATCGTCACTGTTAAATGACTTATTCTGCTTGACAGCGGAATATTGGTCATCATCGTCGTTTAACAGTCCGCAGAAGTGTTCCTTCCATATCCTCAGCACTGACTGCGATTCTACTACTATATAGCCATTTTCGTCCCTGTAGGCTTCTGTTCTGGCTTTGAAACCCTGGCATGTTCTTTTGCATTTTGGTAAAACTTTCGAACACCATTCCTGTAATAAAGTCTCTCAATCTCCTCGATCGAGCGCTTTTCATGCTCTTTTTTCTTCTTTCTGAAAAGTCAATGTTCCTCTTTTCTCCTGCGCACGTAGAGCTCGTAAGCATCTCTAGTCCTTCTATGCAGTGCCGCTTTGTGCGCCTCTTGTTTTGTTTCCTGTGCTTGCCGGCATTCCTCATCAAACCAGGGGTTTCGTTGTGGTGGCCGAGAGAAATCCAGTTCATCAGAGGCTGCATTTCTGATGGTATGTTGGCAACGCTTCCACTGATCTTCCGTATTTGCTGCTGCTGGCATAGAACTAAGATTGAGATTAAAAGAAACTCGATCAGTAAAGTCTCTGGCGATTGCAGCCACCCGACGTCAAATTTCCTCACAGTATTTCGTTGATTTTGCTCCATTCTGTAAATCCGCATCCGTCCCTTGGCTACAACTAGTTAGTGTTCCGAGTCCACGTTAGCTCCACGGAAAGTCCGAACACCCAGAATACTGGAAGAGTGCCTTGCGTTGGTCGCAATGTGATTGATTTGGTTGACAGTTGGTTGACAGATCAAAGGAGAGCCATGTTCCCTTGTGAATATCGAGACGTGGGAACCGTATATTAGTTATTATACAAGAAAGTTTCCTCCCACCGCAAAGTCGACGAGCCTGAGTCTATTGTCGGATGTGATGTCGTGCATGCTGTGCTTTCCGATCGCGCTACTAAAGACGACCTCTCTTCCTAGGACAATTTTCACATCGCGCATATGGCATTGCTCATATGAGAAGTCAAAGCTGGTAGAAGTCATCCTTGGTCGCGTCGTCCATCTTCTCGTGTGGCGCGTGAGCGCATATCCGTATTAAGCTGATATTGGAAAATTTAGTCTTGATACGGATAGTCATAAGACGCTCGTTCACATGCGGGAAACTCAAGACTTCTTGCCTAAGTCTGCCTCCAATGACAAATCCGCACCCGAACAGATTCTGTCCTTGTTGTCTGTAGCAATCGCCGTAGTAAATGTCACCGTTTTTCATCCAGCCCATCCTATCGTACTTCTTGGATCGTGGTGATGTCTGCTTTAAAACTTTCAAGAGCCTCCGCAAGTTGTTCGGCTTCACGTGGTTTGTAGAGGGACCTACTTTACTTTACTTTACTAGAGCCTTGTACGCACTGCGACCTATAAGATCTATTGTGCCAGCCCGGTGTTTAGCTGAGAACTTAGTTAAGGCTCTTGATAAACCTCAACAAAGCTGCAGGCTCAATATTCCAGAAGTCAGGGGGACTCAATAAAGCTCTTCCGATATGGAGAAGGGTCATAGGGCATTCACAAAAAATATGTTCTGCGGTCTCTTTTTGCTCTCCACATAGCCGGCATTCGTCTGTATCTACTCCTATCTTGTACAGATGGTACCTGAATGGGCAATGACCAGTCAAGTAGTCTGTTAAGGTTATTAGGTCTGCTTTCCTAAGCTCGAGTAGCTTTTTAGCCTTGTAGCGGTTGAGATTAATGAGCTTCTTTGCCTGTCTTAAGCCCTTGAGTTTGGCCCAGTACTCTGCATGCTGATTATCTTCCCATTTCTTTATTTTGATGTTTACGCTACTCGCTAGTGGGCGACTAGCGCCTCTTCTCCCTAAGCAGTCTGCCCGTTCGTTGCCCTCGAAGCCTACGCGTCCTGGTATGCAGACATGAAGATCCTTATCCTTTTTACGTTTGCTTGTAACCGAAGGTTTTTTACATGGTAGGAAATTTAACCCGACGGCACAACCCCCAACCTTGAGGACCAAGATGTTAAAGTCAGAAATTAAATGTTCGTGATCATTGATATTAGCGGTTCGGTTAGTTTTTGTTAAAGCATAAAATTCGTAAGGAATTTTTGGGAGTAGGTTTAGTGCGCAATCTTCTTACATATTAATAGTAACCAGACAGCCACTTTGAGAAACACCGCTAGAAACGCTGTGGACGATCAAAGTTGTTATAATCAACACGAGATCTTTGGAAATGTGACGTGCATTTTGATAAAACAAAGGCTGCATATGCGAGTTGGTTAAATTTCGCATTACGTCGTGGATTTCGTTGAGTTTAGCAGTGGAGTTCGATGAACCAGTTGCAATTAAGGTTCGCTTCAGCTAGAGTGGCAAAGATTTTTTTTAAGTCGGTCGTTAATGAGGTGATGGATAAGTTGAAATTGTCACAAAACGTTGAATTACGTATGACGGAGCTGTTGATCATTCCCCGCTCGACCTTTAAATTTTTAAAGAGAGATTTGAGCTCGCTATGAGAAAAATCGAGGGAATTGTTGATAGTTCGCCGTTGCTGACAGTTCGTCGCGAAAAAGTCACAGGTTTTCGAGTTATGGACGCGAACCGTTTTGTTGTAGGAAGTAACCAAGTCCGAACAAATCGCAAAGCTGTTGGTTGTTACACTAAATAGCCATCATTATGTGCGAGAGGAAAGTGGTTTTGCAAAAGTACCAGGAGTTCTTTAACAAAACCGACATCTTCAAATCCATACAATCTCCTGAATCATGCAGTGCAATGGTGATGGCAAGTAATACAATAGTCAGGATATTTGCGTGAAAGATCAAAGTGAAATCTCAAACAGGTGAGTAAATGTGAGTATCTGGTATTTGACCACGAAGGGCTGCTTCATCGTAAAGGACCCCTCGAAACAAAAGTCACTTAAAAAACACAGCTTCTCAGTTCATTTTTGGGGAGAAAATGAGAAATACCATACAGTACACCAATCTATTCGAAAACAGGTTTCTACTTTTTTCAACTTTCCCCCAACTGTTCACTGAATTAGTGCCGACAGCATGTGCGATAGTCCATTACATTTGCTCATAAAAATTTATACCACCAAGGCCAGCAACTCCTTTATGCTTCTTAGTATCAACTGACGTAGACGTGGACGTTTCCTATCCAGTTGCGATCTCACCACCTCCTCCCGCCTTCATATTGAAATATTTTCCTCACATACACCATATAAAATGAACTCTTTAAACAAATAATCAAGTCATGTCCATCTCATTAACATCCCTCAACGATGTCTGAAACCATATTTTTCCCTATCCTCACACTTAAGTCAACTCAAGTCTTCAGCTCGTTCACATTACATTGACTGACTGAATGTTGCTCAGCACAATTTATTAAAAAAAAAAAAAAAACTAAACAAAATGGAAGAAGAAAAAAAAAAGCAGATACATTCTACGAGCACTTGGCTGATGTATCCCCCAACATGACGACGGTGTGTGTGGAGGACAAAATTTGTTTTGCCTGTCCTTGCTGTGGCATCATGGAGATGGATGTTTGTGGTTCTTTTGCCTTTTTTAATTTTTTCTTACACCTCTCTCTGTGTGTCTGGGCTCAGATGGCCGACATGATGTGTGCAAAGTTCCCGCGCGCCGGGGAGATACCAGAGACCATCTCTAAAATTAAGTGTTGGGCTGTTAGTTTATTGGTCGTCGCGTCGCGTCGCTTGGGAATGGATGGACGCTGAACGTAATACCAGAAGTTCGTATTACTTATTTGTTCTTGCCAGCCATACATTATTATTATTATGATTATGATTTGAAGAGGCACGAGGGATGTTATCTTTGTTATGCGGTTCCTTCTTTCACATATTTTTAAATGCAAGCCGTTCGGAATCATACATACAAAGCAGTGCACATACTTAATTTGCATACAGCAATGACACCATAAGCCACCATCTTAATTGCATGTCTCCTCCTGACCACTGTGTCGGTCGTCATAGTAATATTTTGAAAAAATTATCTACTTCAGCCAACAGTGGTGTTTGCTGTGTGAGCCATGATGGTGGTGAATTGGCGCAATTGTTACAATGCGTGCACAGGCAAATTGTTGGCTCATAAATTGCGGACAATATAATTGCATGGAATTAAATTCACACCATGTGTTGTTCGCACTGATAAAATAGCAAATTAGTTGCCATGTATCCGATGTCTGTTACAGTCATCATTGAGATCGAAAAACATTGTAGTAGAGGTGGTATTTATTTCATATTTTATAGGGCGCTGTTGGATTGTTCGGCAACATTTATCTAAGAGAAGCACACTGACAAATATACCGAAGACTCTTAAGTTGTATAGGTCTAGTAGTAGAGCTAGAGCCGGTACCCACCAAAACACCACTACCAGGCACTGTTTAATTTGGATAATAATAGCAATCATTTCTGCTCACCCCACCAAAGTGATGTGTAAACAGCAGTATCCCAGCTTAAAGCGTACTTGAACGGAATGTGCGGAACTCACAAGCCAACATCAGAGGCACAACCTATCAAAAGACCGTAGAACTGCTTGCATACGCCCGACGATACTGGCTGTCACCAATGCGTTTCCAAGCATTAGAGCGGAAGCAGCCAAAATGGGTTTAGCTACAAGCGAGGGCAAAATCAGGTATATGCTGTCAACAAGAAGGGACAATGAACACCGACGAATTGAACAAAATGTCACAGTGGACAGCTATAACTTCGAGGTAGTAAGGGAATTTGTTTACCTTGGCTCTGCTATAAACTCTGAGAACAACATGAGCGCAGAAATCAAACGAAGAATAGCTCCAGTCAATTGCTGTTTTTTTGGACTTATAAGGCAATTCAACAGTAAAGCTCTATCTCAAACAACTAAGGAGAGTCTGTGTAAGACGCATTCGTGCTTTATGGCGCTGAAACATGGACTCTATTGAAAGGGGATGAAGATATCCTTGGTCACTTCGAGAGAAAAGTTCTTCATAAGATATTTGGTCCCGTTTGCGTTGACGGTTTTTGGAGGAGAAGATTCAACGACGAACTACACAGGCTGTACGGCGATACTGACCATGTCAAAAAACTGTGAATCGAACATTTGAAATGACTAGAATATGTAAGCGGATGGATACCAATGCAGCGGCCTGCAGAGTCTTCGAATCTGTCCCGGAGTAGAGGGCCTCCGCGTCATAGTTAGCAACCTGGACTAACTTGGAGCGCAACTGAAGGCAGTTAGCTAAAGACCGGACTAAATGGAGAGGATTTTTGGTTGAGGTCCAGCTTCACCTCGAACTGTAGCGCCACCTAAATAAGTAACTAAGCTTAAATCGAATGAGACTGCTGTGGCCAATCGTTGTACTCATCCGCATTGGTGAATTTTTTGGGCGGGAAAGCATACTATTTGTTTCACATTGCAGCAGACTTAACCCTTATTCGAAAGCTCTGTAGGAAAATATAGATGGTAAGAACATCATTAGGCTACCTCAGATACAAAAACTGAAACTCGGCGATTTCAGACCATTCTTGAAAACATCTAAAACAATCGTCAAGATTCGAGATACGATGCTAAAGGGATTTCGGTTCTCCAGGAAATTCAAAATTGTCATTAGCGATCGTTAAGAATGGAGGAAAAAAGGTCTCAACACACCATTCAAGGCACAAATCTGGTTCATAGATGGCTCCAAATTTGAAGATGGCAGACTCGGAGCAGGGGTCTATGGCCCCAACTTTCAGCGTGCGGCAGCGCTTGGTAAATCACCTACCGTCTTCCAAGCAGAGGTCCATGCAATAGAACTATGCACTCGGGATGCATCTATAATACATCTGACAGTCAGACAACACTAAGGGATCTTAATACCTATACGGTAGACTCAAAGCTCGTGTTCGGCTGTCTCAACCTCCTTGATAGCTTCGGTTTCACAAATCAGGTTACCATAGCATGGATTCCTAGACACGAAGACTTAGAGGCGAATGAACGAGCAGACAGCCTGACCAGGAGAGGCGCTGGCTGCAAACTCATCAGTTCTGAACCCTACTCGGGGTACCACCCAGTGGTATCCACTCCACAATTATAATATAATACAAAAGGACTAGCCGAATACTGGGCCAACCAAAGGGGCCTAAGACAAGCGGAAAAGTTCATAAACCCCAACAGAAATAGAGCCAGCGAGCTACTTGAATTCAGCAGAGATGATCTGCGAACTCGAACGGGCTACATAACCGGACATTGTCCACTCAGACACCATCTGAATAAAACAAAATTATCAGATACAGCCATGTGCAGACTCTTCGGGGAACCAAGAGGAACAGCAGAAAATATTCTTTAAGAATGCACAGGGACCGTAAAGAAACGATTAATCTATCTAACGTGGATCTCGATGGGCCCATGGGATCTAAGACATAACAGATCTTATAGGTCGCAGTGCAATTGTGCCCCAAACATCGTATCATATCGTCAGCGTCAGAAATGTCTGAGACAAAGAAGTATCTTGCAACAAAGTTCCTTAACTCCATTCTTTAATAAATTATGTAGGTTTGGTTAGGTTAGAGTAAAATCTACCTGAGTGCTTTCCATATGGGCCATGCGATCCATTGCGTTTCCCTTTTTAAATGTGGAGCCTATAAAAAACCTTTCGGTCGGTTCTGTTACAAACTAACCTGCGCTCTTTACGAACGATGTCATATTCCTAAGTGGAACTTGCACAAGACCACTTAGTTGTTCAAAATCCTGTTTTCCATATGGCAGAGGTGGCGATTTTGAAAAATTGGGCAATCTCACAGCAAGTGCTTGATAGGTTAGGTTAGGTTGAAGTGGCTGGCAGCTTACGCCAACAGACATAGACCAAGAAAGGTCTGATGTGGTACCACGAAGGATCATGTAATCCCAGCCTACTCTTTAGAACCAATTAGAGCTTCTGATGAAGCGAAGGAGGCTCCTGATGTCTGAATCTATCAGAGCGCCTAAATGGTTAAAATAGCGAGCTCCTAGGTGAAGCTTTCTTCTATGAGAGAGAGCTGAACATGTACAAAAAAGGTGAGAAATAGTTTCTTCCTCTTCTTCGTCCATGCAGCTTCTGCAAAAATCATTTGAATATACGCCAAGTTTTGATGTGCCAAGTGATTTACAGTTTCTATCTATTCCACATATATCTCGACAGCTCCTGCAGTGGTCGGGTGAGTTGATGCCTAGTCTGTCGGCTATTAAAGTCTATCGTGTAGTATACTATCAAGATACGAATTCATTTTTTATTCATCGCCAATAGGCTTTTGGTTCTATCTTCATCTAATGCCGGCCATAAGCTGCGAGATATGATACAGACGGCTCTGGCGGACCATGCGAAGTTGATTGGTTGTCTTGTTGTAAGGTCTTCTTATTACACTAATAAGAACTTCTTTTGATACCTGAGTATGTTCAAAGTCGAACACTGATCCATGTTTAGCTAGTTCATTTGCTATCTCTTTTTCCTCTATATTCCTTTGTCCAGGAACCCAGCAGAGAGTTACTTCATAGGTACCGCATATTTTGTTCAAGGTGATGCGGCATCTGGAAACTGCTTTCCTAACTTCTTCGCTGCCTAGTCCCTTCATTGCCACTTAACTATCCACGAAGATCGTAATCTCGGTAATCTTTCACTGGCGAAGATTTCGGCTTGAAAGATACTGCAGTCATTTGGGAATTTATTTGAGTCGTAGATTTTGAGTATCTTGAAGAAAACTCGAGGGCCGGTTCCAATTTCTATCTTAGTGTCCGAAAAGAACATCCAACATCGGCGCAGCGTATTGAACAGAATGCCACAATAGACAGATATAATTTTGAGGTAGTAAAAGACTTTGCTTACCTAGGCTCTATGGCGAGCTCCGCAAATGACACAAGTAGGGAGATCAAACGAAGAATTGCTCTTGCCAATCGCTATTTCCATGGACTATGAGGGCAATCGAGTAACAAAGCCCTATCTCAAGCTACTAAGATAACTCTGTATGTCGCAGAGGCATGGACTTTGCCCAAATCGGATGAGGATGCCCTTGGTTATTTGAGAGGAAAGTTCTTCGAATGATCTTTGGTCCTGTATGCATAGATTGCGAGTGGAGGCGAAGGTACAGTACCGCACTATAAGGCCTATATAATGGAATTGACTTAGCCAGAAGTTCACATACAGCGACTAAGATGGCTGGGTCATTTAGAGCGGAAGGGGTCAAACGTTCCCGCCAATAAAGTCTTCGAATCCACCCCGGATGGACGGCGCAGTAGAGGACGACCTCGCGGTAGGTTATGCAAGCAAGTGGAGAGGGATCTCAACCAACTTGGCGTGCGAACTGGAGGCAGTTGGTTCGTAACTGGGTTGGCTTGAGAGGTTTGTTGTTGGGGCCCAGGTCCACTTCGGACTGTAGCGCCACCTAAATCAGTGAGTTATTCAACGAGTGTTGTTGAATATCATCCATAAGAGTCTGAATGATTCAGACGAATATTATTGTTGGATGCAAGATTGCATTCCATTTAGTACAAGGCAAACTTTGATGTGGAAATTCATTCGTAGTTTCGGATTCTTCCCATTCAATAGGGTACATCAGAAAACACTCTGTAAATCATGTTATAGTATTCCCGTATTTCGTATAAAACAGCATTCAAGAGATTTACCACTTCAAACTACCGCAGTTGCAGTGCGCATTCATTATCCAATTGACTGTTGCAGAGCCAGAGCCGACATAAATACACACACATTATGTATGTAAGTATAACACATCTCTATCATTCAACAATTTAACAATTATTTTATTGCTTTACAGCGTGGAACTCTTCTCTATTTCTCCGTAAGATGTCAGAACACTTCAATTTGTGAATGTTGCGATTCTGAGAAAAAAAAAAAAAAAGAAAACAAATTCAGCCAAACACACAGATACTGGTGTGATCATAAAATGGCTCTCATAGTTTATCTTCGGGGGGAGGTGGTGTTTTTATTGCAGTTCATATCCTTAAGTTAACAATTTTATTGGATGGGATCGTCTCGAGTTTGCTTGGAAATATTTGCATACGCTTACGAAATTCTCTCGAAATGTTAGTTGTTTGCATTTAGGACTTGGTGTTTGGATTTGTGCATTTGAAAGTCGGAATAAGTCTGCTGGAAGTGTAATTTACGTAAAAGGGGTTAATTGTTCGACGTAAGCATTGCTAATTGCTAAATTGTGAAGCTAATGATTCTGTTTAACATATTGTGGACTAACTGGATGTTGCTTACTTGAGTTAAAGGATTACGTTCTTCATCACATACCTGAAAAGATATAGAATAATTCAATTAGATTTAGTTTATGAAAAAATTAATTACAAATATTAAAAACAAATGGAAAAAGATCTGCGAGATAAGATTTACATAAATTAAGACATTTAAGGAATATCGTCAAAGAAGGATTGACGTTGCATATTTCTTAAGCTCTCCTCTTTGTGAAGATTTCTATCAGCTCTGTACAAAATTTCATTGACCATGCAGTCATCTAGATACATATGGTATTCAAAAGCTATAGCCTTCTGGTCGCTCTATGATAAGAGCAGGTCTATTTCCCTGGTTATGCATAGTCGCAGTGACGCAAGGATCACCTCTGGCATGATTGCCAAGCACTGCGCGACGCAGATTGTTACGGGGTACTTCGCAAGTACTAGTGCAGAAGTTGAATCTGTCCGTCGCCTGCTATGTGATTGTCCTCTTCTCTCTGTTAGAAGAATTAGAACTCATTGTAATTACTTCTTCACGAAATTGGAGAATCTATTTAAAGTTGGACTGAAGAATCTTCTGCGATTTATATCACTGGGTAGTTCTAAAGCAGTAGTTCTTCTCTTTTCTTTATAAGATCCTCCCTCAATGAATAAGCTACATGATAGTGAAAACTGCATTAGAATTTTTCAGGGGCTTTCGAGACTGTCCCGTTGGATAAGGTCTACAAATGGACGTACCCACACTCCCTTTTGTTCTTTGTAGTGATAATACTGAAACTTAATTAGCGCAAAAGCGCCGTTTTAATACCATAACTCAAGTGACCGCTCGGATGTAAAACGGGCGTTAACTTGCAGGAAAAGGGAAAAAGGGTAAAAATTATTCAAATCCACTCCATTACATTGAGGAAACTGATAATATCCCCATGCTTATTACCGCTAATTCTAACATATTAGGTTGTCAAAAAAGGGTTAACCTTATGCGCGTAGTCTGGCCATGCATAGAGCCGGACACTTGTAAGGGAAGTGTAGAGTTGTTGCTTTCTCTCAAGAAATATTGCAGTGACAGTGCGCATTAAATAAAATGCATATTCTGGCCGCATGAACCCAAGAACTCTTCCAATATCTGCACGGTTTCTGTTTAACAGTTCTTGTGTTCTTTTTGGTGGGCGCCGTGGCGTAAGTGGTTAGTGTGTCGGATCACTACGCATGAGGTTCTAAGTTCGAATCCCAGAAAACACCAACAAGTTTTTTTACGGTCCCACCTCTCGCGAGCGTCTGACAAACATCCGAGAGTATTGTTGTCACGAAAAAAGCTTCTCAAATCGCCGTTCGGATACGGCACTAAACTGAAGGTCCCTTCCATTCGTGTGAAAAATATAACGAACACAACATGAGTGGTTGCGAGAAGCTAGGCGCTGGCACTTTCAAGAGCTGTTGCGCGAAATATTTGTTTTTTTTTTTGTTCTTTTGCAGTAGTATTTGGGCCGCATCTGCCTGGAAATGACTCATTGATTGAGTAGCTGGCAGGCTTCATGTCTAGCAAGAACTTCCGCCTTAAAGACGCTGCACGAATCAGGAAGTCAGTAGGTTAGGTTAGGTTAGGTAGATGGGTGTCTTGTGACAAGGAGTCACTGCTCACTCAGACCAACAGTATGGGTCCATTGTACCCAATCATTTAACCCTGGAAACGCTGTAGAAAGTCCGCTGTAGAAAGTCCGCTGTTAAAATTGCCCAGAAAATGAATCTCAGGGGGTCCATCAGCTCAACATTACCAAAGTCCTCCAGCTTCGAGAAGAAGTAAATACCAAGAGTTCTCATTCTTCTGGCGGGTAGCGCAGGATAGTCACATAACAAGTGCGAACAGATTCAATTTCTTCTTCGTCCCTGCAACTTCTGCAGTAGTCGTTATGGGGCACCGAGTCACTCCACGTGAACGCCAATGGCACAATGTCCAGTAATTATGCCGCAAATGACCCGTGCGTAATAACGACTAAGTTTTACCAGAGAGATTGATCTCTTGTTGCTGTAGGCCGGCCATAGCGCCCTGGCCGTCGCGCATTTGTCCATATGAACCCAGCGTCTGTTTGCTCGACTGGTGGCTTCATCCTCTATTTTCTTCCGTAAGGAATGGATTGGAGTTGCTACAGAGGAGAGGGCCCGCGATAAGTGCAGCGCCGACCCTTTCCTAGTAAGCTCGTCAGCCCTTTCTTTACCTTTGATATCCATATGCCCTGGTACTCAGCAGAGGGTCCCCGCATTGGCTCTAGATATCTCGTTTAAGAGTGATTTGCAGCTTCTTACAAGCTTCGATCTAATTACAGCAGAGTCCAGAGCTTAAACGGCATCCTGGCTGTCTATATAGATAGTGATCATTTTACCAACGATATTACTCTCGCGTATAATTTCAACAGCCAGTATAATGGCTGTGACCTCGGCCTGAACGACGCTGCAGTCGCCGTTTATTTCTAGGGCTTCACAATAAACTCCAGCTCCCGTGCCAATGTCCATCTTAGAACCGTCGGTATAGAAAACTAACTGCTTTTTCTTCATGGTTCTTTGGTTCTTCCAGTATATTCTATCAGAAATTCTTGTAGTGAATCTCCTTTCAAATGCCAGCATTGGATTCATGTGATCAGTTTCCGCCAATCCACTGGTAGTCCCGCATCGGGGCAGGATGGTGGCATGGCCGTAAACACTCGATGACCACAATCGGCCTTCTCTCAGTCTTACCGCGGTTTTAGCCGCCAGACTGCTGCAGTATATGTCAAGCGGAATGAAACTAAGCATGGTGTCCATTTCCGCTGTTGGTATTGTTCTCATTGAACCCATGACTCCGATGCACGCCGCCCTCTGGATTTTTGTGAGGTTTGAAGGCTGGTATTGCTTCTCAAGAACCATCCACCATACTACTGAACCATATGTGGGAATGGGTCTAACAACCGCCGTGTATATCCAGCAAACCACAGCTGGTTTGAAGCCCCATGTATTACTGAAAACCTTTTTGCAGGGGTAGAAAGCTACGCTTGCTTTTTGACGCGTTCGGCAATATTTTCCTTCCAGTTTAGTTTGGAATCTAGATTTACGCCCAGATATCGAGCTGAACTTGAGATACTTACGAGTAGTTCAATACCACCGATATTTGGGGGCCTGAAGGTAGGGATCGATCTCATCTTAGTGAAAAGAACTACCTCCGTCTTTGAGTGGGCGCCATGGCGTAAGTGGTTGGTGTGTCGGATCACTACGCATGAGGTTCCAAGTTCGAATCCCAGAAAATACCAAAAAGTTTTTTCACGGTCCCACCTCTCGCGAGCGTCTGACAAACATCCGAGAGTATTGTTGTCACGAAAAAGCTTCTCAAATCGCCGTTCGGATTCGGCATTAAACTGTAGGTCCCTTCCATTCGTGTGAAAAATATAACGCACACAACATGAGTGATTGCGAGAAGCTAGGCCCTGGCACTTTCAAGAGCTGTTGCGCCAAATATTTGTTTGTTTTTTGTTTGCTTTGAGAGGTTCACTCCCAGCCCTTTGCTGCTGACCTAGTTATCCACTAGTTGTAGTGCGAGGTTGAGCCTTTTACTTAGGGTTGGAGCAAATTTTCCCGAAAGCAGGATAATGACATCGCCCGCATAGGCTGTCACGTTGAAGCCGTTTTCCTTCAATATTACCAAGATCTCATCTACCACAAAGAGCCATATTAGCGGGGACAGAGCTCCACCTCGGCGTGTTCCTCCGGACATTTCCTTGCGTTGAAAATATAATCAACGGTAAGACATGGAAATATTGAGGGTATTAGAGAATATCCCCGCCTCCATTCCACAGTCCATTTTTGAACGGCCGCGTCGATGAAAATTGTTGTTTCGAACTCATTTGTCATTTCGCATAATTCCCATTTCGCTCTGGTTGGCAATCTGACCGTGAAGTTATTTCTAAAATTAACTGTGGGAGTTATATAGTCGGTAAGATTAGCTGCCAGATCCCGTGGTAGCAGATTCAGGATCCTGTTGTGACCATAAGGTTGTTGTGACCAGCATCCTGTTTCTCTTAGTCTAACCGCACTATATGATGATAGCTACACAATATGAAGATCGAGAGGTAAAAGGAGCAGGATTACGTTCAAGGCTTCGGTTGGACATGTTCTTATGGCCCTCGTTGGCTCTATAGCCGCAGTTCTTTGCACTCTGTTAATAAGTTTGATGTTGTATGCTTTCCTTAATGCAGGCCAATGGACTAGCAGTCCATAGGAAAGTATGGGACACACCACAGCAGTGTACATCCATATGATCATCTTCGGGCGAAGTCCCTACTTCTTAAGAAGGTTTTGCTACAAACATAGAAGCCACGCAGGCTTTCTTTAGCCGCTGCTCAATGTTAAGCTTTCTTTGGATCAAGTACCACACCTAGGTACTTGGCACTGAAGAATAAGGAGAGTAATTAATTGCTTAGCCGTTAAGGTGTGAAGGTCGGTATTTTGGTTTTAGTGGTAAAGAGCATTAGTTCAGTTTTGCTTGGATTGACGCTGAGTCCACATCCAGTGGCTCATTTGCTAATCATGTCCAGGCTACCTTCCATAATCTCACTGATTTCTGAAGGAAATATCCCTGATACCAGTATTATTACATTATCCGCATACGCGGCAAGCTTGACTCCATCTCTAACAAGTCTACACAGGATTTTGTTAATTACAATAAGCCACAGAAGAGGAGATAAGACCCCACTCTGAGGAGTTCCACTTACGACAGGTATAATGGAACTGCTGCTACCGAGAGTCGATTGAATGGTTCTAGTTCTTGGCATAGTCAATATCCATTTGCTAATAAATTCCTCCACACCCAGTTGGATAAGAGCTTCCTGAATCGATTCCGTGCTGGCGTTATTGAAAGTGCCTTCAACGTCTAAGAAGATGGCTATGGTATATTGCTTGTTCTGTTTGACTCTCGTGTTTTATGTTCATAAAAACATTTACACCAACCATCTCTCCCATTAAACATATTAAATCCTGAAGGAATTGAGGTCAAGATCTACACACTCTCCTTCCTCACATGTCCTAATTTCGTGCTAGCAATCTACAATGTTGCAGCAATCTACAATGTTGCAGCAATCTGCATCTTCTGTATTATAATCCATAGAAGCTTGCTTGAATGCATTTCCTCTCTGAAGTGAAAGCGTCATTATCACCCACGAAGAAACCACAAACAGGAGCGCGCACAAACAATAACCGTCTTCGTGTCGGCTGTAAGTTCTTTTCATTGTTAAATCCGTTCAATTTTATCATCACTCAAAAATCACCCAAACACGATTGGCCCAATTCGCCGCTCCAGAGCTCACTCAGGGGGTTTCCCGTCCCCCAACCACGAAGTGCGGTAGCTTCATTCTCATATAAAACTTTTTCCTTGTTTCTATTGCGATCGGTTAATTTGCAGATTACTTTTCCGCCACCGAAATGAAGTGGAAGGCAATCCAGACATGTATCCAATCCTCCATAGATTGGCAATAGAAATTGATTGGATGTGTGGGACTTCCTTTCGCACTCTCCCAGTTCAAAAGATACATTTCTGTTTGTGATTCCACCGAACAGTTCATCAAGGTAAAATCATGTTAGCTTAATTAACATGGTTCATTCCCAATTTCCCTCTTGAATTTATAATATTTAAAAGAAACTAGCGCTGTCTGTCGGTGTATGCATTTGGTTTTGGTAAACGGATATGGTTTCGCAAAAAACCGTGGCGGACTTAATGAATCAATTTGATACGTCCTGATGTCATAACACAAGTAACAACAGCACCGGTGTAAAGAAATTGCAAATGATACAGCTTCACGATGGCATGGCATATACATATATATATATTTTTTTGTTTCATTGTGTTTCGCGTAAATTTTCGTTTTCATTTGATTACGGGTAGCACATCTATGGCAATGGTTCCGTGTGCTTCGCGAAGGTGCTGCAGGCTACAAGAGCCCATTCTGGTCATCCTTTTTCCTTGTTTGTCGCTACAGACGAGAATAGTTATGGGCTTCAAAAAGTACGTCGTTCTAGCCAGCTCGATCCTACCTCTAGTAACATACTCCAAGTAGGCTAATGTCCTGGAATTTGATTCAAAGACTCTACATGTTGGAACATTTCTATTCATTCATTCCCAGCTATCTCAATCGAAGAAGTACATTTTTTTTCTAGACCTCTATACACCATCGAAACAAGGAATAATTGATAGCGCCCACACATCAGGACTTGAATGCAACCAAGTGATTGCACAACAGAACCTGGAAAGGATAGACAGAGAGAGACAGATTGAAAGATTGGTGTAGTGATTTGAAAACTAGGTTCACTACATGGGTGCCTTGTCACAATAAGTCAATGTTCCCTTAGACCAACAGTTTGAGTCCATTCTACCCTGTAACGCTTCAAAAAGATATATTCGCTCACTTAAAACGGTTATGATCTAAAAAAAAGCAATCATAACCCTTCCACTTCACTGCATTTCTACTGATCCGCCTGTGGGGTTCACCTGTTTGACCTCAGAAAATATCGGCAGGCCTCCCGATTTTGGATCATTTTGTTATTGAGGCAAAACAAATACTGTCGTTGCGTTTGTGTGATCCAGGCGTTTATACGCCTGCCTTTCTTTTGCGATGTCTTTGGAACGTTCAAATGATCTCTTTCCTGAACGTTTCAATACCAGTTGAGTCGGTCGCGCTCTATTTTTCGTGAGATGGTTTCTTTGACGTGAAGGCTTTCACGAATCTTCGAACTTATTACTTGCGAACTACCAAGAGTCTTCATTCTTCTGATGGAAAAGGCAGGACAATCACACAGCAGGTGGCGGACAGATTCAATTTTTTCATTCCTGCAGCTCCTGCAATAGTCGTTATGCTGTACACAGAGGAGTTCCGCATGAATACCAATGGCAGAGTGCCCAGTAATTATACCGGAAATGACCAGTTTCACCAGAGGAAACCTTGGCAAAGTTTGATTGTATCAGTCACCTCGTTTTCTCTTATGCACCCCCCACTATTCCACGGTGCACCTAGGTATAAGGGTTTGATTGAAACAATCACACTACCCAGTCAACACCTTATGCACAGCAGTGCTTAGAGCCCCCAATACTTGTTTGTACACTATACCTCCCCGGTACACCTTAACTTTAGGGTCAAGGACATTGAGTTAGTTACCCTTTCAATCCACTATTCTATTCTCAGCCAGTACCCTGCTGAGAAAGTTAAAGGTTCCCCAGTAATCCGGTGATTCCTTCGGTCCTAACTCGATGTGGTATCACAATGAACCCAAGTGGTGTAAGTGTGTCCTGACCTTGTCAGGATATAGTAGGAGGCTCCATATAAGGAACTTTATATTTCCGAGTAAAGAGGACTAGTTCTGGTTTGTAGGGATCAACTCACAGTCGACTGCTTGCGGCCCATTTGGGGAGCAAGAGAAGAGCATATTGAAGGAGTTGTCTAAGAGTACCAGGGTGTTTACCTGAGGTAGAAATAGCAACATCATATGCATAGGCAATCACTTTGCATCGCGTCTTCCTTCCAGGTCGACTAGTACCTCATTTATTACCAGATTCTAGATAAGAAGAGGCAGGACACCACCTTACGTTAGGCTAGGTTAGTGGGCTGGTGTAGGGACGGAAGTCCTCTACACCACACTCAGGTCAGCATAGACCCATTGTGATACCCATGGAGGAAAAGAAGATAGAAAAAGAAAAATCCCTTCCCCGTGAAGAAAAACAAACGTCTCTGTACGTAGCCTGTTAGAAAGCATATAGTACTTACTGTGCCCGAGATACAAATCATCCAGAGGATGTCAGCTTTCTCATTCCCTGGTATGCTTTCATATCCAGGGACCCAGCAGAGCTCCACCTTGTGCTGTGTTCCAAGAACCTTGAGCTCTTCTCTACAACAATTCACAAGCTTCGATTTTACTTCTATAGCAGATATTGCTTTTATCGCTGCCTGGCTGTCAATGAAAATGGTGATATCCACACGCGGTATTGCCCTCATCGTTGTCTCACGGACCGCTATTGTCACTGCTAGTACCTCCGCCTGGAAAGCGCTGCTGTAGTTCGGAAGCCTGACTGACAAGGAGATGCCAAGCATTTCAAAGAAGACGCCTGCGCCAACACCCGTTTCCATTTTGGATTCATCGGTGTACACGGCTATGGTTCTCTGGTTGGGCGTTCTGCCTGTTTTCCATTCTTCTCTGCACGGGAAGGTGCTAAAAATGGTCTTTTGAAGTCTAGGTGTGGCGAAGTGTAGTCCGTACTAGATACATTGCCCAGGTATCTGCGTAGAATCACAGTATGACCCATTGCATTTGCTCTCCAGTTATCTGTTTGGCTTAACCTTGCGGCACTTATAGCCACTGATGCTTATATAAAGATGTCTAGCGGAAGCAGGTTGAGGATGGCCTCGAGTTCTGCTGTAGGTCTGGTTCTCATTGTACTGGTCGCGCCAATGCACGCTAGTCTTTGTACTTTTGTGATGGCAGTTAGGTTGTTAGTTTTGCAGGCGGCTTGCCACCATACAAGACTGCCTTATTAGTATGGGCCTTACTATAGCTGTATGCATCCATAGAATGATTTTGGGGTTTGGTCCCCAAGTTTTTCCGAATATTCTTTTACACGAGTAGAATGCTATCGTGACTTTTTTGACTCTATCATTAATGTTCAGTCTGCAATTCAGTTTTCTGTCGAGCACCAAGCCCAAGTATCTAGAACTGCTTGAGATACTTAAGAGGGTGCCCCTTACAGAAGGTGTTACGAACTGTGGAATTATTCTTTTGTTCGTGAATAGTACTAGTTTCGTTTTCTGGGGATTGACCGCTAATCCACATTTCTGCATCCAGGAGTCAATGGATCTTGGTGCCCCTTCGATTTGCTCGCTCAGCGTGTCGGGAGAAATTTTCCTGTTGCCAGCAGCATGACGTCATCCGCGTAAGCTATGGTTTTGACGCCGCTGTTTCTAAGTTTTAGAAGAACTTCATTTAGGATAATTACCCACAGCAGTGGGGATATAACCCCTCCTTGAGGAGTACCTCTTGAGGCGTGGGCTTTTAACTTTGTTCCAGGACACCACCCTAAAGTGTGCCGCAGCTGATATATCTTCGAGCCAATGCTTCGCCCTGGTTTGTGTTAATAATCCTGCTTGTAGGCAATTGATAGATTAAAGACTTAGGCGTATTATCGACTCTCAAATTTGGTTTGGCATTGTTAAAGGCTCCCTCAATCTCGAGGAAGATTACCATAGCATACTTCAGCAGAAAGAAGAATAGGCTGATAGGTCGGAGATCCTTTGGGCTAAGATATGATTTTTTTCCTACTTTTGGTATGAACACAACTTCCACCTTAGACCATTCTTTTTAAATGTGTACGAGATCCAGACAACCACTTTTATGATTTTAAGCCAAAGACTGACCACATCCGAAGATTGTTAGATTTTAGCAGGAATTATGCCATCAAGGCCTGGAGACTTGAAGGGTTTAAATCTATATACGGCCCAGAGTATCTTTAAGATAAGCACTGTAAGTACTGTTTGTTTCGGGTCGAAAATAGAAATACCGATTTGGCCTAGGACCACAAGTTTTTCCTTTACATTTACAATACTTGCCCCTTTTTCAAATATTTCAACTGAACTTCGAATCTGAATTAATTGCAGTTGAACACCTAAGAATGTGAAGTACAACTGAACGCTTCTTTTTATGTTTGAATCCATCCATTCCTGTTCATGAAAATAAAATGTACTACCTATGCTCCTCCAGATCCGTTTGGTAAGAAACCCACAACCCAACCGCAAACAAATGAATCTCTCGTCGCGAAAACGGTAAGCCATTCAATTTGCCAGGATTTAATGATATAAAAAATTCAAAATCGCATCAAGATACAATTGCAAGTAGCATGGTCCCGTTTGGTTTACATAGACAAATTTTCAGTTGAACTGAAAGTAAAACCGTAACCGTCCCAAGCCCAATGCGCTTTAATCAAAAGCCCGACTTTTTGGTATTTTTCTTATTTTCACGGGGTTTCGTTTCTGCTCACGTTTTAGCAATAGCATCCGATTCCATCTTTTCACGGATGTCTGTCGGTTTGTTTGCTCATTTTGTCTATCTGCCGATATACACAATGTATGTCAGAATAATCAACATGAGTGCAAATAACATATCCGCAAGAGGATAGGTAAGGAAAGTCGAGTTAAAAATAAAATCTCGTTACTCAAAAACTAAAGAAATTTACATAAAACAAAATTGAAATTGAAATAAGGAAGCTGAGTTTGTGTGTGCTCGTGTATTTTGGATTATGCAGTGCACTGTGGTTTGTCGTGGTTTGTCTCCTTGGCAGACACAGAAATCTAGTTCAGCAAAGTCACAGTTTTATGTGGGACTACGAGTACGTATGTAAAGAAAGTGAACTGCTGAGATGTGTCTGTTCCGTGAATTGTTGTCAGTTCGAATTTGTTTTTTCTTGGGATGAAGTTTCCTGCCTTTCGATAGATGCAGGAGTACTCGTATGTAATGCAATCGGCTATTTCACAAGCTTCTTCAGTGAAATGGAATTTTCGTCTTTGGCGTATGTGTTGATGGATTGAAGCAGATTTGCACATACGAGTGGGTAAGATGTACAAATTTGTTTTGGAGTCATCGACCTACATATACATACCTCGTCTCACTTCTTAAAGAAGTACACATAGTTTCTTAAAGGATTCAGTGAATAATTTGTTGTCCCGTCTGCACAGGCAGTGAGTGGAGGAGAAGATACAATGATGAATCGTATGGCACAAAGAGTGGTATCAACTTCGATAGAAGGGTACGCATACAGCACTGAGATGGTTTGGACACTAACGTCATAGCTCCAAAAAGGCTTCAAATTTCTTCTGTAGGTGACAACGCAGCAGAAGAAGAACTCAGCTTAGGTTGACCGAACAAATGGAAAGGGACCTTATCCAACGAAAATCAATTTGCCTTCGTCAGTGAAAAATCAGCAGTTGATGTTTTCCATATTCTACGAACGCTTATTGAGAAGCATCGCCTTAATAGAAGAATCTCTGTGGCGTATTCATTGACCGAGTGCCGAAAGAATTGGTATTTCAGTTCCTTAGAATGCAGAATGTTCATTCCAGAACTGGTCTGTGATACATACCACCAAGTACCAACCCAAGTAAAGTGCATCTGTGAACTTTCCGATAAATTCGAACTAAAAATAAGTGTCCATCAAGGCTCAGCCTTAAGCCAATCGCTGTTCGATCTAGTGATAGACCTCCTGACCCGCGAAATCTAAGGAAGCTTACCGTGGACGCTGCATACGCTGACGATATAGACCCTCTAGCAGACGATGAAGCATCTGAAAGCAACAAAGACTTTCCCTATGGGTGGACGCTTTTACGTCCTCTGGCCTAATGGCTGAATTCTGCTTAAACAAAGGCGCTCTAAGAGCGGTGAAGCTAAGAATAGTGACCAACTCATTACAGAGTCGGATAGCTTTAAATACCAAACCTCAGATGTCAGCGGCAATGATTCACTAAAAAGGAAAGTCACCCATAGAATTCAGTGCGGCTGGCAAAGTTGGCAAGCCGCCTCAGGTGTTTTATATAACCAAAAGATCCCACAATGTCTAAAAGGCAAAATATATAAAACAGTTATCAGACCTGCAATAATGTACGCTTTGTAGTACTGGGCTGCACCTGAGAAACTCGTAGAAGAACATCATGTCACTGAAATGTGAATGCTGAGGCGGGCCAGTGGAGTGACGTAGCTTGACAAAGTCAGCAACAAGTATATAAGAGGTGTAACACCTACCTGCGAAAAATTCCAAGAGCACCGCCTTCGATGGTATGAACATGTTATACGTAGAGCTGACGACCAAGCAGTAAGGCAAGTGGTGGATTTTCCAGATACGAGAAAAGGTCCGGGAAGACCACCCCAAAATCTAGAGCAAAACCATAAAGAAGGACACAAGAAGAATGATGTGAACACTCGGACAACCCAGGATAGAACAGCCTAGAGATATCGTACAAGGCCAGCCGATCCAAAATAGGACTAGGGCTAGGGCGAAGAAGAAAAGTCTCACTTGTTCAAGAACAATTGAAGAATATATGTATTACGACATCGAATCTAGTTCTAGTAATTCTCGACTGGCTTACAGCAAGTGGGTATTGTTTTATCTGCTCAGATCAGTGTACTCGTGGAAGAAGAATGAATTTCCCATTTGAATACCTCGGGGAAGTACACTTCATATCACTTCATTTCATAACACTTCATCTCCTACTAGCCGATATTATCGAAGAGAGTCATGAACGACGAAAACCGTTCCGAGGTACTCGTATAACGAATTAGTCTTCCATGCCATGACAAGTCGCATTCATGTCCTCCTTCTGAGCAATCGAATCTAGTGCTAGTAGACTAAGCAAAACGTTTAGAGCGTCTGGGATGCAATGATAGATCGCCTCCACGTAATGCACCCAAGGTAACGCTAAATGACCTATTACAATAAGGCTACCAAACAATCAAATGACATTAACAGATCTCCCGGCTATCAAAATAGCTACCGAAACTAAATGCAGTCAACAAATTCTAATACAAGAAACTGATCTCTTAAGAGATTCTTGTTTAAGACAATCGAACATTCAGTTCACATTCTCCGACTAAATATTGGAAGTATAAGCAAGTTCAAAGGCGAATACCTTTCAAAGATTCTTAAGGACAATGGCATCGACGTAGTAACCATCGAAGAAACTCATTCAGCTTCGGTAGCAGACTTTTGAAAAAAGGAAAAATACATGGGTACACTGAATGGATAGGACGCGTTGTAGAATTTTAAAATGTCTCATCGTAAGTTTTCTGCGCCTCCCCATGGTTCCATGGCTTTCTACCCAAAGAAGAGCTCAACTAGACATCGCGGTCAGGTTAAGGCTTCCCCAATGATGATCCCTCAAAACCGGTGTATCTTACATACTTCGTAGGGCAGAGGGCTGATATGACTCACATTGTTCGTGAGGCGGACCAGGATCAAAGATCAACAAGAAGGAGGTCGTAGAAGCAGTTACCGTAATGGAGACTCCACCAATAATGGTTGTTGGAGCCGTCGGTTACATCGAGACTCCATTTGGTCTACGTACTCTGGTCAATGTTTGGGCCCAGCACTTGTCTGAGGAATGCTGTCCTCACTTCTATAAGAACTGGTACAAGAGCAAGAAGAAGGCTTTCTCCAAGACCAACAAGAAGTGGATCGATGATGTTGGCAAGAAGAGCATTGAGAATGACTTCAGGAAGATGATACGCTACTGCAAGGTTATCCGCGTCATCGCTCACTCACAGATCCGCTTGATCAAGCAATATCAAAAGAAAGCGCATATCATGGAAATCCAATTGAATGGTGGCACCATTGAGGATAAAGTGAAATAGGTGAAGGAACACTCGGAACAAACTTACCAGTGTCCAAAGTCTTCGGACAGGACGAAGTTATTGATTGCGTTGATGTTACCAAGTATAAGGGTTTCAAGGGTGTGACCAGCCGTTGGCACACAAGGAAATTGCTCCACAAGACGCACAAGGGTCTGCGTAAGGTGGCTTGCATCGGAGCCTGACATCCAAGTCGTTTGTCCTTTATGGTCGCACATGCCGGCCAAAAGGGCTACCATCACCGTATTGAGATCAATGAGAAGATCTACCGCATCGGAGCTGGTATCCACACCAAAGACGGAAAGGTGGTCAAGAACAACGCGTCGACTGAGTACGATTTGACCGACACGAGCATTACACCAATGGGTGGCTTCCCTCATTATGTTGAGGTGAATAATGACTTTGTCTTGCTCAAGGGATGCTGCATCGGTTCAAAGAAGAGTGCCATCACTCTGCGTAAGTCGCTGTTGGTTCACACCAGTCGTTCCGCTTTGGAAAAAATCAAACTGTTTATGGATATATCCTCCAGAATGGGTTATGGTCACTTTCAATCCTCATGGGACGATTTAAGAAGGATCATATCATAGAAAAGCAAGCTGCAACTACAGCTGCTCCAACTGTCTAAGTGAAGTTTATAATTCATATGGGCTCTTTGATAAATTTTTAAAAAGATTTATCATTGGGTCTTGGTATCTTCATAGGGAACCACTTCGCATGAAATATGTATGCACATATGCCCAATAAAATAAACCTCGAAATGTATGGCCACAAAGTGTCATACCACTCTTTGACTACCCAGATGCTTACGCGGTCAAACAGTCATCATACCTCATTGAGATACCAAAAAAAAAAAACGACCTAAAACGGACTTGTGCTATCACGGTGGTACGAAGCCAACGGTCTTCACTTCGTCTTCGATGGCAAGGATACCAGCTCCTCTCATTCCAGACAGTGGATGAGGAACTACAACTTCGATCTCATATTTTTGAGCTGCAACCGCGATTTAAGACCTCTTTAAACCAGTCGTCAAGTCCTCGCGAACTTCCCCCATAGCCAGCATAGACACATTATTATTGACATCGGCACTCAAATACCCATTGTTGAATCCGTTGCCCAAAGTAGATGTAATTTCACCAAAGCCTCCTGGGACAAGTTCACAATAGACCTGGAAGCCAATATAAGATGGATCCACCCGATAGCCAAAAACGGTGATGGAATCATCCTTGGATGATCGAAAGAAAGCGATCGTCTTTACAAAGAGTTCGAAGTGAATGGAATGCCCAAAAGAGCAGATAAGCTACTCCAGTCCCTTGACAAGGCACGCAACGAAAAATAGCAACACAGGGTCGACACATATGTACGACTGTGTATATTACAGCAGATCTCAGAACACACTCCTTTTTGAAGGCGTTTCGACTCTACCAGAAAGTTATGAAAGTGAATTGTGGTACTTTGCCGTCTAATGGAAGCAAAGCTGTAGAACTAAATTTTAACATTTCAAGGCAAAACAGGACTCAATCAAGTCTAACAAGTGCAGTAGGAATCATATAGAAATATACTTTCAATACATACTCATGCGTCAGTGAATTTCCTTCTAGTTGCATGCAAATTACTCGGAACTCCAATAAAGAAAGTAACAATTATAGCCACTCTCTGGAACAGACTGTATGATTTGTATCGAAAGACAACAGATGTCAAAACTGAACTACATTTGTCAAGGAAAGAGAAACCTACGCCTCCATACGAGCCGGCTCCAATATCACATACTCAGTTGTTCAGATATTTAGGCTAATCATATGCGGTCAGAAGATAATGGAAAACCATTGCACCAGACCTCCTTGTTGCACTACTCGTCTGCTCTCGAAAATTGACAGATCTATGAAAAAGACTTTCACTTTTCAATGCGTACTCCATATGCATGTACGTATGCACACAAAGGCGCAAACACTGAAAACCTCCAAATGACATACACAAATTGTGCTTTAGATGGACTCACTTTTGGGCCATGTTTCTGTTGTCTTATAATATGCTCGGTTCGGTTCAACCACAAGACATGACTTTATAAATGAATTTGTATGTTTTTCCGATGCCAAGGAATTTTGAGTGGAAACAAAAAAAAAAAATGGTTGTTGGTGGTGCCTTAGCAGAGCATTGACACATGCACATGGATTGCGGAGTATGTACAATACGGCTATGACAAATGGTCATAGTGTTCATCAGCATAGCAGCAGCTACAGAAATGCCGTTTGTGTTTTTTTTTTTGTGTGATTTGATTTAACACCACGGTCCTTTTTGTGGGCTTGTACCACACTCTTTTGTCTGCAATTTTGAAGAACAAAAGCAGAGATATGGTAAATGGGCGAATGAATGCTTAAAGGAAATAAATAATGAAAGTAATGCGATTTATTGTCATGTGTGTGCGGTGTGTTGTATTGTGTTCTTATGATGTTACGAGAGTAGACGGCATGGGGTTTGTGGAATTTGACTTTTGAACTGGGAGGTCTATGTACTGACCGAGTCATATTTTTTTCGAATTGGGCAATTATGATTCATTTTGAGTTGAGTTTCGCAACACAAGAAATTGATCTAGTGCTGCGACTGCTCAAGAGATCACAACGGTGTAGTATGAATACGATCTCTACCTAACAAAAGAGTTGAGCTGCGAACTAGATTTTCCGAAATCTAATTGAGAAGTGGTATATGTGTCGCTGCTCAACTGTTTCGTTTTAACGAGCATTAGTTTTGGCTAATCATTTCTAAAAGCAATCGTATATATGGAAGCAATTTTGTTTGATTGGCGGACCATACGAAAATGCAGATACACATAGACTGGAGTATATCCACTATGACATCACAAAAATCTATCAAATTTCCCAGAACTACTTACTGGAAAAAACAAACCAAGCTACTTATAAAATACTGAAGAACCTTTCCAACATCTTACATAGTTACATACTTAGGTGGCGCTACATTTCGGGGTGAACCTTGGCCTCAACAAATAAGCCTCTCCATTTAGCTCGGTCTTTAGTTAATTGCCTCCAGTTGCGCACTACAAGTGGATCGAGGTCCCCTTGAACTTGTGCGCGCCACCTACGGTGAGGAAGTCCTCTACTGCGTCGTCCCTTGGGGTTAGATTCGAAGACTCTGCAAGACCCAACATCTCCAAGATTATCAAAGGGATAACCCGACGGCCCCGACAGTATACCAGCAGAAGTTTTGAAGCTAATCGCCCGGAGTTGTTCCCGGCAGTTGTTCAATATGTAAACCAGTTGCTTAATAGAAGGTGCGTTTCTCAAAAACTGGAAAATGCAGCGTCTGGCACTAATCAGCAAGGCAAAAGGAGCCCCGACTACCCTATCAGCGTGCAGGTCTCTGTCTTGCTGGACACCGTAGGCAAGCTGTTGGAGAATATGCTGAAGTCGTGACTCACTGCAGCAGTTCAGAGAGCAGAAGATTTAGTAGAAAGGCAATACGGCTTCAGAAAAAACCATCCTACAATAGGAGCTGTCTAGAAAAAACGTTAAGCTAGCAACGTTGGATGTAAAAAGCGCCTTCAACTATGCCAGATTGGCAGATATATTAAACGCTCTAGAAAGCACATTCAGAGTACTAAAGCATCTACTGGTGATGGTTAAAGACTACCTCAGAGACAGATGGCTCATCTATAATACCGTAGAGGGGCTACTTAGGAAGAAAATCACTACAGGAGCAGCACAGGGTTCAATACTGGGACCCGATTTGTGGAAGATCTCTAACGACGGGATTTTATGTATGGAGATGCCCAACGACTGTTTCCTAGTCGGCTACGCAGATGACATTGCCGTAGTGATTATTGCACAAAATACAGAGAATGCACAGAAGAGACATGTCAACTCTTGGATGGAAGATCACGGCCTAAGCCTTGCAACAGATAAAAAGACGAATACCTACTATTTCTGAGCTTCAAGTGAACTCGGAAATAATAACAACAAAGGACGGAGTAAAGTACCAGGGACTGAGACTGGATTCAAATCTCAAGTTCTGGCACTACATTAAGACTGCGGCAGAAAAAGCCGAAAAGGTTACCACATCGCTGAGCAGGCTAATGGCGAACGTTAGAAGCCCCACGGTAAGCACACGGAGACTCCTAATGTCAATCGCACACGCCATACTTTTATATGGCAGTGAAATCTGGGCCAATGCGATCAAACAAGCAAAGTACAGCAAGTGAATGGTAGCAATACAGAGAGAGTAGCTTAACGAGAATTAAGCTTATATCGAACGGTGTCAGAGCCGGCATTCCTCGTAATTGCGGGAGCGACCTCTAAGTAGCGGAGAGAATGTGCATCCATAAAAGGAAAGCAGAAATGGGAAAAGGAGCTGAAAAATCGGAAGCTGAAGAACTCACCAAAGAACGCGGGAATTCATAAATCAGAGGTAAATGGACAGCAAGACTAATCACCAACGTTGCTGGATGGTTGGAGCGGAGATATGGAGAAGTCAACTACTACTTAACTCAGTTTCTTACAGGGCATGGGTATTTCAACGCGTACCTGCGTAAGATAGGGAAAGTGGGGAGCACAGCTTGCCAGTACGATGACTTTTCACACGACAATGTAGAGCACACGATCTTTAGCTGCACACGATGGACGGCAGATGAAAGCAGGCTGCAGCTGGAGGTATTCAAGCGTCATAAGTCCAGAGAACGTAGTGGGAATAATGCCATCCGGTGAAGGCAAATGGAATAAAATATGCTCCTTTGTCGAGGCAGTATTAAAGGCAAAGAAGATCATATCATACCCTCACAAGGCATATATAAGCCTGATAAAAATAGGCTTCACGGCTAAGAAAAAATAGACTGCAGAGGGGAAAGGAAACGATACCACTCCAAAGTAATGCATAAGCGGTTCCGGAGTGGATGGTGTCAAGTTAAAAAGAAGCTAAGGCGTTTTTTAAGTGAGTGCCCCATACTACTTGAAGCAGAGCGGGCCTACTTCTCGTGAGCAGTAGCTTTTTCCACCATCCCCATGCGAAAAAAAAATGTTATAAAAGAGATACGCTCTGAAGACAAAGTTTCTTCTAATTCAGGGGGAGCGTGTCACGTGTCGCCCACATATCTCCTATAGGTATCATTTGAGAAAGAATTTGTAGTGGGTAGCTGTGAGATACTGTCACACCATGGAATCTACAACTGTGATTGTGTACAGTCTCAGTTTTCTCAGTGTTATCAAGTACCTTGAACGTTTCTGATCTAGGTTAGGATCTGGTCGGTAGCATGACACATAGTTCATCCATCTGCGGTTAATTATGCTGATCGCATTCAGTTTGAGCAACATTTTCCTTCTTCAGTGGTACCTGGTAAGTTCGACCAATGAGTTTCTTAGAGTCTCCCTGTTTCTGCTCCTGGAAGGACACCTCTTTCAAATCTGCTCTTATTTTTGATCCGTTCTTGTAAAAGCAAGTAGATCTCTGATTTTTCTCTCATCCTAGTCCGGAGACGACTGTGGTAGTCTTTGATAAATACATCTATTCACTGCTCCGAATGGTAATCTTAGATACAGTGCAAGAGTATTGAATGGTAATGAGACTAAACATTATAAGCTCCGGTAGCAGCGAAATCACCTTGCGACCGTACAATACTTGCAGTTCACATTCGAAAGACTTCCAAGTCTCTATTAATTATTTGAATCTCTGTATCACATATCTTGGAAATTCGTATAACATACAATCACCTGGTGAGGTTAGAAATAAAATCGATAACCATTTGCTCTTTGAACATTGTTGCCACATGTAGTATATTGTATCAACTACCATTTGCTAACGTCGCACACTGAAAAGACTACAATTTACCACATCAGATCCAAATGAATGAAATCATTAAAAAGACAAATGACACCTTCGGGCCGTGTGATTAGTAAGATGTTTTCCTTGGTTCAGATAAGACATTCTCTTCTTCTTCTTTTTCATTTTCTTCATCTTTGGTAATCTTTATTCTTTATATGTGCACCCTCCTCCAATTTAGGTTCTCTCTCACACATTCCTCTCGAGAAGAATTGTCTTCGATTGTAACAATAAGTCTTTGTCGCCGAGGGACAATTCCAGCATTTCGCATCTATAACCTCATGCGTTCTACTGCTGAACTTTTTTTTTTATTAGGCAAAGCGAGGCCAAAATCTAAGAAGGAAGTAATTTTCTATCACAATGAATCAATGACAGCGAATGGGTGGTGTTATTTTATTGAGAAAATTAATTCTGACGGAAATTCAATAATAGTGCGTGTGTTGCGGATATAAAAATTATTGGTGTTTGATTTTCGTTTATTGTTATTAAATAATCATTCAACTTCTGTAGAGAGTATATTCTTGTTTTTCCGAGGCGCGGGCATATTCTTAATCCTGCAATAGTTCTGCGCCATCCTTGCGTCTGGCTTAGGAGGTGTTTTGGTTTTCCTAGGACGTCAATTCATTATGCGTATTACCTAGCTTAGCACTACTCGTGTCGTGAAATATGTTTTACTTCGTCTGACGCCTTGACCTCCCTCTGATTTCATCGTACATCACTCTGCCTCTCAAGTAAATAGCTAAAATTTGTACTTTTCATTGAATGCTGACAAAACAAGAAGCGTTTTGCACTTCTGCTGATCAGACTCACTGTTTCTAGTACATATAGCAAGACAGTTCTTGAGATCATTTTCATTCTGTAAATAACCAAAGTTTGGCCTTTCTGATCTGAATACGAGTACCTTTAGATTCTTGTTTCCATTGATGGCTTGTTGCACCACTTGAATGTTGAAGGCACTCATGTTTTTCGAATCGCGTTCACTCTTTTGATTAGTTCCGGATAGTCCCTGTCTATTGTTTTGAATCCTTTGTTTCAGGGCGTGTTCTCTAAACTATCTAGGTGTACGTCGAGGATTGGCTTTCAGTTTTCCTTCTTCTCTCTAAAAATGTGGAATTACATGTGGTCAGTAACTGTAAACTCAACCCTCTGACACGTCTTAAGGCAAATTTCAGATTGCCTGTTCTTGTAAATATTTCTTATTAAAAGTGAAGGGGTGTAGCTGAATAATTTAGCCACGAATTTGCAACATATCCAAGACGAAACTGCTTACAAGTCAGATAATGAGATAATTTCGTGAACAAATTTTGGGCGGCGTCTCACTTTAATCACCCCAAGATCAGGTATTTCATCACACATACTTGCTGATCCTGTAGAGGGGAAAGTGCTCACTCATTGATCCGTCGTCGCCGCGTCGAAGTGTTAATTCGTGCCCATAGATCGAGGTGTTATGAAAATCAGATTGCGAAAATCTGTTGATTTTTTCGTGCGATCGCCTTTTAGCAATGGGGGCCAAAAGTCCATCACTGGAAGACACTGTTACTGATCTGTGTGCGCTTTCGCACCTTTTTGGCATTGCAATTACTATGTTTAGCTGAGAACATTCCAAGACACTTTTTGCTTCAACTAAATTTAGTGATAATTGCAAGCATTGCAAAATAGCAAACTGCAGTAGCCAAATCGGCTAATGGAGGCCTAAGCCTAAATGTTAAATAATAATATAAACAAAAAAGTGCACAAAACTACACTGCTGTTGCGGTGGCGGTGGTGGTAATGATGCTGGCGATGGTGGCAGCGTGCCGACGTGCATTCGGTGTACCTAGCCTAACTCTGTGTTGTTGCACAAAAGGAGATTTATATCTGAAATCTAATTTGTGACTCTTGTTTGTCGCCTTTTTAGATATTGTATCTCTTACCAAAAAAAAAAAAAAAAACAGACACTACTTGTACTGATTCGCAATTCCGTTTGTAAGTAGAGAAACTAATTTTTCGCAGTAGCAAAGGAAAATCTACTTGAGGTTCCAATCCGATGCGATTCACAGTAAATTTTTGCTGCACAACGATATCTAATAGATGTGTGGCGTTTCTGCGAAATAAAATGTTGTAATTAGTTGGCGAAATGTTGTGAATGAAGTTTTTGTTGCTCCTTGCTTGTGTGATTACCTACCTACCTGCCTTCACGATTTAACATGGCTTTGATTATGTTTTCTCTTTTTTTATTCTATTTGCAATCCTTAAGCGCCAATCTGAGTGACATAATTCAAGAGACATAAAACAAATACTACTGCTCATATATAGGTATACCCCTGTGATGTTTCAAACAATAACTTTACATAAATTATCTCCAAGAAAAAAACATTAGTACACCACACACACAGCTGCTTTATTTGTGTACTTTATAAAAGTTTACGAAACCCCCTGAGGGACTTTGTGTTAGCCATAAGATAAATGTAAAAAAATAAACAAAATCGTGTACATAAAAAAGTAGCAGTTTTGGTACCAGTGCCTCGGAGTTATTGTACTGCTAATGTCTTTTATTGGATTTCGTTACAAATGAATGGATGCAGCACATTGATTTTGACTTCCATCTGGCATAATTTTTGTTACAAAGCTGAAACTTGGGTGTTCAAATCTTGTTCGGATTTTTGTTTGCATTCGTTTTCTTTTTTTTAAGTTCAAATTATGAAATTTGACTTTTTGAGTGTGAGTTCGCGGATGGATAAATATAAGAGAACAAATAAAGCTATGCAATCAAAAGAGTTGACGCACGAACTAGTTGTGTCTATAAAATTCTGTACCACTTTTGTTTAAATAAAATAATGAATGGGATATGCTAAACGCCATTTTATTTACTAACCTCCAAAATAAAACCTATTTACAACAAACAAAACCTTTCGGTAGAGCTAGATTAATTGATTGTCAATCAAAGAGGTGCTTGAACCGATCAAGGGCTTCTTGCATTAAATTTGGCAAAAAAAACATCGAAATAGGCATTTAACAGCCACGAAAGTAATCCTGTGTTTAGTTTCAATAAGATTGCTCCACTCAGATAGGAAAACTTTCATTTTTATACGACTTTCATAAAGGATATGACCTAACTAAACACGAATGGGTGCAAGAAGTTCGAACGAATGGAAGAAACTTTTATTAAAATACAGTATGCTCTAAAGACACCAACAAATGGCCAATTACATTAATGCCCAATACTTGAAACAATTGCAAGTGACTACATGCTCAATCAATTCCTAAAAGAGCAGAAATGGGCACCATATTAGCTCATTCACCCAACAAATTCAACAGTCGGTCTGGAAATCAACTCCAGTTCTAACAACGAAAGCAGTTGGCGAAAACTTTCCCAATGAAATATTGGAATTAGTGGCCAAGAAACGAGAACTTCGTGCTAAATGGCAGCAAACTCGGGCTCCAATAGATAAAAGAAATCTTAATAGAATCTCCCAGCATCTTCGCCGTATGATAAAGGAAATAAAGTGAGTCTATAAATTAGTATCTCAAAGAACTTACGCAAGATAAAAGTACCGGCTATGCACTCTGGAGGACAACCAAACACCTAAACAGACCGGATCAGCTAAGACATCCCATCAGGAAAAATGTCGGCGAAAACGAATGCAGAGAAAGATGCCTTATTGATGAGCATCTAACCACAATGTTTAAACCACATACAAGTCAATGTGATATGATGACGTGCGATACGCGCAGTCAAGATAATGAAAATATTCCACCAGTCTCTGTGTCTGAAGTTAGAAAATAAATTCAGACAAGACTCTAGTTGAAGAAAGCCCCAGAGTATGACTTAATTACCGGTGAAATACTAAAACAACTCCCATACAAAGGTATGGTAAAGCTTACAAACTTTATTCAAGCTGCAATCAGACTGCATCATGTCCCCTGTCACTGGAAAGTTCCTGAAGTGGTCATGATACCTAAATCAGGTAAATCACGGTATGAGGCAGCATCATATAGGCCTATATCTCTACTCCCAGTCATATCAAAATTGTTCGAAAGACTTCTTCCCAAACGCCTTAAACCAATCATTGAGCGTAAGAAACTAATACCAAGTCACCAGTTTGGCTTTAAAGAAAGTCATGCAACTATAGACCAAGTCCATAGAATTACTGATGATAGAAAAGTCGCTGGAAGAGTAAAAGGTTTGTTTTACGTATTTTTTGGAGGTAGCTCAAGCTTTTGACAAAGTCTGGCACGAAGGACTAGTGAAGAAACTGAAAAATACTCTGCCAATACAGTCTTCTTCTTCCTTTTTTTTTTCAGCGAAGTTATGATCCGAAAACAAGGGATCATAACCCTCCCACTTCACTGCATTTCTACTGATCCGCCTGTGGGGTTCGCCTATTTGACCTCAGAAAATATCGGCAGGCCTGCCGATTTTAGATCACTCGGATGCTGAGGCCAATGAAATGCCGATGTCGTCGCATTTGTCTGATCCAGGGGTTTATAGGCCTAGGTTTCCTACATCGCGATGTCTTTGGAACGTGCATTGATATTGTCTTTTTAACAGGGTTCAAATGATATCTTCTTTGAACGTGGCAATACCAGCTGAGCCAGTCGTGCTCTATCGTTTGTACGATGGTTTCCTTGATGTGATGGCTTCCGCGGATCTTCGAACTTCTTATTCGATCAAGCTTTGTCACTCGTGCTGTCATGCGAAGCATCTTCATCTCAGCTGCCGTTAATTTACTCTTATATGTTTTGTACATCGTCCAACATTGTCAACCGTATGTGAACGCTGGACGCACAACTGCGGTGTAGAGCTTTCCTTTCAACTTACGCGGCATTTTTCTAGCACAGAAGATAGCGGAATTTTCTCGCCACTTCATCCACCCTACGCTTACACGATGATTGATGTCGTCATCACAAGTTGCTTTGCTATTGATCATAGATCTCAGATATTTGAACTTTTCGCATTTGGAAAGCACTGTTCCATTCAAATAAATGTCTGGAATAGGCCTGAGTGGATCAGAGAACGGGCAGCACAAGTACTCTGTCTTTTTTTTAACTAATGCGATACCCATTTTCCTCGAGAGCGTCCACCCACACATGAAGTGGTCGTTGCAGGGATGTAGGATCCTCACTTATGATGGTCCGCAAAGAATAACTGATGTACCTTGGGGTCCATCACTTTACCTTCAAGCAGATAACCAAGGACTGTAATAAAGAGCAAAAGAATTAAGACGCTTTCCTGGTGCACCCCGACTTTGATTGGGAACTCTTCAGTTACTCCAGTGGGGCATCTTACTCTTGTCTTTGCTCCCTCGTACATGTCCATGATCATCTGTACACATGTTTCTGGAACCCCTCGATGTCTTAGCGCCACCCATATCAGATCTCGTGGTTGTCTGTCGAATACCTCTTCAAAGTGGACCAATACAATATGCAAATCCCTTAAGGAATCACGCTGTTTTTCCATTATGATCCTTATACTTTGGATTGCATCTGTGGTTGATTTACCCGAGACAAACCCGCACTGGTCATCAGACAGCCGTATTATTTTTCGCAGTCGGCCACCTAATACCCGCTCAACGATCTTCATGGTGTGTGACATCAGCTTGATCGAACGGTAGTTATCAAAGTTTCGCGTATCACTCTTTCCTTTCTATACAGGGAGAAGGTAACTTTCCCTCCATTAATTCGGCATTGGATCACCTCTCACAACCCGATGTCTCCCATCTTTTTCCAGAACTCAGAAGGCATCTCGTCTGGCCCAACCGCTTTCCGTTTTTTGGAGTATTTGACCGCCTCACTAACTTTTTCGACTGTAATGTTGGGTATTTCTTCACAGTTAGGGGTGGCTCTTGGAAAGTATAGCCGGGGAAACTGTTCATTTAAAAGTTCTTCACAATACTACCGCCACCTCTGCATAATTTTGTCGTCATCCACAAGAAGTTGGCCATGAGCGTTAATAATGAATTTTGGCAAATAAATCTCCTGAGCACTCCTCCTTCTTTGGGCGGCTATTTTGAAGATGGCTGCACTCTTGTTCATATTGTGTCTTCGCAGCTCCTGGATAGCCTGGTTTGCATCAGCAACCGGGGAAGATATTTTCTCCAGCTCCCGATACAGGCCCTCCGTACTCTCTGCTTGAAGCTGGGCGCACTCTTCTTTGCTTTTTTCTTGCAACATCTGTATTTCATTTCGAGGCGAACTTTTTCGTCACTATCATTAGAGGGGCACTTTGACCAAGCTTTGAAAGCCGCTTTCTTCTCATTTATCACCTTCTTAGCTTCATCACTCCACCACCATGTTTCTTTGGCGTGTTGATGGTGGCCTTTTGAAGCACCTTGTAGTGATTTGGCCTTTTTTAAGCGAGTTCGCTGTAGGGAATCCCACATATTTTGTGCTCTGCACTTTTCATCCTCAGCTCCGTTGATGGTGTGAGAGAGGTAATTTTTCCTTTCGAAAACAAAAGCCTCGCCTTTTTCTTTGTCCAGATTGCACCACTTGATTTTCTCAGAGACCCTTGTTTGTTTGCTTTTCTTCGGTGTTTTCATAAAAATTTCTGTTAGCAGGAGACGGTGTTGCCGAGCGATTGCCTCTCCCAGGATCACTTTGCAATCTTTTACCCGAGGCTTCATGAAACTACCAAATGGTAGTCAATCTGAGTTTTATCTCCACCACTGCTGTAAAGGATCAGGTGTCGGCTTTGTTTGATAAACATGGTATTTAACACGATAAAACCGTGTGATTTGCCCATGCTTAGGATGTCTTCACCAGGAAGGTTCCAGGTGCCGTATCCTAGTCCTCTATGGCAGTCTTCATAGTCTTCGTTTGACTTCCCGACATGTCCATTCAAATCTCCTCCAACAAACAGAAACTCTTCCTTTGGGATGTTCTTAAGGAGATTGTGGAGATCTACACAAAATGCATCTCTATCTCCCTGATCGCACCCACTATGGGTATCATATGCACTGACAATATTCCACACGTCTCCTTGCATCACCCATTTGAGAGATATCAAACGATCGCTGGACTTCGAAATGCTCAAAACGTTACCAAGTAGGTCTGCCGCAAGGATGATACCGATTCCGTTCTTAGCCTTTTCCGTTCCGTAGTAGAACATCTTGTAATCTTTTGTCCTAACGTCCAAGAAACGCGCCCGATTTCCGGTGTTTTTCATTTCGTCTCTTAGACACACAAGATATCCCCCGCCATCTATTCATCATCTCTTTCAGTTCGTAACTTCGACCGGTCATGCTTCCAACGTTCCAACTCGCGACCCTCAAATTTTTTCCAAACTGTTTCATTATTTTGCTAGCCCCCGAAATCCGTATAGCTCTGACCCGAACATTTCTGCTCGGTCCAGGATCAGTACCATGCACAGCAGTGGTAGTGCCTGGCGGGGTAGTGCCTTTCCTTTTAGCAAGTATTACCATAATGATACAGTTTTGCAATATTACCATATTGCGATGCTGTTTGTTGTTTCATACGTGCATGCTCCTGTTTTAGTATTATTTGATCTTTCTTCTATGACACCGGTGATCTCCAGTCGTGTCAACCCACGGACTCACATGCACACTTGTGGGAGGGTTTTTAAGGTAGTATATGTGTCGCTAGGTTCACTTGGGTGTTATATTGCCTAGATCTGATTTGTCCCTTTAGTCGCCTTTTACGACAAGCGCTAGTTGTTGGGGGGGGCTGCAGTGATATTCTTAACCCGTCCCTGCACGGGGAAGATTATCTATACCACCATACAACATAAAGTACGTGCTTGCAACGCCAACCGTTCCATCTAAACAATAGCACCACCACTTGCTTGTTTGACACTGCCATCGCTCAACCGACAAAAAAACCAGCACTCACAGAGGCTCGAAGAGAACTGCGAGTGCTGTTTAATGGAGTATACTTAAAACACAACCTAACTCCAAAATATTTGGGTGTTACCTTGGACCAAACTCTGACATAAAAGCCACATCTAATCAAAGCTTGGCAAAAAATAAACACAAAGATCAACGCGATCCAAAAACTGGCAGGTAGCTCTTGGGTTGCCCCTGCAAACTGCCTACGTACCGCTGCTCTCTCACTGGTTTATTTAACTGCAGAATATGGAGCCTCAGTTTGACTGTCACCATATCAACAAGATTGACGCCCTACTGAACACCACCATGAGGTTAATACCTGCCACCCTAAGCCCAACTCTAGTTGAATGGCTCCGCATTCTTTGCAAGATAGCTCCACCTGACCTAAGAAGGAATCAGGCCTTGGCCAAAGAATTCCACAAAATCAGAGGGAATGCTAGAAACCCACGTTGGGCAGGTATTGAAAACACCACCACCTGAGACAGTGCTCAAGACACTCTCCAATAGAACACGCAAAAAATTTAAGTGCTGACAACTTTTCAATGGAAGAATCCTAGTCTTCTTCATGGGCATCAAACTACTGACCCGACCTCTCTATGTGGCGCTCCCGTTTGAACTACAGAACACATCCTGTTCGTATGTCCAGAGCTGTCATATATGTGTAACCTAGATGACTTCAACAGCCTGTTAATAGAAGTTATCTCCTGACTGCAATCACTAGATCTGTAAAATTTATCTTCGTGTTGTAATTTCCTTCTTTTGTATCCATACAGTAAATGAATATGATATGCTATGATGTAGGAGGAGAAGTTGGAATTGGGGGTTGAAACGGCAAGCAGCCATATTGTAAATGTCATATTGTGTGAACCCTAGTTGTTAATTAATGCAAAAAATATCTAACCCTCAAGGGAAGTAAAACTATTAGTTTTTTACTTTCTCTTCCTCCTCCTCAGCTCAGATTGGCATCCTTTATTCACACTTTTGTAACAATATCAATTTAAAATACATTGTAACTGAAAATAAGGAAACTTTGAAGAGGAATATTAATTTCGAAATCATGCATATTTATTAAACGAGTGGTAATTGAAATGAAAGACTGAACATCATGTAACAATTATGAGATTATTATTTTTATGACAGATATACCATAAAGGCAACCAGCATCGAACGTGCTACCTGATCTCTATGAGATCCCCATGCTAATAACGATCGCCAACCTGTTGATTTTTTTGTGCATGATGAGGACCTTACATTTCATACATTCTTGCAATTCACAGTCAGTTTTAGCAACAATCTGCACAAGTACAGCTTACTAATGGCATACAAATCAGTTCCCTACCATGGGACTCATTGTACATATACAGGTAGTGAACGTCCTTCATAGGAATAGCACTACCTGAAGCTTTGATTGTATTTTGCCTATCGAACAAACAGAGGATCATAAATGACAAACGCATAAATATGTAGATTTTCGTAATTCGTTTTTGATCTCTGACTATATAAACAATATTGGTTGATTAGCTGTGATATCCGTTTGACGGTTGGGACTGGCGTTTACGCTGTTCCACATAAAATATCAAATACTTATTGTCATTGTCTTAATAAATGCCCCTTTTTTGATTTTCAGAAAGTGGATTTCTAAGTACAGTACTTTGCTTAATAGCAAAAACCTAGTATGTCATCTAGGCCTCAAGTAAAGTGCTTTCCATTTTGGGTTAGACTGAAAACTCAGATTTCGAATTATTACCTCACAGACCCCAGGTATAAAGTTTGATGTAAATCCGTCCATTTGCTTAGGCTGCAGTCAGCTATGCAAACAGAGACGGACAGACAGTCATAATTGGTCGAAGAAGAAGTCCTGTTTCTGTCCTCCCAGCTCCAATGCCCGCAGAGAAAAACGGACTAGTCAATGCTAAATAGTTTCAATCCCCTGAATATGAACGTCATGATGCGCTGATCACACCTAGTTAACGCATTGAGAAGAGGTTTTACAAAGCTTATGCAGAGTGACCTTGTAACATAAGGGTATTAAATATTGCGTGTTAGCTCCGCTAACTATGTTGCCAATATGAAAGCGGGAGTTTAGGTCTCTACCATAAATAAGACTAAGACCGGGGTCACGAATAGACGTTACTTAGGAGACGATATTGTGCGGAAAACGCTTTCGAGAGTTCTAGCAGAATTTATAATATTTAGTTTCTTTTGCGAGTTAGAAGTTCGAAGAACCGTGAAAACCTTCACTTCAAAGATACTTCCTTCTTCTTCTTCCTATTTCGGCGAGGCTATGATCCGAAGATAAGAGATCGTAACCCTCTTACTCCATTGCATTTCTACTGGTCCAGTGGGGTTCGCCTATTTGATCTCAGAAAATATCGGCAGGCCTCCCGATTTCGGATCACGGGTTACTGAGGCCAATCAAATGCTGGTGTCCTTGCATTTGTGTGATCCAGGCGTTTATAGGCCTGCCTTTTCTGCCTCGTGATTTCCTTGGAACATTCATTAATATTGCATTTTTAACTGGGTTCAAATGATACCAGCTGGTCGGTCTGAACTTAGTGAACGCCTTGCGCGAGCTGCTTTGACATATTCGGATCACAGATCAGTAAGGAATTTCCAATGTTAGTCAGAATCTTGGAATAGAGATGGCGGCGGAGGAATCATTTAATGGGGAGACGGCAGCATCCAGGAAGTTAGATGGGATGGGCCGGTCAAAAAGAGGATGAAAGACTGTGACGTACTCGTATACAAGGTGGCGCCAAATTAATCATCCAATTTTGTTTTGAAATTATTTTTTTCCTAAATAAAAAAAGATGATTTTGAGTAATGGAAATCTTTACTTGGACATTTATAATTTTTTCTGTTAAGTGGAAAAGATGATATCCGCCAAGTATCTGCCGCCAGTGTTGATACACATTTGTGCCCGTTTCATCGCATTTTCCTTGACTTTCCGCAAGATATCCGGTGATAATTGTTGGCATTCCTGTGGAATATTCTCCTTAAGAGCTGCGATTGTCTGAGGCTTGTTGGCATAAACCCGCGACTTCAAGTAGCCGCAAAGAAAGAAGTCTGGGATGGTTTAATCGGGCGATCTTGCTGGCCATGCCAAATCGCCAAAATGGGAGATTACGCGACCAGGAAACGCTGCCTTCACAATATACATTGTAGATCGTGTTGTGTGTGCAGTTGCACCGTCTGGTTGAAACCACATATTCACCAAGCCCCGCTCATCCAATTCCGGCAGTAAAAAGTTGTTTATCATGGTCCTGTAGCGTTCGCCAGTAACAGTGACCGTATTGCTGATGGCGTCCTCAAAAAAATATGACCCTCCTCCCGCGTGAACGCCGCACCACACAGTGGCTTTGAGTGGATGTAATGGCTCCTCATGCATCAGACGTGGATTTTCAGTGCCCCAGAAATGAAGATTTAGCTTATTGACGTAACCGCTTAAGAAGAAATGCGCCTCGTCGCTCATGATGATTTTCGACACAAAATCGTCCTCTTCGTTGTTGAGATTGATGATGGATTGACAGTAATTCACACGGGACTGACAGTCAGGAGGCATAAACCGATGCACTGTTTGCACTTTGTACGGGAACATGTGTAAGTCTTTCACTAAAAGTCGCTGTAGGGTTCGTATGGTGATGTCCAATTTCGTGGCCCTTCATGTGGTTGATGTTTCTTCGTACTCAGCGATATCGGCAGCCACAGCTGCGATATTCTCGGCCGCACGACCAGTCCGGTGGCGGCCACGCCCCGTATGGTCTCCTGCGGTTCCAGTCTGTTCGAATCGAGCAGCTAAGCGCCGAAATGTTTGCCCAGTTGGCGCGACACGATTAGGAAATCGACGTCGAAATTCACGCTGCACTAACACCACCGACCGATTATTGGTCAACAAAATCGACGCAATTATTCCACTTCATTGCTTCTCTGTTTGGGTGATTAATTTTGCTCCACCTTGTACTACGGTGATTGCTACAGAGAAAATAAGCAGCGCTTATTCGGATGCGGATTTGCTATACGAGCCAGACTTAGGCAAGAGGCCTTAAGCTTCCGAAACGTAAGCGAGCGTATTATGACTATCCGGATCAAGGCTAAATTCGCTAACATAAGCCTGATATGTGCTCATGTCCCCACGGAACAGAAGGACACTTCCAACCTAAGATTGTTTCTACGAGCTCCTCGACAGAGCATACGAGCAATGTCCTGAATACGACGTTAAAATCGTATTGGGCGATTTCAACACAAAAATAAGAAAGAAGGATGTATTTGGTAGGATAGTCGGTAGACATAGCATACACGACACCACGTCTGACTAAGGCTAATTAATTTCGCTGTGGAGCGAAATGTCACTGATTGGCCTCTATTAGTGCGGTTTCAGGCGGCCAGGAAAGTTCACTATCGATCAAATCTTCACACTTCGACAGATCCTGGAGAAAACCCATGAAGTCTAAGTCGATACTCATCATCTTTTTATCGATTTCAAGTCCGCCTATGACAGCATCTATAGAGAAGACCTGTATAGAGCCATGTCTTGTTTTTATACCTTTGCCAAATTTGTCCGTCTGTGCAGGATGAGGATCTCAGCGGGCTGTCACCGGTGCGTTTGCAAGCATTGAAGCAGAAGCAGCCAAAATGGGTCTAGCGATAAACGAGGGCAAAACCAAGAATATGCTGTCAACAAGAAGGGACAATTAACACAGACGAATTGGACAGAACGTCACATTGGGCAGCTATAACTTCGAGGTAGTAAGCGACTTTGTCTACCTTGGCTCTGCTATAAACTCTAAAAACTACATTAGCGCAGAAATCAAGCGAAGACTAACTCTTGCCAATCGTTGTTTTTTTGGGTTTATAAGGCATTTCAATACTAAAGTGCTCTCTCGAACAACTGAGGAGACTCTGTGTGAGACCTTGATAATCCCAGTCATGCTTTACGGCGCTGAAACATGGACTTTATTAAAAGAGGATGAAGATATCCTTCGTCGCTTCGAGAGAAAAATTATTCGTAGGCATTCTGTGCCGTTTACCTTGACGGGTTTTGGAGAAGAAGGTTCAATGATGAGCCGACCTAGTAAAAAATCTGCGTTTAGGACGTTTGAGATGGCTAGGACATGTAGAGCGGATAGACACCAACGCTCCGGCCCGCAGAATCTTCGAATCTAACTCGGTGGGACGACGCAGTAGAGGATCTCCTCGCCGTAGGTGGCGCGCACAAGTTCAAAGGGACCTCGACCAACTTGGAGTACGCAACTGGAAGCAAATAGTTAAAGACCGAGCTAAATGGAGAGGATTGTTGGTTGTGGGCCAGGTTCACTCCGAACTGTAGAGCTTCCTATGTAAGTAAGCAAGGTTGGAAGCAGTAAATATTTTAGATTAACGTTTTCTTCACAGGGTTTGGTTAAAGTTTTAAAGAACTCTTTGTTGATGTCTTCCAAGTTGGAAAGCTGCATATAAACCATTTTAAGTGTAAGGTCATCAAGTGGTTCGATTGATATGGATTCATTGTGTGAGTTGCTACGTTTGCTCTTTTTTTCAAAATACAAATATTTGGCGCAACAGCTCATTAAAGTGCCAGGGCCTAGCTTCTCGCAACCACTCACGTTGTGTGCGTTATATTTTTCACACGAATGGAAGGGACCTACAGTTTAGTGCCGGATCCGAACGACGATTTGAGAAGCTTTTTCGTGACAACAATACTGACTACTAATGACTACTTTCTGGGATTCGAACTCGGAACCGCATGCGCAGTGATCCAACACACTAACCATTCAGTCTGTTTGTCAGCCAGAGACGATAAGGGGAAGTTTAGCGATTTTCGTCCAAGGATAATGCATTTATAGCATCGGAAAGGTGTTCCACTAGTCTTCATGTATATGTATCTACACTAGCGATATTCTTTCAATATCTCGAGATATCTCGAGACATCATTTAAAATCGTTCGAATGATTTACTATACCTACATACTTCCTACGAAGCAGACAGAACCAAGAACCAGCGCAATGGGTAAACATATCGAAAGGGTGAATATCTCGAGACATCGTCTAAAATCATTCGAATGATCTACTATGTATACCTACTTCCTACGAAGCAACAAGAACCAAGAACGAAAGCAAAGAGAAATAGAACCAACCGGTTTTCTCTTGCATAGGTGCTCGATTCTGCTGTTTCTGTTCTACCCGCCTTTAAAATGAATCGAGTAGTATTTTGCTCGAATACACATCTCATATCTCGAATCGTAATATGAGTGCAATCGAGATCTTTTTGTGTGTATTTAACCACTTGAGGATGTTCTCATATGCATATGGCACTCATATCTCGAATGATCATTCGGGAACCGAGAACTGAGACATGAGTGATGAAATATGAGAGATGGGATGTAAGTTACGAATATTTGTGTATACTCTTTGCTTTCGTTATTGGTTCTCGCTGCTTCGTAGGAAGTAGATATACATAGTAGATCATTCGAATGATTTTAGACGATGTCTCGAGATATTTACCCTTTCAAGATGTTTACCCTTTGCGCTCGTTCTTGGTTCTTCCTGCTTCGTAGGAAGTAAGTATAGTAAGTCATTCGAAAGATTTTAGACGATATCTTGAGATAGCACTCATATCTCGAATGATCATTTGATTATACGAACCATTCGAGTACTAATATCTCGATTCTTTAAATCATTCGATTATGCCCATCACTAATCTACACAAGCTTCATTTAATAACCCCTTGCAGTCATCACAAGACCCTTTTAGAACGCAGTTTCTTTCTACTTTTTTCGAAACAAACCAGACAATTCATTTCAAATTTGCGAATGTAAGAGTATCTAACAAATGAGATTAACTTGGTTAAGAATTCAAATGAAATTCGATTTCACTGATTCTGCTCATAAATTCACTTTAATCCTGCTTATTTTGAAACCGAAAGCCCCTCCTTGTTTAAGAAATTCAATTTCAGCAAATTTACAAGTCCACCCATTTCTTATATTAATTTTCATTGTATAGCTTCCTACCATAAACAATGTCTCTATGTATAAAAAAAAAAAACAAGCAATCTTAATCAGCTTATGTGAATTTAAAACTTTTCAAATTAAGTTAGTTTGCAGTAAAAATACTAGACAACTCTATAAACCACACTCTTAAAGAAAAAAAACGAGATAATTATTCAAATTAAATAATAGACATGCCAAAAGCAACTTAAGACTAGAAAATATCATCGAATCTGAAAAGTTTTGCATCTTATTCGTCTGTTTTTGTTACGTAATTCTTACGAATGTATTTTGATATAAAATTTGGTATAATCATTCTCCTCCGTAAAAGGCATTTAATTTACATAAAAAAATATATCTCTTATTCCCGTCGGCATGGCAGAGTTATCACTCTCACTGCAATACATTGCACTTAACGGCGCTGTAAAGATCCAAATGGGAATGGCGGATGGACGACAAGACACACAATATATTCCTCGTTTTTTTTTTTTTTTTTGTATAAAACAATTCATGTTCCTGGCAAATCTCACGACCAAACACAGCTAATGGCCAATAAAACGCTAAACATTTGTTAAATGACAAAATCTACGACAAAAAACAGCAATTGCTAGCTTTTGGATTGGATACGTGTACTGAGTATATTGGTGCATCATGTTGGTGGTTAGTGACTGTAGATTTTCATCATATATGTAAAACTAATAAAAGAAGTTAGGATTGTACACATTTCCTCTTTTTTTTCCTTTTGCAAGTAAAGTGAAGAGCAAAAAAAAACTGGTCTCGAGCGCATATCTTAACTTGCAATTCACTTAGCGTACGAAGGCTTAAACCATTGTTTTTCGTGAATCACAGATGGCAAGAGATTCTGTATTTAGTTTTTTTTAATGAATTCATAAATATCTTTGATCAGTTAAATTAAGCAACACTACACCAATATGAATATTGACTAGAAATCTCTACGATAATTGCATTGCCTAACTAAGCATTGACTAAAGAATTCCAGGAAGAGCGCGTAATGGACAAAAACACCACATTTTAGACGAAAGAAGACAGGAACCTGCAATAGTTCGGTTTAAGCCACCAAAGCTCTACTACTGAGCTATTCCTGAATCACTTCCATTTGGAGACTTAAAGGTCAATGGCAAATCCATTTTGCAGCTTAGGAAAAGATTTTAAGAACTTATTCTAACCATAGATTCTACTATCCTTTCTATGCTTGTAGACATTTCATATCCAAGCGAAGCGCAGTCGTTGAAAAAAAGTTTTGGGAGATTTCTGGGGCCCGAATATTAATTTTTTTTTCAAATTTTTTCACCAAGCCCCTAAGCTACAGGGACTGCAGGGGCTACAGTTTACCAATTGAGATTGTAAACGACTACCGCAAGCCACGTAGGTACAGCATGTGTTAGTCCGCTAAATAACGAGATAGAGCCATTCCAGCTCTGTTAGTAAATCCTACTTTTACCTCTTCTGGGAATTTCTCTGAAAATTGCGAACGAAAGAGGATGAATGGCGAACCACCTGTGGCACAGAACAGGATAGGAAAAAAGTGCACCTTAGTGCTTATCACGGGGGCCATTGTGTTCAGAACAGGATAAATGTCGGTTGGTCTATGGCCCAGCGAGCTGCAACCGTAAAACACCCAATTGCTCGGAAACCAAACACAGCGCCTCGGATACGAACAAATACTTTACTGTCGATCCTAGCTATTGTACACGGACAACGATCGGTTTCTGGAACAATAAGACCCCCCTCGACTCACTCCAGGAAGAGCCTCAAAATGCCAGATTCTGCCAATTAGATCGTGAGTTCACGCGATATAATATAGACATCTTTGGGCTGAGTGAGATAAGATGGTACGATGCCGGAGAATACCACTCCCCAACAAAAAAAAATCACTGTCATGCTCTACTCTGGTAGACCAGCTGAGAGCGGGTGGAAGTCTGGAGTTGGACTGATGCTAACTGCAGCAGCACGAAGCAGCCTCATATCCTGGAAGCCTCACAGTGACCGGATATTGACGGCTAGATTCCAGAGTAGAGTAAGAAAAGTTACCATCGTACAGTGTTATGCTGCGATCGCGAGAGGATCATTAGGAACATTTTTATTCATGTAGGCTCCGACTACAACCAAACGCCTAATGGTGAGATCGTAATGGTGATGAGAAATTTCAACGCCAAGGTAGGTTGCGACAATAGTATGCTTAAACACGTGATGGGAGTACACTGTCTTGATGACGGGAATGACAACGGAGAGCTGTATTTAAAATTCTGCAACACAAACCGCCTAGTCATTGGAGGTACACTGCTTGAGCATAACATATAAGTTGGGTCTAAACTGATAGGCAGCAAACATCCGACCAGATCGATCACATTACGATCAGCCACCGTTTCAGAAATTGTCTTTTAGATATCCGAAACAGACATGCAGTCGCAAAGTCACCAGGGGTAGAAGAAGACAAGCTGAACCCACGGAAGGCATTCTAGCAGAATTTAGAACCATGAGATCCAAGCTGAAAAGGGCTATCAATTCGAGCAAAAAAATAGAAAGTGGGAGGATCTCCGCTGGAATGTCAACAGCAACCACTGGGGCCTAGGCTTCAAAGTCGTAATGCGAAAACTGGGAACACGGATAGCTAGCCCTGTCCACGGCGAAGAAAGGACGGAGTTTATAGTGAAAACACTCTTCCCAACGCACCGTGTTCGGCCTCCCGACACCTCTCCGGTCCAACGATCAGAAACCCCGATGTTCAGTGAAGAACAGTTGATCCTCGTGTCGAAAACACTACAAAACCGAAAGGCCCCTGGACCCGATGGAATACCAGCAAAGGTACTCAAGACGATTGCCCAGACATGTCCTCAGCTGCTGCTGAACATGTACAATAGCTGTCTCTAGAAATAGGTTTTCCCTAGGAGCTGGAAGTTACAGCGCTTGGTACTGATCAGGAAAGGAAAACTAGGCCCGGATTCTCCATCAGCGTACAGGCCTCTGTGTATGCTGGACACCGCAGGGAAACTCCTAGAAAAGTTTCTAAAACCAAGGCTTACAGCAGCCGTGCAGAGAGCAGGAGATTTGTTCGAAAAACAGTACGAATTCAGAAAGGGCCACTCTACGATTGAAGCAATTGAAAAAGTGGAAAGGACCGTCCAATTAGCTCAACAGGGCAACCAGTATTCAAGGAAAATCGTATTGCTAATCGTAGCAACTCTGGACGTGCTAAATGCCGTCAATTCAGCCAGATGGAGCGATATGCTGAACGCCCTCGAAAGCATTTTCGATATTCCCGAATATCTCTTGCGGATAGGGAAGGACTATCTCAGGGACTGGAAGCTGTTATATAACACCACAGAAAGACCCCGAATGAAGAAGATTACTGCTGGAGCAGCGCAGGGATCAATCCTGGGACCCGATCTCTGGAATATTTCCTACGATGGCATCCTTCGTATGGAAATGCCCGAAGACACCTTCCTGGTAGGGTATGCAGATGATATTGCCGTGGTGATTACGGCAAGAGACACCGATAGCGCACAAAGAAAACTCAACCAGGTAATCAGGCGAGTGCACCTCTGGATGGAAGAACATGGCTTAGGTTTGGCCACAGAAAAGACGGAGATAGTCCTTTAGACAGAGAAGAGGATTCCAACTATTGTCGACTTCCAAGCCGGGTCTGAGGTAATAACCAGCAAGGAAGCGGTGAAGTACCTAGGGATGGCCCTAAACACGAAGCTCACTTTCTAGCACAAATAAGATCGGCTTCGGAACGAGCTACGAAGGTCACAATGTCACTGAGCAGATTAATGGCAAACGTTGGAGGCCCAACAGCCCGCAAGAGAAAGCTCCTGATGACAGTCACCCACGACATTCTCCTGTATGGGTGCGAGATGTAGGCCGACGCACTACGACAAGAGAAATACAGGAAACAAATGGTGGCAGTACAAAAGCGCGTGGCACTATGGGTTGCAAGTTCATACCGAACGGTTACGACAACCAGCCGTCCTCATAATCGCGGAAGTGACCCCTATTGATCTCCTTGCGGCAGAGAGGAAGTACGTCTATGACAAAGAGGCGGAAATTGGAGTAGAAGCGGCAACCGAGGAGGTGAAGGAGCTCACCAAACAGAAATGGCAGGAGGCATGGAGCTCAGAAAGCAGAGGACGATGGACCGTGAGGCTGATCAGCAACATCGTTGAATGGAAGGAACTGAAACACGAGGAAGTAAATTATTACGTCACCCAATTTCTTAACGGTCACCGTTATTTCGACGCCTACCTCCACAGAATGGGCAAAACAGAGAGCCCGGATTGCCAATATGGCGACTCAGAACTGGATGACGCAAACCACACGTTCTTCGAGTGCAACAGATAGGAAGCTGAAAGCGGGGTGCTAGAATCTCTCATCCCGGAAATCATAGTGACAAAAATGTCAATGAGTGACCAGAGCTGGAATTCAGTACGTTCCTTAATAGAACAAGTGCTTAAAACAAAAAAGAGAAAGGAAGACCTAATAATCACCCTCATGAGATTTATATAAGCCTGATGTAAGCCTTACCAACAAGAAAGAATTAACTTGCAAGCAAGAGACAAATATGATAAAGCCAGCCCCGAAAGGGGAAAGAAAACGACACCACTCTGAAGCAATGCAAAAGTGGTTCCGGAGTGGATGGTGTCAAGTTGAAAAAGGGTTAAAGGTGATTTTTTTAGGGATGGCAGTCCCACACTACTTGAAACAGAGCAGGCCTATTAGGCAAAAAAAAAAAATGGAGTCGACATCGGACAAGGAGGCAAACACCATCTTATGTTAGCTACTATACGCCCTTGTACTGCATCCGTCAGCAGCACTCGCTCAAACTTGCCCAAACTTATCAGGTTCAATAATGATTGGCATAGGGACCCGCAAGTACGCCAACAATTTAAGGACCATCTTGCTTTAGAAGCAGAAACAATCAGCAACACAATGCAGAAGAGCGTGGGTGACCACTGGAATACTGTGAAAAATGTTTCTACAACTGGGGCATGCACCTACGTTGGTAAAAGGTAGAACAGTCACCGCACATGGCTATCGGCAGACACCAGTAGATGGATCGAAAATGTTAATCAATCAAGGTTCGCATTGCAGCGGCCTCGGCAGTAGAGAGTACCGAACTAGGAGACCAATATTGTGTGAAAAAGAAGGAAGCGCAGATTTCTGGATGGAGAGATCATTTTGTTACAGTCTTTAACCACTTAGGCGATAGTGATAGGATCTCGAACGCTCGGGATTGAGGGGTCAAGTGGTCGAACGATTGAAGTAAGTAAGCAAAATCCTAAGACATAATATATCATCACAACAGTCATCGACTGTACTCTAGAATGTTTAGGTATTGTTGTTTCTACAACTAATACCACAATAGAGAGTAGGCAGCTTAAATTTGTACATATATGTATGCCCCAGATAAAACCGATCAGCGACAAAAGAAAAAAAAACAACAATTAAGGACACAAAAGAAGAATCCAAGCCTAAGGAAAATAAAATAAAATATAAAATCGAAATCAAAACCAAAAGAATGAGAACGACAAGAACACAAATACCTCCCTACAACCAAAGTGTGGCATTAAGACATAGGTAGCAATAAAACTGCCAAATTCAGGCATGATAATCTGTCAATCCTTTTCAAAAGTGACTCGTCGTCGCCGGCCATCTCGTGGTTCGTCGTCTTGAGTTTAGTGTCCATATGCCTTCTTTATTTCTTTTTTGTGTTTGAATTGTTTTTTTTTATTTTTCGGTGGCAGCAAGACAAAATGTCTTTTGTTCTTATGCGGTGGGTTTTTTTAATTCCCTTTTGGGAAAAAGGGTAAGCTAAAGGATATTTCTGGTATTTTATTGTTGTTCATTCGCATTTCGGTGAATATTCATAATAATGATTAAAGTGATGGCAAAAAGGATGCGACATTTACCACCAGTAGTGAATTTAATAGAAAACTGAAAGGATTGGAATGAATAAACAGGAAACTGAATAAAGGGACTATTCATTTCAACGTGTGAACTGATTATATTTCTTTATTTAAAAAATCCTTTGTTTGGTTTCTATTCATGGAGTCTTGCTTTTTTTTTTTCCCCGAATCATAAAGACCCTGTTGGGTTTTTGTCTCTCCAGAAATAAAAGACTATTGCCGCGATCAATGCACTCACGGGCAACACAGCGGCATATTTCTCACTTATCCTACTTGTTTTCAAGGAAGGATAATATACGTAGCCTATGAGCAAATTTTCATAGATTTTCAAATTTGATTGCTACTGCTTCATAGGAAGAAGAAGAGTAAGTTTTAGTTTTCAAAATGCCAACAAAAAAAAACAAAAAAAGGATAAAATACACACTATCGTATCTTGGACGTCTGTTTAATGTGAAATAATTTAATAGTTTCCGCTATCTTATCCTTCAAACTGGTGGAACAGTGCACAGAGAAACCCGCCCCCCAGGCATCTGTTCCTCACAGCTCACTTACAGAGACGGTTCTCATACCGTTGGGGGCTCTCCGGAGAAATATCTTCCCGCAGTTTTTTTTAAGGGCCATCAACAGATGGCAGGGGTTGCGGAATTGCATCATATCTTGGCAGATGTCGCCCAACTATAACTAGCAAAGGACATAAGATCTACACAGTAGAAACCTTGGAGATATTGAGAGAATTGTCGCGATTAGTACATGCCACTGGCCCTTTGGCCCAATTCTACAGTAAAACCTTATTTCGAACAACTAAGGAGACTCTATATAAGACTCTGATCATTTCAGTCCTGCTTTATGGCTCTAAAATATGGAATATGTTGAAGGCCTATGAAGATATCCTTGGTCGCTTCGAGAAATTCCTTCGCAAGATAAATCTGTTCCGTTTGCGTCGACGGGCTTTGGAGGAGAAGATTCAATGACGAACTATACGAGCTGTGCAGCGTATTATACGTTTGATATGGCTAGGACATATAGAGCGCATGGATACCAACACAGCAATCCGCAGTCTTCGAACCGAACCAAGAGGGACGACGAAGTAGAGGACCTCCTCGCCGTAGGTGGCACTCACAAGTTCAGGGGGACCTCAACCAGCTTGGAGTGTGAAACTAGAGGCAACTAGTTAAAGACAGAGGTTCACCCTGAACTGTAGCGCCACTTAAGTAAGTAAGTAATAAGTACATTTTTGGAATTTTATATGAGACAGCGAATACGCCATCCCAACCGTCAAACGGATATCACAGTAAATCAAACCATAGCATTGTTACGTAACCAGAGGTCAAAAGGAATTCATATTTACATATTATGCGTTCGTTATTTATGATCCTCTGGTAATTTCAAGATACATAAGACTTTTAAACTTTCAGGTAGTGCCATTCCGGTGAAGGACTTTCACTACCTGTATATGTACATGGAGTCACGTGGAAGCGAACTGATTTGTGTGCCATTAGCGAGCTGTACTTGTGCAGATTGTTGCTGAAACTAACTGTGAACTAAAAGAATGTATGAAATATGAGATCGCCATTATGCACACACAAAATGCGACAGGATGACGAATCATTATACACAAAATGATCCTATAGAGAGCAGGTAGCTTGTTCGATGTTTGTTCCGTTTATGATGTATCTGTCATAAAGATGTTAATCTCATAAGGGTCAAAATATATTCAGTCTTTCCTTTCTACGATTTTTAACAAATTTGTATGAAGTTGAATCCAAAATAGTCTTTCTAAAAATTTCCTTAGCTATATAACGGGTGGGCCATCTAGTGATTTCTTTTTAAATCATAGGTTATTTTGACACTGACAACTGTTTCCCGCTCGAAATCTTGACAGAAAGTTAGTATCATACCTCCGCAGAACGAAATGAGTCGCTTTACGCTTGAACAACATTGGGAAATATTGAAAGCTTATTTCCAAAGTGAGTGCTGTGTAGCCCAAACAGTGCGTTTTTGAAAAGAAGTTTTGCCCGAAATGAAGCACCCACCGCGCCTGCTGTACGCAAGTTTGTGCAAAAAGTTCATGAGACTGGTATGCTAGTGGACAACACTCATGGTTCCTGTCGTCGTACGGTGCGCACAGACGAGAATGTGGCTGCTGTAGCCGAGAGTGTGAGACTCAATTCACGAACATCAACTCGTCATCGATCTCAACAGCTCAGCATTTCACGCACTAGCCTGAGGAGAATTCTGCATAAAGATCTGGGATTATTCGCTTACAAGGTCCAATTGCTTCGGCAATTGAAAGCGCACAACCATCCGCTTCGTTATCGCTTCGCAGTTTGGGCCTTAGAACAGCTTGAATTGGACAACGATTTTGGGCGAAAAATCATCTTTTCTGACGAGGCACATTTTCATCTCGGCGGCTACGTTAACAAACAAAATTGCCGCATCTGGAGCTCGGAAAACCCGCACATTATTATCGAGAAGCCAATGCATCCACAGAGAGTGACAGTTTGGTGCGGATTGTGGAGTGGTGGCATCATTGGACCATTTTTCTTCGAAAATGAGGTGGCGAACAATTTTTCGGACAACGGTGGGCGTTACAGAGCCATGTTAACGACTTTTGTTTTTTTTTACTGATATTGAAGATATAGATTTGGACGACCTCTGGTTCATGGAAGATGGCGCGCCATGCCACACAGCCCACGCCACAATCAGTCTTTTGCGTACCAAATTCCCAAATCGTGTTATCAGCCGTCTTGGCGATGTCAATTGGCCGCCTCGGAGCTGCGATTGGACCCTTTTGGACTTTTTTTTGTGGGGAACCGTGAAGGACCAATGTTATGCCAACAATTCGGAAACGTTTCAAGCACTTAAGGCCAATATCATCCAAGCAATCCGTGAGCTACAGCCCGAAACCATCAACAAGGTCTTGGAAAATTGGAGTGATAGAATGCGCTACTGCGAAGCCAGCCGAGGCAGTCACTTGAACGACGTTGTATTCCATAATTAATGGGATTGTTTACTCTTACTAATAAAGCCAAAACACATGGAAAACGTTTCATTTTGTTCATTTTATTGCATTTTTAAAAAGAAACTTGTAGTTAGCCTACCCGTATACCTTACATACGTATTTTGCTTTTTTGTTTTTCTGTTCAACGTAATGTTACCATTAACAAGTCATATCCGAACAAAGCTAAATTCCTACTTCGCCATTATAAAGCTAGGAATGGACTTTTCTATCTTTGTTAGGTGCCAATGGATGATTATATGGGGTATGTTGAGCTCTTTTGCGTTGAGTTCTTGGAGACGAACCCTACAGGGGATCAGTAGAAATGCAGTGAAGTAGGAGGGTTATGATCTCTTGTTTCCAAATCCTAACCTCACCGAAATAAGAGGAGGAAGCAGTTGAATTACCTTGCGAGTTCTCTTACCATAGCATTGGGATTTCTTTCGGCAGTTGACTTCAGAAGCTCCTGGTCTAGTTATTCTGGCTTACCTGAACGAGGTTTATCCTTTAGGTTAAAATTTCCATTTCTAGGCTTTGCGAACCAAGACCGACACTTTAACTCGCTCTGAACACGTTTTCCATACACATTTTATATTTGTCTATTGGCTTTACTTTCATTGTGGATTTTCCGGAACAAAAGCAATAAAATCTGTCGAATATGCTCTTACAAAATATTTTTTTTTTGGTTGCGCCTGGAGGTGCAGGAATCTTCAAAAGATACCAATGGTCCGTACCAATGGTTATGCCCGATTCATATATCTGATAATGCCATCAGTGCTAGTCAGTATATGCTTACGGGCTAAACCTCACCCCTCAGAGAGGCACTATGAGAACCGGCTGCTCGTACTCATAGTAGTAGGAAATTCGTCCCTCTCATTTTTTCATTTTTTGTGATGACTACGACTAAGTTGCCTTAACAAGTAGTTTACGCTTCTGTAGTGTTAATCGCGTTAGGTAGGTAGCTTTCCAGTGAAGGCACCTACTAATACCGTCATTACATGCGGTTTTTCCTTACGGCGCTAGGTCGAAAGGTCTTGTTCTTTGTAGTCGGCGCTCAAGGTTTGTCACGTCCATAGTACGGATTATTTCATTATTGCAATGAACATGAAAACGAGTAAGAAGTTTGCGAGCAAAGTTTATTACTTCGTCCCTCACGGTAGCAATTCCTAGATCTCTGTGAATATCACTATTTCTTATATACCAAGGACCATTCACGATTGCGCTTAGTATTTTGTTTTGAAATGCTTGCAGTAGAGCCATATTGCTTGGTTTGGTACAACCCCAAAGTTGTATACCATATGTCCAAGACGGTTTTAGCACTTGGTTATACAGAAGCAGTTTGTTGTATACGCTTAACTTCGAGTATCTCCCGAGTAGCGAATACATTTCTCTAAATCTGATTTCGAGCTCTTCGCGCTTCTTTTTAACGCGTGGTTTCCACTTAACTTTTGCGTCTAGGGTCATTCCTAGATATTTTGCCTCGTTTGCGTACGGTATTTGCACCGAGATAATGGTTACAGGTAAGTTGTTTATCTTTCTTAACGTAAAATTGACATGCGTTGATTTTGTCTCATTGAGGACTATTCGCCAGGTTTTTTCCATTCGCATTTACATTGTTCAAAGCTCGTTGGAGTTTTCCCATTGATGATTCAACTGACTCATCCGTTACGAGGATAGTCGTGTCGTCTGCGAGCGTTGCTACAATGGTCCCTTCATCTTGTGGTATATCTCTTGTGTGGAGCAGGAACAGGATTGGACCGAAAACACTTCCATTTGGAACACCGGCGTAGATTTCTTTGAAATCCAAATATTCACTCCCGTGTTTAACATGGAAAAGTCTGTTTTCAAGATGAGATTCCAATATTCTGTACAACTTTTCCGGTAAGATTACCCTTAGCTTATACGTTAGGCCTTCGTGCCAAACCTTGTCGAAGGCTTGCGATACATAGAGAAAAGCGCTAGAGCATATTTTTTTCCTTCTAGAACTTATTCAATTTCTTTCGTTATTCGATACACCTGATCGATTGTGGAATGTTTTATCCGAAAGCCGAATTGATGATCCGGGATCAAGTGTCTTTCTTCAATTACTGGTTGCAATCGTTTCATCAGGAGTTTCTCAAAGACCTTAGATATTATTGGCAGAAATGAAATGGGTCTATATGATTTCTTGTCATTTGCACATTTTCCCAGTTTCGGAACCATAATAACTTCGGCGACTGTCCATTGCCATTGGAACATATAATAGTCTTAAAGAAGCATTTGCAATGTAGAGCAACTTAACCAGCACTTTTTTCGGTAGCTCTTTCAAAATTTCGCCAGTGATTAAATCATATCCCGGAGCCTTGTTATTTTTCAATTTTTCAATCGTCAAAATATGTATTTCAAAACATATATTTCAAAATTCAGTTAAATGTATTTACAATAGCGTTAACACAAGGAAATGTGCAAACTGAAAGAGCAATATATCCTTGATACTAATTTCAATAAACGACTCAGCATTAGATTGGTTTTGTGTATGTTATGGCAATTGTTTTCGGGTCATAATCTCGCCGAAATAGGAGGAACAAGATGGGATTTGGAATATAACAAAAAAAAAAAAAACGCGTAGTAGTTATGTTACAGCGCGGTAAGGAACATTATACGACAGTAAAAATATATCTGCTCATTAGCTAAGAACAACCGCCTATGTTTAGTTTATTGCTGTTAATAATTTGTACGTACGTCCTAGCAACTTTACATATTGCATGAGTCTGTTGTAATGCAAGGCATGCAAATGATTCAAGAGCAGTGTGTTAGTAATTTCAAATTCCGTCTCGTATACGTGTACTACATTTACCGTAGTAAATCTTACCTTTATTGCCTTTTCTTTATAATTTGAAAGAATTTCTAATGTTTAGAAAGTGGGTGGATATAAAAGTTATTAACACATATCTGTTAGCACACTGTTAATTGAAAAATGTCCATTCAGGTCTTGAAACGGATTGACTATTGTGATATCCATTGATGCTATGTGAAACATTAGATACACTCATTAAGGGGCGTATTTTAATTTGCTTAGGCTTGACGATAACTATGTAGGAATGCAATGGATAGATGATGAAAATACTTTATTTGTACTCGTATATGCAAGTTCGCACATCAACTCTTTTGTATTTATAGAAAAATGTATCCACACATTTTGTCACAATTTCGCAACTGAAGTACGTAACTATACACATGTTGTGGTTTTATTGATTAAAAAATAAAATGCAATTAAAAAATCATATGGGTATTGTGGAATTTAAATGACTGTTGAGCAAACCACCTTTTATATAATTTTAATGTTTTTATTCTTCATTCTTCTCTGTCATAAAGTCAATCAATTTTTATGACTTTTCATCTTTCATCACTGCAAAATATTAATTTATCTTCTTCTTAACATATTTTATGGGATGCTCTTCGAAGTAATAAGTAGAAGCATAAAAGAAAGTCTAAAACCTCTCGCAGGGTTCGTTGACTGTATCGTTTGCGCTTATAGTGGATAGTATCGGTTTATAAGTACGTGTAGATGTACCAATGAAGTGAGTTAAAACAAGCAGCATGAATATAAAAATGAGGGCAAAAATAATAAACACCACAGGAACTTTGGAGTTGTGGTATATGAAGGACAGGCTAATTGCTCTGAAAGAAATATTATTTATTAGTTACTCTTCCGTTAAATCGGACTGCTTAGAAAGCTTAAATGTAGAAAGTAGTATAGTACTTACAATGTTGTCCTACACGCCTACGCTTACGTTAAGACTTTCTCTAATATACTTTCATGCTAATTTATATAAACAGCTCAGTATGCGCTGAGGTAAGATAACATCTGTGAGTTTAAAATGCAATCATTTTCCTGTAATTTAATATCTCGTGCAAGTTTGATGTTGGTACATGCGTAGGCGAATTCCATTGGTCTGTCAATATTTTACTAGTCTTCATTAGTTATCTACAAGTTTATTTTCTCACGCTCACGTACACCTCCATGTTTTTCTTGAATTATTTCATAGTTATAAATCTACCATTAATTAATATATTTCGTAGACCCACCACTTAGCAATTTAATAGTGGGCAGAATAATCTAATTTGATTCCGTCTACTTTCTGCTGGTCAAAGGAGTATCATATTTACTTTGGTGGAGATCAACGTACTCTAAATAGTGTGAGCAAGATAACAAATGGTCAATTTGTAGAGCAATGATTCGCCTATTTCTTACTGAAACTGACAACAGATTATTATTTCCAAAGTGAAAGCTTGGAATGAGTGCCTGTATATGTTTTAGTGGCCCAATTCGAACCTGCCAATCAGCTGCGCTGGAAGTTCTGTTAAATCTTTCACCTCTGCATATATGTAAATATAGACTGAAGACTGTGGCTGCCAGTTGCCTAAAGCTTCGCCTTTTATGTAATAGCGCAAACTCCAATTTAGTTGGTCACATGAAGATCCTCGAGAAAATTCGGCTACTATCTTGTCCAGCAGTATGCATTTCGGACTTCATGCCAAATCCATCTCAACAACCCCGTCACTCTTACCATCCCGGACCCCAGCTATTGGGATCATCCTCAAATCCCTCAAAAAACACATCAACTTAATTGATATACTGACGGTTCAAAAATGTCAAATGTGGCAGACACTGGTATCCTTGGCCCCAACTACAAACTCCTTACACCACTAGGTCAATCCAGAACTATTGTTTATGCCATCGAACTCTATGCCAGAGAATGTATCAGAGGAAACCTCCGAAGATCACATATTAATATAATGTCAGATAGCCAAGCAGCACTCAAAGCTCTAACGTCCTTTGACTTTGAGTCAAAGCTCTTGCAGCTTGCTGTATACAATAAAATTACGATAATGTGGGTCCCTGGATACAAGTACATTTCTGGCAACAAAGCTGCTGATGATCTTGTCTTCTGATTTCTCCATCTGTGCTTATGACATGAAGATTATTAGGAACATGTTTCCTTCTGCTAACTCTCGCCTATTGCAGGACAACTTGAACAGCTTATTCACTTGCCGTCACAAAAATTCCGGGAGCTGATTACAATCAACTCCACATATTAATTATTCCCTTGGGTACCTCCCATTACTTCTCAGTGTCTACTTCAACTAGCTTGTACCCTGAGTCACTTCATCGTGTGACTAAGCTGTTACCTGTGATAGTAAAATGGACCTTCGTTCTCATATCGATATCACTATTAGTAGATGAACTCAGTACTTAGCTCTAAGAAAAGCCTATCCAAAGAATTCTCGGATCTTTATATTACAAACTCTTTCTGTACATTATCTTTAAATGGCCCCTCTCCCCTCTCAATAAGGATAAATGGACAGCTAATACTGTCATATGCGATTCTGAAATAGCAATTTATATGGACGGTTCAAAGGTGTACAACGATGCCGGAGCAGCAATGTTCCCGGAAAAAATTGGCATATCCACGTCAATAAGAGCTCCGAATTCATTTAATGCTTTTCCAGCTGTGATTCTAGCCATATACGATACAGCACAAAAGGCAAGAGTATTGGACATATCACAGGAGCATATCTCCATTTACGTTGCTAGGCAGGCAGCGATTAGGGCCCTGGCATCCACTACAATATCATCCAAAATAGTCGGACTTTTCATTCAGAAATTCAGACTCTAAATAGGCAGAATAATGACCAAATTATTTGTGTACCAGTGGTTGAGCTGGTCCGAACAGGATCAGATCTTTGTGCCTCATTAACGGACAAAAGAGTCTAGGTTCCCTTTTTATACGTAAAATCTAAAATAAAAAATGTAATGCAAAACATAGCTATGAGCAGATGGGATAATGGCTCACGTAGGCCTATGCGAGTCACGGGGCAATCTGGCGGCAATCCACTTAACCCATCCTCAGGCCTCTCCTCAAGTAACCTAAGCTATTCAAGTATAGTCGCCCTTTTACGGACTCAATACCAAAAGCATCGACTCGGTTCCATGTAGATCCATCCATGGTCTTTCATGGGCTAACTCCTATGACTCACCACCCTATGCGAATCGTCTGAGAGAGATCAACATACAGTCACTGAAGAACCTTGATATTGCCAACATACTCCTTATTCTTCAGTTATTAGGTGGAAATGTTGATTGCTAAGACCTATTGGAAATGATTTCCCTCAACACAGACCCATGTAGCATAAGATCTGTACATCTATTTCGTTTTATCTCTTAAGGCACCAACAATGGCTACCACAAACCGATGTCAAAAATGGTAAGCAATACAAATAATTCTAATCCTTACAGCGAAATTATCTACAAAAAGTATTGTTATTAACTCTACCCACGTCAAGTGAGCTTGGGAGTGCGAGAAGGTACGGCTTGGCCATTGCAAGCTGCGTGTTGATGTCCACCCGCTCTACGTGTCCAAGTTGTCTCAGTCACTGTATGCGTACTGTTTTGGCTAGGTCGATATCTCCGTGCAGGCCATACTGTCCGTCATCGTATCTTCTCCTCCACTCTCCGTCTATATGTACTATGACGTGATCGTATGGTGGCCTAGGGCTGTCCACCTCACTCAACTATCTGCATGCATGTGCATTAATGGTACACTGAGAACTACTCCCTCTGCGACACTGGAAATTTTGTTCCATATGCCCTTAAATACCAGCGCGGCTATCCGTCTAAAAGCCTCCTCGCAGTGGTCCAGCTATCACATTCGCTACTCCTTCATCCTTGATCTTCTCAACTTCACCCATGAAAATATGGACTATACCCCACCGAAACTTCTGTTCGAGTATCCCTGAACGGGATGAATGGGACAACATTTCCCATATTGAGGGCAATTCGGTTCAATTCTTTACAGATGGCTTTAAGGCCGAAGGTGGATTGTGGTGTTTTCTCCGAAATTTCCAACCTAAGCATCTCATTGGGGCGTTTTTCAGGGGGGAATCGTGGCGATTGAGGAAGCCCCGTCCTGCCTAAAATATAATGTACTATCTGTCAGGGATATTAGCATTTTCACAGACAGGCAAGCGGTAATCAAATGCCTGGAATCGTCCTTCTTCACTTCAAAGCCCGCTTTAAACTACCGTTTATATCTTACGGAGATGACAAAGCAGTTATACATTCACCTATGCTGGGAGCCAGGCCGCAGGGACGTTCCAAGAAACTGTAGGGCGGACGAGTTCGCCAGAGAGGGTACAACTCGACGGATTCTGCCTGATAGGCAATCCCTAAGTGTGTCGATCGCTACATGCAATCATCTGCTAAAGCTGAACACTATTAGCAAGACCAGCCACAGGTTTAACGTGTCACGTCTCGAGACAGATCTGGCTTAAGCTGGATCGGAAACGTAGTGCCGAGTTGTTTAAGCTAAAGCGATCACGGATCAATTGCATTGTCCGTGTCCTCATTGGACTCTGTCCTATAGGCTAACATGCTAACCAACTTTGCCTCTTTTTTAACAACTTCAGCAGAAGCTGTAGTGAGGAGGAGGAGGACGAGACCATCCTTCAACTCCTTTGCACATGTCCAGCCTTATCGCGTAAAAGAATGCTCCATCCAGGGGTCCCCTTCCTTGATGGCCAATATTTCCTAACAACTTTGAATCTCTTTAATAGATTTCAATTCACTTGATTTATAGATGAAAAATAAAATAATCAAAAACAAGAAATAGCCTGAATCCGTGCCCGGAAGGTAATCACTAATTTAATTTCTTTCGAAATGCTTTGCAATAATTAAATATATAAAAAAAAATGATTGGCTGTCAATAAATTATTGATGTTCTTCTTCAGACATTTACTGTAAACAGAATAATGATCATTAGGACTAGAGAACCCTTGCACAAGTATATAATCAAAATCAAATGATTTTCTTCCATCCGCCTCAAATGCCGTAAGCATCGTGAAAACACTCCTCAATTTACTGCAAACCGTTAGAAACCCTAATGACCTCCTGGATTATTCTAAAGTAAATTCATTTCCCCGAAAGTATATCCAACAATCACTGCATGGGGCCAGCATCAGGCAGCCATTCGTCCAACCAATCTACCATGATTCCAGCGGCCAGATCTAATAAAGAAGAACACGCCAAAACACCAGCAGCATTACGGGCACCATAACTAACAGCTAACCAACCAAACATCATCGGCCAAATGGATTTCCATTAAATTTAGAATTTTCATCTGCCATTCAAGCGGAACAAACAACATTAACTACACGAGTATATTCTCAACAACATTGCACATTAACACTGATCAAAAAGCAATTCGAATCTACAAGACAAAAAGCGCGGTCAGGAGTTCCTCCATTATGGTCATGATTTTAGGTCATCACTATTATGGGCTTCCAACACCACCACCACCATCACCACCAGTAAGAGAGGCAAACTACTTAAAGCGAAAAATAAAAATAGAATGCATCTCCTGCTAGAGTTATTAATTCTTAGACCAGCCCAAGCTAGACAACAAAATGACATCTTTCATCTTGACACTGATCCGGCGTCGTTAAAGTATTTTAATACTTACATCTGCTTCTCGTTCCATTTAGCCATCAGTTTCGCCATTTAGACGAGATGCTGAAATCATCTTTTTATAGAGTACTCTAGGCCTAGATACGACGAGCAGTTAGCACTGCTGGAGAGATAAGTCCACACCGGCCCATTGACAGACACCGTAGAGACAGTAATCACAAGGATTGATCGAGTATGACTGGATCCCTGAGTGCGAATGGATACCAAGCTGGACATTGTTGCAATTTTCTCAGATACGCCGACTACGTTCGGTTTTAGTAATCCCTAAGCTGGAGGAGTTCAATTCTGTGTGCTAAGATGGACATTACTCAATTAACTTATCAAACATGATCCCAAGTGATAGTCGAAGTATTAAAGATATTTTATCTGACATCTGAAGTGACACAGGATCTGATAGAATCAGGAGCTTAGTAGTTCGCGGTCCATACCACTGGGAGCTTAAGAGTGCATAGTTTTGTAATAACGCTTTTCGTCCTTTGCTTGGTTTTAGTTTTGTTCTTCGCATATGTGTCTATAGATGGTAATCTACGGTAGTTGAGAGATTTGCTAAAAACCTTTGTAGTATAAGGTATTAAGGTTGTTGATACCTCTGATAATAAAGGACGTGTAACAACAAAGGGGACTGTGCTGAGAAGAGCTCGCATCAGGGAGTGGGATTCTTAAGACAAGCAAGGCCACCTATTTGGTATATGGTGAGGAATGATGCTGCATTATCGGCGAATTGCGAAAGATAATGGTGAAGAGGGTATTATGCCATTTATAAAGAAGGTTATACCAAAACCCATATGCCACTGGGATGGGCGTTTGAGCTCAAAATTAAGGGTAAGACGTTTTCCTCCGAAGGTTTTCATACGTATTTGGGTTTTGTTGCCTGCATAAACAAAATTTCTAAGGGATCACTGGAAAATGTTGAAAGCTACAGAAGAATTTTATTTATGAATGTTATAGCCAGAATATTCTGCAGTATACTTATGGACAGACTTGAAGAAGGTGATAAATGAGCAGAAAGCGACTTCCAAAGCCTAGTCAAAGTGTCCCTCTAATAATAGTGACGAAAAAGCTCGCCTCGAAATGGAATACAGATGCTGCAAGAAAAAAGCGAAGAAGAAGTGCGCCCAGCTTCAAGCAGATAGTACAGAGGGCCTGTATCGGGAGCTGGAGAAAATATTTTCCCCGGTTGTTGATGCAAACCAGGCTATCCAGGAGCTGCGAAGACACAATATGAGCGCAAAAAAAAAAGTATTTGGCGCTACAGCTCTTTGAAGTGCCAGGGCCTAGCTTCTCGCAAATACTCATGTTGTGTGCGCTATATTGTTCACACGAATGGAAGGGACCTACAGTTTAGTGCCGTAACCGAAGGGCAATTTGGTTTGAGAAGCTTTTTCGTGACAACAATACTCTCGGATGTTTGTCAGACGCTCGCGAGAGGTGGGACCGTGAAAAAACTTTTTGGTGTTTTCTGAGATTCAAACTTGGAACCTCATGTGTAGTGATCCGACACACTAACCACTTACGCCACGGCGCCCACAATATGAGCGCAACCATTTTCAAAATAGTCGCCAAAGAAGGAGGATTGCTCAGGAGATTCGTTCGCCAAAGTTCATTAACAATGCTCATGGCCAGCTTCTTGCGGATGACGACAAAATTATGCAGAGGTGGCGGCAGTATTGTGAAGAACTTTTGAATAAACAGTTTCCCTGGTTATACTTTTCAAGCGCCACCCGTAACTGTGAAGAAATACCCGACATTGCAGTCGAAGAAGTTAGTGAGGCGGTCAAATACTCGAAAAAATGAAAAGCGGTTGGCCCAGACGAGATGCCCTCTGAGTTCTGCAAAAAGATGGGAGACGTCGGGTTCAGATGGCTCAGAATTCTCATCTCCAAATTCGTGAGAGGTGACCCAATGCCGAATCAATGGAGGGAAAGTTACCTTCTCCCTGTATACAAAGGGAAGAGTGAAACGCGAAACTGTGATAACTACCGTTCAATCGAGCTGATGTCACACACCATGAAGATCGTTGATCGTGAGTTATCTGAAGATCAGTGCGGGTTTGTCTCGGGTAAATCAACCACAGATGCAATCCAAAGTATAAGGATCATAACGGAAAAACATCGTGATTCCTTAAACGATTTTCATATTGTATTGCTTGGTTTTGAAGAGACATGCACAGACAGATAGACAGACAGACAACCACGAGATCTGATATGGGTGACGCTAAGACGTCGAGGGGTTCCAGAAACATATGTACAGATCATGGACATGATCATGGACATGTACGAAGGAACAAAGACAAGAGTAAGATGCCCCGCTGGAGTAACCGAAGAGTTCCCAATCAAAGTCGGGGTGCACCAGGGAAGCGTTTTAAGTCCTTTGCTCTTTATTACAGTCCTTGATTATCTGCTTGAAGGTAAAGTGATGGACCCCAAGGTACATCAGTTATTCTTTGTTGACGACGGAGCCATCATAAGTGAGGATCCTACATCCCTGCAACGAGCACTTGATGTGTGGGTGGACGTTTTGGAGGGAAATGGGTATCGCATTAGTTCGAAAAAGACAGAGTACTTGTGCTGCCCGTTCTCTGATCCACTCAGGCCTATTCCAGACATTTATAAATGAAACAGTACTTCCCAAGTGCGAAAAGTTTAAATATCTGGGATCTATGCTCAATAGCAAAGCAACCTGTGATGACGACATCAATCATCGGTTTGGGCACTACATAACCAAACCATCGAAGCATAGATCATTCCGTTCGCTGAAGTAGCTGCTCAATATTGAGCGCCTCGCGTACTCTGGTGCTGCGCATTCGATTCCTACGAGTTATTCCAGCAACACCGCGAAGGAGCCTCATTTCGGCAACTTGCATCCGCGATCTTGTTCTTTCGGTCACTACCCAAATTTGATGACCACAGGTGAGAGTTGGAATATACACCGAGTTAAAAACCGATAGCTTAGCTTGAACACTAAGTTCGGCCTTCCTTATAACAGATAGGCCAAGCTCTCTCAAAATTGATCCAGCCTGATTCTACAGGATAACTCGGCATAGGTACTTAAACTTCGGCCGAGGTACTTAAACTTATTCACCTGCTTCAGTGGGACTCCACTAACATGCAGATTGCACTGAATAAGTTTCTTGGAAAAGACCATTACTTCCGATTTGTTCACGTTGATTTTCATTCCAGCATCATCACAAGCGGCTACAAATCTTTTGAGTACTCGCTGAATTTCGGTTTGAGAGAATCCGAGGATGGCCAAATCATCCGCAAAGAGCAGATGACTTATCCTTAGGTCTCCCACTTTGAAGCATTCCCCGCCACGGCTGCGCTGCAACATCCAATCCATATATACAATGAGTGTGTTTGCTCGTTAACTGATGTACGCAGGTTCAAGCCCAAGCGGGGAACAGCAATCATCAGCCACCCGAGTATAAAGGAAAACGAATTATATCGAAGTTTTTGTAACCACTGCTAGAAGCTAGGCCCTGGCACTTACAGAGCTGTTACGCTAAATATTTATTTCTTTCCTATTTTGTTTGTACCAAAGAAAGGTTCCTGCCTGGTAGTAAAATGGACCGGAGAGTCTGAGTGCTCTGGGATTTGGGTTTCCTTTATAAAAATAAAAATAAATAAAATATATACAATGAAGGGGAGAGGTGACAAAAAGCACCCTTGGCGGAGTCCAACGCCCACACTGAAAGGTATCGATTTAACACCGTTTATTGGAACACGGCTTCTACAGTTTTTATATAAAGACTGAATCGCCCTTAACAGGGAACCATCAATCCCATACTCTTGCAGAACACTCCAGAGTTTTCCTCGAGGAACCCTATCATATGCTTTTTCCAAATCCACAAAACAAGTGTAGACAGGCTTAGCATACTCCCAGATCTTGTCAAGAAGTGAATAACTGGTCGGTTGTGCTTCTACCATGATGAAAAGTGCACTGCTCATCCCCCAACTGTCCTCAACCACAGCTCTGCAACGCGTTTCTAGTACCATAGCGAAGACTTTTCCAGTGAGACTAAAAAGAGATACCATATATGTACCCCTGTAGTTGACGCAATCTCTGTTGCCCCCTTTTTTAAAAAGAGGAATAATCACCATTTGCCAATCACCAGGCCACTTTTGTGACACGCGAGAGCCATTGCACTCCCTCTTTACCTAAAAGCTTGAGCATTTCTAGCCACACCAGAAGATTTGCCAACTTTTAGCGCTTTCATCGCCGAAGTTACTTCCTCTACGGTAGGACTACTTTCCGCTTATAATATTGAAGGCACAACCTCTTAGACTTGCTAAACAAGTAAACTTATATTACACTCCACACAGCAGGGTCTTTGTCTTACAGACTTCATCCCACCCCTTGAACAATATTGGGCATTGTTATGAAAATTCCAAAGTAAAGTGCAGATATGTTTGAAAATGCCGAAAAGAACACTTTTGTTCAATTGTTCCATTCATCAATTTCATTTATAAAATTCTTTATGGTAGAAGTACAAATTAAAATTTTAGTGGTTTTGTCACACACAGGTGTCATGTTAATTATGATATGCTAATGCGCCACGAAACACTCTTCACCTAATCAACAGCAGTATCCTACACTCCATCGTTGTCGGTAGATCTAAGTGATGGGTTAACCTCAATTTATTTATGACTGCTACATACGGACAATTTAAAAAATATCACGCAGAGTGTAATTCATTTACTTTTGTCAATAGAAGCCATTTTTCACACACACATACTCCTTCACCGTTATTCAAAGAATATATAAAAAAAAAAGAAGAAAACCTCTTTATGAATTAATTATTTCTTTTTGGTATCTATTCTCAAAGGTTTCACTCGTTTTGTTAAACCCATTAGTGTCCCTCCAGAAGACATAATTGACACCTATGTGTAAATTCATATTTTTCAATTTTCCTCACGTTCCTTTCAAATTCCAATCGAATGACTCTAACAAACTTACTCCATCTGACAGTGCCTACAGAGTCAAAAAGAAGAAAAAAAATGATTACAAACCATCGACACAGACGATCGAATTGTCAAACCACCAATATGAACAGAATCAATTGCAACTACACTAACTGCGCCATCCGTCCTCAATGTCAGTCGTCGTCATCGTCATCACAATGCAGCAGTATAGTTAGAAAATTTATCCTCCAATTAGCAACATAGAGAATCCGCACAGGCCGATTGATAGCCCACAGTGTCCACACAGACAGTTTGCCGAAGAGCGAACTCTGTTCCTCCTGTGTCGGCAAACCAACAACTCTTCAAATGGTATAATAATGTATCTACGATTAGAAATCAATCAAATTTCTTCATACAAATCAATTAGATAAATCGTAACGGTTAAACTCATCATTATGTTTAATTTAACCATTTTTTGTTGTTCAAAGTTCAACTGAGACAGCCGGCGGGTTTGTGCTCTGTGTACTGATGGCTTGGATAGATATCTAGGCAAACACAATGATAAGATTAACAAACGTTGAGATGGACTTTCTATTTGTGGGGTTTTTCTTTTCATAAAAAAGAATGTCATCCATCTTTATGCCAAATGACCATCATTTCACTTCCTGGGACACCATTTCCTTACTATGACAGTCGTAGATACTTAAGTGTTAAGAAGTTTCTTGAGAATGCCATCAGATGATAGTCAAAATGATCCACAAGTAACTCCAACAGTGTTGTAGAAGCGAAAATAATTTCGATAATGATGTGCGTATTCGAATATATAATACTCGTTTGGTGGCAAGAAACAAGTTCCAGTCAGCTGTATTGATAATCAGATATCCTGCAGGAAGAGAATTCAAACAAAAGCCACAATTTGATGTGAAACAGTAATGCGGTACCTTTCTTCCTTCATTCTGATACTGGTCTAACCTGGCCAGTCTGGAATATTGGCATCGTCAAGGAAAGACATTGTGCGGAAACTGCAGTCCAGGAGGCAAGCAGAAATGAAGAATAAACGGCTGTAGTATCGCATGGACAGAAGCAGGGTGTAGGGAATGGTTTCATGATATGACTCAACTATTTGACTTTTTGATTTAAGCAAAGTTGCTCAGTAAGTTATTTTGGTTGTTCGGTTATATTGTCTAAGTTGTTGTCTAAGTCGAAAGGAGCTTAATGAGGCAAGAATATTTGCGATTGGCGATGAGGGACTATCTAAGTAGACTGGTTTGAGGTCTATCCTTACACTTATCAAGGTGATAGGACTGGTGTGGGATTAGAATTCTCAACTAAACCTCTTGAACCGAATATATATACCACAAGACAACAGAAGGTAGGCAATAGAAGTCGAAGTTATTTTGAAACTTATGAACAAATTTTTATAAGAATCTCGGAACAGATCAAGCTATGTCCAAAGCTGAAGTCGGCATCAGTACTATGATGGCAGCGAGTATTTTTTTTTTTTTTAATAATTTGCGAGCGCCAAAGGGATTATTAATACCCTTATACTGGTTCGCAGGCACGGGCGGATGGGAAAAGGAGGGAAAGAGACAGAGGAGATGCCGGTTTGCGTTGACTTTGAATGTTTGAAGGTTGTAATGATTAGGAAATACAGAGGCTGGTAGTTTGTTCCACAAACGTGTTGTTCGGCTTATAAACGAATCCCTATATTTGAGAGTACGTCCGAAGTTTGGCCTGAGGGTGAACTGATGTGCATTCGAAGCGTGACGCGTATTGCGGGTGAATTTTTGAAGGGGAGGAATGTAACTGGCTATTTCGCTGGAGCATTTTTTATAAAAAAGGTGATAAAAAAGAGAAAGACACGAGACATTCCTACGATGTTCAAGCGAGACTATGGAGTTCACGATGTCTCTTCCACTTATCAGTTTTAATGCGCGATTCTGTACCCTATCTAGAAAGTGCAGAACGGTCTTGGGCGCACCAGAGCAGATGTGGGCGTTTTATTCCAGCTTTGGGTGGATGAATGCCTTGTAGATGGAGGCCAGATCAGACGGGGTAAAATATTTTTTCCACCGCTTAAGGAATCCTAGGCATTTTGCAGCATTTTTGGCGACCTCGAATATGTGATCATTCCATCGAAGACAGTAATTGATGCACATACCAAGAATGGCAAGCCTTTCGGATTCAGCGATGCAAGTACCATTCAAGGATAATGGTTGAGGGTCTGGGTTTCGCTTGAGAGACAGAAGACAGCATTGAGTTTTGGATGCATTAAATTCCACTCTATTGATTAAACCCCATTTGGTAATGCTGTCCAGGTCGGAGTTTAATGTGTTTAACATACGTTGTCGTTCCTCTTCTACGGCCAAAGAGCAGGACGTGAGTTAGGGAACGAATATGAAAAACTGAGGGTACTGTCATCAGCGAAGGAATGGATTGGATTAGAAGTAGCAGACAAGAGGTCATTTATAAAAATGAGGAAGAGAGTCGGAGACTAAACGGAGCCCTGGGGGACACCAGCATTTATATGGTGAATTGCAGACTTGAAGCCGTCCAAGACAACTTGTATTGAACGGCCCGAAAGGTTATTTCTATTCCATTGAAGAAGAGACTCATCGATGTCATATGCATGCATTTTCGACAAAAGAGCCTGATGCCAAACTCTGTCAAATGCCTTAGAAATATCGAGCGCAACCATCTTTGTTTCGCCGAAGTGATCGATTGATTGGTTCCACTTCTCCGTGAGATATGCCATCAAATCACCAGCGGACCTATTGCTACGAAAACCGTACTGCCGCTCATTGAGGAGTTTTCGTGAATCAAGATATTTAAAAAGCTGACGATTTATCAGCGGTTCCATGACCTTGGAAAGAAGAGACGTAAGTGCAATGGGTCGGTAATTGGACGGGGACGAAAATCCGCCTTTTTAGGGACGGGCTGTACAAATGCTGTTTTCCATCTACTCGGAAAGAGCCCAGAAGAGTAGGACAGACAGAAAAGGTTACGCAGAGGTTTTGCCACCGTGGAAGAACACCTCTTCAGAACTATGGGAGAGATACAATCTGGACCAGCGGATTTGTGTATGTTAAGACCTTTGAGTACTCCTGCAAATGTACGAGTGCGAAAGTGGACTTGTCCCATGGAAAATTTGACGCTCTCAAGTACAGGCGGAGACAAAGCGCTATCTGGCAAGGTAAAGTTCGTTGCGAAGTGGGCAGCAAGCAGATTGGCTTTGTCTAAGGCGCTGACAGCTGGAATGTCATTATAAATGAGCGTTGGGATGGCAGGCGATGTAGAATTTTTAATATTTTTGACAAACGACCAAAAATTTGTGCTACCCTTGGGACATTGTAGAATTTTTTGCCTCACTTTTTGGTCATGCAAGAATTTTACACGTCGAATATGAGCATTGCAGTCATTTCTCGCTTGTTTAAACTTCTTTCGGTTTTTCTCAGATTTGTTGGCTTTATAAGACCGAAAACTTACCTCTTTCAACCTGATAGCCTCTTCGCAGCTCTGGTGGAACCACAAGTTTGCCTTAAGTTTGATGCTTTTTATTCTATTAGGAATAAAGGCATCCATACCTAAGAGGATGGTGTCAGTAATCATATCAGCGGCGGCATCCACGTCGCTATCGAGGAAGCATAGCAACCAGTTAAAACTCCTAAAGAAACTGTTAAGGCCGTTTCAGTTGGCTTTCTCGTAACGCTACACTTTTCTTTTGGCAGTTTTTCTTTAACTGTGTGGTCGGAGTACGAGAATTTAACTGATACGATGTTGTGGTCAGACCGGCCTAGATGCGCTAAAACAACAATGATGTATTTATCAGGGTGTGAGGTAAGAAACATGTCCAGAGTGTTGGCAGAATGACTTTCAATGTCCGATATACGTGTAGGCTCATTTACAAGCTGAGTCAAATTGTTTATCTCAGCGAAAAGCTCAACATACCTTCCTTCGCGTGTTGTCTGCCCAGAATGTCGAAGCCACTCCGAATTGTGTATATTAAAATCGCCCGCAATGACGATTTCAGTATGAGGATACAGGGAGACAAACTTAGGCAAGAGTGTTAACTTAGGCAAGAATATAGAAGAGCTTAATGCTGAATTTAACGATTCAATGGTAGTTCATCCCAGCACTAATACACAGTACTAGCATTTATATCAGATATTTCAACGCAAGCTGTGGCCCCTGGTATAGTTTCGGATCTTAAGGTACTGTCATCTCGGCTGCATGGGACCTTTTCCGAATACATCTGGCTCTGCTCTAGATGCTTTGCTGTACTTGCCTCCTAATGATACTTGTATCATGGGCTGAACTACCAAAGCCATCCATCGTCCTAGGCAGGGTGGTTTCTGCTGTATTCCACACTGGAATTTTGATGAATTTGCGTGACACTTATCTTACGATTTCGGTTCCATGAATATGCCGTCTGATGCAATGACACCAGAAGTTCAGCTGATACACTAATTCAGAGTTGATATACCTTGCGATCAAGACTGGCTTCAGCCAGAGCCTCAGCAAGCAATGGAATATAGTCGTATTTTCATGGCTCTAAAACCAGTCAAGGGTTTGGTGCTGTTGTCAACAACAAGACGACAATATTAGGCTTCACTTCTATGTGAAGTGTCTGTTATGCGTCTGTTTTCCAAGAAGAATCTTATGCAATCCTAATGGCCATGAACTATGTTGAGAAGAACAGCTCGAAGGGCCGTAGTATTTGTGTTTGTAGTCGAGAATCAGCCTACGGTTGAGCCCTTGTTTAACTCTTTAATCACTTCCAAAATAGTTCGTGAAACCAAAACCTCTTTAAACTCGATGGCAAAGCTGAATGCTCTGTCTCTTATCTGGGTCTTAGGTCACACCGGGGAATCTCTGATGAGATTGCTAAACAAGGCTCAGAAGAGGCTTTCTTCGGTCCTCGGTTAGGGATTCATTGACGATTGAGTCTCTCACGAACATAATTGTGTATGGCATGACTCTCCAGGATATAGTTTGACTTAACGAATGCTCCCGGACGACTGTAAGAAATCAGCAACATTTTTAATGTCTCTCAGCAGAATACACTGCAGACAGCTTATTGGTGTCTTGATAGGCCAAGACGCTTTCGCCTTAACGTACTGGGCTTAACTGACACTACAATCTGCGACCCTTGCGGAGAGAGCGACGACATTGCGAAACATTATCTCTGCGAGTGTCCGATCTTTACTCGTATCCGGTGGCAGGTTCTTGGTGCGCATGTGGTGAGTGCTGGTTTTGGAAGCTCCTCATCACTAAAATGCTTGCTTGGATTTTTTAGAAAGACAAGGAAATTCCAATGAAATGGGTAAACCAGGGTTTGTCCTCTGATAGAACAGTGGGCCGGTTGCGTCTGCTCCAGTCTAGCGTTTACCATTTCCACAAAAGAAAAGGTGCTGTCAGTCACAGAGTGTTATTGCTATTGGTAGATGCGAGTGATACTCTATGCTAGGCAAGGTTGAAGTGCGTTGAAAATCGATCGCCACTCCACCCGCTGTTCATCAATTTTGTGAAGGCGTTCGATAGTGTTAACAGGGAGTTTATTTGACGTGCCTATGCAGGAGAGGTATTCCCGATAAATGAATTGCTATTATCAAAGCTACATATGAAGGTTCCAAATCTCACGTTCTGCACAGAGGAAGGTTGTCTGAGGAATTTTAGATCCAAAGTGGGGTAAGACAAGGTTGTATTCTTTCACCGATACTATTCCTATTGGTGATTAGCGATGTGCTTCGTGTAGCCTTATCGACGGGAAACGGAGGAATTCGAATTACTTTTACATTCCTACTGAAACATCTTGACTAAGCTGACGATGTATGCTTACACTCTCACAGAATTATGGACCTCAACCAAATGACAGCGGATGTGAGAGGGAGGCAGGCGTCGGTCGTTGGGTCGAAAATTACATACATGTATACATTTTCAATGTCACTAATCCTTCATGGCGGTCGCGGGGGTGGGATGCTCAGTTGGACTCCCCATCCTTCTCGATCATACGCCATTATCTCCAACTCATCAGGAGAATCCCTAGACGGCACCAGGAGAGATTTTTTTTCCGATGGCAGGTGAAAATCTTCAACAAGACACTATGAGGATCGACAGCGCGTGCTCATAGTAGTGTGGGATTCTTACCCACTAAAAAACATCCCTTCAAAACAGATTTGTTTTTATTTTTACTACAACTAAGTATTCGACCTATCAAGTAGTTTTCATTTCACGAAATAATGACATTTTGCAGGTGCCTTCCCATTAGAAGTTCCTGCTAGTTCCACAGTTTGGACGCGGTTACTTATCGCGCTAAGTCTAAAGATTTGGTTCTTTGTAGACGGCGTAATAAATTTCTTTCATCCAAAACTTGGAGGACTGTAATATTTACGTGACTTTCTAGTCGACTTTTATGCTTTCTCGCGTAGTTTTTGATTTCGTCTTCTATAGTTTTAATGCCAAGATCTCTGTAGATATCGCTGTTTCTGATATACCACGGCGCATTAATAATACCTCTTAGCACTTTGTTCTCAAAAGTTTGTAAAATTTTAATATTACTTATTTTGGTACAACCCCAGAGTTGTATACCATATGTCCATACGGGCTTTAGCACTTGCTTATATAAAAGCAGTTTGTTCTCTATATTAAGCTTGGAATATTTTCCAAGTAACCAATACATTTCTCTATATTTATTATCTAGTTCTTTGCGTTTTTTCTTTACGTGCGTTTTCCATTTCAGCTTTGTATCAAGTGTCATTCCAAGATACTTAGCCTCGTTTGCAAACGGGATTTGAACCGAGTTTGAAAAGATTGGCAAATTATTTAATTTCTTATAAGTAAAATTTACATGAACAGATTTGGTCTCGTTGAGTGTGATTCGCCAAATCTTTGTCATTTACTCTATCCAAAGCTTCTTGCAGTTTTTCTGTAGTATCTTCGAGCGTTTTACCTACTGTCAAAATAACAGTGTCGTCGGCAAATGTAGCTAGCTCAGTGCCTTCTACTTGCGGTATATCACGAGTGTATAATAGATATAAGACTGGACCAAGAACGCTTCCTTGCGGCACCCCAGCCATTATTTCCTTAAAATCTGAATATTCGTTTCCACATTTGACGCGGAATAGTCTATTCGTAAGGCAGTTCTTCAAAATATTATATAGGTGCTCTGGCAGAACTTGTCGTAATTTAAACTTTAAGCCTTCATGCCAGACCTTGTCAAAGGCTTGAGAGACGTCAAGGAATACGCTAGAACAAATCCTTTTTTCTTCAAGTAATTTTTCGATTACATGAGTTATTCTATGCACTTGTTCAACTGTAGAATGCTTACTTCTGAATGAGATGCGATGGAATGAGATGCCTCTCTTCTATAACCGGCTGTATTCGCCTAATCAAAATTCTCTCGAACACTTTGAATATAATTGAAAGAAGCGAAATCGGTCTATAAGACGTTTTTTCATTCGGCGGTTTTCCGGGCTTAAGGACCATTATGACTTCGGCCACTTTCCATTGACTGGGAACAGGAGAGATGTCGGACTTGATCCAACCATCCACTCCTAGTCTTAAGGGGGAGTCGCCTACCTGATGGCACGGCAACCATCGCACGTCTTGGAAAACGATCTGGGGGCATACGCACTACGTGACCAAACCATCGAAGCATGGTTAGGTTAGGTTAGGTTGGCTGTCCACACGAGAGTGCAGACACACTTAGACCAGTGAAGGTCCTTTGTGATACTATGGATCAAACCATTAGGCCACTCAGCGACTAACAAAACCAACCGGAGCTTTTGACAAAGCGATGGATGCTCATGACGTCCAAGGACGCCAGATCGCAGAGGTCGTCAAGGAAGGGGGACGTAAGATAGAGCATTCTTTTAGGCGGCAGGGCTGGACATGTGCATAGGAGGTGAAGGATGGTTTCCTCTTCCTCTTCGTCCCTACAGCTTGTGCAGAAGTCGTTGGAGAAGAGACCAAGTCTTTTGGCGTATTGGCCTATAAGATAGTGTCCAGTGAGAACACCGACAACGCAGCTGACTTGTGTACGCTTTAACTTGATCAGATCGGTACTACGTTTTTGATTCAGCTTAGGCCAGATCTGTCTCGAAATGTGACACGTTGAGCCGTTTACCCATCTGAGGTTGGTCGTGCTAATAGCGTTCAGCTTTAGTAGACACTTACATGTAGCGAGGGGCATACCCAGGGCTTGCCTTTCAGGCAAAACCCTTAGAGTGGTACCCTGTCTGGCGAGGTCGTCAGCCCTGCAGTTACCTGGAATGCCCCTGGGGCCCGGCACCCAGCATAGGTGAATGCTGAACTGTTCTATCATAGAGATAGACGACAGTTTAAGGCACCCTTTGAAGTGAAGGAGAACGATTCCAGGGACTTGATTGCCGCTTGGCTGTCAGTGAAAATGCGAATATCCCTGACAGATAATATATTGCATTTCAGCCAGGACAACCATCGAAGCATAGATCGTTCCGTTCGGAGAAGTAGCTGTTCATCATTGAGCGCCTTGCGTACTCTGATGTTGCGCACTTAATCCCTACGAGTTATTCCAGCAACACCGCGAAGGAACCTCATTTCGGCAGCTTGTATCCGCGATCTTATTCTTTCGGTCACTACCCAAATTTCGTGACCATTAATACTGCAAAAACTGAAACTTGGAACAATCTCATCGACTCAAATATTCATTGGTGGACAACAGGTAGAGAGAGTAGACGATTTCCAGTATCTTGGGAGTATTGTCTCGACTGATGGTGAAACCGAACTGGATATAGCCAAGAGGATCGCCAAAGCAAAGTCCGCGTTTGGGATGTTGTCCAAAATATGGCGAAGTAATGCAATCAGATTGAACACCAAGCTAAGATTGTACCGCTCCAAAGTTGAATTTGTGCTGGTATAAGTGGACGCAGCAGCACGTGGAGAGTGACCATTTCTATCACCAGAAAGCTACAAACGTTCGTAAATAGGTGCCACAGCAATATTTTAAGGATTTTCTGCCCCAATCGTATGTCCAACGAACATTTCTACCATTGAACGGTTCAGGAACTAATAGGCACAACCATCCAATGACGGAAGTGGCAGTGGATTGGTCACACGTTCCGAAAAGGTGGCAGTTCCATAGATAACCATGCTATGAAAACCAAAGATGGCAGAAGACTTGGCGGTCCGAGGAGAACATGGCGCAGGACAGTCGAGAGGAGGCACGATAGTTTGGTAAAAGTTGGGGAAAGTTGAGACACATTGCCAGAAACCGTACATGATGGAGCGCAGGCGTAGTAGAGACTTAAGGACCGACAAGGGGATACGGGACATCACTAAGCCTGGATGATCTGCGAATCAGAGCCATTGATCTGCATTGTCATGAAAACAAAACGCATTTAGAGGAACTTCTTGGAAAAGCGCTGTTTGATTCTGAGTAACACTAAGGTTGGTACCAATACTATCTTTTTACGATAAACACTGCCTAAGACATAAATGCCAATAAAATTGAAAAACTGAAGATTCGGTATTTTGGACCAATCTCCCTATTTTCTTTACACTGTGTGATTTGCAGTACGATGAATAAGTCCACCGTGCCTAATCGCTTCTTTTCCCAACAAAGTGTATATCCACTCACTAATTAAAAATGTCACAAGTCTATCTCTCTTATTTTTGCCATCAATACAAAATGCAATTTCCGCGACAGCAACAACGAAAATTAAAATAGAAATCGAAAGCGATTTCTCCCTCGAAACGGCCGCATTACTCGTTAGTAACACTACCTACAGCAACAGCATTCCTCGTCACACAATCACACATAATATCCAGACTCAAAAAAAAAAAAACGACCAAGACAGTAGCTACCAACATCTGGTGCTACTCCAAAAAACTCATTCGGCAACCCACCAAACGTATCTAACCCAGCGTAGGTGGTTTTATTTTCAACGCGATTTCCATTTTATTTTCTGCCGCCATTTGTTCCCTACTGTGTGTTGCAATCAGGATTTAATTTCCAGCACACAACCAATACAAAGAGCGAAAACAAAAACAGTTTTTCCTCCAGAAGAAGAAAACTCTAATAATGATAATCAAATTGCATAGTTGAGCTTGTATCTAGTGTCTTATTGTTCGCGGGGGCGAATCTGAGAGATAGTCTTTTTCAATTTCAAATTCATTCGCTGAGATACTTTATTCATCGCGCTACCGTTCGGGCGGAATATGAAGAAGACGGGAACAAAAATTTGGAAGGTGTCGAAATCAGTTTCATGGTGCACATTATGCTACGTCTGCATCTGCAAGGAGCAACCGAAGAAGCCGCCGAAGGAGGAAAAAAAACAGAATGGCGTGAATATAGTAAAATAACACCAAACCCCAACCTGCCCAACACTCCGGCTGCTTCTGTACTCGGCTGTGGATTTATCTTCTTCTTCTTCAGCGAGTGGTAGACACTGCTGTTTAATGTGGAAGCAAAAAAAAAAAATAAAAATAAAAAATGTTAGCAACAGCATGGACAGGAGTAACTCCCCTCCAAAGTGCAGCCCAGAAAAGGAAATTTGATATGCTATCTTCGCTTTTATGCTTTATATCAATTCTTTTGGCTTATTTTTAGTCGGTGTTAGTTTCTTTTCTTTTTTTCAAATATGGGTCACTATATTAGTCGATTTTGTACATGTGTGCATAGTTTGCGATACTTTGAAGGTCTTTGTTTGTAGAGTGCGGTGTGAGTAAGAGCATAGAATATAGTGCTGACGATGTAATGGAGGTGGCATGTATCTGCAGCCATTTGGTTAGACTAGTTTCGCTTTACTTTTTTTTGGGAAAGGATGAAATTCAATATAAATGTTTGCACGTTGCGTGAGATACGTGAAGGCGAGAAGCATTAGAAAACTTGATTTTTACGTAAACAAATCAATGGCGAAATGCAAGTTTGAATGATTAACTTTAAAGGTATACCTGATTGCAATTAATTCCCTTGATTCGATTGCTTTGCTTGCAGTTCTCTTTGAAAACTATTGGGAAACTTCTTTTATGAAATTCATTCCAGGAAACTGTAATTACTCCTTTTGACACGATTGACTTCTATCTATGTACTGAAGTCGTAAGAGTTACCAATATACGGCTATTGTCAGACCAACGAGTATCATAATGTGCAGTACGCTACTCTGGTGGCCGGTACTAGACAAACAATGCTATGTTTCTGTTCTAGAACGAACACAAAGGGTGGATTATATCAGTATAACTGATGTAATTAGAACATCCCCAACTGCCACATAGGAATCAATGCGTCGCCTTCCTTCTGCTGATATATTTGGAAAACTTAACTGCAAAAGCAGCACTGAGTCTGAGAGAATTGTAACAGTTATCCGGAATAGATACTCGTCACTCGTTGATTCTGGTCAACTTTGCCATATCTACTCAACTTAACACGGCCCTCTGCAACTGAATTAGACAGATGCTCAAACGAGAATCATATTGTAGCAAAAATCGCCGATTAAGCCGAGAACTTCTAATGCTTGGACGGAAGCAGGAGGAGAAAAACGCAATTACTCTGGTTCCCGAGAGGGTGAACTTTTTCTTTGTTTAACTGAGTGATTGTACAAAAGAAAACAATCTAGTACAATTATTTATTTTTTCTTTAAGAACTGCGCGTCTCTGGTGATCGCTGTCACTGCTGCCAACAAAGAACTCAAGCCTTGGTTTCTGACTACCTTCTTTTATACTTGGCTCCGGCTTTCCAGGCGAATTTCCAAATTTCCATTTCGCCGCACGAACTCTGTTGTCAAAACGTTTAGCAATTTCCAGCACCTTGGCGTTGACAGGTTCTTGATTTTTCGCGATGTTTTCTCTTTTCTGATATGTTTCTGTGGTTATTTTTATTCGGTAGTGGAGTTTACCACCCGCGCAATAATATATTCAACGCTAGGAGATACGACCATCCGGAGAAGGGTCTGCAGAGAAATCCCCCAAAGCGGAGTTCTGTCTCCTCTAATATGGCTTCTGTAGTGGATGAGCTCTTGGTAATGCTGAAGGAAAATGGCTTCAACGCGATGGCCTATGAGAATGATGTCATAATCCTGGTTTCGGTGAAATTTCCTGTGGTTCTAATTCAAAGGCTCAATCTCGCACTACAACTAGTGGATAAATGGATCAGTACCAAAGGGCTGGGAGTGAACCCCTAGAAGACGGAGGTAGTTCTTTTCACTAAGAAGAGATCGATCTTTGCCTTCAGACCCCCAAATATCGTTGGTATTGAACTAAGTATCTCAAGTTCAGCTCCATATCTGGGCGTATTTCTAGATTCCAAACTAAACTGGAAGGATAACATTGCCGAACTCATCAAAAAAGCTTTTATTCTTGCAAGAAGGCATTCAGTAACACGTGGGGCTTCAAACCAGCTGTGGTGTACTGGATATACACGGCCGATTGTAAGACCCATTCTTACATATGGTTCACTAGTATGATGGATGATATTTGAGAAGCAATACCAGCTTTCAAATCTCACCAAAATCCAGAGGGTATCGTGAGCGAAGTGATGGGATCAATGTTCTCAACAGCAACAATGGCAAGTTAGTTAGTTAGTTTCCTTCCGCTTAATATATACTGCAGCAGTCTGGCGGCCAAAATCGCTCTAATACTGAGAAAAGGTCCTTTGTGGTCATCGAGCCTTTACGCCCATGCCTCCATTTTGTCCCGATGGAGGACTACCAGTGGATCGACGGAAACCGATCACGTAGTTTCTAGCACTTGAAAGGAGATTTTCTACAAGAATTCCTGACAGAATGTACTGGAAAAACCGAAGAACCATGAAGAAAGAGGAACTGGCGTTCTATACCGATGGTTCTAAGATGGAAGTTGGCATGTGAGGTGGAGTTTATTGCGAAGCCCTACGAATAAACCACTCCTTTAGAATAAGCGATAGCTACAACGTCTTCCAGGCTGAAGTCACTGCCATTATACAGGCTGCTGAAATTATACGCGAGAGTAATACCATTGGTAAAATGATCACTGTCTATATAAACAGCCAGGCAGTCGTTAAGACTCTGGAATCTGCTGTAATTAAGTCGAGACTTGTGAGGACCTACAAATTACTTTTAAACGAAATATCTAGAGCCAATGCGGTAACCCTCTGCTGAGGACCAGGGCATATGATTATTTCTGGCATAATTACTGGTCACTGTGACATTGGCATTAACGCGAAACAACTCGGTGTACTGCACAACAATTATTGCAGAATTTGCAGAGATGAAGAAGAAATTGAATCTATTCGTCACCTGCTGTGTGATTGTCCGGCTCTATCCCTCACAAGAATAAGGACTCTTGGTAGTTACTTCTCTCGGAGATGGAGGACTTAAGTATTGTTGAGCTGATGAACCTCCTGAGATTCATATCACTATCTGAATAGTTCTAACAGCGGATTTTCTTTACAGCGCTTCCAGGGTTAAACAATTGTGCACAATGGACCCGAAGTGTTGGTCTAAGTGAGCAGTGACTCTTTTGTCACAAGGAACCCATCTCCCTAACCTATGCCATACCTAGCACAAGGGACTATATGATCCCACATTATGAATTTGACATAAGATACCAAACTAGAATTCCAAGTTGAACCGAGTGCGAATCTAACAGAATTCTCAATTAGTTTGCGATATGGACATATACGTATAGAATTTTTTTTTTAATATTTTGTGCGTGCCATATGGATTATTAATACCTTTGTAACAGTTCTCAGGACACGAGCGGATGGGCGGATGGATCCAAAATGGCATGTGGTACGAGAGTAGGAGTATTTCAAGCTCATCTGATATAAAAATGAGAAATCGAGATGCAGCAGCCTGGTTTTCAATGGTAGTAATATATATAGGCAGCCAAGCAGTGATCAAAGCCATAAAATCTACAACGATAAGATCAAAGCTGCTTAAGCAATGCCGCAGGTCTTCAAACGAGATCGCAGATAGATGCGAACTGTACCTATTCTGGGTTTTAGGTCATATGGATATTCAAGGCAACTGCAAAGCGAATGAGATAGCGAAACAGGGTACCAGTCGGGACTTCTTTGAATATATTGAAGCTCCATCAGCCACTATTGATGTGATCAAATTCCAACGGCGCACACTGAATCGGTAAGGACATCAATGTCAGGTAGAGCGATGGAAGAGTCGATTACCCATATTCTGTGCAACTGTTCTGAGCTATCTATACTGAGAAGGAAAACCTAAGGAGAGTATTTGTATAACGTCCTAAACGACTTCAGTTTAGTGTCCGGGTCAAGTTGGTTTGCCTAAAGGCTGTACCACACATGTAAAGTAAAACAGACAAACCTGAAAAATATTTCACTTAGCATACAATCCATAAGGATTGTTTTAGTTTAGTTCTGAGTATCGGAGGATCCGGAATACTTATAAATGGTACCACAATGGATCTACTTATTGGTCTAAGTAAGTCCTAGCTTCAACCTGTGGCAGCCATTCTACCTAACCTAACTTAATGCTGACACATGTCCTTCATATAGGCAACAATGAGAGTACCCTTAAAGAATTTCCTGACTAAGAACTTCCAAAGTAACTTCAGATATTAACATGACAAGTTTTGACATCGTCAAGATTAGCAGATGTGTCCAGTAATGCAGAACACATACATCCCAACGTGGATAGATTGCCTGTATATCTAAACTCGGCTCAAATACCGTACGCGAACGAAGCAAAATATCTAGGAATGACTATAGATGTTAAGATCAAATGGAAATCGCACGTAAAAAAGAAATGCGACGAGCTTCAAAACAAATACCGACAAATGTACTGGCTACTCGGAAAACATTCGAAGTTGAGCGTACATAACAAACTACTTATCTATAAACAAGTGCTAAAGCCAGTGTGGACGTATGGTATACAACTATGGGGTTGTACCAAGAAAAGCAATAGAAACATCATACAAACTTTTGAAAATAAAGTTCTTAGAACAATCGTTAACGCATCCTGGTATGTATGTAAGGAAGATATTCATCGGGATCTGGAAATTCCCAGCGTCGTCGAAGAGATAACAAAATTTACGCGTAAACACAAAGATCGTGTTCATGGCCATTGTAACCGTACTGTCATTCAACTACTTGACGCGAACAATTCAATTTGTCGTCTTCAAAGGACAAAATCTTTTGTCCTCGCGTCATAGCATATGCCGGTCGTGAAAAAGGCAGGAACTTTTATTGGAATTTAACCTGTCTAAAGTTCTACATTTATTTTTAATCACATACGATAATCACGTACGATCATCTTTTTCTAGAATCACGATTCTCGTAAGCGAAAATAAAACTACTGGAAAAGCATCGGCTTAGTTGTAGTAATAATTTTGAGGAGATGGCAGGGGGTTCGGAACTGTGTCATCTCCAGGCAGATGTGGCCCAAATACTCCCTGAAAAGAAGGCAAGATCTACTAAACAGAAACCGTACAGATATCGCAAGAACTCTAGCAGTTAGTACTGGCCACCGGCCCATCCGGGTTCATGCTTTTTCTTCTTCTTTCCCCTAGTAGTTAACATCCGTTAGGTCACTTGAGTTGTGGTAATAAAACGGCGCTTCTGCGCTAATTAAGTGTCGGCATGGTTTGCTGACACAACCACTCCTACCTACCTACCTACCTAAACATCTCACACTACCATAAGCACGCCCGGTGTCTTTGGAAGATTCTTCACCTGCTGTCGGTAAAAGAAAAAAAAAAAAAAACATACATCCCAAAGGTAAGGTTTGAATTAGTCCATCCCATCTCAGAGAGAATTGAAAACTTTTTTAATGAGAGTTTCATGTTAAATGGTCTAGATCTAAACCTAAGCCTAAGACTGCCCTTGTCATAACCAACTAATCAGGGAGTTGGTAAACTTTGGCACTTCCAAAGCCAGCACAATCCAATTCAACAGCTATAAGCACACAGGAACCTGCAGACCCAACGTCAGCACGCACGACAACAGCAAATCAGATGAAAAGGGTGACGTTTAAAGGAATGCCTTTTAAACCAGATTAGAGACATTGGTATTAAGTAATATTATATGTATCACCACAACCGAGTAGAAAATTGGATATCTCCTCCCGGAATATACCACACAATATTCAGTTAGCAGATCTTACGTTCCCCTATCGTGAGCATTTTGATGTCCTTCTGGGAATTGAGCTATTTTTGCAGCTCCTCTCCGTTGGTCAAATTAATTTGGGAGTAAAGTTACCAACGACGAAAAGCACAATTTTCAGTTGGTTTGTAGCAGGAGAAGTAGAGCAATCTTCCACAAAACTGGTTATCTGTAAAATGTGCTCAGGAGAAGAAGGAGATATAAACACAACAATAAGCCGATTCTAGAACATCGAACAACAAGAAAAAGTACAAGGAAAGGGGCTAACAGCAGGAGACCGACAATGTGCAGCTAACTTTGTACAAACATGCAAAAGAGACTGTAACGGCCAGTTTATAGTAAGTCTACCATCCTTAGATGATCCAAAAACCCTAGGTCAATCGAAGGATATAGGTCTATGGCGATTTTTATCTGATTCTGAGTACTTAATACAACGAATTTCTGTAGAGAACAAGTTTAAGACACATTTAAGTCTAACAGTGATAATATCCGTTGGCCAATTAGTTTCCTTCATCGTCATCCTACAGAGCTCAGACAAGTCTTCCACCAATCACTTATAGTAGATTTCACTAAGCATGTTTCACAACTTCCTACGGTAGCACCTTATCTCAACTTAATGAGCTGTGTAAACCACTGTCCGCCCATGAGGTTCCTTATCATAGGTGTATATTGACCCAAAGGCTTAATCAAATGCCTCTAACTATTTCGTTCACACATAACCAACCGAATTTTCGCACTGTAAACATTGAAACTCAACGCGATTAAAAAATAAAAATAAATCGCTTCAATGTAAAAAAAAAAGAAATGGTAACCATTCAACCAGAAGCGCCTAAGCTATTGCTACCATTGACTACCTCTTATCACTACTTTTACCGCCGCTCAACAAGACATATGTGATCATTCAGCTTGAAAGCTGAAATACCACGAAAACATGATGAAAAGTATGTAGTGCACCTGAACGGGCTAAAAGCCGCCACAGCCTCATGAATTTTTATTAATTACATGTAAAAATAAATCCAAATCAAGTGAGATCGAGGAAACTAACGAACAAAATAATGCAAAAGTGGGTGCGGTAGCCTGACAAACTGGTCACACCACCACTGTTATCCTTCACATCACTTTTGAAAAGACACTTCAACATGAGACATTGAGAGGTAGGCAAAAGGATCACCTTAAGATTTCCTTGATGAATTCATTTAGATAACGCCAGCATACATCACTTTCAATTGTGATTGATAGGAGAAATGCAAAGAATATGTGTCTATCTCATTAATCTCAAATTAGCATCCGCATCTTAACTTCCTGATCGCTGTGGAATGTGCAGCCTTATCAACGTGTCTTTCTCTAGCGTCCCATTAAAATAATGAAAACCTCCATAGACTCCAAACTTGAAACGCATAACGATGTGCGACTGTCACATATTTGCCACTCAATTGTGGAAAGTCAAGTAGGTATCCCGGTCTATCGCACAAGTCTTCCTAATGAATTGAGAGTACTATGCCAAACGTAGGCTGAAATGATGTACATATGTACCGGCTGAAGAATTGCTCACTCGATGCAAATATAGACCGATGGGCATTAGTCTGTCTGTCTATTATTGAAAACGGTCTATCAGCAACATATTCCTGCATAAAAAGGAAATCTCTTTTCGGGTCCCAACAAAAAACTATGTACCCAGTCATGTCAAATGTCTTTCGCGCGAAGACTGATCGAGTGCTGCGTTAAAAGTAATAAAATACCATTTCGGAATTTACAAGGGGCTGTTATTTTGCTGCTCAACTTTGGCTTATGCCTATGCCTGCTAATGGTTTGGTCTTAGGCACACCATAGAGCCTTATTGCATTTATGGTAAGAGGCCATTTTCAAAATTGGAGCACCGAGCGCGGAAAAAAAAAGAATTTATTCCGTCGCAGCAGTAAATTCGTTGGCAGAGATTTAGTATTATAAATCAACAATTGAACTGAAACTAAAAACTGTCAAAAAAAAAAAGAAAAAGAAATCTCTGTCAATTTGATGGTGGTGGGCTTAGGCGAGCGTTTTTTATTCAAATTAGGGTTGTGCGCGTTGTGCTTTGTCCAAGTCAGTCAATTAAGAAAATTAATTCAAATTCGAATACCAAATGAAGTACGAAATGCTGTAGACAGATATTAAAGTATTTGGGTGTTAATTTGTTACGAGTGGAACATGTACGGTAGGGAGGGATTTTTACGATCGCGTAATTATCGCTGCTGCCGATTAGCGAATGTATAACAACTTACAGTGAGCAATTTTTTCTTTTTTTTTTTTTCTTGCGTTAGATACATATACGACTTGTTTGCGGTGTTGTTAAAGTATTTTTAGTTGACAGTATGATGTGAGCTTACCTGTAAAGAAAGAGAAAAGAAATTAATTAGTTTTTTGTTTGGGAACATGGTTTAGATGAAAATTTATGTATGCAACAAAAGAGTTGACGTGCGAACTAGGTGCATATTCAAGAGTTATTCGTACACAGTGTTGGGCTGGGGATCAAACATATCCTGTTCAATAAAAAATAATGAAATAGCAGAGAGATAGATCTCTTCGCCAATAAGGACATCAATATTTTAAGAACAGGAAGCGGGAACTTCAATACTTACCAAGCAAAGTTTCTTAAGGCACAGGAACCATCAGGTTTTATCAGTCAAGGTCTTCTCGTGAAAGTGGGTTCCTTGGTAATGTTCATAATAAACACTCCAGATAGCGGAAAGCCCACGGGAGGGAGAATAAACGAGCTAAGGATACTATGTTGACAAAATTTTAGAAATCTAAGCCTTTAGGTTATCGAGAAATTGGATGCTGGCTATGCGGCCTTTCTGTGTGTGCGAGGACCAAGCCTTTACCATTTCATTTTTGAAGTATTCATGCCTTTCTTTTCGTAGAGATCTACTTTCCTGCGGATATCCAGAACGGGGCGAAATCAATGAATTACTGAGAGGAAGTTTGACGTCGGACTGCTACGATCGCAACAGACCACCAGAGCCTTTACCGATCGAATCTCTCTTAATCTCAATATAAGTCTCATCCTGCGAACACCAATACGGAAGACCAGCGACAACGCCGGCAACAAGCCATCACAAATTCCGCCTCTAATGTTGTAGGTTTCTCTCGGCCACCACAAAGATATTCCTGATTTCATGAAGAATGCCGACCAGCACATGCAGCAAAACAAGAGGCGTGCAAAGCCGCGCTGCATCGAAGGACTAGAACTTGTCATGAGTCCTATAAGTGACAGAGAAAAGAGGAACATCGACTTCTCAGAAAGAAGAAAAAGAGCATGACAAGCGCTCGATAGAGGAGATTATGAATAAATATTTGGCGCAACAGCTCCTCAAGTGCCAGGGCCTAACTTCTCGCAACCACTCATGTTGTGTGCGTTATATTTTTCACACGAATGGAAGGTACCTACAGTTTAGTACTGTATCCGAACGACGATTTGAAAAGCTTTTTCGAGACAATAATACTCTCGGATGTTTGTCAGACGCTCGCTAGAGGTGGGACCGTGAAAAAACTTCTTGGTGTTTTCTGGGATTCGAATTTGGAACCTCATGCGTAGCGATCCGACACACTAACCACTTACGCCACGGCGCTCATAGAGGAGATTGAGGGACTTTATTACAAGGACGATGTTCGAAAATTTGACCAAGAGGTAAAAAGAACATGCCAGGGTTTCAAAGCCAGACCAGAAGCCTGCAGGGACGAGAATGGTAACATAGTAGTAGAATCGCAGTCGGCGCTGAGGATATGGAAGGAACTCTTCTGCAGACTGTTAAACGGTGATGATGACCAATATTCCGCTGTCAGGCAGAATGAGCCATTCAACAGTGACGATGACAGTCAAGATTCCTGTCAACCCGATCAGAATGAAGTGAGGATAGCGATATCTAAACTCAAATCCAACAAAGCTGCTGCAGGCGACGGCCTTGCCACAGAACTTTTTAACGCAGGAGGAGATGAGTTGGTAATGAGCATGCACCAGCTCATCTGTAAAATCTGGTCGGACGAAAGTATTCCCGATGAATGGAACCTCAGCATCGTACGTCTGATCCTGAAGAAAGGATGTCCCCTGAACTGCGTCGAAAACAGAGGCATAAGTCACCTCAACATTGCATATAAAATCCTGTCTGCCGTATTATGCGAAGGGCTAAAACCGATCGTCAACAACCTGATAAGTTCTTATGAGTGCGGTTTCAGGCCGGGAATGGCCACCATTGACCAAATATTCACACAATGTCAGATCTTGGAAAAAATTAATATAAAATCAATACGCACCACCTCTTCATCGATTTCGAAGTTGCCTATGACAGTGTGTATAGAGACGAGTTCTACAGAGCCATGTCTAGTCTTGGCATCTCTGCCAAGCTCATCCATTTACACAGAATAACAATGGAGAACTCTCACTGCACTGCATCAAAGTTTGTGAGAATACCACCGAATCGTTCGATGCCAGGGAAGGTCTTAAACAAGATGACGCACTATCATGCGATCTCTTTAACATATTACTTAAGAGAATTGCGCTGAACCCACAAGCCAACTTTGCGGGTACACTTTTTTACAATTCTGTACAACTGCTCGCTTATGCCGATGACATTGACATAATCGGAAGAACTCAGCGGGCCGTCAATGGGGCATTTACGAGTATTGAGATCGAGTCAGCAAAGATGGGTCTAGCGGTCAATGAAAACAAAACAAAATATATGCTGTCTACAAAAAAGGACACCCAACACTGGCGTCTTGGACAGAATGCCACAACAGGCAGATATAATTTTGAGGTAGTAAAGGATTTTGTCTACCTAGGCTCTATGGTGAACTCCGCAAATGACATCTGTAGGGAGATCACACGAAGAATTACTCTTGCCAATCGTTGTTTCTATGGGCTAAAACGGCAATTGAGTAGCAAAGCCCTATCTCGAACTACTAAGGTAACTCTTTATAAGAATCTAATCATCCCAGTCCTACTATATGGCGCAGAGGCATGGGCTTTGACAAAGCCGGATGAGGATGCCCTTGGTTATTTCAAGAGAATAGTTCTTCGAGCGATCTTTGGTCCCGTCTGCATAGACGGTGAGTGGAGATGAAGGTACAATGCAGAACTATACGGCCGGTACAAGGACATCGACTTAGCCAGAAGAGTTCACATACAGCGACTAAGATGGCCGGGATGGCCGGATGGCCATTTGGAGCGGATGGAGCCCAACGTTCCCGCAAAGAAAGTCTTCGAATCCACCCCGGATGGACGACGCAGTAGAGGACGACCTCGCGGTAGGTGGCGCAAATAAGTCGAGGGGGACCTCAATGCAACTGGAGGCAGCTGGCTCGTAACCGTGCTGGCTGGAGAGGTTTGTTGGTTGAGGCCCAAGTCCACCCCGGACCGTAGCGGCATCTAAGTAAGTAAGTAAGTAAGTAAGATGTTTACTATGTCAAGATTTAAAGGCTTAAGACTGCTTCCCATAGATTCTCGTTAGCCGATTGATATAAAGCTATGCTATATCCACAAGCATTTTACTTGGACGATGTCCTTGTTCGATGTCCTTCATAGTGGTAATGACTACAAACCTGCCATCGACGAAACCATATATTAATAAAGTTTTGCTGTGTACCAATTTGTTTGGTTTGCGCAGCCAGCTCCACTGAGCTTCCGCTTGCTGCATCCATTAAAGTTACCTTAATTGTAATTTTACATTGCAAAAGAGCAGATGCCACAATGAACTAATACTTAAAACTTTACTTCCATGTAACACAAATATATCGACCCCCCAAGGTGACTGCCCTAAGGCCAGTAAAAAAAACGAAGAGAATGTATTTTCACAACCACCATGTGCTCTTCTAGGTTTTTCCCTAACAGCCCTAAGGTAAAATCTTACCCTTTCAAGAACATTTTCTAGTCTTTTTTTTTGCTTACTGCATTTGTTAAAGAGTCGTGACATACCCAAAGCAGTACCTATCCCATTCGATCTAGTTATTTAAGAATTCTGCAATAATGCAACTATTTTATGTTGCTGGAGTTATTATTATTTTTATTAGTTATTATGAGAACTGTGTTAACAGGCCTCATAAACTAACCAACGGCAAGGGAGAGTTCATGTAAATATAAATCATTTACAGGATGTATCTCTGTAGTCTGCAGTATCTTCGTGAAGTTAATATGTAGGTATATCAGTTGATTTATTACTTTTAGCTCATATCTGCAGAAGCACTAAAAAAAAGATATTAAATGTCGCTCAAGGAGCAGTTCGTTAAAAAGCACTTGTGCCTATCCACCAAATTTGTTAAAACTTGACTTACATCATTATACTTTGAAAGGAAGCATCGCTTCTAAGTCTTTGTAAAAGTCCACTTAAGAGTCGTGGAAAAAGCAACCTGTATCCTCTTGATCATATCGTATCTTTCACTAATTAAATTCAAGTCAATTCATGCATAAATATGTTACCATAACACCATCCTCTTGGGATATCATTGCACCGTCAATACTTTCACTTGTACACTTACTGTCATCTAATGCAACTGCCAAGCATTGAAATCTAATCTTACTGTTATTAACAAAATTATTATAGTTACATATGCCAACACCACATGCATATCATATCGTTTGTGATGCAAAGTTATTGCTTGGCTTGCTTAGTGGTATCACATTCAAGTCGCCTTCTCATCGTGTATGCCCTGCTGACTGTTGCAGCTACTTTTCTCATTATTATTATTAATAATGGTTTTCGTAATCAGCTATGGCTGTATCATGGAAAACACCTGGATGAATGAATGAGATGTGAACTGCTACTGCCTAGCATGGTCAGCTGAATGTTCATACCATCAGCGAAATGCCTGTAATAAATCTTTGGAAACTTTTGTTGGAGATACATTTTTTTTTTAAGGGAAATTGTTTGCATTGTCAACTGTATGTGTCGGGTTGTAGTGCTCCCTCTCTCTGTGTGCAACGTTGGGCGAAATTTGTTACACGACTTGGTATACAATGTTATTTCTCTGTGGGCAGTATTAAGTAGTTTTTGTGTAGTTTTTACCCACGAAGGAATGAGTCAACTTGGAGACCATTGTCAAGTTAAACTATTTCATATTGTCAACCGATTTATGAGTTGAGATTTTAAGTGGTAACAACAAATGACTTTGCAATGAAATCCATCTGAGGGTTGAAAGAATTTTGTTTTTCTCTGGCTAGACAGATTTCGCAAGCAGAATTGTTTACTGCACGTGGTATTGTATCTTGTAATCATTTATTAGTGTAACTACGAAAATTGTATAATTAATTTGATTAAGTACAATAATTAAGACAGATTGTGTACGTACAGGGAAGACTAGTTAACAGGCCCTGTTTCTTCAATTTGTTATTCAATTATCGCGGTACGGCGGAGTTCTCAACGAGCAGAGGGTTAATATTACAGAATCGCGTGTCAGTGTGGAATTAGTTCATCTAGCTAGGCAAATGTATTTTAATGCTGATGGTTGTTTTGATTGCTATTTGAAGAGAAATAAGCAGCAAATTAGTTGATTCAGGAGATATGAGGGAATTATAACTCATTGGCATGGTACATAGTTTTAGATGAATGCATGCGACAATTGACTGCATTTTCATTTCCTCTCTATCAATTAGGACATGATGTCTTTGGATATCATCTAGTTAAGGAACTGATACCAGTAAAGTCTTAAGTGTCATCGTATTTATAATTCAAGATACTTTTGGAACTGTTTTTAAGTGGAAATCCACATGCAGTTCAGAACATTGGGGTTCGAATTTTTTAAATTTTTTCAGATCTTATAATGTTTTGACGATTTTTTATTTCTTTTTAGTTTTCTTGTTCACATGCATATATAATATATATTATGTAAAAATTTAAAAAGATGCAATAAGCAGTTCCACAGAACTTCTTACTCAGAGTCACTACCACGAATTTTAAAGAAACTGTGACGGATTCAACATTCTATTTTCCACAGCAGAAAGTATTTTTCAAATTCATAGCAATAGATGGTTCTTAAAGGCGTAGTAGTTCGAAATTGATATAGTAGTCATCCCCTAGACTGTAGAATTTTTTTAGGAGCCACTATCTGGAGTCAGTAATAATTAGATATATACTGCAAGAGCTGTTCATTGGCACCTTTAGGAGGTACAATAGTGCATAGAATGCGCTTGAAGGTAGATGATTATCTTAAAATATTTTACTCTAAGTTGATAAAACTCGTGAATAGTTAGCCTTGTCTAGTTCAGATCTCTCTAACCCAATATCTATTCTTTGCTTCTTTTTCTTGAATAACCTAGGACTGGAAAGCATAAGCAATGTAAATTGGACGTAGAGGGCTAATTTAGTAATAACAGCATGTCCACTGGGCTGGGAAGTCAGGAAAATACAGGGGAAGTCAGGGAGAAGGATTCACATGAAGGAACATACCATATTTAGATCGATGCCAATCTACATATAGATTTTGACTAAGTATTCTAAATACGGAAACTACAAAAATCTCCACCACTTGTACTGATTTCATGCATTTAATATATCTAATACATCTCAACTGACTTATAAGCCAATAGTGGTGTCTCTTATTTCCATCTCTATGGTGACTTTGCCGATCTTAGCTAATTATAAACTCTGCTATTGGCGTTGTTGAGTTGGCATCCTTTTCCTATGGATGATGCACCTTCCTAGTTCTTTCTCTTTAAGGGGGCCACATCCCAGACTTATGTTTTGTTTCCAGCAACGACAACGGCGTATCCCTCCAAACAACCCGAAAAATATTAACAGACTTCCCACATAGCCAAAACCGACCCGTTCTAATAGAAATTGGACTAAAAATCCATATTGTTAACTCCGTTCCTCGGCCTAGATGGAAGGCAAGGTCGGAGCTGTTTGCACGTCAACTAGATGAAACTCTACGCTGGATTCCTCCAGCAGCTCAAAACTACGATAGGTTTGTTGGCGCCGTGGTAGGTTAGGTTAGGTTGAAGTGGCTGCCGGCTGAGAAACACACTTAGACCAATAATAGGTCCATTGTGATACCACATGGATCAGGGGAGAAATTTCCTCCTACCTACTCGACAATTTTGAGCTTTTTATGAAGCGTAGGAGGCTTTTGATATCTATATTTTTCATGTCGCCTATGTCGTTGTAAAAGGGGGCTCCTAGGTGAAGCTTCCCTCTATGGGAGAGAGCTGGGCAGGAACAAAGAAGGTAAGGAATAGTTTCTCCCTCTTCTTCATCCATGCAGCTTCTACAAAAGTCGTTCGCAAAAACGCCTAGCCTTGTGGCATGCTTGCCTATTAGACAGTGTCCAGTGATGGCACCTTTTATAGCGCCGATATGCAATCTCTTGAGAGAAATCAAAAACTTAGAACGTTTTAGATCTAGCTTCGGCCAAATTCGTTTTGTCGCTAGACATGTGGATCCACTTTTTCGTACTCTCGATAGCATCCAGCTTAAATTTAAGTTTACAAGAAGCGATTGGAATACCTAAGAAGCCTTTGTCCGGCAGGATGGGTATAGTTGTTCCTGTTCTGGCGAGTTTATTGGCCTTACAATTCCCTGGAGTGTCCCTATGCCCCGGCACCCAACACAGGTGAATATTGAACTGCTCAGCCATCTCCACGAAAGACGAGCGGCAGTCTAGAGCTACCAAGGAATTTATAGACGTCGATTCCATAGATTTGATTGATGCTTGGCTGTCTGAAAAGATGCGGATATTTTTACCAGATATCACGTTTTTCTTAAGCCAAGATGTCCGCCTGGAACACGCTACAATGATTTGGAAGACGGAAAGAGGGCTTAAGATTAAGCCTGTCAGAGAAAACACCGCAACCAAATCCGTCCTTGGGTTTTGAGCCATCAGTGAAGAAGTGGATTGACCCATCTTCTAAAAATGCGTCATCATTCCAGAGTGATCTGGAGGGGATGATGACGAGGAAGTTCTTGTCAAAATTTAGACGTGGGATGGTATAGTCCGTGTTTTCGGGAGCGAATTTGAATTTATTCAAAATGGAAGCGTGACCAAATTCTTTTCTTGACCACTGTTGGGTAGCTTCGAGGCGAACGGCTGAATTTGCTGCCATTTGCTTACTAAATATATCGAGGGGTATCAGATGAAATAAAATGTCCAATGCCGCAGAGGGGTTGTACGTAGTGCTCCGAATATGCACAGGCAAACTATGCGGTGGACCTTACTTAGATAATCGCGATTTACAGCTTTTACTAAGGCCGTCCACCAGACAATCACCCGGTATGTGAGTATCGGTCTAATGACCGAGATGTAGAGCCAGTAAGTGGTTCGGGGTTGTAAACCCCATCTATTTCCAATAGCTTCTTTACAAGAGAAAAGCGTTACTGTAGCTTTCTTTACTCTTTCTTGAATATTAGGTTTCCAACTTAATTTCTTATCCAGGATGAGACCCAAATATTTTGCAGTGTCAGAGAAAGTTAAGTTGATACCATTGAGAGAAGGAGGGTCGACTGACGGAATTTTATATTTCCTGGAGAAGAGTACAAGTTCAGTTTTATGGGGGTTTACACCCAAACCACACCGAACTGCCCATCCAGTGAGCTTGTTTAAAGTATAACAAGGTTTTATCCAATTTTGAAAGACCGTATATGCTTAAATAAAATCCAAGGACTAACCAGCGATCTAAACGGAGGGTACTCTTCTGTTTTTAGTCCAATGAAGCGACCGTATTCCTTTGTATTTAATCGAGATCGGAAGTAATGTCGATGACTATACCATCCACCGAGTTTTAATGACTACTGTCACCATCCTAAGTACCAAGGACAGAATGTGGCAAAAAAAAAAAATATATTTTATTGACTGCAACTACTTTTTGTCGCAAAGAATATTTTATAAATTTTTCAATTAATCTACTACTACTCGTAAATGCGTATCTTTCCCGTCTAGACAACAGTAATTTTCCCTTTAAAAATGTTGACATCACGGTATTCGCACTGTCACCATTCCCATGGTCATACTAACTCAAAATTGAATCTGACAACTTTACGTGGACTTTTGAACAAAAAAGAAAAATGCACCCGTAAGTTCCATTTACAAATTCGGACTTCAATTCATTTGCAGCTGCTATTTTTAGTTGAAAGAAAAGAAGTATCCATCAGATTTAAAAATTGTTCCCCAGATAAAACTCAACTGATAGCCTTTAGTGTTGGATAGTTCAATAAATTCCTTAAATATTTTCCAAAAACGTACCAAAAGTGGCACTGCACATAGGACATACTGTGCTCCCATGAAAGACGGACGAAAAAAGAAGATAACAACAAAAAAATACCCAGAAACGGTCCTTCGAAGATGCGAAATGGAAAAATAATAATAGCAATAATAATGCGCCTCGTTACTGGGATTTATATTTATTTTTACTTTTACTCTATGTATATGTATGAGGAAATATTTTTGTTATAGAACAAAACCGATTCCGCCATTGAAACGTGACAATATTAAACGCACAATTACTGTGTGCTAGCATTCTTGGTCTGCAAGGTTGGGTAAAACAAAAAACCAGAACTTGTGGTGGTATATCTCTTGAAGTGCTTGTTGGTTGGTGAATATTATGGTAGCATCAGAAGTATCTTCTTCTTTTCATCGATTGCATCGCGCTCAACAACGACGGCCTAAAGGGAAACAATGAATTTCCTCTTGATGGAGAAGAAGACGATGACGATGGCCACAAAGACGACGACGATGGCGGTGGGGTCTAGGAATTATATATAATTTTTTTCTTTTCCTTTTTTTTTTGTAAAGACGACTTACACACATAAACGTTCGATGTGTACCTTTTGTTCTATTCCTGAGTTGTTGTTGTATCCATTGCAATTACGAGTAGTTGGAACTTGTTTTCGGGAAGCCTTTAAGCCACCGGTGGTAAATGCATACGCGTACGTATTTTTTTTTCCGGTCAGGCATCTATTAGTGGATATAGTCAGCAATTTTTTTTATTCTTTTCCACTGAAGTTTTATTAAATGAAAAAGAAAAATACCGAACAAAAATCATGAAGAATGAAAAGAAATTTAAATCACTAAAAATATGAACGTGCTTCACCTTCGTAATGGTTCATTTGGATGGGAGGTTTTCTTTAATAGTGTGCTGGCATGTTGCTGGCTTCTGGCTCTCTGCTTGGATTGTGTTTACTTTTTTTGTTTTCCAGCTTTTAGACCATTTTTGGTTAAGGTGAGATTTTAATGGTTCCTGAGTTGTACTGGTGTTGGGTGACTCTTTTTTATTGGTAATGGATAAATAGTTGACTTGCGCTTAAGGAATTTCTATTTTTTTTTTTTAATTAGATGCTTAAGCCTACACTTGAAATGTTGCATTACCTATATATCGGAGATTATCTCATCAAAGTTGCTCAGTGTTGACTCTAGTTTGATGTCTTAATGCTAACATTTCCTTATTCAGATAAGTGCCGAGTATAATTTACAATTTCAAAGCAAAAAGACAGAAGAAAAAAAGAATCAATTAATAAATAAATCTCAGAGTGTATGACTCGATAAAAATAATTAAAGCGCCGGCAAAGTGGCGGCGGATTGTTTGGGTAGAATGGTGGGTCTCATTTTTTTTTTGTTCGCTTTACGCTCTGCTCGAAGATATGCAAATTCAAATGAATTCCTTTGATTGGTGTTCACAAACGGAGTGGTATGCGTTGCTGATGGCTTTGTATGTGGAAGATGGAAAGAATGTAGCGCAATGAAAAATCAAGTTCGCAGGCCAACTCTTTCGTTTTTGTTGGTGGTTTTGTTGTAGATTGATGAACTCAGACTGCGTATCAATTGTTAGTCAATCGGATTATTGCCAGTGAATAAGAAGGAATGTTCGTTGTCTTTGCGGAATTAATCAGTTGGATACATTTTTTTTTTTCTTTTGTGGTCTTTACACAAAATATTTCCTTTTGACACGAGCTGAAGCATGTGGAAAGATCTTACCAATCTTCCAAATTTTCATTATCTCTGAGGATCGGAAAAATCATAATGATCTCCGGAATCGGAATTTTACAAGGTTTTGGTCAGAATTCTTGAAGACATGCCCAACTGCGACGACGGTCTCGTCATAAAATAAGAACTGATTCTTGCTCGTCACTATTTCCAATAGAGTTTATATAAGACAGAGCTGAGGTCCCTTCGGAGAATCACATAATTGTGAGGGTGGTCCACTCACTCCGTGTTGAGTTCCTGGTTATACGAACCTTTCAGGTAAGCTGCAGAGCGGACGAATTTGCCGAACACGACACGAAACAGGAGCTTTCTACTGCGGAAGGGGGGCTGCATCTACCTATAGAAACGGCAAGATACAAAACCTCTATATCGGCACTGAATCAAGCCAATGAGAGATGGCGTAATTTTGACATATTTAATCATGCGAGACAGACATGGCCCCAAGTAAATAAAAGAAAAACAAAACGTCTGCTACTGATCAGCAGACCACGCATAGGTATCCTATTTGAATTGTTTACTGGTCATTGCGTACCAGGCTGGCACGCCGCGAGGCTTGGAATTCCGGCCAATGAGTTTTGTTCCAGCTATATGGAAGAAGAAGAGGAGGAGTTTCCCTTTCACTTGCTCTGCGGCTGCCCAGCACTATCCTCAGCTAGATAACTAATTTTGGGGAATACTTCTTTGAGGAACTTATAGATATCGCTGATTCGGATATCAACAGCATCTGGAAATTAGTCCAAAAATTAAAATGGTTCCAAGAGTAACGAAAATAACCAGCTCACGTAGTAGCACAATGGATCTGATTTGGTCTAAGTGAATCCTAACGATTACGGAGGACAACCACCTAACCTAAGCTAACATTAGGGTGCTCCTCACTTAGATCTTCCCTTACAGGTTTCCAGGGCTATCGAAAATATGCTTTACTAAATGGCTAACTGAAATGCAACATCAAAAACAAAAAAGAAAGAGAAACCCATGTCGGGTAAGCTTGTAATCCAGTTTCCCGGAATATCTATGTGGCCTTGCACTCAGTATAGGTGAGTCCTGAATTGCTCTACTATCACCATGAGAGACGTATGATAATCTGTAGCGACATTTGAAGTAAATGCATATGATTCCCGAGACATATTGTCTAGATTCACATCAATCATATGAACCCATTAAAGGTTCAACTCCCCCTAACTGCTTTCTTTCTGTTTCCCTAATTTGTACAAATTTAATATAACAGGCGCGCCATCTTTTATGTCGGACGTTTGAATGAACTGGAAGAGAGAGTGTTGCCGAGAACCCACATGTGTGGTATTGTCACCGCGCTCAGCATTTTGGCGCCAGTGGAACCACCTTGCAGCGCATTTTGAAGGATGGTTTGTATCTGTTTCTGTATAAAGTGCAATTGACTCAAAGAATATTGCCGACAGACCGTCCACGTCGCTTGAAATACGGCCAAATAGTCGCTCAAATGGTTGACGCAACCTGATTTTTGGAAGCAAATTTTGATGACCGACGAGGTCAATTTCACACTCTCTGGTGCCGTTAACAAGCAAAATTGCCGTGTTTGGGGAACGGGAGGAACGGAGAATCCCACATGTGAACCCCACAGGCGGACCAGTAGAAATGCGGTGAAGTGGGAGAGTTGTGATCCCTTATTTTTGAGTCATAACCTCGCTGATAAAAGGACGAAGAAGGGGGGAACGGAAATCTCCACACGAGATCCATAAAACACCATTCCATGACCAATAAGTAACTGTTTGGGCCGGGGTTTGCGCCAAAACCATCATTGGGCCATTTCTCTTCAGAGAAGGCGAAACAGTCAACAAGACGGTGCGCCATGCCAAATCAAACAATGCAGTTTCTGCAACGAAAATTCCCTGGACGTGTGCTGCCAAAAAATGACGATATTCACTGGCCACCCAGATCTCCAGATTTAACCCCTCCGGGATTCTTTTTGTGGGGTTATTTGAAAAGCAAAATGTACGCCAGCAAGCCTCAGACCATTGACGAGCTCAAGGCAAACATTCGTGTCGAAATCACGGCTATATCGCCCGAGATGCTCGAAAAAGTGATAGAAAACGCAGCAAAAAGGACACATTTTGCTTTTGTCAATAGAGGCAGCCACTTGATTGATATTGTTTTCAAAATCTAGTCCAAATAAATTATAAAAGACCAAGTTAAATAGGAATACCTCATATATGGAAATTGGTTGTTTTTTTTTTAAGTTGTTCAATATTCATATACCGACATAAAAGATGGCGCACCCTGTACATTAGAAGTCTTCTAGAATAACTTTATGTCACTTTTCTCGACCGCACGGTACTAGGTAACGTACATGTGATGCAATCTACAGACTCATGATAGCGGCGTGTTGCCAGTTGCAAGGGATTGCAAAACACCCATTAACCGGCACGTAGCTCCAGTAGCTCAAAGTCTGGAGCTAATTAAAACGTACTACCACCGCCACCACTTTTACGACATACACTTCGGCTTTGTCCTTCACAAATTTCGTATCTATCACAAGCTTTTGTGTAATAAACATTACTTAATGTGTTGCATATAGTCTTGTAATTGCCCGCCTTAAGTACGCCCCATAATCATGTGTCAATGAACCATAACCAGCACGTATTAGCATGGCAAATTCTAAGCGCGCCGCCTAATTAATCGAGAATTACATTTAATCAAACAAAAGGAGATCAGCAGCAGCGCGAAAGACCGGTAGTCACCTGCGCGCCATGTGGTGCTGTGCCACACCCTCTTCTCTCGTACACCATAATTATTTAATTAATGCCCGTATATGCATCAGAGGTCCATGCTTTCTTTATCTTCATGTACAAACCTATTTACAAGCATTCGCAGTTGGAGCAGATAACTGCATTTGTGCAGCATGTCAAACCCGCGTGAATTGCATTGAAGTTACAGCAACAGCATGCTACTGTATGTACTTTGAAGGAGGAGGGCGAGATACTTATCAGCAACAAATCAGCAGCAGCAGAGTTAGTTGAGCGAATGTAACACATGTCCTCTGCGCAGTACAAGTCTCATAAATAAGTTTCAATAAAAAAAGAGTTAGCTTTGTCCAAGATTATTAATTCGGTAGCCGTTGTATCACATTTCTCATCTCATTCCAGATTAGATACTTCTTTGCCCCCTCCTTGGGGCATAGATACATTCCTCATGAATGTATCTATATTTTGTTTTTATTTCATAATAACGTGCCACCAGCAGTAGACGTACAATTGCACTTTTATGTTCAATTAATCCCCAGCTTCTGGTTAAATCATCTTGACGCTATGATCACCTTCTTTTATTTCAACAGGTAATTAAATTGCAACTCGGTTTAATTTTCAATTAGTCAATCTCCTATGTTCGGTTTAGTGTGCTGTTTTTTTTTTTTTATGTTATGGTGTAGCCACTCGGTCGGCGGTGTGATACACTGCACCGGTCGATGGATGATGAAGAAAAATAGCAGACAAGTTGCGCGCCACAGATGAAGAAGCAGACAAATGAATTAAAGAGCTCTGGCCCCTGGAAAGCTATGTTGTTGAGCAACAAGCTAAGTATCTAGTTGGACTGGCTATGAAGATTGTAAAATCTAAAGAGGTGTGTTTTTAGTTGTCTGGTATTTTTTTTTCCTCGATTTATCCTTTGGCTACTTTTTGGAATCTTTGCACTGAAATATTCAATGGGAAGGTATGTCAATTATTGGTATGAGTTGTAAAACATATGGTGGAATGGTCAAAACTAAAGTTTTGTGTATCTGGGTCAGTTGAGATGTCTGCGAAAGGTGAAGACATTTGTAGCTTGTTGCCATAATTGGTGGTATTGTAGCAAGATGGAGAAGAAAAAAAGAAATAGAACATGCAGTCAACATTGTTGTGACATTTCAAGGTGCGACATCGATGACAAGCATCCAAATTTGTTATGGTTGCGTTGTTATCTGTTCAGACCATGTGCTACCTAGAGGACTTGACTGGAAAATTAGCCACCGATTTGGTTGTTAAGCAATTTTTGATTTTGTTCGTCTGTCTAAACGATGTGTTCATTTGGAACTCACTTTACCTTTTTGTAATCTGTCATTGCTTGGACTTTTGAAATTTTGACAGGGTTTATTGGTGTGAGAAGCTCTGGGCACACAAGGTTATATCGTGGAGGAATATTCGTTTTTTTTAGTGCTAGACTTGGTTATGTGTTGAAAAGTCTACCTCAACTTTTACCATGTGAACTGCAAGAGGCTCTATAGAATGACAACATATTACACCAATTTTTGATGCACACGAATTCAGGAAATCCCATCAGAGTTTCAGGATTCTGATACTTTCAGGCTTTCTCGCTAAACCTGTCCACGGTAAGTGATTAGAGTCAACGACTGATGCGGCATGGAAGACATAATGTTCTTGGTTTTCGGTAGACATAGAGAAGAAACTACGTTCATTGTGACATTCTCAGAGGTGTCTTAGGTTAGGCAAGGTTACGCTAGGTTGGCTGTCTGCACGAGAGGTCATCAAGGAAGAGGGCCCCTAGATGGTGCATTCTTTTAGGTTATAGGGATGGACATGTGCATAGGAGGTGAAGGATTTTGTTTCTTCCTCCTTCTCCTTTCTACAACTCTTGCAGAAGTCGCAGCTGATCTGTGATCGCCTTATCTTAAGCAACTCTTACTCTGCTACGTTTTTCGTCCAGTTTAGGCCAACTCTGACTCGAAATGTGACACGTTATACCGTTCTGCCATCTGTGGTTAGTCTTGCTAATACCGTTCAGGTTAGTGCTAACATGTAGTCAGGGGCATACCGAGAGCTTCGCTTTCAGGCAGAATCCTAAGAGCTGTACCCTGTCTGGCGAGTTCGTTCGCCCTACAGTTTCCTGGAATATCTCTGTGGCCTGACACCTAATATAGGTAAATATTAAACTGCCCTGTCATCTCCATAAGAGATAAACGGCAGTTTAAAGCGGCCTTCGAAGTGCAGAAGCACGGTTGCAGGGACTTGAATGCCGCTTTACTGTCAGTGAAAGTTTGAATATCTCTGAGAGATAATAGATTACATCTTAACCAGGACAGAGCTTCCTTAAACGCCACGATTTCCGCCTGAAAAACGCTAGACTGATCAGGGAGGCGGAAAGACATGCTCAGGTTGAGCTTTTCGGAGAAAACAACACAACACAACCCACCCCACCCTCGTTCTTAAAGACATTTGCAAAGAAGTGTACTAAGCTTTCACCAACTAGGGGAAAGTTGTCCCATTCATCCCATTCAGGGATACCCGTACGGAAGTTTCGGTCAAATTTCAGTTTCGGCGGGATGTAGTCCCTATTTTCATGGATGAAGTTGAGAAGATCAAAGATCGAGGAGTGGCTAATGTGATAACTAGACCAGTGCGAGGAGGCTTTTAGACCGATGGCTGCACTGGCAGCAATCTGATTGACAAAAATATCTAAGGGTCGCCGATGGAACAAAATGTCCTGTGCCGCAAATGGAGTAGTTCTCAGTGCGCCACTGATATATATGCATGCAGATCTATGCACATTAGCTAGTTGAGTGCAGGCCACCATACAATCACGCCAATGAGTAGTAAAGGCCTGATAACGGACACGTACAGCCATCGAGTGATTTGAGGCTTCATGCCCCAACTCCTACATATAGCCTTTTTACAGGAATAGAGAGTTAAATTAGTTTTCCTTCATGTTTCAGTAGATCGGCTTTCCAGTTTCGTATTCTGGCCAAAATAGGACCCAGGTATTTTGCATTTTCAGTGAAAGTGAGACTGGTGGCATTTATTACAGGAGGCTCTATGAGGACAACTTTATATTTCTTTGCAAAAAGAGGCCCATCTGGTGAGCCGAAGGAGAGCATATTGAAGGATTTCCCTGAGAGTCTCTGGGTGTTTGCCTGATGCAGCAAGAGCAATGTTATCAGCATAGACAATTACTCTACAACTTAACCTATCCAGGTCCACTAGTAATCCGTTCACTACTAGATCCCACAGAAGAGGTGACAAGACTCCACCTTGGGGTATTCAAAGGTGTCTTAGACTAGTTAGAATCGTTCTCAAACCCGTATATAACTGATGTGCTGTTGCCTTTTACATATTCAGTTCATTATATTAATCATAGTATACAAAATGCAGTGTCCTTAATATGGTAGAGTTTTCTATGGTAAAATGAAGCATGTGTATACCAGGAGACCAAATGATTAAATCTAAACAGGCAATCAAATGTTTAAGTGTAATGATAGACAAAGTCTGAACTTCAAGCTGCATTGAAAGTGGGAAAAAAGGCGTCGATATTACAACCATAACTAGTGAGGTTACTGAAAAGCGTCGGTGGACCCAAATATAGTCGCAGAGACCTATTGCCCAGAGTAGTAAGTTCAGCGCTACTATATGCCTCCTCATTGTGAGTCGATGCTTTTGCAGCAAAAGAACCCAGGCGAGAACTATCAACTCTCTATAGACTCGAATCCCAGAAAACACAAAAAAAATTGTTCACGGTCCCACCTCTCGCGAGCGTCTGACAAACATCCGAGAGTATTGCTGTCACCAGAAAGATTCTCAAAACAAATTGCTCTTCGGACTCAGCACTAAACTGTAGGTCCCTTCCATTGGTGTGAAAAATATAACGCACACAACATGAGTGGTTGCGAGAAACTAGGCCCTAGCACAAAAAGAGCTGTTGTGCCAATATTTATTTTTTATAGACTCAGCGCTCTTAGGACAATTTGAGCCCAGAGAACAGTGTCAGAAGAAGCGGCATATGTCGTAGCTGGGATGGTACCCGCCGATAGCCTGGCCAAGGAAATGAAACGAGTGTACAACAGAAAACTCGCGAATCGACAGCATGGAGGAGCTATTAAAGCAAAACAAATGGCGGTATCAATGGTAAAATGGCAAAACCGATAGGATGACGCCACAATTGAAAGATGGACACACAAGCTCATCCCAGCATAGAAATGTGAGTGAAAATGAAACAAGGAGAGGTGAAAAATAACACCACGTAGTTCCTAACTGGTTATGGAGGATACAGAAAGCATCTACACAGATTCGGACATGACAACTCCTCACTCTGCCCGTGATGCAATAACTTGGAATAAGACACGAAACACGTAGTATTCCACTGTCCGAACTTACAAGTATATCAAGAGACCCTAACTTTGCGGCCGCTTATTGTAGATAGACACAGTCAGAAGGGACCTGGTACGAAGTAAATGGATATGTGAACGACGTTTAGGTCGAACTCAGGAGAAATGAATGCCTAAAATTAGAGAGCTTTGAAGATGAAAGCAGAAACTAAAAGGCTAACCATCCCCACGAAGTTATACTTAATGACAGTCCTAAGGGGATAGGGCTAGGGGCGAATTCGTGGCACCGATTATTCAGGTTTGTGTATCCTTACTACTTAGATGGCGCCGGGGTGGACCTCGGCCTCAACCAACAAACAGCATATATTTTGTTTTGCTTTCATTGACCGCTAGACCCATCTTTGCTGCCTCGAACTCAATACTCGTAAATGCCCCATTGACGGCCCGCTGAGTTCTTCCGATTATGTCAATGTCATCGGCATAAGCGAGTAGTTCTACAGACTTGTAAAAGATTGTACCTCCGGTGTTAGCTTGTGAGTTTCGTACAATTCTCTCAAGTACTATGTTAAAGAGATCGCATGATAGCGCGTCACCTTGTCTAAAACCTTTCCTGATATCGAACGGTTCGGTGATATTCTTACCGACTTTGATGGAGCAGCGAGAGTTCTCCATCGTCATTTTGCACAAACGGATGAGCTTGGCATGGATACCAAGACTGGACATGGCTCTGTATACCTCGTCTCTATACACGCTATCATAGGCAACTTTGAAATCGATGAAGAGGTGGTGCGTATCGATTTTATATTCATGGGTTTTTTCTAAGATCTGCCGTAGTGTAAATATTTGGTCAATGGTGGACTTTCCCGGCCTGAAACCGCACTAATAAGGACCTATCAGGTTGTTGACGATCGGTTTTAGGCCTTCGCATAATACGGCAGACAGGATCTTATATGCGATGTTGAGGAAACTTACACCTCTGTGATTGGCGCAGTTTAGAGGGTCTCCTTTCTTCAGGATCGGGCAAACGATGCTGAGGTTCCATTCATCGGGCATATTTTCTTCCGACCAGATTTTACAGATGAGCTGGTGCATGCTCCTTACCAACTCATCTCCTCCTGCCTTGAAAAGTTCAGCGGCAAGACCGTCGGCTCCAGCAGCTTTGTTGGATTTGAGTTTAGATATCGCTATCCTCACTTCATTCTGATGGGGTTGACGGGAATCTTGACTGCCATCGTCACTGTTGAATGGATCATTCTGCCTGACAGCGGAATATTGGTCATCATCGCCCTTTTAACAGTCTGCAGAAGTGTTCCTTCATTATTCTCAGCACCGACTGCGATTCTACTACTATGTTGCCTTTTTCGTCCCTGCAGGTTTCTGTGCTGGCTTTGAAATAATGGCATATTCTTTTTACCTTTTGGTAAAATTTTCGAACATCATTCCTGCAATAAAGTCTCTCAATTTGCTCGATCGAGCGCTTCTCATGCTCCTTTTTCTTCTTTCTGAGAAGTCGATGTTTCTCTTTTCTCCTGCGCACGTAGAGCTCGTAAGCAGCTCTAGTCCTTCTATGCAGCGCCGCTTTGTACGACTCTTGTTTAGCTGCATGTGCTTGCCGGCATTTATCATCAAACCAGGGGTTTCGTTGTGGTGGCCGAGAGAAACCCAGTACATCAGAGGCGGCATCTCTGATGGCTTGTTGGCAACGCTTCCACTGGTCTTCCGCATTTGCTGCTGGCGGCATAGGACCTAGATTGAGATTCGAAGAAACACGATCGGCAAAGGTTCTGGCGATCTCTTGCGATTGTAGCTTTTCGGCGTCAAATTTCCTCACAGTATTTCGTTGATTTCGCTCCGTCCTGGATATCTGCATCCGCACTTTGGCTACAACTATGTAGTGATCCGAGTTGGCTCCTCGGAAAGTCCGGACACCCAGAATACTGGAAGAGTGCCTTGCGTCGATCGCAATGTGATTGATTTGGTTGACAGTTTATCGATCAAAGGAGAGCTATGATCCTTTCTGAATGTCGAGACGTGGGAGCCTGGGAACTAGCTACGACAAAGTTTCGCCCCTCCGCAAAGTCGATTAGCCTGAGTCCGTTGCCGTATGTGGTGTTGTGCAGGCTGTGCTTCCCGACCACGCTACCAAAGACGTCTTCTCTTCCTAGCTTTGCGTTAAAATCACCTAGGATAATTTTAACGTCGTGGCTAGGGCATTGCTCATACGTCTTGTCCAAGAGCTGGTAGAAGTCATTCTTGGTCGCGTCGTCCTTCTCCTCGCGAGGGGCGTGAACGCATATTAGGCTTATGTTGGCAAATTTAGCCTTGATGCGGATAGTCATAAGGCGCTCGTTCACATGTCGGAAACTCAAGACTTCTTGCCTAAGTCTGCCTCCAATGACAAATCCGCACCCGAATAGACGGTGTCCTTTTTGTCTGTAGCAATCGCCGTAGTAGATGTCGCAGTTTTTCATACTCCTTTTGCCCGGCCCATCCCATCGCACTTCTTGGATGGCGGTAATGTCTGGCTTGAGAAACTCTGGGGCCTCCGCAAGTTGTTCGGCTGCACGTGGTTTGTAGAGGGACCACATTCCTTGGCCCAAGAATAAAAACATAAACCTAAGGAAAAATTTAAAAAAAAGTGATCGTAAGGCAGAACATCATTCACCATTGACTGGCATTAATGCAGAGACTTTTGGATTTCAAAGATTTTGTGCAGCTTAGAGCTTTTCTTCATTTCATATCACCTCTTCTTATAGACTTACAGGAGATTAACTGACATTTTAGAAATTATTTGGGCGCTGTACTCTAAGATTTGCTTGACATACTCATACCTAAAGTTCTGAATGTCCTTGTCTCACGAAGAATTACTTATTTGTATCGGCAGCCACGCCAGCAAATTCAATTTGCCACTTCAACAGCCAACGTTTTCAAGGAGTGGAATTTGACTTGCTCTCCAGCTCACTTACGCTAAAATTCGAATTACCAAATCCTCTTCCCCTCATGTATTATATTTATTTTTATAGAGAACTCTTAACTCATGCAATGTACGTACACCCCTGATGGATATGATAACATAGTTCTTGTAGCTCAAACAAATAGTTCCAACTCCGCTTTCAGTTCATAGGAACAACAATCTAACAACTTCTATAACTTATTACAATTATCTGATCGCGAATTGATGTCACAACATAACTTTACATTTAACCAGGTTAGCAATACATAACTGTAACAATCGTTTTAACATCTCTTCTATTTTTATTCTTTTTTTTTGTGAGGACTAGGAAACAAAATCTTTCTCCGTGAAGCACTTTTTTCACTGAGTTACAAGGCTTGTCTCTATGCATAGTGTAGTTGCGCCCATAATTTTCTTCTTTTGCTTTCCCAGCTACTTGGACACATAATGTGCCCACCTGATAATCACATTCTAAGCCTCTCCCATACGTTCAGCTTGTGTGGTACCCTTGATCTATTTGGACTATGGTTTCAAATATTTCTGTCGGTTCAACCTACCTTGGTCCATAGAACATGACCATGAAGTTGAATCTCATGCATAGAAGATGAATGCAAAGCAGCTGCACACACTCTGCTCTGGGTAAACAAATTGCATCCGAATGTCTAGTTGTTAATAGAAACTCTGTTTTGGGGGGATGACAAAAGGCGATTGGTTAGACTGCCTACGTAAAATAAAAACGGTAGCTGTTAAGTTGAAGCCAATTTTGTATGGAATGCGTAGATCGTTGTTTTCTAATTTCGCACGATCCAGCAAGTGGGTAGAAACATGATGACAGGTAAAGTATAATTTTGACATGAAATTTGTTTCTGTTTATTGAAGTCTGGGAAGAAGTACGTCGACTTTGGTGCATTTATTTCCATTTCTACAGAATAATACGTTTATGTCAAAATAAAATATGGAAAGGCGCAAGCAAAATGGTTCTACAACCTAGCATGCATAAAGCAAAAGCTCATCACTCATCACTCACGAGAGTTCCACTTTGAATATACGAGTAGTTCAATAAGAAAATACGTTAGAAGAACTCCGCAGAAATCGAAAGCAAAAGCTCATCACTCATCACTCACGAGAGTTCCACTTTGGATGTACGAGTAGTTCAATAAGAAAATGCGTTAGAAGAACTCCGCAGAAATCACCCCTTCTCTGGGTTCTTGTCATTGATGATATATTAACTTGAAGAACTAAGTAATGGGCCTACAGTTTAGTGCCGTATCCGAAGGGCAAATTATTTTGAGAAGCTTTCTCGAGACAACAATACTCTCGGATGTTTGTCAGACGGTCGCGAGAGGTGGGATATGCTGGCCGAGCATGCTGATATGGAGTTTGACTCGATACCGAACCAGTTTCTTCAAAACCCTTCACCATTGCACGTTTAGGTTGCAAAGTAAACTGCCTCCTCGTGGTGCAACCTGGATAGCGCTAAATAGGGTACAATATTGGTCGCCGGATATTAAACAGATATAACAGCACTATTTGTTCTCCCGGTAATCAATAACAAGAATCAAGAACAGAACTAAGACGAACAGATGTATAAAAAAAAGGCAAAGTCTCACATTCAATCGGTACTTCTAAGCACCAACTGACAAAGCATATCGGACCATCAGTCCGCATATGCCAATTAAATATCGAAGGCATAAGTAGGTCGAAAAGCGAATACCTAGCAAAGATTCTGAGAGATAATGACATTGACGTAGCCGTTATCCAAGAGACGCATGCTGCAACAGAAAATAGCCTAAAAACCCGAGGGAAGATTCCAGAGTACTCGCTAATTGGCGCAACCTACTATCACGCATATGGAACAGCCACATTTGTCCGAGACAAATTCTCTAACGTACACTTAGTAGAAGAAAACACTGAAGACAACATATATACAGTCCCGATCAACGCCGCTGGCCTGAACATTGTAAATATTTACAAGCCACCAAACGCCCCCTGGGCTAGCAATATTTTACGTGTACTCCACGAGCCCACTGTGTACATCGGCGACTTCAACAGCCACCATAGCTTGTGGAAGTATGCAGCGAATGATACGAATGGAGAAGCACTAGCTGATTGGGCCGACTCCAACAACATCTACCTAATCTTTGACGCTAAAGACCGAGGGACATTCCACTCAAGAAGATGGCGCCGCGACTACAATCCCCACCTATGCTTCGTATCGAGTGATCTGGAAAATCGACCGCTCCCAGCCACCAGAACAGTTCTCTCAGATTTCGCCATAGCCAGCACCGTCCGCTGAAACTACACGTCTCTATAAAGCCTTTGAAGAAAGCGGGGACACCGAAATTGCCGATGAGTTACTTAGGTCATTAGATAAAAGGAGGCTCAACAAATGGCAAACTGCGATGGAAGACCTAAACTTCACTCACTCAAGTCGTAAAGCATGGAGCTTGCTGAGAAAGATTGGAGGTGGAAATCTAGAGCTCTTCTTCTTGTGAATAATATAACAACTGCCTTGTTTAGGTTGATCGATTGGTCCTAGCCAGCACACCAGTCCGAGACTACAAGATAGTGCATCTTGCATGAGTTGACACTATAAAATTGTGATCACTAGATCATCTTCATAACCTATAGCTCGAAGGCTGTTAAGTCTATTCAGTATGTTATCCACCACGAGAGACTATAAGAGAGGCGAGAGGACGTCGCCATTTGCTGCAGAAGCCATCACGGATATCTCTTCGGCGGCTATCGACCATAGTTCTAACCCGTCTGGTTATAGGTTGATCGGTTCCCCTCATGGATCGGTCTCATGGCACTAGCAATGCTGCTATCAGAAGTACCTCCTATGTCAAGGAACGCACGAAGGGCGATATCTTTAGAATGGTAGGCGGATTTTATTTCTGTGACGAGATAGTGAAGGGCGCATTCTGTTGATCGACATTTCTTGCACAGATACTGACTAAACTGCAGAGTTATTGTCCTCACAATAATGCCTATAACATGAATGTTTACCGAAGTCAAGCTGATTGGATGATAGTATCTGGGTAACTCACTGAGTTTATTACCCAGCTTAGGAATAATTGCCACATTTACCTCCCTCCAAGTTCGTGGAATGTACCCCTGGTTGAAGGCGGTCAGGTACGGACTCTTAGGATTAAGTTATGGTACGATCCCTGTTGAGCAACCGCTACAAGAAGAATCACTGCCTCCTCGGGGCGGCCGTCGGCAACGAATGCTACAGCATGATAATCTGCCTACTACCCCAGAGTCGTTCAACTGAATTTTGTGTTCTCTTGCGCTTCCCTGGACTATGCCGCTCGAATTCATTACTATGGCATTCGGCCAAAGTGTGCATTGTGAGGAGACAACCTCTGGAAAAAAAATCTCTAGCCCAAGGTGCAATAGCATACGCCGAGGGATGCATTGCTAAGAGGCTTTAGTCGTTAGTATACGAACTAAGGATACCCAGGCGATCCCCTGCTTTATTTAACGCCTTCCCACATTTATGCCGGGGTCTGTTGTGGGTGATGTTTCTTTCCCGGCTACTGGTGGATCTAACATTTCTGAATCAATTAATAAACTCTTGCAGGGTGATGTACCTTTTACTACATCAATTTCTGGGACAGAAACCGTGCTTCCGCCCAATCCCGAGGAGGTCTGACTCTCTCATTATTGTGGCTGACGAGAGACGAGGTGAAGTGGATCTATCCTCCCAGCTCGGCTCAGATTCAAATACTGCGAAGAGTCCTTCAGCATGCTCTCGGATAAAAACTCAATCACGCTATCTGGTTGCACTGATATAGAAGTTGGTGTTGAGAAAATTTAAGCGGATTCGACGAACTAACCTCGGCTTAAATGAAGCGATTCAATCGTACCTTAAAACTCGGCGTTTCTAGAGAACGTGCTCTCGAAATAGCCAAATCTTCTCAGTCTGACAAGGGTACCGAGGTGAAGCGTTTGCAATCCTAGGAGTCTACCTCTTCTGCACGACAGAAGAAAAACCCAGGACCTGCCACATTAGACAAGACCTCCTCTAGAGAGAAAGTAGCTATTATCAAATTGAGTGTGCTTTCCGCTGATCTGGCGCACAAGCCGAGCAAATGGCATCCAGGGAAGTATCATGGAAACTTCTATTGAGCTGGTAGGCGAGGTCACTAAGCCACCGTTTCATGGATTGTTTCACAAATCAGGCTGCCTCGCAGTCGTATGCTTTAAACCATCCATTGCAGAGTGGATGAGGGCCAATTTTGAAAGAAATTAAATGGAGATTTGGTTTGAATATTTTGCAAGTGGAAGAGGAATTATTTTCGAAGCTGCATATCTTCCGTGGGTTCTTTCTACATAGTACCGGCTTTGCCACAATCAAAATTCTGACGCTTCTGGACACTCAGAATGCCAATCTCTTCGCCAGAAATTGGGGGTGGTTCAAATGACCATCGAAAAGGATCTTGTTCATCTGGTACTTGGTATCACTGACTGTTCGATGAATCGCCTAAAGATGCTAAAATGTAGCCTACTATTTTGGCAGAGTTAGGCTGATCCTAAAGAGCACAAACAAGGTCTCAGGTGAACAAAAACCTTTACCATTTCCCGTAGGAGTTTTGACAGATGATGCCGCCTGTCCTTAAGATGCAGCATCACAGGGAGTAGTAAAGTAGTAAAGCAGGAAGCACTTCGGAAATTTTGTACGTGGGTCCACAAAGTACACTTGTGTCTAGTGTCGCCACACTGCAGACTCCGCTAACTTGCGATGCTAGTGCACCATCAACATCTCACATGGCGGGTGCGGCACCTGTGTCCACTCCAATAAAAGAGATAACTTCTGTTGTGAGGAAAAGGCTTGCTGGCCACTCTCGTTGGGATAGCAAGCTCATGAAAACAGGTATCAACACGCCCTGCCAGTAAGATGGAGCCAGCCACAAAAATATCAAGCACCAATGATGAGTGACGACATCAAGGTGCTGCAGAGTAACCTGTACTATACTGAAGGTGCCTCAGACATCTTTAGCCAACGATATTTTTCACGAAGTTCCTCATCCACGAGCCTTGGGTCATTGGAGGCAAAATAAAAGGCTTCAGAATTGGACATGCAAGTTGTTATATGCCCATGGGAAGTTAATGTCTAGGACTGCCTGTCTAATCAGTTATAAAATGAATTTTCTTCCCATCTCAGATTTTATCAGCAGCCTGCAATGTAGGAAAAGTTCGAGAAATTGTGTGCGCCTTTGCTTAGTCTTCAGGGGACTCGGGGCCTGTTCCACCCGTGTCTGTGCAGGAATTGGTGGACTTATGTCACAGTCGCTACTGGCACCTGTTCATTGGATGCGATGCCAACTCCCATCATATGGTATGGCGTAGTAGCGTCGTCACCAAAAGGGGTGAGTTACTTCTTTATTACATTACAAGTAGAGACCTAACTGTTGCACACACGAAGGTAACAAACCAACATTTATAAATTATATTCGAGAAGAGGTACTTGATCTCAAGCTATCAACGCATGCAAGATGTGCTGAAAACCTTGCAGAATAGGGACTGGGAAAACACAGTCTCTTTATGTTATTTTTTATTTATATAATATTCATTTTTTAAGTTATAAAAGTAGAAGGTCTGTATCCTACATACGATTGAGGTCAGTATCAGTGACGGTGCTTAGAAGATGTAAGAATGGAAAATACGTCTCTTCCATGGTAAACATATATATATATCTATTAAACATTTTACGGTTTTCCTCAATGATTTCTGTGCACTACAGACATAAAACCAAGGAGAAAAAAAACCAGCAATATACTAATGAAGAAGTAGTGGATAACAACTACTAATCTTCCATCTGAAATCCAAAGAAAAAAGAAAACCTTGTGTCTACAATCACTTTACCACACTCAGTCACCCTATTTGCTAATCAATTTGTGTTAATCACAGTTTTAGGAAAAACCTTTAGCGAAAGAGAAACCACAAAAAATCCGCCAAATACCATGTCCCAAACGAGCGAAGTTGCTTAACCTACCTACCAACTGCTAGAAATATGATCGCCACCAACTAGGATTGATTTCAATCCAAGTCCTCCAAATGGCTTGAGAAATGAGGTCTCTGTAGAAATTCCGAAAATATTATTCACCATCCAAAGATTCGTGGACCCCACATGGCAGCAGAGTCTTTCCTCATCACACCACCACTCGTACAACCCCACTGTACTTAGATTAGCAGAAATTATTTACCCATTTGAACTAAATGACTTAATTAAATGGCATCCACGCTATTAATTATTTATTTTCATGGTATCACCAGTCTTCGTCTCACAGTCACCAGAGACTCATATACGACGGGTTAGTGTAATGATTTATCTCTAGCTGTGCTGTGTGGCCACCAGAATGGTGAAAGAAAAAAAGATTCAATTGCGCCACATAATGTAGCGTTCAACAAGAGCGCCTTAATCTTGATCGATGGACGACTCAAGTCTAAATTTGTTTACCAACGCGCGCGCTACAAACCATAGCCAGCCGTTGCAGTCGCATGGGTAGGAGTAGGAGTACCTACGAGTAGTTTATGGAAGCTTAGAACCACTCCTGGATTTTTTGTCTATTTCTGGGGAGTGAACACACCTCGTTCGATATTTAAAGAGATTTTGTTTTTTTTTTTCCTGTCTTGTTCATATTTTCCTAATTGTTATTGGAAAATTGTGAGGAAAAAGTTGCAAGTTTGTGTGGATATTAGGCTCTGGCATGATTGCCGTCGATTGGCATTAAATGCTTGTTCAATGTCTTGTCGAACATAGGAGTTCTTCCGAGGTGCAGTGTTTTCTACTTTTTGAGAAAATCTTAAGAGATTTTGTTAGGTTTCGATGGAGAATGGAACTGTGCTGGTAATTTGCAGCCAATTAACTCACGCAAAGGTTAGTCTTTACGTGAAAGTATAGACCGGAATCAATGTGCTACAACCTTGTTCTTTATTTCAGCCAAGTTTCACATGTATGTACGTTGCTTACCTTTCTATTGCAGATTTTGATACAATTACGGGGTTTTTTTTTAAATTCTATTGTCTGCTCTTGTATGTGCCTAGTTACAGAACGAAGTAATGGACTAATCTAGACCACAGGTAATAAAGTGGTACGGAAGTGGGCCTTGTAAGTCCATTGCATTTTGCCTACGGTCATCGAAAAGACTGTCAACAAAGGTTAAGAGAGCTTCATCGTAGGAACATCTCTCCAAGAAATTCCATGATCTTGAATGCGAATTGATAGATTTTGTGGATCATGACAGAAACCTTAACCAGCCACTAGAAGAAGAACTTACACGGAAAGGACCGAGGGGAAAGAAACAAACAGCGAGAAAAACAACGCTATACATTTGATTACCTAACTTTTCTTTTTGTAATATTCTCCCCCTACAGGGAAGGCAAATACAACTAAGCTCATGCAGCCATAAATGTCAAATACTTTCATTTGCACTGGTTAAAGCGTTTTGTATGGGGAAATCATGTGTGTATGTTCACTTTATTTTACCTGACTTAACGGTAACATACGCACACAATTTTTATTTGCTGCACATCCATGGCACAGTACCTTTCGAATGATAAAAGTTTCATCCCCATCCTTTTATAATAAATATTAAAAAAACGTACGATAAATTTTGTGTTCACGTATTAATATATAAGATATCTTCCAATAGGGATAACTTTCAAATCGTACTCTTATTTTTGACAGTTTTTTTCATATTTATATTCAGTATTGTCCAGCAAATTATCATGAATAGACTTACCCCAGAGAACGCTTCCGTAAAATTTAAATTTATTTTGAAACCAGGTCTTCAATGCGCAAAACGTATAAAAGATTATGTTTTTCTATTGTCTTTATAATCGACCAACTGAGCTTGCTAATCGTCGTGTTGCTGATAAATTCCATTCAACATGACACAGAGCCAACAATAGGTCAACGTAAAGTGCGTGGAGAACAAATTATATCCGCTGCGAGTGTGGCGGAAGTTCCGGAATTTTCAATTCGGCGTCAATCGCAACAGTTTGGTATTTGTCCGTCCACTATATGAATACCATATGTTTACGAAGAGATCTCGGCCTGCATCCGTATAAGATCTAGATGGTGCAGGAACTAAAGCCACGAGGCCATGGCTTGCGTCGGGAGTTCGCGGATTGGGCTCTTGAGCAGCTTGAAGTTGACTCTTATTCGACGACAACACCATATGGCAGGACCAGGGCCACAAGAGTGGCTCGAAATTGGACCGACATGATGCGATTGGTCAAAAACAGCAGAGAAAGACATACGACTGAAGAACTATTCAAAACATAATGTCGTGAACCATTCTTCATAATGAATAAAGATCTTTGATTCAAACTCAATTCCTGTCATTAAATAGTTATTGGGAAGCCAAGCGCTTGATACCGAACAAGCTGGCTTCCGCTCTGGATCCTCTTATGTTGACCACATCAACACCCTGCAGATTATCATCGAACAGTGCGTTGAACCCATTTTAAGAAGGCGTTCGATAGTGTCAACAGGGAGTTTATTTGGCATGCCTTACGCAGGAGAGGTATTCCCGATAAAAGAATTGTTATTATCAAAGCTACATATGAAGGCTCCAAATGTTACGTTCTGCATAATGGAATGTTGTCTGAGGAATTTGAGATCCAAAGTGGTGTAAAACAAAGCTGTATCCTTTCACCAATACTTTTCTTACTGGTGATTAACGATGTGCTTCGTGCAACTTTGTCGGCGGGAAACGGAGGAATTCGATAGACTCTTACACCCCAACTGAAAAATATTCACTATGCTGACGATGTACATATGCTTACTCTCTCATAGAATAATCGACCTCCATCTCTGACAGCAGCTATGGAGGCGTCGTCGTATGGCAAAAACTAATATTATCAATCAGTCTTGAAACAAACTCATCGCCTCAAATATGCATTGCTGGACAGTATCTTGGGAGTATTGTCTCGACCGATGGTGGAACCGAACTGAATATAGCCAACGGGATCGCCAAAGCAAAGCCCACATTCGGGATGTTTTCCAAAATATACCGAAGCAATGCAATCAGTTTGAACACGAATCTAAGACAGTTCCACTCTAACGTTGAATCCGTGCTGTTATATGGATGCAGCACTTGAAGAGTGACCACTACTCTTCCCAGAAAGCTGTAAACGTTCGTTAATAGGTGCCTGCGCAATATTTTAAGGATTTTCTAGCCCAATCGTATCTCTAATGAATATCTCTACCAGAGAACAGGTCAGGAACCAACAGGAACAATCATTCAACGACGGAAGTGACAGTGGATTGGTCACACTTTCCAAAAGGGTGACAGTTCCATAGCGAACCATGCTATGCAGTGGGACCCTTTAACCCGGGATGGCAGAATACCTGGAGGTCCGAGGAAAACATGGAACAGAACAGTTGAGAAGAATACACGGCAGTTGGCGAAAAGGAGGAGAGCTGAGGTACATTGCAAGGAGATTACTGAAGCAGCGAAAGGTGGTGCTAGATTCCTCTGACTCCTCGAAAGGTGCAAACGTTTTATTTATTTTTTTTCACTTCTTCAAATTTGGCTAGAATCTATAAACCTTCTGTTCGTCAGTGATTTGAATATAACTCGCATATCTTGGACTAATTACCGTCAACATCCTTCAGTTTACTTAATCGTTATCAGTGTCGTAGCATATTTTTTTTTTTTTTTTTTTTGCCTAGGGGGTAGTGGAAAAACGCTAATACGCACGGGAAACAGTCCCGCTCTGTTTCTAGTAGTGTGGGACTCACTACTCACTAAAAAACCACCTTTAACCCCCTCTTTCTACTTGACACCATCCACTCCGGAACCGCTTATCGCATTACTTCAGAGTGGTGTCGTTTTCTTTCCCCTATGGGGACCGGCTTTTTCATATTCGGCTCCTGGTGCGGGTTTATACATTCTTGCCGGTAAGGCCTTTATCTACTTTATGATATTTGTGAGGGAATGTTGGCATCTTCCTCTCTCTTTTTGGATCTTAGTACCGTCTCGATAAAGGAAGATATTCTATTCCACGTGTCGGTACTCGAGATCAACTTGCTTATAGCATTTTCCGGGGAAAAATCGCCTATTTCCGACTCCAGTCTACTCATCTGCTCTGTCCATCTGCTACAGTCAAAAAAGGTGTGGAAAGCGTCGTCTTCTGCTGAGTCTCCATATTGGCAGGTTGCGCTCTCTACTTTACCCATAGTGGTATCGGTTGAAATACCCATGTCCGGTTAGGAATTGAGTGACAAAGTAGTTCACTTCGCCGTTTTCCCGCTCTGTCCAAGCCGTGACGTCTGTAATCAGCCTCGCTGTCCACCTCCCCCTCGTTTCATCGCTCCACCTTCTCTGCCAAGCCTGCTTGGTAAGCTCCTTCGCTTAAGCGACTGCCAGTTCTGCCCCTACTTCCGCCTTCTTGTCGTGGGCGTACTTCCTCTCTGTCGCTAGGAGGTCGATGGGGGTCACACCCGCAACTACGAGGACGGCTGGTTCCTGGCTTGCAACTCGGAGAGCTCCTCGCCTTTGTACTGCGGCAATTTGCTTCCTGTACTTCTCCTGTCTAAGTGCGTCTGCCCAGATCTCACACCCATACAGAAGAATGGCGTGGGTGATGGACATGAGGAGTCGTCGCCTCGACCTCTCTAGATACTTGTATCATCACGAGGAAGCTATAACCTACATTCGACAGAGCAAGAAAGAACCAATAGACTCATGCAGAAGGATAACAAATTCGACTCTACACTAATAGGAGTCATTATGGGTCATAACACTATGCGATACCGCATGAAAAAGTTCCATGTGACGAACGAAGACCTTTGTAGGGGCTATGGTGATGAGGAGTTTCAAAGGGTCACTACCCACTTTCTTTGCCACTGCTTAGGCCTCTACCATCTAAGAAATAAGTTTCCTCGACAATACTTCTTTAAGGATTTAGAAGAATTGACTGGTAAACGGCATTGCAAGCTTCATTAAATCCTTTCGATGGTTTGTATCTCGGGCACAGTAAGTATTAAATGCTTTCTGCTAGGCTATGTACATAGACGTTTAGTCTTCTTTCTCCTCATGTGTTTATGGATCTTTACTGATCTGAGTGTTGTGTAGATTTCTACCCCCTACACCAACCCACATACCTAACTTAAACTAAACGAAGACTCATCGTTATCTCACTCTTTTCCCTTTTCCGTTTAACTTTATATTCTTCTATTCTCTTTCCTTCCAGTCCAACACTGAGTATTTTTTAAGAGGCTTCAACCGTCAATTCTTAATGGTGGGGGATATTAAAAATCCTTTCCAAAATGTCTGCATCGCTGCCTCATTAGCTCAGGACTGATTTCCTTCACCATAATCCATCGTACGTAGCCATGCCCTCTACCCACCAGCCTCATCCTTTTGGTCTAGTTCAGTTCCAACCGATTAGTTACAAGAAACTTTTATACAGGAATTTTACGCAGTTCCGGTTCGCTACTTTTTTACCCTACTTTGGGCTCTATTCTCAGCCGAGATCTAGATACATTCCGCTAGCATAGTCCCACTTAATTAACACTTCATTCCACTTGCAGGTTTTAATTAGGTTACTCAACCATCAGTGATTCGAATGCGAAGCGCTTAAGGATTACTCATCACACGCGACTCAAACTGGGCGTACTCGCCACCTATTAATATTATGCCGGGTCGTAATGTAATCTTAAATGCTAGCAACTTCTCGATAGGAAGGCATTACAAGATAAACATGATGGGCTCTTCTGTTAAACGTATTCTTCTTCTCCATCTGCGAAGTAAATATACCATCCACCTCACCCCTTTGTTCTCCTTTTTTACTCATAATCCGCACATTTATGATGGCCAATAAATTAATTTTAAATGATTCTTCTTTCTGTTTTTTTTTTTTTTTTTTAGATTAGACCAAGCCTACTGGGCATACCGGAACCAGATCATATAGACGAGTGGATAGAGTAGTTTGCAAAGAAAAACATGTGCAGTGGGTAGAAGAATCACTCAAGCAAGTAATAGGAAGCAATATACAGATGAGGATTGAAGTCGAAGACTAAAGATGGCAGAAGGACGGGCTCAGTTGACGGACAAAAAGCAACTGCAAATGGGATGCAGTGAGAGCTTAACTTCTTTTTTTATTCGTGTCGAGTTTTATGTTATTTAGTTTTCAGGAGTTATGACTTGCCAGTTGGAATAACCTTGCATGAATGGATTGAATAGTGATGTGTGCAACAGACACGAGGAAATTAACATATTTCCGCAAAGTGCATTTAATTTGCATTGCAACTATAATACTCATATTATGAGAAGTTTCGTTTAAAAATAAAGCAAAGAAAGTAGTTGCATTCTCAATTGTAAGGGCCTGTGGTTACGCTGGTACGGATGAAGAAAAAGATGAAAACATTGCCCACCGCATTCAAGCAATTCGAAATTTGAATAGGGGCAGATGTATTACGGGGTCTACATGAGAATTTAAGATACGCTGTAGGGTGAAAACGAACTATGAAATGGATTGTATAAACTAAACAACATCTAACCTCTCATATTGCATACGAAATGTGTGGACTAAGATATTTCTACTCCAACAAATAAACATTTGGATGGCAAACGACTAACAAAGGCCTACAACCAAACGCCTAATGGGGACATCGTAATGGTGATGTGAGATCTCAATGCCAAGGTGGGTAGCGACAACACCATGCTTAAGCACGTGATGGGAGTACACGGCGTGGGAGACCGTAATGACAATGGTGAGTGGTTTGTGGACTTCTGCAATACCAACCGCCTAGTCATCGGAGGTACGCTGTTTAAGCATAACACCTGCCATTAGATTAGTTGGGTCTCTACTGATAGGTAACGAACATCCAACCAGATCGACCACATTGCGATCAGTCTCCGCTTTAACAATTGTCTCCTGGAGGGACCATCTTGCCTTAGAAGCAGAAGCAGTCAGCAGCATATTGCAAGATAAAATGGATGACCCCTGGAGTGCTGTGAAAAATACTTTTGCGACTAGGGCACGTACGTATGTCGGGAAAAAGCAGAAACACCACCGCACATGGCTTTCTATAGACACCTGGAGACGGATCGATGAGCGTACAGCAATCAAGGCTCGGATTACAGCGGCCTCAGCAGTAGAGAGAACCGAGCTTAAAGCCCAATAGCGTGCGAAGAAGAAAGAAATGCAGCGTAGTATGATCGTGAAAAACGTGAATATGTCAACTCACTGGCCTCAGGGGCTCGAGAAGCAGCGAGTAGGTGCGACAGTAGGACTGTCTACAACATCACTAAGGAGCTCATTGGTAGTCGAAACTACAAACAACATCCAGTGAAGAGTCTAGACGGTAACCTTCTGATTTCGGATGAGGATCAGCTCACTAGATGGAGAGAACATTTTGCTACAGTGATAAATCACTTAGATGATGGCGGTATGATCTTGAATTCGAATGAGCAGTTCGAAGCAACAAATTCCCGAATTCGCACCGTACCTCCGAGTAAAACTGAAATAATAACAGCAATCAAGTTCCTCAAGAAGAACAAAAGGTATAATCAAGGGGTATGATCATTAAGGTTCCAAAGAAGGGAACTTGATGGAGTGCGGTAACTGGAGAGGTATATGTGTTCCTCCAGCTATAGGCAAAGTAATAGCTAGAATAATTTTAGAACAAATTAAAGAACATTTAGATTCCACTCTCAATGTCAAACAGGCAGGCTTTCGCGCTGGATTCTCCTGCATCGACCACATAAACACCTTACGGATCATAATCGAACAATGCGTTGAGTATAGGTCTCCGCTACATTTACTGTTTATCGACTTCGAGAAGGCTTTCGACAGCTTGAATCGAGATGCTATCTGGTTGGCCTTGTGCAGGAGAGGAATTCCAGAAAAACTAATAGCTATTATCAAGGCTACATACGAGGGCGGCAAGTGTCACGTCGTGTACAATGCTAAGGTGTCGGAGGATTTTGAAGTCCAAAGTGGAGTACGTCAAGGGTGCATACTGTCACCACTATTGTTCTTGGTGGTTATCAGCGATGTACTCCGTGCAGCATTGACGGAAGCTAATTATGGAATTCGTTGGACGATGACATCATACCTTAAACACCTAGATTACGCTGACGATATTTGTCTACTTTCACATCGGATAATGCATCTTCATTTGATGGCCCAAAATCTAGAAGCTGAGGCAAACAAAGTGGGGCTAAAAATAAACACAACCAAGACAAAAGCCCTAAGCACTTCTAATACCCGCGCTCAACTTAACATTGCCGGAAAGCAAGTCGAGAAAGTTGATCTATATTTAGGAAGTGTGGTTTCGGCTAATCGCGGTGGCACCGAACTGGATGTGTGCAGCAGAATCGGGAAGGCTAAAGTTGCGTTCGGAATGCTATCCAAAATCTCGAGAAGTAATGTTATCAGCTTGAGAACCAAGCTGCGACTGTTCCGCTCCAACGTAGAATCAGTGCTGCTTTATGGGTGCAGTACTTGGAAGGTGGACACCATTAACACACGCAAGCTACAAGTCTTCGTAAACAAATGCTTAAGAATCATCTTGAGGATTTTTTGGCCGCACCGCATCTCCAACGAACAACTTTATCTGAGCACGGGCCAAGAACATATAAGCATTACTACACGAAGAAGAAAGTGGCAATGGATTGGACACACCCTACGGCGCGAAGACAACTTCATTGCGAAATACGCCATGCAGTGGAATCCGCTCACCCAGGCAGACAGAATAGCGGGACGCCCTAGGCAAACGTGGCGCAGAACAGTTGAGGAGGAATCGTGCTCTTTAGGAATGAGTTGGAGGCAGCTCAAACCCGTTGCAGAACTCCGAACACGATGGCGCGCAGGCGTGGTTGACGCCCTATGCCACCCGAGGGGTTAAAAGATATAACCAACAAATAACCATTAGCATCACGATTGACTCATGAATCAGCCAGATGAGGCTGGCTTTTTTACGATAATTGTTTAGTGTGTCCGTTGACCATTCTTTGAGTAGAACCCAAATTTGTATTTCACTTCCTCGTGATAGACTTAGCCGACAGAAGAGTACTCGTAATTCTCTAGAATGCTACGGTAATGCCCATAACTAGACTAAAGACCAACTGTAATCCTTTTAGAGCTATTAAGATGCATAAGTAGCATTGACCCAGTTTAAAAAAAAAAAAAAAATAAAGAAGCGAATGAATCTTTGGCAGGCCAATGACGGCTCTTAGGTTAGGTACGTTAGGTAGATGGGTGCCTTGTAACAAAGAGTCACTGCTCACTTAGACCAACAGTACGGGTCCATTGTGCCCAATCATTTAACTTTGGAAACGCTGTAAAGAAAGTCCCCTGTTGGAACCACCCAGAAAGTGATATGAATCTCAGGAGGTCCGTCAGCTCAACATTACCCAAGTTCTACAGCTCCGAGAAGAAGTAACTACCAAGAGTCCTCATTCTTCTGACGGATAGGGCAGGACAGTCACACAACAGGTGACGAACAGATTCAATTTCTTCTTCGTCCTTGCAACTTCTTCAATAATCATTATGCAGCACACCGAGTTGCTCCACGTGAACGCCAATGGCACAATGTCCAGAAATTATGCCAGAGGAGGAAACCATTCTTCACCTCCTATGCACTTGTCCAGCCCTGTCGCTTAAAAGAATGCTCCATCTAGGGTCCCCCTTCCTTGACGACTTTGGCGATCTGGCGTCCTTAGACGTCATGTACATCCATCGCTTTATCAAAAGCTCCGATTGGTTTTGTTAGTCCATGAGTGGCCTACTGGATGAACCATCGTATACCGTGGTATCACAAAGGGCCTTCACTGGTCTAAATGTGTCTGCACTCTCGTGTGGACAGCCAACTTAACCTAACCTAACCTAATTAATTTGGAAAACTTTTAACCTATCGAGTCTTTACTTGAAACGTTAAAAAAAAAAAACGCCCATACTCTCTGAGATCTGCTCTATTTCATTCATCTACCCGACATGCAATCTTCTTCGACTAGCGGCGTCATATTCCGCATCCTAAAATGACGTCTCTTTTGTTAATGGACTTCAAAGCAATCGATCTGCAATGCTTCAACGAGTATAAAGGAAATAAAAACTTTTATAGGTGCGGTGGCGAGGAGCCCACATCGATAATGAGCCCCAACTCAAGGCGTTGCGGTGTTCAGAACTGGGACAATCTACGAACTTCGCCCACCTACAAGTAACTGCATCCACACTCGTTCGTGGATATAACATTTTTGACATGTAAAATTTAATTTACTTAAACAATCTGCAACCAGCAGCAGTGGGAATGTTCATTAGTTTGACTCAAAACCAAAAAAAAAAAAAATACTTCAGATCTCAATATGTATCTCGAAAATTTTGCTTTGTGGAATGCAATAATGAGTTTGCTCCTCCTCAGTGCACAATGTCTACAGCTTACACCCGGTGTCGACAAAAGCCAAATAGTTTACTTAACCAGCACAGCACAGCGTTGGTGGTGCGGTAGTGGTGGTGGTATGGTGATGATGGCCTTAGGATAACTAAGTTGCTGCCTAGGTTGTTGAGTTGATTTCATTTGCAATTTACAGTTTGAGGTGAATTATAATCTTTGATTTGTGTTGGCGGCGGTAGTGCTGATGGTGGTGAGGGTGGGGAGTGGTAATTGGTTAACTCTTTGGCAATTGTTAATTTCGCTTATCAATTTTTTACAAATTAATTTTTTTTTTTTTGCTTCTCCACCACCGACGACGATGACGACCAAATGTTTGTTCAAGGAATTAAAACAGTGGAGTGGAGATTTTTGGACAACAAAAACGAAATATGTTCGCAATAGCTGGGGAGGTTGGTTATGTCACGAATTTTTAGTAATTTAGTTTTAGATAAGAGTAGGTATTACGGGAATTCGATTTGAACAAGAGGGTCGAGTCGAAACTTGAGTCTTTTTTCTTTTCTGTTTTGCTAAGGTCGGTTGCAATTATGTGATAAAGTCTCAATTAAAACGGCGTTCAAGTTTGAAATACCTTTGTTTGGATAGAAAAAATGAACAATGTTGCAAGGAGGGCGTGATTTCTTGGAATGACGGCCATCTGTTGGTGGTATTTATTAACGTTTATCGAATTTTATTTGTATGCAATTTGCTTTGGTTAAAATTTAGGTCAGAAAGTTGCGGACTTACTCGTTTTAAAATAGATTAAAGAACTCCCTCTTACCTGCAAAAGAAAAGAGGAACAAATTAGTGAACTGGAATATATAGATACATTTTCGTCGTAAAAGTCGACTAAGAGGGCAAATTGCTATCACAAAACTAGAAAGACTAGCGTGCATCGTCACAACCAGTGCGATGAGAATGATACCTACAGCAGGACTCGAGGCCATTCTCAATCTGCTTCCGCTAGACATCTTTATACAAGTATCGGCGGCTCTTAGTGCCGCAAGATTAAGCCAAACAGATAGCTGGAGACCAAATGCATTGGGTCATACCACGATCCTGCATAGATATCTAGGCAGTGTATCTAATACAGACTACATAACGCCTTACCTAGACTTCACGAGACAATTTTCAAGCACCTTTCCGAGCAGGGAAGACTGGAAAAATGACAGAACGCCTAACGAGCGATCCATAGCTGTGTATACACCGATGGATCCAAAATGAAAATGACGAACGAAGACCTTTGTAGAGGCTGTGGCGACGAGGAGGCTCAGGAGGACGCCACCCACTTTCTTTGCTACTGCACAGGCCTCTGTCATGTGAGAAATATGTTCCTTGGACAACACTTCTTTAAGGATTTAGAAGAGTTGTTCAACAGACCGATAAATATGTACCAAGACAATAGTTTTTCTGCTCTTCACGAGGAATATATTGTCTAATCTATCTGCTTTCCCCCCATGGGTATCACAATGGGTCTATATTGATCTGAGTGTGGTGCGGAGGTTATCTATTCCCTACACCAGCCCACTTACATTACCTAACCTAAGAGGGCAAACAAAGTGCTAATTCGCACTGCAGTTAGTCTTTGAAAGTGTTCATAGTACATGGGATCATGTGGACCTCATGCATTTATTTACCGACTTCACCGAGCCAGATATGGCCCCGTGCAGGGAGGGTTAAGAATATCACTGCAGCGCCCCCCCAACAACTAGCGCTTGTCGTAAAAGGCGACTAAGGGGACAAATCAGATCTAGGCAATATAACACCCAAGTGAGCCTAGCGACACATATACCACCTTAAAAACCCTCCCACAAGTGTGCATGCGAGTCCGTGGGTTGACACGACTGATCAAACAATACTAAAACGGGAGCATGCACGTGTGAAACAACAAACACCATCGCAATATGGTAATATTGCAAAACTGTATCATTATGGTAATACTTGCTAAAAGGAAAGGCGCTACCACTGCTGTGCATGGTACTGATCCTGGACCGAGCAGAAATGTTCGGGTCGGAGCTATACGGATTTCGGTGGCTAGCAAAATAATGAAACAGTTTGGAGGCAATTTAAGGGTCGCGAGTTGGAACGTTGGAAGCATGACCGGTCGAAGTTACGAACTGGAAGAGATGATGAATAGGAGGCGGGTGGATATCTTGTGTGTCCAAGAGATGAAATAAAAAACACCGGAAATCGGGCGCGTTTCTTGGACTTTAGGACAAAAGATTACAAGATGTTCTACTACGGAACGGAAAAGGCTAAGAACGGAATCGGTATCATCCTTGCGGCAGAGCTACTTGGTAACGTTTTGAGCATTTCGAAGTCCAGCGATCGTTTGATATCTCTCAAATAGGTGATGCAAGGAGAGGTGTGGAATATTGTCAGTGCATATGATACCCATAGTGGGTGCGATCAGGGAGATAGAGATGCATTTTGAGTAGATCTCCACAATCTCCTTAAGAACATCCCAAAGGAAGAGTTTCTGTTTGTTGGAGGAGATTTGAATGGACATGTCGGGAAATTAAACGAAGACTATGAAGACTGCCATGGAGGACTAGGATATGGCACCAGGAACCTTCCTGGTGAAGACATCCTAAGCATGTGCAAATCACACCGTTTTATCGTGTTAAATACCATGTTCATCAAACAATGCCGACACCTGATCACTTACAGCAGTGGTGGAGATGAAACCCAGATTGACTACCATTTGGTAGCCAGTTTTATGAAGCCTGGCGTAAAAGATTGCAAAGCGATCCTGGGAGAGGCAATCGCTCGGCAACACCGTCTCCTGCTAACTGAAATTTTTATGAAAACACCGAAGAAAAGCAAACAAACAAGGGTCTCTGAGAAAATCAAGTGGTACAATCTGGACAAAGAAAAAGGCGAGGCTTTCGTTTTCGTAATGAAAAATTACCTCTCTCACACCATCAACGGAGCTGAGGATGAAGAGTGCAGAGTACAAAATATGTGAAATGCCCTACAGCGAAGTTACTTAAAGAAAGCCAAATCACTGCTAGGAGCTTCAAAAGGTCACCATCAACACGCCAAAGAAAAATGGTGGTGGAGTGATGAAGCTAAGAAAGTGATAAATGAGAAGAAAGCGGCTTTCAAAGCTTGGTCAAAGTGCCAATCTAATAGTAGTGACGAAAAAGCTCATCTCGAAATGGAATACAGTTGTTGCAAGAAAAAAGCGAAGAAGAAGTGCGCCCAGCTTCAAGCAGAGAGTACGGAGAGCCTGTATCGGGAGCTGGAGAAAATACCTTCCCCAGTTGCTGATGCAAACCAGGCTATCCAGGAGCTGCGAAAACACAATATGAACAAGAGCGCAATCATCTTCAAAATATCCGCCCTAAGAAGGAGGAATACTCAGGAGATTCGTTCGCCAAAGTTCATTAACAATGCTCATGGCCAGCTTCTTGTGGATGACGACAAAATTATGCAGAGGTGGCAGCAATATTGTGAAGAACTTTTAAATGAACAGTTTCCCCGGCTATACTTTCCAAGAGCCACTCCTAACTGTGAAGAAATACCCGACATTACAGTCGAAGAAGTTAGTGAGGCGGTCAAATACTCCAAAAAACGAAAAGCGGTTGGGCCAGACGGGATGCTCTCTGAGTTCTGGAAAAAGATGGGAGACGTCGGGCTCAGAATTCTCATCTCCAAATTCGTGAGAGGTGATCCAATGCCGAATCAATGGAGGGAAAGTTACCTTCTCCCTGTATACAAAGGGAAGGGTGATACGCGAAACTGTGATAGCTACCGTTCGATCAAGCTGATGTCACACACCATGAAGATCGTTGAGCAGGTATTAGGTGGCCGACTGCGAAAAATAATACGGCTATCTGATGATCAGTAAGGGGTTCCAGAAACCTATGTACAGATGATCATGGACATGTACGAAGGAGCAAAGACTAGAGTAAGATGCCCCGCTGCCGAAGAGTTCCCAGTTAAAGTCGGGGTGCACGAGGGAAGCGTCTTAAGTAATTTGGCTATCTGCTTAAAGGTAAAGTGACGGTCCTCAAAGTACATCAATTATTCTTTGCTGACGATATGGAGTCATCATAAGTGAGGATACTTGACGTGTGGGTGGACGTTTCGGACTGAAATGGGTATCGCATTAGTTCAAAGAAGACAGAGTACTTGTGCTGGACATTCTCTGGTCCACTTAGGCCTATACCAGATATTTATTTGAATGTAACAGTGCGAAATGTTCAAATATCTGGGATTAATAGCGAGCAACCTGTGATAAAGACACCAATCATCGCGTAAGCGTAGGGTGGATGAAGTGGCGTGGAAGCTCGGCCATCTTCTATGACCGAAAAATGCCACCTAAGTTGAAAGGAAGGAGTACTACACCGCAGTTGTGCGTCCAGCGCTCACATACGGTTCACAATATTGGACAATGTACGAGTACAAAAAGTATGAGAGTAAATTAACGACAGCTGAGATGAAGATGCTTCGCATGACAGCAGGAGTGACAAAGCTTGATCAAATAAGAAGTTCGAAAATTCGTGGAAGAATTCACATTTAAGAAACCATCTCACAAAAAAAAGAGCACGACAGCTTCACCATAAATGGAACCAGCATCGAACAAGCTGCCTGCTCGCTATGATATCCTCATGTTAATAACGATCTGTGCACCTTTTGTACTTTTCTGTGCATGATGAGTATCCTATATTTCATACATTCTTGTAGTTCACAGTCAGTTTCAGCAACAATCTGCACAAGTATATCTTGCTAACGACACCCAAATTAGTTCCGCTCCGCGGGACTCACTGTACATAGTCAGGTAATGAATGTCCTTCACAGGAATATTTTTACCTGAAAAAAAAAATCCATAAGTGGGGGACTCGTGTATCAGAGGATCTGCCGAATACGCACAATCTGTAAATATGTATTCGTGCCTCTGGTAACGAAAAATAAACTGTAGTTGGTAATAAATCTGTGATATCCGTTTAACGGAGGGACTGGCGTAAACGCCGTCCCAAATGAAATACTGGACACTTATTGTCATCATTCACTGTACTTTAGAGTGCACGTACTTGGTTGGTTGATTGGTTAGTAACAGCCCTCGATGAGGTTACACACAAGCCAGGAATTGTACTGCCATTGTGTACTTTAAGGTGGTACTCTTGGAACCATTACTTCTCTTCATCCCTACAGCTTCTGCAAAAATCGTTGTAAGGGATGCCTAAGTCTTTGGGTATGTCTTCCTATGACGCAGTGTCCGATGAAATCGTTTGTTATTTTGGAAAAAGTACCTCTCTTGTATTTCAAGAGCTCGATGGATTTAGATTTTTTAAGTGTTGGCCAAAGTTGTCTGACGGTATTGGCCTAGATATTGCCATCGAAGATGGCGTCGGTTTGAATAAGGTAATTAACGTAAGACGTTACCCCTTGGATGCCGATAATACTTATTCTGTTTGCACCAGTGAAGCTTTGTAGGTCCAGTTCGTCAGATGCACAATCCCCCAAAATATCACAGTGACCTGATAGCAAATCGTTGGCTTGGTGGCCAAAAACCTTACAGGTCAAGGCTCAGGATCAGTTGAATAAAATCCATCTATTCGTTCAATCATCTATCCTTTCTATCCATGCTTAAGAAATACCGGTTCCCCAGAAGATTCAGTGTGGTCTAAGGTGACCGCCACACGTAGAGGAATGAAGGGCTTGTCTGACCAAACTCTCAAACTTGGTACTCAGATGGCTCCAAATCGGAAAATGGTAGTACTGGCGCAGGGGCTTATGGATCCAGGTTATAATGCGCAGCAGCACTTGGGAAATCACCAATAGTAGTTCAGGTAGAAGTCCATGCAATCGAACACTGTATATGAGAATCCATGCGAAGAGAGGTCGATGGTACCCGTATTTACATTCTTTCGGACACCCAGGCAGAACTTATGGCTCTGAAATTCTACACGGTAAGATCCAAACTTGTATAGGACTGACTTAATCTACTCGAATATTTCGCATTAAAAAGCACCATCAATGTTGCCTGGGAACCAGGACACGAAGGCTTCGAGGGCAATGAATGGGCAGACTGCTTAGAGAGAAGGAGAGCCAGCCACCCACTAGTCAATCCTGAACCCTATTTTGGAATTACACAGAGTAGCACAAACCTCAAAATAAAACAATGGGAAGCTGAGTGGGCCAAATTGAAGGGCTTAAACAACCAAAAAAAAATAGACTAAACAACCTTAACAGGCTACTTGACTGGTCATTGCCCAATCAGGTACCATCTGCACAAAAAGTAACGAGGGATGGCAGAACACATTCTTTATGAATGCCCCATGCCTGCAAGGAAAGGACTTTTCCACCTCAGGCGGGCTTTACTGAGCAACACAGACTTTTGGAATATTGCGCCTGGAGCTTTGTTGAGATGTATCAGAAGCCTTAACCCAGTTCTCGACTAAACATTGAGCTGGCTGATAGGTGGATAGGGGGAAGATGTAACAACACAAGGCAACACTTTGAGACTTTTATTTTAATGCTTATAAGTTTTAGGTTAGCAATACAAGTGTTAATGATAATGAGGAACGTTGCTTTATGAAAAGTGTGTAATGCGATAAGTATAGTACATCACGTTCAGATGCTTAGAAGGAATTGAGTAACTTGTTACTGAAAAATTTAGAAGCTAGGCTAGTTTCAGCAAGAGTATAAATATCATATGGTAGGTTTTGAGAGTTAAATAAAAGATTGTCGATTTTAGTCGGTAGACCTCTAACGTTTAATTAGTAATGAGACAGATTGTTAAGGTATACAAATTGAATATTCGAAGTTCGCTTAAAACGGGGACCCACAGACCATTTTAAACCTTTTGGAGCGATAAGTTAAACAAATGGTGAAAGCGATAGAAAATTGTACGTAAGGCAGCTGCATCAGAACAAAAAAAAAACATTTGTTTACATGATGTCGGGCTACCATCTGACAGCCGCATTTACTTAAACGAACGTTTGACATCCACTAACCATCTGATTCTGCGGAAAGCACTTCTTTTTAAGCGTGGTAAAAAGCTATGGAGTGTATACACACGAAACGGTAGAGTTTATGTGCGTCAAGTCAAGTCACTTAGCCGAGCAATGAAGTGGGAGCGCTTTTGGTAACTTCTCTGAACCATTTGGTTCAAATCGCCGATAACCACAACGAAGAAGATAACCCGAATTAAGGAAACCTGTAAGCTGCTTTTTATGCAGTTTTTGTTGTATTGTATAATTTTTTTGAATATTTAATTTATTGTAGTTTGCTCTTAGTGTTTTATATGCTCTAGAATGATGCCTGAATATTTCCTTTCTTCCTGATTTTTGTTGTCTTCTGTTTGGGTATGGTACTTTTCTCATCAGTTTTACTTTTTTCTTGAAAATGATTAGTAACAATGATTTAATGAATATTCCTGATAACACAAGCAAGAACTTGCGTTTGATGATTGAAATTCTGTGCCAACAGTACAGTGGGCTTAGAGTGTGCCATATAAATGCGAAATGTTTATACCCAAAGATAGATGAGTTTAGGAATACTTTTAAGAATACGGCGATAGATATTATATGTGTATCGGAATCATGGTTTAAAGATGGTATCTCAAATTCTCTGTATAATGTAGATGGATACAAACTATATCGTGCTGATGGTTGAATCGAATTGGTGGGGGCTCTGCACTATATATTCGTAATTGTATTCATCCCGTATATGTCACGCAGTCGGATGAACATTCAGCCGTAGATTATTATTTTGTTGAATTGACAAATGGTGGTAGTAAATGCCTGGTTGGTGTAGTATACCGACCAAATAAATCTGTAAGTCTTTCACATTTATACTCAGTTTTAGAACAGCTTTCTCCAATCTATAGTGATATTGTCTTATGTGGCGATCTAAATTGTAATTTACTGTGCGCAGAAACCTCACGATCATTTATTGAGAGCATCAATACACTTGGCATATTTCCAGTGAACACAGATTCATCCACGCATTTTTCACATCAAGGTGCTTCTCTACTAGATATTTTCCTTACTAGCAATCCGGATAACACTCTGTTATTTTCGCAACTATCAGCACCAGCCTTTTCGAAACATGACTTAATCTTTGCGACTTTTAAAATTAAGGCAAATAATGTAGTATCTTTCCACGAGTTTAGAGATTTTAATAACATTAATTACAATCATTTAGAAAACGACATATTTCAAATCAATTGGCAATAAATTTATTTCATGGAATCGTCGAACGACCAAACTAATTTTTTACAACATACTATTAGAACCCTTTTTAATAAACATGTTCCATTAAGACGTACCTCTCGTTTGGCTGAAAATAGTTCATGGTTTACCCCAGAAATACTTAAAGCAATAAAAGGGAGAGATTGTGCTTTTAGGCAATGGAAAAGATATAGTCTTCCGGAATATTACAGTATTTTTCGAAGTCTTGGAAATAAAGTGAAAATTAAAATAAGGGACGCCAAGAGCCGTTTCTATTCCAACCGACTCGACCCAAATTTTCCTTCTAGAACTCTCTGTAAACGCATTCGAGAATTAGGTGTTGGTCGGGAAAAAGAGAATGTCCCGCAGACCTAAGTCCAGACTTGCTTAATATTCAGTTTGCGAAAATTCAATGCCCACAAGATGCCTACATTTCAGATACATCTTCTTACGATAATACTGTTGAGAACTGCTTTTATTTCAAAAGAATAGAAGAACAAGAAGTTGTAAGGGCTGTTCTCGATATAAAATCAATGGCTATGGGCATTGATGAAATGCATCCACTTTTTGTAGAAATAATTCTGCCACATATACTCCCTGCTATAACACATGTATTTAATACAATTCTTTTAACAAATTCTGTTCTACACATATGGAAGAAAGCCAAAGTTATACAAATCCTAAAGAGAGCTCCTACTCGACATGTGAAAGCCGAATATAGGCCAATTTCTATACTTCAATATCTCTCAATAGTTTTGGAAAAAATTTTACATAAACAAATATCGGCTTTTGTTAACGATAACAAACTCTTAAGTAGATTTCAATCCGGTTTCAGGGAAAACATAGTTGCGTTTCAGCTATACTTAAAGTCTCTGATGACCCAAGGTGTTCTATAGACAAAGATCTGGTTTCTTTTCTTGGACTGCTGGATTTTTCTAAAGCGTTTGATACTGTAAACCATCAAATACTCGTCTCCAAATTGAGGAAATTTTTTCGGTTTTCCAACCCGGCCGCCAAACTGATGTGTTCATATCTAACAAATAGCACACAATCAGTTGTAATAGGTGGAAATGCATAACATTTTTTATAACTCTCCCCTGGTGTGCTTCAGGGTTATATATTAGGCCCATTGTTGTTCACGATGTTCATCAATGATTTAGCGCTTACGGTTAAAAATTATTCCCTGCACATGTACGCTGATGATGTGCAAATTTACTTAAGCTGCAAACTTGGATTGGCTGAAGATGGGGCTAATAAATTGAACAGTGATCCTAATAGTATAATGGAAATGGTCAGATAAGAACAGCTTGCAACTAAATCCAAAAAAGTCCAAGTGCTTAATAATTTACAAAAATAAACTTGACTTAAGCTATTTTCCGAAAATATACTTAGGTACAACAGTGATTCAATATACTGAGAAAGCAAAGAACTTGGGCATTTGGTTTGACTCCACGCTTAGCTGGGACTATCACATACGGTTGTCAATAGGTAAGATCTATAGCTGTCTGCGGAACTTATCTTTATCCAAGCATTTCACACCTGAACACATAAAAATACGAATCGCTAGATCAATAATTATGCCGCTTATAACTTACGGGTGTGAAATTTTCTGTTGTCTAAATTCCGAAACAAAAAGAAGTTTAAATGTAGCATTCAATAATGTAGTCCGATACATATATAATCTAAAACGCTTTGATCATGTATTAGGGTACACAAAAAATATATTTGGATGTAACTTATTCACGTATTTTAAATACTGCGCTCTTAAGACTTTAAATAATATCTTGATTAATAAAGAACCTTCGTACCTTCATGAAAAAATAAGATTTGCTACCTCATCAAGATCGTTTATATTTGTACAGCCAAGATTCACCTGCACTAATTCCGAAAGCCAATATTTTGTTTTTGTTGTCAGACAGTGGAACGCCTTACCCCAAAACATAAGAAGACATCGCGGTACCAAACACTTTGAAAGAGCTTTATTCAGATATCTAGTTAACAATTCTTAACTTTTATAATATTTTTTTATCTATTTATTTTTATTTATTTTTTCTCTTAATGTGCATATATATATAAATCTTTATTATTTCCTTTGTTTTTTGCTCGACCTATCATTATTTTTCTCAGTTTTGTTTTATGTTTAACTTCGTTAACTTAACTTAAATCAACTTAACTTTTACTTTAAATGGGCTCCAGGTCTAATGTGAAAGATGTTATAAATTATATAAATAAATAAATAAAATAATAAATAAACGTGGTAAGACCTTCTTGCTCGATAGATGCTATGACGTTAGTTTCAATCCTGCCATCAATACAGACTGAGTCAGATTTGAGTCTGAAGGGGGATTAAGAAAGTGAGGTTGTTTAAAATGAGAGTACTATACAAACACAGGCATTTTCGAAAAAAATAATTTTTTTGTTTATGGCTTGGTAACAGCGAAGTAGGAATTTTACCTGCTTTTTGATGGCAACATTACGGTGAATACGGAAAGACTGAATATTTTTTAATCTTTATAAGAATAACATTTTTATTACAGGTACGCCATAAAAGCAATTAACATCGAACAAGCTACCTGCTCTCTATGGGATCCTTTTGTTAATAATGATTTGTCAACTTGTTGTATTTTTGCGTGCATAATGACGATCTCATATTTCATACATTCTTGTAGTTCACAGTCAGTTTCAGCAACAATCTGCACAAGTACAGCCCGCTATTGGTACACAAATCAGTTCGCTCCACGGGACTCATTGTACATACACAGGTAGTGAAAGTCCTTCAACGGAATAGCACTACCTGAAAGTCTTAAAGTCTTATATCCGTACTTGAAATTACCAGAGGATCATAAATAACGAACGCATAATATGTACATGTGAATTCGTTTTTGACCTCTGGTTACGTAACAATACTTTGGCATAATATACTGTGATATCCGTTTGACGGTTGGGATGGTGTATTCGCTGTCCCTCATAAAATACCAATTTTGTACTTATTTACTAACTTACTTAAGTGGCGGTACAGTTCGAGGTGAACATGGCCTCAACCAACAAGGCTCTCCATATAGCTCGGCATTTAGCTATTTGCCGCCAGTGGCACACTCAAAGTTGGTTGAGGTCCCCTTGAACTCGTGCACCCCACCTATGGCGAGGAGACCCTCTACTTTGTCGTCTCTCTTGGTTCGGTTGGGAGACTCTGCGGATTGCTGTGTTTTGGTGCCGATGCGCTCTGCATGTCGCAGCTATCTAAATTATCCAATACGCTGCACAGCTCATATAGCTCCTCATTGAACCATCGCCTCCAAAACCAGTCAACACAAACAGGACCGAATATTTTGGGAAAAATCTTTCTCCCGAAGCGATCAAGGTTATCTTCATCCGCCTTCAACAAAGTCCATGTTCCAGAGCCGTGAATGAAGACTGGGATGATCAGGGTCTTATATAATAGAGTCTCCTCAGTTGTGCGAGATAAGTCTCTACTGTTGAATTTGGCCAAAGCGCTAGTGGCATGTAATAATCGCGACAATTCTATCAATATCTCCACGGTTTCTGTTGTGAAGATCATATGTTCTGTGCTAGTTATAGTTGGGCCACATCTGCCAAGATATGATACAGTTTTACAACCCGTGCCATCTGTTAATGACCTTTGCAAGAAGCTTAGGTTAGGTTAGGTTCGGTAGAGCTATGAGGTGATCATAAAACACTAGGCACCAAAGTGGGCTCATCGCGCTATCCCTAGGGAACCTTCACGGCAAAAGACCTTAACCAATTCTCCCAAACAATTAATCTCCCTACAGAATTTGAAGAGATCCTTGTTGTGGTTCAAGGACCTCATCTCTTCTAGCTTATCGAAGAAGTATCTACCTGGCAATTCCTTGGCACTCACAGATGTCATCGCAGTACCTACAAACATCCGTTTTAGATAATCCTAGTCTCATAGAATACTTTCTTAGAAGACAGTGGTTAGAGAGTATTCCTATCGCTGTTCTTAGCCGTGATCTATCTAATTTAATGATTTTCCCAGATTTTCTGCGGTCTAACACAGGCCACAAGACCTTAGACACCCTGTGACCATTTAAGTTTGACGATCTTAGATTAGTCATATGGATGATTCTATCACGAATAATTCCCTTAGTCAGGCACCCTGGCGGTTTAATACTACCGATTGTGTCACTATGTGGGAGCCCCGCTCCTCTTTTAACCAGCGAATGGCTTGCTTGTTGCCTTCGATATCGCACTGTCCAGGTACCCAACAGAGTCTTTGAAAGAAAGTGATATTGTTCCTGAGAGCCACCAATGTTACGAGAATCGCCTCTGCAAGAGAACTCTGAAGGGCAGATGCCTGCGAGGCGGGTTCCTCTTTGCACTGTTCCACCAATTTGGAAGATGAAAAGTGGAAACTATTGCATTGATAGCAGCGCAGCTGTCAATCAGGATGGCGATGGTACTATAGGGTGTAGGGCTGAATTTGAGTGGACGACAAGCCTCTCGAACAGCAAGTACTTCCGCCTAAGTAGATGCCCTTACAAGATTTAAATGAGCTCAACCAAGAAAACTCTCCAGCTAGCACGATTACGAGCCAGCTGCCTCCAGTTACGCACACCAAGTTGGTTGAGGTCCCCCTCCACTTGTGTGCGCCAAATACCGCGAGGTCGTCCTCTACTGCGTCGTCCATCCGGAGTTAATTCGAAATGAGCTCGATGACATTTTTTCCACATATCCACACTCGAGACCATCTTATTTACGGCATTTTTTGCGGTGAAAAAGGTGTGATACGCATCGTCATCGTATAGGAAATCTGCACTCCCTACTTTTCTCATCTTGTGCAGGTAGCGGTTGAAGTAACCATGTCCGGTAAGGAACTGGGTGATATAATAATTCACTTCACCGTGCTCCCGCTCCGTTCATGCAGCAACGCTTCTGATCAACCGGGAGCTCCACCTTCCCCTTGTTTCGGCGTTCCGTCTGTTTGCCACTTCTGCTTCGAGAGTGGCATCGCTTCTGTAGCTGCTGTTGCCGTGCCAATTTCTGTCTTCGTGTCATGGACGTACGTCCTTGCTGCTGCTAGGAGTTCAATGGGCGTCACTCCTGCGGCGACTAGGGCTGCTGGCTCAGACACTGTTCGGTATGAACTCGTTATCTGAAAGTCTCCTATACGTTGCACCGCGGCCACTTTCTTCCTGTATATCTCCTTTTTGAGCGTGTCAGCCTAGATCACGGAGCCATACAAGAGTATTGAGTGCGTAACCGACATCAGGTGTCTTCTTTTACTTCCCGTGGGACCTAAGAGAAGAGACCTACAAGAAGCAGGAGATTATATAGAATGTGCCAAGGTTTGATCACAAAAAAAAGTAAAAAGGCAAACAAATTGGACCATTGTCGACCTTGTGACTCCACCCACCAGCTGCTTTTAGAACGATGAAAACTACTATCCGCTCTAGTTCACATTGGTCTTTAATGCCGCCGTTATAAGGACAATGAAATTACCTTTATTTTTGCACTGAAATAGAACCCTTGCCTCCGGGGTTTAATTGCTCCTAAGTAACTGTTATTTCCTTGCTTTATTAAATTCTACTAAATCCTTGAAGTGCCAATAAGCTTTTATCAGCTCCTTTCGAAAATACGCCTACTTCCTTCAGGCAAACTACCACCCCGCCTCCCTCTAGTATCTCCATTGCTTTAAATCACACATTTCTGATTTGTTCACCACCTTGGGGGCATCATCATTGCAACAAAGTCAGAGTCACCATGCCGCCGCCATCGTAACTCGTCGGTCAATTCAATTACATGCTTTGGGGTTTGTCGGAAGGCTATGCAGCCAGTCCACGTAGAACCCCATTCGGATGGACGTCGATATGATATGAAAGCAGCACCAGCAACAACTGAGTATTATTGGTAAAACGTTTTAACCTCTTATGCTAAAATAATTCTCAATTGTTTCTCAAATGTCTTTCAATCGATAGCATGGAACGGCTGCCCGTTGTTTGGCATAGTTTAAGCAGAAAAATTATTATTATTTCAATACGGGGAGAGTATCTGTAGTGATATTCTTTTTACCCCCCAGTGTATCTATCGGCTGATGTTGAACTCCATCTTGGGCCGAGAATCTAGGGTGCATACATTTCCAAACCGCGCGCGCTGCCATTTCATCGGGCTTATAGTAAATTGCAATGGCATGTTGCTGGTGGCTGTGCCGCTGCCGAATATTGCTGCAACAAGCTATGAGCAGTCAATTCTTTTTATGGTCTGCCCGATGGTTGACTGTGGGTTTATTTATTTTGTTTTTGTCCTTATGCACACCAAGAGTGGTTTCGGTTTCGGTTTCGGAATGGGCTGCCGCAGCTGCACAGCGCGGGTTATTGATATTCTTTTAACCTTTTTTTGCTGCTTTTCGTTTGCAGTGGCAACAGCCGCAGAAATCTATCTTAGAAAAGTCAATTCAAAAAAAAAATAAAAATAACTCTAACATCGGATATTTTAATAAATCCCCCCACCCCTACACAAAAAATGGGGCTTACCCTATCATAGATACATTTGTATCCACAGTGACAAACAAAAGATACAGATTCGAGTTCCAAGCTGAATGGAGAAAATGAAGAAAATTCAAATGGACGAGAGAAGCGATCGATTGGAATGAATGAAATCATGCGATCAATTAAAATTGCAAATGGGTAGGAAGGAAGAGATTGCGGTTCGGGTTGCGAGAAGGTGAATGTCTGGTGGAGAGTCATGCATAGACAGAGATGTATTTTCTTTTTATCTATCCCACAGACACTGATTTAGTCTCCTGTCCCATTTGGTTACTGTAAATCGGGCTCAGGATATGCGGAGGAGGTACATACGCCACCACCGCGCTCAGCATAGAGAGTCTGTCTGCATGCATCTAGTTTTGCCATTATTAAATTGTAGTTGATTGATGGATTTCAGGCAATTGTGCCACTGCGAGTGAATATGGAAAATGCCTTTGGCATTTCGCTATGCATGCCATTGGTATGGCATGACTGATGTGCTGCGGTGATTCGATGCAATGTGATGTGTGGTGTCGATGGACTTTTACGAAATTTTGATTGATTACGCATTACGAAAGAGCTGTTGGCTTAAACAAAAATTGGGACAGTGGATGCAGTCAACTAGAAATTGACGTCTTAAGTGATACTTGTTTCTTTTTTTCTTTTTTAATGGAGACAGCTACGTTTGCCTTTGCGGAACATGCCAGTGTTGCGATTAGTTACGAGATTAAGCAATATACATAACCAGTGGTTAACAATTTATCTAAACATGCGCTGCTTCTTAGTTAATTAATAATTAAATTTTATTGTCTCGAATTTACAAAATGGGTGTGGCAATTACAGATGTCTGCATGCTTTAATACTTCTTTCGCTATCTTTTAGCATATTCATGGAGAAAGGAAGTAGGGTATGCTGTATAGCACCAACCCGCGACTAAAGTGTATATATAAACGGAGTCACGAAAGCCAGTCCTTTCTGAATGCATCCTACAAAATTTTTACGGCGATACTTCGAAAACGATTAAATGCGTGGATAGGAGCCAATAACCTACTGAATGAGTTCCAGGCGGGTTTCAGATCAGGGTACTCTACAACCGACCATATATTTGTACTAAGCAGCATTGCAAAGTCATTTCTTTTGCAAGGCAAGAAGCTCTACGCCTTCTTTATTGATTTTAAGGCAGCCTTCGACTCGGTGGACAGAACTGCCCTATTATATAAGCTCTACTCTTTGGGAATGTCGCTGAAATTTGGAAGCCTAACAGGAAATCTATATGCTGATACTAAAGCTGCGGTTTGGGATGGAGATGTTCTATCGGCATGGTTCCAAACGCACTCAGGAGTACGACAGAGATGTGCGCTGAGCCCAAATTTATTTGCTCTATTCATTCATGACCTGACTGACTGATTGCCAGGAGGTGTGGAATACGCGTGTGTGCTCGTCAAAGCCCTTTTGTTTGCGGACGATTCCCGGATTCCTTACAACTCATGATCAATCGTTTGCATGAGTACACCAAATTATGGAAGCTAGTGGTCAACCTTAGCAAGTCCAAAATTATGATTTTTAAGGAAGGTGAAAATGCCACTTTGATGAGGGAGCAATCGAAATTGTTAAGGAGTACAAGTATCTCGGGGTTTACATAACTAAAAATAAGAGCATGGAACGGCATCTCAAGGAAAAATTAATAAAATCTAAAACGGCCATCAATAAAGCTTGGAAAAATTGTTTCAACAGCAAATATATTAATCATAGCAGCAAATTCAGGGTTTTTGAAGCTGTGTCCGAGTCGACCCTGTTATATGCGGCGCAAGTATGGGGCGGAAGGCAGTACGAAACGGTGGAGAAGCTACTAAGATTTTATGTGAAAAGAATATTCCGCCTTCCACCGAATACACCTAACTACATGCTTATGCTCGGAACAGGCTTATCGCCTTTATTTATTAAGACATTCAAGCTACAGGTAGATTATATATTAAAAGCTCTAAATATGCCAGCCCACCGTCTCCCAAGAAAAGCAGCTCTGAATGCTGTGCAAAAAAACTGGTTGGTACAGGGAATGGCTGGATCTGGCTGACGGATGTGGGATCGAACTGAGAGAGGACAACATGTGAAACTGGGACACCAAATTGTACGAGCTCATTATAAAGTTAGACGAGCAGGCTAGAGTGAGATATGCTGAAGAGGCAACTGGATCAGTACATAGGGCAATCTACAGTAAACTCACCCACAACTTGCAGAGTAACAAATATTTCCATGAAAATTACAAGATAGAAGAAAAAGCGACGATACTGAGACTGCGTGGTGAACTCCTGAACCTGAACTACGTACCCCACAGGGAGAACTTGCCTATTTTATGCAACATGTGTAACTTAGTGGAGAGAGAAGATGTATTCCATTTTATGGGAAGATGCCCAATCCCACGAGAAACAAGAAGGCATGTATTTGGATATGACGTCTTGACGGAGATGCAAGTGGTTTCCCCCATTAATGAAGCGGATGTACATAAGCATACTTTACCGGTATTGCAAAATTGCTCTAACGTATCGGCAGCAAATTATAAATGAAAGCTTTTAGCAAACTATTCCTTTTCTTTTGGGTAGTTTACTATAGAAGTTGAAATTACTATTTTATTTTTACTTGTGAATATTAATAAATCAACCAAGCAGACGGCAAAGCCATGCTAAATTTTGATTTTGTACTATATTAGAAAATATTATATGAATAAATAAGATCTTTTTAATCTAAAATCTAAAAATCTAATCTATAAAAAAAAAATATATTCATATTCTAAGGACAGATAGCATCTATTAAGGATTTCGACTGTTGTTCTGACAACGGTATATACGAGGGTGGTCTGAAAAGTTTCCGATCTAACAAAGATACAAGACATTTTTTCTTCAAATTTATTATTATTTTTCTACATAGTCTCCTTGTAAGTCTACACACTTCTCCCAGCGATGCTCCCATTTTTTAATCTGTCCAAATAGTACTCGGTATCTTTCTCTGCAAAATAATTGTTTACGAAGGTGATGGCCTCCTCATTTAATGAACATTTCTGTCCTCCGAGCACAATTTCTAGCTTAGGGTGCAAGAAAAAGTCGCTTGGGTCTAGATCTGGTGACTAATGAGGGTGTTCAAGCAGTTCAAACCGTAATTCGCGGGTTTTTGTCATGGCAACCGCTAAGCTGTGCGACGGCGCATTGTTTTCGTGAACCAATTTTTATATCAGCAAATGTGGCCGCTTTCCCGCAATTTCTGCATTCAGCTTGTTATATCACATTTACCTTCTTTGTGCCTCCCCAGAAGAAAGTTTCACCTAGGAGTTTTCTATTTTAACGATTTAGGCGATCTGATAGATTTGGACATTAGAAGCCTCCTTCGCTTTATTAGAAGCTCTAATGGGTTCTGACGAGTAGGCAAGGATTACATGATTCTTCGTGGTGCCACAACGGACATTCATTGGTCTATGTTGGCGTAAGCTGGCAGCCACTTCAACCTAACCTAACCTAACCTTGTTAAGTAATGATGTTTAGTATGCTCCTGGAATAGTTCTTCCTTTTTGTAGATAATCGATTAGGATAACTCCGTGAATATCCCAAAAAAAACCATCGCCTAGCCAAAAAAAAAAAACAGTTTTTGCTTTTTTGAAGTCAATTCCCCTTTGCAATCCACTGTTTTGACTGTATTTTTTTCCTGGGGCATAATGTTATATCCATGTTTCATCAAGTTTCATCTACAGTCATTAATTGGTACCAAAACTCTGATTTATTGCTCCTAAACTGCGCCAATAGAGCGTTGGAATTGTTCATTCGAACACGTTTTTGGTCTAACATGAACACAATCTCATGCCTAAATCTTGATTTAATATGTGTCACACGTTCGCTGGATATACTCATGGCCTCTGCTATCTCTCTCTTACTCTAATTCGATGGTTATCTAGCACCATTTGGTGAACTTGAGCGATGTTATCGTCAGTGGTTGCAGTTTTTGGAAGTCCTGAGCGTTCATCGTCTCCCAAGCTCGTACGGCCACGTTTAAATTCAGCTGCCAAGAGTTCGCGGTGATTAATGATGGTCCAGAGTTCCCGTACTAGGGTTCAACTCATCTTGGATTTGCGTATGCGTATTGCCTTTCAAAAGTACAATAAGTATTTAGTGACAGTGCGACTTATTTTTTGTCGGGATAGGAAACGCTCGACTAAAGCACCCAGACGCAACTGGTCCATTATACTACCAGAGAGCATTATACTACCTGATTTACCCATTTTCTTAGAATTTTCTGGTCTTTCTAAGAAAGCTAAGCAAGCACTTCAGTGATGAAAAGCTTACAGTACCAGCACTCATCAGATCAGCACCGAGAATCTGCCACCTGACACGAGCAAAGGCGGTGGTCCGTGGTGTCGTCGCTCTCTCCACAAGCGTCGTAGATTGTAGTGTCACTTAAGCCTAGCTCGTTAAGGTGCTTGGCAAAAGCGAAGTGCTCTGCCAAGACGCCAATAAGTTGTCTACAGTCTTTTCTGCTGAGAGACAGCAAGAATACAAATACAAATATTTGGCGCAACAGCTCTTTAAAGTGCCAAGGCCTAGCTTCTCGCAACCACTCATGTTGTGTGCGTTATATTTTTCACACGAATGGAAGGGACCTACAGTTTAATGCCGAATCCGAACGGCGATTTGAGAAGCTTTTTCGTGACAACAATACTCTCGGATGTTTGTCAGACGCTCGCGAGAGGTGGGACCGTGAAAAAACTTTTTGGTATTTTCTGGGATTCGAACTTGGAACCTCATGCGCAGTGTTCCGACACACTAACCACTTCCGCCACGGCGCCGCTGATTCTTACAGACATCCGGGAGCATACGTTTACTCAACCTGCATCCTGGAGAGTCAGGCTACACGCAATTATGTTTGTAAGAGACCCAGTCGTCAATGAAAGCCCTAACCGAGGACGCAGGGAGATTTAACGTGGGTTCGGAGCCTGAGAAAGCCTCCTCTGAGCGTTGTCTAGCAATCTCATTGAAGATTTCATTCCCCAACATCAGAGTGTGACCTGGAACCCAGATAAGAGGCAAAAAATTCAACCTTGCGACTGAATTCAAAGAGTTTTTGGTTTCACAAACTATTTTGGAAGTGGTTAAAGGGTTAAGCAAGGCCTTAAGCGCAGCCTGACTGTTACTACAGACAGCGCGATATTCGATTTTTTCCATTTTCATAAAATCCATCACATCGACTCACTCAACCGATTGCCAAACAACAACTGCGCGTCCAAAATGGTCGACATTTTGATGAGTACCTTTCAAAGGATGTCCAAATACATTCTCTAGTTTTACTGACAAGTGCTGCCATTTTCATATTGATCGGAAACTTTTCAGACCACCGTCGTAGTGAAAATTTATTCCAACATATCTCTGAAGAAATAATTCCTAAATCTCGTATTATTGTATTTGTTGTTGCAGCTAAATTCAGAGCCAGACTATCCAATGAGAAAAGGCTGCAAGCCGTCCAGAGGAAGAAGATAAATGTTGGACGCCTGTAGCTTGCCGGAAGAAGCCAGTTCTTATAAAGAACACATGTCCGAGAAATTCTCTTGGCTAACAGCCACCATGAAAGGGATGATGAGTGCGTTCAACAGAAGGAGATGACAAAAGATTCACATAAAAAAGCGCTGCAGCGCAAGGCAAATGCAGCGAGAAAGGAGTAAACGATGAGAAGAAGGGAAGAGAAAAAAATTCCACGTAAAAAGAAAAGAGACCACCCGGCTTCCCAGCTCAAGAATATCAAAGAGTCTCGCGAGTACAACACCATCCGAAATTTTTACCGAAAAACCAAGCAGCTAGCTTTAAACGCGGAACACAGGCTTTTCGTAACAGTGAGGCAACCTAGTCGCCGAAACGCAGGAAATTATTGACGTGTTTAAGGAACACTTCCAGCAGTTGCTTAACGTGCAGCAAATAGAGAGAGTGATAGTGCAAGAAGAGAACCCAAAAACTGAAAAGCAACAAAGCTGCTGGCTCTGGTGGCCTCTTAGCTGTGCTTTTTTAATGCGGAGGTGATGTCTTTCTAGGACGCATGCACCAAGCCATCAGCCAAGTGTGGGTGGAGAAAAACATGCCCGACGATTGGAGTATCAGCTCTGTATGCCCCATTTTCAAAAAAGGCAATCCCATGTCTTGTAAGGATTATCGAGGCATATGCCTGCCCAATATATTGTGTGAACGTCTAAAACCTTTCTAAGGTAAACCTTGGCAATACCAACGTCGAAACTCATCGACTTGAAAAGCCGCTTATGACAGCACTCATAGCTTTGAACTCTACCAAGCGATGGCCCGATTCGGGATACCGTCAAAACTTATCCAGATGTGTCGCGTAACGCTGAAAAACACGCGATGCTCTGTGCAACATGGAAAAACCTCTTCCGAACTCTTCCAAACATGCACCAGATTTCTGAATAGATATACGCCGTCGTTTGACTTCTTCAATATCGTCCTGTAGCAGATAGTGCGTAGGGTAGGTGTAAACCCGGAAGGCACTATTTTTCACATTTCCATCCAACTGCTGCGATACGTGGACGATAATCACCGAAAGATCCCGGCAAGCCATTGTAAAGGCATTTACGGCATTTGAAAAGCAAGCGAATTGAATAGGTCTTGAACTTAATGAGGACAAGACTAAGTATATGTTGTCAATAAACAAGAAATTATCTGCTCAGAACTTTGGATAGAACATCACTGTTGATGACTATGACTGCGAGGTAGTTAAGGAGTTTACCTACATCGGAGCAAACAAAAACCCCACAAATGACACCTTCGTGGAGATCCGTTGAAGAATAATCTTAGCAAACCGCTGCTGCATCGGTTTGACAAAGCAATTGGATTCAAAACTCCTAACTCGACTAACCAAATCAATGCTCTATAGAACCCTCATCTTACTAGTCTTGTTTTATGACGCCGAGTGCTGGACGATAAGTAAGAAATATTATTTACCATTGAACGAAAAATACTTCATCGGATCTTAGGTCCCATATGCGAGGATATAACCGCAAATTCTATGAGTTGTACCAAGATGTGGACGAAGTCCAAAAACTCAAAACACATCGAGTACATTGGCTTGGCCACATAGAGCGAGTGGGCAACAATGCTGCAGCAAAGAGAGTCTTTGAATCTCAGTCTCCTGGTCCGAGACGGCAAAAAACACCGAACCTCCTGTATAAAGACCAAGCCAGAAAGGATGCCAGAAAACTGGGTCTTCACAATAGCAAGCAATGTCCCCAGGACCGCAAAGGATGGAGGGCAGCCATGTCTCAGACAGGGACTCTTCAAGGGTCGGGTGCCCTTTAAGTAAATTAAGTAAAGTCTTATCAATCAAATAACTATAGCGCGCACGACTACCATCAATTCCTTTTGTGATAATTACAATTGTCACCCAAAATTACATCTCCGGCTAAGCATGTCAGAATGAATTACTGAAAACGTCTATATCCATCTAGTCAATTGCTTAACGAGGATTAATTTTTGCAAAAATTAAGCCATCACCAATCCGCGACACGGGCGCACCTCACATCGTTTACACCAGCATGCTGCTGGCACTAATGCGGCAAAACAAAATCCCAATCCACTATCCTAGTTACAAAGTCATTGATGCTGTCGCCGGAAAACCACCCGCTCAATAGATCCACAATCGCCCACTGGCGTAATAACAATTACGTAATTATAAATTTATTAATTCAACTCCGCCTCCCATGTAATCTTTGTCTAACGTCTTATGCGATAAAATTAAATTATGATCTCCACAAAAAAAGCGACCACACTCGATTAATGTGATACCAACCACCACCGTCACACGGCCGCCTAGGTATGAAACCCCAACCACTCACGACTCTCACTTTCAATCAGACTTTGGTGGAGATTATCGCCACGTTTGACGACGATGACGATGCCCAAGCTTAGAGGATACAGATACTCGCGAGTATCTATCGCATGTTTGTATTCCGGTTGAGCTATAAATAAATTCACTTTTCATAAGATTGACTGACGAACGCATGAATAAGCCACCACCCTGGCTAGGTATTTCAATATCTTGTATCTCTTGGTTGCAAAAAAAAAACAACACTCAACAGATATATCGGGAGAATAAACTGCAGTTGGTTGAGAGTATGTGTGTGTGCGAACTTGTTGAAATCGCACTCTGATAACCACTATCTCAAGTGGATAAGTTTTCCGTCTCAATTTCAGTTCACCTCAAGAGCGAGTAGGGTTTGATTTTTTTATCCTCACGTCTTGAGATTTTCGATAGCGACACGTAGTAATGTTTAACGCCGAGTGAACGTGCTGTGAATTTGGGGAAGGGATGGCCGCCAATAGACGGCGGGGGCAGCGCGCAGTGCATGGAAACGCATTTTAATAATTCAACAACAAATGTGATTAATGACACTATAAACAATATTTGTTTTATATTCACATACCTATATATTTATTAGGTAGCCAATGGGTTGAACCTAGTTGCAATGTGGGCGATTGGACACAACGTTGGGTGCGGGGGACAAGACATTTTTATGACAGACAGCTTTTAATTTTATCTGTCTTAGGCAATATCTGCGTAGCAATAAATTATTTGAAAAATTAAATTCAGTTTTACGCAAGACACTAATGGAATGGGTTAAGGCATGATTTATGTTAGGAAAAGTGGAAGGATTATTTATTTCCTGTGAATTATGAAAACGTTTCAAAAAGCTAATATACTGGCCTAACAGTGTCCACAAAAATTCCATCAGGCCTGGTAGGTTAGGTTAGGTAATTGGGCTGGCGAAGGAGGAATCCTCCATACCGCATGCAGGTCAATGCAGACCCATTGCGGTTACCTTCGTGAAAAAGTTTACCCCATGCTAATGATCCTGTGGATTTGATGAAGTTCATTATTTGTCTGTTAATGTGCTGGAAAGCTTTCTAGATCCTGGAAAATGTGCCTCCCAACTAATTTGTTTCTTCGGCACTGGCTGAGTCAGTGCGATCAGAATCCTCCTTCTCGTAAAGAGAACAACCTCAGTTTTGAGAGGATTCATAGAAAACTCACTCCTAGTGCACCATTTATTGATCATGCCTAGCGCCGCTTGTCACTACGGATGGTTCGACAGAAAGTACCGCAACATCATTCGCATTTGCCTAAACGATAGAGAGAGAAAACGATATAGAGAGAGCCTTCAACAATATTAACACCGATGCGAAATTAAATAGTTTGCGTAGAGCTCAACTGTTTACCGGTCTCTGTAATTGGATAGCTATGACACTTAAGGCAAGGGTGATACATTCAACGCTAAGAAGTATTTGCAGCAGAAGACATGTCTGCAGAGGAACACTTCAAGTGGCTTCTTGTGGTAGATGCGATTTTGGAAATACTCGAAGCGAATGGTTTCAACATGTCGGCCTATACTTACGATGTTGCTATCCTTGTGTCAGAAAAATTTTTCCCGAGCTTTAGCGATAGACTCAATTATGTAATAAATGGATCGATAGCTGAGGTCTAAGTGTGAATCCTGCAAAGACAGAGATTGTTCTCTTCACTAGGGAAGGGGTAATTCTTGAGTTCAAATGCCCCAGGATCGGAGAGGTTCTGCTAAATTTCTCAAAGTCAGCACGCTTCTAGATTCGAAATTAAATTGCAAAGAAAACATTGAGGATCGCATTAAGAAAGTGTAGCCTTTTAACGTTTGTAAAAAAGCAATTGGCAACACGTGCTGTGGTATATTCAAGCCTTACCAAAATCCAGAGATCAGCCTGCATCGGGATCATGGCATCGTTATATACACCACGTAAGCCACCATGACCACTGATACAATGGAGGTCATGCTAAGTTTTATTCCACTGGACCTATTCTGTAAAAGCACGGCGGCCAGATCGGCACTAAGTCTGAGGGAAGCAGGCTTTTGGTAATATACACCTTATGATCACGCCTCCATCCTATCAAGGTGGGAGGTCACAAGTAGGTAGGTAGTAACCGATTACATGACTCCGAGGCTGACATTTGACTTTGATATTCAATATCAGAATTTAAAGTGCCCCAATGACAGGACACCCGGTAGGTCGATGAGGACTCCTGCTAGTTACTTCTTAACTGAGTTGGAGGACCTACGTAATGTTGAGCTGAATGACCTCCTGAGATTCCTATCCCTATAAAGGTGGTTCTAATGCAGCGGTGTTCCTTTCTGAGCTGACAAACCCTCTGAGACTCATACCTTTACCTAGATGGGTTTAATTCAGCAGCTTTTCTTTACAGATTCCCAAGGTAAAAACAAAATGGACACGATGGTCCAAGTGAGCACTGACTTGTATCACAGGGCACCCATACAATTAAACAAACCTAACCGAGGGACTAAGGCGAAAAAAGTCATCGAAGGAAGACGATAGAAAGGCGGGAGTAAACACCACTGCGCAGTCATCACGTTAGATATGAAGAAGGCCTTCAACATGGCAAACTTAAGGCTCTGTACTAGGAATGCAATATGAAGCTGAGGAGGCAGCAAAGGCAATGGCTGCCCTGGCAAGGATCATACCAAATATGGGCGGACCAAATCCTAAGAGGAGACTGCTCTTAGCAAGAGCTGTGACATCCATAATGCTCTACGGTTCGAAATATAGGCTTGTGCCATGAAGACGAAATCATACCTCCTACGACGCGGCGTGTGTAGTGGCTGGCGTGGTACAAATAGACGTTTTAGGTAAAGAAGCCCAAATGGAAATACCATGCCAGTAGCACAGAGGCACGAACTGCGATGAGTCGAAGTATCACTGATTAATCACTAAGGTTAAATCTGGATGAATGGCAAGAAAGATGGGATCACTCTGATAAGGGCAGGTGGACGCAGAGATTGATTCCCAATATAGTTAGAAGCTTGGAGAGTCAAATTTCTACCTGAACCGGATGCTTACTGGCAATGGTTCCTCCAGAACCTACCTCCACAGGTTTGGACTCGACGCCAATCCGTATTGCCCAACGTGCTCGGAAGCTGTGGAGGTTGCGGAACACATCATGTTCCCTTGTCCACGTTACTATAAAGAATGGCACCTACTGGTTAACAAACTGTGTGAGGACCTAACCCCAGACAACATCACTAGACAGATGATGAGCAGGGAAGATGCCTGTGAAGCAGTTAGCGACACTGTGGCAACCATTACGAAGGAGCAGCGAAGACAGGAGCGACAACGAAGTGCAGCGCAGGAGGGCTACGAACACGAGCGAGCCGAGTACCTGAAATCCCGCCTAGCGATTAAATGCTTGACGGCAGTGCGGAAGGAACAAGGCTAGAAGGGGAGGTGGTTTTAGTGGGTGAGAATCCCATACTGTCACTGAGTATAGGATCAGTTTCGTCTTTAAAAGATTCTCACCTTCCGACGCAAAAAAAAGAAAAACCCAAGTGACTCCTCTGCCAAGAGCTTACTCGCTTTCACACAGGCAGTGGTGAGTAGCTTAAACTTTTGAGTAAACTTGATTCAATAGATCTTTTAGGTCGCATTGCCGACAATTGGGCTAGGCCTAGTTTAAAGAAAAATAATTGCTGGTGTATTTGTAAGACAGTCTTACAAATACTAGAAAAATGGCAGAATTCTGAAGCATAGCCAGGCAACTCAAAATGGCATGGTTGGCTGGTTGGTTGAGGTGGTGGTTCAGAAAGAACGCAATTAGCTCTGTTGTATCATTTTGAGACAACAAAATTCATGTACACATGATTGTATGATGGAGTATTCGGTTGAAGAAGATTGATGTGCTAGACCCAGCCTGTAGAGTTTAGATAATGAACGACGGCTCCAATTCTTTTCCCAGATATTTTTCCAAGGTATTCGAAAAAGTGTTTACTTAGGGTACGCTGTCTGGTTCTCGCTAGGGCGGAACATCTGTAAAGAAAGTGAAAAAGAGATTCTCTCTCATTAGAATCTCTGCAGCTACGCCAGAAAGTGTAGTGGGGGATGCCAAGCTTGGCTGCACGGTTACCTATCGACCAATGGCCTGTACTGATAGCTACTATTCTGGCAATATCTGGTCTTGACCTGCTAAGTAGCTCATTTAATTTAGGTTTCTTATAGCTTCGCCATATGTTTCTTCATATATCAGAGCTAGAAAGCGATTCCCACCCGTGGGTGGCTAGCTTTAAGAAGTGATTGTGAATGTTACCCTTGACGACTCCCAGCGGAATATTGACTGTTTCTGCTAGAGATTCGCTAAGGGCTGACCCGTCTCTGGCTATATCGTCCGCTCGCTCGTTTCCCTCGAAGTTACTGTGCGCAGTGTTTATCCCTTCCTGCATTGCTCTACCAGTTTCGAAGTAGCTGAATCAATGGCTTTGGTAGCAGCTTGGCTATCAGTGAAGATAGAAAGTTGGGGGCAAAAAACTCCGCTTGAAAAACACTAGCGGAAATTCTGTAAGCGAAAAGACTTCGAGACATTCAGATTGTCAAAGAAAATGCCTGCGCCGACTCCGCAGTCTTTTATGACTTTACCGCTTTTCCACTCAGCTCTTGTTGGTAGGTAAGAATTGGGCGCACGACGGCTGTGTACAACCAAAAGGTTATTCTAGGCTGAAGACCCCATTTCCTGCCGAAGGTTCTATTACATGCGTAGAAGAATATGCTTGCTTTCTTAACACGCTGTTCAACATTTAGCTCCTAACTAAGTTTGGCTTTGGTCAAGGATCATGCCTAGATATTTTTCACTAGAACACAAAGACAGTAACCGACCATTCAGTTTGGGTGGGGTGAAGTCCTATATGGCATATAATGGCTCCTAATATCGGTGACCTAATTATTACCTGAATTTTATTCCAGATACCTACATAAAGTATGCATCACTCTTTTTCAGGACAAAAATACGTTCCCACTTCCTGCCACAGCAAACAGCATTCTACACTGTAGGCTCTTTCTTGTTGAGTCATTCGCCACCGATCAATTACAATCACTTGGCCATAAATACGATCTAACTGAAATGTTTGTAACATCTGATACGAAAATTATATATTACCACCATCACGTGAAGATAACACAAAACAAGAAACGAAAGGCTCCACAAAAAGAACGTTTAATCTTCATTTGAAGACCTCCTTGAGTTGGTCTGGCATATTTACAGAAATGAGTATACATATGTATCTGCATGCATATACAATGTATATTGCTGGCAATTTATTTTGCTTTCAATAGCAAAGAGATAAGTCCTGAGTATATGTATCTTTGCTTTCCACCACACCACTCACCAAAAGTGAAAAGTATCTCCAGTTGGTACATTAATTTAAGGATGATAACTTTAAGTAAAAATTATCTACTTAATTACCAACACAAATGTCAAAATAATGTCAGTGATTAAGAGCGCGATGCCAAGCTGATGTGAGTGAAATGCGTGCAAGATGCGACAAATTAAAGCTCTCAGCTGTAGAGAAACGGCGGCGGCAAACCAACCACTCTGCAAGAACCAAAGTCAAATTGAAACATTGGTCCGTAAATGTGCATCCATTTGTACGGCCATCACATTCTTTGTTTTTTTTTCGGCAAAGAGTAATAACCGTCGATTACAATTCAAAAGAATTCGTTCAGGGATTACCCCGATGCAGTTCGCTTCGGCTTCAGCCGCCACCGCCTCCCAGTTCAGCCTACCTACTCGTTGCGTTCTTAATCCTTAAAGATACATGACAAGCATTTCACATTAGTTGGCTTGCTCTGATGTATTTTGTTTTCAGGAGGCAAGATTTTCGGTTAATTCTTGTTTCTGTTCTCTGCAGTGCTCTCTGTGTGTCTGTGGGATGGAAAGGTGTAATAAATTACTGCTGGACCGCCGCCGCCACCACCGCCATCACCGCCACCGATGCGGTGTCTTCTCAATCGTTATGGGGGTCTAAGATTTCATTATTTGCACAAACACTCCCCGTGAGCAATTTGAGATGAAAAATTGAAGGTCAGTATTTAATTGAAAAATTCGGTGGTGGTCGATTGCGCCTGAGGATGCAATTTCGTTTCGACTCTTGTACATTTCAATTGCGCAACACAGCGCGCATTGATATGACACAAATCACTACAATCACACAATTCACATCTCTGACAATTACACGTGTATCTGTGTCAGAGAGCAAGATCTCGCGCGATCACCATCATGATCGATGGTCAAAGCACCCCGACCAACCACGACGACAACGACGATGAAACATTGGCACATCATCGCAATGGAGTCTCGTCGATTAGACGACATGGATATCATATCTGTTCTGCCAGAGTTGCGAATATACTAATTGATTTTAACTGCTACTGCTGCAGCAGCTAGATTGCCGATCCCCATAGTCGTAGCAATGAACGGCCTTGAATTTTCCCATCACCGAGTGTATGAATTTAATAACGAAAATCAGCCGAAGTACAAGAGATGGATACGAAAAATTGTTTTTAAGCAGCGAATTTCAATATGTCCATCACATCGGTAAGCAACCGTGTGGTGCAGTTGGCAGTGTTCAAACTCATTTTCGAATTCACTTATCATTCAAATGAGTCTGACTGTGATTTGTTTTTTTTTCTCCCCGTGGCCATAAATATTTAAATTGTGTGATGATAACGATCGCGGTATGTCGTGATCTGTGTGCGATATTAACCTACTTGAAAAGGTACGAGTACTATTCATATTTCGATCTGAGAATGTCATAGATACTTGTTACAGCCTGAGGCATATGCAGGCTTGTAGCTGTCAAGCAAAACAGTGGTAAAATTTTATAACCATATGCAAATATCTCTCTTCAATTTGCTTGCGTTGTGTCACATTTAATTATCTATTAAAAGATACTTTGAGTTCTTGCATATATTAGATACTGGGTATGGCCTTTTAATTCACACGTGTATATAATGTTGTATATATAGTTGTAGAGAAAATAAATTAGCCAATAGTATCGTTGGGTTTTTCAAAAACTGGAATTCATTAACTTCTTCGAATTTTATGGCCTGGGTTGACTATAAATGAAAGAATATCATGTGGTGTATCTTAGAATTTGCTGTACTCGTGTGTGATGGATGACCAAACGTAAAGCCTAAAGTTACTTTAAAACAAGGAATTGCTAACAAGTCTTTAAAAAAAGTTGCTTCGTTGTAATAGACAGGTTTATGAATTTAGGGATGATATAGCCAGAACTATGTGAATCAAGTCATAGTTATGACTGCAGAGTTCTACCAAAAATTTAAGAACATAGTTTCTCGCTACCTTCTCGGATGCTAGTATTGTAATGACCATACCCAACTCATACATAAATGTAGAAGAATGACCAATGAAATGGTGTTAAAACTACTCGAAATTGTTATTGGTTTTGTTAGAAGCTATCCGCGTGCTATATGTAATATTTAAGAGTTACACGGGTTTAGGTAAGAAAAGTAAAGATGAAATGGAGGCCATTACGGTTTTGCAGATTTTGTCTAAAGCTGTAAAAAATGTTATGCCCCGTGGAGGCAAGAATCTCAATGTCATCATTTGTAAAAGGTGTCCCAAATTGAATGGCGGATTTAATTTTAGTATACAAAATTACAAAAACGTTTTGCATGGTAAACGATGGGGCCTGTGTCTGTCCATAATCAACTGGATGTATACAGCAATTGTCAGACCTATACTTACCTACGGTATGATTGGATGGTAGAATACAACGGACAAGAACAGGTACAACTATCTAACTAAGGTACAACGACTGGCATACATAAACGTAAGAAGAGAACAGAAATCAATACCGCAAGCAGGCTTGGAGTGATGTTAAAACTCTTCCCCCTGGATATGTACGTTCGAAGTACTGTTGCCAAGAGCGTGATTCGCCTCAAAAAATCTGGCGCGTGGGAGCAAAGTTTCTATAGACATGGTTCTATACTACACAAACGCAGGTACAGATCTTGATCTTGTTAGAACGACCGACTATGTCATACCCTACATAAACTTCTATAAGAATTACTCCACGTTTGTTCCCGAAAGACAATAGTGGGACTCAAACACATTAACCAATGAACAGATCACATAGCTCTACAAGGACGAATATAAAATGGATATAGCAACTGGTTTTGAGCTTTTTGTGAGTCACTCAAAATCAACGACTCATACAAACTCTCAGAAACTGCAATATCTTCCAAGCCGAAGTCTTCGCTATTACTATCTTCGTGGATAGTCAAGTGGCAATCAATGTACTACACAGCGAAAAAGTTAGATGGCAAGCAGTTTCCAGATGACGAAATTCGCTGAACAATACACGCAGTACCCATGATGTAACACTATGCTGGATTCCCAGATATAGCAATATAGAAGGAAATGAGATAGCAGTTGAACTAGATGACTCAACTAATGACGACCCCAGCAAACGAAATAAGGACAACGACCTTCGGATCTGTACGTGGAATGTTCTGTCCCTTTACAGACCACGTGCAGCCGAACAACTAGCAGAGGCCATAGGCTGCTATAAAGCAGATATTATCGCCATCCAGGAAGTGTGGCCGGGCAAAAAGAGGATGAAAGACTGTGACATCTACTACGGTGATTGCTACAAAGGCAACAGGCAACGTTTATTCGGATGCGGATTTGTCATACGCGGCAGACTTAGGCAAGAACACTTAAGCTTCCAACACGTGAGCGAGCGTATTATGACTATCCGGATCAATGCTAAATTCGCTAACATAAGCCTAATATGTGTTCATGCCCCCACAGAAGAAAAGGACCCTGCCACCAAAGAGTGTTTCTACGAGCTCCTCGACAAAACATACGAGCAATGTCCTAAATACGACGTTAAAATCATATTGGGCGATTTTAGCGCCAAAATAGGAAACGAGGATGTCTTTGGTAGGGCAGTCGGTAAGCTTAGCCTACACGACACCACGTCTGATAATGGACTAAGGCTAATTGATTTCGCTGTTGAGCGAAATGTCACCATAGCAAGCACATGGTTTCCTCATCTCGATATTCATAAGCAGACATGGCGATCCAATGATCATGTAACGATCAACCAAATTGATCATATCGCGATCGACGGAAGGCATGCCTCCAGTATTCTCGATGTCCGGACCTTCCGAGCGGCCAACATAGACTCGGATCATTACCTTGTTGTAGCCAAGGTACGAATGCGGATATCCCAATCTGAGCAACAAAGAAGAATTACTGTGAGAAAATTTAACGTCGAAAAGCTGCAATCGCAAGAGACCGCCAGACTCTTCGCTGAACGCGTATCCCGAAATCTCTCAATCACCCCTTTGCCGCCAGCAACAAGTGCCGAAGACCAGTGGCAATGCTGCCAACATGGCATCAGAAACGCTGCGACTGATGTGCTGGGTCTTGCTCGTTGCCACCACCGCGAAACCCCTGGTTTGACGGAGAATGCCGGCGAGTGCATGCAGCAAAACAAGAGGCATATAAAGCGGCGCTGCAAAGGAAGACGAGAGCTGCTCGCGAGCTCTACGAGCAAAGAGACGGGAAGAACATCGGCTTCTCCAAAAGAAGAAGAAAGAGCATGAGAAGCGCGCGTTTGAGAATATCGAGAGTTTATACTCCAGGAACAATGTACGGAAGTTTTACCAAAAGGTAAAAAGAACGTGTCAGAGAAGTAATACCCGTACAGAAACCTCTAGAGATGAAAATGAAAACGTCGTAGTAGAATCACATTCGGTGCTGAGAATATAGAAAAACTACTTCTGCAGACTGTATAACGGCGACGAAGGCCAACATCCCGCTGTCAGGCAGAATGAACCATCCAACATAGACGATGATAGTCAAAATTTCCGTCCACCTGACCAAAACGAAGTGAGCAATGTCCAAGCTAAAATCCAACAAAGCTGCTGGACCTGACGGCTTACCGGCCGAACTTTTCAAGGCAGCAGGGGATGAATTGGTAGAGTGCATACACCAACTCATCTCTAAGATTTGGTCAGATAAGTGTATGCCTGATGAATGGAGCCTCAGCATCTTTGCCCAATCCACAAGAAATGAGACCCCCTCAACTGCGCCAATTATAGAGTCATCAGTCTCCTCAACATCGCATACAAGATCTTTTCTGCAATATTGTGTGAACCCCTGATACCTTTCATGAACAGCCTGATTGAACCCTATCAGTGTGGTTTCAGGCCAGGAAAGTCCACCATCGGTCAAATCTTCACACTTCGGCAGATCCTGGCGAAAAACCCAAGAATTCCAAATCGATACTCACCACCTCTTTATCGATTTCAAGGCCGCCTATGACAGCATCTATAGAGAAGAGCTTTATAGAGCCATGTCTAGTTTTGACATCTCTGCCAAACTTGTCCGTCTGTGCAGGCTGACGATAGAGAACGCTCGCTGCTCCATCAAGGTCGATAATGACCTCACCGAGACCTTTGATGTCAAAACAGGTTTTAGACAAGGTGACGCGCTGTCATGTGACTTTTTTAATATTGTACTTGAACGGATTGTGCGGAACTCACAAGCCAACACCGGAGGCACAAACTATTACAAGTCTGTACAACTGCTTGCATACGCCGACGATATAGACATTATCGGAAGAACTCAGCGGGCTGTCACCGCTGCGTTTGCAAGCATTGAGGCGGAAGCGGCCAAAATGGGTTTAGCAACAAGAAGGGACAGCCAACACCGACGAATTGGACAGAACGTCACAGTGGGCAGCTATAACTTCCAGGTAGAAAGGGACTTTGTCTACCTTGGCTCTGGTATAAATTCTACAAACAACATCAGCGCAGAAATCAAGCGAAGAATAACTCTTGCCAATCGCTGTTTTTTTGGGCTAATAAGGCAATTCAACAGTAAAGCCCTATCTCAAACTGCTAAGGAGACTCTGTATAAGACCCTGATCATCTCAGTCCTGCTTTATGGTGCTGAAACATAGACTTTATTAAAAGAGGATGAAGATATCCTTGGTCGCTTCGAGAGAAAAATTCTTCGTAAGATTTTCGATCCCGTTTGTGTTGACGGATTTTGGAGGAGAAGATTCAATCACGAACTATACGAGCTGTACAACAACATCAACCTAGTCAATAAACCGCGTATTGGACGTCTGAGATGGCTAGGATATGTAGGGCGATTGGACACCAACGCTCCGGCCCGCAGAGTGTTCAAATCTAACCACGAGGGACGGCACAGTAGAGGGAATCATCGCCGTAGGTTGGGCGCACAAGTTCAAGGGGACCTCGACCAACTCGGAGTGCGCAACTGGAGGCAATTAGCTAAAAACCGAGCTAAATGGAGAGGCTTATTGGTTAAGGCCCAGGTTCACCCCGAACTGTAGCGCCACCTAAGTAAGTAAGTAACTTTGGCAAAAAATTGCCAAGGTATTATAGTAAACGAAAGTTCAATGTTCCACCTGCCACACAGTATATCGAACTACTTGCTGACAAATGAAACAGGACTGTTTCCCTTGTATATCAAAACCTTCAAACTACAACCCTTAGGGTCCATAACATAGAAAAACATCGTTTACCCAACAAAGTTGCTCTCAAGGCTATAAGTAGCAGGTCCAGTCGATTTGGTGATTGTATAGAGTTGGCTCAACGTTATGGGATGGAGCTAAATCTCAATTCGTAGATGCATTTGAGCTGGAAGTCAATTCTAAAGGAGCTTACGCTAAACCTCAAAGAATCAATACATAGAAAAGTTTACAGTCGGATGAGCACTAGTTATTGGTTCAACTAAATTTCATACCACACAGGAGTGGAATAAGGGAAATGTAGTGCTGGAATATAGCCGAGAAGGAAGATGTTATTCATTTCACGGGAAGATGCCCAACTCTGAGTGAAGTAAGGCGACATATCTTTGGAAATGATTACTTATCAGAGGAGCAAGTTATTGACTACCATAATGGAATCATCATGAACGGTGTAGTTTTAGACGAAATTTATTTCAAAAGGAAAGAAAACTTATGACCGATTAACAGTCCTTCCCAAATTGCTAATTCGATCAAACCCCAAACTAAATATACCTGATTTCTAAAGAAGTCAGTTTTGCTCAAGTTTCGAAAGGGACATTTGTGAAATAAACATCCCTTTTCGAGCCAAAGTAAGTAGTTGACCTTCCTTCAGAGATAGTTTTTTGATGGTAATTTGAAGTATTCTAAGTTTCCAATTCATGCAAATTTAATAAACGTCTCAAAAATAGTATCGAATCATTAAAGGAGCATCATAGGTAGTAGAAAGACTGAATACTTCAACCTTAAGCGATTGGTATATTTATGACAGATACACCATAAATTGAACAAGCTACCTGCTTTCTATGAGATCCTTTGTTAATACGGATTTGTCAACCTGTTGCACTTTTTCGTATATGATGAGGATCTTACATTTCATACATCTTTCTAATTCACAGTCAGTTTCAGCAGCAATCCGCACAAGTATAGCTTACTAACGACATGCAAATCAGTTCCCTTCCACGGGACTCACTGTACATTAACAGGTAGTGAACGTCCTTCATTGGAATGGCACTACCTGCACTTTAATCGCGTCTTAATAATGCATTTCATTTGGCAGAGGATCATAACTAACGAACGCATAATATGTACATCTAATTCGTTTTTGATCTCTGGCTACGTTAACAAAAACACGTTCAAGTATATAACTGTGATATCCGTTTGACGGTTGGGACGGCCGTTTACGCTGTCCCACATGAAATACTTAATATTTATAGTCCTTGTCTTAATAAATTATCCTTTCTTTTATTTTCGGAAAGTGGGTAACTAAATACAGAACTTTGCTTAATTGCAAAAGTAAAGTACTTAACCCTTGGATGAGCAGGCCCATTTTGAGTTTAAACATATGTAGTGTTTTTGTTTCCAAATAAATCGGCCCGAAACTCCTTGACTTCTTGCGGCGAAAGTAGGCCCAGAGTAAACGCATATGTTTTCGTTCGTAGTATGTGATGTTGTGATAGATCCAATGTTATCATAATTCAGGGAGCTCTATCTATTGCCGTAATTTCTTCACTTCACTGCCTTTGGCCGAACTTTTGCTTCAAGTCTGACTCGCTATTGTGGGCACTGATCGCTCAAATAAACGTTTGGTTCCGGCCGATTTCAAAAAATCAAAAACTCGTTCATTGTTTGGATTTTACAATGAAAAATATGCCTTTTGTTCGTACGTGCCAAAGCAAAACATCGGCATTGTAAAGCCGAAATTTATGTCCCACACACAGAGGAAAGTCGAACCACGGGCTTCATGCAATGCCTGAGCTGCCAATAACTGAATTTCTATTCTTTTGTCACATATATGTACAGTACATATATTACAGATACGTTATCTAAGGTAGATGGACCTTCAAGCTGTCCCCACCATCGAGGTCTGGACCAAGCGATTGTATGGGGAATGCAACTACCACCTTACGCAGTTCCCATCGGGTCACGATGTCTATCCCAAATATTTACATATATTTAGACATGATAACTCACCTCTCTGTCCACATTGTCCAGACCAAGAGGAAGATACAGAGCACGCAATATTCCATTGCAATAGCTTCACAGAATGGAGGAATATCCTGCCAAGTCCACCATTCTTTATAGACCAAATGCTGCGGTCGGAGGAGACTTGGCTGGTAATTTGTACACTCATAACGAATGTGCAAAAAGACCCCCGAATAATTGAGAGAACATATCATTAATTGCTAACCAGCCCCACGAAGTGGTGGGCAAAATCGCATCATCACCTGCCCGTGGTGCCCGCTGGATAGCTTTCTGATAGTGAACTAACGATGAGCGTATGCTGAGTCTGACGATATATGTGTAGCTGAACACTCGGACCTGCGTAAGCACATCTGGGTGAACTTCAGCGCGCATATGCTTAACCGGACGAGGCATCTCTTGTTGACCTGATTGACTGAAATATGCGTCTCAGAAGTCTAGCAAGAGGTCCTCAGAAGGAGGACGTGCGGCGGATGAATTCTTCCGATGGAATCAAAAGTGGCGTCTATAGACCAGCGAATACCTTACCGGAGCTACTACGACATATTCGGAGCTGAGGTCTGTAAGGATTTTCAATACTACGTCAGGGTATTGAAAAAGAGATGGTGGCGGATGAACCCTTAATGGGCCAACGGCAGCGCTCATATCCCCCAAGTGGGTTACTGACATCGGTGTATCCGGCCCCTCGTCCTAGGGGTTGCTAAAAAAGGATCTGGTTCTCCAGGTTGGGGATTGTGCCGTCGGGCTAACTTCCCTGCAACGTAAGAAACCTTCGGTTACGAAGCAACCAACAGCCTCGGATACGGATGAATTTACTGACCACCCAAGCAAACGTAAAAAGGACAACGATCCTCTTGTCTGCACATGGAATGTTAGGTCCCTCTACAAATCACGTGCAGCCGAACAATTTGCGGAGGCCCTAGAGTGTCTCAAAGCAGACATTACCGCCATCCAAGAAGTGCGATGGGATGGGACGGGCAAAAGGAGGATAAAAAACTGCGACATCTACTAGGGCGATTGCTACAGACAAAAAGGACAGCATCTATTCGGGTGCGGATTTGTCATTGGAGGCTAACTTAGGCAAGAAGTCTTGAGTTTCCGGCATGTGAACGAGCGCCTTATGACTATCCGTATCGAGGCTAAATTTGCCAACATTAGCCTAATATGCGTTCGCGCACCTCACGAGGAGAAAGACGACACGACAAAGGATGACTTCTACCAGCTCTTGGACAAGACGTATGAGCAATGCCCTAGCTACGACGTTAAAATTGTCCTAGGAAGAAAGGACGTCTTTAGTAGCGTGGTCGGAAAGCACAGCCTGCACGACATCACATCCGACAACGGACTCAGGCTAATCGACTTTGCAGCGGGGCGAAACTTTGTCGTAGCTAGTACGCGGTTCCCACGTCTCGACATTCACAAAGGAACATGGCTCTCCTTTGATCGAAAAATCGTCAACCAAATCGATCACATTACGATCGACGCAAGGCACTCTTCCAGTATTCTGGGTGTCCGGACTTTCCGAGGAGCCAACGTGGTCTCGGATCACTACCTAGTTGTAGCCAAGGTACGGATGCGGATATCCAGAACGGAACGAAATCAACGAAATACTGTGAGGAAATTTGACGTCGAAAAGCTACAATCGCAAGAGACCGCCAGAACCTTTGCCGATCGAGTTTCTTCTAATCTTAATCTAGGTCCTATGCCGCCAGCAGCAAATGCGGAAGACCAGTGGCAGCCTTGCCAACAAGCCATCAGAGATGCCGCCTCTGATGTGCTGGGTTTCTCTCGGCCACCACAACGAAACCCCTGGTTTGATGAGGAATGTCGGCAAGCACATGCAGCAAAACAAGAGGCGTACAAAGCGTTAAGTTTCCAATTTAGTTTCCTATCACGAAAGGGAAAGCTCCACCCCTGCTAGCTTATGCAGTTTGAACGGCGGTATCATGTATTTTCTGCTGAAGAGTACCAATTCTGTTTTATCCGGGTTAGCGTGAAGTCCACACACTCTAGCCCATTTTTCGAGACTATTAAGAGCCGATTCCATCATTTCACTTAATGTGTCAAGAAATTTGCCATGGACGAAAATTACCACATCGTCTGCATAAGCGGTATTGCTTAGTTCTTTAAGGATTCCATCAATGACTTAAACCCAGAGAAGGGGTGAGATAACGCCTGCCTGGGGGGTCCCCCTGGTAACGGATTTTCTTGTTAAACTATTTCCGATAGTAGAGTTGGTGTTTCTAGTGCCGAGCATATTGCAGAGCCAATTGGTAATGTTATGCTCGACATTCATAGATTCTAGTGGCGGTTTGATGGCCCGTCCTTCTACATTATTGAAAGTACCTTCTGTGTCTAGGAAGGCTGCTAGTGCAAATTTCTTATGGTGCAGGCTAGCTTCTATTTTTCCTACTACGTCGTGTAAAGCTGTTTCCACCGATTTCCCCTTCGAATATGCGTGTTGAGCTTTGCGTAGAATGCCGCTGCAACACTTACTTCTGATGTGAATATCAAGAAGTCTTTCTCTTAAGGGTCTGTAGTCTTTCCTTGGTTTACCTGCTTTAGGTATGAATATAACCCGCACTTCTCTCCATGCCACTGGTACGTAACATGACCTTAAACAGTGTTCAAAAATTTCCCTAAGCCTGTTTCTAACCTTGGCTGGAGCTTTTTTGCAGCATAACTGACAAAATTCCATCAGGGCCTAGTCCTTTGAGTCGTGCGAATAAGAATAATAAGATTTTCTGCATCGTCCCCTATTGACATACCCGTATACGAGTAGCCGTCAGTAGTAGAGTCCAGTTCTCCGAGGGAACTTCGTTTTAGTTTGATGCTGATGGGAGTACGAGAATTTGACTGACACCAGACAATGATCCGACCTGCCAAAGGGAGCAGATACTGCGATTGAATATTTATCCGGAAACGAGGTTAGAAACAAATCTAGAGTGTGTTGGCGGTGACTGTCAACGTTTGGGATGTGCATCGCTTTGTCTACAAGTTGAGATAGGTTGTTTGCATCAGCAAAGAACTCTGCATGACGATCATCAGATGTTGTTGGCCCAGAACGACGAAGCCAACTAGTATTAGACACATTGAAATCTTTCGAAAAAAACGATTTCAGTTGTGGGATTACGGGAAAGAATACTAGCTATGGAGTCAGAAATGCGGTCGAGGTGGTCAAGTGTGAATTCTTTTTCTAAGCTCGGGCTTCTACCTATATAACGGAAACAGAAGTGAATTAAATGCTTGACCCTTAACCAAAACCTTAAAATCAGGAAAGTTATCAATTTAGAAAAAAACGGATATCCACATCCGCCCTTTTCCTGTTTCTACACAAAGCACGAGCTACATGGGTCTTTAGCCACCAAATTCAAATGACACATCCGTGAATGCCTCACAACAAGAAACAATGCACACCTCAAGAAAAGTTCCCCGATATACTCGTACCTATACCCAACTAAATGACTCAAATTTCTCGATGAAAGGTCCGACTGAACACAATAAAAAAAAACTGCTATTCAGCATTATCATTTAAAAATTGCCCAAACATACAAAGAGATGGTGAAAATTTTAAATATTTCTTCAGTCAAAAGTTACAGAAGCTCTCAGAAACGATCATATTTATCTTAAATGTCGAGAGATGCTCCTTCAATTACACTAACAAAACAAACACACACTTCTCTTGCGGTTCGTAAAAGTTATTTATCAGTAGCCTCAGTCATTCGTTTAATGTTGTTCTTATTTTTTTCTCCTAAGGAATAACTAAAAGTAAACAAAAAATAAATTTTAAAAGCCTTTCAAGTAAGACAAAAATCCTCGCACGAGAATTGCAAACGACAAAAATTCACTCATTATGGCCAATTTATCAAAATTCAGGTAGCACGGTTGAATCCACTGAGGAATGGTCAAAAGGAAGCTTAACAGCCCACCAAAGCCAACAGAAAAAAAGAAAACAAAACCTCAACCGAAGTCTCGCGAAAAACACGACGAATACGAATGTCTGCATATACATACTCGTACATATTAATGCAATTTTCGTTTAACCACAAACATTTTAATAGCCATGCGTAACGTTGCTGCAAACAAAACGGTTTTTCAAAAACGACAACATCAAATTCAAATGGCCCCACTAAACGTTGCCAGAAAAAAAAACAAAATGATCTACCACCACCAGGGACAACCAACAAGAGTCCGCGATAGCTTGTTGGCAAAAGTTCGGTTCGGACAAGAGGCCTTATTTTTTTCTACTCTCCACTTGCAGCACTCTCCTTGGAGAATTCTTATAATTATGCTTTATGTTGTTTATGTGTCCATTATCATAAAATATCGAAGACCCAAAAGACCAAAAGAATAAAATAAAATCGAAAGAAAAAGAATCTGGGATCAGGAATCATACACACACATACGACACTCCAACTACAACGCGAAGGAACCAGGCGTTGAGTGCATTTTTGGAGAACACTGGATACTATGCCCACTGCGAGACAGAAGAAATCCCTTAAAACATCGATGGATATTGAAAGACGATGATGACGAACGACACTACCACTATACCGCTGCTCGCGCAAACACTTGGTGAAAAATTCGCACAAAGTTTCGTGCGAAGAAGATGCAACGCAGACGAGAAAAAAGAAGAAGAATTTTCGGCAAAAATTCTCCCGAAAAAAGTAGAAATAGGAAGAAAGGGAAGAAAAAACCTCAAACAAGTCCCGGAAAAAACATCGACGATAAAGAATAATCGCTGATTAAATGCGTAGCTACTGCAACTTGCATACGAAATTTTGTTCGGTTGACGGGGAGGTCGGAGAGTGTCGAGGGAAGGAGGTGTTCCCTAGTGGTAGGTGGATGAGATGGATGGCTTCAACCAGACATTGTTGTATGTAAATTTTATTTTATTTAAATTACTATAATTAAATATGGACCGCGGAAGGAGGAAATCTCTTTACACATCTTGATTGCGGGTAATATTCGGAAGACCGTTACATTGAGGAAACACGCGCCAGTATTTTTGATTGAGTGGACTTTCAAAGACTTTTGAAATTATTTAAATTTCGTCAAGACATGCTTTACCGGGGCTTTTTGTATGTATGTCGATGTCTCTTAAGATGCAATGAGGTTTTAAGTCCAAAATGACTATAACTCGTACATGGGTCTCAGACTCCCGCAACTCTTTAGGATGGTGGCTAGGTAATATTGTAGGTAATATTGTAGATAAAGCTGTGGTTACTGAAGCCACTAGAGCACTTATAGTGACCAGAATCATCTCAGATAAATCCTCAGCTTCACTAATGTGGGTGTACATGATGATCGTCAGACCCATCGACACATACGATACGAGTCGACAGAACAAGGCTGAGCTCGACAAGGTCATCTCTAAGTAAAGTGCATAGATTAACCTGCATCTGTATAACCGGAGCTAAGTGAACCTGTCCCGCAGTAGTATTGAAGGTGATCGTAGGACTACCTCCGAAGTTCGAAGATCCGTGGAAGCTTTCACGTCAAAGAAACTATCGTACAAAAGATAGAGCGCGACCGGCTCAGCTGGTATTGCCACGTTCAAAGAAGAAATCATTTGAATCTCGTTAAAAAGGTAATATCAATGCACACTCCAAAGACATCGCGATGTAGGAAAGCCAGGCCTATAAACGCCTGGATCACACAAATATGACGACATCGGCATTTCATTGGCCTCAGTAACCGAGTGGTCCAAAATCGGGAGGCCTGCCGATATTTTCTGAGGTCAAATAGGCGAACCCCACAGGCGGATCAGTAGAAATGCGGTGAAGTGGGAGGGTTATGATCCCTTGTTTTCGGATCATAACCTCGCTAAAAAAGGGAAGAAGAAGAATAAGAAGAAGAAGAAGTAGGATTACCTCCGCTACACATAGTGCTAGAAAGAATAAGAATAATCAAAGAGGACCTCGGAAAAGGAAAATGCATCGCAAACAGAGAGCGAGAAACCCTATCCAAATTGGTGCCGCTAATAGACCCAGAGATAATATGGTCAAGAAATACTACTTTGAAGGCAAATTGAATTGGTATATAGATCAAAAACAGCTACAGGCACTGGGGCAGGTGTGTACGGGCCCAGGATTAGTTACTCAAAATCTCTTTGAATTTTCTCCAGTATTTTCTAAGCAGAGATTTACGTGATCGAAGGATGCACCCAATTCAACGCCGGCACGACAAACATCGCAATCAGATAGCCGAGCCGCCATTAAGGCACTGAATTCACAGTTCCAAATCCAAACTGGTATAGGAGTGCTTCAACAAGATCAACAGGTTGGTCAAGACTAATGAAATAACTCTCTACTAAGTGAAGGAGCTGATAAACTAGCGAGAATCTGCTCAGACACCCTACTCCTTGAACCGGAAGCTTTTCGTGGGATAGGATGACACAAAATACGAGAAGAACTGAGAAAAGAAGAAGAAAGCAAATAGGCTAAGCAGTGTGGCGATATCCCCAGATAGGTGAAAGAAATTCTGGGGAACTACAACCAGAAAAGAAGCAGAACCTGCCTAAGAGTTAGCACGAATGGACTCCGCATCTTAACATGCATGCTAATGGGTCACTGAAAACTCAAGGAGTACCTTAGGAAACTGGGCCTAGAAGAGAATGGACACTACAGAAATACCGGCACACCTTCTTATGGAATGAGAAACACTAATCCATAAAATAAGGCATTACCTAGGAGCATATCTTCCATCAGAGATGGATCTACTTTTGCTGGATCCACTTCAAATACTCCGGTTCATCAAAGCAATTGGACTAGAGGAAGTGCTCTAAATCGAGGACGTCGTCAACTAGAGACCTAGTTTGGAGCGCACAGTGGACCTACTATAGGTTGCAGTGCACTTGCACCTCACCAACCATACATCTATAAGCTATTCTTTAGTCTCATATAGCCTTAAGTCGACCTAATTAGTTATCTTTCAGCTTTCTGATCTGGCAACTTACTGGCTTAACTCGAATTGTAGGATAACGGACAGAACCCCAATTGCTGCGACCGACAAAGAATGGATACATTTGGATGTTCTTTCATACTTTCGTTTACGGTGATGTTGCTGTGGTGGCTTCGTGGTACAAAATCTATCCAAGTTCGACAGTTAGCTCGCTCAGGTGGACCATACAAATTAGAAAATCATCAGGGTCACGAATCGACGACCGATTTTCCAAGCAAATTTGTAGAGTTGTCCAAGTATGAGAGTATTGATGATAGTTTACCAAACTATACTGAACATAAATATCAACAAAAGTGGGCAGAATGGCAGCTTAGGTTAGGTTAGGTTAAAGGGGTTAGCTGCATCGAATGGGCGCAGCCCGCACTGGGATCTCAAAAGGATCCATTTTGATTCTCTGACATGATATTTCCTGGCCGGAACACTGCAGAGATAGAAAAAGAAGAAACAAAGTGACCAGAGTTCTGTGGCGTTAAAGTGGCCTCCTCGAAACCATGCTGAAGAAGTCATGAACTTAAGGATAGTGGTTGGTGACCTTTCAGACAAGCCGCCCAGGTGATTAAAGAAATACTCTCCGATGGCTGTCTTTATAGTAATACAGAGACTAGGGCATTTGCATAGGTAGTGGTTCGTATCCTCTTCTGCGTCTGTGGTGCCATCATCTATAGTTAGCCGCCAATAGGTTGTGACCGTTAATGATTCCTATGAAAAGCACCAAATTGTGTCTACTTTGAGTGAGGATGAGCTTGGTTTTCACCTTGTAGTGTTTTGTCCAGATGTTTCTGGAGACGCGGCAGGATGGAAGCGCTTTCCATCTTTCGTCTGCTTGTCGTTTGACGTCAATTGCTATGTTTGATTCCACAAATTTTAGAGGAGAACGGACTGAGTTTTGGACCATTGACAGGTCTTGTTCTGATACCTTCCTTGTCAGTTCATCTTTAATTTCATTGCCTGGAATTTCTTTGTGTCCTGGAACCCACCAGAGTGTTAAATAGTTGCTATGGGTGAGCATTTAAGGCTCCTCGCGGCAGCGTATTAATAGCTTTAAATTTATTAGCGCGGATAAGATGGCTTTCAAAGCAGCTTGACTATGTATGTTAATGGCTATTTTTTTTCTAGCAACAAGATCCGTGCAAAGTTCTCGTGTCGCCAGGGCTTCCGCTTGAAACACACTGCCGTAGTTCGGAAGTCTAAGTGATATTGTAATATCAGGTTCTACTGAGTAGATACCCGAACCTACTCCTTCGTTTGTTTTGGCCCCTCAGTGAAAACTGAAATATTATGCAGGTTGATGGCACCACCGTCTGCAGTGTTTCGTTCAGGCTGACGTCGGGGGATGGTGGAAGATAGTCTGTGGTGGCATTTAGCTGAGCCACCTTGCAATAGTACGGTGGCCCATGTGGCCCATTCTCCACAAATGAGATTCTTTTAAGCGCAGGGCATTCATCGCCTCTGATTTCTTAACGTATAAATCTAATGGAATCTGTGCGAGAATCGTTTCAAGGGCTGTGGTCGGGATGGTTCTTATGGCTCCAGTGGATGCTATGCAAGGAAGCCTTTGGATTTTATCAGTTCCCTGAGAGATGTGATTTTCTCTGCTATTAGCTACCAGACATGGTACACATCTATTAGAATGGGTCTGACTATGGTAGTGTACATCCAGCGGATGATGGCATGCATCACCATTTTGTTCCAAAAATTCTACTGCAAGCATAGAACGGAATGTACGCTTTCTTTATCCTTTCAGTTGTATTATCTCATTAGCTCAGTTTGTGGTCAAGTATGCACCCTATATACCGTGCTTTGCCCGAGACTTGGAGTAGAGTGTCATCAGGTAGTAGGGGTTCGAATGCTGGGATTACTTTTTTTTCTCTGTATCGCTGGATTTACTTTTCGCCCAGTTATGGAGGGTACATATTTACGGCCGATTATAGAAGTTCGGTGATTGTGTCGAGGAATTTGCCGGATATTAGTAGGACGATATCATTTGCATATGCAAGAACTTTAACTCCGCCGTGTGTTAATTTCAATAGGATCTCCGTTGAGACTAAAATCTATAGTATAGGAGATAACACCCGTGCCTCTAGAGGCCAGTGTATTTACCCTGTCACCAAGTTCTGAATTGATGTGTCTCGACTTGAAGAATGACAGCTTAGTTTGAGACCTATACCTATCGTAAGTTCTATCTAGCCAAAAAAACACCATCTATGTCGCAGGCGATTAACATTTTTATTTTATAGATTACGGTCAGGCAAACCTAGACTAAACTGGAAACTATAGGCTACATTTCACGTTAAAAACTGAAGTTTAAAGAGATTTAGATTTTCTTTTTCTTAACCTGACAGCTTTTCATTCACCCACTTAAACAACAATTAACGCCATCAATATAATTTTAACCACATACTCGTACATATACTAATTTCCTTTTGTAATTTATTCAATCAACATTCTATATTCAGCTCGAGAGATAGTCTGGCGCCGCCGGCTAACCCAGGAGTCTGGGAATAATTATACCCCTAGCTTAGCTGCAAATTCACCCGGTGTAGTCGAGATTTTTCCTACTTGTAATTAATAATATTTCTGCACAAAATCACTTCGTTATGGCGATTGTCTCATTAATTTGAATACATTAACACTACACTGTGTGGGAATACGAGCCTTGACAGGCATTGACTTATAAACTATTGTTCGGCATATAAATATTCAGTGAGACTGTGCAAAATGCAATTATGCTCCGACCATATCTGTATGCAAATACTCTTTTAAAAAATGTTTTTATGTCACTTTTGAATGATGCAGTGACATTGAGGCATTTAATTTACATTGGTTCTTTGAAGTTTCTTCTATCCTTCCTAGGCGTATTAATTGATTTTGCTAACAAAGCAGAGGGAAAATCAAGAAAAAAATGTGCGGCGATAGTTATATTTATTTCGGAGTTAAAAGTTAACAAAACAATTGTAACGCATCGCATCTTAGTAGATGAGACCCTGAAACTCTCAGTAGACTCCGTGTGAAGGTTGCACTCATCCCAAAACTAAATGATAAATAAATAGACAAATGCACCCATGTTTGGTTACAAATCTATCTTCAATAGTAGTAGAGCGCCTTAGTAAGTGAGAATAACCGAAAGAAGGTTAAAAAAGTCAAAAATGACTGCAATACCCTCATTAGACGTGTAAAATTCTTACATGACCAAACATTGAAGCAAGTAATTCCACAATGTCTCAAAGGTACTAACAATTTTTGGTCATTCGTCAAAAATATTAAAAACTCTGCCTCATCTGCTATCCCAACGCTCATTGCTATCAGGTCCTTAGGCAAGACCAATCTGTTTGCTGCCTACTTTGCAAGGAATTCTACATTGCCAGATACTGCTGTGTCTCCATCTGTACTAAAGAGTATCGAATTTTAATGGGACCCGTCCGTTTTCGCAATCGTACAGTTGCAGGAGTACTCAAAGGTCTCAACATACACAAATTCGCTGATCCAAATCGTATCTCCCCCAAAGTTCTGTAGAGTTATTCTTCTATGCTAACAAAATCTCTGCGTAAACTTTTCTGTCTGTCCTACACTACTGGGCTCTTTCCGAGAAAATGAAAACAGCATTTCTCCAGCCTGTGACTAAAAACGGCGAATCTTCCTCCCTGTTCAACATCTGACCCATTGTACTTACGTCCCTTTTTCCAAGGTCATGGAAGCGCTGATAAATCGTCAGCTTATGAAATATCTTGATTCACGAAAACTCCTCAATGACCAGCAGTATAGGTACTAAAAGCTTTTAAAGTAACAGGGCCAGCGGTAATTTGATGGCATATCTCATCGAGAAGTGGAACCAATCTCTTGATCACTTCGGCGAAACAGAGATGGTTGCAATCGATATTTCTAAGACATTTGACAGAGTTTGGCATCAGTCTCTTCTTCAATGCATTAGAAACTACCTTTCGGGTCGTTCAATACAGGTTGTCTTGAACGGCTTCAATTATGCAATTCACCATATGAATGCAGGTGTTCCCCAGGGCTCTGTTGTGTCTTCGAATTCTTTCTGCATTTATATAAATGTCCTTTGGTCTGCAGCTTCTAATCTAACACATTGCTTCGCTGACAGTACCCTCAGATTTTCGTATTCGTTTCCTAAGTCACGTCCCTGCTCTTCGACCGTTCAAGAGGAAAGCCAACGTATGTTAAACACGTTAAATTCTGATCTGGGAAGCGTATCCCCATTTGATTAATGGGGTTCAACCATAAAAGTGGGATTTAATGCATCCAAGACAACCGATGCTGAACGTGTGTGGCAATATCGAGACAAAGCTATCGCTGGTGCTGCATTATCTATTTGGTAACCAAGGTGGACCTCTAACTGGTTTCGACTCAGCCAAAGTCGTCACGGGTTGTAGAGTCATCAAGTGCAAAGATCAGTTCTCGAGGGGAATCCTATGTATATGTTGTTACGTCACCAAGCTGATACTTGGAGTAGCTCTAAGCTTAAGCCTATCAAAGAAGATTCCGAAAAGACCAAAGGTGCGCAATTCGTTACCAAATATGACGTTAGGCTATAGAATACTGATCCCTAGTCTAAAATTACACAACTCGCTGGTTCGCATGGATGACTGGACAATCATCAAGGCAGAACAACCTCGGAAGAACACTGCGACTTCCCTGTTCCTCCTCATAAACGAGGAATGTTAAGAGGTGCTGGACAAAATTTACTTCAAGCTCCGGTTTGATGTAAGGCACACCAAAATTTAGACATACAAATTTTTAGGCTCGGAATGACACCAACGATGTCAACGATACGAAAATGATGTTGGAGGGCATGAAGATTATTCCCGATTCTCCCTTAAAATTACATGCTGAAGTTGATTCAGATTAATCTGCGCCACTGGCAGCGTGCCTCAGATAATCTGCGAATCTTTTTTAGTGAAGAAAACACTGATATAGGAGGCATCATTCAAGATTTCTGAGTAATGGGATCAATCATCATGGGACGTTAAGTACAACTTCTACTATTGGGTCTATAACTTAATTCGTGCGGTTTGCTAAGAGATGGCGTAACTTGTATTATTCCATTGGAACATGCGTTGGAAAGCTACTGTCATTGTACGTCATTTCAGTATATGTCATTCATTTGAAGCGTAAACAACAATAATTTTTTTTCACTCAAAAATGTCGAACTTTGTGCCTGAAAAAGTGTTTTTGCGGGGAGTTCTTCTTCATTACTTTAATATGAAAAAAACTGCTGCCGAAAGTCATCGTAGTTTGGTGGAAGTTTATGGTGAACATGCGCTAGCTGAGCGAACGTTCCAAAAGTGGTTTGCACGATTTAAAAGTGGTGATTTTGGCTTGGAAGACGATGAACGTCCTGGGCAGCCAAAAAAGTTTGAAGATGAAGAACTGGAAGCATTACTCTATGAAGATTATTGCCAAACACAAGAAGAGCTCGCAGAATCTTTGGATGTCACTCAAGCAGCCATTTCAAAACGTTTAACAGCAGCTGGATATATTCAAAAGCAAAGAAATTGGGTTCCGCATGAAAAACCGCACGAATTAAGTTATATACCAATACAACCTGAATAACTTCAACATTCCGCCGACTTGATGATGATCACCTTACGAGTATATTATATATTATAAATTTGGCGCTACAGCTCATTAAGTGCCTGAGCTTCTCGCAACCACTCGTGTTGTGTGCGTTATATTTTTCATCCGAAGGGCATTTTTGTTTTTGAGAAGCTTCCGGCTTTGACGATGATCAAATTGGAAAATACAAAATGGGAGAACCTGCACATCTCGTCCATTTACATGAACCGAAACAGACAAGCCCCGCTAGAAGAGGTCCAATATCTCACATCCGTCATCGACACAACGAAGTCTAACCCTATTGTGGGCTGCCATGGCAACGCTAGACTACACAGCGAAAAATGAACGAGATGCCCAGCCCTAGTGAGAACCAGACAGCGTACCTTCTAGGTAAACCTTTCCACGATAACCTGGGAGATATATCTAACAAAAGAGTTGAAGCCCTCATCCTTTACCTAAACTCGACAGGCAGCGTCTAGCATATCCATCCACATCCATCCAACAAGGATGTGCTTTGAGCCCGAGTTATTTGCTCTCTTCATTGAAGGTATAGTGGATTTTCTGCCTGGAGGTGTAGAGTATGCTAGTCTGCTGATTAAAGCCCTTTTATTCGTGGACAATATATTGCTGCTGGCCTACTCGCCCGAACCGATGCAGCTTATCATCTCTATGACTATTGCAAAATGTGGAATCTGGTGGTTAGTTTGAATAAGTCGCAAATAATGATTTTCAAAAATGGGGAGGCAGAACCTGCTCAAACTTTTGGCACTTTAATGAAGAAACAATTGCAGTAGTAGTGTAAGTATCTCGGAGCGTACTTTACCAGCAATCTTAGTATAGAAAGTAATTTCAAGGACAAATTAATGAAGTCAAAAACAACCATCAATGCGGTCTGAAAAAATTGCTTCATGAACAAAAATATTCCTCATAGTAGCAAATATAAAGTATTTGAAGCTCTATCCTAATCAACTCTTTTATACACGCACAAGTTTGGGAATACAGGCAATATGTGAGTATTTCATCTTTCACCTAACACGCTTAATTATATGCTCATGTTGGAAACAGGAAAAACGTTAAATGCCCAGGTTGATTACGTTCTCAAAGTTTTAAAAATGCCAGATTATCGACTACCAAAAAAGCAGCTCTACACACAATATGCCAAAAAACGAGATGGTACACGGAATGGTTGGAGCTAGCTCTGGACGTGGGGTAGACCTAAATCTCGAATATGTTCTAAGGTGGGAGCCCAAACTTTACCAGATCATAGCAGGAGTGGATGAACAAGCCAGAGCAGGATTTCTAGAGGAAGTGTTAGGGTCGCAGCTTAGAATGATCTACAGCCGACTATGCCACAATTAGCAGCAAAATAACTATTTTCGTGATGAGCACAGTATTGAAGAAGTAGCGACGGTACTGAAGCTAAGAGGAGAGCTTTTGAAGTTAAATTATATGCCACACCGGAACATTTTTCATTTCATTCATTTCATTAGATTCGTTAACCCCTCGGGGGGCATAGGGCGCCATCTTCTTCGAAATTCTGCAACGGGTTTGAGCTGCCTCCAACTCATTCCTAAAGAACTCGATTCCTCCTCAACTGTTCTGCGCCACGTTTGCCTAGGGCGCCCCGCTATTCTGCCTGCCTGGGTGAACGGATTCCATTGCATGGGGTATTTCGCAATGGACAATCCATTGCCAATCCAATCCAGGTTCTTGGCCCGTTCTCAGATAAAGTTGTTCGTTGGAGATGCTGTTCGGTCAAAAAATTCTCAAGATTATTATTAAGCATTTGTTTACGAAGACTTGCAGCTCGCGTGTGTTAATGGTGTCCACCTTCCAAGTACTGCACCCAGAAAGCAGCACTGATTCTACGTTGGAGCAGAACAGTCGTAGCTTGGTTCTTAAGCTGATACCATTGCTTCTCCAGATTTTGGATAGCATTCCGAACGCAGCTTTAGCCTTCCCGATTCTGCTGCACACATCCTGTTCGATGCCATCGCGATTCGCCTAGATCACACTTCCTTAATAAAGAAAGTTATCAACTTTCTCGATTTCCTGTCCGGTTGTTAAGTTGAGCGCGGGTATTAGTGGGCTTTTATTTTGGCTGTGTTTACTTTTAGCCCCTCTTTGTTTGCCTCAGCTTCTAGATTTTGGGCCATCAAATGAAGATCCATTATCCAATGTGAAAGTAGACAAACATCGTCAGCGTAATCTAGGTGTTTAAGGTAAGATGTCATCGTCCAACGAATTCCATAATTAGCTTCCGTCAATGCTGCACGGAGTACATCGCTGATAACCACCAAGAACAGTAGTGCGGATAGTATGCACTCTTGACGTACTCCACTTTGGACTTCAAAATCCTCCGACACATTACCATTGTGCACGACATGACACTTACCACCCTCGTATGTAGCCTTGACAATAACTATAAGTTTTTCTGGAATGCCTCTCCTGCGCAAGGCCAACCAGATAGCATCTCGATTCAAGCTGTCGTAGGCCATGTCAATCGATTTTTTTGTAATATACAATTTAAGGAATACTTTTGTTTTCAAATAAAATTTAATCTAATGTAATCCATCTTCTTCAACAAAATACTCCATCATACAATCAGGTGTACATGAGTTTTGTCCTAATTTATTTGTTTTTAGTTTTTTTTTATCGAATTTGCGGACGACATTGCAGTAGTCGTAACTGGCAAACTACTGGAAGAGGTTGAGCAGGTAAGCAACTCTACAATTAGGTCCGTACGGAACTGCATGAGTTCGGCTGGCCTCTCGCTAGCAAAACATAAAACGGAAGCGCTTCTTATAAGCAGCAGGAAGAAGGAGGAAATGATAAATATTTGTGTGGGTAGCCGCACAATTACATCGAAACCCCACATAAAATACCTCGGATTCATACTAGATACGAGACTATCCTTCTAGGAATACCTCAAGAGTGCGTCTCACAAAGCAGAGAGTGCCAGCGCTGCCCTCGCACGAATCATGGCTAATACAGGAGGCCCTAGGCACAGTCAAAAATGACTTTTTGCCAGAATAATAGCGCCTATAATCCTTTACGCTGCACCAATCTGGGCGAGAGCCATGACGACTAAAACAAACAGAAATAAGATTGCTGCGCATACCGCACCACCTCCAGTGATGCAGTCTGTGTGATAGCAAAAATGCTACCAATAGGCATCCTGGCAAAAGAGCAGCGAGGCCAAAATGAATTGAGACGCTCAGAACAAGAGCAAACTGCTCAAACCGGCGAAAGCCAACAGATGTCTTTAAGGATACAGAGCATAGGAGAGTGGCAAGAACGCTGGAACGCCTCCGAAAAGGGTAGGTGGACGCATGTGCTCATACCCCAGATTAAAGCATGGATAGAAAGACGGCATGGTGAAGTAGGGTTTCATCTTATTCTGTTCATACCTGCATAAATACAAGCACGACGACAGCCCCTACTGTCCATGATGTGCTGATTGCATTGAAAACGCCGAACATGTGTTTTTTCGATGCCAAGGATTTCTAGACGAGAGGAAAATACTGAGGCCGAATTTAGGCGTGGTGCTGACCCCCGAAAACAAAGTTGATGAAATGCTTAAGAGCCAAAAAGCTTGGGACGCAGTGACTGAAATTGCCAAAAATATCATGAGCAAATTAAGAATATTGGAACGAGAGAGAAAAGAGTCCAATAGGACTAACACAAATACAACTGACAACTAAGTCAGAAACCCCCCTACGATGAAATGCCAAGAAGGCAGTACCGTAGGGAGAAAGGGTAAAAAGGGAGAAGGGTAACTAGCAATCTACGGAAAAAAGCATAGAAGAATGGACAATACAGGAAAGGACAATATAGCCCCAATAAGGGAAACGCGTTGACAAATAAGACTAACAACAAGCCAAAGACAGCTTTCATTCCGCCGCATCACAACTCGATATCGCATCGATTATTCCTAAAATATTTAACCTCATTTGCATTCGATTTTGGCTGCAAAACAACTAAAAAGTCAACCGAACCTAACCCGTTGCAAATGAGATTCATAAATTATATCTGTAAGGACCAGTTGAAATGCCACCACAAGATGACCACTCAACGTAACACCAGCAAATTCCAAACAAATCTGATTCCCAAAATCATATCAATCAAAACCCAAAAAATTATTATGATCGTTTCCCTAAAAGTGAAAAAGCAGTTCGATGTCCACTCCACACTTAATTTGATTAAAAAAAAAAAAAAAGAACAGAACCTCGAACTTTACGATTCATAAATCTTTCCCTCTGCGTGTCAAATAAAAATATTTTTCGTGTTTTTACCAAAAACTTTTAACAGCAGCGAAATTGAGGTCTTTTATCTGTCGGCACAAGAGACTTTTTGGGGCGACTGCACATGTATTTCTGATAGAGATATAAAAAAAAAAAAAACAGAAATCTAAATTTTATGACCATACTGAAATTTATGAATGAAGTGTATTTTAGGAAGCTCAAAATTTTTATTGCATTATTGCTGGTGATGTTGTTTTCTTTTTATAACCATAAACTTGGAGCCTAATCCTAGGGGTTTGAAGTTTATGGTGTTTCTTTCTAAAGTGTTTTTCGTTTTTGAAAGATGATATCATCGCCTAATTTAGCTTTGGTTTGGATTTTACTTTTCTATCAAGCTTTCACTGCAGCAGTTTCCTTCGGCATATTTCCTTTGAAAGAAAGTGATGAAAGTTTTTTTTTTTATTTATTTATAAGTGGACAGTAAATTAGTCGTAAAATAGAAAATATTGATTGTAACACATTTAGTCAATTGGAATGTAATTCCTGCTTATGTAAGATAGCACCTGGTTAAGTGGTTACCAATCCAGTGAGAGCAGATTCATTCACTTTGGTCTGTTTTACATTATTTGGTGAAAAGAGAAAATCAAGTTACTCAACAGACGAACCGGACAAAAACTTGCAAACAAGAGTGTCCTTGAATAGATAATAAAATGTTAAGCTTTCAAAAATATACTAAATACAGTATTCCAGTAACATGGCATGAGTTCTCTTCGGCTGCCCAAGACATCAGACTATGAAATCGGAAATTTAACAGGTCATCTGAAGATTCTAGAGTACATTCAAAACGACCATATTCTTAAAATCCAAGATACTATGCACAAGAAATACTGGTTCTCTAGAAAGTGCAAGGTGATCATAGGTGATCCTCATATATGGAGGAGTGAAGGGTGTGTAGTCTTACCAAAATCTCAAACACAGATGGTACCCAGATGGTTCCAAACTGGAAAATGGTAGCACTGGTGCAGGGGTTTATGGACCCAAGTTCCAGCGTGCAGCAGCACTTGGGAAATCACCAACAGTATTTCAGGCGGAAGCCCATGCAATCAAATTCTCTGTACGAGAATGCCTGCGAAGAATAGTCGAGAGCATCCGTATTTACATCTTCTCGGACAGCAAGCCAGGCACTTATGGGTCTGAAATCCTACACGGTTGGATCGAAACTTGTATGGCACTATCTGAGTCTACTCGAAGATACCGCATCAAAAACCACTGTCACTGTGACCAGGATACGAAGGCTTCGAGAGCAATAAACGGGCGTACTCCTTAGCAAGAAAAGGCGCCAGTCGCCCACTGGTTGGTCCTGAACCCTGTTTTGAAGTTCCACGAAGTAATATAAACCTCAAATTAAAACAAGTTGATTGTCATGCGGAGTACTAGTCCAAATGCAAGGGTTTTAGACAGGCAAAGAAGTTCATCAACCTCAACCGTTGTAAGGCTAAGAAGCTACTTGAGCTCAGCAAAGCAGACGTAAGGACATTAACAGACTACTTGACTGGTCATTACACACCCATCATCATCATCTGCAAAGTATGAGTATCAGATACAAACGTATGCCGGCTATGTGAAGAGCAAAAAAAGACGGCAGAACATATTCTTTGTGAATGCTCCATGGCTGCAAGGAAAATACTTCTTCACCTCAGCCGAGGTCAGACCCATCAAGCATTTCTAACATTGAGCCCAGAGCTTTGTTAAGGTGTATCAAGAGCCTCAACCCCGTTCTCGGCTAAACACCGGGATGGCATAATAGATCTTATAGGTCGTAGTGCGTACAAGGTATAGTATAGATACATGTCATTATCGACAGATGTGAGCAGCGGTACATCCATGTACTGCCGACAATTTTCCCGTTTATCTGAGCATATGCATATTGGGAAGGGCTTCCAATAACTGGAGCACACATTTTCTGGTGGGCGCCGCCGTGGCGTAGTGGTTGGTGTGTCGGACCACTGCGCGTGAAGTTGAATGTTCGAATCCCAGAAAACACTAAAAAGTTTTTTCACGGTCCCACCTCTCGCGAACGTTTGAGAAACATCCGAGGGAATTGTTGTCACGAGAAAGCTTCTCAAAAGCAAATGGTCCTTCGGCACAAATCTGTAGATTCATCCTTCCATTCGTGCGAAAAATATAACGCACACAACACGAATGGTTGCGAGAAGCTAGGCCTAGGTCTTTCATGGACTATTGCGCCAAATTTTTATTTACTTTTCTTGGTATATGCTGAAGGCTATACAGATCAAGAGCACAGTTGACGACTTTTTATTTTTTATTTGCATTGCGAAAGAAATTCACAGGGAGAGAGAGAAAGATTGGTATAGCGGTCTGAAACTCAGATGTTAGGTTTCAGAAAACTCCAGGGGTAGTGTCCAGATAACCATGGAGCTTTATTTTTTTTATTTTGTTTTTGCTTTTGATTCAGAGTATTTTTTTTGCGTTCACCTCATGGCATAGGCATATCAATTATCCAACAGAGCTAAATATTTTTTTTGTGATATGAGCAACCTACTGCCAGTGTTACGCCTTCACGATAATGTTGAAACTAGCTTTCGAAATTGTTCGAACTGGGTTGCTGACACCAGGATTTGAACCATGAACCATTAGCATGGTAACCAATGACATTATTGCCATACCATGCAGATTCTTAAGTCAACAAATCCGGTGGTAAGACTTCTACTCGTATGTAGATTCAGCGTGGCCTACCAAGGACAGGCCTAGGTCCTGAACCTTATTGTGCTGGACAACAGCTACAATGCTAATTAACAAATGGGAAAAAAAACTTCGTCTAGACCACTGGACCAATGGGCCAGGTCTAAGGCAATTCAAACGATAAATCAAGCTATATTCCTGTAAGGAAATCCTTAACTTAGATAAGGAAAGCATTAGGAAGCTGGAGAGCTGTCTAACTGGCCACTGTGGACTGAGATACCACCTTAAGGGGTTATACGTAATTGAAAGCCCAAAATAAGTTGTTTATTTACGAGTTTTTTCTGAAAAGAGATTTTATTTGACAAATAAAAAAAGTATTAACACAAGTGGTGGTAACTTTTAACTTTATATCGGCATGTTTATGTTTTAAAAATATTGAGCTACAGTGCTCCTATAGACGAACTCCTGGAGGCCCTCCAAAAAAAGGTGTCTGGCGGTGAGCACGATATCTCCGGTTTGGATTATTTAAAATAAAACAACCAAGAAGATTCTATTAGTGGATAGATAAGTCTAGGGATGGATTGAAGTAATAGTCGAAATTTTGATTTTTGACAAAATGGCGGCTCCAAAAAGAAAAAATTCCGATTTTCGACCAACATTTTTTCGTTAAATGGTTTAAAAAAATAGAAATAATTTTCGGAAATCTTATTCCTTCGATCAATTCCTGAAGAATATATCTAAGAAGATTGTGTTAAAATTTCAGACCGGGGGTTGTGCAAATGGAATTTAGTGAATACCTTGCGCGAGCTGCTTCGACGTATTCGGATCACAGGTCGGTAAGGAATTTCCAATGTTGGTCAGGACATTGGAATAGAGATGGTGGCGGAGGAGCCCTTAATGGGCCAACGGCAGCGCTCATACTCCCGTAGTGGACTACCGGCACCGGTGTACCCGGCCCCTCGTCCTAGGGGAATAATTAAGGAACTGGCCCTCCAGGTTGGGGGTTGTGCCGTCGGGGTAACTTCCCTACCACGTAAAAAACTACTGGTTCCGAAACAACCAAAAGCCTCGGATAAGGATGACTCAACTAATGACGACCCCAGCAAACGAAATAAGGACAACGACCTTCGGATCTGTACGCGGAATGTTCTGTCCCTTTACAGACCACGTGCAGCCGAACAACTAGCAGAGGCCCTAGACTGCTATAAAGCAGATATTACCGCCATCCAGGAAGTGCGATGGGATGGGCCGGGCAAAAAGAGGATGAAAAACTGTGACATCTACTACGGTGATTGCTACAGAGGCAACAGGCAACGCTTATTCGGATGCGGATTTGTCATACGCGGCAGACTTAGGCAAGACGTCTTAAGCTTCCGACACGTGAGCGAGTGTATTATGACTATCCGGATCAAGGCTAAATTCGCTAGCATAAGCCTAATATGTGTTCATGCCCCCACAGAAGAAAAGGACCCTGCTACCAAAGAGTGTTTCTACGAGCTCCTCGACAAAACATACGAGCAATGTCCTAAATACGACGTTAAAATCGTATTGGGCGATTTTAACGCCAAAATAGGAAAGGAGGACGTCTTTGGTAGGGCAGTCGGTAAGCATAGCCTACACAACACCACGTCTGATAACGGACTAAGGCTAATTGATTTCGCTGTGGAGCGAAATGTCACCATAGCAAGCACATGGTTTCCTCATCTCGATATTCATAAGCAGACATGGCGGTCCAATGATCATGGCACGATCAACCAAATTGATCATATTGCGATCGACGGAAGGCATACCTCCAGTATTCTGGATATCCGGACCTTCCGAGCGGCCAACATAGACTCGGATCATTACCTTGTTGTAGCCAAGGTACGAATGCGGATATCCCAATCTGAGCAACAAAGAAGAATTACTGTGAGAAAATTTAACGTCGAAAAGCTACAATCGCAAGAGACCGCCAGACTCTTCGCTGAACGCATATCCCGAAATCTCTCAATCACCACTTTGCCGCCAGCATCAAGTACCGAAGACCAGTGGCAACGCTGCCAACATTCGATCAGAAACTCCGCGACTGATGTGCTGGGTCTCGCCCGCCCACCACCGCGAAACCCCTGGTTTGACGAAGAATGCCGGCGAGTGCATGCAGCAAAACAAGAGGCATACAAAGCGGCGCTGCAAAGGAAGACGAGAGCTGCTCGTGAGCTCTACGAGCAAAAGAGACGGGAAGAACATCGGCTTCTCCAAAAGAAGAAAAAAGAGCATGAGAAGCGCGCGTTTGAGAATATCGAGTGTTTATACTCCAGAAGCAATGTACGGAGGTTTTACCAAAAGGTTTAAAGAACCTTTCAGAGGAGCAATACCCGTACAGAAACATGTAAAGATGAAAATGGAAACATCGTAGTAGAATCACAGTCGGTGCTGAGAATATGGAAAGACTACATCTGCAGACTGTATAACGGCGACGAAGACCAACATCCCGTTGTCAGGCAGAATGAACCATTCAACATAGACGATGATAGTCAAAATTTCCGTCCACCTGACCAAAACGAAGTGAGGATAGCAATATCTAAGCTAAAATCCAACAAGGCTGCTGGACCTGACGGCTTACCGGCCGAACTTTTCAAGGCAGCAGGGGATGAATGGGTAGAGTGCATACACCAACTCATCTCTAAGATTTGGTCAGACGAGTGTATGCCTGATGATTGGAACCTCAGCATCGTTTGCCCGATCCACAAGAAAGGAGACCCCCTCAACTGCGCCAATTATAGAAGCATCAGTCTCCTCAAAATCGCATATAAGATCTTTTCTGCGATATTGTGTGAACGCCTATCAGTGCGGTTTCAGGCCAGGAAAGTCCACCATCGATCAAATCTTCACACTTCGGCAGATCCTGGAGAAAACCCAAGAATTCCAAATCGATACTCACCACCACTTTATCGATTTCAAGGCCGCCTATGACAGCATCTATAGAGAAGAGCTTTATAGGGCCATGTCTAGTTTTGACATCCCTGCCAAACATGTCCGTCTGTGCAGGCTGACGATGGAGAACGCTCGCTGCTCCATCAAGGTCGGTAATGACCTCACCGAGACCTTTGATGTCAAAAAAGGCTTTAGACAAGGTGACGCGCTGTCATGTGACTTCTTCAATATTGTACTTGAACGGATTGTGGGGAACTCACGAGCCAACACCGGAGGCACAATCTATTACAAGTCTGTACAACCGCTTGCATACGCCGATGATATAGACATTATCGGAAGATCTCAGCGGGCTGTCACCGGTGCTTTTGCAAGCATTGAGGCGGAAGCGGCCAAAATGGGTTTGGCGATAAACGAGGGCAAAACCAAGTATATGCTGTCAACTAGAAGGGAAAACCAACACCGACGAATTGGACAAAACGTCACCGTGGGCAGCTATAACTTCCAGGTAGTAAGGGACTTTGTCTACCTTGGCTCTGCTATAAATTCTACTAACAAAATCAGTGCAGAAATCAATCGAAGAATAACTCTTGCCAATCGCTGTTTTTTTGGGCTTATAACAGTAAAGCCCTATCTCGAACAACTAAGGAGACTATATATAAGACCTTGATCATCCCAGTCCTGCTTTACGGCGCTGAAACACGGACTTTATTAAAAGAGGATGAAGATATCCTTGGTCGCTTCGAGAGAAAAATTCTTCGTAAGATTTTCGGTCCAGTTTGCGTTGACGGGTTTTGGAGGAGAAGATTCAATCACGAACTATACGAGCTGTACAGCGACATCGACCTAGTCAAAAAACTGCGTATTGGACGTCTGAGATGGCTAGGACATGTAGAGCAAATGGACACCAACGCTCCGGCCCGCAGAGTCTTCGAATCTAACCCCGAGGGACGACGCAGTAGAGGGAATCATCGCCGTAGGTGGCGCGCACAAGTTCAAGGGGACCTCGACCAACTTGGAGTGCGCAACTGGAGGCAATTAGCTAAAGACCGAGCTAAATGGAGAGGCTTGTTGGTTGAGGCCCAGGTTCACCCCGAACTGTAGCGCCACCTAAGTAAGTAAGTAAGTTGTGCAAATAAGTGCACTTAAATCTTGGAAAATATTTTAGTATTGATGTTACGGAAAAAAAAGGAAAAAAATGTATTACTTCCAGCTAACGCTAGAGCCCAAAGTATACAGAAAAGCTTGTACTTGCGTGCTGATTGTCTGTGGAGAATTCAGCGTTGTAGTATTGCGCACTTTGACTTAATATTAGCATGCATTCAGATGAGAGTTTTCCCTTAGAAATGAAGATTTTTCTCATATATTGCTATTGGCATCCAAAGAAAAAAAATCAGCGATTAAATATGTGCAATTTGAACCAGTCTCTGATGGAGATTTGGACGTACTTTGTTCAATTTAGTTGCTGAGCCTTTAAAAACGTTTAGATTTCACTGCATTGCAGCGTTCAATGTTTTAGAATCGTAAATATTTTACTCCACAATGGATCCCTATACACACATGTGTATTGAGATATTTCTGAAGTACGTTATGGACTCAAATCTTCCTTTACCTGAATTTCGGATTGAAATATAGCTTAAGATATAGTCCGTTGCATCAAAACATAAGCCAGCCTAGGCTACATATAATTTGATTCCACAATAATAGTTTCATTTGGCAGCTTCAATTATTCTTTAACTTTTGGAAGTTTGTTTAAATTGGCAATGCATTTTATACCAATTTTGTGTACTCACAATATCATTTGTAAGTATCAGTTGTAGTTGGATTCATAGAAGGAAAGCCAAGTTAACAAACCCTTTGACTGGGAGAATCCATAACTCATTTTTTTTTTTTATAAAAGGGATACTTTAGCCAATAATGATTAGATATTAAAGAATTTTCCTGTGAGGTTAAGTATAATCAACAAGTGCATTTTGGTGATAACGCCCTCAATAATTCTCTTCCGCGTGCATCTTTACCAGCTCAACTTTCATCCTGAACACAATATCTATAAATTCTTATTGCATCATTTAGCTGAGATGTAATTCATGGTTTCTTCACATTACACTTGAAGTAGCGTTACAAGATCATAAGCAGTGGTATGTGCACTTTCTTCTTAAGCTTAAAATAGCCTATAAATTGAATTTAAAAAAAAAATTCCTTGAAGTATTCGGAGTCAAAACTGAAACACTAGCACGATAAGCTTTTCAAGAAATACAATATACATAAAACTAGCACAAGAAGACAAGTCAACTGTTCAATGGAAGTCTGCAATATCCATATGAACTTCAATAGATGGGGGCAGTAATTTATCCCACATCTGTTGAATAATAAATAATATTAATATATGTCAAACTCACTTAATTATTCGTCTGCACTTTTTAACTAAAAGCTGTTGCTATAGAGATTGTTTTACATTTATTTGAAATCCAATATGACCACTAATCAAATTAAAAGAGTTGGCATGCGAACGCCCCAGTAAAGTCCTTCATTTTTTTGAGTGTCCTATTATACCCTAGTTCGCGTGGACTTCTTGAAAACGCCTTTAATGTTCCGCTCCTAATAATTGCTTAAACACCTTTTAGTTACTATTTCTTAATGAATATCATCTCACAGAAGAGTTTCGATGCACTATGTCTCATTTGGTGTTGAGGTGTTAAAACTAACATTTTCCAATGCCAGGCATACATTTTGAAAATCCCAGTGCAAACTAAATACAACAACATTTTTATTGCACTTTTAACACTTTCTGCAAGCAGGTAATCGTATTTTTCGTTTTTGTCTCTTAATTCGAATCACGACAAGGCAATAATTTTCAATTTACTTATCAACAGCGGCATCTGAATGCAAATAAAGGATGAAACCAAGCAAATAAAAAATTAAAATTAAATCCCAGGCATCATCCATACTTTGTTGCATACCTAACACATGCTTGCATGTGCTTCTCTCTCTCTCTCTCTCTCTCTCTCTCTCCCTTTTGCTCAGTCTCTGCATGTTAAGTAAAGAAAAGCGGAAAAGTCTGAAGTAGATTCAAATGGAATGCACTTAAAAACAGAACAACCGTGAATCCACTATCATTTTGCAATGTCACTTAAAATGGAAAGTCATTCATCTAAAGGGAGTTACACATCGCAACAACACCACATCAGTTAAAATTACCAATTCACAAGACTATCATTACCATTAGCAATTGCTGCAACAGCATCACCCCAGTCCTCTAGTGTTATAGCTGCTTCACCAAAAACTTCTTAATCCTTGATCCCATCCACGTACACCCAAACAACACCACAGCACAAACGCGCACGTTGTTCATTCGACAACGAAAAGATTAAGTAGTGAGTAAGTGGAAAATCTCCATCTGCATGTGAGAGTACCCACCGTTGGTCACTAATTCCACCACCAAAGAGAGGACAACGCGCACTGCTGTGCGCGCGACTCATTAAGAGTGTACTTTTTGTTTTGTTCCATCCCAAGTGCCAATGATAAGAAAGGGGTTAACTAGTGGCGGAGTGCAGACCAGAAATTGATTTATTGTATCAATAAATGGTAATTGAAAAACTCTGTTTAATTAATCACTTAAATGCATTCCTCACAAGCAGAGACAGAGACCGTGGCCATCATCAACAAATCTGCAAGCGGCAATGCAACGCTAACGCATGCACAATTCATTCTTTTCGCTTGCGAGAGTGTCTGCGTGGTCTTGTAAGAGAAATATTCTTAATTAAGTCGCTGTATTATTATATTGTTTTGGATTTTATGCAGCAGCACGGCAACCATGACCATGACCGTGAGAGTGTGGATGTTCGTTCAAATGGAAATTACAAAAGTGACAGTGGAACGTGAACAAAACTATGAAACATAGGCCGTGAGAGTTTCTAATATTATGGTGAGACAAAAGCTAGGTTTCCAGGCCATCCGTCAACGTGCACACGTTTATACTGATTTTGGGTAAATGTCTAAATTAATATTGAAATTATATATACAAGATAACCTTTGGTTTGTTTGTGATGATTATGATTCTGCACATGATAAGCGTGGGGTTGCAAGATCGTATAATTAAAAACTATTGAAGCATCATGTTATGTTAAAATCACTAGACATATTCGAAGCAGAATCAGTAACAAAAGGGGAAAAATTTTTCAACATTTTGCCATGTTCGTGCCTAATCAAGTGATTTACAATCAAAAGCGTTATAAACACAAAACAAAAGGCATCGGAATTATAGACTGTATGGATGATGTGACTAGATAAATAAATAATGGCTAATCTGTTGGTTTGGTGTTGGAATGCATAAGTTGAGCACACACTTGGTTTGGTGGCAGAGACAAATTGGTAGGATTGAGAATTAACTCTACCAAACCTTGAATCCTAAGTCTTCACTCGAGCTCATCAACAACTCATATCATCACTGCAAAGCAACGGGTTGAGAGAGTAAATAACTTCTATTACCATGGAAATATCGTGTCGACTGAGAGTGGTAACGAATCAGACGTTAGCAGCTGCATATCTGAAACTAGGGCTGCATTCGGTATAGTATCTAGAATATGGAGAAGTAGTGCAATCAGCTTAAATACCAAACTGCGACTGTTCTATTCTAACGCGAAATCGGTGCTGTTACATGACTGCAATATTTGGAAAGTGATCGTCAATGTCAAAAAGCAGCAGACTTTTGTTAATTGCTGTCTATGAAACAAATTATGAGTACTCCGACCAAATCATATCTCGAAGAAACAGTTTTATGAAAGAACGGGCCAGCAATGCATAGATATTACTATGCAAAAGAAAAATTGGCAGTGAATTTGTCATACCTTACGAAGGGACGAAAATTGTACTGCCCGACAAGCCATGCAATGGAATTTGGTAAGACATGGCTAACAACATCCTCGTATGACGTGGCACCGAATAGTCGAAAAAGAATCTCGACAACTGGGAAAGAGCTTGATGGAATTGAAAGACATCCCTTGGTACCCTAGGACTCATGAAGGCGATTAAAGAAAGCATAAACCTCTATAATATATGGGGCGCTGAAGAAAAAACAATCTGAGCACCCGTAGTAGTAGAGAAGTACATCAAACCAATACGTTGTAACTATAGCGTGTAAAGCGATATTAATAAAGGAAGTCAAAGAATCTAGAAAACGGAATAAACCTACTTGCGAAAACTCATAGTCTCCAGTAGAAGAAATAAGAGCAGATGATGACATTGACATTCTTATAGTCTACCTCCAGATATACAAGTAGCTGCGTATACTGTCTAAACTGCCCCAGAGGTTCAGGGGACTGGTGTTCGATTAAGAAAATGAGTCAGAATCCAAGTGTGATATATCATACTATTGTGAGCTATTTCGAAGACAGAACCCTTTATTATGACACAGAAGAGGGACCAAAGAGGTACAAAATCATGGGAGGAGTTCTACAAAGATCGATCCTGGGACCAATTCTATGGAACATAATGTACAATGGCATTCTAGAAACACAAAGACCGCACGGAGTCATCGGTTACGCCGACGATATCGCAATTGTAGTAGTAACCAAAAAATAAGAGAAGTTCTGCAAAACTGCAATCAATAAATCGCAAACGTGAAGCTATGGCTACAGACATCAGGTTTCGAGCTAGGGGACCACAGAATTGAAGCCGTTCTCATAAGTAGCCGTAAAAAAGTGGAGCACCTTACCACATAGGTCGGTGAGCAAACTATCGAATCGAAGCCGTACATCAAGTACCTGGGAGTATTGCTGCATCACAAACTCTGCTTCGGGGAGAGAAGGCCTCCCGGGCAGTAGTGGCATTATGGACATACAAATTGACCCCCGAACATGACGAATGGATTGGCACGGATGCTTCCTGAAGTACCTCTACAAGTTCAAGCACGCGGATGACCTATTCTGCAAGCACTGTGAAGGAAAAGTGCTGAAATTGAATGCCAAAATTACATTAGGGCCAGGAACATCCTAGAAAGAGCAATTGGCGGGCAAGTGACCCCAAGAAGTCTGACCTCATTTATGTTGACGAGAAGCGAAAGCTAAGAGACTACAAATGAAGTAATCACAAGTATGATGCAGCAACTGCATATAGAGGAACGAGCAACGAGAAACGCGAGAAACGAAGATCTTGCCGGCTCTGGCAGCTAAAAAGAAATGACGAAATGTCAAACCTGCCCCTGCGAAGGAATGCCTTGACTGGCAGTGCCGCAGGGGAACAACAGGACAGAGAAATCGGAGGGGTTCTTAGCACATAACCATGTAGGATCATGAAGTCGGGCATAACTCGTAGCACCGGCTACAAGTATCCATAAAGGATTTTTACTCCTACCCGCGCATCAAAAACAAAATAAAAATAAAAATACTATTGACTTTGCCAAACAGATTATTGCCAGTGAACAGGCAAAGCCCACAGGCGGATCAGTAGAAACGCGGTGAAGTGGGAGGGTTATGATCCCTTGTTTTCGGATCATAACCTCGCTGATAAAAGGAAGAAGAAGAAGATCATTGCCAGTGATAGACCACATTGAGATATCACATTGGCCACTCCATTGATCCCCCATTCTCTCAACTTCACCCATGAAAATATGAACTACCCACCGCGCTCCGTACGAGTATTCCTGAACGGGATGAATAGGACAACTCTCCCCTTGTTGATGGCAGTTCGGTTCCCTTCCTTACAGATGGCTCTACGAACGAAGGTGGGACGGGTTGTGGTATTTTCTCCGAAAAACTCAACTTAAGCATCTCGTTCCATCTCCCATGTCATTGTAGCGTTATCCAGGTGGGAATTGTGGCAATTAAGAAAGCCATGACCTAGGTAAAATAAAATGTATTATCTGTAAGGGATGTTAGCATTTTGAATGATAGTTAAGCGGCAATCAAGTGCTCCTTCAGTTCAAAATCCGCCATAAATTCCCACTTGTCTCTTATGCAGACTGCAGAGTAGTTATATATTCACCTATGCTGGGTGCCACGCCACAGGGATATTCCGGAAAACTGCAGTGCAGATGAGCTCGCCGGACAAGGTACAACTCTAAAGATTCTGTCTGATAGATAAGCCCTGGGTATGCCCCTCGCTACATGTAAGCATCTACTACAAATAAACGCTATTGGCAAGACTAACTGCAAATAGGAAAACGGCTCAACGTGTCATATTTTGAGACAGATCTGGCCTAAGCTGAACCAGAAACGCAGCGTCAACTTCGTTAAGCTAAAGCGACCACAGATCAGCTACGTTAATGGTGTTCTCACTGGGCACTCTCTTATAGGCCAACATGCCGAAAGATTTGGCCTCTCTAATGACCTCTGCAGGAGCTGTAAGGACGAGGAGGATGAGGAAACCATTCTTCACCTCCTAGGCACATGTCCAGTGCTATCGCGTAAAAAAAAAATACTCCATCTAGAAACACCGTTCTTGATGACCTCGGCGGTTTGGCGTCCTTATACATCATGAGTATCCATAGCTTTTTCTAAAAGCTTCGGTTAGTTTAAATTAGTCCCTGAGTGGTCTAATGGTAGATCAATGGCATCACAATGGACCTTTGCTGGTCTAAGTGTGGAGGCACTCAGACAGCCAACCTAAAATACTTTTGACTTCATCGAGTTGAGTGACATGCTCGTTGAAGGTAAGGAAAATAGTACCATCATAACCAGCAAGCTTGATCAATGCATATTTATTTATTTTCCTATTTCAATTCTTGGTCGACAACAGCAGAACATAGAATCTCTAAGAATACCAGTTCGCGCACCAACTCTTTTAATTTTGCCGACTACAGGTAGAATAGTTAAGTGAGGGTTTACATGGGGTTAAAATGGTGTTGTTTTAAAATTATTTTTTTCAATAATAACAAGGACTAGAGCAAGAATTAGAGTTGAAAAATAAATATTAACCGCTCAGGCGGATCAGTAGAAATGCGGTGAAATGAGAGGGTTATGATTGCTTGCTTTCAGATCATAACCGCGCCGAAATATGAAGAAGAAGAAGACAAGAACTGAAACAAGGACCACGCAATATATTTCAAATAACAATATTAAAAAATTAATACGCAATAACTAGACCACGCTACGCTTCAATCAAAAATCAGACAGTCGATCGATAGCTATTTGTCATTCATAGAAACCACGCTTAGACCAGCCAACACTGCTAAAACTCTTATTCAATTGAAAACAGATTATCGATAGAGATTGTGCGTACATTCGTTGCGCTGAATTTATTATATTAATTATGCTTCATACCGTACACACACATACGTGACTTGGCAGCTACTCAGAAAACAACAAAGACCTAGAGATCTGATTTCAACTAGTTTAAAGACACAATCACTACAATAAATCTTAATTAAAAAATATATATGTGAGTTGAATTATTACTGGGAGTTGTGTTGTTTTCTATGATCCAGTAGCATTCGTATTGCCTGCGGTTACATTGTTGTACGTATTTTGTTCCAAGGGGGTTGTAAATATATTTTTAAGACGGAAAAGTGAGAGCTTGAACTATGTCAATATCAACAGGATGGTTTTGGACGCGGATGCTGAGTCAACCTATTCGGAGAACCGGCTTTAAATTTCAAAATGACTGTTTCCTTAACAAAATACTAGATACAAACCATATTTCAAAAGAAAAACCCCTAGCAAACATAAACAACATCATGAAGGGAGCTAGAGACTGAAAAGAGAGAGAGAAAAAAAAAAAAGAAAATCCGCCTCGACACAGACAAAAGTCCAAGGTGTCAGAAAAGTCAACGATCGTGTTATTAGTCGTAGCCAAAGATAAGGTCAAGAAAAATAGGAAATCATTGTGGGACGCACTTTATTGTATCTTGAGTACGCATTGTGGTATACAACCAACGAGACAGCCTGCTAGTAACACCATAACCACCGCCATATACTGATGCTGGAACAACATCTCAGCACCAGCTTCAGCAGCGCAACAACAACAAAAAAAAGACAACACCGGTAACAGCAACACAAGAACAACAACAATAACAATAAAAATAATAATACAAGTTCCTCAATGCTCGACCAAAAATAAGAAAAGGCGACTCCAACTCCAACTTCGACGACGAAAGCAACTTAAACATGAATAACACGGAACGCGCGGCAGCAGAAGAAGAACACCAAAACCTGCGCGTTATACCAGCAGCAAAGCACACACCAAATGAAATGAGGAGAAGAAATACCAAAGAACGAAAGAAAATAAGAAAAGGTAAACGAATAATAAATAAATACCAACCCGTCCCGTGGACCAAACTCATCCATGCAAAGAGAGTGATGAGATACATCTTCAGTGGTGGAGGCGAGTGTTACGAATCGCGGTAGAGCTGGAGATGAATAGTACCCGGGAGAGTGTAAGAATATAAGACACAGGCCAGGCTCGCGGTACCAAAATCCAAAAGAACCGGATTCCCCCTAAAGAACCGTGTGGAACGGGAACCATGAGTGCAGTGCAAACTCGCACGCGGCAATCTATGTAGAAGCAAAGCGATGCGGCTGCCGATGTTGATGATGAAGAAGATGATGATGATGATGATGATGTTGATAATGATGATGACGGTGAAGACGAATGAAACTACGATGATGACGAGGAAGATGCTGATGCTGTTGCTGATGGTGATGGTGATGGTGGTGGCGGCGGTGGCGGTGGTATAGTGGTGGCAATTCTGGAAGATTTTTCTCCTAAAAGCCTTCACGTGAGATTCATTTTTCTTTTGATGAGATATCGAGATTATTTGTGGTGCATTACCTAGGGATAATAAATTCCTTCTTTTATTTTTGTTTTAAATATTCGTTTTCTGAAGTGGGTTGTATTGAATTGGGTTTTTCTTTTATTTTTTCTCGGTTTTCTGTATTTTTTTTTTTTTTTTTTTTTCTTGGTTTCTCTCGCCCTTTTCAACTTTTGAAGGTACACGTACGGTGGAGTTTCTACGTTTTTTTTCGATATTTCGGCAGACAAAAGAGACCGAAGAAGAAGATGAGATAAGGGCTTTTAAGCGGCGACCTAACCAAATCACGCACATGGATATGGGTATTTGGAGGCGACAACATTTATTCTTTCGTTCGATATACATATGTATATATCTTTTACTTCTCGTTTTTTTTTTTTTTTTCCTATTTTTATGTGACAGGTCGTGAGTGAAGTTTATTTGGTGGTAATTTCTTAATTATTTAGTAGGTATTGGACAGAGAATATATAGTCATGAAAGAATGGAGTTTTTCGATGTTAAGAATGTCGTTAAATGGCTAAAGTGGTTTTGATTTTCATGGCGCTCGCTACATTCTATCGATGTAGTTTGTCATATCTATTCAAATTGGTCGTAGATTGATAATGTTTTGAATGAAATGTTATTCGAAGATAAAGAAATTAAGAGTATCCCAATTGACAAGAGATTGGTTCCTTATAATCAAAAGGATATCTTTTTTCTTTTAATTATTTCCTGACCTAAGTGATGCTTTTAGACGCAACAGTGATAGGGTTATCGATTTGTGGTTTATGGACCGTCATCTGGTCTTCGATTAGTTATGAAGTCATTTGTTTAAGGAATATATATTCGTTTTCCGATTTGGGTTTGAACCATCACGAAGGATAGGCAGGCCTATAAACGCCTGGCTCACACAAATCCAACGACACCAGCATTTGACTTGCCTCAGTAACGAAGTGCTCCAAAATTGGGAGGCATGCCGATATTTTCTGAAGTCAAACAGGCGAATTCCACAGGTGGATCAGTAGAAATGCAGTGAAGTGGGAGGGTTATGATCGCTTGTTTTCAGATCATAACCTGGACGAAATACGAAGAAGAAGGGCTTTTCCCGGTTATTCTAGTTCGTGCGTCAACTCTTTTATATGCATCCAATTTATTTAATTGATATTTAGTAGATATCAATACACATTGACTCCAAAACCAATTTTGAGCGAATTCACACGGTGCCAAGATACATTTTTCATTACTTACACTATTTTCGACACAAAATACCAAATAGAGACCGTATAGCTTTTTTTGTCGGGATAGCTCGACTGAAGCACTCAGGTGCAACTGGTCCAACTGGTACTACCAGAGAGCAAACCCTGATTTACCCATTTTATTGGAATTTCCTTGTCTTTTTAAGAAAGCTTAGCAAGCACTTCAGTGGTAAAGAGCTTACAGTACCAGCACTCACCACATCAGCACCGAGGATCTGCCACCTGATACAAGCAAAAGCCGGACACTCACAGAGATAATGTTCCGCGGTGTCGTCGCTCTCTTTACAAGCGTCGCAGATTGTAGTGTCACTTAAAATCAACACGTTAGGGTGCTTGGTAAAGCAAAGTGGCCTGTCAAGACGCCGATAAGTTGTCTACAGTCTTTTCTGTTGAGAGACAGCAAGAATGCCGCTGATTTCTTACACACGTCCGGGAGCATGCGTTTAGTCAACCTGCATCCTGGAGAGTCATGCCACACATAATTGTGCTCGTGAGAGACCCAATCGTCAATGGAAGCCCTAACCGAAGGCGTAGATAGACTCAACGCGGGTTCGGGTCCTGAGAAAGCATCCTCTGAGCCTTGTCTAGCAATCTCATTGGAGATCTCGTTCCCCAAGATCCCCGTGTGACCGGGTACTCAGATAAGAGACAGATTGCAGATTGTAGATTATTGTAAGAGATGGGATTAGGTCACCTTATCACTCCGGCCACATTGTGATTTCCTCTTATCTTTAAGCTCACTCAATATACCCCCGATTTGGGGATGAACTCTACTATGCCTTTGAGTGAGCTTGCAGATAGACGATGACGTGTTCTGATAAGACAGTTACAGAGGCATAAGCTGTGTTCCGCTGATTCTTCGTCTTTGTTGCACATTTTGTAGATGCTATCTTGTGCTATTCCCGTAGCCATGAAATGTTTTCTTACTCCACACTTGCCATTAAGGAAGCCTGTGGAATCTTACTCCCAGTTAGTTGCATGAGTTGTTTCGATCTTTAAGGGAAGTATAATATTTGGCAGGAAGATCTTGGCTTCTCTGTTATCTTCAGTTTCCATCCAGTAATCATGCGCTTTTTCTTTTAGCCAATTTTTGATACAGCTTTTTGCCGTACTCACTGGTAATCCACAGAATGGTCTTGGTATCATAAAGTTTAGCTTAGCTTCTGTTCTGGCTAGCATGTCAGCTTTTTAATATCCTTCATATCAACTGTGTCCTGGCACCCAAATGAGATGAACTCTGTTTGTGCTGGCTAATGATATGACTAGTTGAAGGCAACCCATACTAGTTTTGATGTTGTTAGATAAGCCTTAATTGTCTTGCTATCTGATAGAATATAAATGTTGTTGTTGGTTATACTCGTAGATCTGTTTACATTTTCTCTGATGCAAAGTTATATAGGCTTGGAATACGAAGTTACTTTTTTTCATGCACGAGTGAATAAAGGCGTTCGTAGTAGCACCGTATACTTCAGCCCAACTCCTTCATCTGTCTACTGGACATACTTGAGGAAGAGAATCGAGAAACTCTCCCTACAATTCATCTTATCAAAAAGGCTATAAACAATTTGTTTATTATTTGCACACACTGAAGAGGTTATTAATACCCTTATAGTACCAGTCCCCAAAGCGTAGCACTGTACTACTATTCTGGAAGACCATCCGAAAGTCCATGGTAATATGAAGTCAGACTACTGTTAACAACAACAGCACGCAAGGACCTAATTTCCTGACAGCCTCATGGTGATAAGATTATGACGGCCAGATTCTGGGCTAGAGTACGACGCGTCACCATTATACAGTGTTATGTCCCAACGAGTGGCTCGTCTGAGGATGAAAAGCAGAGCTTCTACAAACCCATAAGTGCCGTCTTCAACACAACACCAAATGGAATGTCTCCATGTCATAGTGATGGGGGATTTGAATGCCAAGGTAGGCAACGATAACAAAGGGCTCAAACATCGGGAAGCATGGAGTAGATAACCTCAATGACAATGGCGAAAGGTTTGTGGATTTCTACAATGCCAACCGTCTTGTGATAGGTGGCACCATGTTTGAGCACAAGAGCTGCCACAAAGTCAGCTGGTTTTCCAACGATAGGCAAGCAACAACCAGCCAAACTGACTATTTTGCCACCAGCAGCCGTTTTAGAAGTAGGACGTCCGAAACAGGCGAGGGGTAGATGTGGAGATAGTACGAGATCACCATCTTATGATAGCTACTCTCCAACTACGCACTGCTGCAGTTCGAAAATCCCACGACAACACAAAAATGCCCAGGTAGAACATCGATAGGCTTAGTGATCCCTCAGTGCGCCAACAATTAAGGGAGCACCTTTCGCCAGGTGTGGAAGTAAATAGCAGCTTACTGTCCACAACCATCCAAGACCATTGGTGTGCTGTGAAAAATGTTTTTACAATACATCTGATGCTTAAATAATTGTCGGTTAATCACAGGGAAGATATAGGGCGTTGCTTTTCGAGGATACCTGGAGACGGATTGACGAACGAAAACCGCTAAAAGCTCGCATTGCAGCTACTCCAGCAGCAGAGAGAAGCGAGCTGGAGTCCCAATATCGCATGAATATGAGAGAAGTTCAGCACAACTTGCGGCGTGAGAGGAGAAACTCTTATATATCAACGCGCTGGCTGCAAAACCAAAAGAAGGTGCATGGAGGTGCGATAGCTGCACCGTCAGGATGGCAGAACACCTTGCGGTCCGAGGAGAATATGGCGCAGAACATTCGAGAAGGAGGCAGTAGGGGAAAAGTTGGGGAGAGCTGAGACACATTGCCATAATTCGTACACGATGACGCATAGGCGCAGTAGGGGCCCTAGGACCCACAAGGGGATACAAGCCATATGTTAGGTTAGGTAGATGGGTGCCTTGTGACAAGGAGTCACAGCTCACTCAGACCTACAGTACGGGTCCATTGTGCCCAATCATTTAACCCTGGAAACGCTGTAAAGAAAATCCAGCGTTAAAACCACCCAGAAAGTGATATGAATCTCAGAAGATCCGCTAACTCAACACTACCCAAGTCCTCCAGCTTCGAGAAGAATTAACTACCAAAAGTCCGCATTCTTCTGACGGATAGGGCGGGACAGTCACACAGAAGATGACGAACAGATTTAATTTCTTTTTCGTCCCTGCAACTTCTGCAATAGTCATTATGCAGCAAACCGAGTGGCTCCGGGTGAACGCCAATGGCACAATGTACGGTAATTATGCCAGAAATGACCCGTGCGTTATAACGACTAAGTTTTACCAGAGAGGTTGATCTCTTCTTGCTGTAGGCCGGCCATAGCGCCCTGGCCGTTGCGCATGCTTCCAGATGAACCCAGCGTCTATTTGCTCGACCGGTGGCCTCATCCTTTATTTTTTTCCGCAAGGAACTGATTGGCGTTGCTACAGAGGGGAGGCCCCGCGATAAGTGAATCGCCGACCCTTTCCTAGCAGGCTCGTCAGCCCTTTCTTTACCTTCGATATCCATATGCTCTGGTACCCAGCAGAGGGTCACCGCATTGGCTCTAGATATCTCGTTTAAAAGTGATTTACAGCTTCTCACGAGCATCGACCTAACTACGGCAGAGTCCAGAGCCTTAACGGCTGCCTGGCTGTCTATATAGGCAGTGATCGTTTTACCAACGATATTACTCTCGCGTGTAATTTCAAGAGCCTGTATGATGGTTGCGACCTCGGCCTGGAAGATGCTGCAGTCGTCGTTTATTCTAAAGGAGCGGTTTATTCCTAGGGCCTTACAATAAACTCCAGCTCCCGTGCAAACGTCCATCTTAGAACCGTCGGTATAGAAAGCCAACTCATTTTTCTTCGTGGCTCTTCGATTCTTCCAGTATATTCTATCGGGAATTCTTGTAGTGAATCTCCTTTCGAATGCTAGCATCGGGTTCATGTGATCAGTTCCCGTAAATCCGCTGGTTAACCCCCATCGGGATAGAGTGGAGGCATGGCCGTAAAGGCTTGATGACCACAACCGGTCTTCTCTCAGTCTTACAGCGGTTTTAGCCGCCAGACTGCTGCAGTATATGTCAAGTGGAATGAAACAAAGCATGGTTTCCATTGCCGCTGTTGCTGTTATTCTCATTGATCCCATGACTCCGATTTTCCTTCCAGTTAAGTTTGGAATCTAGAACTACGCCCAGATACCGAGCTGAACTTGAGATACTTAGTTCAGTGCCACCAATATTAATCAATAAATCAATAGTGATGCTCAGGACACTGGGAGAAGAACGGGGGAGATGCCGGTTTGCGTTGGCGCACCATATATGTTTGAAGGTTGTTATGGTAAGGAAATGCAGAGCTTGGTAGATCACTCCACATACGTGTCGTTCGGCTTATAAACGCATCCCTACATTTAACAGTACGTCTGAAGTTGGGCTTGAGGGTAAATTCATATGTATGCGAAACATAAAATATGGAAATACACGAAACTACGATGGGACTGTGGAGATCAGGTTGGATGGCTAATGAAAAGATCTTTTTTAATAATTCACGTTTATTACTTAAAACTAACAAAATAGGGATTCGAATGAAACGGCTGAGGAGGCGACCGATCGATTTGGATGTTAGACGTACTCTGATACATTAAACTTAATAGTAACTGACATATCGTACAGTAGTAAGTTGTACAGTAATTATATATGTAATAGAGATGTGATAATGCAAGTAAATGCCTAATACAATAGTGGTTAATGCTTAGTATTTAGTACAAAGTATGTAGTACACTGTAAGAATAAATGAATCGCCACAGGACTTTGAAGTTTACAATGTACCCTATCTAGAATGTGCAGAAAAGTCTTAAGTGTACCAAACCAGATGTGGGCGTTATATTCCAGCTTTCGGTGGATGAATTCCTTATAGATCGAGGCCACATTAGATGAGGTAAAGTACTTTTTGGACCGCTTGCAGCATTTTTGGCGACGTAGAATATGTGATCGTTTCATCGAAGATAATTACGAGTATTGATGCACATACCGAAATTGGCAAGTCCTTCAGATTCAGCGATCCAAATACCGTTAACGGATAATGGCTGAGGGTCTTGATGTCGCTTGAGAGATAGAAGACAGCATTGCGTTTTGGATGTTCCATTCTATTGGTTGAGCCCCATTTGATTATGCTCTCCAAGTTGGAATATAATCTGTTTAACATACATTTACGCTCCTCTTCTTCAGCCAAAGAGCAGAGACGTGAGTAAGGGAACGAATATGAAAAACTGAAAATACTATCATCAGCGAAGAAATAGATTGGATGAGAATTTGGAGAAATGTGATTACTTATGAAAATGAGAAATAGACTCGGAGACAGAACGGATCTCTGGGGAACGCCAGCTTTTACAATATATCGTCGTTCCAAACACGAAGTGGCGTATGTTCAAAATCTTAACTTTACAGTAGAGCCAAACTCAAAAACATATAAAATCATTTACGTCAAAACTAAAAGTATTAATAAAATTAAAAAGGTTTGAGATACAGATATGCCACTTCGTGTGATGATAAATAACGATCGGTAGATAATATACACCAAATACTTCAAAATGTCAATTTTTGCAGATACGCTACTTCGTGTTTGGAACGACGATATAATATAAATTTGGTACAACAGCTCATTAACTGCCTAAGCCAAGCTTCTCGCAACTACTCGTGTTGTGTCCATAATAGTTTTCATACGAATGGAAGGACCTGCAGTTTTGTGCCGTATTCGAAGGGCATTTTATGTTTTTGAGAAGCTTTCTCGTGACAACAAATACTTTCGAATGTTTGTCAAACGTTCACGAGAGGTGAGACAGTAAAAAACTTGTTGGTGTTTCCTGGTATTTAAACATAGAACCTCACGAGCAGTAGTTCGATACACTAAACACTGCTACTCGGCACCGTAACACCAGTATTTAGAGCACAAAAAGATCGAACTTGGTGTTTGAGTACAATAGGCATTTAAAATGTCTTTAGCATATCGACCCAGAGCACATAATAAGGAGCAAGATAGTGACAAAGAACTTTAGCCCGCTTCATTGGAGTCACCAAATTTACGATTCCCAACATAGTGTTGCACCAGTTCTTCCATATTTAAAAAGATTTCCACCTTTCTGTTAAGAAAAAATCGTTTAATTTGTCATAGCTATCAGTTCTTTCTCAAAACTGTTTACAATTTTACTCCAAGCATCAACATTTCATAGTCCTTACGAAAATGATTAAAACTAAGCTTCATCCCAACGCAATTGAGCTAAACGACTAACCCATCTTTGACGACAAACGAGGCAAACCCCACCCTTCCTTGTCTCACATTCCGGTACAATTATAAAGTTTTCCATCTACCTGATACATTATCAATGTTTCCATAGATATTCTATCTCTCAGTATGGACAAACATGCTTCAAACTACCACCAACGACATACCAACACGAATGACACTCGAAAAAAAAAAAAGTTATAAAAAAATAATCATTACGCGAATCAATTCACTATTTATAGTCAAAGATATGAACGATGCCACAGTACGGATATACAATTGTCCCAATCAGAGAGAAAAGATTTTTATTTCATGCGTACTAGCATCTATCAGACACAAACCCATTGTATGTACAACACGCATCGTTCGTTGTATACATGAACCATGCGTCGCGTCGCGTCTCTGCCAACAGGAGCAATTGAACGCAAAGAATAAAATAAAATATAAATCCACATCTATTTCAATAAAAAGCAGCAATGCGAGTAATAAATGAGGGAAAGATATCAAAATGGATAAATTGATAAACTTAATTGTAGTATAGTTAAGGATTTATGGAGGGAGTTTTTGCTCTCTCTCTCTCTCTCGAAAACCCGCTGCTGTCTTTCCGCCGCTCGCCGTTTCTTCGTTGTTAGACTGGCTATAGATACATTGGCGCTTTTGGGTCGTCCGGCAGATGGAGGAGGCGGATCTTTTTCCACACCAGACATAATAGAAGTAAGAACAAAAAAAAAAAAAAAAAAACAGAATTCAAGTCCAAGTCCAAGTTGAAGATGGAATTTTTCTTGCACTTGTTCTTGGGTATCTTTGTTGCTTTTCTTCTATTTTTTTATTTTTATTTGTAGTTCTTGTTAGGTCATTGATTTCATCTGTTTGTTACTTTTAGTTAGTTTTATACCTGTCCATCTCTTTTGTAGTACCACTTGGTTATTTATTTTACCCGCGTGGTGACGGGCTCTAGAGCATGCAATAACAAAGGAAGGGGGGTCTCTCTTCTATTGAAGTGAGAGATGAAGATTACGAAACGAAGCAGAAGTGAAGATAAAATAAATATAAAAAGGACGATCAAGAGAAAGAGTTGAAAATAAATTGTTACATGTAGTTGTTTGATGGAATAACCTTTTATAGGTGCAGTAATATTGGTTATTACTTCCACTCGGTTCGAATTTGATATCTTCATTATTGAATGGAGGAGTGAAACATCGGCGGCGCGGCGATGAGCAGGCAAGCGCGTCAGAAGAAGTTCACTATGACAGCGCAATGGTATGAAATGTAAATTAGTGCTGCATTCTGTTTGTAGTTTAGTATTGTAGGTGGGTGTTGGTACTTTGCGCGGCATGGTATGGATGTTGATTTGATTTAAATGATTGTAATTACTGGGATAGAGAGTTGTTTTTTTTTTCCATTTTGAGCGGTAAGTGTGCGAAGGTAGGCCTTATTTGATTCTTCCTTTTTCTAGAGTAGAAGTTGGTATGGTTTTTGCTTATGAAGCATATACAAACTCAGGCGCTTGGGAGGGAAACGATGAAAGAAAAGGCTCCTTTGCGTTTAATAAACGCCACGCTAGTTGAAGTAAGAGTAAAAACAGAAATAACGACTTTGAATAGATGAAATGCTAAACAGCATAATAATCAACTCAGAACTAGGTGAGAGTATTATTAAGAAAACAGTTACAAAAGGAATACCGCAATGAGAAGTAATCTCCCGCTCTGGCTCATTGTCGTTAAAAAAATTCGGAAGTTTTTTGAAACAAAAGGAATTAAAATAATTGCATATGCAGAGGACATAGTAATCATGGTTAGTGCGAGACATCTACCTACCATAAGCAACCTCATGGAATTTACACTAATAGAATAACCCTCCTGGGTAAGTCTAAGCATAAATCCGGCTAAAACCGAACAGGCTTCACTAAAAGAAGGAAAATAGTTGAATTTAATTCTCCTAAACCGGATGAAATTCGTCCGAAACTCTTCCCAACGGCTTAATATATCCCGGAACCATCCTTGATTTGAAGCTTACTTGGAAGAAGAACACAGAAGACACTTTACACATTCTATGCGTGCAAGAAATCCTTTAGTAAACAATGGAGCCTGCGTCCGTCCATTATTAAATGGATGTACGAGTATACAGCGATCGTTAGACCCGTCCTTACCTACTGAATTATTGTATAGTAGAATATAACAGACAAAACCAGCTATATCAAAATACTCACAAAGGTACAAGGATAAGCATGCATAAGGTTAGCAGGAGCACAAAGATCGACAGCACAAGTGGGTCGAGAGTTGATGCTAAATCTCCCTCCCCTAGATGAGTACATACGATGCACAGCTTCCAAAAGTGCGATTCGTTTCAAACAATCGGGCACATGGAACCAAGCTTCTGCGGACGTGAATCTATACTCAACAGGTAAAGAATAACCAATCTCGACAGAACAACAGATTATCTCATACCCAACAGAGATTTCGACAAGAACTACACCACTTTTATTCCCGAAAGACAAGAATATGACTCCAACACATTTATTAGTGAACAGCATATTCAACTCTACACTGATGGGTCTAAAATGGATATCGGAACTGGCTCTAGCGTTTTGTGTGAGTCACTTAAGATCAACGACTCATATGAACTCCCGAATGACTGCAGCATCTTTCAAGCTAAGGTCTACGCCATTGATAGGGCTTCATAGACTATACATAGTAAGAGACTTAGTCTTTCCAAGATTACAATTTTCGTGGATAGTCAAGCTGCAATCAAAGCACTAGGCAGCGAGGAAGTTAGATCAAAAACAGTTTTCAGATGCCGCAATACGTTGAACAGAATATGCAACACCCATGACGTAACTCTCTGCTGGGTTCCTGGACATAGAAACACAGAAGGAAACGAGATAGCATATGAACTAGCTTAAAAGGGGGTTTCAACATACTTGGATATCAGAAGAAGCCCCCCAAAAAAAAATAGACCTAAAAGCAAAAGAACTGATTAGCTCCACATGGTCCGCCAGAAGCGACTGAGTTATACCTCGCAGCTTATAGCCGACACTGTATGAAAACAGAACCAAAAGCCTTTGGCGATTAACAAAAAGGAAATTCGTATCTTGATGGGTGCACTAACAGGACACTATGCGGTAGGGGAAATGGCTGCTAGACTAGGCAGGATGAAAGGATATGAAAGGAACACTTCTGCAGACTGCTAAACGGCGATGATGACCAATATTTCGCTACGCAGAATGAGGCATTCAGCAGTGACAATGATAGTCAAGATTAACGTCAACCCGATCAGAATGAAGTGAGGATAGCGATATCTAAATTTAACTCTAACAAAGCTGCTGGGGCTGACGACCTTGCCGCGAACGTGTCAATGTAAGAGGAGACGAGATGGTAGCCAAAATGCACCAGCTCATCTGGAAAATTTAGTCGGACGAAAGTATGCCCGATGAAAAGAACCTCAGCATCATTTGGCTGATCCCGATGAGAGGAGAACCTCTGAAATGCACTAACTACAGAGGTATAAGACTCCTCAACACCTGTTGCGAGTAAGGGTAGGACCACGGAGGCAACTTCGGTGCAGGTGAGGAGGGCGGCGGCATGCTAGCGGTTCCTTCTATGAGAGAGAGCTGGGCAGGAACAGAGAGGGTGAGGAATAGTTTCCTCCTCGTCTTCATCCATGCAGCTTCTACAAAAGTCGTTCGCAAAAACGCCTTGCCTTGTGGCATGCTTGCCTTTTAGACAGTGTCCAGTGATGACACCTATTACAGCGCCGATATGCAATCTGTTGAGAGAAATCAAAAACTTAGAACATTTTAGATCTAGCTTCGGCCAAATTTGTTTTGTCGCTAGACATGTGGATCCACTTGTCCACCTAAGGTTCGTACTCTCGATAGCATCCAGCTTAAATTTAAGTTTACAAGTAGCGATTGGTATACCTAAGGAGCCTTTGTCCGGCAGGATGGGTATAGTTGTTCCTATTCTGCCCAGTTCATCAGCCTTACAATTCCCTGCAATGTCCCTATGCCCCGGCACCCAACACAGGTGAATATTGAACTGCTCAGCCATCTCCACGAGAGACGAGCGGCAGTCTAGAGCTACTAAGGAATTTATAGAGGTCGATTCCAAGGATTTTATTGTTGCTTGGCTGTCTGAAAAGATGCGGATATTTTTAGCAGATATCACGTTTTTCTTAAGCCAAGATAAGACTTCTTTGATCGACAAAATTTCCGCCTGGAACACGCTACAATGATTTGGAAGACGGAAGGAGAGCTTAAGATTAAGCCTGTCAGAGAAAACACCTCCACCAACTCCATCCTTGCATTTTGAGCCGTCAGTGTAGAAGTGGATCGACCCATCTTCTAAGAATGTGTCATCATTCCAGAGTGGTCTGGGGGGGATGGTGACGAGGAAGTTCTTGTCAAAATTTAGACGTGGGATGGTGTAGTCCGTGTTTTCGGGAGAGATTTGCATTTATTCAAAATGGAAGCGTGGCCGAATTCTTTTCTTGATCACTGTTGGGTAGCTTCGGCTGTATTCGCTGCCATTTGCTTACTAAATATATCGAGGGGCATCAGATAAAACAAAAAGTCCAGTGCCGCAGAGGGGGTTGTACGTAGTGCTCCGCCTATATACAGACAAGCTGTGCGCTGGACCTTACTTAGATAATCGCGATTTATAGCTTTTTCTAAGGCCGTCCACCAGACAATGACCCCGTATGTGAGTTTCGGTCTAATGACGGAGATGTAGAGCCAGTAAGTGATTCCGGGTTGTAAACCCCATCTATTTCCAATAGCTTTTTTGCAAGAGAAAAGTGCTACTGTAGCTTTCTTTACTCTTTCTTGAATATTAGGTTTCCAGCTTAATTTCTTATCCAGGATGAGACACAAATATTTTGCTGTGTCAGAGAAAGTTAAGCTGATACCGTTTAGAGAAGGAGGGTCGACTAGCGGAATTTTATACTTCCTGGAGAAGAGTACAAGTTCAGTTTTGTGGGTGCTTACACCCAAACCACACCGAACCTCCCATCGAGTGGGCTTGTTTAAAGCATTTTGTAGGAATTCTTTTAGAGTATTTAAGTGCTTTCCTGAGACGGCCAAAGCAACATCATCTGCATAAGCGATTGCCGTGCATCACTCGCCTTCCATGATTATCACTAGCTCATTGATCACCAAATTCCACAAATGGGGGAAGAGAACACGACCTTGTGGAGTGCCTCTGCTGACAGACCTTCCGGCAGACGTCCCACCCAGCTTAGAGTTGATAATCCGGCTATTAAGCAGTAGATTAATCAGTTCGCAAAGTGAGCTGTCGACCTTCAGATCTGATAGTGCATCTGCTATCGCTGAAACATTGACATTGTTGAAAGTGCCTTCTATATACAGAAAAGCAACCCTTGTATACTCCTTATGAAACAGGGAGTATTCTATTTTACGCACCAGTGAGTGTAATGCCGAGGCTTGCACCTGCATACATCGGTTAACAAGCAAACACACTACACACTGCACCATTTCCACCCAAACAAGAAACATACTTTGGAATAGAAATAATCCAAGCCGGTGCAATTTTCCTCAAGCTGTCGTGAATTTAAGACGCATTTCTTCCTACACAGCTTTTCGATGGTGACTTGGATTAATCTTAGTTTAAAATTCATGTAAATTTATTAAGTCTCACGCAAAATAGTATAGGTAATCATTAAAGGAGCATTATAGGTAGCAAAAAGGGAATACTTATTATCTTGTAATCCTTATGATATTGGCACTTTTATGACAGATGCACCATAAATCTAACAAGCTACCTGCGCTCAATGGCATCCTTTTGTTAATAATGATTCGTCGATCTATTTCATTTTTTGGTGCATTTCATTACATCTTTGTAATTCACACTCAGTTTCAGACTCAATCTGCAGAAGTACAGCTTGCTAATTACGTGCAAATCAGTTCCCTTCCACAGGGCTCACTGTACATTAACAGGTAGTGAACGTCCTTTATTGGAATAGCACTACCTGCAAAAACTTGGATCGTCTCTATCAACAAAACAATTGCCAGAGGATCATAAATAACGAACGCATAATTTGTAAATATAATTCGTTCTTGAACTCTGGCTACGTAACCAACGCATGTAAATGAAACTGTGATATCCGTTTGACGGTTGGGACGGGCGTTTTCGCTGTCCCACATAAAATACTAAATACTTATAGTTCTTCTCTTAATAAATACTTCTTTTTTGATTTTCTGAAAGTAGGCTAGTAAGTACAATACTTTGCTTAATAGCAAAAACCTAGTATGTCCTCTAGGTCTAAAGTAAAGTAGTGTTCCTTCTGGGGTTGGATTGAAAATTTGAATTTCGAATTATGACCCCACAGACTGCAGATATAAAGTTTGGCGAAAATCCGTTCGGTTGTTTAGGCTGTAGTGAGCTATGTATACAGACAGATGGAAGGCCAGAAACTGTGGACCCCTTTTTTTTTAAATCGGTTCTTATATAAGGAGGGAAGTCCTATTTTTGTCCTCCCAGCTCCAATCTGTGTAGAGCAAAATGGACTAATCAATGCTGAATAGCTTCAATCCATTGAATATGGACGTGTTCCTCCGCAGGATCTTCTATATACGTTTATATGTAATTTACAGCAGACATACAAAAATAAACCGAAAGAGCCATTCAGCTTTGCTGATCTATTGAAATATATGGTATACGATCTAACTCACAGTCGGTACTGAGAATTTGGAAAAAGTACTTCTGCAGACTGCATAACGGCGACAAAAAACAACATCCCGCTATCAGGCAGAATGAACCATTCAACATAGACGATGATAGTCAATATTTTCGTCCACCTGACCAAAACGAAATAAGGATAGCAATATCCGAGCTGAAACCCAACAAGGCTGCTGGACCTGACGGCTTACCGTCTTACTTTTCAAGGCAGCTGGTGATGAATTGGTAGAGTGCATACATCAACTCATCTCAAAGATTTGGTCAGACAAGTGTATGCCTGATGAATGGAATCTCAGCATCGTTTGCCCGATCCACAAGAAAGGAGACCCCATTAACTGCGCCAATTATAGAGGCATCAGTCTCCTCAACATCGCATACAAGATCTTTTCTGCGATATTGTGTGAACGCCTGAAACCTTTTATCAACAGCCTGATCGGACCATAGCAGTGCGATTTCAGACCAGGAAAGTCCACCATTAATCGAATCTTCACACCCCGTCAGATCATAGAGAAAACCCAAGAAGTCTAAAACGATACTCATCATCTCCTTATCGACTTCAAGGCCGCCTATGGCGGCATTTATAGAGAGGAGCTTTGACATCCCTGCCAAACTTGTTCGTCTGTGCAGGATGACCATAGAGAACACTCGCTGCTCTATCAACCTCGCCGAGACCTTTGACGTCAAAAAAGGTTTTAGACAAGGTGACGTGCTGTCATGTAACTTCTTTAATATTGTACTTCATCGGATTGTGCGGAACTCACAAGCCAACACCGGAGCACGATCTATCAAAAGTCTGTACAACTGCTTGCATACGCCGACGATATTGACATTATTGGAAGAACTCAGCGGGCTGTAACCGATGCGTTTGTAAGCATTGAGGCGGAAGCGGCCAAAATGAGTTTAGCGATAAGCGAGGGCAAAACCATATACTTGGCTGTCAACAAGAAGGGACAGCCAACACCTGCGAATTGGATAGAACGTCACAGTGGGCAGCTATAACTTCCAGGTAGTAAGGGACATTGTCTACCTTTGCTCTGCTATAAACTCCAAGAACAACCTCAGCTCAGAAATCAAGCGAAGAAAGCTTTTGCCAATCGCTGTTGTTTTGGGCTTATAAGGCAATTTAACAGTAAAGCCCTATTTCGAACAACTAAGGAGACTCTGTATAAGACTCTGATCATCCCAGTCCTGCCTTACGGCGCTGAAACATGGACTTAATTAAAACAGGATGAAGATATTCTTGGTCGCTTCGAGAGAAAAATTCTTCGTAAGATATTCGGTCCCATTTGCGTTGACGCGTTTTGGATGAGAAGATTCAATAGCGAACTATACGAGCTGTGTATGGACGTCTGTGATAGCTAGGACATGTAGAGCGAATGGACACTAACGCTCCGGCCCGCAGAGTCTTCGAATCTAACACCGAGGAACGACGCAGTAGTGAACATCCTCGCCGTAGGTGGCGCGCACAAGTTCAAGGGGACCTCGACCACTGGAGGCAATTAGCTAAAGACCGAGCTTAATGGAAAGGCTTGTTGGTTGAGGCCCAGGTTCCCTCCGAACTGTAGCGCCACCTAAGTAAGTAAGTAAGTAAGTAAGGTCACAGGCAAATAGTCTTTTGTTAGACCCTACAAAATCCAAGCGCTTAGTTGTCTCAAGGTATCCATTGGACCTTTCCTATTTTCCTCCTACAATCTAAGACAAAGCTCCTATTAAATGTGGAATGATTTTTAACTGCAACCTGATCTGGGATAACCATATCAACGCCGCGATCGGAAAGACTCATGGTACTTAGAACTTCGTGGGTAACTCAATCCTTTACTCCCGTTATTATAATTAGTATTATGGTCGTAAAACCTTGGTCATACCAACACTAATTTGTGGGTGCGAAATTTTTGGAAAGTGTAGCTTTGCCAGTAAAAGAAGACTATGAGTCACCTTTAGCATTGCTATTAAGTTCGTTTTTGGACTACGAAGGTAGGATCATGTGTCGATCTTTTCCAGACGCATTTTCGACATGACATTTGATAGCTCTACACCCTTCTACAGTTTCGCACCGTAACTTTGCTATCACACATCCTGGGCTCACGACAACCCTCGTAGCATCAGTTTTTTATTAATGCTATTTGTATTGAAAACGCAGCAAGGTTTAAAAATGAATTAATTATCTACCTCTATCATAGGCTCAATCATGAGCATATGATTGAGTTAGAATATATAGTATCTTTCCGGTGGAATTCCTTTCATGAACAGGAAGTTATGCAAGTCCAATTTCAACTTCATAGAAATTGCGACAAACAGGATACTGTGAATATTAGATCTTTCAAGTAGTAGTCCACCTACAACGTGACCCACTTAGGTTAGGTTAGGTTATGTTACTTTAAAGGGGTGACTCATTTACTCAACGTGATTATTAACGGTGATTTGCAGTCCGTAATTGATGCTGAGAATTCGCAAGGAGTATTTCTGCAGGCTATCAAATGACGGGCGGTGATAATCAACGCTGGTAGGCAGAACGAACCATTAAGCATTAAAAAGAGAATACTGTTACCCCAACCACAATGACACGAGGAAAGCCATGCCTTAGCTTTAATCCAAGAAAGCCATTAGAGCTGGCGGCCTAGTTGCTGAACAAAAAAGGATCGTACAAAACTCTCAGGCAAATATTCGAGGTTCAATTTTCCCAAAATCTGTGCAACTACTTTATGAGTATTGCAAGGGAAGTGGCAAGGCTGAATTCAGTGGTACTTGAGGTAAGACACAATACATACTGCCATCAAGAAGAGACAGACGACTCCAGATTCTTGGACAGAATGTTACAATCGGCAGCTATAAAGTAGTAAAAGAGTCCCTTTACCTAGATCCGTTTGTATAAACAGGGATTGAACTATACGCTTCAGCGACGGACTATATGGGTTATACAGTGACATCGACCTAGTCAAAAAGAATGGCATTCAGTATCTAAGATAGTAAGAACACATTCAGAATATGGATACCAGAACATCAGCCCGAAGAGTCTTCGAACCCAATCCAAAAAAGGGACAACGCAGTAGAAGAAGATCTCGCCTTAGCTGGCGCGAGAAATTGAAAAGGGATCTCAGCCAACGTGGTGTTCGAAACTGGAGCCAGCTGGCCAAATAGCAACCCAACTGGAGATGTCTCTCAGTTGAGACCCAGGGCCAAGCCAATTTATAGCTACATATACTACTTGCGGACTAAATAGTGTAAGTTATAGGGCGTTAAGAAACTCAGATCAGAAATGACAATATTTAAAGCAATGATGGAGTAGTCTTACCATTTTAACTTAGGTTCTCCTTATCTATTTTTGTAGCTATATTAATAGCCGTATTTTATTATCACTCATGATCCATATGGATCATTGGTTTCTATGAAATACAACAACAATACGAGATCTTGCTTTCTATCAGGATCAATTTCGTGATCTAGATTTTTTTTTTTTATTCCTCGGTAGGTTACACAACCACACTACAAGACAGAACCAAAATAATTTCGTTGATCCAGATCCGGATCGTTTTATTTTCGTCGTGTGATCTATATGGATCTTGGGTAATAATAAAATACGGCTAATATTGTAGCTTTTATCTCTAGTCTAAACTTATCACTAATTAATAAGATATTATACCTTAAAGTGTGTAGGTATTACAAAATATTAATAAATGAAAATGTCCTTGTTACAGATAAATCTACCAATAAATGCAAAAGCCAAACCCGGATGTATTGACTACAGATCTGCATGTGCTCAAAAGATACGTTAAACGCCCCTTCAAGGCATGTTGATTGCATCTAAAGCTTCAGTTTCCTGTAACCGCTTAAGATTCTCTTAATCGCAAATGCTTATGTAATATCTACTTACAACAAATCGATTGGAAAGTCAATGTGTGCATACCTGAAAGATACAGAAAAAAAAATTTCAATTAACACAAATTTCTTTAAATCAAAAATATAAATTAAAATTAAATTATCAAAGATAGTCCACAGATTGAAAGGTATCTGAAAGCGCAATCCCATCGCATTTATAAGTCAACTCCAAGCAATTATATTTCCTTTCACCCCACGTCGAATCGAAATAAAATCCAATTTTCCCCCCAATTTAATTGCATTGTACAAAAACACTTTCGCGAGTTCATCATAAAAACGTAACCTTTACACAGCCGCCTCGGAGTGGGATAGAATAAACTAGAGATACAATGAGATACCATGCACAATTTATGAGTAAAAATATTTGTCTGACCCGAAAAAGATGATCTCAATTCAACCTCTAATCATGGTGAAAACTGAAAACTCACCGATGTCAGGCAATCTTTTGGTATTCAGCAGCAGAAACTCGTCCAAAAATTATCTAGATACAAAAACCAAACTATAGCCTTAGGCCATATATCACGCATTTAATGTGGCGTGGATTCAAATCTCGATATGGCGAAAGTATTTGCACAGATAAAAGTCAGAAACCCCCACTGCAGTAATTACACCTCGGGGAGACTTTTGTACTTTTGACACTTTGGCCTCTCGGAGAAGAAGAAATCCCAACCCGTCTCGTAGACTCATTAAGATCTGGCTGCACTGGCCTGTTTGGCAATTACCTTTCATTTTTCTGTGTGGCTCTGTGCTCATCTCGAAGACGAAGTGAAGCTAGAAAGTGAAAAATTGGAGAAAATTTCAATTACAATCTTCCAGACCCGTAGGACGGATGTGTGTAAGCTTTACAATCAGTTGCAGGTAAAGTGTTTCCCTTTTTTTTGGAGGTTTCGTTCCCTATGGGAAAAATGGAACCTGCTTAACCTGCGCGAACAAATCAAAGCAGATACATCCCATATCCCATAGATAAAAATATAAGAGATATACTCAGCAACCGCTCTCAGCGTTTGTAACAGTAAGGATAATTTATTGCTACGCAAATTGGATAAATCTAAGCACAGTAGGTAATGTGAGATGTCAGCCATTTATGGTCTGGCGGTAGATATGTGCGCTCAATCGAGGATACTGCTGATGGTGGTAGTGGTGATGTTATTATCTCCAGAGACCGGACTGGTTCATTGTTTTCTTTATTTTCCTGAAGAAAAGTGCTTTGGCTTATTCCATTGAAGGAATTTCCATTGATAGTCGAGTCCGCGCACAGACTCATATGAACAAAACCCAAAGTAAGGCTAAAGAGGTGAGGATTTGTTTTGACCTCGATTTGGTTAGAATGGAAATTCCTTTTAGCAGTTTTCAAAGAGTCAATGATAGATGTACGCATATGCTGGAGGTGATATTCTGTGGTGGCGGCAGGAGTTTCGATGGAACCCACTTCTTTTGGGATGTGCGAATATGGAAACTTATAGTTAAGGGTTCAAAGATATATGACTTTTTCGATGCCCAGGTAACGGAGCAAATCGAATGGAAATGGGCAATTTGTTTCACCAAGTTTCTTTTGAGATGCTTCGAGGGCAATAGGTTTTCGATGGAAATAGCTGGAGATGATTTAAGGGTAATGCGATTGGCATAGATCAAGAAACACAAAACAAGTCTATGGTGGAAGGCGTGGAAAGGATCCCGTGATAAATATCATAAATAAACAAGCAAGGTACCAGCTACTAGGTTCGTGAGAATTTGAAGTCGAAACGCGAGTGCTAACCACCAACTTCTTACCTCTGACATGGTGGATATTCTCTTAAAGAGTTGAAGTCAGAAACACATGGTGCAGCTTCTGAGCGAAAACCAACATATGAACACATAAAAGCAGTACTTAGGGTCTTTTCAAGGATTTCATTAAGAATTAAAAAAAGTCTCTGTTGATTTATAAGGCCTGGGATAGGGTAGAGGGAAAGGGGAAGTTTCGTTCTGCACGTTTGCTATCATGTGTGCTATTGATATACATAGGTACAGAAGCCAAAAGAGTACAAAATATAAATTCTCACAATCAACTCCCACATCTGGAATAAAGAAGCCAAGAAAGGGAGCACCTACTAGAATTCATTCTGAAATCCAACTCATATTCATTTTGAATCTAGAGCGTGGTAGCCAGAAACTGGGTTATTCTTTTTTTTTGACCATATCTGGTGAGGTTTCTAGGTTGCCATTAAATGCCAATTATAAGCCAACGACATAATCATTATTGCAAAAGTAAAATTCGAAGAAATGGTTTGCGAAGTTATTCACACAGAAATGATATGCAACAGTAGGTCTGAGAGTGAGCTCAACTAAAACCATTGTGGTACACTTCACAAAGAAAAGATAGCTTAAGCGTATGCAATGTATCTTATTGGAAGGTATTAGAGTCGACCCACAAAAATAGGCGGGTATCTGAGTATAACACAAGATAGCAAACTCCTCTGGAAAAAATATGTAGAAACTGTAGTAATCACAGCCACTAGAGCACTTATGGTGAGTAGGAACATCTCAGGTTAAACCTCGGGGCGCAGCCTAGCCTCAGTGAGGTAGTTGTACATGGTGATAATCAGACCCATCATTAAGTATGATGCAGTAGAATTGATCAACAGAACAAGACTAAACAGGACGAGAATATCCCTAGACAAAATGCAAAGAGTAGCCTGTATCTGTATTACAGGCGCCATGAGAACTTGTCCCACACCAGTACTGGAGGTAATTGTAGGACTACCTCTGCTACACATACCTGTAAAGCAAGAAAGAATCGCAAAGAAGAGCATATTAAGAATGACCAAAGAAAGCGTCAGGAAACGAAAATGCTTCGTTAACAAAGAGCGAGAGACCCCATTCAAATCGGTGAAGCTTCTAAACTGGGAGCAAATGGTGAAGAAATACTGCTTTCAGAGGAAGTTTTACTCAAAGCTGAGCAATAAAAGCGATTGAAGCAATGAGCCCGATAAGAACCATTTCAAACAACATACTTTTAAATGGTACACGGATGGATCGAAAACATCTTAAGACACTGGAACAGCTATGTTCGGGCCTAGGACCAGATAATCAAAGTCTTTAGAAACTTTCCGCAGTATATTCCAAGCACAGGTTCACGCGATCGAAAGATGTACGCAATTCAACCTCGACAGGAAATATCGAGGGCAGGAACATCGCAATACTGTCAAATAGCCAAGCCGCAATCAAGGCACTAAGCTTACACGAGATCAGATTCAAACTGGCATGAGTGTGCCTCACCAAGATCAACAAACAGGGACAGGGTTTGTGTTGTAAGCATTTTTTTGGTTTCTGCTTAACTTTTTCTGTACCTCGCTTTAGAGGGCTTACACTTGTATCGATCAGGGACAGGGTAACAAAGTAACTCTTTACTGGGTACCAGGACATGTAAGAGTGCAGGAGAGCTAAGAAGCTAATTCACCAACAAGAAACAGCTCAGACCTTCCGTTCCTTGGACCAAAATCTTTCCGTAGGATAGGAACACACGAAATAAGGGAAGAACTGAGGAAAAAAGCAGAGAAGACATGGATCAAGCATTAAGTTGAATTGATCTCGCTGAAACACTAGCATACCTACTTATGGAAAGCGAAGCACTAATCCACAAAAGAAGACATCATCTAGATGCCTATCTGCTATCAGAGACGGATTTACCTCGCTGGATCCACTTCAGATACTACGGTTCATCAAAGTAGCTGCACTAGAGAACTAGTTTGGGGACACAATAGATCTACTGAAGGTCGTAGTACACATACACCTCACAAAGAATACATCTATATCTACTTGATCGATTACAAAATGGAATTGTATCTTGCTCGAAACCAACAGAACGAGATACTCCAGATGACACTTATGAACAATATGAAGCTACTTACGAAAATCAGTCCTAAAGCCGTTCATTTGGAACATTTTACGAGTAGAGTCCTCTTCATTAAAATAGTAGCTCACAGCCACCGAACGACTAGTGGGAGAACTTTGCTTCTACCATCTAAGGGTGGAAAAGCAATATGATGCTGTGACTTTGGTGTGGGCTGAAGTGTTACTACAGCAAGAGAGAATTTTTTTTTTTATCAGAATAAGGATAATTCCACAATGAACTGACTCACATACATGATCCAAAAGTCCGCACATTCATTTTGAACTTATAGCACTCGTGAGGGTGCATACGTCTGTATACGAAAATATAGCACGTGATGTAGTGAAATATGCAGAACGAAGCCCTCCATTATTCAGGGCCTTGGGATAAGAAGCTATGCTGAGTCCTCTTAGGCTGCTCAAGATTTCTGACCTTAAAACTGGGTGAATGTCGGTACCTTAGTTTTAGTGGTAAACAGCATCATTTCAGTCTTCTCCGGATTTACTCCGAGGCCACAGCTCGTAGCCCATGAGTGTACCTTATCCAGAGCCCTCTCCATGAGTTGACTTATCGTGGAGAGGAACTTTCCTGATACTAGTATAACCACATCATTCGCGTACGCAACCACCTTAAAACCCTCCCTATCAAGTCGCACCAAGATTTTATTAATCGCCATTAACCAGAGCAGGGGGAGATGACTCCACCTTGTGGAGTTCCTCTGTTTACCGTCTTAGTTGTACTACTGTTGCCTAGTGTTGCATGGATTGTAAGAGTCCTGAGCATAGAAACTATCTATTGGCTAATAAAGCCTTCTACACCTAACTCGGTGAGAGATTCCTGGATACATTCAGTGAAAATGTTGTTGAAGGCTCCTTCTATATCAAAAAATTTGACGAGAGTATATTCTTTGTAGTGAAGAGTTTTTTCCACTGTACGCACGACCTCATGAAGAGCAGTTTCTGTGGACCGCCCCTTGAGATACGCATGCTAGGATTTCGACAGTGGAGGACTCAGGTTATCGCGGATATGGAAGTCTAGGATACGTTCTAAAGTTTTCAAAACAAAGGAGGACAGGCTTATGGGTCTAAAATTCTTCGCGGATTCATGTCCTCGCCGGCCCACCTTAGGGATGAAAACCACTTTGACACGTCTCCAGGTTTGGGGAACATGGTTTAGGTTTAAGCAACTCCTATAAATCGCTAATAGCCAGGGAATTGCTATGTCTTGCAATTTCTGCAACATAATAGGCATGATGCTGTCAGGGCCAGGTGACTTATAGGGAGAGAAGCTATTTATAGTCGAGGAGGCTTTATCCTCCGTAATAATCGTTGTGATGCTATCCCAAGCTGCCAGTGGCATACAGGTGGAACTAGCTTGTACTACTCTAATCTCACTGCAGCCTGGGGAGTGAGTACTCATTAGGAGTTCCAGAGATGCCGCAGAAGAATCTGTCCAGCTTCCATTCGTCTTTTTAAGAAAAGACCGGTTGCTATGCCCTTTGGACAAAATTTTGCTAAGCCTTGCGGATTCTTTGAGGGACTTGATAGACTGGCAGTAATCTTTCCAGCCCTGTTTCTTGGCCATTCTGCTGGACTCCTTATATATTTTTAGGCAGTCCTTGTAGGGCTTGTGATTGTAGCAGATATTAAAGGTCGCTCTGGTCATCTTCTTAAGCTTTGATAGATCTTCATTCCACCATGTTGGGACTTTCTTTTTACCAAAACTGATTGGACACGAGACTTCAAAGGCAACGTTAATTGCTTTCTCAAAGATTTCAAACTTTGAATCCAGTTCCGTGGTCGAATCGCTTTTATACGTTGATGTGCTACCCAGTTTTGACTTACTATACGATTAAACTTTGTCCGGTTTATGCGTTTTGGGTTTCTATATGGTTTAGGCGTCTCAATCTCGAGACAGATGTTGAAGAGTATCCAGTTATGATCAGAAAAAGATTGTAAATCGGACACTCTCCAGTTTTCAAGCCTGATGGTTTCGTTGTTAGATACTAGAATAATGTCAATAACCGCCTCCCACCCATTGAAGTTATCCGTACTCGGAAAAACAAAAGTTGGAGAATTTCCAGTATTGCAAATTGATAGGTTATTGGTAATGATGAAATCGAAAAAAGACTCATCTCTGTCATTTGTCTCCGCGCTACCCCAAAGCGTATGTCTGGCATTGGCGTCGCATTCCATCAAGAGGTTGGCCTTACTTGTGTTAATGGTTGATGTTAGGTATTGGACTTCCTCCGGTGGGGCTTGCCGATCCCGGTCCATATAAATAGATGCAACGAAAAAGCCCTCACCGTTTGCAGTTTCCAGTTTAACCCCCGTTAAATCGGCAGAGCTAAGTTTAGAACATAGAAAAGCTTTTATATGCTTCTTAGCTAAAATGCAAGTTCTAGGCTTACCAGCCACCCACTAGTCGGACCTGAACCTTATTTTAGAGTTACTCGGAGTAACACAAACCTCAAAATAAAACATTGGAGAGTGGAGCGTCATGCAAAGTACTGGGCCAAATTTAAAGGCCTAAGACAAGCAAAATACGTAGTTCATCAAACTCAACCGTTGTAAGGCTAAGAATCTACTTGAGCCCAAAAAGAGACTAAAGGACCTTAACAGGCTACTTGACTGGTCATTGTCCACTCAGGCACCATCTGTACAAAATAGGAGTAGCAAATGCAGACATGTGCCGGCAGAGCAAAAAGAGACGGCAGAACATATTTTCTGTGAATGCGCCATGGCTGCAAGGAGAAGACTGCTCCACCTCAGGCGGGCTTTACTGAGCCACGCGGACTTTAGGAACATTGAGCCTGTAACTTTGTTGAGGTTTATTAAGAGCCTTAACCTAATTTTGAGCTAAACACCGGGCTGTCAGAATAGATCTTTGAAGTCGCAGTGTGTACAAGACCCAAGTATTATGTAGTATAATGTAGTAGGACCATGGGGCCGGCTTGTTTCGCGTAGATGTGGAATAGTGAACGTATGAGCTCTTGAGTGAGTCAAAATTCTGTAATAGATTTATGGCCATATGTATTCTCTGATTTCAGGCTTTTTCTTCTCAAGTCGCAATATTTATTCAGATCAGTCCGGTGGTACTAACTAAAAGGATTCATAGAATGACGGTCTAAGAATCTCAAATATTTGTAGTTAAAGACATCAGCAGTTGCTGAAGAGTTTATGTGTGTTGACTTGTTGAGTGTTGGCCTTGCCAAATATGATTTTCCAAATATACTCAAACAATTCAAAAATTATTTTGAAGCTCAATACAGCTGACGAATCCAAAGAAATCGCTACACACTGCCTTGAGTCTATTAAGAATCAACGGATTTATACTGCGCCTCTGATAGTTCGGTGAAAACTTTCAATAAAGACAGTCCCTTCTAGGCATCACAAGTCCACACTTTAGTGTAAATGCGTCAAGAGAAAGAAACAGTCTCCGGCATTTTTAATGGCCTTCTTTGGACTACCGACTCCCTTTGGTCATTAAAAAAATCCAATAATTTCTAATAGATAATTAATAACCAATTTTGTTCATTAAAAATGCAATAAAATTCAAAAACAACATCTCTTAGGCATCAAAAGAAACACTTCCTTGATGGGTGAGCGACTGCAATCCTTCTCCTTCTGTTGTGCGCACATTACCACCACAGGGAAAGTTCAAGAAGTGGGAGTAGCTCTTCGAATCCAAGAAATATACACCATCGCTGGAGGCAATACTGAATGGAAATTAATAATTTTCTACGATTTCCGTGATCTTCGGCGAATGCATGCCTAGTGCTTCCATGATTTCTGCTACTTTTCTACAGCCTACCATCTCTTCATCCACCTCAAAGTCATCCGAAACATTAAGAACCACCACCACACGGCCATCCAAAGGTAGAAACTAGAAAATTATAATTTTCACCCAACGGCATTGTTTTGAGTATCCAACGACCAACAAAGCCACCACCATCACCACCACTACCACCATCGAGTGGCATTCTTCGGCTTTGGTTGCGAGGAAAAAAGCGCCCCAAAGGCTTCATATCAGAATACGATATGTAAGGCGATAAGCATTGTCTAATGCGATGCTATAATTACTTAGAATTCTTGGGCTTTAGTTTCTATATTTTTTCTGTACAATCAGGCATCGGGCGAAATGGGCATAACTGACTGGGAGACCAAGTGAAATAAAATTAAAATAAATTCCTTGATGGTACGATATGCGGTGATGGAGGTTATTGGAGAGGCTGGCTGGCCACAGGAGGCAGGAGGACTATTCCAACAGAAGTGAGTATTAATAGAAACAAATTTAACTGAACTGTGGAAAATCGCCGGAGTTTTATTAGAACGGTGAGAGCGAGATACATTGCTGCAGGTGATGCTAATGAATGGTTGCGGTTCACGAATGTCTGTTCTGCGGCGCGCGGCGACTGGGGAAGATGATTATGAAATTAAATGTGATGCTCTGGCAGCACCACCAATGGCAGTTGGAATAGGTGATAGTTGATTTTCATTTTATCGATGGATGGTCATTTACATAAAAGAAGGAGAACAACAAGGCGGGTGCATTAAACAACATTGTAAGGCTCTTGGGGGGAAGAAAGTTCGGCTTCTGAAATGAGTGAGAGAGGCATTATCTGAGCAGTTAATGTACCGCAAAGTAGATCGATGCTGGAAGCTGAAATAGCCAATTCTCTGTACTGATATTCTTACTGCATGGAAATATGAAATCCTTTGAAAGTTTATACGAAGAAGTTGTAATCTATTGAAGAATGCACCCTGCTCCTCAAACGGGACCCATATCCTTTAGTAGCTACCCAAAATGAGAATGTTGGCGAATGCAGGGCATTTATTCATAGTGTCGATGAAAGGACACATGTAAGTGTAAAATTACTGACAAGATTCTACAAGGGTCAACAAGCAGTACTGTCCTGACAGTGGACGTCAAGAATGCGTTCAAATCAGCTGCAGCTTATACTTAAAGCACTGAGTGACATGCAGGTACCAAACTACCTATTGCGGTTAATTGTGAATCACTTTGAAGACAGAACCCTCTACTACGACATGGAAGAGTAAGCAAAGAAATACAAGATCACGGAGAAGTTCCATAAGGATCGGTAATGGGACCAATTCTGTGGAATATAATAATGGCATTCTAAGAACATGAATGCCGAGTGGAGTAGATATCATCAGTTATGCTGACGATATTGGAGTTGCACGAGTGGCCAAAACATTAGAGGAAGTTATGCATAACTGCAATCAAACATTCACAAATATGATGCTTTGGCTACGGACATCAGCGGACCACAAAATCGAAGCAAATCATGGAGTCGAAGCCGTACATCAAGTACCAGGGAGCGTTGCTGGAATACTCAGCTTTACGGATAACCTAACGCAGGCGAAAAGGCCTCTCGGACAGTAGCAGCATTATGCAGACTAATGCCAAATATTGGGGGATCAAGGCAGCCAATCAAAAATCTTTCAACGACCGTAGGTAAGTCAATACTCCTGTATGCGATCCTAAAATGGGCATCAACAACGCACCGTAAGTTGTACATAAGTATGATGAACTCGGCGCATAGAATCACATCTTTAAAAGTATGCTGCGCCTTTAGAACTGTGTCAGGGGATGCAATAAGTGTAATATCAGGCCGAATGCCTATCGACTTAGACGCGAAGAAGACAGCAGCACTACGTGAGAATGAGCCCGATGAGAGAACAAGAACTGAAGAAGCTACGTAGGTGGAACATCATATCCAAAGGGACATACAAATTGATCCCCGATATTGATAAATGGATTAGCAGAAAGCACAGGGAGGTAAACTACTACCTTATACTATTTCTATCGGGGCACGGATGCTTCCAGAAGTATCTCTACAAGTGGATGACCCATTCTGCCAGCACTATGAAGAAAAAGTGCAGAATGCAGAGCATGTACCGATGGAATACCAAAATTATACCAGGGCTAGGAACATCCTAGAAAGAGCAATTGGCAGCCAATTGACCCCAAGAAGCTTGATCTAATTTATGCTGACGAGGAGCGAATGCTGGGAAACTGCAAACAAAGTAATAACGAGTATAATGCAGCAACTACGCATAGAGGAACGAGCAAGGAGAAACGAAAGGAACAAAGATCCTGCCAACTCAGGCAGATAAAGAAGAAATAACGAAATGTCAAACCTGCCCCTGCGAAGGAATGCATTAGCTGGCGGTATCGCAGGGGAACATCAGGACAGAGAAATAGGAGGGGTGTACTGAAACCAGTTGCGCCGTGGTGTAAGTGGTTAGTGTCTCGGATCACTACGCATGAGGTTCCAAGTTCGAATCCCAGAAAAGACCAAAAAGTTTTTTCACGGTCCCACCTCTCGCGAGCATCTGACAAACATCCGAGAGTATTGTTGTCACGAAAAAGCCTTCTCAAATCGCCGTTCGGAGTCGGCATTAAACTGTAGGTCCCTTCCATTCGTGTGAAAAATATAACGCACACAACATGAGTGGTTGCGAGAAGCTAGGCCCTGGCACTTTAAAGAGCTGTTGCGCCAAATATTTTTTATTTTTTTTTGTTTTGAAACCAGCGAAATACAGAGTAGTAATGGTCCCCATTAACGGTAGAAAAGAAACTGAAACCACCACAATTGAAGTCATGATCATGGTCAGAGTTTAAGCCTCTACAGAAAAGCAACATGTGCCATGAACGATCACTTGAAGTTGCACAAAAACGATCGTTATTAGCTGGTTTGAGATACGCAATCTTTTCTAAAAACTAACTAATGCTCTCAATTATGCAGTGTCGATCTCCTGCATAAGTAGTAAACTTAGAGGCAAACCTAGACCTCACTGGTGGTCTGTGGAGATTAGAACCCTTCGGAACGACTGTAGACAGCTCCTCAACCAGACCAAACAGTCTTGTAATCCTCACACTTGGAGCCTGTACAAGGAGGCCCTCAAACCTATAAAAATCAATTTAAGGAAGGCCCAACGCAAATCTTAGGCACTTTTCTGTGGAAAAATAGATGAGATCTCTAAGGCATCAAGGCTCAGAAAGGTCTTCGCTAACTTTCCTAAAACCTCTAGCTGTCTAAAAAGAGGTGATGGGCCCTGACCATCTCTAGTATCAAATCCCTTGAATGGGTAATGGGTTCTCACTTTCCCAGCTGCCGCAATGAAACAGCGCAACCTAAAGCAACCTACGCGGTATCTGTGCCAGGCAGTACTACTAATCTTGTTACTAAGAGCAAAACTTTTTGGGCAGTAGGCAGCTTTATACCACTCAACTTGGCAGGACCAGGCGAACCCCACAGGCGGATCAGTAGAAATGCGGTGAAGTGGGAGGGTTATGATCCCTTATTCTCGGATCATAACCTCGCTGATAAAAGGAAGAAGAAGAACTTGGCAGGACCAAAAGGCATAGTTCCCGCTGAGATCCAACAAACTGCGAACCTAATCAAGTCGTACACCTAACCTCAATTGGCAGTGTGCAGAGGACGGTCTGTGTGTGCATCAGCAGAGCCCTAAGAACAACTCCAACAGCAGGTCTGGGCATTCTTTTGCACTTGTCTACTCCAGATATCCATGGCTTACAAGTTTCCTTCCACAAGACACCGACTACGTACTTCCGCAACTTCTGTTTGATAAAAATGTTAAAACCCGCATCCCCTACAGACTTGATTGCGAGGGGGAGCTAGGCACACAAGAGAGATCCATCTGCTTTTACAGAGATGGTACCAAAACTGATTCGGGAGTTGGGGGATGTGTCTCCTCCCAAGAATTAAACATAAGCATCTCTTTTCGCCTTCTGAATCACAGTAGCATCTTCCAGGCGAAGATCATGGCAATACAAGAAGCCTTGTCGTGGCTGAAGTACAATGTGTGATATCCAGATTGGATATTACTATCTTTACTGACAGTCAAGCTGCGATCAAGTCCCTGGAATCTATTACCTTCAACTCAGAAATAGCCATAAGTTGTCGCTTGTCTTTAACGAGATGGCCAAACAGTTCAACATTCACCTAATTTGGGTGACGGGTCACAAGACATTCCAGGGAACGGCTCAGCCGACGAACTCACCAAGCAGGGCACTTGTCTACCGATCTCATCGAGCAAGGCGAACATCGGCATGCCTCTCACTACAGTAAAACTACTACTTAAGCTCAACACCACTACCGTGACCAATCGCAGGTGAGCTAGCTGCACTGCGTGTCTCATTACTAGACAGATATGGCCTATGGATGGGTCAGAAACACTTCAACTGCGTTATCAGGCTGACAAGGTCGCTCATCGCAACTATAGTAGGTGTGCTTACGAAGTACTACATCATCGGTAGGCATGTCACTAGACTAGGCATCTTAGTGAATGATTTTTACAGATGTCCTTCCATGGACGAGGAGGAGGAGGAAACCATATTAGACCTTCTTTGTATGTGCAAGGCCCTCTCCGCTCGCAGAAGATTACACTTAGGAACATATCTCTTCGACAACTTAGGCGAGCTAAGTAACGCCAGCATCAGCAGCCTCCAGCGATTCATAACAAACTCCAAATTGGTCCAGGGGTAGGTCTCCCTGGGGATGATAGATCCATGTGGTACCACAATGGGCCTAGTCTGGCTTAAGTGAGGCTGCATTTTGCAGCATGCCACTATAACGTAACCTAACTGTTTGAAGTAATTATGTCGTATATCTACCTGCATCTAACCGCGAATATATTTAAATTATAAGAAATAATCCGATGAGTGAAAGCATTTAACAAAAGGAAGGAGTCTTACACGCCATTTATTTCAAAAGAAAGTGGAAAATTGCGACCGATTAACAGCCGCTAATACGATCGAAACTTCAATCAAGTGTTGCTGATTTCAAAAGAAGACCATTTTTCCCAAGTTCCGAAAGTTTCGAAAGGGAAATTTGTGGAAGACACATCCCTTTAGTACCAAAGTAAGAAGTTTATCTTCCTTCAGCTACAGCTTTTTGATGGTAACTTGGAATATTCTTAGTTTCCAATTCAGACAAATTTATTACGCGTCGCAGAAAATGGTATTGAATCATTATAGGAGCATCATAGGTAGTAGAAAGGAAAGACTGAATACATTGTAACCCTTATGAGATTGTGCATTTTTATGACAGATACACCATAAATCGACGAAGCTACCTGTTCTCTATGAGAACCTTTTGTTAATAATGATTTGTCAACCTGTTGCACTTTTTCGTATATGATGAGGATCTTACATTTCATACATCTTTGTAATTCGCATTCAGTTTCAGCAGCAATCTACTCAAATACAGCTTACTAACGACATGCAAATCAGTTCCCTTCCACGGGGCTCACTGTACATTAACAGGTAGTGAACATCCTTCATTGGAATAGCACTACCTGAAAAAATCCCCTGATCGTTTTATATTGGCATTTGAATTACCAGAGGATCATAAATAGCGAACGCATAATATGTAAATATGATTCGTTTTTTGAACTCTGGCTACGTAAACAACAACAACACATATACTTAGCTGTGATATCCGTTTGACGGTTGGGACGGGCGTTTTCGCTGTCCCACATAAAATACTAAATACTTATAGTCCTTGTCTTAATTAATGCTCCATTCTTTTATTTTCAGAAAGTGTGCAATACTAAGTACAACAGTCTGCTTAACAGCAAAACCTAGTATGTCATCTAGGCCTTAAGTGGAGTCCTATTCTCTTTAGAATTACTTAGTCTGAAAACTCAAATTTCGAATTATGACATAAATTCGTCTAGTTCTTCAGGCTGCAGTCTGCAATATATACAGACAGAATCCGTAGACGTACTTTTTTTTAAATAGCTTTTGATTAGGAGAGAAGTCCTGTTTCTGTCCTCCCAGCTCCAATCTCCGTAGAGCAAAATGGACTAGTCAACACTGAACAGCTTCAATCCCCTAAATATGGAATATGGAGCGTACTCTAGTAGAGGTTTCATAAAGGTTATGTAGAGTCACCTGATAACATAAGCGTAATATAAAAGTTAGCTTTGGAGCGTCCACGTCAGAGATACCATCTCATGAAAAATAGAGCGCGATCGACTGATATTGTCGTTTTCAAAGAAAAGATCATATTAACCACAACAACTAGGAACTACGAGTCGGTGAAAGTTCCACTCGCGGAGGAGATACAGTCCTGAAAACTCCTTCTTCTTCCTCTTCTTCTTCTTCTTCTTCCTATTTCGGCGACGTTATGATCCGAAAACTAGGGATCATAACCCCCCCACTTCAACGCATTTCTACTGATCCGCCTGTGGGGTTGACCTCAGAAAATATCGACAGGCCTCCCGATTTTGGATCAGTCGGTTACTGAGGCCAATGAAATGCCAATGTCGTCGCATTTGTGTGATCACATCATTTGAGCTCAGATCATAACATCGCCGAAATAGGTCTGAAGAAAATAATAATAAAACTGTAGAGGGTCGAATGTTTTTGTCTTTCTGTGCCCTCATCACGTGGAACTACTGCATGGATTTCGATGAAACTTGACAGAGTGATAGCTTATATCCCAGGTTAATATTTAGTGTACTTTCTATCTCGGGAAATGAAAGGGTTCTTACAAGGCAGTCAAGATCTATTTGTAAGTCTGTAAATATAAAACTATAACACGAAATTGGCCCGGTTTTTCGCAGTTGCATTTCTTGGAGTTAAGCTTTCAAAATGGTGTATATTCTATCGTGATCCGTTGTCCAGAAGCCGAGTTTTAATCCAAAATATCTTTTTTCAAAATTCACAAAAAAAATTCGTTTGTTCTTGATCATGATCTGGAAACCACGCTCAGTGGCGGTAGCAAAGCAGAGCAAAGCTGAGTAGAGCCGATTGGCTGAGGAAAGAGGCATGTTATTCTTCGTGTTTTTCTATTTTTCCTGCTTGATGGGTTGTATGTGTGTTTTCATGTGCTCTGGTAGGGATTCCCACTGGGAAAATTATAATTGAGTTTACCTACACATTTTCATTACTGTATTCAGTTAGCAATTAGATACCTTCGTAAAAGCCAACAGAAAATATGAGCCATAATTAATTTGTAAAGTCCTAGTCCAACTTTTAAAGAAGTAACAGAAAAAAAACGGCCTACTTATGATTATGTTTGAAAAAAGTGACTGTCCCAATTAATTTGCACAGCACTGTACATACATACAAACATACATTTTCAATGACCCGCTAAATATTCATGAGGGTCGCGGGGTTGGGATGCTCAGGTAAACTCTCCATCCTTCTCGATCGCCCGCCATTGACTCCAATTCATAAGGAGGAATCCCTAGACGGCTCCAGGAGAGATGCCGGACTTGGTCCAACCATCTATTTCTAGGCCTACCGCGGGGTCGCCTACCTGATGCCACGGGCACCATGGCACGTCTTGGAAGCCGGTCTGGGCTTCCATCGGCATCGGGCAAGCCATCGAAGCATAGATCGTTCCGTTGGGAGAAGTAGCTGCTCAACATTGAGCACCTCGCGTTCTCTGGTGTTGCGCACTCGATCCCTACGAGTTATTCCAGCAACACCGCGAAGGAACCTCATTTCGGCAGCTTGTATCCGCGATCTTATTCTTTCAGTCACTACCCAAATTTCATGACCATAGGTGAGAGTTGGAACATACACCGAGTTAAAAACCGATAGCTTAGCTTGAACACTAAGTTCAGCCTTCCTTACAACAGATTGGCCAAGCTCTCTCAAAATTGATCCAGCCTGACCAATTCTACAGGATAACTCGGCATTGCTCTTCCCATCACTCGTGAATAAGACCCCGAGGTACTTAAACTTATCCATCTGCTTCAGTGGAACTCCACTAACATACAGAGTGCACTGAATGGGTTTTTTGGAAACGACAATTACTTCTGACTTGTTCACGTTGATCTTCATTCCAGCATCATCACAAATGGCTACACACCTTTCGAGTGCGCGCTGAAGCTCGGTTTGAGACGACCCATGATGACCAAATCATCCGCAAAGAGCAGATGACTTATCCTCAGGTCTCCCACTTCGAAATATTCCCCACCACGGCTGCGCTACAATATCCAATCCATATATTTTGTAATATTCTTTCTGGGGTTCGTTTAAATAAAACCGTCTTTTGTGTATTTTAATCGTTTATTTATTATCAAACACTAACTTTACTTCAACTCAGTATTCAATCACTTTATTCTTTATTTATTTTAATTGTCGCTACAGATTTACTTTCAATACGTCGCTTGTTTTCACCACTGGTCGAATCTCCCTCTTGTAATCGCTGTATGCACTTATAAACAACTGTGTCGACGATGGTTGTGGTATGGGTATTTATAGGAAATCGCAAGGGGTTCTAGAATATGCTAAATGTTTCTCCGGGTGAATTGAGGATCATGGAATATTGGGATATTGTGTGGAACAATTGTGGAACGTAAGCACATCAGGTTGGAATATTTACTGCTAGCATGTTTTGCAATAGATACAGTTTGAGATACAGTGTTTTAGTTTTTGGTACACAAACCATCCTGCAGTCAATGCTACAATATAATGAAGAGAGGAGGTAATAAAACGCACCCCTGACGGAGTCCAACGCCCACAGTGAAAGGTATTGCTTTAACACCGTTTATTCGAACACAGCTTCTACAGTTTGTATATAAAGACTGAATCACCCTTAACAGGGAACCAGCAATCCCATACCCCTGCAGAACACTCCAGAGTTTGCCTCTAAGAACGCTATCATATGCTTTTTCCAAATCTACAAAACAAGTGTAGACAGGTTTAGCATACTCCCAGGCCTTCTCAAGAACCATTCTGAGAGTGAATAACTAGTCGGTTGTGCTTCTACCGGGACGAAACACGCACTGCTCATCTCCCAAACTGTCCTCAACCACAGCTCTGGAACGCGTTTCTAGCACCTCAGCGAAGACTTTTCCAGGGAGACTTAAAAGATATATGCCCCTTTAGTTGGCGCAATCTCTTTTGTCCCCTTTTTTTAAAAAGAGGAACTATCACCCCCATTTGCCAATCACCAGGTGTTTCACCGCGTTTCCAGGCCACTTTAATGACACGCGAGAGCCATTGCACTCCCTCTTTACCTAAAGCCTTGAGCATTTCTGGCCGAAATTCATCCACACCAGCAGACTTGCCAACCCTTAGCGCTTTGATCGCCAAAGTTACTTTTTCTACCGTAGGACTACTTTCCGCCCTACTCTCGATAATAGGTCTGCCATCTTCGGTGCCCTGTTCGGGATTGAGCAATTCTGAAAAGTGCTCGCTCCATCTGCGTAAGATGTCCTTCTCATTGGAAAGAAGTGTACCGTCTTTGGATTTTACTTCTTCAACGATATTCAACTTTTTTCCTCTGAGTCGGCGAACGGTCTGCCAGAACATCTTATTTGCAGATCTGTGGTCACGTTCCAATTTCTCGCCAAACTCCTTCCAAGACTGTTCTTTCGCTGTTTTCACAGCTAATTTGCAAGTTCTTCGCGCCGTAGTGTACCGATTTCGAGAATCGGAGTTCCCCAAGTGAATCCAAACCTTAAAGGCTCTCTTCTCCTCTCTGATGGCTTCTTAAACTCCGGGCGTTTTAAACCAAGCCGTTCTTTTCTCACCACCAGCCGCCACACCAAGCCGCTTCACTCCACAAACATCTCCCGCAGGGGCAATAACCGCTGTTGAAAACAGTTGCCATTCTTCATTTACATTTGATGGAACAGTTGGAATTCGTTTAAACCTCTCAGATATTTGCCGCGCAAATGTCTCCCGTATCTCATCGTCCTGTAACCTCTCCCATCGTATGCGTGTAACCATCCTTGGTTTACGCTTTGGTAGGGGAGCCACTCTCTCGCTAAGATACAATTTGCATCACTAAGTGATAATCACTTGACAGTTCGGCCCCTCTCAATACGCGAACATCACAAACCATTCTCTTCAGACACGATGGTACCACAAAGAAATCGATCAGCGACTCTGCTGAAGACTCTGACGGTACCATGTGTATTTGTGAATGTCTTTGTGTGGAAAGATAGTGTTCATGATGGATAAGCCATTTTCACAACAAAAATCCAACAACTTCTCTCCGTTCGCGTTTTGATCAGGATCACCGTTCCTCCCAATCACACTCCCCATGTCAGAACATCTACACCCACATGAGCATTGAAGGACAAAAGAATCCATGTCTGTAACCTTTTCAAGGGCAACATCAACTTCATCTAAGAAAGCTGCGTACTCTGACTGAAGGTTCGGTGCATACACCTGTACCAATGCCAGAGTTGACCTTTCAAACTTGAGCTTTAAGATCACCGTTCCTCCCAACATGTCAGAACATCTACACCCACATGAGCATTGAAGGACAAAAGAATCCATATCTGTAACCTTTTCAAGGGCAACATCAACTTCATCTAAGAAAGCTGCGTACTCTGACTGAAGGTTCGGTGCATACACCTGTACCAATGCCAGAGTTGACCTTTCAAACTTGAGCTTTAAGATCGCAATTCTCCCTCTTAATGGTATCCACTCCAATACTCTGTCTGTCAACCTGGGACTTGTTAGTATCCCCACTCCGCCCGAACAGACATTGAGGGTGCGACTCCTGACAGGAAGAGCTTCCACCCATCCGAAAGGTCCACAGTTTTTGAGCCAACTATGTCTAGTCGACTTTTAACAGCCTCCCCAACAAGCTCAAGGTCCTTCCCTCTGAGCGATGAGACGTCCATGTACCTATCCCAAGTCGATGCCGTTGTCGAAATTCAGAGAGTCCATCTGTGCTGCTATCGGTGCACAGCGCGCTCACCCCTCGACCCCCGTAATGGTTCGCGAGACCATTGACAGGAAGCTCGTAGCCATTTCGGGTTTGACCCGGCCGGCTGCCAAGCGGGACAGGCCGACCACCAGACGCTCGCATATTGAAACCGTTCAGGCCTGGCTCCAAAGGATGCCCTTGCTTACCAGGCTTGGCAATATCCGAGGCCGGTCGTTTTCTTCTTGTCATCATGGGGTGTGCGCTTTGTTAGCCGTAACTGGATTGTATGGATGGGAATAACTATTTAAGTTACCCCATCTGCACATCCCAGTCACGCTGCCCGCCCCCCACCACGAGGAGGTCAGCTGCCAGGGGGCCAAAGCACTGTATATTTAAAAAAAATAATAAGGCGTCAACTAAAATGTGGGCGAAACAAGGCGATCACGAGTCAGCTCCTCAGGTTGATCCACATATTCACTTCTAACTTTAGATAATTTTAAAAATTACAAAAACAAAAATTGTTGCATAAAGTCAATAAGCCTACGCAAATTTGAGGAAATAGATATTTTCTTAACTAAAACTACATGCTGACAAATAAATAAATAACTATTTTAAAGACATCCATTATTTTTATTTGTTAACATCGACGACTTCCATTCAATCGCAATGACGAGGTTGCATCATTCGCGGTTCTCGCACGCTCACTCCCTCCTATTCCTACTCATAGGAATAGATAGAATCATAGATTTGTTTACGGTCTTGCTTATACTCTGTCAGGCAACTGAACGGAAGAATTTGTGAGAGAAGCTTAGAGAAACTGTGTCTGAACACATATTACATCAATGCGTTCCGAGCAAGGAAACATTACCACATACAACGTCCTTATGTTAAGTGATAAGAGGCTTTGTGAAGTTGGACTTGCAGTACCAAAGAGGATTAATCAAAAGACACGAGAAATCAGATACGTTAAGCACAATTTAATACAGTAGGTGCAAGAAAATCTACCAAAATTGCTTTCAAACAAATAGCAGAAACCGTAGATCCGAAAAAAGAAAACTTTTCTTTATAGACGCGCCTGGAGGAGCCTGGGAAAAATTTGTTTGATAAATCTTTTGCTGGCAAAAAGTCAGAAGGTAGGATAGTTCTAAATGCTAAATTGAGAGGCTTGTTGGTTGAGGCCCAGGTTCACCCCGAACTGTAGCGCCACCTAAGTAAGTAAGTAAGTAGGATAGTTCTTGCTGTAGCCGCAAGGTTTATGCATAATGGAGGCCGAATTGCTCATACCACGTTTAAAATGGCAATAAACATTATTGATCATCAAGAAGCTACAAGAATTGATGATGGAAATTATACTTTTTCATTATTATTATATTTTTTCTCTCGAAAAATAACTTCTTTTCCTGGCTTGAGCATAGCGAAATCACAATTTTACCTTTCTTCAGATTCGACTTTCAAAGATAAAAAGAAAAGCAAAACGAATATTATTATCATTAAGAATTATAACTGAAAACTACATATCGTATCTATTGGTAGTCATTATGCGAAAGGTAGTAGAAAGGAAATACCTAATCTATTGTTACCCTTAAGAGATTGGAACTTTTATGACAGGTACACCATAAATGCAACCAGTATCGAACAAGCTACCTGCTCTCTATGTGATCCTTTTATTAATAGTCATCTGTCAACCTGTTGCATTTCATACATTCTTTTAATTCACAGTTAGTTTCAGCAGCAATCTGCACAAGTACAGCTTACTGAAGACAAACAAATCAGTTCCCTTCTACGGGATACTCACTGTATATATTCAGGTAATGATTGCCATTTCCTAAAATTCTGACGATCGTGGACAAAATACTAAAAGAGGATAATATAAAACGAATATATTATATGTATGCATATATTCGCCTTTATCTCTGATAAGTAAATCAACCTCATACTTCAAAATTTTGTGATAACCGTTTAACGGTAAGGACGGGCGTATACGCTGTCCAAAATAAAAAAAATACCAACTGCTTGCAATTTTAATAGAAAAAGATTCAATTAAATAAAATCGGTAGAGAGGAGCGTTGACTACCACACACTGCAATTTGGTGAAAAAGAATACAGGAGTTAACAACAAATCGATAAGTGCAAGTGTTTTGCAAAATAAATCATCCATACCGGTCAAGTTGTACACCAAAGTGGAAGATTGTTACAATTTTTACAAGATTTGAACACCTTTTCCAAACCCGAAAGTTGGGCGCCGTGACATAGTGGTTAGTGTGCCGGACCACTGCGCGGGAAGTTCAATGTTCGAATACCAAAAAAACACCAAAATGTTTTTCCACAGTCCCACTTCTCGCGAACGTTTGACAAACATCCGAGTTGTCATGAAAAATCTTCTCAAAAACAAATTGTCCTTCGGATATAGCACTAAGCTGTGTAGGTCCCTTCCATTCCTGCGCACACAACACGAGTTGTTGCGACAAGCTAGGCTTTAGGTCCTTCATGGGCTGTTGCGCCAAATATATATATGTGTGTATAAGTATTGTAGAGTCGGTAATATTACTAAACACAGCCTTATGCTCGTTATTATAGAACGCGCCCTTATGCTCGTAGTATGAAGTTAGTGATGTCGGAACACTCCATTTTGGCATTTTCTGTTTTGGATGGCCGGAGACTCGCTCGAGCTGGCAGCATTTTTGATCGATCGGAAGACATCGTAAAAAGAAAAACAAAGTATCCGTTGAAAAAGTCATTTTTGCTTGAAAGAAGTGGGACATTGCAGTATATATACGTATAATATATAAACTTGAATTAGTCAGACAAAAATTACTTCTTTCCGATTCCGAAGGAAGACAAATATTCTACAAGAAAAATCATCCAATCCGGCGACGACGACCAACATTCCGCTGACAGGCAGAATGAACCATTCAACAGCAGAAATTTTGACTACTATCGTCTACCTAGTCAAAATGTTCATACACCTGATCAAGCGAAGTGAGGATAGACCTATCCAAGCTGATGTCAAACAAGGCTGTTGGTCCTGACGGCGTAGTGGTCGAGCATTTCAATGTAACTGGTGACAAATTGGTAGAGAGCATGCGCCAAATACATATGGTACATACATTTTCAATGGCCCGCTAGTCCTTTATGAGTCCTGCGGGGGTATGATGCTCAGGCGGATCCTTCTTGATCCTCCGCCATTGACTCCAACTCGCAAGGAGGAATCCCTAGGCGGCTCCAGGAGAGATCTTGGACTTGATACAGCCATCTACTTGCATTTCTGGGCCTACCGAGGGGTCGCCTACTTGATAGTGCGGCAATCTTTGCACGTCTTGGGACCCGTTCAGTGGACATACGCACTACTTGACCAAACCATCGAAGCATAAATCGTTGCGTTCAGAGAAGTACCTGTTCAACGTTGAGAGCCTCGCGTACTATGATGTTGTACACTCGATCCCTACAAGTTATTCCAGCAACACCGCGAAGGAACCTCATTTCGGCAGCTTGTATCCGCGATCTTATTCTTTCGGTCACTACTCAAATTTCATTACCATAGTTGAGAGTTGAAACATACAGCCGAGTTAAGAACCAATAGTTCAGCCTTTCTTATAACAGATTGACCAATCCCTCTCAAAGTTGATCCAGCCTGACCAATTCTACAGAATAACTTGACATTGCTGTTTTCATCACTCGTGAATAAGACACATTCCACTAACATGCAGAGTGCATTGAATTGGCATTCTGGAAACGACCATTACTTCCGATTTGTTCACGTTTACATTCATCCTTTATTATTCTCGAGTGCGCGCTGAAGTTCGATTTGAGAGGATCCAAGGATGACTATATCATCCACAAAGAGTAAATAACTAACCCTTAAGTCTCCCACTTTGAAAAATTGTCCACCACGGCTGCGCTGTAACATCCAGTCCATATATACGACGAAGAGCAGAGCTGACAAAACGCACCCTTGAGAGAGTCCAACGCCTACTGTGAAAAGTATTGGTTTAACGTCCTTTATCTGAACACAGCTTCTATAGTTTGTATATAAAGACTGGATTGCCCTTAAGAAGGAATCATCAACCCCATACTCCTGTCGAACACTCGGGAGTTTACCTCGAGGAAACCCTAACATATCGTCGGTCCAAACACGAAGTGGCGTATCTGCAAAAATTGTCATTTTGACATATTGGCGCATATTATCTACCGAACGTTATTTATCATCACACAAAGTGGCGTATCTAGGTTTGGGATACAGATACGCCACTTCGTGTGTGATAAATAACGATCGGTAGATAATATACGCCAAATATCTCAAAATGTCAATTTTTGCAGATACACCACTTCGTGTTTGGAACGACGATATGCTTCCTATAAATCCGCAAAACAGGCGTAGACAAGTTAAGTATACTCCCAGGCCCTCTGTAGAACTTGTCTTCGAGTGAATAGCTGCTCGGTTGTGCTTCTATCGGGACGAAAACGTCAATGGCCATCCCCCAAACTGTCGCAAACACAGCTCTGCAACGCGTTTCTAACACCTTAGTAAGGAGCTTTCAGAGAAACTTAAAAGAGATACACCCCCATAGTTGGCACAGTCTCCTTTGCCCGCCTTTTTAAAAATAAGAACAACCATCCCTATTTGCCAATCACTATATGTTTCACCGCATTCCCAGCCCACTTCAATGATACGAGAGAGCCATTGTACTCCCTCTTTACCTAAATCCTTGAGCATTTCTGGTCAGATTTCATCAAGACTTTTACTTTTACTTCCTCTACCGTAGGACTACTTTCTGCCTTACTCTCGACCATAGGTCTGTCATCTTCAGTGCCCTGTTTGAGCAATTCTGAAAAGTAATCGCACCTTCTGCGTAAGATGTCCTCCTCATTGGAAGAACATCTTGGATTTGACTCTTTTAATATATATTCAATTTTCTTCCTCCCAGTCGGCTGACTATCTGCCAGAACATCCTATTTGCAGATCTATGGTCACGTTCGCCAAATTCCTTCCAAGACTGTTCTTTCGCTGTTTTCGTAGCTAATTTGTAAATTCTTCGCGCCTCAGTATACCGATTTGGGAAATCGGAGTTCTCCAATTGAATCCACACCCTAAAGGCTCTCTTCACATCAAATCATCTCTAAAACTTGGCCAGATGAGTGCATTCCTGATGAATGGACTCACAGTATCGTTTGACCGATCCACACGAAACGAAACCCGCCAACTGCACATACAACATCTATTCTGTGATATTGTGTGAACACCTGAAGCCTTGCATCAGCGGCCTGCTTGGCCCCTATCAGTGCGGTTTCAGGCCAGGAAAATCGACTATCGACCAAATCTTCACACTTCGTCAGATCCTGAAGAATTCCAATTCGATACTCACTACCTTTTTGTCGATTTCAAGGCCGCCTATGACGGCATCTATAGAAAGCAACTTTATAGGACCATGTCCAGTTTTGACATCATTGCCAAACTTATCCGTCTGTGCAGAATGACGATGGGAAACGCTTGTTGCTCCATCAATTTCGCTTATGACTTAACCGAGACCTTTGATGTCAAAAAAGATTTTAGACAAGGTGACGCGCTGTCATGTGACTTCCTTAATATCGTACTTGAACGAATTGTCGGGAACTTATAAGACAGCACCAAGCGAACCCCACAGACGGATCAGTAGAAATGCGGTGAAGTGGGAGGGTTGTGATCCCTTGTTTTCGGATCATAGCCTCGCTGATAAAAGAAAGAAGAAGAAGATAAGACAGCCTGTTTATATATGCCGACGATATTGACATAATTGGAAGAACTCAGCGGCTGTCAGTAGTGCGTTTGCAAGCATTAAAGCAGAAGTGGCCAAAATGGGATTAGCGATAAGGGCAAATTCAAATATATGTTGTCAAGGAGGGGCTATTTTATTAGGCTAATAAGGCAAGTCAACAGTAAAGCCCTGTCTTGAACAACTAGGGAGACTCTGTATAAGACCATGATCATCCCACTCCTAATTTAAGGCTCGGCGTTGAAACATGGACCTTATAGAATGCGAATGAAGTTATCTTTAGGCGCTTCGAGAAAAAAATTCTTCGCACGTTATTCGGTCCCATTTGCGTCGACGGGGTTTGGAGGAGAAAATTCAATGGTGAACTATACGAGCTGTATAGTGGCATCGACTAAGTCAAGGAACTGCATATTGGACATTTAAGATGGCTAGGACTTGTAGAGCGAAGAAAACTAGCAGAGTCTTCGTATCTAACCCAGAGGGATGACGCAGTAGAGCGGCTCCTCATCGGAGGTGGCGCGCTCAAGTTCTATGGTACCACAACCAACTTATAGTCTATCTCAGTGACCTACAATGGTTTTTCAGGCGGAAATTATGGCGATTAAGGAAGCCCTGTCTTGGCTGAAATGTAATGTACTATCTGTCAGGGATATTAGCATTTTCACTGACAGACAAGCGGCAATCAAGTCCCTGGAACCGTGCTCCTTCACTTCAAAGGCGGCCTTAAATTACCGTTTGTCTCTCACGGAGATGGCTGAGGAATTCAACATTCGCCATTCGCCATACCACAGGAAATTTCAGAAAACTACAGCAGTGAATTTCTGGAAACTGCAGGGTAGATGAGCTCGCCAGACAGGGTACTACTCGAAGGATTTTCTCTCATAACCAAGCCCTCGGTATGCCCCTCGTTACATGTAAGCATCTACTAAAGCTTAACGCTATTAGCAAGACCACTTATAGATGGGAGAACGGCTCAGCGTGTTACATTCCGAGACAGATCTGATCTAAGCCGGACCAGAAACGTAGCACCAAGTTGGTTAAGTTAAAGCTATGGCAGATCGGCTGCGTTACATGACCACTTCCCTTCCGTCAATGAGGTGCTTGAAGCGCTTGAGTGTTTGATAAATCGCCAATAGCTCCCGATCGTAAACCTTGTAGCGGGCTTCTCTTGGGCTGAGCTTCTTGGAAAAGAAGGCAAGAGGTTGCAGCTGGTCACCGATGCGTTGATCCAAGGCAGCGCCGATCGAGGTGTCTAATGCGTCGCATCGCAAAACTAAAGGAAGGTCTGCCCTGGGGTGAGCGGGTTGGACGGCCTCCTTTAGCTTCACTTTTCTTCGAATGCCTTCTCAGCTTCAGGTGTCCATTCAACCGGGCGTGGGTCCCTCTTCTTCGCTCCAAGGGTCAGTTGCACAAGGGAAGCCTGTGTCTCGGCAGCGCCTGGCAGACAACTGCGGTAAAAGTCCCACGATCCCAGGAACCTCCTGAGCTTGTTCATCGTATCTGGCTTTGGGTACTCGGCGATGACTGCGACTCGGTCAGCTGGAGGTTTAATCCCATCACAGCTAACAGTGTATCCGAGGTACCCTACTTCTGTTTGGCCGTAGAAGCACTTGGAGACGTTGATGGTCAAACCGAACTTTCGCAGTTGACTGAAGACGATGTGAAGATGTTGTCGAGGTTCACTCTCGTTGGCTGATGCAATCAGAATATCATCGATGTAGCAGTGGCAGAAGTTCAACCCTCTCAGAATCGTGTCCATGAAACGTTGCATGGTTTGCGCAGCGTTGCACAAACCAAACGTCATAACGTTAAATTCAAAGAGGCCGAAAGGTGTTATGACGGCAGTCTTCGGTCGGTCTTCTACTGCTAGCGGGATCTGATGATACGCCCGGATTGAGATCGAGCGTTGAGAAGATCGTGCATCCTGCCAACTTGTGCGTGAAGTCTTGCAGATGGGGTATCGGGTACCGGTCTGGAACTGTGATTCGGTTGAGCCGAGACCTCACTGTACACTGTCTTATAGGCCAACATGCCAAAAGACTTGGCTTCTTCTCCAATGACTTCTACAGGAGCTGTAGAGACGAGAAGAAGGTCTAGTGGTAGATCAATGGCACCACAAAGGACTTTTACTGGTCTAAGTGTATCCGCACGCTCGTACAGACAGCCAACCTAACCAACTTAGAGTGTGTAACTAAAGGTAATTAGCTTAAGACCGTGCTAAATGGAGAGGCTTGTTGGTTGAGAACCAGATTCACCCCGAACTGTTGTGGTACTTAAGTAAGTAACTAAGTTAGTAATTCATATTGCCGACTCTTAGTTTAATACACTTCTATTGGTTTGGTTATTCAGTGAGAAATCCTGTTTCTAATTTGGAGACCATCATACGAGTACTACATCGATCAATACGAAAGAACACGGTTCCATCATCTGTTTCAAATATGTATATCCCACTAAGCTTTCATCTTCTCCATGTTATTTCCTTAAAACCCTGTACGACTTAATCCCACATAATCACGACTATTAAAGTAAGGAATTCGAAATCTTCAAAACCTTACCATTTTCCGATTCAAAAAATTCCCACAAAAAGTTTTCCTTCAATTTGTTTTCTTCTGTACGTTTTTCTCAGCAAATTGAAAGGTGTTTTGAAATTACCGTAAATCAACAAATAAAAGGAAACAAAAAGAAAATAAAAAATTATTTCCCCCAACACCTATGTGAACATGCTCATTTGCTTATGCAAACACTGGCGCTGGCACGTCCGTTTGTTGATTTTCGGGATTCCCATTCAATGCACACTCAACATAGGTACCCAAAGTTGTTCGTTCCTAGGTTAGGACTATCATCTTCAACCACATTCACTACCCAGTAGATGGTGGTATCATCAGCTGCAATTACTGCACAGATTTTGCGGTTCTGTTTTCTAAAGATTTTTGCTGGTTCTAGATATGTGCACTCTGTCTCCCTCTCGGCGCAGTCTGATAGAGGTGTACATGACTGCAGCAGTAATGCCCCCTTTTGGGCATCATCATCATCCTCAACGTCTTCGACGACGAAGACGTCGTCCTCATGAACATGTCTGATGGTGGCTGTGGAGCTGGTGCACCCAGAAGAGACCTCTCCACCGATTGTCATTATGGATTTTCTCTAATCGTTCTCAAACATCAAATCATTTTCTGGTTCCGTTAGGAACTCCATTCGAACTTTTGAATTCCCCTCCTGGGCTGAATGGTGTTATTGTTATTATTACTTTTCCGCTGTTCTTGTGTTGTTATTTTTATGACGGTCTCTTGAGTGCCCATCCCTTTTTTTTTTTTCTTCGGATGCAGGCATTATCCTGCTTTCTCCAGCGGATTCCTATTGCCCGTCGCTGCTATATTTATCATGGGGGGCTGGGGGGGAAGCATAATAATGGCATTTCTATGCTAACAACTTGCAGCCACAATGTCGTCGACCGCGTCTAGATGTCGGTCGTTTCGTTCTGCCATTGGGCGAACGTATCATTTTCCAATACCGCTCTGTAACAGTGTGTACAGTACACCCTGGATAGAACGTCTCTTTGGCGTGTTTAAGCGCACCATCATTCCATGCAGCCTGCTTACCATTTCACAGAGAGAAAGAGGGAATGTGGTGTCACCAGGGTCCAACGTGGTAAATATTATTATTGCTATGATGGGATAATATCATGACATATTGACATGATATTTGCCTTCGGTTTAGCTCCTCTGGGTTCTCCTTTTTCTTCTGCCTTCGGATGGAGTTTAAACTTGAATTCTGTATGTGTGCATCTTGGCTTTATACTGGAGCATAATCTGCTGGCAAGTGAGAGGAGACAAAACGAGTGTGCGGTTAAATCTATGGTTTCGTTCGGCTTGAAATTCTTTGGTACGGTGTCTATAGTCTGAGAATGTGGGGAGGTTGATGGAGTTTACCTCTTGACAGTATTGTGGGTTTTTAGAGATCTGTTCTAACTATTACACAATACTGTCCTCTTTCATGTATACAGTTTGATTGCTCGCTTTGATTTGTGAATGACCTATTTGCACTTGACTTAGGGCGTTACTTTATTTTCTTTAAATAAAATTTCCTTTGAACCTAGAACTAGATGATGAGTATTGTGCTAACCTACGAGTATGTACTCGTATATCGTCAGGCAGTGCAGTATACTGTGTTCAGGGATGGCATTAGTGGGCGCCTTGGCGTAAGTGGTTAGTGTGTTGGACCACTGCGCGTGTGATTCCAAGTTCGAATCCCAGAAAACACCGAAAAGTTTTTTCACGGTCCCACCTCTCGCGAACGTCTGACAAACATCCGAGACTATTGTTGTCTAGAAAAAGCTTCTCAAATAAATTGCCCTTCGTATACGGCACTAAACTGTAGGTCGCTTCCATTTGTGTGAAAAATAGATCACGCACAACATGAGTGGTTGCGAGAAGCTAGGCCCTAGCACTTAAAGAGCTGTTGCGCCAAATATTTATTTATTTTTATTTATTTTGATGGCATTAGTCAGTTTCGTATGATTTTCTAACCAGGTTGTGTGTGTGTTTCCTGCTAAATTCATCTCAAGCGGTTTTAAAAAGAGGAACAGCGTTTATGGGTATCCTTCATTGCTCCTTGCCTATACCAGGCCTATCCATCCAGACTTATTGCAAAACTTCATGCTGGACGAGCTGAGTGAAGCTATAAGTTCATCTGTCATCAAAGAGCGGTCTTGCAAGGAAGTTTCGACAGAGTCAGTTGATTCCTGGGCAGTGATACAGGAAGTGTGTGATTGAAACCTCCGAAGATCACATATTAATATAATGTCAGATAACCAAACAGCACTCTAGGCTCTCACGGCCTTTGACTGTAAGTCTAAGCTGGTTTGGAATTGTCTCCAGACTATTTTGCAGTTTGCTGCACACAAAAAAAAAACACACTAATGTGGGTTCCCGGTCACAAAGGTATCGCTGCTAATGAAGCGGCTGATGAGCTTGCTAGACTAGGTGCCCAATCTCCTTACATTGGACCTGAATCCTTCTGCGGTTTACCCACTAGCCAGATCAAAATAGAGCCATCTCGCTGGGATCGCGAACATATGCTCTCACATTGGAATGCACAAGAACTAGAGACATTCTATCAATGAGCAAACAGAGTGTTAAGATCCTTACTGACTTCCTAACTGGACACTGCTCTCCCAACTACCATCTTAAGAAAATGGGGCCGTGTTCAATCGGAAACGTGCTGTCTATGTCTTGAAGACACCGAAACAGCCCATCACATACTCTGCGATTGCCCGGCCAAAGTGGTTGGTTGGTTAGGATCGGCCCTCGATGAAGATGCACTTAGACCAGAAGTAGGTCCATTGACTTGCCGATGTGTAAGATGAGTGGGTCACTCTCTTACTCTGGGAACCATTTGGTCCGTTGCATGAAAGCGTTAATTGCTAAGATCACTAAGATCATGGAAAAAATATTCACCTAGGGTGGCCTTCCTAATATTAGCAAGCGAAGGACATGTGCATAGGAGGTAATTAATGGTCTGTTTTTCCTCTTCATTCCTACAGCTTTTGCAAAAGTCGTTATAGGAGATGTCTAGCCTTTGGGTCTAAATTTGTTACGCATTGGCGCAGTTGTCTGGCGGTGTTGCATTGGCCTAGATGTTGCCATCGGTGATTGGCCACTTTCTCCGTGTCTGTTTGAATAAAGCACTTAACGTAAGACGTTGGCGCTTCGATGCCGATAATGCTTATGTTGTTTGTACCAGAGGAGCCTTGTTGGGCCAGTTCGTCAGCTGCACAATTCCCTAGTCACAGTGACTTGATACCCAGGAAAGGCTGAGGTTGTGCTGACCAGCTATCTCGTTAAGTGATGCGTGACAGTGCTGGATACGAGGGGCTGCCGGACTATCGACTTTGGTAGCAATATCGATGTTGATAGTGTATTAGTCGCTAGCCAGTCAATGGCTTGACTAACAGCGGTAACTTCGGCTTAGAAAACGGAACAATGGTTTGGACGGTTAAAAGAGAGGTGTACGTTCAGGTATTCTGAAAAGATTCTGGCATCAACTCCGTCTTTGGTTTTGGACTTCTCCGTGAAAATTGACATCGATTCGTTGTATATGACATCGCGTTGCGTCCACTCAGCTCTGTCCGGTATTAAGTGCAGGTAGCCCCTGTTGAAGTTATATTCAGTGGGCAGGTAGTCAGTGCAACTGGAAAGATGACAGTGCATCGAAAGTATTTGGCATGTCTCTGTGCTGTTGCTCCTTCCACCGCTTGGAGCCCGCGATATAGGAAAAAACTGCTGCTAGCAAAACTCGCGACGTTAATAATGCTGTATGGGTTCAAAATATGGGCCAATGCTATGAAAACAAAAACATGTAGAAGAACAATTGAGGTGGGCGAACCAAATCAGTGCTCTGATGGTAAGTACCTCTTTCCGAACGACGTCCTATGTAGCACCGTTAGTTGTGGCTGGTATGGTGCCAATATACCTACTAGCACAAGAAGCGCAACAGAGTTTGAGTTGTGCTGAGTTGAGAGTTTGCCAGCAAACAAACGGCGACATAAGCAATGCCAACTGATAGCTAGACTCCACCAGGGACAGAAAGTTTATGGAAATAGCAACAGATATGACATTGCTCTGAAAAAGGACGCTGAACGCATACGACTATACCCAACATGGAAGTGTGGATCAGCATGGAGATTTAAACTTCTATCTAACGCAGGTTCTTACAGAGCATGAATGCTTTAGAGCATATCTTCACAGGTTGGACACGTTGACAGCCCAGATTGTCTTACCTGCCCGGGAGTAGCTGAAGACGCTGAACATACCATGTTCCATTACCTGCGATACGAGGCAGAATGGCAGCTAGTGGCACAGAGACTGGGGGAGGTCTTAACCCCAGAAAACATGACTATGCACATGATCAGCTCGGAAGATAGTTGAAACGTCGTTAGTGACACCGTGGTGACCGTTTTTTTGAAGCAGCGACAGAAGGAGCGACAACGGAATAAACTGCAGGAGCTTGAAACTGAAAATATAAACCAGTTAGGAAGTACAGCTTTAGAGTTAACTAGCCCCGCGATGTAATTCCTAAGGGCAGTTATACGGGGAGAGTGGTCATAGTATGCAGGGTGTGGGTTAGTACCTAGGCGTATTTCTGACATCGATTATTCAGATTTTCGCATCGTGCATGCTAGTAGCCAAAAAGGAGAAAGTAAGCATACCCTCAGTAAGTTTACCAAGCTGATGAAAGCCTTGCCGGCAAGCTACTATAAACGCGCATCAACGGATAAAGGAGAAAACCGATCCCCATAGGGGAAATAAAACGACACCGCTCTAAAGTAATACTTAAGCTGTCTTGGAGTGGTTGGTGTCAGGTTGAAAAGGGGTTAAAGGTGGCTTTTTAGTGAGTAGGAGTCTCACACTACTTGAAAGAGAGCGGGCGAGTTTCTCGTGTACGTTACCGTTTTTCCACTACCCCGTAGCCAAGTAGATGGCTTTGTATGGCAAAAAGATATGGTATTAACTTCTACAGCTGCTATGCTCGACCAAGCTGTACGACGAGTGAATACCAGACAATGCTAGGTAACCTAATGGCAGATGCACGCGGTAGAACTCCAGTGGTCATAGGCGGTGACTTCAATGCATGTGCAACAGAGTGGGGTAGCAGGCTCACCAATGCCAGGGGGCGTATTCTACTGGAAACCTTTGCGCCATTAGAAATAGGGCTCGCAAACAAGGGGAGCACAAACACATATCGCAAAGCAGGTATGTGGTCAATCATTGATATAATCTTCGTGAGCAACTCTCTCCTGCGCAACGCCAGGGGGAATATGCACATAGCAACCACCAGGCGATATTAAGGAAACTCATCTAATCTTCCAACGCCCTAAATTAACAGGGCCAAAATGGAAGAACAAACTCTTCGACAAAGACTCCTTCAAGCAAATGATGAGCACCGATACCATAACTCGCAGAATGGCGAAGATCCTCTCGCTCCAACTCACCCGCACTATCACAGCATCGTGCGATGCAGCAATACACCATGCTACTGGCGGACCGAGGAGATATAAACACTTAGGGCAAGGTGTCTCCCGACGCAGAGTCCAACGATCGAGGGGAAGAGTCGATTTTCAGGAACGTCTAGACACATTCAAACTGGCGAGACGCGACTTAAAAAAGGCGATCAAAGAAAGTAAAACAATATGTTTTAAACGACTCTGCAAAGAAGCAGATATAAACCCTTGGGGTATGGTATAATAGAGCACCTATTGCCCCATAGACCATCTACTTTGTGTGATATACCAGTCATCAGAGAGACGCGGGAGGAGCTACTCGATGCATACAGGAAGATAGGCAGCAACAAAGCACCTAGACCAGATGCCATCCCCAATGAGGCAGTGAAAGTGGCTGTTCAAAAGAGGCCGGACATTTTTATAGCCACGATGCAAAAGTATATACAGGAAGGAGTTTTCCCTGGGCTATGGAACATTTGGTACTGGTACCAAAAGGAAACAAACAACCTGGAGAAACATCATCATATCGCCCAATATGAGGGACAAAGAAGTACTATGCAGCAGTGACTCTGGACATCAAAAACGTATTTAAATCGGCAAATTGATCGCTCATAAGGAGGTCGTTAGCCAGAATGGGTAATCCATACTACCTATTGAGGATAGTTAGAAACTACTTCACCAACAGGAAGTTGAGGTACCACAACCGACGAGGAGGTAAAGTACTAAACCGTTATGGCAGGAGTCCCACAAGAATCGGTACTAGGCCCTCTCTTGTGGAATATCGTGTACGACGGAATCCTGCGACTAGCATTGCCACAAAGAGTTAAGAATCGGGTTCGCTGACGACATCCGCCGTAGTCACCGTGGCTAAACACATCCACGAAATAGAATCAGTAACAAACAAAGCAATCGAACAAATTAAAGACTGGCTAGGATCCACCGGCTTAGAATTAGCAGACCACAGAACTGAAGCTGGTCTTATAAGAAGTCGAAAACTGTTGAATATGCGAATATTCGAGCCGGAAATCAGACTATAAGAACCAAGGAAGCAGTCAAATACTTAGGAATAGTACTCGACAAGAGGTTAAGGTTTAAAACCCACGTGGAATACTCGAGCAAGAAGGCTTCACTGGATCTGGATATGCCAGATGGATTCTACTATCCAGAGTGGTTAACTCGGTTCTTCTATATGCTGCACCGGTTTGAGCGGCGGCGTTAGCGACGATAGAAACACGGAGAAAACTATCGTCAATATACAGGCTATGCGCGATAAGAACAATCAGCGGTTTCGGAACAATATCGGACGAAGTAGCCAGAATGATCACCATCGACATCCTCGCAAATAAGATGGTAAGGATCTACGAAAGGAGAACCTCGAGTCATCAAGAAGCAGGTATTGTCAAGAGAATAAAGGAGTAGGAGAAGGAAACATCTCTAGCAATGTGGCAAGCCAGATGGCATAACAGTACAAATGGTAGATGGACCTACAAGCTGATCCCCACCATCACGGCGGCTATCGCAAATATTTACACAGATTTGGGCATGATAACTCACCGCTCTGTCCACATTGTCCAGACCAGGAGGAAGATACAGAGCACGCAATATTCCATTGCATTCGCTTCACGGAATGGAGAAATAGCCTGCCAAGTCACCCATTCCTTATAAACCAAATGCTGCAGTCAAAGGAGAATTGGCTGGAAATTTATACACTCATAACGAATTTGCAAAAAGATCTCCAAATAATTGAGAGAGCAAGAATAGCAGAATAAGCAAAGCATTAATTGCTAACCAGCCCCGTGAAGTAACACCTTACAGCAGTCCCGCGGGGAGAGTGGTAGAAGTATGCAGGGTGTGGATTAGTACGTAGGCGCATTCCTAGCATCGATTATTTGAGCTTGCGAATCGTGCATGCTAGCAGTTCGGGCTACCAGTATCTTTCGAAGATATGTGGTAATCTTGGTGTAACAAAAAAAAACTGCCCGTTAGGCAATAATAACCTCTCCGTTCAGAGCCTATCTGTTGGTCGATACACTTTCTTGACACATTCTCCTAGTCTTGGTGTGATAATGGAGCAGTAAGTTTCTTATTGCACCAGTTTCCCACTGTTAAACGCCCATCCATGTCACGAAAATATCGAAGGTGTAGTCGTTGAGTATAACAACCACAACATGATGGCTCCAAGAAGCTCGAACTCGGACTCGGAATTGTAGAAAATTTTAATGAATTTTTCTCTTCAAATAGTACAATCGGCTTAGAAACATGTTTGCTTACTTAGGAACTACATGGTGCATGTGAGTTCCTATTAGTGGCTACCCACAGCATATGTTTACTCCCGAAACTATGAACGAATACCTCAACTTTTCAAGCAATCATTCTAAAAGCATCCCCATTGTTCCGAAGCTACGCATTTACTTCTCTCTAAAAACGTACAGCTTTGTCGGCGCGTACCGAAATTCTTAGCGTAGGATCTCGTAACTAATTTTATCAAATTTATTTTAAATTATTTTCCCCCCCGAGATGCTAATTGAACTGATCGACATTGAATAGCATAATCACACCTCTACCACAAATTGAATGTAACCAAAAGCCGGTTTTTATTTTTCGTTTCTCAGCATCTTCATCTTCGAAACAATCCGAATATTTACCCATTTAACACCTCTCCATCGACGATCCATCAACAAAAACAGAACAGAATCCGACAAGAAAAAAATGCATCAATACGTATCGCATCTGAAAATCTATTTCGGTTTATCTCTGACAAGTTGGCTTCAATACAATGGCCTAAGCCAACCGGCCCGCATTAAACGTGATAATGGAACGAAAGGTGGTCAAACATGCCCACCACCAGACCAGAGCACGGAAATCTTATTTGTTGCAAATACATAAGTATTCTCGTCACAATTTCCTTTGCAACAATGTTGCAGTAAAACTGCTTGTTTTGGTCTTTAGAATCAGCGTGTGGTTGGCAATTTGTTCTGGTTTGCCAGCAGCTATCTGGTCATGACAGGTAAATGTGGTTTTGCTGAAGTGTTGCTTCTTTGCACGTCCGAACTGGTAGGGTCAAGTAGGTTGAGGTGTGTGAATTGGATATGTAGGCGCGTGTCAACTGAGAGGACCAATTGCTTTAGTTTACCCAAACTTGCAATCTTGACCGACATGGACATGATTTTCATTTTCCACATTTCTATGGCGAAGGCCATAAGAAGCAGAGTGATGTACATCCGTGTCGCTCCATGGACTTTGGTCACCTAGCCAGGATGCACGCGCTGCGTATCTGTCTTGGACCCCGCACAGTTTTATTCTGCGACCCTACAACATAAATTAAGAAATTGATTCCTTGCAACCTCAAGACCATGTTTCATTTGACATAAATAAATTTTACTTTATAAATGCATAAATAAGCTAAGCGCTGGGCTCCTTGTCGAGGACGATGTGATCTTGGTAAATACCTAGAAAACTATCTTCGCATACTTTGTTGCCCAGTTTTGCTCTCCTATTTGTTCGAGGGGCTTACGCTTGAGATAGTTTTTTTTACTTGCATCCTGTTTTTCTTTGTGCCGTGGTCATTTATTATGAATTTGAATTGAGTCTCGGCCTAGAGACCGCGCAACAGATTAATTATTTATACGGCGACGAAAATATGGTAAAATCGAGAGCAATTCTGCGGGAATCTGTCCCGCGATTTAGTTATTTGCTCGACGTTGTTATTGCTGCTGGCTGGGGCGCCGACGGTGCACCTTTATTTATGCTGTACGAACAAACAGACATTGGTTCTTTCGAAAAATGTTTGCATGCATGCAACGTTTTTACGCGCAACTGCGAGGAATACTTCATGTCGTTCTAAAATGTAAGAGGGTGTCATTATAGCACGCAAGGATTAAATCTATGGCACAGGGTTATTTTCGTGCGAATCGAGGAATGATGTTTTAAGGTCACAATAATGTTGTTGATTTTATTAAGGAGTTGTCTGGTATTTCAATGGAGAGTCGCGAAAGTTAAATTTCAGATTTACTTAAACAAATTTATTTAGAAAGCAGATTTGTCAATTGGTGTAACTTTGCAACAACTTCGCGGTCGAACAAAGCTATGCTGAGGCCGTGATTAAGTTTGGAAAAGTGTAATTTGGTGAGTCTAATTTCATGAAGTCAAATGAGGTTTATTGCGCGCAAGGATCCACTATATTTCCAAAACGTAATTCTTACTAACTAATCTGTTAACATAACCATGAAGATCGACTTTTCACTAAGTATATTTTAGAGTTCAATACAGCAACGAATTCCAAAGCAAAGTCTGAGCAAATGAACCGCTCTGGCAATGGAGACACCTATTATGCCGACCAATTAGATTCTAGATGTTCGGAAGATCTCAACAGAATAATCCCTAGAAACTCAACCTTTCAACGACCTACCAGATAGGCTACTAGCGCACATAACTTTCATGTTCACCTGACAGCCACAAGAACAAAGTTCCCTTTGTTACAGGGCAAGAAGTCCTGGAACATTACCCTTGTATCTGATCACATTTATACCTAACTTGGTAAGGGACGGGAGAGTCTCTTAAGAGCACACTTTTTCAGAACATCGTTAAATCCAATTTTTTCTTGACAACCATCTGCCTAATTGGTCTCTTTACGAGAATAGTTTATTAACGCTGATTCCCTTCCATTTGCCTATTGAATGATGATCACTGTCTGATGATCTTGACAGTCTGACCAACACCCTAACATTGGAACTTAATGGTGCCTTGTCTGTGGCCTGCCCTGTTCACAATCCTTTTGGAAAAAAGAAACCACCTTGATAGAATGCAAATCTCAGTAGTCTCAGACAGTAGATTCCTTTTTAATCTTGCTAAGAGCTCCCGCGAGACGGCCGATTGGAGCACCTGTAAACGGTCTCTCAGAAAATACCAAATCCCACTGAGGAAAAAGCAATGACGCTCCTGAAGACTTTTCTGTGATAGCATTGAACAGTCCGCGAAAGCTTCTAGGTTGCGAAAATTCTCTCCGAAGGCCCCTCAACACCAAGCTATCTTTTACATCCAGGCGGTCACTGGACAACCTCTGCTTAGGTATCCATTGATATCTTACTGCATACTCACTTTCCTAGTAGCTTCCCTGTTACTGTCTCAATCAATCCGAAAACACCACCTTAGCAACTCCTTGTATATAGTAATTACAGAAAGGATCCGTTGGACCATGATCAGTTTCAAGCCCTTCAAGTACCACAACCTGACCGTATCGTTTCTGCAGCGAATCCGCAATGTGAGGATATTGTGCTTTTATGAATCAAAGTCATCACGTCGCGAGGTCTAAATGGAAAGTGCTCGCATGTGGAACCAAAGCTTCGACCTATCAGTCGAAAAATCGTTTCTACTGAAAACGTAAGAAAGGCTAATTGATATCCACCTTCGGCAGAGCATTAGCCCAACCTTGATCTACGCCGTCCCAACATGCGTACTGCAAAGCAAATTGGTAAAGACGGCCTTAAACTCGCTTGTGCGCATCATTGAAAAATGTTTGAGCATTAAGGAGCTTGTAGCAATATCAAATCGAAGACAATTACCCACGCACTTCCATGTCTGAAAGTGGATACTACCCTTGCAGTGTTGATCAATCAATTGCTTACATGCACACAGCTGGGCTGAGCATCGGCCAGAAGACTTGTCTGTTGCGGAACACCCCAAGATAGAATTTTGTCACCTATTCCGTGGAACCTGGTAGTAAATGAGCTACTTGTGGACCCGGATAGATTGGGCTGTACCTATCCTGATGACATTGCTATTGTTGCCTCTGGTAGGCACCCAAACACTTTCGGGGCAATCCTACAATATGATCTCTGCGGCTCACCAGATGGCCCTCCAAATGTGGACTCATAAAATAGAACTTGTTCTCTTCACAATAAAATATAAAGTTGCCCTATAGGCCCTCCTAAGATAAATGGCACCAGCCTCAGCTTCACTCAAAATGAGCGATACATGGGTCTTATTCTGAACGGCAGGAAACTGAACTGGAAAGCCAATTTACTAGAACGCGTTAGGAAAGCCAGTGTAGCTCTCTATTCCTCTGAGAATGCTGTAGATAGGAGCGGGTAAGAAACCTCAAATTGCTCGCTGACTGTACGTGTCAACTGGTACAGGTGACAAGCTAAGGTGCAAAGATCTGCATGCATATGCATCAGTGGTGTACTAAGAACTAATCTCCCTGCGGCAGTGGACATTTTGTTCAACCTGCTACCCTTAGACATTTTTGGCGCACAAATTGCTACCAATGAGGCCATCCGTCTAAAAGCCTCCTCTCAGTGGTCTAGTTATCACACTGGCCACTCCTCTATCTTTGATCTTCTTAACTTCATCCACAAAAATACGGACTACACCCCGTTGAAACTGAGCATTAACATTTGTCTCTTACGAAGATGACTGGGCAATTCGACATTCAACTATGCTGCGTGCCACGCCACAGGGAATTTCAGGAAACTGCAGGATGGGCAAGGTCGCCAGACAGGGTATAACTCTAAGGATTCTGCCTGATAAGCAAGCCCTAGGTATGCCTCTCATTACATGTAAGCATCTACTGAAGCTGAACGCTATTATCAATACCAACCACAGATGGGGGAACGACTTAACGTGTCATATTTCGAGACAGATCTGGCCTAAGCTGGACCAGAAACGTAGTACCGAGTTGATTAAGTTAAAGCAATCACACAGCCGCTGCGTTGTCGGTGTCCTCACTGGACACTGTATTATTAGCCAATTTGTCAAAAGACTTGGCTTCTTCTAAAACGACTTCTGCAGGAGTTGTAGGGATGACGGGACCATCCTTCACCTCCTATGCACATATCCAGCTCTATCGCGTAAGTAAATATTCCATCTAGTGGCCCCCTTCCTTTATAATCTCGCCCATTTTTTATTTTTTTTATAAGTCGCGCCCGCCGAAGGGATTATTAATACCCTTATACTGATGCTCAGGGCACGGGCGGATGGGAAAAGGGGGGAGAGGAACGGATGAGATGCCGGTTTGCGTTGGCTTTAAATGTTTGAAGGTTGTAATCATTAGGAAATACAGAGGCTGGTAGATCGTTCCACAAACGTGTTGTTCGGCTTATAAACGAATCCCTATATTTGACAGTACGTCCAAACTTGGGCTTGAGGGTGAACTGATGTGCATTCGAAGCGTGACGCGTATTGTGGGTGAACGTTTTGAAGGGGAGGAATGCAACTGGCTATTTCGCTGTAGCATTTTTTTATAAAAAAAGCGATAAAATAGGGAAAGACATAAGACATTTCTACGATGTTCAAGTGAGACTATGGAGTTCACAATGACTCTATCACCTATAAGTTTTAACGCGCGATTCTGTACCCTATCATTTATAAAAATGAGGAGCCCTGGGGAACACCAGCATTTATACGGTGAATTACAGACTTGAAGACGTCCAAGACAACTTGTATTGAACGGCCCGAAAGTTAATTTCTATTCCATTGAAGAAGAGATTCATTGATGCCATATGCATGCATTTTCGACAAAAGAGCCTGATGCCAAACTCTATCAAATGCCTAAGAAATATCGAGCGCAACCATCACCGAAGTGATGGAGAGATTGGTTCTACTTCTCGGAGAGATATGCCATCAAATCACCAGTGCACCTGTTGCTACGAAAACCATACTGCCGGTGATTGAGGAGTTTTCGTGAATCAAGATATTTCATAAGCTGACGATTTATCAGCGTTTCCATGACCTTGGAAAGAAGGGACGTAAGTGCGATGGGTCGGTAATTAAATGGGGAGGAAAATTCACCTTTTTTCGGGACGGGCTAGACAAATGCTGTCTTCCATCTACTCGGAAAGGGCCCAGAAGAGTAGGATAGACAGAAAAGCTTACGCAGAGGTTTTGCCAGCGTGGAAAAACACCTCTTCAGAACTATGGAGGATATACAATCTGGACCAGCGGATTTGTGTATGTTAAGACCTTTAAGTACTCCTACAACTGTACGAGTGCAAAAGTGGACTTATTCCATGGAAAATTTGACGCTCTCAAGTATAGGCGGACACAAAGCGCTATCTAGCAAGGTGGAGTTCGCTGCGAAGTGGGCAGCAAGCAGATTGGCTTTGTCTAAGGAGCTGACAGCTGGAATGTCATTGTAAATGAGCGTTGGGATGGCAGACGAGGTAAAATTTCTAATATTTTTGACAAATGACCAAACATTTTTACTACCTTTGGGACATTGTAGAATTTTTTGCCTCAATTTTTGGTCATGTAAGAATTTTACACGTCGAATGAGAGCATTGCAGTCATTTCTGGCTTGTTCAAACTTCTTTCGGTTTTCCTCAGAATTGTTGGCTTTAAAAGACCGAAAACTTACTTCTTTCAACCTGATAGCCTCTTTGCAGCTCTGATCAAACCACGAGTTTGTCTTGGGTTTGATGCTGTTTATTCTGTTAGGAATAAAGGCCTCCATACCTAAGAGGATGGTGTCAGTAATCATATCAGCGGCGGCATCCACATCGCTATCGAGGAAGCACAGGGACCAGTTAAAACTCCTAAAGAAACTATTAAGGCCGTCCCAGTTGGCTTTCTTGTAACGCAATACTTTTCTTTTGGGAGTTTTTCCTTTAACTGTGTGGTCAGAGTACGAGAATTTAGCTGATACGATGTTGTGGTCAGACCGGCCTAGAGGCGCTAAAACATCAATGATGTATTTATCAGGGTGTGAGGTAAGAAACAAGTCCAGAGTATTGGCGGAATGACTTTCATTGTCCGGTATACGTGCAGGCTAATTTACAAGCTGAGTCAAATTGTTTATCCCAGCGAAAAGTTCAACATACCTTCCTTCGGGTGTTTTTTGGCCAGAATGTCGAAGCCACTCCGAATTGTGTATATTGAAATCGCCCGCAATGACGATTTCAGTATGAGGATACAGGGAGACAATTCGTGTGAAGGAATCGGACAGCGCATCAAATTCGTTAAAAGTCGAGTTGCTATCCGCACTAGCAACTAGTAGACAAAACAGTAGTGGATTGTTTGCTTACGGACGGTGAATTTTATCCATTTGAAATTAAATTCTGGATTGGAACAGTGGACATACTGTAGTGGAACTTGGTCAGCTATATCACTACGGGCGTAAATGGCGCGGCCGCGATGGGGAAAAAATAATGGCACTAAGTTGTATTCAGGCAGTTTCAAATCAGACGATTCTTCAACTACCTGTGCTTCACTAAGTGCCAAAACAGCTGGTTTATAGGAATGAGCGTGGGCGTACAAGTCGAAGAAATTCGTTCGAAGCCCACGAACGTTTGTACAACCGACCCTAAATTCCCTCATAATTACAACATAAAAACAGAAAAAGACACAACTCTGACGGTACTAAGCGAAGCCGCGACGTCCTTAGGCGTCATGAGCATCCATGGCCTTATTAAAAGCTCAGGTTAGTTTCATTAGGCCCTCAGTTGTCTAATGGTAGATTCAGGACATCACAATGGACCTTTACTGGTCTAAGTGCATTGTCGTGCAGAGAGCCAACCTAATATAACCTAACCTACAGGACAAACAGTCTTTTGAACTCACTTCCACGCAAAATATTTCCAGAAAACTATAGTCTGCAAAACTCAAATGCAGAATCATCTCGGTTCGCTGGCTTGGCGTTATAGGCTCCCCTTTCCCGAGATTTCTTTATACAAAAAATGCGCTTTTGATGCAAGTTGCAAGCACTTCCCTGCAGCTTTTTCAATGGCTTCTCTCTTTCAAATATCCATAAAGATAACCGAAACGTCACAGAGCCTAATAAAAGCACCAAAAACGTGAATTTTAAGAATAACCCAATGAAAAGGAAACTTATTTTCAGGAAAAATCTTCTCATGCTTGTAAAATCGATTTCCTCCATATCATGTTGTTTTCATAAAAAAAAAATCATATTTCATTAATCCCTATTCTTATTCATTTAATCCACCCACCTATGGTCATACCATTCTGAAATGAAACACGTGTTGGACTCAAAGCCCAACAACAAACAACTAAATTTCCACTCTAGCCCATCTATTCTATTCATCAAGCGCACAAAACCTCTCCATCCACATGAGACTCATTTCCTTTAACCCCATCCACCATGGCTTCAGCAGCCAGCAGACCATTGTACCCATTTAACTTTCTCAATATCTTCACAATCGAATCAACCTGGGCAGATCCGGAATTAAGTTCTAGGCTTTCGAATGGGCTCACAGGTATCTTTCTAGCGTTAGACATGTGTAACCCTCGGGACGTCTCCCAAAAACTCTTCAAACGACGACCAACCATAGACGAATGTGAATAAGCGATAAAATTAAAATAAATTCAACTTCGGGCCTAGCGGCGGTGCGCACACTCAACCACGACGAATAGGAGTATCTATGGCTAAGAATTTTCCTCTCCAGACTTCTTTCGTATGCTGATTTTTATTCTTCGACGGAGGAGAGTCTGTGTGTGTGCGTTAGCTTGCTCTAGGTGTCCAACTCGTACCGCATAGAACCAACAAGCCAAACCGAAATTCTTGTAACGTTTCCTTGGGATTATTCTGTGTGTGGGACGAAAAATTCCTACCACACCACATTTTCTATGTGTAACTCTAATATGTTAATTACCTTCTTCTCTCGGGGCTCTATTTATAGAGGACGTGGTGCTACAGTAGGATAGAGAGGACAGAGAGGATACCACAGCAGCAGCAGCCAGCTCCTTTTTGGAACGAATTGGCCTAGCACAGCGCGCTGCGCACTTTCGTCTGACTGAAGGGATAATAAATCTTTTTGTTAGAGTTAGCTCTCTCACTCTCCGCCAGAGTCTGGACTGGAGTCGCAAGGATAATTTATTATATTCCAAGTAATTATTTTGTTCTTTTTTCAAGCGGTAGTGAGTACTGGTAGGACAAATAAAAATCGCAGCCATTTGAATAAGCCCAGCCGGGCATACTCTGTTTTTCTTCTTTTTTTTTTCTTTTGTATCTGTATCTGTCACTGTTTGGAAAAAAAGGAAAAAAAAAATTCTTGTTTCAATCCAACCGTGTGGTGTGTACCTTCCCAAACGTGGGGGTACATTGTGACATAAAATTTTCATGTTACTATTCCCCACCGGCGCAGCGCGACTAGCGAAAGGACACTTTTTTTTGTTTTCCTTTCTCGATGCACCCCACCATCATTGATTTCAAAGATCTTCCCCGGGACAAGACACACAGTGCAACGGAGGTGTTCTATTTGACTTGTTTAACGAATTTAAATGGGTAGATTTAATGTCAAGGTGGTGGGATTACATATGGCATACACAAAAGTGGATAAAGATAGATGATAGTGTGGGCACACACCACATGCACTGCCGCACTACGTACACCTTACGTAGTAATTTTACACTTTTTCCTCCAGTCCAGAGAGTTCTTCCAATGAATTTGACAGTGTGCATGGTCGCAGTGTGATTAATAGACTGAATCTGAAATATATAAATAAATGTCAACCGTACTGGTGTGGTTTAGTTTGGATTGTGGTGTCGTTTTCTTTATTTGTCTTACCAGTTCCAGTTGATTTTTTTTTTTTTTTTTGTTAGGGTAACTTATGCAGATTAGATCAGAGAATTTAGAAATATAGATGGCGGATAGGGTTACATGTTATTCTGTGATTGATTATCGAAGAACAAATGTTTTTTTTCTTTTTTTTCTTGTGAGAAGGGAGGTCTAATGAAGACGTTTGGGGATAGAATTTCAAGTGAATACACAAGCAAGCAAATAATTTATAAATATTTTATTTAATATTTATAAGATGTGGTATATTTATATGAAGTTGTACCCCGGGGGGTATGGATGACTCGCACACGGGGGCTGAGATTTATTGGGAATATACCCAGCTTGACATTGAGATCCATGTGAAAGATGTCGCTGGTGCCCCCAAGGGTATAGAACGGTGTATATTTCGTCATCTTCTGATACAGTCCGATGGGGAGAAGTGACTTAATCATTACGTAACATGAATCTGATTCAATAAATGTGACACTGGCATCAAGCTTGTCAATATCCTGTTTCTTTTGGTAAGTGGATTGCCTTACAATTGATGACCTCTACGTCCCTGCTTCAAATCTAAGTTGGGTTTTTTTTTTCTCGTCGGGATAGAAAACGGTTGACTGGAGCACTCCGATGCAGTGATGTGGAGCTTACAATGCTAGCACTCATTACATCAGCAGCAATGTTCAGCCAGCTGATACGAACTAGGCAGGACAATCACATAGCACGTGTTCCGCAATGTCATCATAATCTTCATGTGTCTTCTTCAAAGTGTCGAAGACTATGGTTAGGCCAAGTTAGGTTGGCTGTCTGCACAAGAGTGTAAACACACTTAGACCAGTAAACCATGGAACCACTCACTCTACCATTAGACCACACACAGCCTGCTACTAGTCAAACCAACCGGAGCTTTTGATAAAGCGATGGATGCTCATGACGCCTAAGGACGCCAAGGTCATCAAGGATGGGGGCCCCTAGATGGAGCATTCTTTTACCCATTAGAGCTAGACATGTGCACATGAGGGGATGGATGATCTCCTCCTCATCTTCGTCCCTACAGCTCCTGCAAAAGTCGTTAGAAAAGAGGCATGTTCGCCTGTTGGCATGTTGGCCTGTAAAACAATTTCCAATGAGGACACCTATAACGCTGCTGACCTGTGATCGCTACGTTTCTGGTCCAGCTTAGACCAGATCTGTCTCGAAATGTGGCAGGTTGACCCGTTCTCTCATTGGTCTTGCTAATAGCGTTCAGCTTTAGTAGATGCTTACGTGTAGCGAGGACATACCTAGGATTTGCCTGTCAGGCAGAATAGTCAGAGTTCTACCCTGTCTGGCGAGTTCGTCCGCCCTGCAGTTTCTTGAAATTCCCTGTGACCTGGCACCCAGCATAGGTGAATGTTGAACTGCTCTGTCATCTCCGGCCTTTGAAATGAAGGAGCACGATTTCAGGGACTTGATTGCCGCTTGACTCTCAGTCAAAATGCAAATATCAATGGGAGATAATACAATAAGAAGTTTGAAGATCCGTGAAAGCCTTCACGTCAAGGAAACCATCTTACGAAAGATAGAGCACGACCGGCTCAGCTGGTATTGCCACGTTCAAAGAAGAGATCATTTAAACCCTGTTAAAAAGGCAATATCAATGCACGTTCCAAAGGCATCGCGAGGCAGGAGAGGCAGGCCTAAACACGCCTGGATCACACAAATGGGAGAACATCGACATTTCATTGGCCTCAGTAACCGAGTGATCCAAAATCGGCGGGCCTGCCGATATTTTCTGAGGCCAAATAGGCGAACCCCACAGGTGGATCAGTAGAAATGCGGTGAAGTGGGAGGGCTATGATCCCTTGTTTTCGGATCATAACCTCGCCGAAATAGGAAGAAGAATGGCAGATAGCACATTATATTTCAGCCAGGATAGGACTTCCTTAATCACCATGATTTTCGTCAGAAAAATGCCACAATGATCAGGGAGGTGGGTCGAAGACTATGGTGTCACTTAAGCGTAGAAAAACAGCGTAGCATCTTGGAAAGGCATGCCACACACAATTGTGACAAGAATGAAAGCTCCGGCCTGACCAAGATAGCAGGTTCGAGTCCTGAGAAAGAATTCTCTGAGCCTTGACAAATGAGCAATCTCATCAAAGATCTCATTCCCCATGATCCTAGTGTGACCTTTGATACCAGACAGGATTTAAAGAGTTCGCGACCAAATTTATAGAGTTTTGTTCACGAACTAATTGGAAAGTGATTATAGGGTTGAGCAAGGCTTTAAGTGCTGTTTGAATGCCACTAGACACGCAGGTACTCCAACATTTTCACCTGTTTCCTTAGTTCAAAGTCATTAGTATTGCATAAGTTTTTGCTTCTATGTGCTGCCTGCTGTAGCTAAGATAAGTTATAAAGAAGACACCCTCGATGCCGAACAAGCATGTTCCCGCTCTGAATCCTCCTGTGTCGACCACATTATCATTGAACAGTGCGTTGAATATCGATCGCCACTCCACCAGCTGTACATCGATTTTGAGAAGGCGTTCGATAGTGTCAACAGTGAGTTTATTTGGAGTGTCTTACGCAGGAGAGGTATCCCCGATAAATGAATTGCTATTATCAAAGCTACATATGAATGCTCCAAATGTCACCTTCTGCACAGAGGAAGGTTGTTTGAGGAATTTGAGGTCCAAAGATGGGTAAGACAATTGTAAACTAAGACACAAAATTGCCAAAAAAAAACGCAACCGCACAATTCGTGAAGACCAACTTTAATAACGATCCACTTCCTTTGACTACCAGAACACAATAAGCAGAAGTTGTTCTAATATATTGTCTTGGTGCCTCGTCGTACACCATCGAGCATGTAGGATGTGTATGTTTACACAATACGTATTCTTTCACCAATCCTATTCCTATTGGCGATTAGCGATGTGCTTCGTGCGTATTTGTCCACAGGAAACGGAGGAATTCGAAGAAGTCTTACATCCCAACTGAGACATCTTGACAACGCTGTCGATGTATGGTATGCTTACTCCCTCACAGAATTATCGACCTCCACCGCGTCGGTCGTTGGGTTGAAAGTTACATACATGCATACAGTTGGACTCTTCCTCCTCTTCGATGTTTTGGCACTGACTCCAAATCATCAAGGAAAATCCTTAGGCGGTTTCAGGAGACATGTCGGAATTGATCCAACCATCTACCGCTAGGCCTACCGAGGAGTCGCCCACCTGATGGCACGGCAACCATGGCACGTCTTGGAAGCCAGTCTGGTGGCATACACAGAGAAGCAGCTGCTTAACATTAAGCGCCTCGCGTAGTCGATCCCTACGAGTCAGTCCGGCGAAGGAACCTAATTTCGGCAGCTTGTATCCGCGATCTTATTCTTTCGGTTACTACCCAAATTTCGTGGCCATTAATACGGCAAAAACTAAAATGATCAGCCTTGGACCAAACTCATAAACTCAATTATGCGTTACTGCACAACCGGTAGAGGGAGTAGAGGATTTCTTGTATCTTGGGAGTATTGTCTCGACCGATTGTAGAACCGAACTGGATATAGCCAACAGGATCGCCAAAGCAAAGTCCGTGCTCAGGATGTTGTCCAAAATATGGCGAAGCAATCCAATCAGTTTACACACCAAGCTAAAACTCTTCCGCTTCAGTGTTGAATCCGTGCTGTTATATGGAAAGTGACCACTATCATCACCAGAAAGCTGCAAACGTTCGTTAGTAGGTGCCTGCGCGATATCTTAAAGATTTTCTGACCCAATCGTATCTCTAATGAATGTCTCTACCAGAAAACGGGTCAGGAACCAATAGGTACGACCATACAAAGGTGGAAGTGGCAGTGGATTGGTCACACATTCCGTAAGGGTGACAGTCCCATAGCGAACCATGCTATGCAACGGAACCCTCTAACTCAGGATAGCAGAAGACCTGGCGGTCCGAGGAGATCATGGCGTAGAACAGTCGAGAAGGAAGCACGGCAGTTAGGGAAAAGTTGGGGAGAACTCAGACACATTGCCAGAAACCGTACACGATGGCGCGTAGTCATAGTAGAGGCCCAGGACCCACGAGGGGATACAGGACATAAGTATACAAAGATGGAATTGACAGTCGACTCGTCACACGTTCCGAAAGGGTGACAGTTCCATAGCGAGCTATGATATGCAATAGAACCCTTTAACTCAGGATGGCGGTCCGAGGAAAACATGGTGCAGAACAGTCGAGCAAATGGGACGGCAGTTGGGGAAAAGTTTGGAAGAGCTAAGACACATTGCTAAAAACCGTACACGATGGCGCGTAGGCATAGTAGGGCCTCTAGGACCGACAAGGGGATACAGGACATAAACAAAACAACGCGCGAAACGTTCCGCGAACAGAACTCAAATTCTGAAAAAACATTTTTAAGATTTTGATGCGTAGTTGAATCGTGTAGCGTTCCGTGATAAAATGGTGACTACGACAGAATAGAATGACAGCAAAATATTTTCAAATATAGCCGCAGTCAAAGTTTTATCATAGTTACTGAATGACCCTTTATAAAAAAGGAACTCAAAACGGATCACCGAGTCCAAGTACATCAAACGGAATTGCTTACTTGAAAAATTCCCAACTATTTCTGTCGTATCTTTGCCTTTACCACTCCATCAAAACGTCTCCCCGTTTGAAGCCCATCAATAGTAATTTATTGAACTCCAAGACATATTTTAAAAGAGGTTAATGGCATTAGGCCTCAGGCACACAGGCACACACAGATGCCTTCTTGTCTCATTTGTTGAATCTTCGTTAATTTTATCCATTCAATTTTTTATTACTTTATTTTATGTCTCTCGAAAAATAAATAAATGAAATGAAAACCCCCAAAACAGAAAACCCTCCTATTGCTCTATTAGCAGCTTCTTGAACGAAGAGGTGCGCGCGCGCTCGCGCGGTTTTTGTGGCATTTGGGAGCCCAAACATTTATAACATTTCAGTAAGCTTAATGTGGACTTTTAATTTCGAATTCTTGTCCCGGAATCACGACCCAATAAATTCCCTATAATTAATCTGATCAAATTTCAATTAACTACGTGCGTCACTTTTGAAATAATCGTAAATTCGGTTGTTGTTTTCCTTCTCAGTCCCGGTCCCGGTCCCAAAACAGGGGTTCATTAATAAATTAAAAAATAAAAGGAAAACCAAAAAAAAATCGATTTATGACTTGCGTAGGTGTACGGGATACCCGGCCGGCGGCGGTATGGGACTTATAAAATTGATTGAGAAATTAAGAATTAAAATTCTGTAAGAGAAATGGGTGTCCGTGTTTTTTTATACTTCTCTGTCTATGTGGTGAGATAGGAAGGAATCTTTATTTTTTTTTGTTTTCTGAGGGCTTCGAGGAGAAGAAGATTTATTAAAATTCCTTACGCTTATCGAAAGAAGATATCTGTGGGAATGGCTGTAAAATTTGTTAATTTGGTATATTTTATTCAGGAGGAGAAAATCAAATTCATTAATATGCCTTTTGATTGATTGTGGATTATATAGGTTTTCTTTTATTTATGAGAATTTATTTGGATTTTCTGGCCTTGAGCGGTAGTCGGTCGGGCTTCTGGGGTGTGCGCGTTTTATTTTTTTATTTTTTTAAGGAGACAAAATTCTAGTTTTTATAATTATATGCATAAGTTGACATTAACATCAATCAAGATCGAGGAATATGATCTAAGACTAGGGTTCGGGTTCAAAGGAAAAAACCGTCATCGTTGTCAAATGAGAGAGTGGGAGATATAAATTTTGATACTTCCGTGAGGGGGTTACCCAATGTGAAGGATTGATATCTTGGAACAAAGTTTAGTTATGCTGTGGGATTAACTATCATATCAATCTTCAAAAAAGTACTCGATTCAATGGAGATAGATTATCCGCCCGTGCACTGAGAACCAGTACTAGGTACGATGTTAGTCCCAGAAGTACCCGACCTAATAAAGAACACACAAAAACTTGGGAAAAAAATATCTTAATTTCTCTACACAGTCTCCTTTTAGCACGATACACTTTTCGCAGAGATGTTCGATTGCTTCGATACACTGTTTATAGTGAGAATCGTCGAGCTCCCCAAAATATCCATCAACCGAAGGCTTCACCTCTTCATTGTTGGCAAATCTTTTACCACCGAACCATATTTTGAAGTTTGAAAACAACGTGTCAACGCATGCTAAATGCACTCCTTATAGTCTCGGACTGGTGTGCTAAGGAGGGCCTATTGATTAACCCCAGCAAGGCAGTCGTTGTACCGTTTACAAGAAGAAGAACGCTGAACATTGGCTCAGTGATTCCAAATGGCAGAACCATCAATTTTTCCGATGAGGTCAAATATCTAGGAATTGTCCTGAACAAGAAACTTAACTGGAACTCCCATATTAAGCATAAAATTGCGAAGGTGACTACTGCCTTGTGGGCCTGTCGCCGTATGTATGGCAAGACGTGAGGCCTGTCCTCAAAGGTCATAATCTGGTTATATACCACGGTTGTAAGACCCATCCTTACATACGCGTCCGTTGTCTGGTGGACGAAAACCAAGGAGGTCACAACCATCAACAAACTCACTAAACTTCAAATACTAGCTTGCCTCGGTATCACAGGTACTATGCATACTTGTCCCACAACAGCCATGGAAGCCATAATCGGACTCACTTCGTTACATATATTTATAAAAAAAAAAAGTGGCAATTCGCAGTGCAGTTAGTCTTCGAAAGTCAGGTGCAAATCTATTCACCGAATTCCCCGAGCTAGATGGAAAGAGTCCTAGTGTTTTCTAGGCCGAGCTTTATGCTATTAAAACTTGTGCTAACATTAACTTGCACTCAGGCGTAGAAGGTGCCTCTATCCACATACTCACCGATACCCAAGCGGTGCTTTAAGCACTGATCTCCCACTTAATCAGTTCAAAATCAGTTCTAAGCTTCTTCGGCTATTTACAAAACTTGGCCCGACACAATAAAGTAAAATTGTGGTGGGTACCGGGTTATGTAGGCATTGACGACAACGAAACTGCAGACCTCCTAGCTAGGAAAGGCTCCTCTGAGTTGTTCACTGGACCTGAACCCTTCTGCGGAATATCCAATTCCGCCTTTAAACTGACCCTAAACATTTGGGAACGCAACATGTGCATTTCTCAATGGAATAACTCCCAAGGTCTCAGACAAGCTAAAAGAGCTGTCCAACCCTTCCAAAGACAGGCAGTTAATATCCTAAAATACGGCAGAAACGATATAAGAAGGCTTGTGAGCTTCCTTACCGATCACTGTCAACTACTATACCACCATAACAAAATGATACGGAGGATATCACCAACCGCCTCTGCGTAGAAGAGGACGAAACCGCAGAACACATACTATGTGAGTGTGTAGATCTGTGTAGAGGTAGGAGAAGCTTTTTTCTTAAAGAGATCATATCTCCAATAGATTTAAGGAACTCCTCCGCAGCCGTAATTATAGCTTTCACAAGGAGAGTGGAAGTACTGCTGCCCTGGAAAGTGGCCTCTGTCACAACAGATCTCACTGGTCGAAGTGCCTACACGCCATTTGGGCGTGGCCACACATCTGTTTAAAAAAAGGTATGCTAGCTTGCGCATCCATTACAACTTTGTGGATTTTTGTTCACCATTTCTGGCGTAGTCACCTCATTTGGTCGACCACTGCGATGTTCGGCTTGGCAGTTCAAACAACCTCGTTTAAACGCGGCCACCACATATTTTACTGTTGTAAACGAAGGAGCAGACTCCCGCAGAGTAGATTCTAGCTCCGCTTTGATATTGGTTGGACTGAGGCCCTTCAAATGAAAGTATTGTATCGCATAACAATGAGCAATTTTTCCATGTTCACAAATTCGCTGTACTATTGATGGCTGCCGAATAAGTACTAAATAACGTAGCGTCATCAAACTTTGAATTTAAGCTTTAAAAGGTTGGCACTTTCTATCGTACTCATTCTTTTCAAACAACAACCGCCATATATACGTCAGATGGCGTACTTTTCGGACTACGCCCGTACGTTCCAAAGTAAACAGAACTTTTTAAAAATAGGTATATCTAGTTAGGCCATTACAATACATACGTCGAAAAGACAGATCCTTTACTGATAAACTGTCAAAAATGCATGACATTTGAACGAATAGGAGCAGAGGTATTGCGTCTGAAGTGACGGTATGTTTGTGTCATCGGTACAAAAATGAGTATCGAACAAAGAGCTAAGCTGAACTTGGTAAAACTTTTACCGAAATGTTTCAATTGATAAACCAAGTTTATGGTGATGATTGTTTATCCCATGGCAGAGTTCATAAGTTGTATACACGGTTTAGAAACAGTCCTGAGAACATAAATGATGAGCAACATGTTGGCCAACCGAAATCCGTGATCACCGCAGATTCCATCAAAGCTGTGCGTGAATTCAACAAAGACCAGCCAAAATCTTCATTGGAATTCATGGAATTGGAATAAAGCATCTCAAAAATATCAATTTATTACATTTTGACCGAACATTTGAGCTACCGAAAAGCGTGTGCACAGTTTATTCCGCACAAGTTGACTAACGACCAAAAATTTTTCAAAATTCAACATTCGAAGGACATCTGAAGGAGGCCAAAAAGAACAAAAACTTCTTTTAAAACATGGTGACTTTTGGTGAAACGTGGTGTTTTCAATATGATCCAGAAAGCAAGCGCCAGAGTGTCAAGTGGAAGGCGCCAGACGAACCAAAATTCAAAAAATCTCGTTTTGAGAAGTCAAAAGTGATTGAATTGCTTTTACGATTCCAAGGGCATTGTCCACAAAGAGTTCGTTCCATCGGACCAAACCGTTAATGCACAATTCTATCTTGGTATTTTGAAGCGCTTGTTGCATCGTATTCGGCCAGAATATGGCGCAGAAGGAAAATGTCGTTTTTTGCACGACAATGCGCTATCTCATCGATCGACACTTGTGACTGATTTTTTGACTAATAATAGCATTTATCCTGCCATCCACTCCCCGTATCTACCTGATTTCGCACCGTCCGACTTTTACCTATTCGAAAAATACATTGCCGATAAAAGAAAAACATTTTTGGACGTAGAACCCACCTAAAAGGCTTGTACCGACATCCTTAAGGAAACCCTGGACGACGATCTAAAACGCTCCTTCGACATGCTCTTACACCATTCAAATCGCAGTATTGAGACGGAATGGGACTATTATATTTTGAATCAAATAAATCGGTTTCGCCAACAAAAACCCTTTCTTGTTCTTATTTTTAAAAGTCCTGTTTACTTTGGAACGCACCTTGTATAAGGATATAAGGGCTCTATGGTAAGCTCCACAAATGGCAATAGTGGCAAGTTCAAACGTATAATTACTCTTGCCAATAGCTGTTTCTATGGGCTAAGAAGACAACTGAGTAACAAAGTCCTATCTCGAACTACTTACGTAACTCTGTCGTTTCCGTCAAAATAACTGGTCATTGTACCATCAGCATTCACGCGGAATGACTCGGTGTGCTGCATAACGACTATTGTAGAAGTTACAGGGACGAAGAAATATTGAATCTATTCGGCACCGGCTATGTGATTGTCCTGCCCTATCCGCCAGAAGAATAAGAACTATTGGTAGTTACTTCTTCTCGGAGCTGGAGGACTGTAGAGCTGACGGACATCCTGAGAGTCATATCACTATCTGGGTGGTTCGAACAGCGGACTATCTTTACGGCGTTTCCAGGGTCAAATGATTGAGCACAGTTTACCCGAACTGTTGGGCTAAGTAAGCAGTGGCTCTTTTGTCACAAGGCACCCATCTACTTAACCTAACCTAAGGTAACTCTGTATCATCAATCATCCCAGTCCTGCTGAATGGCACAGAGACATGAACTTTATCAACCCCCTGTCTTGGAGGGGAACTTTATATTTTCTCATGAAAAGAACGAGTTCTATTTTATAAGGGTTAACCCGCAGTCCATATTTGGAGATCCATCTCGTGAGCCAAAGACATATTGGAAGATTTCTCTGAGAGCGCCTGGGTGCTTACCAGTGGCAGCAATAACAATGTCATTGTCATAGGCAATTACTCCACAACCTGACCTATCCAGGTCTACTAGTAGCTCATTTTCTACCAGATTCCATAGAATCTTGGGGTGTTCCGCAGCAGGTAAGTCTTCTGGTCGATGCTTCGCCCAGCTGAGTATTAATTATCCCGCATGTGAGCAATTGATTGACCAACACTCCGAGCGAAGTATTCACTTTCAGGCTTGCAAGTGCGTCGGTAATTGCCTTCGATTTGACATTGTTTAAAGCTCCCTCAATGTCAGGGAAGCCACCATTGTGTATTCCTTAATGCTCAGACATTTGTCAATTATGCACATAAGTGAGTATAAGGCTCTCTCTACCGATTTCCCTTTGCAGTACTTATGTTGGGACGTAGAGAGCAAAGTCGGGCTAATGCTCTGTCGAAGGTGGTTATCAAACAGCGTTTCTAACATTTTCAGTAGAAAGGCGATAGACTGATAGGTCGGAGATCCTTTGGTTCCACATGCGAGCTATTTCCTGCCTTAGGTATGAAGACGACTTCAAGACATGATGACTTTGAGCCATGGATACACATTGTCCTCACATTGCTGAATCTCTGCAGGAATGATACCATCAGGATTTGAAGCTGCATATGGCCCAATGGATCTTTTCTGTAGTTACTGTAACCAAGAAGTTGCTGGACGGTGGAGAGGAGGTATTTTCCAAATACGAAGCAACAACAGGGGAGCTACCAGGAAAGTGACTGTCCAGGAAGATGTCAATGGATTACTTAGCAGAGGTGGTTCAGTCTTAGTGGTATTTAATCATTCAACAATTTTCTGTTTTAAACAATACCAAACTCACCGAATTCCTTAAAAAAAATTTAATTCAAAGAAGAATTCCTTCAAGCTTACCTGAAAAATAAAAGAAAGAAAACCGTTAATCAAATTTGATAAAAATCTTTAATTTTCAATAAAAATTTAGAAGCCAATTAAGATAGAAAACTAAATCCACCATCAAGTATTATTTATTTCCACAACACTATCATTGGATTGCTCAAAAGCAAAAAATGCGCATTTGATCAAACACCATAATCCATGGTGCAGGGTTGATACTATCCAAGACATAAATATCCCATCCACAATCGTTATTATCCATTCAAGAGGAAAAACGAAAATTTTCCATCTTTGGAGAAATCCCAACACATTACCCAACATCCACGCAAATCCTCTTAAGCCATTAGAACTCCTTTTTTTCTGAGTAAATGCGCGAACGCGTACAGCAACAGAACCGACACCAACAACAACAACAACACACATCATAATAATTGGTAAATGGCCCTCCACACGGTGCCAACTTGCAGCATGCTTACGCCCACGCGAGCATTTCTCATCTTTATGAGCGCGCAGGCTACACGAGTGTGTGAAGGATTAATGTGCAATATACAATGGTCAGGCGTTTGTATCATGTAAGCTATCAAATTCCGGAATCACTACGAAATCAATAATTTTTTGTGTGCAATTACTTTTTAAGCCGCTCCATGCCCGGGGAGGATGGAGAGGGGAAAAAACGTTAGAAATCCGAATGTTAAAAGCCCACAAGAACTGTCCGAAAACTATGTTCTGTTCGTCAAGCCCGGTGATGATGATGATGATGATGATGATGGTGGTGGCTGGCCAATCGAGCAATCGTGTTCGATGTCATTGGCACACCATGGCGAATCGCACAAATGCACTTTTGCGCCAAATGACACTTATATGAGTGTTTAACTGCCCATCCCATGTCACCCCTGCCTACGCAAACAGGAAGTGTAGTGTGCGCTCGCATCGAGTGCGTGTGATTAGAACACAACGCATGCTGTGATTCCGTCGTGCCAGAACGTATGTTCGTTCTTCAAGTGGTCGCAAGTTTCGCATATATCCAGCGCTATATGCAATGCGAGACGTAAAAATCAGACATTCGAATTGGCCATGGAATTTGCCTTTAAAATATTCAAGATTTATTGCCAGCAGTTAAGGATAGGAAGTGAAATGGAATGAATCACGAGTATGCTTTAAAGATATCGCAGCAGGTTGGGTAGTAATAATTTACTTAATGCAGCGTACCACTAATTAGTTTTATTTTAAGAGTTAGCTATTCCTACTTATGTTGCATCCCTAAGCTGGTGAGATCTATATATAAGCTGCGAGTATTTCCAGGAATTCATACGAAAAACTGGAATAGGAAATTCAAGGAAACAAATTTTTCAAAAACCAATAACCCTTGACCTATGTTTTTGAAGTGAAGGCAATTGCTACAGCGCAAAGCCTCGGGACTACTAATATAAGCTATGTCCCTGATAGAACGAAATTACTAAAGGAAAAATCGAAAATATACCCACCGTTCGACACCGACTGGTGGCACAATTTGACGCTTAGCTACACGTCTCGAAGAGAGTGGCTCAACACGAGGCAGAGCAAGGGTTGGCAGTTCAAGAACAAACTTTTTCGCCGTGAATATTCGTACTGTGCGCGAGGATGTGGAAAAGCATTCAGAAACATCAACGAGACGAAAGGCCACGCAATGGGGTATTTCCAGGTAATCTCTGCAGCGTATTTGGTTGAAAGCCATGAACGTGTTTCCGTATAAAACTCAGATGGTGTATCAGTTGCTACCCACACACCACCAAGCTCGTCTGAAATACAGTCAGCGTATCATAAACCCTAATGTAAGGCGATGTAACCATCCGGAGAAGGGTCTGCAGGGGAACCCCCAATGTGGAGTTTTTTCTCCGCTAATATGGATCCTTACAGTGGATGAGATCTTAGTAATACTGAAGGAAAACGGCTTCGATGTGATGGCCTATGCCGACGATCCTGATTTCGGAGAAATTTTGTACGATCCTAAGTGAAAGGCTCGATCTCGCACTATAACTAGTGGATAAATGGGTCAGTAGCAAAGGGCTGGGAGTGAACCCCGCAAAGACAGGGTGGTTGTTCTTTTAACTAAGAAGAAATCGATCTCTACCTTCAGACGCCCAAATATCGGTCGTAGCTCAAGTTCAGCTTGATATTTGAGCGTAATTATGGACTCCAAACTAAACGGGAGCACGGGAGCTTTCCCGAGTACAACTGGCGCTGCTCTAGACGCTTTGCTCACTACCAAAGCCGTCTTAGGCGGACGATTTTTGGTATACTCCACACTGGAATTTTGATGAACTTGCGCGACACTTATCTTACGACTCCGGTCTTATGGATATGCCGTCTGATGCAATGACACCAGAACTTAAGCTAATGCGCAAATTCAGAGTCGACTTTCCTTATGTACAGGACTGGCTTTGGCCAGAGTTTGAGCCAGGAATGGAATGTAGTCGTTTTTTCAACGACGGTTCCAAAACCAGTCAAGGGTCTTGTGCTGGTATCTTCGTGGAAGTCGACAACATTAGACTTCTTTTCTCGTTAGGCAAATATGCGTCTATTTTCCAAGCGGAAACTTAATGGCCATGAACTATGTTGTGCAGAACAGGTGGAAGGACCATAGCATTTGTGTGTGTAGTGACAGTCAGGCTACGTTTAAGGCCTTGCTTAACCCTTTAACTACTTCCAAAATAGTTCGTGAGACCAAAAACTCTTTGAACTCAGCCGCAAGGCTGAATTCTCTGTCTCTTATCTGGGTCCCAGGTCAAATTGGAATCTTGGGGATCGAGATCTCCGATGAGATGGCTAGACAAGGCTCAGAGGAGGCTTTCTCAGGTCCTAAACTTGCGTTGGGTCTCTCTGTGTCCCCGATAAAGGCTTCCATTGACGATTGAGTCTCTCACGAGCACAACTGTGTGTGGCATGACTCTCCAGGATGCAGGTTGACTAAACGCATGCTCCCGGATATCTGTAAGAAATCAGCGGCATTCTTGCTGTCTCTCAGCAGAAAAAATTGTAGACAAGTTATTGGCATCTTGACAGGCCACTTTACTTTTGCCAAGCACCTTAACGTGTTGGGCCTAAGTGACACTAAAATCTGCGATGCTTGTGGAGACATGATCTCTGTGAGTGTCCGGCCTTTGCTCGTATCAGGTGGCAGATCCCCGGTGTGGATGTGATGAGTGCTGGTACTTTAAGCTCCTCACCACTGAAGTGCTCGCTTGGCTTTCTCAGAAACGCAAGGAAATTTCAATGAAATGGATTAATCAGGGTTTGCTCTCTGGTAGTACAATGGACCAGTTGCGTCTGAGTGCTCCAGTCGAACATTTCTATCCCGACAAAAAAGAAACAAAAAACTGGAAGAAAAACATTTCCGAACTCATCAAAAAAGCAAGCGTAACTTTCTATTCTTGTAAGAAGACATGGGGGACTACCAGTGGAGTGATGGAAACTGATCATATGAACTCGATGCTAGCATTTTAAAGGAAATTCACTACAAGAATTTCTGACAGAATGTACTGGAAAAACCGAAGAACCATTAAGAAAAAGAAACTAGATTTCTATACCGACGGTTCTAAGATGGACGTGGATACGGGAGCGAGAGTTTATTGTGAAGCCCTAGAATAAACCACTCCTTTAGAATAAGCGAATACTGCAGTGTTTTTGAGGCCGAAGTCACAGCCATTATATAGGCAGTTGAAGTTATATGCGAGAGTAATGTCGTTGATAAAACGATCACTGTTTATATAGACAGCCAGGCAGACATTAAGGCTCTGGACTCTGCTGTAACTAGGTCGAGGTTTGTCAGAAGCTGCAAATCGCTCTTAAACGAGATATCTAGAGCCAATGCGGTGACCCTCTACTGGGTACCAGGGCATATGGATATCGAAGGAAACGAAATGGCTGACGAGCTTTCTGGCAAAGGGTTGGATCTCACTTATCACAGGACCTCCCTTTTGTAATAAGTTAGGATAGGTTAAAGTGGCTGGCAGCTAAGAATCGCCAACACACTTAGACCAATAATAGGTCCATTGTGATACCACGTGGATCATGGGAGAAAATCTCTCTACCTTCTCGCTAAAACCATTTTGAGTTTCTTATGAAGCGTAGGAGGGTCTTAATACCAATATCTATCAGGTCGCCTAAATTATTGTAATAGGAGTTTCCTTAGTGAAGCTTCTTTCTACGGGAGAGAGCTGGGCAGACACAAAGAAACTGAGGAATAGTTTCATCCTCTTCTTCATCCGTGCAGATTCTGCAAAAGTTGTTGGCAAAAACGCACAGCCTTGTGGCATGTTTGCTTATTAGACAGTGTCCAGTGATGACACCGCTCTAATAGCGCCGATATGCAATCTGTTAAGAGAAATCAAATTCTTAGAACGTTTTAGATCCAGCTTCATCTGTTTTGTCGCTAGGCATGTTGATCCATTCGTCAACCTAAGACTTGTACTCTCGACAGCATCCAGCTTAATTTTGTATAGAGGATGGGTATAGCTGTTCCTATTCTGGCGAGTTCACCGGCCCTACAATTCCCTGGAATGCCCCTATGCCCCGGCACCCAGCACAGGTGAACATTGAACTGCCCAGCCATCTCCGCAAGAGACGATCGGCAGTCTAGAGCTACTAAGGAATTAATAGAGGTCGATTCCAGGGATTTGATTGCTGCTTGGCAGTCTGAAAAGACAGACCTTTTGTTTCAACCCCAATCATTTCCTTAGGGAAGAAAATAGAGGATAAAGCCACCGGTCGAGCAAACAGACGCTGGGTTCATCTGGAAACATGCGCAATGGCCAAAGCACTATAGCAGGCCTTCAGCAAGAAGAGATCAATTTCTCTGTTGAAACGTAGTCCTTATAACGCACGGATCGTTTCTGCCATAAATACTGGTCATTGTGCCATTGGCGCTCATGACTCGATGTGGTGCATAACGACTATTGTAGAAGTTGCAAGGAGGAAGAAGAAATTAAATCTGTTCGTTACCTGCTGTGTGATTGTCCTGCTCTATCCGTCAGAAGAATGAGGACTCTGGGTAGTTACTTCTACTCGGAGCTGGAAGACTTAGGTAATGTTAAGCTAACGGACCTCCTAAGTTTCATATCACTATCTGGATGGTTCTAACAGCGGACTATCTTTACGGTTCTTTGGTTAAATGATTGGCCATAATGAACCCGAACTATTCGTCTAAGTGAGCAGTGACTCTTTTGTCATAAGGTACCCATCTACCTAACCTTACGTATCATAAACCTCAACCATAATGAGGACAATTTTCCTATTAATCATGAGTGATGAAGATGCCAACAGACACTTCTGGGGCACTGAAAAGACCCCTTTTATTAAATAATTGCCTTCACATCAACTGAACGGTACTGTACGGTACGGTGTCTGTGCTGGATTGAGCCATACTCGGCTAGCCCTACACCATGTTACGTGACTTTTTAATACCCGAATCGGATATATTGAGGTTGAGGCACACCTGGTTTAAATAAGACGGTATCACTGCACACACATCGGGCGACACAATTGACTTAGTGAAGGACACTTATCCAGTCGGTGTTATTTATCATTTTAGGTGATTTGCATCGGCCCGCGAAATCACTGAATTTGATCATTCCAGACTACTTTCCTTTAGGGTTTTTTGAAGACATTGGTCTAGATAAATAAGTTATAGACTCTCGCAATCCTCAAAGATAACATTAGACAGGAAATGAAGAACATACCACCGAAGGTATAAAGAAAAGTGATGAAAAATGCCATGAAAAGGGTACAAATTTGCAGAAACACAGTAGGAGCCGTCCGAATGACTGTTTTTTTACTTACTTTACCTTATTGTCACAACTAGATGATACAGAGCCTATCATCCAGATTCAACTAAGTGCGCTATCCAAAATAATAGCAAAAATGATACTGGATAGAATAAAGAATACGTTGATGCAATTCTCGATGTCGGACAAGCTGGTTTCTGCTCGAGATTCTCCTGCATCGACCACGTAAACACCTTATAGAGCAATGTATCGAGTATAGATTTCCGCTTCACCTGCTATTAATCGACTTCAAGAAGGCCTTTGACAATGTGAATCGGGATTTCATATGGCGTGCCGTGCGCATGAGAAACATCCCCGAGAAGTTCGTAGGTATTATGAAGGCAACCTACGAAGGTGCAAAATGTCACGAGTTGCACAAAAGTTAGGTATCTAGCGATTTTGAGGTCCAAAGTGTCCTGCAACAGAACTACGTTCTTTCACCATTATTGTTTCTAGTGGTGATCAGTGATGTTCTCTGTACAGCCTTTATGTCAAATAACAGCCTCACACAGTGAATATTGGCATCTCATCTTAAGCAACTAGACTACGCTGACGACAAGTGCTTACTCTCACATTGAATAATGGACCTGCATCAAATGATCCACAGTCTGGAAACCGACGCAGCTAAAGTGGGGCTTAGGAAAAAAAACTCCCAAAACAAAAGCTCACAACCTTGCAGATACATACCTCCGTTCAATTAAACATTGCTGAATAGCAGGTCGATAAAAGTGACAACTTTCTTTACCTTAGAAGTTATGCCTCGGCCAAAAGTGGCACCGAACTTGATGTGGAGAATAAAATTAGCAAAGCAAAGGCTGCGCTGATGTTGTCTTTAGAGTTTATAGCAGAGCCAAGGTAGACAAAGTCCCTTACTACTTGGAGGAGAAGATTCAATAACGAACTTTACGAGCTATACAGCGACATCGACATACTCAAAAAACTGCGTATTGGACCTCTGATGGGTAGGACATATAGAGCGAATGGACACCAACGCTCCGGCCTGCAGAGTGTTCGAATCTAACCCGGAGGGACGACGCAGTAGACGACCTCCTCGCCGTAGGTGCCACGGACAAGTTCAAGGGGACATCGACCAACTTGGAGTACGCAACTGATGACAATTAGCTAAAGACCGAGCCAAATGGAGAGGCTTGTTCGTTGAGGCCCAGGTTCACCCCCAACTGTAGCGCCACCTAAGTAAGTACAGGGTGTCAGCCGGGAACGTATACTACTTTTTTTTGCCGCCATTTTGGTAAACATTAGTCTTGACAGTTCATATTTGGCAGACGTGAAGTAGACACGTGGCAAATTTCTTATGGAAAAATATTCGATAAACCAACGTGTTTTAATCGTTAAAACATTTTATCAAAATCAATTATCGATTACTGTGACGATGAGAAAGTTACGTGCAATTTTTGGGAGAAACAACGTGCCAACAAAACGCACTATTTATCGTGTAGTGAATGATTTCGAAGAAACAGGGTCTGTAGGTGATAGGCCCAAGCATGGGCCACAACGCACTGCAAGATCGGCTGAAAACATTACTGCTGTTCAAGGAAGTGTTCAAAACAATCCATCAACCTCAATTCGACGCCGTGCTCAGGAGCTTGGTCTTCAAAGAACAACTTTGGCCACAATTTTGCACAAGGATTTGCATTTGTTTCCATTTAAGATTCAGTTGACACAAGAGCTTCTTCAAGAAGACCATTTACGCCGCCGTACATATGCCAATACGATGTTACAGCTAGCCCATAACAACCCCGATTTTCATGAAAAAATCATAATGAGTGACGAGACACATTTTCATTTGAATGGATATGTGAATAAACAGAATAGTCGGTTCTGGGCAATGGGAAACCCTCAAATTATTCATCAGTCACCTTTGCATTCATTAAAAGTAACAGTCTGGTGTGCAATTTGATCAGGAGGAATCATTGGACCTTACTTCTTTGAAAATGAAAACGGCGTAACGGTAACTGTGAATGGGGAGCGATATCGTGATATGATTGAAAACTTTTTAACGCCACAACTGCTTGCTTTGGGCTTGATTAACATGTGGTATCAACAAGACGGTGCCACATCGCATACAGCCAGGATTACAATGGAATTACTGCGAGACCTCTTTCCACAACAAGTTATTTCAAAAAATGGTGATGTTGATTGGCATCCACGGTCGCCTGATTTGACTGCTCCTGACTTCTTTTTGTGGGGATATCTGAAAAGCAAGGTTTATGCAAACAAACCAGAAACGCTTGAGCAACTCAAACAAAATATTCGTAATGAAATTAATGAAATACCGCGTGAAATGTGTGAGAATGTAATGAAAAATGTGCTCAAAAGGGCTCGCATTTGTGAGACTAGCAGAGGCGGACATTTACCTGATATTGTATTCCATACATAATTGCCGACATTAAATAAAACATTTATCAATAAAAGATCCATTCTCTTTCATTTAATCAAAAATTATAAACAAACAAAGTAGTATACCTTCCCGGCGGACACCCTGTAGAAAGGTTGCGCACGGAAGGTTATCTAAGATCTGGAGAAGCAATATTTACAGCATCAAAACCAAGCTGCGACTGTTTCGCTGATATGTCGAGTCAGTGTTACTGTATGGGAGTAGTGCATAGAAGATGTGCGCCACTGTCATTCGTAAACTGCAGTTTTTCGTCAATATATGTATGTCTACGTAACATCCTTAGGATGTTCTTGTTTAACCGCATCTCAAACCAACAGCTCTGTATGAGAATGGGCAAAAAACCTATTGACATCATCATACAAAGAAAATAGCAGTGGATTAGCCACACCCTGCGGTGCGAAGAAAGTTTCATTGCCAAATATGCAATGCAATGGGATCCGCTTGGCTAATAAAGCAGAACAGATAAACGTGGTGCATAAGAGTGGAAAAGGAATCTCGGACTTTGGGAATAAGCCGGAGAGAGTGGAAACGCCCTGCGGATCTCCGAACACGATGACAAGCAGATGCCGTTGACAGCATATGCCCCCAGAGAGGTGGTAGGGCATAAGTAAGTAATCCAGATTTAACCTGTTGCAAGCACAGGTATCTAAGAGTGTGCGAATTGCAAAATCAACCTTAGTTGTTCGTTAATTTTTGAAGAAACCAAACTGCTGAAATATAGGGATATTCCAGAAACTGCAAGGAGACTTCGCTGAAAATAGTAAAGCTCTATCAGCCCATATTGATGGTTTATATCTACGGAAATTTGGCCGTATAAAACCCATAAGTAGGAAAAATATCAGCTCTACAATTAGCGCCCTCACGGGCCATTGTTTAATAGGTATATGGTATATACCAGAAGGCGATGTTTCTGATGTTCCCTTCAATCATTTTTGTAGAAGCTGTAGAAACGAAGAGGAAGAGTCAATTGCCAATTTTCTGAGCATCTGTCCTGCGCTATCGCTACTGAGAAGGAAAACCTTAGAAGTGAACTTCTATAACGTCGCAACTACCTCTCTCTCAGGTCAAATTATTTCACTAAATAGAAGACTCTAGCACCATACAGTAAAGTCAAACAGACAAGCACGGAGAGTATTACTCTTAATATGCAGTCCCATAAGGATTAATTTAGTTTGGTTATGAGTACAGGAGGCTCCAGAGTGCTTATAAATGGTACTACAATGGACTTATTTATTGGTCCAAGTGAGTCCTATCTTTAGCTTGGAGCAGTCATTCAAACACAATTAAACCAAACAGTGAAGTGACTTTTCAGTTATACCAATGGAAGTGCTCACTAACCATTTCTGTTTAGTTTTCAAACTACAGGGTATCAAGCACACAACTGCAATGCAACTATTTTACTGAAGAATGGTTTCTACTTAAAAAGGATTAGTAATACTCAACTTGTGAGCACATTTCGCACAAAAGCATTCTTCCATCAGATATCATTGTCAAACATATCCATCAATGTTTGATTAAATGTTTGATTAAATGTTTGGTTACATCATGCACTTATATCTCACATCGCTCAAACAGGATAACACCTAAAGACCCCAACAAAGGATACCATCTTAACTGTCAATTTTTGTTGCCCTCTCTCTCCGTATCCCTCTCCATCTTCGACATCCTTGAAAAAAATAATAAAATTAAAATTATGATCAACTGTCATATGCAAATAGCAGTCAATTAGTCATTTCTGTCTTGAGACAGGCCAGTTCCGTTCCCCATGCCTCGTAACGCAACTCCTTCAATACATTGTAAAACAATAAAAGCAAAACGATCGCTGAATTGATGGCCAGCCCATGCACCACATGTGTGCAACACACAACCGGAGTGATAGCCTCGAAGCGATTTTTCGAAGGAATTTCATATTCCCCCTCATCACAACGATTTAGCGATTTTATCGACCTCCCTGTAGATAAGCTCGCAAACAGAAAACGCAGGACAGGACTCAAAAATCAAATGCATATCATCCTTCATTCAGTGGTTTAGGCATTTTACTGACCGATGGTTATTCGATAGACATTTTCGACGAACTACCACCAAACCGATGCGATCACCATGATGAAGATGAGCCAGCTGAATACATCACATCAGAGACGGCAACAAAAAAGTAACCTCGAACGTGAAATGTCGCGTCCATCCTTCCACCCGCGCTGTATACCACAGCTCCTGCTGCTGTAGCTAACTTTTTAACTACAGCCAATCAATTTGTAGCCGTTTGTGCTGTGGCCAGCGCGGTCGGTCGGGTCGGTTTGGTAGTGTTTGGTCTGACCGAGCGAATGTTTTCTTTTCGATTATTATTTATGAGCGGTCATTATTTATTGAGATATTGTCCGGTCGAATGCAATTTCTAGCGCCCTGGGCATCAACATACAAAACAAAAAAGTGTACACAGTTGCTTTGGATTTTTTACTTTTTTTTTTCCTTCTCTGAATCTCAGTGGTGTTCGAGAGTGTTCCGATGTTCCGACCCAGCATCTTCAGATCTCTTTTTCTTTTTTGATTTTGACTAAACCACTTACTTATGCAAAAATGTTTACCACTTCTTTTTCGTTCGGTCTTTCTTGTGGAGACAGAGAAAGATGGAGAATGTTATGCATACCCTTACCAGTACCTATAATCAGAGTTTGACTTGGTGGTTTCGTGACTTTGACTCTTCAGGCATTGACGACGACCACGATGATGACTACGACGACGGTGCCAAGATGCCAAGATGTGTTATGAAAAGTCTAAGAAAATAAATAAATGTATCTCAACAAATGTATCGATAGAAATGGATAAAAAAAAAACGATTTTTTCTTTTACTTTAAAAATTATCATGGTATCGTCATCGTAGCAATAATTTTCATTGAAGAGGGTTTTCTTTTTCTTTGGGAGTAGCCAGAGATAAGATTAAGGAGTTTCAAAAAAGTAGAACGAGTTTCGAATGCAAATTAGAGAATATTTTGATGAAGCTCTGCATGTGCTCTATCGGATTAACCTGATTGCTTGTGCTCCAGACGCTAGTGCCGAGTTTAAGTAATGATTATAGTGTTCTGATACACACCAGAGGGGGTTTTGTTCACATGCAGTGCCGATTGTAAGAAAGATGCAAAAGAGGGGAGCATTTTCTAAAAAAAAGAAAGATGGGGGGAGAAGATTTGAAAGAGTAGGAGCGTAGAAGGTAGAAGATAGAGCATTTATATCAAGGCGACAATGGCGAAGAAAATTCTCTCGGCTGTGATTACTTGAAGCTTCTTCAGAAGGATTTTCGAAAAGGTGTGAGACCCGCAGATGGGGCTCTCTTAGAAAAATACTCCTTTTTCAATAACTTTAACTTTAATTATATCCATAGGGATCTTGGTTACCTCTACAAACCACTTGAAGCCGAGCAGCTTTCGGAGGCCCTAGACTGCTGCAACGCAGACATTACCACCATCCAAAAAGTGCGATGGGATGTACCGGGCAAAGGGAGGGTGAGAAACTGCAACGTCCACTACGGCGATTGCTACAAATAACAAGATCAACAGCCGATAATAATGGAGGAGGAATCTAGGTTTTTGGGGAACGAGCTAGAAAGAGCGCAAACTCATTTTGGAAACCAGAATAAGATGACGAGCAGACCTTTTTTATAATCTATGTGTCACAACAGGATACAAGTAAGTTGAAAATTTATTCCTTGTCGGAAAATTTGGCACTCATATTTCATTATATATGAAATATGGATACACTTACTTACTTAGGTGGCACTACAGTCCACGGTGGACCTGGGCCTCAACCAACGAGCCTGGTTACGAGCCGGCTGCCTGGAATTGTGCACGCTAAGTTGGTTGAGGTCCCTCTCCACTTATTTGCGCAGCCTACAGCGAGGATGGCCTATACAGCGCCGTCCATCCAGGGTGGATTGGAAGATTTTCTTGGCTAGAACATTGCGCTCCATCCGCTCTACATAACCCGTCTTATCGACGTCTCATTCCTGACTTTGAATGGCAAACGACTAACAAAGGCCTCGTAGGGGCAGCATCTCCCGATAGGTGTTGGTCCGCTAAGCAACGAGAAAGAGCCACTGCAGCCGAAAACCTAGCAGATCTGTTAGTAAGCCCTACTCCCAACTCCCCATGGTGCCATCTGGGGATTTCTTCGGATATTGCTAACGGGAGAGGACGAATGGCGAGCTTCCTGCACCAAAAAAAAAGGATAAGTGTCGGTTGGTATGTGGCCCAGCGAGCCGCAACCCTAAAAAAAAATCTTCCTCCGAAACGGAAATCAACGCCTCGGATACGGACGGATAATTTGATGACGACCTTTGGCTATCGAACACGGACAACGATCGGATTCTGGAACGTTAAGACCCTTCTGAACTCACTCAAGGAAGGGCCATATAGCGCCAGATTCCTCCAATTAGAACGCGAATTCGCACGGTGTCAAATAGACATCTTAGGGCTGAGCGAGATAAGATGGTTCGATGCTGGGGAATACCATACATCTCCCCAACAAAAAGCATTGTCATGCTCTACTCTGGTAGACCAGCTGGAGTGCACGGAGTTAAGGCGTAGGACTCATGCTAACTCCAGCAGCACGTAGTAGCCTCATATCCTGGAAACCCCGTAGTGACCGGATATTAACGGCTAGGTTCCAGAGTAGAGTTAGAAAAATTACCATCACACAGTGTTATGCTCCGACTCTAGATGCGACTGAGGATGAAAAGGATGATTTTTGTAGCCACTTAGGCGCCGCCTACAACCAAACGCCTAATGGGGACATTGTAATGGTGATGGGAGATTTCAATGAAAAGGTGGATGGCGACAACACCATGCTTAAGCACGTGATGGGAGTTCACGGCGTGGGAGATCGTAATGACAACGGTGAGCGGTTTGTGGACTTCTGCAATACCAACCGCCTAATCATCGGAGGTACGCTATTTAAGCATAACACTTGTCACCAGATCGAATACATTGCGATCAGTCGCCGCTTTAGACATTGTCTCCTGGTCGACCGAAACAGACGTGGAGCTGACGTCGGACAAGAACGAGATCACCATCTTATGATAGCTCATTTGCGCCTTCGTACTGCATCCGTCAACAGCAACCGCTCAAACCAACTTAACATCACCATGTTTAATATCGACAGGCTCAAGGTTCCCCAAGTGCGCCAACAGTTCAGGGACCATCTTGCCTTAGAAGCAGAAGCAATCAGCAGCATACTGCAAGAGAACATGGATGACCACTAGAGTGCTGTGAAAAATGCTTTTGCGACTGGGGCACGCACGTATAGTATGTCGGGAAAAAGCAGAAACACCACCGCAAATGGCTTTCTTCAGACACCTGGAGACGGATCGATGAGCATACAGCAATCAAGGCTCGGATTGCAGCGGCCTCAGTAGAGAGAATCGAGCTTGAAGCCCAATACCGTGCGAAGAAGAAAGAAGTGCAGCGTAATGTGAGACGTGACAAACGTCAATATGTCAACTCACTGGCCTCAAGTGCTGAAGAAGCAGCGAGTAGGTGCGACAGTAGGACTGTTTACAACATCACTAAGGAGCTCATTGGGGGTCGAAACTCCAAACAACACCCAGTGAAGAGTCTAGACGGTAACCTTCTGATTTCGGATGAGGATCAGCTCACTAGATGGAGAGAACATTTTGCTACAGTGCTAAATCACTTAGACGATGGCGGTATGACCTTGAATTCCAATGAGCAGTTCGAAGGCATAAATTCCCGAATTCGCACCGCACCTACCAGTAAAACTGAAATAATAACAGCAATCAAGTCTCTCAAGAAGAACAAAGCGGTGGGTATTGATGGCATTCCTGCTGAGCTATTTCAAGCGGCGCCAAATACATCGGCAGATTTGCTGCATCCGCTAATACGGAGAGCTTGGGATAGTGAACAATTTCCACAGGAGTGGAAAAGGGGGATGATCATTAAACTTCCAAAGAAGGGAAATTTGATGGAGTGCGGTAACTGGAGAGGTATATGCGTTCTTCCAGCTGTACCCAAAATAATAGCTAGAATAATTCTAGAACGAATTAAAGATTCAACTCTCGATGTCGAACAGGCAGGCTTTCGCGCTGGATCCTCCTGCATCGACCACATAAACACCTTACGGAGCATAATCGAGCAATGCGTTGAGTATAGGTCTCCGCTACATTTACTGTTTATCGACTTCGAGAAGGCTTTCGACAGCTTGAATCGAGATGCTATCTGGTTGGCCTTGCGCAGGAGAGGCATTCCAGAAAAACTTATAGCTATTATCAAGGCTACATATGAGGGCGGTAAGCGTCACGTCGTGCACAATGGTAAGGTGTCGGACGATTTTGAAGTTCAAAGTGGAGTACGTCAAGCGTGCATACTGTCCCCACTATTGTTCTTGGTGGTTATCAGCGATGTACTCCGTGCAGCATTGACGCTAAGCTAATTATGGAATTCGTTGGACGATGACATCTTACCTTAAACACCTAGATTAGATTTGTCTTCCTTCACATCGGATAATGGATCTTCATCTGATGGCCCAAAATCTAGAAGCAAAGTGGGGCTAAAAATAAACACAGCCAAAACAAAAGCCCTGAGCACTTTTTCTAACAACCGCGCTCAACTTAACATTGCCGGAAAGAAAGTCGAGAAAGTTGATAACTTTCTATATTTAGAAAGTGTCGTCTCGGCTAATATCGGTGGCACCGAACTGGATGTGTGCAGCAGAATCGGGAAGGCTAAAGTTGCGTTCGGAATGCTATCCAAAATCTGGAGAAGCAATGTTATCAGCTTAAGAACCAAGCTACGACTGTTCCACTCCAATGTAGAATCAGTGCTGCTTTATGGGTGCAGTACTTGGAAGGTGGACACCATTAACACACGCAAGCTGCAAGTCTTCGTAAACAAATGCTTAAGAATCATCTTGAGGATTTTTTGGCCGAACCGCATCTCCAACGAACAACTTTATCTGAGAACGGGCCAAGAACCTATAAGCATGACGATACGTAGAAGTAAGTGGATATGGATTGGACACACCCTACGGCGCAAAGACAACTCCATTGCGAAATACGCTATGCAGTGGAATCCACTCACCCAGGCAGGCAGAATAGCGGGACGCCCTAGGCAAACGTGGCGCAGAACAGTTGAGGAGGAATCGAGGTCTTTAGGAATGAGTTAGAGGCAGCTCAAACGCGTTGCAGAACTCCGAACACGATGGCGCGCAGGCGTGGTTGACGCCCTATGCCCCCCGAGGGGTTAAAGGATATAAGTAAGTAAGTAACAGTGCGCTTCGCCTCACTAACATTGGTCTCTTCAAGAATAGTAGTATGGGATATAGCTCCATTCTTAGGGAATCATTTCTCGATATTCCTGACGAATCGAACGACATCATTGGTACCTTAGACTTTGTCATACAATACGAAGCAATGTATCCTGTTAGAGAGGATTGGCAGGGAAGACAGTCCTCAATGAGATTGCAATATACACAGTTGGTTCTAAGACCATGGAGGACACGTGGTTAGGTATATACTCCAACTTAGATGGCTATAAGTGCCCAAGGCCTTGTGGCCTGTGTTAGACCGCAGGAAATCTGGGGAGAGCATAACGCTAGAAAGATCATACTTAAGAACAGCGATCTGGCCATTGCCTTTTAAGGAAACATACCATAAGACTAGATTTATCAAAAAGGATGTTTGTGGGCACTACAATGGCCTTCATATCTCAGAGAACAAAGGGGATGGTCTCGTCTTCGAGGGTCCAGTAAAATATAAGGGCGGTTAAAGCCACTGGTAATAATTGGAGCTAAAAACTTTGAGTTACTAGTAGCCCCGATCAGTTACGCTGAATCATACCAATCCAAGTTATGATCGCTTTAAGAGGCCGCTTAGATATCGGTAAGGATCGCAGACGATGATATGGTTGGTCGGTTGAGTTTCGGTTCATTATAGAACCCAGTTAGTGCTGTTGCCCCATTTTGAGACCACTAAACTCATCTGCATCTGGTTGTATGATGGAGTATTTGGTTGAAGAAGATTGATGTGCTAGATCCAGCCTATCGAGTTTTGGTAAAGAATGAAAGCTCCAATCCTTTTCTTAGATATTTCTCCAAGGTCGTCCAAAAAGAGTTTACCTAGCGTACACTGTCTGGTTCTTACTAGGGCCGGGCACCTGCAAAGAAAGTGAAAACGAGATTCTCTCTCATTAGCATCTCCGCAGCTAAGGCAGAAGGTGTTATACGGAGTGCCAAGCTTGGTTGCATGGTCGCCTATCGGCCAATGGCCTGTACTGATGGCTACTATTCTAGCAATATCTGATTGGTTTTTAGGTTTTTATAGCTGGGCCATATCTTTCTTGATAAAGCGCCGCTAGAAAGCGATTTCCACCCGTGGGTAGCTAGCTTTAAGAAGTGATTGTGAATGTTACCCTTAACGACTCCCAGCGGAATATCGACTCTTTCTGCAGGGAGTCGCTAAGGGCTAACCTTTGTCGGACCAGTTCGTCCAGATAAAGGTCGTTTCTCCCTCGAAGGTACTGTGTCCAGGGACCCAGATGAGATTGATTTTTGAGTGACCGCCTAGTTTGTTTAGCCCTTCACGGCATTTTTTTACAAGTTTTGAAGATTTGACAGGTGAATCAATGGCTTTTATAGCAGCTTGGCTGTCAGTTAGGATAGCAAGATTGCGGTTGAGGGTTGGGGGACATTTAGTATGCGACAAGTCTCACGAATCGCGAGAAGCTCCGCTTGAAAGACACTGGCGAAATTCGGTAAGCAAAAAGATTTTGAGACATTCAGCTTGTCAGAGAAAACACCTGCGTCGACTCTGCAATCAATTTTCAATCCATCCGTGTAAGTGGTTATGCCGAAGTCTTTCATCACCTTACCGCTTTTCGACTCAGCTTTGGTTGGAGAGCTTACTGAGAACAACTTGCTGAAGTTTAAAGTAGGTGTTTGCAGAAGCTGCATGGACGAAGAAGAGGAAGAAACCATTACTCACCTTCTTTGTGCATGTCCAGCTCTCTCCCATAGAAGGAAGCTTCACCTAGGAAGCTTTCTACTTTAACGGTTTAGGCGATCTGATAGATTTACTTTACTTTACTAGGGCCTTGTACGCACTGCGACCTGTAAGATCTATTGTGCCAATCTGATAGATTTAGATATCAGGAGCCTCCTTCTCTTCATCAGAAGCTCTAATTGGTTTTAACGAGTAGGCTGGGATTACATGAGCCTCGTGGTACCACAGCGGACCTTTCTTGGTCTATGTGTGTTGGCGTGAGCTGGTAGCCACTTCAACCTAACCTAACCTAAAGTAGGTGTTTTGTAATCAGCTGAAGACGTAATCAGGTTTTTGGTATCGTCTCTAGGATACTACTATGGCGTAGGGCAAGGCCGCTCAGCATCCAGACTCTCTGAGCCGGACTGGGCTGCATAATGCTGTATGTTGATGTTGATGTGCAGTTCAAGAGTAGTCAGATGGAGTATCAGGGTCAGAGCATCCGTTGGGCAGGATATCAGAGGTTATATTTTCTAGTAAGAGCAGGCCACCAGACGATAGCTCCGTAGCCGTAGGTGAGATTTCTGCACACAACGGCTGTGTACACCCAAAGGGTTATTTTAAGCTGAAAACTCCATTTCTACTGCCGAGGGTTCTATTGTATGCGTAGAAGGCTATGCTTGCTTTCTTAACACCCTGTTCAATATTCAACTTCCAACTAAGTTTTGGGTCGAGGGTCATACCTATTTTCCACTAGAATATTAAGAGAGTGGCCTACCATTCAGTTTGGGTGGGATGTATTATGGTATAGTATCTAGCGACAGTGATAACCCATTGTGTGAATAGATACAGTCCAGTGTATTTTGGCAAAGATATTACAGGAAAAGTTCTTAGTGCACCAAGAATGGCAGCATTTTCGCTAAGATCCTGAAACGATTACCGTAGTAATCTAAAATCGAAACTAGACCTCTAATTCGGTATTTTACAAGTACTCCATCTCAACGTTATCTCTACCAAAGCTACTCCAAAGCACCTACCCAAAACAATCTATCAAATAATCTGGTCCAGACAAGCAAGCGCTCCAGAGGTTTTCATGAAATATTGCCAACAAAAAATGCACATTTCAGTAGCAACCGCTTTGCCCCCAACTAACCCACTTTCTCTTCATAGAAAGGCACCGCCAACACTCTCTCGTAGAAAACAATGTCTAAATGTGGATACAATACCTTCTGCCTGACAACGCCTTTCCCTTCCCCATGGATACTCCTTAGCAATGTCGTCCCTTTTCCACCCCTCCTTCCCTCGAAGAGGAAGACTGAAGACCAAAGTCCCCTATTTATCAAAATCTGAAAGAGCACTAATGCGCTTTTAATGTTAGCTGCTGATACCAATTCTGATTAAAGGCGAACCAAACAGTAATAAGGCAGCAAAACGAAGAAAAAAAGGATAAAAATCCAACAAAATAAAGAAAATAAAATAAATTTACTTTATGGAGGCTAAGAAGGATTCCATGCAGATTTCTGCTCAAAAACCCGCTCGGGTTTTAACACTGATCTGGGAGGGTGAGGGCTTCCATGCCGGTTGTGGTGGTGGTGGTAAGGAGCACACGTTATGCGTATGTTGCACTTCTTTATTCTACTTTTCACAATTTGAATGGATTCGGAAAGACATTACCGATAAGGAAGTACATAAAGGACTTATTTGCTCCTCCGAGTGAAGAGGAATTCCTCACAGTGTGTGCATAAATCGAAGCAGCATCATCTGTTGCGCTCTGGCTGGCTGGTTGCGCGACTCTCGATGCAACTCGTAATCAGGATTTGAAGGAAATTTATTTCATCTGGTCCATTGATTCATTCATTTCTTTGTGTATTTGTTCTTTTATCGTATTTCGCATTCGCGTTGTTGTTCTTCTGCAAGAGTTGTGTGTTGTAAATGTGGGGACGGATGCCGTGCCAGCTTCCTCCCAATCTTAATGCGTTCGCTATCTTACGCTCTGTCTTTCAAAAAGTTTGATGTTCTTCTTAAGGAAGTCCATCTGTATGTGTTGGTTGGAGTCCACCTCAAAGTCTTTATCACATATTCACCAGTAACCGCACTCGTCGCCGTCGTTTGAGTATCACTGTGTGCTCCTTTCAGTCCTTTTTAGGGGGGATCGGGATACCCCGATCGGCTGGGTGAATTGGATTGTATTGTGCCATTGTAGATTGTGCGAATGAGGGATGCGTGTAATCCATATAAAGATACCCTTCCACCAAACCCAATGTACGGACTTTATCATTATTTGGCAATGGTACACAACACACGAATATTTCGAAGAAAATGGGCGAAATATCGAGGAACCTTTTGAGATGTTCTTTCGTTTTTTTTTTTTTTCTCCAATGACACGAACATGGAAATCAAAAAAACAGTTGGTTGTGGTTTTTAGTGAAAAGTCAAATTTGTACGAACGCAGATGTGATGACAAGGTGTCTTCTCTCTGCGACCATATGTTAATGGTAAATGATAGTAATGAAGGTTAACAGTGGTTATTTGGCCTTTTGTGGTTGACGGTATACTGTTTTGGTGGCTTGGGTGAATTATTTGCAAATTGACATCACTTTGTTGCAAATGTTTTCAATAAGTTTAAAGATTCAAGAATTTGCGGAACTTGTTAGCTCTTAAGATTTATCAATGAACTCACTCATTGCATAAGTCTGTTGGGTATAAAGTGTGTCATCTGTGAATGGCGGAAGAACGTGTTGAAGATGTCATTGACATATTTTTTGCAATTCCGAATGATTATGCGAGGATTCCCGTTACTGCATTATACAAATAGGAGTCACATGAGAGAAGGTTCTCTTTGATCTTCCATAGAAGGGGGTACTTATGGCCAACTTAAAATCATCCGCCGACTGGATGCTTCTTTGTGCTCGCTCTTTAACAAAACAATGAATTGGAGTAAAAGTCACCCTGATGTACTAATAAATGCCTTTCGGCATCTGCAAAGCCAATTTTTTTTTTTGTTATAAAGCTTCGGGTAAGTTGTTTGTTACGCCCAATAGCAGTGGTTTGTTAGAAAATTATTCAATAATCTAATTCCGCATTAACATGAGGCCTACACTAACCCGCGTAGAAGTATTCAAGTAGTTCAACTAGATGCTGTAAGTACTGATTGGTAGAATCTGCACCCACTTTTCACAGGGTAGCAAGTGCTGATCATTTATCTTACAGGAGGAACGAACTACCTGCTGAAAGTAATCATGAACCACTTCACCACCAAGAAGTTGAGGCCGGCGATGGCGTTAAGTGCTACAACGTTTCCGTGGGAGTTTCACGGGCATCGGTGCTTAGACCCCTCCTGTTGAACATAATCTATGATAGAGTTTTACGACTAACGCTGCCACAAGGAGTTAAGGTGATCGACTTTGTTGACGATATCGCCGTGGCTACTGCTGCTGCCAAACACACCCTCGAGGTGGAATCTGCCACGGGTGAAGCAGTCGCCAAGATCAAAAATTGACCAGAGCCTGCCGGCCTAGAGCTAGCTGACCACAAGACCGACACTGCGGAATATGCTAACTTCCGGGTTGGCAACCAGATAATTAGGTCTAAAGAAACCGAGTAATACTCGACAACAGGCTGAACTTCAAAACGAACGTCAAGCAAAAAGGCGTCGAAGGTGCAGGCAATGCTTTCTCGTATGCTCCCGAACATCCGTGGGCTTGGATACGACAGGAGGATCCTGCTACCTAGAGTGCTAAATTCAATCCTCCTATAGGCTGGTCCGGTTTGGGCGGGGGCACTCACAACGTAGGAAACAAGAAGGAAGCTATCGTCTGCATATAGGCTCTGCACAATCAAAACTGCAAGCGATTTCCAAACAATATCGAACGAAACAGCCTGTATTAAGTATGTATGATCCCGGTAGACATTCTCGCCAAAGAGATTAAGCGAACCACAAACTGGCAAGAAGCCAGCGTTAGGAGGAGGGTAAGACAATAACGAATGGCAACATTTTTAGCACTGTTGCAAGCCAGATGGGAAAACAAGGCAGAAGGCAGATGAACCACAAACTGATTCCCACGATAGAAGCGGAGACTTCAACTACCACCTTACGCAGTTTCTGTCCGGGTACGGCACCTATCGAAAGTATACCCATAGATGTGGACACGATAGCTCGCCCTTCTACCTAGAATGCTCAGATACAAAGAAGATGCGGAGCATGCAGAGTTCTACTGTAAGCGCCTTGCAGAGGCGGGAAGGAACTTACCAAGCCCAGAGCTTCTAATGAGTCATATGACGAGTCCAGGGGACGACTGGCTGGACACCTATTCCTTCATAACGAACGTACAGAACTAACTGAGAAGAATCTAAATCCTAAGAAGAGCTGAAAAGGAAAATGCAGATGATGTCGCATAAGTTGCGGCGATCCCCACAGGTGGACCAGTAGAAATGCAATGAAGTGGGAGGGTTATGATCTCTTATTTTCGGATCATAACCTCACTGATAAAAGGGAGAAGACAAAGAAGATGTCGCATAAGTTGCTAACCACGCCCGAAGTAATACCTAACTTCAGTCAATGATAAATATGCAGTCTATGAGCCAGTCCCATACTTGTTTGGATCCTACCGCTCAGGATTTCAGAGCCATAAGTGCTGCCAGGCTGTCCGAGAGGATGTAAATACGGGTGCCCTCGACCTTCTTCGCAGACAATCACGTAAACAGAACTCGATTGCATAGACTTTCGTCTAAAATACTGTTGGTGACTTTCCAAGTACTGCTACACATTGGGACCTGGGTCGATAAACCCTTGCGGCAGTGCTACCATTTTCTTATTTGGAGCCATCTGTGTACCAAGTCTAAGAGTTTGGTAAGACTACAAGCCCTTCATTTCTCCATGTATGGCGGTCACCTATAACCACCTTGCATTTTCTGGACAACCGGTATTTCTTGAGCATGGTATCTGGGATTTTGAGAATAGGGTCCTTTTGAATTTACTCTAGAATCTTTGGATGGCCCGTTAAGTTGCCGATTTTAAGGTCCGACATCTTGGACAGCCGAAGAAGACTCAGCATAGTTTCCTTTTGTACTGCAAGGTGTAGCGGGGTTAGGCTAAGCATTGCTCCCAATGCTGCCATAGAGCACATTTCCATTGCCCTTGTGATACCCAGACAGCCTAGACGATCGATTTTATTCAACTATTCTTGAGTCTTGATCTGTATGATTTTTGGCCACCAAGCCAGCGATGAAGAGGGACCATGGGTTTGATAATGGCGCTGTACGTCCAGTATATTATTTTGGAATTTATTCCCCAAGTTTTACCGTGCAGGGCCTGGCACATAAACATTGCTCTTCTCGGTAACCTCGTTTAGGTGTGAGTTCCAAGTGAGCGTTTTATCAAGAAAAACCCCTAGATATTTTGCTTCCCTGGATATGTAGATTGGAACATTTTCCAGTGCAATTTGTTTAAGAATGTAATTTCTTTTCCTTGAGAAGGGTACAAGCATAGTTTTTCGGGGATTGACGGTAAGTTCATTTATCCTGCACCAATCAGAAATCAAATTGAGGGCACTTTTCATTAGTTTTGAAATGATGTCCTCGAATTTGCCCCTAACGCTGATGGCAATGTCGTTTACTTATCCTTGCACTTGTAACCCGATTTTTTTAAGTAGCTCAATAACTAAAGTTCATAGCAGGGGGAGAGGATTCCTCCTTGCGGGCATCTTCTGGTAGCTGTTATAGTCTTATGCGAGCCTCTGCACTCGATTCATATCTTACTGCTACGTAGCATGATTAGGATCCAGTTTTTGACCACTGCAGCGATATTTTTCCTGACCTTAGGCTTTTGATACCCTCTTAGGGAGTGTTGTCGAAGGCTCCCTGTGTATCTATGAAGGCACATAGGGCTGTTTCTTTGGCAGCTAATAATTTGTTAATCAATAGCGTTAAGCTGTGAATGACTGTTTCAGTAGACTTGCCAGGTTAATAATTAGATTGAGTTGCATGCAGAGGTTCATGTATAAGGAACGTTTTCCTTATAGGATGATCGACAATTTTCTCCATCCTTTTTAGGAAAAAAGGAACTGAGGCTAATGGAACGACAGAATTTAAACGATTGCTCCACCTACTTTGTCGCCTTTGGGATGAAGACCACCTTAACTTCCTTCCAACTTTGTGATATGTAGTGAGACCACAAAGCCATCTTTAAATTCGTCTTCTGAAATGTGAAAAGGCACTTATGCTGTTATGCGCTGTTGCCACAGATCTGCTTGAAAATGCAGAAATTTGCAAAGAGAGATAAGAACTTACGCCGACAGCTACGTTTTTCTTAAAAAAACAAACTTTTGAATGCCAACAACTCTGGTAATATCTTAACATTTTCAAAACTTCTTTCAAGAATTATGCATTCACCATGGCATCGGTTAAATGTTTCTTCTTCTTCTTCTTCTTCTTCTTCTTCTTCCTTTAATCAGCGAGGTTATGATCCGAAGATAAGGGATCCCAACCCTCCCACTTCACCGCATTTCTACTGACCCGCCTGTGGGGTTCGCCTATTTGAACTCAAAAAATATCGGCAGGCCTCCCCATTTTGGATCACTCGGTTACTGATGCCAATGAAATGCCGATGTCGTCGCATTTGTATGATCCAGGCGGTTATAGGCCTGCTTTTTCTACATCGCGATGTCGGTTAAATGTTTTCCCCACTGAGATTATATGTCTATCACTACAGTTACGCATTAAAGGGGAGAGCAGGAAACCTAAATTATCTGTGTGCAATAAGCTAAGAGTGCACTACTGGCAAAACTAAAATGTTCTTAATTCTCTAACCGTTTCACAATCGCGCACATTCAGAATTATTAACACAAAGTTGGGCTGAGCATCGGCCAGAAGACTTGCCTTTCGCGGAACACCCCAAGGTGGAGTCTTGTTACCTCTTCTGTGGAATCTGGTAGTAAATGAGCTATTAGTGGACCTGGATAGGTTAGGCTTTAGAGGCATTGTATATGCGGATGATGTTTCTATTGCTGCTTCCGGCATTGGAGGGAATTCCTTCAATATGCTTTCTTTCAGCTGACCAGATAGGCCTTCAAAAATGGACTGGAAGTTAATCTTCATAAAACAGAAATTGCTCTCTTTACGAGCAAAGACAAAGTTCCCATCATTGACCCTCCTACGATATGTGGCAGCAGTCTCACCTTCACTGAAAATGCAAAATATTTTGGTCGTATTTTATACAGAAAACTGAACTGAAAGCCAATCTATTAGAATGCGTAAAGAAAGCCAATGTAGCTCTATATTCCTGTGAAAAGGCTACAGGAAGGAGCTGGAGTATAAAACTTTAAATCACTTGCTGGCTATACGTGTCCAATAACAAGCATATACTACTCTATGGCGTGTTCTTTTGGCGACCTGCTCTTAATAGAGCTGTCTACCTTACTCAACTGGCTAAAAGTGCAAATAACTGAATGTATATGTATCAATTGAGTGAATAGTTATCAGTGCACTACTGATAACTACTCACTGTGCGGCACTGGACATTTTTTTACATCTGCTACCCATAGATATTTTTTTGCCAAACAGATTGCTGCCAGTGTGGCTATCCGACTAAAATCCTCCTCCCCGTGGTTTAGTTATCGCATTGGCCACTCCTCGATCCTTGATCTTCTCAACTTCACCCACGAAAATACGGACTACACCCCGCCCAAACTGATATTAGACCGTAACTTCCGTACGAGTATCCCTGAAAGTGATGAATTGGACAACTCTCCCCTGTTGATGGTAGTTCGGTTCACATCTTTACAGATAGCTCTAAGACCGAAGGTGTGGTGGGTTGATGTGTTTTTTCCGAAAGCCCAACCTAAGCATCTTATTCCGCCTCCCTGGTCATTGTAGCGTTTTTCAGACGGAGGTCATGGCGATTAAGGAAGCCCTGTCCCGGCTGAAACGTAATATACTATCTGTCAGGGATATTAGCATATTCACTGATAGGCAGGCGGGAACTAAGTCCCTGAAACCATGCTCCTTCACTTCAAATGCCGCTGTAAATTATAGTTTATCTCTTGTGGAGATGACAGAACAGTTCAACATTCACCTATGCCAGATAACAGACCACAGGGACATTCCACGAAACAGTCAGGGTACAACGCTAAGGCTTCTACCAGATAGACAAGCCCTAGGAGGCCAATCGCTACATGTAAGCATTTACTAAATCTGAACGCTATTAGCAAGACCAACCACAGATGAGAGAACAACTCAACCTGTCACATTTCAAGACAAATTCGGTCTAAGCTAGACCAGAAACATAGCGACGAGTAGGTTAACCTAAAGCGATCACAGATCAGCTGCGTTATCGGTGTCTTCACTGGACACTGTCTTATAGGCCACCACGTCAAAAGACTTCGGCTTTTCTCCAACGACTTCTGCAGACGATGTAGGGACGAGGAGGAGGAAGAAACCATCATTCATCTCCTATGCACATGTGCAACCCTAAGGTGTAAAAGAATGCTCCATCTAGGGACCCCTTCCTTGATGCCCTCGGTAATTTAGCCTCCTTAGGCGTCATGAGCATCCATCGCTTTATCATCGCTTTATCAAAAGCTGCATCACAATGGCCCTTTACTGGTCTAAGTATGTCTGCAGTCTTGTGCAGATAGGCAACCTAACCTAACTTAACCTAACCTACTGTTTCAGAAAATTTGGTTGGTTAGTGACCTAAAATGGAAGTCTCCCTTTTTTTTGCACGAAAATGAGAGAATTGACGTACACCCTATTTGTCAGAAAGACTTCAAAGATTTGTTACAAAAAACACTTCAGTTGTATACCATAAAGCATCTCGATTATCTTGAAAAAGTTCCACATACCCAGTAGAGGTGCTGCCTATATTATTTACTACATAAAGTATTTTAGTTGTAAATTATTAAAACCCTCAAAATGAAACGTCAATAAACAGATTTGCATTCATTAATTTACATTCTTTAAATCACTCTCTTGAGGCACAACGCGGCGGTGGGCTTTTTCAACATTTAGTTGTTGTTTTTTTTTTTTTTTTTTTCTTATTCCCACCATTTGTTTGTGTTTCACGTACACGTGAAAGAGTTCAAATGTGGTCTCCTGCGGTCGCTTACCTTAAACAAATGCTTCAACCATCCATCCATCCGCATACCGTCGTCATTATTAACCCTTTTGTTGTTGTTTTATCTTTTAACAGAGCAGGAAATGCATTTTCGTCTTCTTAAGATGAATTCGAAAATTATACACGAAAATCAATTTACGAAAAAAAAAAACTTCTCTCATATGAGCCGTGCATTTGTTTCACTGTCTGTATTCACATACATATGTGTGGAATTGAAAGGAATAAGATAAATGATATCACATTTAAAAAGCCACCAAAAGGCAAATGATTTATATAATTTTCCAATGGGCTTTCGGTTGTGATGAGTATCACCAGTTGGTATGTAATAGATTAAGGGTGTGACAAAGCTTAAGAGGATACCGAATAGAGGAATTAGTATAGTCTATGCAAATTAGGGGGGAGTAGAAGATTAAAATGATAATTTTTTGACGAGGCTCTAATTTGTCACAGATCTACTTCCCTGTTTGCCACAAGAGGCTTTTGCCGTGATCTCTCATTAGAGTACATTCAATTGTTATGGTCTTCTGTAATTAATAGAATAGATTCAGCTAGTGTTAGTACTAAGACCAAAACAGATCATCACAAAAATAGTTTGCACGTCAACTCTTTCATCTTAACAAACTTTCATAATTAATTGTACATATCTCAATAATTACATTTCAATATAAGTTGTAGTAGGAAAAAAAATAATAATCCACTCTAAGCCTCCCAAACTATATATATAACCGGTTTTTAATTTAAATGCTCGAAACGCTCGAAAAAAAAAAAAAGAAAATTCCAAAAATGGCAACATGATATATAGCAGCTCATTAGTCACAAATTGTTCTCCAATTTATTTGAACACGAAAAAAATAATATTATAGTAATGGTAGGAAACAGCAACAACGAAATTGAAATTTGCTGGTATACCCTTTTTTCCTAATTTCATCGTCACTGTTGATATTCCAGCCAAAATGTGTTACCATCAACAGCAGACCACAACTATGGCGGCTCTTGGCACATACATAGGTCGATTCGATGCTCAATTTTTTGAAATGGTTGCTCGTCGAAAATATGTGTGCCAAATGAAGAGCCATTAATACTCATCAAGTGGTTCGCTTGAGTTTATCTTTCGTTTCTTTCCTTTAAATTTCCTTTCGTCGACGAGTAATGTTAGGAAATTAGATTTTTGTAATTTGCTACAGTGCTTTCCTTTCTCTTGGACTTTGTTTTTATTAGAAATCATTTTACTTCGCTTACAATGGAGCATTCGCGAGTGAAATTATTAGCAGAACACTATGTAGATCACTCAAAATATCTCACCGAAGCCGCTGGCTCGGACTTATAGGTTAATTAACTGGAACGCGTACAAGAGTATTCTCCATTAAAATAAAATTTTGTTATATTGGTAAATGAACTGTAATTAGGAAAATAATATTCCGAAATGGGTCAGTGGGTTTGAAGAAAATAGTAATTTATAGGAAATTTTGTTGAACGATGACTTGAAAGTTACATCCATACCTTTGGAACTGTTCATTCCTTTACTTTTGAACTACTTGTCCGAAGTTTTCTAAATACATTTATTCAACTCAATATAAAATGTTCCAGGTCAGAGCTCAGGGCATTGGTTATTGTAAAAAAAAAATGCCAGCAGACTTGCAGACGCAGACGCATGCAAATGAAACGTAGATGCATGTACTTGAATTCTAAAAACCAATTCTCAAATCAATCAAAATCTCATTTAATACGAGTAGTTGGCATCGTTTGCCAACTTTCAAATCGGAGAATGGACCTTTATCTGATGTCCCTACATCTAGAAGCCAAGGCAAACAGAGTAAGGCTTAAAATAAACATAGCCAAAACAAAAGCCCTGAGCACATCTAGCACCACGCTCGACTCAACATAGCAGGACAGGAAATCGAGGAAGTAGATCACTTTCCAAAGTTAGGAAGTGTGATCTCGGCTAACCGCAGTGGTACTAAACTAAATGTGTGCAACAGAATCGGAAAGGCGAAAGCTGTGTTCGGAATGCTATCGTTACTCTAGAGAAGCAATGTTTTCCACTTAAGAACCAAGCTGCAACTGTTTCGCTTCAACGTAGTATAAGTAATGCTGTATGAGTGCAGTACTTTAAATGTTCAACACTATCATATACAAGCTGCAAGCCTTTGTAAATAGCTGTCTTAGAATCATCTTGGGCATCTTTTGTCCCGATCGTATCTCCAACGAATAACTTTATCAGAAAACGAGCCCGAAACCTATAGACATTACTATGCGAAGGAGAATGTGGAAGTGGATTGGGCACATCCTGCGGAGCGACGAAAACTTCATTGCGAAATACGCCTTGCATAGAAGGACGCCCTGGCAAACGTGGCGCAGAACAATCGAGGAGGTATCAGGTTTCATGACAATGAGTTGAAGGCAGCTCAAACGCGTTCCAGAACTCCAAAAAAACCATCGAAACTGCCCCAGCTACAGAGGTATAAGCCTTCCCAACATCGCGTAAAAGATCTTGTGTGCCATATTACGTGAATGTCTAAGACCGATCATCAGCAACCTGATAGGCCCTTATCAGTGCAGTTTCAGGCCGGAAAGGTCCACCATTGACCAAATATACACACTACAGCAGATGTTGGAGAAAATCCGTGAATATGAAATCGATACAGATCACCTCTATATCGATTTGAAAGCTGCATATGATAGCGTGTATAGAGACAAATTGTACAGAGCCGTGCCTAGTCTGTTGTATTTGGCGCAACAGCCCTTTAAGTGCCAGGGCCTAGCTTCTCGCAACCATTCATGTTTATAGTTTTCACACGAATGGAAGTGACCTACAGTTTTTAGTGCTGTATCCAAATGGCAATTTGTTTCGAGAAGCTTTTTCGAGACAACAATACTCTCGGATGTTTGTCAGACGCTCGCGAGAGGTGGGACCGTGAAAAAACTTTTTGGCGTTTTCTGTGATTCGAACTTGGAACCTAACGCGTAGTGATCCAACACACTAACCACTTACGCCACGGCGCCCACGTGCCTAGTCTCGGCATCTTTGCTAAGCTCGTCCGTCTGTAGAGGACGGCGATGAAGTTGGATGCTGCCCCATCAAAGTCGGAAAGAACACCACCGAATCGGTCGATGTCAGGAAAGTCCTTCGATAAGGTGACACGCTATCATGCGATCTCTTTAACATGGGTTATGTTAGGTTAGGTTAGGTTGGCTGACACACATTGACCAGTAAAGGTCCATCGTCAGACCATAGTACATCGCTTTCCAAATCGAATGCGAGGCCATAACTTTGCAGGGGAGGAGGAATCTGAGGAAAAGCAACTGGGTGCGGTTTAGGGAAGAGCTAGACAGATCTGTCAAAACTCGAACTAAACTCAGAACGAAACGAAAGGTTGAGGATGCTCTTCAAAACCTGACTAGTGTATTTACCAGCTGTTTTGAACTGACATGCCCATTGACAAAAACCCCTGCAGAACGCCGGTTTTCTGGTGGAGCCCAGAACTGCAGCGACTTAGGAATAAATCCAGAAAACTTCTAAATAGGTCATTCAAGACAAATTTAGAAGGTGACTGGGATGTTTCCAGATCGAAGCAAAAAGACTATAAGAAGTTAATTCGGTTGTCGAAAAGTGCTTCCTATAGAGATTTTTGGGAAAAAAACGAGACACTCGCAGTCGGCTTGCCCCTCAAAAGGGGTAAGTCGGCCAAACCGGAGTCACTCAGACGGTCTGATGGAAAGTTTACTGAGACGAAAGCGGAAACTTTTAGTCTTCTGGTGGAGACTCACTTTCCTAGCAATCAGATAACCACTAGGTCGCAGCTTGGCCCGCTTACCCAGGCTGAGCTTGATCTAAGTCAGAAAACTCGGCCCAGCTGGTATATTGCATCTGCCGTGGTAACAGATGAGGCCATCAAATATGCTGTGACATCTTTTGATGGTTTCAAATTGCCTGGCACCGATGGAATATATCCAGCTATGCTGCAACAGGGTATAGATCAGCTATTACCAACTCTGAAAACAATTTTCACCACTGGCTTGGCGCTGGCATATATTCTTACACCTTAGCGGACAGTCAGAGTAGCTTTCATACCGAAAATTGGTAGGAAGGAGTATTCGCTCCCCAAGAGTTTCAGACCTTTAAGTTTGACATAAAAAATAAAAAAATAAATATTTGGCGCAACAGCTCTTTAAGTGCCAGGGCCTAGCTTCTCGCAACCCCTCATGTTATATGCGTTATTATTTTTTACACAAATGGAAGGGACCTACAGTTTAGCGCCGTATCCGAACGGTGATTTGAGAAGCTTTTTCGAGACAACAATACTCACGGATGTTTGTCAGACGCTCGCGAGAGGTGGGACCGTGAAGAAACTTTTTGGTGTTTTCTGGGATTCGAACTTGGAACCTCATGCGTAGTGATCCGACACACTAACCACTTACGCCACGGCGCCCACTAAGTTTGACATCCTTCTTACTGAAAAGTATGGAGATACTGGTAGAATTTCACGTGCGCAAGTTTGCTTTGAAGGTGCATCCACCATCGGAGATGCAGCATGCCTATCAGCGTGGGAAATCCTGCGAGACCGCACTTCAAAATGTAGTGGCCCGAATTGAATGCGCGCTTGATAGGAAAGAATACGCGATCGGTATCTTCATCGACATTGAGGGTGCTTTGACAATGCGACTCTGCCAGACAACACGGGGTAGATGAAACTTAGTGTTGTGGATTAAAGCAATGCTAATGAATAGAACTTTGGTAGTGGATGCGGATGCGGCCGATATGTTATGACACGGGTAAACAGGGGCTATCCGCAAGGTAAACAGGGTATCTCCATTGTTAGGGTGCATGGTGGTCGACTCTATATTGAACACTCTAAATGGTTCTAACGTCTACGCTCAGGCATACCATATGCGGATGATGTCGCTGTACTTTCTGTCGGGCCTTGCCTGGCGACGGTCTGTGCAAACGTACAGGCGGCGCTGGACATTATCGATGAATGGTGTACTAGAAATGAACTTTCGGTGAATCCTCTTAAAACTGAGGTTGTTCTTTTTACGAAAAGGAGGATTTCGACCGGTCTGACTAAGCCAGTGGTAAAAGGCGTCATCATCCGCATTTCCAATGAAGCCAAATATCTAGGAGTGATTTTAGATAAGAAACTTCATTGGCCTAAGCACGTCGAGTCGAAAACATCCAAGGCGCACTCAGTCTTCTGGCAGTGTAAGGGTGCTTTTGGCAAGACTTGGGGCTTGTCAGCGAATAAGGTTCTCTGAATCTACACGGCTATGATCAGACCATTCCTCGCATATGGGTCGGTTGTTTGTGGTCAAAAATAAATAGATAAAATAAGTAAAGATGTGGTTACCTTACCTTACTTACCTCCCCTCAATTCTGATGTCATGAGTTGCACTATCAAAGGCATCCATCGTCTTAGGCGGGGCGGTTTTTGGTATACTCCACACTGGAATTTTGATGAACTTGTGCGACACTTATCTTACGACTCCGGTCTTATGGATATGCCGTCTGATGCAATGACACCAGAACTCTAGCTAATAAAATTCAGAGTCGACTTTCCTTGTGCTTAGGACTGGCTTCGGCCAGAGTCTGAGCCGGGAATGGAATGTAGTCATATTTTCACGGATGGTTCCCAAACCAGTCAAGGGTCTAGCGCTGGTATCTTCGTGGAAGTCGACAACATCAGACTTCTTTTCTCGTTAGACAAATATGCGTCTGTTTTCTAAGCGGAAACTTATACAATCCTAATGGCCATGAACTACGAGTATGTTGTGAAGAACAGGTGGAAGGGACGTAGCATTTGTGTCTGTAGTGACGGTCAGACTGCGCTTGAGACCTTGTTTAACCCTTTAACCACTTCCAAAATACTTCGTGAAACCAAAAACTCTTTGAACTCGGTCGCAAGGCTGAATTCTCTGTCTCTTATCTGCTTCCCAGGTCACACTGGGATCTTGGGAAACGAGATTTCCGATGAGATTGCTATACGAGGCTCAGAGGATGCTTTTCAGGTCCCATACCCGCGTTGGGTCTCCCTGCGTCCTCGGTTAGGGCTTCCATTGACGATTGGGTCTCTCACGAGCACAATTGTGTATGGCATGACTCTCCAGTATGCAGGTTGAATAATCGCATGCTCCCGGACGTCTGTAAAAAAATCAGCGGCATTCTTGCTGTCTCTCAGCAGAAAAGTCTGTAGACAACTTATTGGTGTCTTGACAGGCCACTTTGCTTTTGCCAAGCACCTAAACGTGTTGGGCTTAAGTGCCACTAAAATCTGCGACGCTTGTGGAGAGAGCGACGACACCGCGGAACATTATCTCTGTGAGTGTCCGACCTTTGCTCGTATCAGGTGGCAGATCCTCGGTGCGGATGTGATGAGTGCTGGTACTTTAAGCTCTTCATCGCTGAAGTGCTTGCTTTGCTTTCTTACAAAGACAAGGAAATTTCAATAAAATGGGTAAATTAGGGTTTGCTCTCTGGTAGTACAAACAGTAAAAAAAAAGGTCCATTCTGATGCCGGATCTATCATTATACCACTCTGGGACTAATAAAACCAGCCACAGCTTTTGACAAACCGAAAGATGCTCATGATACCCAAGGACACCAAATCGCTGAGGGAATCAAGGAAGGGCGGTCTGATATCTCACACCTCATAGGTTGACCGCATTCCTTAATTGTGGGATCGATACAAGTGTAAACCCCCTTAAGCGAGGTAACAACAAAATTTAAGTAGCAACCAAAAAAATGCTTACAAAACAAACCAATAAATCGTTATTTAAAATCGGAAATTGATTTCTTTCAAGGAAGGGGCCGCTAGATGGAGGATTATTTTGCGCAATAGAGCTGGACATGTGCATGCGAGGTAAAGGATAGTTCCGTCCTCCTCGTCGCTCCTACAGCGCCGGCTGAAGTCGTTGGAGAAGAGGCCAAGTACTTTGGCATGTTGGCCTATAAGACAGTATTCAGTGAGGACACCGATAACGCAGTTGATCTGTGTTCGCTTTAGCTTAACCAACTCGGCGCTACATGTCTGGTCCAGCTTTGGCTAGATTTGTCTCGAAATGTGACGTGACACGTTGAACCGCTCTACCATCTAAAGTCTGTCTTGCTGGTAGCGTTCAGCTCTCACATGTAACGAGGAGCATTCCTAGGGATTGGCTATCTGGCAGACTCCTTAGAGTTGTTCCTTCTCTGGCGAGTTTATCCGCCCTGCAGTTGTCTAGAACGTCCCCATGGCCTGGAACCCAGCATAGGTGAATGTTGAACTGCTCAGTCGCATCCATAAAAGACAAGTAGCAATTTGAAGCAGCATTTAAAATGAAGGAGCAAGATTTCAATGACTTGGTCATCGCTTGACTGTCAGTGAAAATGCTAATATCCTTGACAGATGGCATATTATATTTCAGAGGGAACAGGGCTTCCTAAATCGCCATGATTTCCGCCTGAAAAATGGTACAGTGATTTGGGAGGCAGAACGAGATGCACAGGTTGAGCTTTTCGGGGAAAACACCACAGACACCCTACCTTCAGTCTTAGAGCCATCTATAAAGAACTGAATCGAACTACCATCAACAGGAGGAGAGCTGTCCCATTCATCCCGTTCCAGGATGCTCGTACGAAAGTTACGGTCGTATCTCAGTTTGGGTGGGGTGTAATCCGTATTTGTATGGGTGAAGTTGAGGAGGTCAAGATCAAGTGGCCAGTGTAATAACTAGACTATGAGGAGTCTTTTAAACGAATGGCCTCACTGGCAGCAATCTATTTGCCAAGAATATCTAAGGACAGTAGATGGAACAAAATGTCCAGTGCCGCAGAGGGAATAGTTCTCAGTGCACCAATGATGCACATGCATGCAGAACTTTGCACCTTAGCTAGTTGATTGAGGTAGGCAGCCCTATCAAGAGCAGACATACTATCACGCCATAGAATAGTATAGGTCTGATCATATGGACTACGTATGGTTCGTATTATGCGTAAATTTGAGAGAAATGCGAGTAGTATTGAAGGATATTTGTAGTTTAGCATGTATGGCTCTCCTACTTACCATAAAAACTTGGTAACAGGAATGAAATATATGCTCGATTATGTCAACACGTGGTATCTACTGTTAATGGATAAGGCCGTCTTAAGTTGTGACACATTTTTGAATAAAACTGATTGCCTACCGCTTAAAAGTTAGTATTTTGTTTTTAGAAAATATTTTCAGCTCTTATTATTAAATACCTTTGATGACTGCTTTCGATTTACAAAATTCTATTTTATATTCGCTGTTTAGTAAAACGTTAGGTTCTTAAAACATGACCAGCACCTACTTGGCAAAGTTGTCATGATGTAGCTCTCATCATATCATGATTACTTATGATTACAAAAGCACCAAAAGTAACTCCATTTTAATTGGATTTAAGTCCGGAAATTTTTAAAAACTGCAATAAAATAGAGGCGTAGAAAAACTCGCTATCTAATCTTACAATATCCTTTTCTCATAAATATCATCTACTTATTTGATAAGCATCTTTATTACAAAACGCAAATCTTTACGCAACTAACAGAGAAAAAATTAAAAGTAAAATATATACTGAAACCTCACATACCTCCACTTTCTAAATGTTTCCCATAAAAATAATGTCTCCAGCAATAAAGTCACTCATCGCCAGACATTTCTATAATCACTTCCAATTTTGTTAACCACCATAAAGTCTCATATACATATCGACAAAAGATGGTCTAAAAGAATTCCTCCACCACACATAGCCAAAGAACACCACTATGCACACCTAATTACCGAACATAATAAATTGCTGCGACGACTTAACTAACCAACCAACCAGTCTTTCCATTCCAGCACAGGACACAGGTCTATCCTTCAATATGCACACAGTATCGAATCGAATGTCTCTATATACGATAAAAGCCTAGCCCTAGTGGTGTGACTTGTCCACCATTACCGGAGCAATAATAAATGTTAATCCATTATTTGATTTATGAAATTTTATTCTCGCTTCTCTTCTTCTTCATTTTTATGGTTGCCATCGAAAAAAACACCAAAAACAACAACAACAGCAAAAGTGCCACAAAAGTGAAACATGAGAAACCACTTCTTAAATAAAAGTATAAAAATAATTCGCACTATTCGAAGGCTATGCACTAGCACTCTTCGACGGTTCCAAAGCATATCACTTTAAGTAGAGCCATTTCCCCACGTCATTGATTCTCCCTTTTAAAATGGAACTGCCTGAGAGAGATAAAACGGTTCTTGTGCGGCTGCAGATGCAGAAGCACTACCATGATCATCGCCATCATCATCATAATCATCTTCGTTGCCGTCATAGGAGATTTTCTGTTCGAATATACCTACAGATATAGATGCCATTTATTATCCAAGCCAATGGTCTTGCACTGTCTTTGCTTCTCTCTTTATGACTCTGCACAGTCCTTAGATAGGAGCTGTAGAAGAAGACTAGCGCTCAAGCGAAAACGGAGAGAACGAAAAATAAAAACTAAATAAATGGCGAAGGTGTTTAATTAAATTAAAATCATTCTATCGGCAAAAAAAAAATGCCTCTCTTCTCGTTGGTCGACACTCTCTGTGGAAGAGCAGAAGATGAATAAGAAAATAAAAATAAAGAAATCCTATTTTTTCTTGGTATTTGCTTATTTTCCGGAACAAAGAGGGCAAACGATGGAGTATATCCGTGCATTTTTAAGGAAGGTGTCAGGTGACAATTACACACCATGGTGGACTCTATTAAAAATTATTATGAAAAGTATTGAAAACACGTATTCTTCCCCTAGCAAAGGATATATATTTTGTTTGTGACCGCGAAGAACCGGCTGCAGAAAGTACTATTTGGGAATGAAAAGAGGGTTTGGTACTAAAATTGTTAGAGCCTTTCCTAAGAAGTAGTAAATCTAAGCACACTGGCCTTAAAGTTAATAGTATTCAATGTTCTTCTGATTGGTATGAAGCTGAAATATTTTTAGAAAATGACGCATTTGAATAAATGCAGAGAATGGCGATGTTTCCGATTTGATTTCCTGGTGCTTAAGCATAATTGGTTACAACTTGAAACCATTTATGAGTGTGTCAAGCTCTTTCTTAAAGATTTCTGGTAAATTGACAATTTTATATCACACAGTAAGTGTCCCAAGTTTACAAATATATCAGGTTGTAACATAAGTATAATATTTAACATATAAGCTTTTCAGCTTCACCTCTATTGTGAAAAACAGGTGGAAGGGCCGTAGTGTTTATGTCTGTAGTGACAGTCAGGCTTAGCTTAACCCTTTAACCACTTGTAAAATGGTTGGTAAAACCAAAAACCCTTTGAACTCGGTCGCAAGTCTGAATTCTCGGTCTCTTATCTAGGTCCCAGATCACACACACATATGAACAAGCTCTCCGATAAGATTTCTAGACAGGGCTCAGAGAAAGGTGTGTTAGGTCCCGAACTCATGTTGGGTCTACCTGCGCCCTCGGTTAGGGCTTCTTTTAACGATTGGATCCCTCATAACCACAATTGTGTTCGGCTGCACTCTCCAGGTTGTA